>CM046328.1:6216901-8616901 GCA_025403435.1 Artocarpus heterophyllus
GAGAAGTATGGAGTTTTCATGGACTTGCCAGCTTTTACCGGCGGTTTGTAAGGGATTTCAGTACTTTGGCTGCACCACTCACAGAAGTAATCAAGAAGAATGTTGGGTTCAAGTGGGGAGAAGAACAAGAGAAGGCATTGCAGCTTATTAAGCATAAGCTTACTCATGCTCCTTTACTTGCTTTACCTGATTTTTCTAAAACATTTGAAATTGAATGTGATGCTTCTGGTGTAGGTATAGGTGCCGTGCTGATGCAAGGAGGACGACCAGTCGTGTATTTCAGTGAAAAATTGAGTGGGTCAACACTAAATTACCCTACTTATGACAACAAGTTGTGTGCGTTGGTTCGAGCATTAAAGACTTGGCAACACTACCTACGGCCCAAGGAATTCGTGATTCACACTGATCATGAGTCATTGAAACATCTGAAGGGACAACAAAAGTTGAACAAGAGGCATGCCCGCTGGGTGGAATTCATCGAGACATTTCCTTATCTCATTCGATACAAGCAAGGTAAGGAGAATGTTGTTGCGGATGCACTTTCTAGCAGGTACGCATTACTTTCTATCCTTGACGCTAAACTGCTTGGTTTTGATCATATTAAGGATTTATACCCTTTAGACCAAGATTTTAGTGAGGAGTATCGAGCTTGTGAGAAAAACGCAATGGGTAAATTTTATAGGCATGATGGATTTTTGTTTCGGGAGAATAAGCTTTGTGTGCCAAATTGTTCTTTGAGAGATTTGTTTATGAGGGAATCCCATGGTGGCGGATTGATGGGGCATTTTGGAATTGCTAAAACTTTAGCTGTTTTGCAAGAACACTTCTTTTGGCCACACATGAAAAGGGATGTTGAAAGGATATGTAGTAGATGTGTCACGTGTAGGCAAGCTAAATCGAGAGCACAACCCCATGGTTTATACACACCTTTGCCAATTCCTAGTGAGCCTTGGACTGATATTTCAATGGGCTTTGTGTTAGGTTTACCTAGGACCAAACGTGGGAAGGATAGTGTGTTTGTGGTTGTAGATCGGTTTTCTAAGATGACACATTTTATTCCCTGTCATAAAACTGATGATGCATCGCATGTTGCTGAATTGTTCTTTAGGGAGATTGTGAGAATACATGGCATGCCTAGGACAATTGTTTCAGATAGAGATGCTAAGTTCTTGAGCTACTTTTGGAAGACTTTGTGGAGTAAGTTAGGTACTAAGCTGTTATTTTCTACTACTTGCCACCCACAAACTGATGGTCAAACTGAGGTAGTAAATAGGACTTTGTCAACCTTATTAAGAGCAATCATCAGTAAGAACATTAAATCATGGGAAGACTGTTTACCGCATGTTGAGTTTGCATATAATCGCTCTGTCCATTTTGCTACTAAGTATTCACCTTTTGAAATTGTTTATGGTCTTAATCCTTTATCACCACTGGATTTCTCACCACTACCTGTTTTTGAGTGCGTTAATTTAGATGGCAAAAGGATGGCTGACTTTGTTAAACAGATTCATGAGAAAGCAAGACTCAACATTGAGCGAAGAACGAAACAATATGCAAAGCAAGCCAACAAGGGGCGACACAAGTTGATTTTTGAACGTGGAGACTGGGTGTGGTTGCACTTTAGAAAGGAGCGTTTTCCAGAACAAAGAAAGTCAAAGTTGTTACCATGGGGAGATGGTCCATTTCAAGTCCTTGAAAGAATTAATGACAATGCTTACAAGTTGGATTTGCAAGGTGAGTATAATGTAAGTGCTACCTTCAATGTTTCTGATTTGAGTCCTTTTGATGCAGAGTCTGATTTGAGGACAAATCCTTTTCAAGAGGAGGGGAATGATGGAGACTTAGAGAGCTCAAATGCCTGGAAGGTGGTGGACCCAATACAAATTCCTGTTGGACCAGTCACAAGAGCCCGAGCTAAGAAATTCAAGGAAGGACTAAATGGGTTGATTCACGAAATCTGGAATGAAGAAAATTTGTGCAAGCCCATTGACCCAGGCCCACGTCAACCACAACGGTGTGTCAATTTGATCCAAGTTCTAGAAGAATCCGAATGAGTCAAGCCTGATTGAAATCAGTTCAAATTTTGCAAGCTCAAGTCAATGGAAGACTTTCGAAAACTTTCCTATTTTGGCACACATGCAGCTGATCATTTATGCAAATTGTTGACGAGGATTAATTGCACTTTCCTTTTATTGTTGGGCGTGTAAATAGCTGAAAAGCAGCCATTAAGACTTTCCTTTCTTTTGGTTTTTATTTTAGGCTTAGTAATTATGTTTGAATTTGCCAACTTTTCTTTTTTGGGCAACACTTTGTAATTTTAGCCTATAAATAGGCGTTCCCCAGGTTAATGGAGAATCAATGAATGTTTATTTTTCTGAGAGAGAAAATTCTTTCTTTGGTTCTTTGACGAACTGCACAAACTCATCGGATCAATCCGGGCGTTCAAACCTGACTTATCAATCAAGCTTCCATCCTTGATTGTGGCGTCTTCGATATACCAAGGTTCTTGCTTCGATATAAGCAACGGGTCGCGGTGACTTCCATCCAAATCTGAGTAGAAACGGTCTTGGTTCCTTCTTATTGATAACGGGTTTCGTCAGTATATTGGCGAGGTTCTTATCAGAACCACCGATCAATAGGGGCAGATTTAGGCGTGGAAATGGGAATAGAGAAGATAGGGACCGGGAAGACAATAATATGGGAGGTATAAAAATGAAGATTCTGTCGTTCTAAGGGAAAAATGACCCCGAAGCTTAGAATGGGAGAAGAAAGTGGAGCTAGTGTTTGATTGCCATAACTACTCAGAGTTAAAGAAAGATAAGCTTGCTGCAATTGAGTTCTCTAATTATGCGGTTGTATGGCAGGATCAGCTGGTAATGAATAGGTGGCGAAACAGAGAACACCCGATTGAGATATGGGAGGAGATGAAAACGGTGATGAGAAAGCGATTTATGCCCAGCCATTACTAGCGAGAATTGTACAAAAAGTTGCAAGGACAGAGACAAGGAAACAGGAGTGTGGAGGAATATTACCAAGAAATGGAAATAGCCATGCTACGAGCCAATGTTGAAGAAAATCGAGAAGCAACCATGGCAAGATTTTTGCAAGGGCTAAATCCGGATATTCAAGATAGGGTGGAGATGCAACACTACATAGAATTAGAAGACATGTTGCACATGGCCATCACAGCAGAGCGGTAGCTCAAGAGGAGGGGTAGCTCACGTGCGAATGTTAGTTCAGCACCTTCTTCATGGAAGCCAAATTATGGGAAGAGAAAAGAGAAATCGATCGCTAGGCCTAAGTTCGAGCCAAAACCAGCCATGGCTAGCCCTTCAAACCAAGGTAAACATGATTCATCCACTTCTTGAAACCGTGATATTAAATGTTTCAAATGCCAAGGCAGGGGTCACATCTCAAGCCAATGTCTGAACAAAAGGGTGATGGTGTTACGGGATGATGGAGAGGTTGTTACAAATGACGAATCGGATGAGGACTCCATGCCACCATTGGAGGATGTGGATGACGAGGAGTATGCTGTCCAAGGTGAATTGTTGGTCACTCGACGAGCCCTTAGTGTGCAGGCCAAAGAGGAAGAAGAAGAGCAACGTGAGAACATTTTTCATACTAGGTGCCACGTGCGGAACAAGGTATGTAGTGTGATAATAGATGGAGGGAGTTGTACGAACGTTGCTAGCACTACTATGGTTGACAAATTAGGGCTGCCAACGACCAAACATCCTCAACCTTACAAGTTACAATGGTTGAATAATAGTGGTGAAGTGAAGGTAACTAAACAGACATTAATTTCGTTTCGCATTGGTAGATATGAAGATGAAGTTTTGTGTGATGTAGTTCCAATGCAAGCCGGACACTTGTTACTAGGTCGACCATGGCAATTTGATCGTCGAGTCAAACATGATGGCTACACCAACAAATATTCTCTTGTGCACAACCAGAGACCATTCACTATTGTACCAATGACACCTAAACAGGTTCATGAAGATCAAGTTTGGTTACAAAAGGAGAGTGAACAAAAAGGAGAGAATGAGAAAAAGAGAGAGAAGGGAAGTGAAAATAATGAGTGTTGGAGTGCAGAGAGAGAGTTCGGCCAGAGAGGAAAAAAAGATAGAGGGGCCGAGAAAAAGGAGAGAAAAGGAGAGAACATTGAGAGAGCCAATACAAATGAAGATTCGGCCAATGAGGTAAAAATAGAGAGAAAAACAAACTTTTATGCAAGAGAGAGTGATGTGAGAAGAGCTTTGTTTTCTAATCAGCTAATGATTTTACTCATGTACAAGGAGGCATTATTAAACACTAACGATCTTGATTCCACCTTGCATAGTTCTGTTGTTTCTCTTTTGTAGGAATATGAGGAAATCTGTCCCAAGGAAACACCGCAAGGTTTACCTCCAATCCGTGGGATTGAACATCAAATCGACTTCATACCTGGAGCAACAATTCCAAACCAACCAGCCTATAGGAGTAATCCCGAGGAGACAAAGGAACTCCAACGGCAGGTAAGTGAGTTGATGGAGAAGGGGTACGTGAGAGAAAGCATGAGCCCATGCGCCGTACTAGTTTTACTTGTGCCTAAGAAAGATGGGACTTGGAGGATGTGCATCGATTGTCATGCCATCAACAACATCAGGGTAAAGTATCGACATCCCATTCCTCGCTTGGATGACATGTTAGAAGAATTGCATGGTGCTTGTGTATTTTCTAAAATTGATCTGAAAAGTGGATATCATCAAATTCGATGAAAGAGGGAGTCGAGTGGAAGACAGCTTTCAAAAAAAAACAAGGTTTGTATGAGTGGTTGGTAATGCCTTTCGGTTTAACCAATGTGCCTAGCACACGAGCGGCAGGGAACGTTTGTACATGCACCCACTGACTAGCAGAGGTTCGGCACTGATGCTATTATGATATGAACCCACCTAACTCCACCCCAAAAGCTAGCTTGTGAGACGAGGATTGTGAACCCATATATATAACACCCAAGACCACCCTCTCTAACCGATGAGGGACACATCGATTTTGACCCCTTTAGACTGCACGTTCTCGTGCCAACTCAACCGTTAACCCACACGAGCGGCAGGGAACCTTTGCACATACAACCACCGACTAGCAGAGGTTTGGCTCTATTACCATTATGATATGAACCCACCTGACTCCACCCCAAAAGCTAGCTCGTGAGCAGAGGAGTGTGAACCCATATATATAACACCCAAGGCCACCCTCTCTAACCGATGTGGGACACATCATTCCCGACCCCTTTAGACAACACGTCCTCATGCCAACTCTTTTGTTAAGCCACATGAGCGGCAGGGAACCTTTGTACATGCACCCACCGACTAGAAGAGGTTCAGCTCTGATACCATATGATATGAACTCACCTAACTTCACCCCAAAAGCTAGCTCGTTAGAGCAGGATTGTGAACCCATATATATAACACCCAAGACTACCCTCTCTAACCGATGTGGGATATATTATTCCTGACACCTGTAGATTGCACGTCCTTGTGCCAACTCCGTCGTTAACCAACACGAGCCGTAGGGAACCTTTGTACATGCGCCCACCGACTAGCAGAGCTTCGGCTTTGATACCATTATGATATGAAGCCTCCTAACTCCGCCCCAAAAGCTAGCTCGTGAGGGGAGGATTGTAACCCATATATATAACACCCAAGACCACCCTCTTTAATCGATGTGCGACACATCATTCCCGACCCTTTTACACTACACGTCCTCGTGCCAACTCTGTCGTTAACCCACAAGAGCGGTAGGGAACCTTGGTACATGCACCCCCCGACTAGCAGTGCTTCGGCTCAGATACCATATGATATGAACCCACCTAACTCCACCCCAAATGCTAGCTCATGAGGGGAGCATTGTGAACCCATATATATAACACCCAAGACCACCCTCTCTAACCGATGTGGGACACATCATTCTTAACCCCTTTCGACTGCCCGTCCTCATGCCAACTCCGTCGTTAACCCACACAAGCGGCAGGGAACCTTTGTACAAGCACCCATCGACTAGTGAAGGTTCGTCTTTGATACCATTATGATATGAACCAACCTAACTTTGCAACAAAAGCTAGCTCATGTGGGGAGGATTGTGAACCCATATATATAACAGCCAAGGCCACCCTCTCTAACCGATGTGGGACGCATCATTCTTGAGCCCTATAGACTGCACGTCCTTGTGCCAACTCCGTCGTTAACCCACACGAGCGGCAGGGAACGTTTGTACATGCACCCACTAACTAGCAGAGGTTCGGCACTGATGCTATGATGATATGAACCCACCTAACTCCACCCCAAAAGCTAGCGCTTGAGGGGAGGATTGTGAACCCATATATATAACACCCAAGACCACCCTCAGTAACAGATGTAGGACACATCATTCTCGATCCCTTTAGACTGCACGTCCTCTTGCCAACTCCGTCGTTAACCCGCACAAGCGACAAGGAACCTTTGTACATGCACCCACCGACTAGCAGAGGTTCAGCTCTGATACCATATGATATTAACCCAACTAACTCTACCCCAAAAGCTAGCTTGTGAGACAAGGATTGTGAACCCATATATATAACACCCAAGACCACCCTCTCTAACCGATGAGGGACACATCGTTTTTGACCCCTTTAGACTGCACGTTCTCGTGCCAACTCAACCGTTAACCCACACGAGCGGCAGGGAACCTTTGTACATACACCCACCGACTAGCAGAGGTTTGGCTCTATTACCGTTATGATATGAACCCACTTGACTCCACCCCAAAAGCTAGCTCGTGAGCAGAGGAGTGTGAACGCATAAATATAACACCCAAGGCCACCCTCTCTAACCGATGTGGGACACATCATTCCCGACCCCTTTAGACAACACGTCCTCATGCCAACTCTTTTGTTAAGCCACATGAGCGGCAGGGAACCTTTGTACATGTACCCACCGACTAGAAGAGGTTTAGCTATGATACCATATGATATGAACCCACCTAACTTCAGCCCAAAAGCTAGCTCGTTAGAGCAGGATTGTGAACCCATATATATAACACCCAAGACCACCCTCTCTAACCGATGTGGGACATATTATTCCTGACACCTGTAGACTGCACGTCCTTGTGCCAACTCCGTCGTTAACCAACACGAGCCGTAGGGAACCTTTGTACATGCGCCCACCGACTAGCAGAGCTTCGGCTTTGATACCATTATGATATGAAGCCTCCTAACTCCGCCCCAAAAGCTAGCTCGTGAGGGGAGGATTGTAACCCATATTATTCCTGACACCTTTTACACTGCACGTCCTCATGCCAACTCTGTCGTTAACCCACACGAGCAGCAGGGAACCTTTGTACATGCACCCATCGACTAGCAGAGGTTCGGCTCTGATACTATTATGATATGAACCCATCTTACTCCACCACAAAAGCTAGCTCGTGAGGGGAGGATTGTGAACCCATATATATAACACCCAAGACCACCCTCTCTAACTGATGTGGGACACATCATTCCCGACCCTTTTACACTGCACGTCCTCATGCCAACTCTGTCGTTAACCCACACGAGTGGTAGGGAACCTTTGTACATGCACCCAACGACTAGCAGAAGTTTGGCCCTGATCCTATTATGATATGAACCCATCTAACTCCACCAAAAAAGCTAGCTCGTGAGGGGAGGATTGTGAACCCATATATATAACACCCAAGACCACCCTCTCTAACCGATGTGGGATACATCATTCCCGACCCTTTTACACTGCACGACCTCATGCCAACTGATACGAACCACGCCAAGAACTGACGCTACCCTAACCGAAGTTGGTTTCCAAGATCAAATTTCTAACCGGTTTTGGATGGAACCGCGACCCGATGCCCAACAAGAAGCACGAACCTTGGTATGTGAGGACGCCACAATCAGCTATGGAGAGACCGATTGATAAGTCTTGGTATGTGAGGACGCCACAATTAGCTATGGATGGACTGATTGATAAGTCTATGAACGCCACGGAAATTTCCGATAAGTTTGAATAGTTCGTTTAGGAACCAAAGAGAATTAAACCTCAAAATTATGTGTTTTTACTTGTCCCATTGATTGAAATTCGTTACAATTATATAGGGGTTCCTATGCGAATTTTCAGCCCCTAATTCCCATGGAAATTTCGGGAAACTCATTTAACAAAAGTCAAATCTAGACTAAATAAGGAAAGTTCCCTTAATGGCTTAAAAGCCTTACAATAATAGAAATACCAGAAATGCAAAAAGGAAACTAGACATTAAAAGGTAAATAAGCTGATTCTTCTCGCCATGTGTCGCCTCAAAACGGGAAGGTAACTGAAATGGAAATTACTCAATCCCTTCTAGAGCTTGAATCACGCATTTGTTAGTCTGATTTTCGCATGCAATTCCCTCAATGGGCCTCCATGCAATGGCTTGAGCCCAAGTTGCTTGAATCAGCCCAATAAGCGTTTCTTTAAACTTCTTCGCACGAGCTCTCGTAACCGGACCAATTGGAACTTGAATTGGATCTGAATAAGTCTCCCACGTGCTCTTGCTTGTGCTAACAATGTTCTCATCATTCCCCTCCTCTTGAGAAGGATTTGTCCTCAAATCGTCGCCTGCATCAAAAGGACTTAGATCAGAAACATTAAAGGAGGCACTTACACCATACTCACCTGGCAAGTCTAGCTTGTACGCATTATCATTGATCCTTTTGAGAACTTGAAAAGGACCGTCCCCTCTAGGCAGTAGCTTGGATTTCCTTTGTTCCGGAAACCGTTCCTTGCGTAAGTGCAACCACACCCAATCACCGGGCTCGAAGACGAGCTTGTGACGCCCTTTGTTGGCTTGTTCAGCATATTGTTTGGTCCTTCGCTCGATGTTGAGTCTTGCCTTCTCGTGTATCTGCTTAACAAGATCAGCTTTTCTTTTCCATCTAAATTCACATGCTTAGACAAAGGTAATGGCATTAAATCCAAAGGAGTTAAAGGATTAAAACCATAAACAATTTCAAACGGTGAAAATTGAGTAGCAGAATGAATAGATCGATTATAAGCAAACTCAACATGTGGTAAACACTCCTCCCATGTTTTGATGTTCTTTTTAATGACAGCCCTCAACAAAGTAGACAAGGTTCTATTCACAACTTCTGTTTGACTATCGGTTCGAGGGTGACAAGTAGTTGAAAACAATAGCTTAGTCCCTAACTTAGCCCACAAAGTCTTCCAAAAGTAGCTTAAGAACTTGGGGTCCCTATCAGAAACAATTGTCCTAGGCATACCATGAAGTCTCACAATTTCCCTAAAGAACAAATCAGCAACATTGGAAGCATCATCTGTCTTGTGGCATGGAATAAAATGAGCCATCTTTGAAAACCTATCCACGACCACAAATATTGAGTCTCTTCCCCGTTTAGACCTAGGCAAACCTAACACAAAATCCATCGAAATATCAATCCAGGGTTCACTAGGTATTGGTAAAGGGGTGTATAAACCATGGGGCTGCACTCTTGATTTAGCCTGCCTACAAGTTACACATCTACCACAAAGCCTCTCATCATCTCGTTTCATATGTGGCCAATAGAAGTGTTCCTGCAACATAGCTAAAGTTTTCACTACTCCAAAATGTCCCATCAATCCTCCCCCATGGGATTCCCTCACTAGCAAATCTCTTAATGGACAATTAGGCACACATAATTTATTCTCCCGAAACAAGTATCCCTCATGCCTAAAGTACTTACCACTAGCAGATCTCTCACAAGCTTGATACTCAGTACGAAAGTCATGGTCATCAGCATATAACTCTTTAATGTTTTCAAAACCCAGTAGTTTAGCATTAAGAGTTGAGATTAAGACATACCTGCGAGAAAGTGCGTCGGCAACGACGTTTTCCTTACCTTGCTTGTAGCGAATGACATATGGAAACGTCTCTATGAATTCTACCCAACGAGCATGCCTCTTGTTCAGCTTGTGCTGGCCCTTCAAGTGTTTCAGGGACTCATGATCAGTGTGAATCACGAACTCCTTAGGCCATAGGTAGTGCTGCCACGTCTCTAATGCCCGAACCAATGCATACATCTCTTTATCATAAGTTGGGTAATTAAGAGTTGCCCCATTCAGCTTCTCACTGAAATATGCTATTGGTCTCCCTTCCTGCATTATAACAGCATCAATCTCAAAAGTTTTGGCAAAATTAGGTAAAGATAACAATGGAGCATTTGTCAACTTCTCCTTGAGTAGCTGAAATGCCTTTTCTTGCTCTTCTCCCCATCTAAACCCAACATTCTTTTTGATGACTTCAGTCAGTGGTGCGGCTATAGTACTGAAATCTTTCACAAACTGCCGGTAGAAACTAGCAAGTCCATGAAAACTCCGTACATTTCCCACACTAGTTGGACTCGGCCACTCCTGGATGGCTCGCACCTTTTCTTCATCAACCTGTATACCTTGAGCACTAACAACAAAACCAAGAAACACAAGCTTATCTGTGCAAAAGGTACATTTCTTGAGGTTAGCATACAACTTTTCCTTCCGTAAAACATCTAAAACAAGTTTCAAATGTTCAATATGTTCATCCAAATTGCTGCTATAGATAAGGATATCATCAAAATAAACAACGACAAATTTTCCAATAAAAGCTCGCAAAACATGGTTCATTAAACGCATAAATGTGCTAGGCGCATTGGTTAAACCGAAAGGCATTACCAACCACTCATACAAGCCTTGTTTTGTTTTGAAAGCCGTTTTCCACTCATCTCCCTCTTTCATGTGAATTTGATGATATCCACTCTTTAGATCAATTTTAGAAAACACACAAGCACCATGCAATTCATCTAACATGTCATCCAAGCGAGAAATGGGATGTCGATACTTTACCGTGATGTTGTTGATGGCTCGACAATCAACGCACATCCTCCAAGTCCCATCTTTCTTAGGCACAAGTAAAACTGGTACGGCGCACGGGCTCATGCTTTCTCTCACGTGTCCCTTCTCCATCAACTCATTTACCTGCCTTTGGAGTTCCTTTGTCTCCTCGGGATTACTCCTATAGGCTGGTCGGTTTGGGATTGTAGCTCCAGGTATGAAGTCGATTTGATGTTCAATCCCACGGATTGGAGGTAAACCTTGCGATGTTTCCTCGGGAAAGATATCCTCAAAATCCTGCAAAAGATAAACAACAGAACTATGCAAGGTGGAATCAAGATCGTTAGTGTTTAATAACGCCTCCTTGTACATGAGTAAAATCATCGGCTGATTAGAAAACAAAGCTCTTCTCACATCACTCTTTCTTGCATAAAAGTTTGTTTTTCTCTCTACTTTTCTCTCATTGGCTGTTTGTGAATTCTTTTCAGCCCTCTCAATTTTCTCTCCCTTGCTCTCTTTGCTCTCCTTTTTCTCGGCCATCTCTTCCTTTTTTCTCTCACTGGCCGAACTCTCTCTCTGCACTCCCACTCTTGATTTTTCTTCACTCTTTATTTTTTTATCACTTTCTCTCTGTAAGCTCACTTGGTCTTCATAGACCTGTTTTGGTGTTAATGGAACTAGAGTGATCGTCTTTTGATTGTGAACAAATGAGTACTTGTTGGTGAAACCATCATGCTTAACTCGCCGATCAAATTGCCATGGTCTGCCTAACAACAAGTGCCCAGCTTGCATCGGAACCACATCGCACAAAACTTCATCTTCATATCTTCCAATGCGAAAAGGAACTAACACCTGTTTATGCACCTTTACCTCACCAGTATCATTTAACCATTGCAATTTATATGGCCGAGGATGCTTAATTGTTGGCAGCCCTAACTTCTCTACCATGGTTGTGCTTGCAACATTAGTACAACTCCCACCATCAATAATCACACTACATACCTTGTTTTGAACGTGGCACCTAGTGTGGAAGATGTTTTCCCGTTGCACCTCTTCATCTTCTTCTTTGGCTTGCACACTTAAAGCTCTCCTTGTGACCAACAATTCTCCTTGGACAGCGCACTCCTCATCGTCGACATCCTCTAATGAAGGCATAGAGTCATTGTCCGAATCCTCCTCGGTTTCAATGTCTCCATTGTCCCGCATCACCATAACTCGTTTGTTCGGACATTGGCTTGCTATATGACCCCTGCCTTGACATTTAAAACATTTAATATCACGAGTCCGAGTAGTGGAAGAATCGGATTTACCTTGATTCCCATGGCTGGCCACCTCTTGTTTTTGCTCGAACTTTGGCTTGGGGTTGGATTGCTTCTCATCCTTCTTCCATTGGTTGGTTTTCCAAGCCGATGTACTCGGGTTTTGGCTAGGACGTGTGCTACTGCCCCTCCTCATAAGTTGATTCTCAACTTTAATAGCCATGTGCACCATGTCCTCCAACTCCACATAATGTTGCAACTCAACGGCATTGTGAATATCTCGGTTCAAGCCCGCCAAAAACCTTGCCATTGTAGCCTCCCGATCCTCCTCTATATTAGCCCGAATCATCATAACCTCCATCTCCTTATAGTACTCCTCTACACTCTGGTTGCCTTGCTTAAGGTTTTGTAGTTTGTTGTACAACTCCCGGTAGTAGTAAGTTGGCACAAACCGCTTTCTCATCACGGTCTTCATCTCTTCCCATGACTCAATAGGTCGCTCTCTATTTCGTCTCCTGTGTATAACAAGTTGATCCCACCAAGTAATAGCATAATCAGAAAATTCAATTACAGCCAATTTTACCTTCTTTGCCTCGGAATAGTAGTGGCAATCAAAGATGAACTCCATTTTCTTCTCCCATTCTAGGTATGCTTCTGGATTGGATTTGCCTTGAAATGATGGTATCTTCATTTTTATGCCTCTCAGACTATCATCTTCCCTGTTCCTAACTCCTCTATCCCGTCCAAATCTCCGGTGACTACCCGCTGAATCTTCTCCTTCATCAAATTCTTCCCCATCATTCCTATAGTAGTCATCAACCTCTCCTCTAACCGGAACCCTTTCTCGCCTACGTGCATGAGGAACATGTTGTGGCTGCTCCACACGTGCGTTTTCTATCTGGTCTATCCTCTCATGAAGCTGTCCTATCTCTCCCCTCAAGAATCGCCTCATCTCCCCCATCATCGCTTCCATCAGAAGTTTTGGGTCTGCTGCACCCGAGGTACCCTCAATAGTGTTCTTGCTGTTGTTTGACATTTTCCAAAGGACCTCACCACACTCCCTTACGTGTTTCACTCGTGAAATGGTTCACTCAATTTCACTCGTGTTTACACTCAATACTTTCGGCTTTTGTCCACTCTAATGCTCTCGCCTCTATGCCTTTTTCCACTCGTTAATTCTCACTCAGTTCCTATAAAACTAGTCAAATCAATATCGAAATTTCCTTGACAATTCACAAATAGATTACCAAAGAGACAAGACTATAACAGGAACAAAGAATTTAGGCTTTTCAGAATCACACCCAAAAGGAACAAAATTTCAGCAAAAAATTTTTGGTCTATGCAGGGAATTCAATTTTGGCTTTTTTTTTTTTTTTTTTTTTTTTTTTTCGGATCCTCTTGTTTTTCTTCTTTTCCTTCTTTTTTTTTTTTTTTTTTCTTTTCGTTTCTTTTCTTTCTTTCTTTCTTTTCTTTTCGGATCTTTTTTTTTTTTTTTAACCGACTTTGATAATGGAAATCAAAACTCACGAACAATTGAAACAAACAAAAAACTAAGAGAACGGATAAGCAAAACCTGATTAGAACCTCGCTCTGATTACCAAATGATACGAACCACGCCAAGAACTGACGCGACCCTAACCGAAGTTGGTTTCCAAGATCAAATTTCTAACCGGTTTTGGATGGAACCGCGACCCGATGCCCAACAAGAAGCACGAACCTTGGTATGTGAGGACGCCACAATCAGCTATGGAGAGACCGATTGATAAGTCTTGGTATGTGAGGACGCCACAATCAGCTATGGATGGACTGATTGATAAGTCTATGAACGCCACGGAAATTTCCGATAAGTTCGAATAGTTCGTTTAGGAACCAAAGAGAATTAAACCTCAAATTGTGTGTTATTACTTGTCTATTGATTGAAATTCGTTACAATTATATAGGGGTTCCTATGCGAATTTTCAGCCCCTAATTCCCATGGAAATTTCGGGAAACTCATTTAACAAAAGTCAAATCTAGACTAAATAAGGAAAGTTCCCTTAATGGCTTAAAAAGCCTTACAATAATAGAAATACCAGAAATGCAAAAAGGAAACTGGACATTAAAAGGTAAATAAGCTGGTTCTTCTCGCCATGTGTCGCCTTAAAACGGGAAGGTAACTGAAATGGAAATTACTCAATCCCTTCTAGAGCTTGAATCACGCATTTGTTAGTCTGATTTTCGCATGCAATTCCCTCAATGGGCCTCCATGCAATGGCTTGAGCCCAAGTTGCTTGAATCAGCCCAATAAGCGTTTCTTTAAACTTCTTCGCACGAGCTCTCGTAACCGGACCAATTGGAACTTGAATTGGATCTGAATAAGTCTCCCACGTGCTCTTGCTTGTGCTAACAATGTTCTCATCACCAACTCTGTCGTTAACCCACATGAGCGGCAGGGAACCTCTGTACATGCACCCAACGACTAGCAGAGCTCGGCTCTGATACTATTATGATATGAACCCATCTAACTTCACCACAAAGGCTAGCTCGTGAGAGGAGGATTGTGAACCCATATAAATAACACCCAAGACCACCCTCTCTAACCGATGTGGGACACATCATTCTCGACCCCTTTAGACTGCACGTCCTCATGCCAACTCAGTCGTTAACCCACACGAGGGGCACGGAACCTTTACACATCCTCCCACCGACTAGCAGAGGTTTGGCTCTGACACCATATGATATTAACCCACCTAACTCTACCCAAAAAGCTAGCTCGTGAGAGGAGGATTGTGAACCCATATATATAACACCCAAGACCACCCTCTCTAACCGATGTAGGACACGTCATTACCGACCACTTTAGATTGCATGTCCTCATGCGAACTTCGTCGTTAACCCACACGAGCGGCAGGGAACCGTTGTACATGCACCCATCGACTAGCAGGGGTTCGGCTTTGATACCGTTACGATATGAACCCACTTAAATCCACCCCAAAAGCTAGCTTGTGAGGGGAGGACTGTGAACCCATATATATAACAACCAAGAACACCCTCAGTAACCGATGTAGGGCACATCATTCTCGATCACTTTAAGCAAGTCCTCATGCCAACTACGTCATTAACCCACACGAGCGGCAGGGAACCTTTGTACATGTACCCACCGACTAGCAGGGGTTCAGCTCTAATACCATTATGATATGAACCCACCTAACTCCACTTCAAAAGCTAGCTCGTGAGTTGAGGATTGTGAACCCATATATATAACACCCAAGACCACCCTCTCTAACCGATGTGGGACACATCATTTCTGACACCTTTAGACAGCACGTCCTCTTGCCAACCCAGTCGTTAACCCAGACGAGCGACAGTGAACTTTTGTACATGCGCCCACCGACTAGCAGAGGTTTGCCTTAGATACCATATGATATGAACCCACCTAACTCCACCCCAAACGTTAGCTCGTTAGAGGGGGATTGTGAACCCATATATATAACACCCAAGACCACCCTCTCTAACCAATGTGGGTCACATCATTCCCAACCCTTTTACACTGTACGTCCTCGTGCCAACTCTGTCATTGACCCACACGAGCTGCAGGGAACCTTTGTACATGCGCCCACCGACTAGCAGAGATTCGGCTCTGATACCATATGATATGAACCCACCTAACTCCACCCCAGAAGCTAGCTCATTAGAGGAGGATTGTGAGCCCATATATATAACACCCAAGACCACCCTCTCTAACCGATGTGGGACACATCATTCCTGACCCTTTTATACTGCATGTCCCCGTGCCAACTCCGTCGTAAACCCACACGAGCGGTAGGGAACCATTGTAGATGCACCCAACGACTAGCAGAGATTCAGCTCTGATACTATTATGATATGAACCCACTTAACTCCACCCCAAAAGCTAGCTCGTGAGGGGAGGATTGTGAACCCATATATATAACACCCAAGACCACCCTCACTAATCGATATGGGACACATCATTCTCGATCCCTTTAGACTGCGTGTCCTCATGCCAACTACGCCGCTAACCCACACGAGCGGCAGGGAACCTTTGTACAAGCAACCACGGACTAGCTGAGGTTCGGCTCTGATACCCCATGATATGAACCCACCTAACTCCACCCCAAAAGGTAGCTCGTGAGGGGAGGATTGTGAACCCATATATATAACACCCGAGACCACCCGCTCTAACCGATGTGGGACACGTCATTCCAGACCCTTTTAGACTGCATGTCCTCGTGCCAACTCTGTCGTTAACCCATATATATAACACCCAAGACCACCCTCTCTAACCGATGTGGGACTCATCATTCCTGACACCTTTAGACTGCACGTCCTCTTGCCAAACCTGTCGTTAACCCAGACGAGCGGTAGTGAACTTTTGTACATGCGCCCACCGACTAGCAGAGGTTTGGCTCTGATGCCATATGATATGAACCCACCTAACTCCACCCCAAACGCTAGCTCGTTAGAGGAGGATTGTGAACCCATATATATAACACCCAAGATCACCCTCTCTAACCAATGTGGGACACATCATTCCCGACCCTTTTACACTGCACGTCCTCGTGCAAACTCCGTCATTAACCCACACGAGCGGCAGGGAACCTTTGTACATGCGCCCACCGACTAGCAGAGATTCAGCTCTGATACCATATGATATGAACCCACCTAACTCCACCCCGGAAGCTAGCTCATTAGAGGAGGATTGTGAGCCCATATATATAACACCCAAGACCACCCTCTCTCACCGATGTGGGACACATCATTCCTGACCCTTTTATACTGCATGTCCTCGTGCCAACTCCGTCGTAAACCCACACGAGCGATAGGGAACCTTTGTAGATGCACCCAACGACTAGCAGAGGTTCGGCTCAGATACTACTATTATATGAACCCACTTAACTCCACCCCAAAAGCTAGCTCGTGAGGGGAGGATTGTGAACCCATATATATAACACCCAAGACCACCCTCACTAACCGATATGGGACACATCATTCTCGATCCCTTTAGACTGCGTGTCCTCATGCCAACTACGTCGCTAACCCACACGAGCGGCAGCGAACCTTTGTACAAGCAACCACGGACTAGCAGAGGTTTGACTATGATACCATATGATCTGAACCCACCTAACTCCACCCCAAAAGCTAGCACGTTAGAGGATGATTGTGAACCCATATAAACAACATCCAAGACCACCCTCTCTAACCGATGTGGGACACATCATTTTTGACCCCTTTAGATTGCACGTCTTCGTGCCAACTCCATCGTTAACCCACACGAGCGGTAAGGTTCCTTTGTACATACACCCACAGTCTAGCAGAGGTTCGGCTCTGAAACCATATGATATGAACCCACCTAACTCCACCCCAAAAGGTAGCTCGTGAGGGGAGGATTGTGAACCCATATATATAACACCCGAGACCACCCGCTCTAACCGATGTGGGACACGTCATTCCAGACCCTTTTAGACTGCACGTCCTCGTGCCAACTCTGTCGTTAACCCACACGAGCGGCAGGGAACCTTTGTACATGCACCCATCGACTAGCAGAGGTTCGTTTTTGATACCGTTACGATATGAACCCACATAAATCCACCCCAAAAGCTAGCTTGTGAGGGGAGGATTGTGAACCCATATATATAACAACCAAGAACACCCTCAGTAACCGATGTGGGGTGCATCATTCTCGATCACTTTAAGCAAGTCCTCATGCCAACTACGTCGTTAACCCACACGAGCGGCAGGGAACCTTTGTACATGTACCCACCGACTAGCAGGGGTTCAGCTCTGATACCATTATGATATGAACCCACCTAACTCCACTTCAAAAGCTAGCTCGTGAGTTGAGGATTGTGAACCCATATATATAACACCCAAGACCACCCTCTCTAACCGATGTGGGACACATCATTCCTGACCCCTTTAGACTGCACGTCCTCTTGCCAACCCTGTCGTTAACCCAGACGAGCGGCAGTGAACTTTTGTACATCCGCCCACCGACTAGCAGAGGTTCGGCTTTGATGCCATTATGATATGAACCCACCTAACTCCACCCCAAAATCTAGCTTGGGAGGGAGGGATTTTGAACCCATATATATAACACCCAAAACCACCCACTCTAACCGATGTGGGACACATCATTCCAGACCCCTTTAGACTGCACGTCCTCGTGCCAACTCTATCGTTAACCCACACAAGCGAAAGGGAACCTTTGTACACTCGCCCAATGACAAGCAGAGGTTTGGCTCTGATACCATTATGATATGAACCCACAAAACTCCACCCCAAAAGCTAGCTCAGGAGGGGAGGATTGTGAACCCATATATATAACACCCAAGACTACCCTCTCTAACCGATGTGGGACACATCATTCTCGACCCCTTTAGACTGCACGTCCTTGTGCGAACTCCGTTGTTAACCCACACGAGCGACAGGAAACCTTTGTACATGCACCCACCAACCCGTTAGACAGCATGTCCTCATACCAACTCCGTCGTTAGCCCACACGAGCGGCAGGGAACCTTTGTATGTGCACCCACCAACTACCAGAGGTCTGGCTCTGATACCATTATGATATGATCCGACCTAACTCCACCCCAAAAGCTAGCTCAGGAGGGGAGGATTGTGAACCCAGATATATAACACCCAAGACAACCCTCTCTAACCGATGTGGGACACATCATTCCCGACCCTTTTGGACTGCACATCCTTGTGCCAACTCCGTTGTTAACCAACATGAGCAGCAGGGAACCTTTGTACATGCTCCCACCAACTAGCATAGGTTCAGCTCTGATACCATTATGATATGAACCCACCTAACTCCACCCCAAAAGCTAGCTCGTGAGGGGAGGATTGTGAACCCATATATATAACACCCAAGACCACCCTCTCTAACCGATGTGGGACACATCATTCCCGACCCCTTTAGACTGGACGTCCTAGTGCCAACTCTGTCGTTAACCCACGCGAGCGACAGGGAACCTTTGTACATGCATCCATCGACTAGCAAAGGTTCGGCTCTGATACCGTTATGATATGAACACACCTAACTCCACCTCAAAAGCTAGCACATCAAGGGAGGCTTGTGAACCCATATATAGAACCGCCAAGGCCACCTTCTCTAACCGATGTGGGACACTTCATTCCTGACCCCCTTAGATATCACGTCCTCGCGCCAACTCTGTCGTTAACTCACTCGAGTAGCAGGGAACCGTTGCACATGCGCCCATCGACAAGCAGAGATTCAGCTCTGATACCATTATGATATGAACCCACCTAACTCCACCCTAAAAGCTAGCTTGGGAGGGGAGGATTGTGAACCCATATATATAACACCCAAGACCACCCTCTCTAACCGATGTGGGACACATCATTCTTGACCCCTTTAGACTGCACGTCCTCATACCAACTCTGTCGTTAACCCACACAACCGATAGGAAACCTTTGTACAAGTACCCATCGACTAGTAGAGGTTCAGCTTTGATACCAATATGTTAGGAACCCACCTAATACCACCCCAAAAAGCTAGCTCGAGAGGGGAGGACTGTGAACCCATATATATAAAACACCCAAGACCACCCTCTCTAACCGATGTGGGACACATGATTCCTGGCCCCATTAGACTACATGTCCTCGTGTCAACTCTATCGTTAACCCCACGAGCAATAGGGAACCTTTGTACATGCACCCATCGACAAGCAAAGGTTCAGCTCTGATACCATTATGATAGGAACACACTTAACTCCTCCTCAAAAGCTAGCTCGGGAGGGGAGAATTGCGAACCCATATATATAACACCCAAGACCACCCTCTCTAAACGATGAGGGACACATCATTCCCAAACCCTTTGGGCTGCACGTCCTCGTACCAACTCCGTCGCTAACCCACACGAGCGGCAGGGAACCTTTGTACATGCATCCACCGACTAGTAGAGCTCCGGCTCTGATGCCATTATGATGTGAACCCACCTAACTCCATACCAAAAGCTAGCTCGTGAGGGGAGAATTGCGAACCCATATATATAACACCCAAGACCACCCTCTCTAAACGATGAGGGACACATCATTCCCAACCCCTTTGGGCTGCACGTCCTCATACCAACTCCGTCGCTAACCCACACGAGCGGCAAGGAACCTTTGTACATGCATCCACCGACTTGTAGAGGTTCGGCTCTGATGCCATTATGATGTGAACCCACCTAACTCCATACCAAAAGCTAGCTCGTGAGGGGAGGATTGTGAACCCATATATATAACACCCAAGACCCCCCTCTCTAACCGATGTGGGACACATCATTCCCGACCCCTTTGGACTGTACGTCCTCGTACCACCTCTGTCGTTAACCCACATGAGCGGCAGGGAACCTTTGTACATGCACCCACCGACTAGCAGAGGTTCGGCTCTAATACCAATATGATAGGAACTCACCTAACTCCACCACAAAAAGCTAGCTCGGGAGGGGAGGATTGTGAACCCATATAAATAACATCCAATACCACCCACTCAAACCGATGTGGGACACATCATTTGCGACCCCTTTAGACTGTACGTCCTTGTGACAACTCTGTCATTAACCCACATAAGCGGCAGGCAACCTTTGTACATGCACCCACCAACTAGAAGAGGTTCGGCTCTGATACCATTATGTTATAAACCCACCTAACCCCACCCCAAAATCCAACTCGTGAGGGGAGGAGTGTGAACTCATATATATAACAACCAAGACCACCCTCTCTAACCGATGTGGGACACATCATTCCAGACCACTTTAGACTGCACGTCCTCGTGCCAACTCCGTCGTTAACCCACAAGAGCGGCAGGGAGCCTTTGTACACGCAACCACCGCCTAGCAAAGGTTCGGCTCTGATACCGTTATGATATGAACACACCTAACTCCACCCCAAAAGCTAGCTCGTGAGGGAAGGATTGTGAACCCAAATATATAACACCCAAGAGCACCCTCTCTAACCGATGTGGGACACATCATTCCCGACCCCTTTAGACTGCATGTCCTCATGCCAACTCTGTGGTTAAGTCACACGAGCGGCAGGGAACCTTTGTACATGCACCCACCGACTAGCAGAGGTTCGGCTTTGATACCATTATGATATGAACCCACCTAACTCCACCCCAAAAGCTAGCTCCTGAGGGGAGGATTGTGAACCCATATATATAACACCCAAGACCACCCTCTCTAATCGATGTGGGACAAATCATTCCCGACCCCTTTAGACTGCACGTCCTCATGCCAACTCCGTCGTTAACCCACACAAGCAGTAGGGAACCTTTGTTCTTGCGCCCACTGACTTGCAGAGGTTCAACACTGATACCATTATGATATGAACCCACCTAACTCCACCCTAAAAGTTAGCCCGTGAGGGGAGGATTGTGAACCCATACATATAACACCCAAGACCACCCTCTCTAACCGATGTGAGAGACATCATTCCTGACCCCTTTAGACTGCACGCCCTCGTGCCAACTCTGTCGTTAACCCACACTAGCGACAGGGAACCTATGTATATGCACCCACCGACTAGTACAGGTTTGGCTCTGATACCATTATGGTATGAACCCACCTAACTCCACCCCTAAAGCTAGCTCGTGAGGGGAGGATTGTGAACCCATATATATAATACCCAAGACCACCCTCTCTAACAGATGTGGGACACATCGTTCCCGACCCCTTTAGACTGCACGTCCTCGTACCAACTCCGTCATTAACCCACACGAGCAGCAGGTATCCTTTGTATATGCACCCATCGACTAGCAGATGTTCGGCTCTGATACCATTATGATATGAACCTACCTAACTCCACCCCAAAAGCTAGCTCGTGAGGGGAGGATTGTGAGCCCATATATATAACACCCAAGACCACCCTCTTTAACTGATGTGGGACACATCCTTTTCGACCCCTTTAGACTGCACGTCCTTGTGCCAACTCCGTCGTTAACCCACACGAGCGGCAGGGAACCTTTGTACATGCTCCCACCGACTAGCAGAGGTTCGCGTCTTATACCATTACGATATGAACCCACCTAACTCCACCCCAAAAGTTCGCTCATGGGGGGTGGGTTGTGAACCCATATATATAACACCCAAGGCCACCCTATCTAACAAATGTAGGACATATCATTCCTGACCCCTTTAGACTGCACGTCCTCGTGCCAACTCCGTCGGTAACCCACACGAGCGGCAGTGAACCATTGTACATGCACCCATCGACTAGTAGAGGTTCAGGTCTGATGCCATTATGATATGAACCCGCCTAACTCCACCCCAAAAGCTAGCTTGTGAGGGCAGGATTGTGAATCCATATATATAACCCCCTACACCATCCTCTATAACCGATGTGGAACACATCATTCCAGACCCCTTTAGACTGTACATCCTCATGCCGACTCCGTCGTTAACCCACACGAGCGGCAGGGAACCTTTGTACATGCACCCACCGACTGGCAGACGTTCGCCTCTGATACCATTATGATATGAACCCACCTAACTCCACCCCAAAAGCTAGCTCGTGAGGGGAGGATTGTGAACCCATATATATAACACCCAAGACCACCCTCTCTAACAGATGTGGGACATATCATTCTCGACCCCTTTAGACTGCAAGTCCTCGTGCCAACTCCGTCGTTAACCCACACGAGCGATAGTGAACCTTTATACAAGCATCGATCGACTAGAAGAGGTTCAGCTTTGATACAATATGATATGAACCCTCCGAACTCCACCCCAAAAGCTAGATCGTGAGGGGAGGATTATGAATCCATATATATTACTCCCAAGCCCACCCTCTCCAACCAATGTGGGAAACATCATTCCAGACCCCTTTAGTCTGCACGTCCTCGTGCCAACTCCAATGCTAACCCACATCAGCGGTAGGGAACCTTTGTACATGTGCCCACCGACTAGCAGAGGTTCATCTCTGATGCCATTATGATATGAACCCACCTAACTCCACCCCAAAAGTTAGCTTGTGAGGGGAAGATTGTGAACCCATATATATAACACCCAAGTCCACCCTCTCTAACCGATGTGGAACACAACATTCCTAACCCCTTTAGACTGTACGTCCTTGTGCCAACTCTGTCGTTGACCCACATGAGCGGCAGTGAACCTTTGTATAAGTGCCGACCGACTAGCAGAGGTTCGACTATGATGCCATTATGACATGAACCCACCTAACTCCACCCCCAAAAGTTAGCTCGTGAGGGGAGGATTGTGAACCCATATATATAACACCCAAGTCCACCCTCTCTAAACGATGAGGGACACATCATTCCCAACCCCTTTGGGCTGCACGTCCTCATACCAACTCCGTCGCTAACCCACACGAGCGGCAAGGAACCTTTGTACATGCATCCATCGACTAGCAAAGGTTCGGCTCTGATACAATATGATATGAACCTACCTAACTACACCCCAAAAGCTGGCTTGTGAGGGGAGGATTGTGAATCCATATATATAACCCCCAAGACCACCCTCTCTAACAGATGTGGGACACATCATTCCTGACCCCTTTAGACTGTGCGTCCTCGTGCCAACTCTGTCGTTGACCCACATGAGCGGCAGGGAACCTTTTACAAGGGCCCACCTACTAGCAGAGGTTCGGCTCTAAAACCATTATGATATGAACCCACCTAACTCCACCCAAAAAGTTATCTCATGAGGGGAGGATTGTGAACCCATATATATAACACCCAAGACCACCCTCTCTAACAGATGTGGGACATATCATTCCCGACCCCTTTAGACTGCCCGTCCTTGTGCCAACTCCGTCGTTAACCCACACGAGCGGCAGTGAACCTTTGTACATGCACCGACCGACTAGCAGAGGTTCGGCTTTGATACAATATGATATGAACCCACCTAACTCCAACCCAAAAGCCAGATCGTGAGGCGATGATTGTGAATCCATATAAATAACCCCCAAGACCACCCTCTCTAGCCGATGTGGGACACATCATTCCTGACCCCTTTAGACTGCACGTACTCGTGCCAACTCCGACGTTAGCCCTCACGAGCGATAGGGAACCTCTGTACATGCACCCACCGACTAGCAGAGGTTCGGCTCTGATACCATTATGATATGAACCCACCAAACTCCACCCCAAAAGCTAGCTCGTCAAGGGAGGACTGTGAACCCATATATATATAACACCCAAGATCACCCTCTCCAACCGACGTGGGACACATCAGTCCCGACCCCTTTAGAGGTCACGTCTGCGTGCCAACTCCGTCGTTAACACACACGAGCGGTAGGGATCCTTTGTACATGAACCCACCGACTAGTAGAAGTTCGGCTCTAATACCATTATGATATGAACCCGCCTAACTCCACCCCAAAAGTTAGCTCATGAGGGGAGGATTGTGAACCCATATATATAACACCCAAGACCACCCTCTCTAACCGATGTGGGAGACATCATTCCTGACCCCTTTAGACTGCACGACCTCGTGCCAACTCTGTCATTAGTCCCCACGAGCCCAGGGAACCATTGTACATGCACCCACCGACTAGTAGAGGTTCGACTTTGATACCATTATGCTATGAACCCACCTAACTCCACCCCACAAGCTAGCTCATGAGGGGAGGATTGCGAACCCATATATATGACATCCAAGACCACCCTCTCCAACGGATGTGGGACATATCATTCCCGACCCCCTTAAACTGCATGTCCTCATGCCAACTCCATCGTTACCCACACGAGCGGCAGGGAACCTTTGTACATCCACCCAACGACTAGTAGAGGTTCGGCTCTGATACCATTATGATATGAACCCACCTAACTCCACCCCAAAAGCTAGCTCGTGAGGGGAGGATTGTGAACCCACATATATGACACCCAAGTCCACCCTCTCTAACAGATGTGAGACATATCATTCCTGACCCCTTTAGACTGCTTGTCCTCGTGCCAACTCTATTGTTAACCCACACGAGCGGCAGGGAACCTCTGCACATGCACCCACCGACTAGCAGAGGTTCGGCTCTGATACCATTATGATATGAACCCACCCTACTCCAACCACAAAAGCTAGCTCGGGAGTAGAGGATTGTGAACCCATATATACAACACGCAAGACCAGCCTCTCTAACCGATGTGGGACACATCATTCTCGACCACTTTAGACTGCACGACCTTGTGCCAACTTCGTCGTTAGCCAACCTGAGCGGCTGGGAACCATTGTACAAGCGCCCACCGACTAGCAGAGGTTTGGCACCAATACCATTATGATATGAACCCACCGAACACCACCCCAAAAGCTAGCTCGAGAGTGGAGGATTGTGAACCCATATATATAACACGCAAGACCACCCTCTCTAACCGATGTGGGACACATTATTCCTGACCCCTTTAGACTGCATGTCCTCGTGCCAACTCTGTTGTTAACCCACATTAGCGGTAGGGAATCTTTGTACATGCACCAACAGAATAGAGGTGGTTCGGCTCTGATACCATTCTGATATGAACCTACCTAACTCCACCTCAAAAGCTAGCTTGCGAGGGGAGGACTGTGAACCCATATATATAACACCCAAGACCACCCTCTCTAACCGATGTAGGGCACATCATTCCCGACCCCTTTCGACTGCACGTCCTCGTGCCAACTCTGTCGTTAACCCACACAAGCGACAGGGAACCTTTGTACATGCACCCACCGACTAGCAGAGGTTCGGCTCTGATACCATTATGATATGAACCCACCTAACTCCACCCCAAAAGCTAGCTCAGGAGGGGAGGATTGTGAACCCATATATATAACACCCAAGACCACCCTCTCTAACCGATGTGGGACACATCATTCCCGACCCCTTTAGACTGCACATCCTCGTGCCAACTCTATTGTTAACCCACACGAGCGGCAGGGAACCTTTGTACATGCACCCACCGACTAGTAGAGGTTCGGCTCTGATACCATTATGATATGAACCCACCTAACTCCACCCCAAAAGCTAGCTCGTGAGGGGAGGATTGTGAACCCATATATATAACACCCAAGACCACCCTCTCTAATCGATGTGGAACACATCATTCCCGACCCCTTTAGACTGCACGTCCTCATGCCAACTCCGTCGTTAACCCACACAAGCAGTAGGGAACCTTTGTTCTTGCGCCCACTGACTTGCAGAGGTTCAACACTGATACCATTATGATATGAACCCACCTAACTCCACCCCAAAAGTTAGCACGTGAGGGGAGGATTGTGAACCCATATATATAACACCCAAGACCACCCTCTCTAACCGATGTGAGAGACATCATTCCTGACCCCTTTAGACTGCACGTCCTCGTGCCAACTCTGTCGTTAACCCACACTAGCGACAGGGAACCTATGTATATGCACCCACCGACTAGTACAGGTTTGGCTCTTATACCATTATGGTATGAACCCACCTAACTCCACCCCTAAAGCTAGCTCGTGAGGGGAGGATTGTGAACCCATATATATAATACCCAAGACCACCCTCTCTAACAGATGTGGGACACATCGTTCCCGAACCCTTTAGACTGCACGTCCTCGTACCAACTCTGTCGTTAACCCACACGAGCGGCAGGGAACCTTTGTACATGCACCCACCGACTAGCAGAGGTTCGGCTCTGATACCATTATGATATGAACCTACCTAACTCCACCCCAAAAGCTAGCTCGTGAGGGGAGGATTGTGAGCCCATATATATAACACCCAAGACCACCCTCTCTAACTGATGTGGGACACATCATTCTCGACCCCTTTAGACTGCACGTCCTTGTGCCAACTCCGTCGTTAACCCACACGAGCGGCAGGGAACCTTTGTACATGCACCCACCGACTAGCAGAGGTTCGCGTCTTATACCATTAAGATATGAACCCACCTAACTCCACCCCAAAAGTTCGCTCATGAGGGGAGGATTGTGAACCCATATATATAACACCCAAGGCCACCCTATCTAACAAATGTAGGACATATCATTCCCGACCCCTTTAGACTGCACGTCCTCGTGCCAACTCCGTCGTTAACCCACACGAGCGGCAGTGAACCATTGTACATGCACCCATCGACTAGTAGAGGTTCAGGTCTGATGCCATTATGATATGAACCCGCCTAACTCCACCCCAAAAGCTAGCTCGTGAGGGCAGGATTGTGAATCCATATATATAACCCCCTACACCATCCTCTATAACCGATGTGGAACACATCATTCCAGACCCCTTTAGACTGTACATCCTCATGCCAACTCCGTCGTTAACCCACACGAGCGGCAGGGAACCTTTGTACATGCACCCACCGACTGGCAGAGGTTCGGCTCTGATACCATTATGATATGAACCCACCTAACTCCACCCCAAAAGCTAGCTCGTGAGGGGAGGATTGTGAACCCATATATATAACACCCAAGACCACCCTCTCTAACAGATGTGGGACATATCATTCTCGACCCCTTTAGACTGCAAGTCCTCGTGCCAACTCCGTCGTTAACCCACACGAGCGATAGTGAACCTTTATACAAGCATCGATCGACTAGAAGAGGTTCAGCTTTGATACAATATGATATGAACCCACCTAACTCCACCCCAAAAGCTAGATCGTGAGGGGAGGATTATGAATCCATATATATTACTCCCAAGCCCACCCTCTCCAACCGATGTGGGAAACATCATTCCAGACCCCTTTAGTCTGCACGTCCTCGTGCCAACTCCAATGCAAACCCACATCACCGGTAGGGAACCTTTGTACATGTGCCCACCGACTAGCAGAGGTTCATCTCTGATGCCATTATGATATGAACCCACCTAACTCCACCCCAAAAGTTAGCTTGTGAGGGGAAGATTGTGAACCCATATATATAACACCCAAGTCCACCCTCTCTAACCGATGTGGAACACAACATTCCTAACCCCTTTAGACTGTACGTCCTTGTGCCAACTCTGTCGTTGACCCACATGAGCGGCAGTGAACCTTTGTATAAGTGCCGACCGACTAGCAGAGGTTCGACTCTGATGCCATTATGACATGAACCCACCTAACTCCACCCCCAAAAGTTAGCTCGTGAGGGGAGGATTGTGAACCCATATATATAACACCCAAGTCCACCCTCTCTAACCGATGTGGAACACAACATTCCTAACCCCTTTAGACTGTACGTCCTTGTGCCAACTCCGTCGTTACCCCACACGAGCGGCAGTGAACCTTTGTACATGCACCCACCGACTAGCAAAGGTTCGGCTCTGATACAATATGATATGAACCTACCTAACTACACCCCAAAAGCTGGCTTGTGAGGGGAGGATTGTGAATCCATATATATAACCCCCAAGACCACCCTCTCTAACAGATGTGGGACACATCATTCCTGACCCCTTTAGACTGTGCGTCCTCGTGCCAACTCTGTCGTTGACCCACATGAGCGGCAGGGAACCTTTTACAAGGGCCCACCTACTAGCAGAGGTTCGGCTCTAAAACCATTATGATATGAACCCACCTAACTCCACCCAAAAAGTTAGCTCATGAGGGGAGGATTGTGAACCCATATATATAACACCCAAGACCACCCTCTCTAACAGATGTGGGACATATCATTCCCGACCCCTTTAGACTGCCCGTCCTCGTGCCAACTCCGTCGTTAACCCACACGAGCGGCAGTGAACCTTTGTACATGCACCGACCGACTAGCAGAGGTTCGGCTCTGATACAATATGATATGAACCCACCTAACTCCACCCCAAAAGCCAGATCGTGAGGCGATGATTGTGAATCCATATAAATAACCCGCAAGACCACCCTCTATAGCCGATGTGAGACACATCATTCCTGACCCCTTTAGACTGCACGTACTCGTGCCAACTCCGACGTTAACCCACACGAGCGATAGGGAACCTTTGTACATGCACCCACCGACTAGCAGAGGTTCGGCTCTGATACCATTATGATATGAACCCACCAAACTCCACCCCAAAAGCTAGCTCGTCAAGGGTAGGATTGTGAACCAATATATATATAACACCCAAGATCACCCTCTCCAACCGACGTAGGACACATCAGTCCCGACCCCTTTAGAGGTCACGTCTGCGTGCCAACTCCGTCGTTAACACACACGAGCGGTAGGGATCCTTTGTACATGAACCCACCGACTAGTAGAAGTTCGGCTCTAATACCATTATGATATGAACCCGCCTAACTCCACCCCAAAAGTTAGCTCGTGAGGGGAGGATTGTGAACCCATATATAACACCCAAGACCACCCTCTTTAACAGGTGTGGGACATATCATTCCTGACCCCATTAGAATGCCCGTCCTCATCCCAACTCCGTCGTTAACCCACACGAGCGGTAGTGAACCTTTGTACATGCACCGACCGACTAGCAGAGGTTTGGCTTTGACACAATATGATATGAACCCACCTAACTCCACCCCAAAAGCCAGATTGTGAGGGGAGGATTGTGAATCCATATATATAACCCCCAAGACCACCCTCTCTAGCCGATGTGGGACACATCATTCCTGACCCCTTTAGACTGCACGTCCTCGTGCCAACTCCGTCGTTAACCCACACGAGCGGCAGGGAACCTTTGTACATGCACCCACCGACTAGCAGAGGTTCGGCTCTGATACCATTATGATATGAACCCACCAAACTCCACCCCAAAAGCTAGCTCGTGAGGGGAGGATTGTGAACCCATGTATATAACACCCAAGACCACCCTCTCTAATAGATGTGGGACATTTCATTCCTGACCACTTTAGACTGTACGTCCTCGTGCCAATTCCGATGTTAACCCACACGAACGACAGGGAGCCTTTGTATATGCACCCACCGACTAGCAGAGGTTTGGCTTCGATACCATTATGATATGAACCCACCGAACTCCACCCCAAAAGCTAGCCTGTGAGGGGAGGATTGTGAACCCATATATATAACACCCAAGACCACCCTCTCTAACCGATGTGGGAGACATCATTCCCGACCCCTTTAGACTGCACGACCTCGTGCCAACTCTGTCATTAGTCCCCACGAGCCCAGGGAACCATTGTACATGCACCCACCGACTAGTAGAGGTTCGACTTTGATACCATTATGCTATGAACCCACCTAACTCCACCCCACAAGCTAGCTCATGAGGGGAGGATTGCGAACCCATATATATGACATCCAAGACCACCCTCTCCAACGGATGTGGGACATATCATTCCCGACACCCTTAGACGGCATGTCCTCATGCCAACTCCATCGTTACCCACACGAGCGGCAGGGAACCTTTGTACATCCACCCAACGACTAGTAGAGGTTCGGCTCTGATACCATTATGCTATGAACCCACCTAACTCCACCCCAAAAGCTAGCTCGTGAGGGGAGGATTGTGAACCCACATATATGACACCCAAGTCCACCCTCTCTAACAGAGACATATCATTCCTGACCCCTTTAGACTGTATGTCCTCGTGCCAACTCTGTTGTTAACCCACACGAGCGGCAGGGAACCTCTGCACATGCACCCACCGACTAGCAGAGGTTCGGCTCTGATACCATTATGATATGAACCCACCCTACTCCAACCACAAAAGCTAGCTCGGGAGTGGAGGATTGTGAACCCATATATATAACACGCAAGACCACCCTCTCTAACCGATGTGGGACACATCATTCTCGACCACTTTAGACTGCACGACCTCGTGCCAACTTCGTCGTTAGCCAACCTGAGCGGCTGGGAACCATTGTACAAGCGCCCACCGACTAGCAGAGGTTTGGCACCGATACCATTATGATATGAACCCACCGAACACCACCCCAAAAGCTAGCTCGGGAGTGGAGGATTGTGAACCCATATATATAACACGCAAGACCACCCTCTCTAACCGATGTGGGACACATTATTCCTGACCCCTTTAGACTGCATGTCCTCGTGCCAACTCCGTTGTTCACCCACATTAGCGGTAGGGAATCTTTGTACATGCACCAACAGAATAGAGGTGGTTCGGCTCTGATACCAATATGATATGAACCTACCTAACTCCACCTCAAAAGCTAGCTTGCGAGGGGAGGACTGTGAACCCATATATATAACACCCAAGACCACCCTCTCTAACCGATGTAGGGCACATCATTCCCGACCCCTTTCGACTGCACGTCCTCGTGCCAACTCTGTCGTTAACCCACACAAGCGACAGGGAACCTTTGTACATGCGCCCACCGACTAGCAGAGGTTCGGCCCTGATACCATTATGATATGAACCCACCAAACTCCACCCCAAAAGCTAGCTCAGGAGGGGAAGATTTTGAACCCATATATATAACACCCAAGACCACCCTCTCTAACCGATGTGGGACACATCATTCCTGACCCCTTTAGACTGCACGTCCTCGTGCCAACTCTATTGTTAACCCACACGAGCGGCAGGGAACCTTTGTACATGCACCCACCGACTAGCAGAGGTTCGACTCTGATACCGTTATGATATGAACCCACCTACCTCCACCCCAAAAGCTAGCTCATGAGGGGAGGATTGTGAACCCATATAATACCCAAGGCCATCATCTCTAACCGAAGTGGGACACATCATTCCCGACCCTTTTAGACTGTACATCCTTGTGCCAACTCCGTCGTTAACCCACACAAGCGACAAGGAACCTTTGTATATGCACCCACCGACTAACTGAGGTTCGGCTCTGATACCGTTATGATATAAATCCACCTAACTCCACCCCAAAAGCTAGCTCGTGAGGGGAGGATTGTGAACCCATATATATAACACCAAAGACCACCCACTCTAACTGAAGTGGGACAAATCATTCCCGACCCCTTTAGACTGCACGTCCTCGTGACAACTCCATCGTTAACCCACACAAGCGGCGGGGAACCTTTGTACATGCACCCACCGACTAGCAGAGGTTCGACTCTGATACCGTTATGATATGAACCCACCTACCTCCACCCCAAAAGCTAGCTCGTGAGGGGAGGATTGTGAACCCATATATATAATACCCAAGGCCACCATCTCTAACCAAAGTGGGACACATCATTCTCGACCCCTTTAGACTACACGTCCTCGTACCAACTCCGTCGTTAACCCACACAAGCGACAGGGAACCTTTGTACAAGAACCCACCGACTAGCGGAGGTTCGGCTCTGATACCACTATGATATGAACGCACCTAACTCCACGCCAAAAGCTAGCTCGTGATGGTAGGATTGTGAACCCATATATATAACACTCAAGACCACCCCCACTAACCGATGTGGGACACATCATTCTCGACCCCTTTAGACTGCACGCCCACATGCCAACTCCGTCGTTAACCCACACGAGTGGTAGGGAACCTTTGAACCTGCACCCACCGACTAGCAGAGGTTCGACTCTGATACCACTATGATATGAACACACCTAACTCCACCCCAAATGCTAGCTCGTGAGGGGAGGATGTGAACTCATATATATAACACCCAAGACCACCCTCCCTAACAGATATGGGACACAACATTCCCGAACCCTTTAGACTGCACGTCCTCATGCGAACTCAGTCGTTAACCCACACGAGCGATAAGGAACCTTTGTACATGCACCCACCGACTAGCAGAGGTTTGGCTCTGATACCATATGATACTAACCCACCTAGCTCTACCCCAGAAGCTAGCTCTTGAGGAGAGGATTGTGAACCCATATATATAACACCCAAGACCACCCTCTCTAACCGATGTGGGTCACTTCATTCCTGACCCCTTTAGACTGCACGTCCTCGTGGCAACTCCATCGTTAACTCACACGAGCAGCAGGGAAGCTTTGTACATGCACCCACCAAATAGCAGAGGTTCGGCTCTGGTACCATTATGATAGTAACCCACCTAACTCCACCCCAAAAGCTAGCTGAGGAGGGTAGGTTTATGAACCCATATATATAAAACCCAAGACCACCCTCTCTAACCGATGTGGGACACGTCATTCCAGACCCCTTTAGACTGCACGTCCTCGTGCCAACTCCATCGTTAACCCACACGTGTGGCATGGAACCTTTGTACATGCACCCACTATTGGAAAAACATGTGAGAGGTGTGCAGTAGAATTTTAACGTCATAGTATTTTTTCAAAACACAAGTTTGACATGCTATATGTGTAAATTAATCAGATCTTACTAACCTCGTGTATTGAAGAACCTCCGCAACCTGTGATGAGAAGTAACGTTCCAGAAAAGCCTCAACTAACGGGTCTTCTTTGCTATTCTCAATCCACAACTGGAGTGAGTGTGGGCTCACACGTACAGCTCTTCCACCTGTGACTCTCCGTCCAACTAATAGAGAGAACCCAAAGCTAGTGTTCGTGATTTGTGAACAAAAGCTCTCAGGGAGTTTTTCAGATGGTCACTAGAAGAGTATCACTCTTAATCTCTAAATATTGCTCTGAGTAAATCATGAAACTCACTCTCTTTTTATAGCTATTGGTCCTAGGGTCAGTCCTTATCAGATTAGGTCTCAAAAACTTGAAACAGAATCAAGTTCGGATCAATATCTGATAAGATCCACGTGAAAATGTGTAATCTTATCACTCGCTGATCGACAGGCCAAACAGGCCCCATCGGCAGGCCGAACATGTCATTCGGCAGGCCGAACTCCCGCATAAAAATCTCCATAAATCTTTTATTTTTCACCCAAGATTCTATAGGATAAAGTCTCAGTTTTGATTCAAATGACCCAATAGAAAGTTATCTGATCAAAAGAAACTTTATCAAGATAATCTCTAAGAAAATAAATCAATTCACAACAATTCTACAAGTTTATCTTGATCTAATTTATCCAAAATTAAATCAACGGATAAACAGACAAGAATTATCCGATCTCAATAATTCAACAAGTTTATCTTAAATTAATTTCTTACAAAATTAATTCAACCGATAAATGGACATGAATTATTTGATTCTTACAAATTTTAAACCAATCTGATAAATCTGACATAAGACACCAATTATAGGAAAAGCACGCCGTGTCGTTACAAGATTTTGTGGGCTAGCAAAGGGGACCAAAATGGACCTACAAAGTACAAGCTCATGATAATTATGAAACCCAATATCCCAGATATACATTTCACAATTATCAACTCCAGCGCTACCCCATATGATAATCCATAATCGGCTTAAGGACAAGTTCTGTCTTACCTTCCCGATTATTTTTATCTTATGCTCCATTATCTCACCATCAGAAAACTTACTATCCAAAGATAGTATACCATTCGGTTACACCTATGTATCCAAATGGTTGAGCGCTCCAGTTTTCCAATTACAGGACAACGCATATAAGAGGATGTCATTACTTTTAAAGAGGAGCTATGGATTCCATATCTATGAATAACAAGTCTACGCTATCAAGAGTCATGCCTCCAACGTACCGGCATGCATACCACTATTGAGATGTGGAAGTCACCCTTTGGCACATCAAAAGACACAAGTCGAGATAACGGGCCCATTATTCATCTCAGGATTAAGATACAATGCAAACGATTGTCTAAAGTGGATCAATTTGCCAAGACAGAATTATTAATCCAAATCACTTCACTTTATGTCCCAATCCAACACATCGTCACTTATGACAACGCGCTAATGTTTCTATTCGTGGAGTCCAACTCCGATGGTCAAGACAAACCATCTCCTAAAAGGGATATGGATAACATAACAATCTTTACATGAATAAAGTGCCCAACTTTATTCCCTCGATTGCGGATCATGTGTTTTAGACCATCACCTTAAGAATCGTGCCTTTCGCATAATCAGTCCATCATATGCCCAATTCTTAAAGGTTTAGACTGACAGTCTCAGACTACTGTTTGCTTATCATACATTCAACATATATGAACGTAAAGAGGACAAGATATGGTATAAACGAATAAATTCTTTATTGATATAAAAATGTCTCCAAAAATGTATTATATTTTTACTCCTTAGGGCATACATGTCTAACAATCTCCCACTTGCATTAAGTGAGTAAATACAGCAAATTTCACATCCCCATAGCTTCCATATGCTTCTCGAAGACTCTACCAGTATGTGTCTTCGTAAATGGATTAGCTAAATTGTCCTCTGATGCGATCTTGCACACTGTGACATGCCCGCTTTCAACGAAGTCCTTTATCACATGATACTTTCGATCAATATGCTTACTCTTCTTATGAAATCTTGGTTCCTTAGCATTAGCTACCGTCGCACTGTTATCACAGTACAGTAATACCGCCTTATCCATACCAGGAACTACCTCAAGATCCCCAAGGAACTTGCGGAGCCACACTGCTTCTTTCGAAGCATCCCTAGCTGCCACATACTCAGCCTCCATCGTTGAATCCAAGTTGCAATCTTGCTTCGCACTTCTCCAACTAATGGCACCGCCGCCTAGAGTAAACACAAACCCCGAAGTCCATTTCCTAGAATCCAGACAGGATTGAAAATCTGAGTCAGTGTATCCTAGAGGAATCAAGTCCTCACCCGAATACATAAGCATATACCCACGAGTCCTTCTCAGGTACTTGAAAATATGCTTTACCGCAACCCAATGGTTCGGTCCTGGATTCGCCTAAAATAGACTTACAATTCTGACTACATAGCTTATATCCGGTCATGTACAAAGCATGGCATACATGAGACTACCCACTGTCGAAGCATAAGGAACCTTCTTCATGTAATCTCTTTCTTCATAAGACTTTGGAGAGTCTTTCTTAGAAAGAGTAACTCCAGACCTAGATGGTTGCCCACCTTTCTTGGAATCCTGCATTGCAAACCTCCTGAGAATTTTAACTATGTAACCGGCCTGTGACAAAGCTACCATTTTGTTCTTCCTATCCCGAAATATCTGGATACCAAGAACAAAACTTGCCTCACCCAAGTCCTTCATGTCAAACTGTTTGGTCAACCATAATTTAACCGATGACAACGCCCCTACGTCATTGCCAATTAACAAAATGTCATCTACATAGAGCAGTAGAAAAACCACCTTCCCATCTTTAATGTGTTTATAAACACATGGTTCATCCACATTTTCTGAGAACCCATAAGTCTTGATCACTTGATCAAATCTTATGTTCCAAGAATGGGAAGCTTGCTTAAGTCCATAAATTGACTTTAGCAGCTTACAAACCTTACCCTCTTGACCCGCGACCTTGAACCCGTCTGGTTGTGCCATATAAATGGACTCATCCAGATAGCCATTCAGAAAAGCCGTCTTGACTTCCATCTACCAAATCTCGTAGTCGAGAGCGACAGCTATGGATAAGAGAATCCAGATAGATTTAAGCATGGCTACAGGCAAAAAGGTTTCCTCATAATCGATTCCTTCCTTTTGCGTATAACCCTTAGCTACTAGTCTAGCCTTAAAGGTTTCGACCTTTCCATCCATTCCTCTTTCCTCTTGTAGATCCACTTACACCCTATGGGTTTTACCCCTTCGGGAAGATCCATAAGCTCCCAGACCCGATTAGTCTCCATAGACTTCATCTCTATGTTCATGGCCTCTGTCTAGAGTCTTGAATCAACATCCTCCATAGCCTTTGCGTAAGTATAAGGATCCCTGTCTTGTTCATCAGGTTCAGCCAAGAAGACCTCCCCATTGAACATATACCTTTCAGGTTGACGCCCAATCCTCCCACTACTGCCGAAGCCCCTGAGGTTGTTCTTCAGGTTTGTTTGGTTTTTCTACACTGATCGGAATGGTTTCATTCGGAACCTCTGGAGTGAACGGATCACCCCTTAACTCCTCAAGCACCACTTTGCTTCGAGGTTTAAAGTCATCCATGTAACTCTCCTCAAGGAAAGTTGCATTAGCAGAAACCACGACTTTATTTTCCTTCGGGTTATAAAAATAACCCACTTTAGTCCCTTTTGGATATCCTACAAACACACAAACTTCCAAACGTGCTTCCAACTTACTCGGATCCTTAAACAGGACATGAGCTGGACATCCCCATATGTGAATATGGTTTAAGGATGTCTTCCTTCTTGTCCACAACTCGTGAGGAGTTTTAGGGACCGATTTTGAAGGCACATTGTTCAAAAGATAACATGCAGTTTGTAGCGCATATCCCCAAAAGGATAAAGGTAATGATGAATAACTCATCATGGACCTTACCATGTCCAACAAAGTCCTATTTCTTCTCTCTGCTACGCCATTCTGCTGTGGAGTGCTCGGCGCAGTCAAATGGGATAAAATCCCATTCTCTAATAAGTGTCCCAAGAACTCATCAGAAAGGTATTCTCCACCTCGATCAGATCGAAGTGCCTTTATGGGTCTACTCAATTGCTTTCCCACTTCAGCCTGAAACTCTTTGAACTTGTCAAAAGTTTTGCTTTTGTGGTGCATTAGGCACACATACCCATACCTTGAGTAATCGTCAATAAAAGTAACGAAGTACTCATACCATCCTCGTGCCCGGATGTTCATCGGTCCGCAAACATCACTATGCACAAGTTCTAGAACCCCTTCGGCCTTGTTGCCTTTAGACCCGTATGGTCTTTTGGTCATTTTAACCTCCAAACAAGATTCACATTGTGGTATAGATTCCACCTTTAAGTGACTTAAAGGTCCATCCCTTACCAACCTTTGAATCCTATTCAAGTTAATGTGACCAAGGCGCAAATGCCAAAGATAAGTCTTATTAGAGTGAGAAGTTTTAAGTCTTTTAGAGTTATCATCATTCATCTCAGCATTAAGCAATAAGTCCATCTTAGGTTTGATAAAATATAGATTGTTTTGCATCCATCCAGAACAGATAAAAGATTTGCTTTTATGAATCACCACTTTTTCATTAAAAGATACCACGTAGGGGTCTTTAAATAAAGAAGATACAGAAATTAAATTCCTTTTAAATTTGGGAACATAAAAACAATCTCGCATAATTAAATTCCTATAATTATCAAAATAAAGATGGACACCTCCCACTGCTTCCGCTGAGACTAAGGATCCATCGTCCATCCAAAGCGTTAAGTCTTCACGTAGCAAACTTCTCGTTTCTTTGAATCCCTCCCTTGGAAAGGAAGTCCTTGCAATGCTTCTTTATATGCCCGATCTTACCACAGAAGAAGCACTTAAGCTTCTTTGGGTTCTTCTTGCTCTTAGTGTTAGCAGGAACAGAAGATATCCCTTTCTTGGCCCGTTGCTTCTTTCCATTCCCTGAGTTAGGATTGGAACCAGAAGCAGCTACCATGTTGGCCTCACCACCAGCAGGAGACTCCCTGATCAGCAGTTCGAACTCCTGTAACTGTTTCATTAGTTTTGTCAAGGTCATATCCCGTCTGTTGCTTAAGTTAAAAGTAGCTCTGAACGGAATGAATTCTTTAGATAGAGTCTCAAAGACCATAGTCATCTGAGTTTCAACATCGATGTCGGCTCCATTGGTTTGAGCCTCAGCGAGGTAACCCATGACCAACATCATGTGCTCCTTTACAAATGTCCCCGGCCTTTGTCTATAGTTTAGAAGTTTTTGAAGCGCCCCTTGCCACTTTGTTATGGCCTGGCCTCAAAACATGTCCTCAAGATTATCCAGGTTCCATTTCCAATCATTGTAATTCTCTCCGGTTAATTGGTTTTTGTCAAGTATCAATGATAAAGCGTTTTTAGACATTTTCAATCTACAATAAAGAATCATATACCAAACATAAGCAAACATACATTATAATTTAGTAAGATAACACAATCCTGTAAAATCATACAAATGTGTTTATGTGTCAAAACCTTGAAAATATCACAACCTTACAACGATAATTCCCAACTCATAATTCAACAAGCTCCTAGGGGAGTCATGCCAAATTCAATCAGGAACACGGATCCCCTCCTAATTAATATATGCCATCCAGGACCCGTATGACCCAGCATATACTAATAATTTTTTCCTTGGCCATCAATTTTATTAACAGAGCTCCTAGGGGAGGTTAATAACAAAATCAGCGTGAGTGTATAACCATCGTTTCAATATTTTATCCATGATTTATAATCACCACCTAGGGGTGTGCAACCATAAATCATACTAAAATACCTTATCCTTTTAGAGATCCAATCTGGTACATGATAGAAATCCCTTCCTAGGGGTCGGGACCACCATGTTCTTCCTATGGACCAACGATGGAGGCCTTAGGTTCTCTCTTCAAAAACCTTCTCCCACTCAATCTTTTGAAGTCAAGGTTTTATTCTAAAATTATGCATGAACAATTTAATATAAGCGGCACTTCCTATTCTATATGACATGTTATCAATATATATGGCCAATCATATTATAATGCAGACAAGCAAAGCTACAAGTAAAATAATAATAACCGTAATATTATGGTTCCATCCTAGAGAATAGAAAACTAAGATTACAAGTGAATAATCGAGACATTTATCGATTCTTCATCCTTGAATCCTCAAGCTGTATCCTTCTTCATATAATTCCCATCTTCAAGTCTTCAATCCCGTATGAATCAAATACTTCTTATTCCCAGTCATATCCAAATTTAATGTGTCTCAGAATCATCCCGAAAATAAAATTAAAACTACACCGAAAAAATTGCACCTTTTTTGGAAACTTTTCCAGCTCTCGGTCGGCAGGCCAATCTGGGTGATCGGCCTGCCGGTCATGGTTCATCAGCCTCCTGATCCGAAAGATAGGCCTGCCGACCCATGAAGGTTCGGCCTGCCAGCAGAGCCAGTCAATTTCTGCCCCATTGACGGCCTGCCGAACCACACGTCTGGCCTACCTATCTGTGACCATAGGCCTGCCGATCTGTGACCATCGGCGTGCCGAACTATGATGTCCGGCATGCCGACCGAGCAGAAATCCCTTATTCCAGAAAATACAATTTTAATGCAATTCATCAATTTTATTTTCAACAATTCAAAAACATAAAATTAGAGACTCAGGAAATACCTGGGGCCACCATCATCATTCTTCTAGATCCGTCTTCTAGATCCGTCTTCTCCGAATAATAATTTAATTACAAAATTCTCACAAATTTTAAATTAAACAATAATTCCTAGACGGAGATGATAGTCCGCCATCTAATTACATGAAAAACCTAGATACACATTCTAACCTCTAAGGAACCATAACCGGTATTAATTAATTAATAAATAATTAAATAACAATTTAATCAACCATAATTAATTAATGAACATTCAGCATATGATCCATGACAACATATATTAATATAGAAACCTAGAGTGCCATCTCTCTATAAAATTAAATTCAAGCATAGGAGAGACTAAGATCACCAAATTTACTCATATAACATGATCACAAACTTGTAAATTTATATAAAAACCTTGGCTCTGATACCAATTGTTGGAAAAACACGTGAGAGGTGCGCAGCGGAATTTTAACATCAGAGTATTTTTCCAAAACACAAGTTTGACATGCTATATGTGTAAATTAAACAGATCTTACTAACCTCGTGTATTGAAGAACCTCCGCAACCTGTGATGAGGAGTAACGTTCCAGAAGAGCCTCAACCAACTGGTCTTCTTTGCTATTCTCAATCCACAACCGGAGTGAGTGTGGGCTCACACGTACAGCTCTTCCACCGGTGACACTCTGTCCAACCAATAGAGAGAACCCAAAGCTAGTGTTCGTGATTTGTGAACAAAAGCTCTCAGGGAGTTTTTCAGATGCTCACTAGAAGAGTATCACTCTTAATCTCTAAATATTGATCTGAGTAAATCATGAGACTCACTCTCTTTTTATAGCTATTGGTCCTGGGGTCAGTCCTTATTAGATTAGGTCTCAAAAACTCAAAATAGAATCAAGTTTGGATCAATATCTGATCAGATACGCGTGAAAACGCGTAATCTTATCACTCACTGATCGGCAGGCCGAACAGGCCCCATCGGCAGGCCAAACACGTCATTCGACAGGCCGAACTGCCGCATAAAAATTTCCACGAATCTTTTATTTTCCACCCGAGATTCTATAAGATAAAATCTCAGTTTTGATTTAAATAACCCAATAGAAAGTTATCTGATCAAAACAAACTTTATCAAGATAATCTCTAAGAAAATAAATCAATTCACAACAATTCTACAAGCTCATCTTGATCTAATTTATCCAAAATTAAATCAACGGATAAACAGACAAGAATTATCCGATCTCAATAATTCAACAAGTTTATCTTAAATTAATTTCTTACAAAATTAATTAACCGATAAATGGACATGAATTATTTGATTCTTACAAATTTTAAACCAATCTGATAAATCTGACATAAGACACCAATTATAGGAAAAGCACGCCGTGTCGTTACAAGATTTTGTGAGCTAGCAAAGGGGACCAAAATAGACCTACAAAGTTCAAGCTCATGATAATTATGAAACACAATATCCCAGATATACATTTTACAATTATCAACTCCAGCGCTACTCCACTAAAAGCCTGTAGCTACACTCTCAAACTTTATAGAATTACGAAGCTTGTACAGCTAAGTCTCCATGACATATCAAAGTGTATCGTATCCCCATATGATAATCCATAATCGGCTTAAGGACAAGTTCTGTCTTACCTTCCCGAATATTTTTATCTTACGTTCCATTATCTCACCATCAAAAAACTTACTATCCAAAGATAGTATACCATTCGGTTACACCTATGTATCCAAATGGTTAAGCGCTCCAGTTTTCCAATTACAGGACAACGCATATAAGAGGATATCATTACTTCTTAAGAGAAGCTATGGATTCCATATCTATGAATAACAAGTCTACGCTATCAAGAGTCATGCCTCCAACGTACCGGCATGCATACCACTATTGAGATGTGGAAGTCACCCTTTGGCACATCAAAAGACACAAGTCGAGATAACGGGCCCATTATTTGTCTTAGGATTAAGATACAATACAAATGATCGTCTAAAGTGAATCGATTTTCCAAGACAGAATTATTAATCCAAATCAATTCACTTTATGTCTTGATCCAACACATCGTCACTTATGACAACGCGCAAATGTTTCTATTCACGGAGTCCAACTCCGATGGTCAAGACAAATCATCTCCTAAAAGGGATATAGACAACATAACAATCTTTACATGAATAAAGCGCCCAACTTTATTCCCTCGATTGCGGATCATGTGTTTTAGACCGTCACCTTAAGAATCGTGCCTTCTGCATAATCAGTCCATCATATGCCCAATTCTTAAAGGTTTAGACTGACAGTCTCAGACTACTGTTTGCTTATCATACATTCAACATATATGAATGTAAATAGGACAAAATATGGTATAAACGAATAAATTCTTTATTGTTATAAAAATATCTCCAAAAACGTATTACATTTTTACTCCTTAGGGCATACATGTCTAACAGTGCGACACATCATTCCTGACCCCTTTAGACTACACGTCCTCGTGCCAACTCTGTTGTTAACTCACACGAGCGGCAGGGAACTTTTATACATGCGCCCACCGACTAACAAAGGTTCGGCTCTGATACCATTATGATAGGAAGCCACCTAACTCCACCCCAAAACCTAGCTCGTGAGGGGAGGTTCTGAACCCATATATATCACACCCAAGACCACCCTCCCTAACCGATGTGGGACACATCATTCCTGACCCCTTTAGACTGCACGTCCTCGAGCCAACTCCGTCGTAAACCCACACAAGCGGCAAGGAACATTTCTACATACGCCCACCTTCTAGCAGAGGTTCGGCTCTGATACCATTATGATATGAGCCCACCTAGCACCAACCCAAAAGCTAGCTCGTGAGGGGAGGATTGTGAACGCATATATATAATACCCAAGGCCACCATCTCTAACCGAAGTGGGACACATCATTCTCGACCCCTTTAGACTACACGTCCTCGTGCCAACTCCGTCGTTAACCCATACAAGCGGCACGGAACCTTTGAACATGCACCCACCGACTAGCAGCGGTTCGGCTTTGATTCCATTATCATATGAACCCACCTAACTCCACCCCAAAAGCTAGCTCGGGAGGGGAGCATTGTGAACCCAAATATATGACACCCAAGACCACCCTCTCTAACCGATGAGGGACACATTATTCCCGACCCCTTTAGACTGCACGTCCTCGTACCAACTCCGTCGTTAACCCACACGGGTGGCAGGGAACCTTTGTACATGCACCCACCGACTAGCAGAGGTTCGGCTTTGATACCATTATGATAGGAACCCACCTGACCCCACCCCTAAATGCTAGCTCGGGAGGGGAGGATTGTGAACCCATATGTATAACACCCAAGATCACCCTCTCTAACTGATGTGGGACACATCATTCCCGACCCCTTTAGACTGTACGTCCTTGTGCCAACTCCGTCGTTAACCCACACAAGTGGCGGGGAACCTTTGCACTTGCGCCTACCGACTAGCAGAGGTTCAGCTTTTATACCATTATGATATGAACCCACCTAATTCCACCCCAAAAGTTAGCTCGTGAGGGGAGGATTGTGAACCTATATATATAACACCCAAGACCACCCTCTCTAACCAATGTGGGAGACATGATTCCTGACCCCTTTAGACTGCACGTCCCCGCACCAACTCTATCGTTAACCTACACGAGCGGCAGGGAACCTTTGTACATGCACCCACCGACTAGTAGAGGTTCGGCTCTTATACCATTATGATGTGAACCCACCTAACACCACCCCAAAAGCTAGCTCATGAGGGGATGATTGTGAACCCATACTTATAACACCCAAGACCACCCTCTCTAACCGATGTGGGACACATCATTCCCGACCCCTTTAGACTGCACGTCCTCATGCCAACTCTGTAGTTAACCTACACGAGCGGTAGGGAACCTTTACCCATGCACCCACCGACTAGTAGAGGTTCGGCTCCTATACCGTTATGATAGGAACCCACCTAACCCCACCACAAAAAGATAGCTTGGGAGGGGAGGATTGTGAACCCATATACGTAACACCCAAGACCACCTTCTCTAGCCGATGCGGGACACTTCATTCCCGACCCCTTTAGATAGCACATCCTCGTGCCAACTCCATCGTTAACCCACACGAGCAGCAGGGAACCTTTGTACCTGCAGCCATCGACTAGCAGAGGTTCGGCTCTGATACCATTATGATATGAACCCACCTAACTCCACCCCAAAATCTCGCTTGTGAGGGGGGATTGTGAACCCATACATATAACACAAAAGACCACCCTCTCTAACCGATGTGGGACACATCATTCTCGGCCCTTTAGACTGCACGTCCTCGTGCCAACTCCGTCGTTAACCCACAAGAGCGACAAGGAACCCTTCTGCATGCACCCACCAACTAGAAGAGCTTCGGCTCTGATACCATTATGATATGAACCCATCTAACACCACCCCAAAAGCTAGCTCGTGAGGGAAGGATTGTGAACCTATATATATAACACCCAAGACCACCCTCTCTAACCGATGTGGGGCACACCATTCCCGACCCCTTTAGACTGCACGTCCTCGTGCCAACTCCATCGTTAACCCACACGAGTGACAGGGAACCTTTATGCATGCACACATCGACTAGTAGAGGTTCGGCTGTGATGCCATTTTGATATGAACCCACGTAACTACACCACAAAAGCTAGCTCGTGAGGGGAGCATTGTGAACCCAAATATAGAACACCCAAGACCACCTTCTCTAACCGATGTGGGGCACATCATTCCCGACCCCTTTAGAATTTATATCCTCGTGCCAACTCCATCATTAACCGAAACGAGTGGCATGGAACCTTTATACAAGCATACACCCACTAGCAGAGCTTCGGCTCTGATACCATATAATATGAACCCACCTAACACGACCCAGAAAGCTAGCTTGTGAGGGGAGGATTGTGAACCCATATATATAACACCCAAGACCACCCTCTCTAACCAATGTGGGACACATCATTCTCGATCCCTTTAGACGGCATATCCTCGTGCCAACTCCATCGTTAACCCACACGAGCGGCAGGGAACCTTTGTACATGCACCCACAGACTAGAAGAGCTTCGGCTGTGATGCCATTATGATATGAACCCACCTAACTCCACCCCAAAAGCTAGCTCGGGAGGGGGGGATTGTGAACCCATATACATAACACCCAAGATCACCCTCTCTAACCAATGTGGGACACATCACTCCCGACCCTTTTAGACTACATGTCCTCATGCCAACTTCGTCGTTAACCCACACGAGCGACAAGGAACCTTTGTACATCCACCCACCGACTAGCAGAGGTTCTTCTCTGATACCATTATGATATGAACCCATCTAACTCCACCGCAAAAGCTAGCTCGTGAGGGGAGGTTTGTGAACCCATATATGTAACACCGAAGACCACCCTATCTAACCGATGTGGGACACATCATTCCCGACCCCTTTAGACTACACGTCCTTGTGCCAACTCCATCGTTAACGCACACGAGTAGCAGGGAACCCTTGTAGATGTCCCCACCGACTAGCAGAGGTTTGGCTCTAATACCATATGATATGAACCCACCTAACTCCACCCCAAAGGCTAGCATGTGTGGGGAGGATTGTGAACCCATATATATAACACCCAAGACCACCCTCTCTAACCAATGTGGGACACATCATTCCTGACCCCTTTAGACGACATATCATCGGGCCAACTCCATCGTTAACCCACACGAGCGGCAGGGAACCTTTGTACATGCACCCACAGACTAGAAGAGCTTCGGCTGTGATGCCATTATGATATGAACCCACCTAACTCCACCCCAAAAGCTAGCTCGGGAGGGGGGGATTGTGAACCCATATACATAACACCCAAGATCACCCTCTCTAACCAATGTGGGACACATTACTCCCGACCCTTTTAGACTACACGTCCTCGTGCCAACTTCGTCGTTAACCCACACGAGCGACAAGGAACCTTTGTACATCCACCCACCGACTAGCAGAGGTTCTTCTCTGATACCATTATGATATGAACCCATCTAACTCCACCGCAAAAGCTAGCTCGTGAGGGGAGGTTTGTGAACCCATATATGTAACACCGAAGACCACCCTATCTAACCGATGTGGGACACATCATTCCCGACCCCTTTAGACTACACGTCCTTGTGCCAACTCCATCGTTAACGCACACGAGTAGCAGGGAACCCTTGTAGATGCCCCCACCGACTAGCAGAGGTTTGGCTCTAATACCATATGATATGAACCCACCTAACTCCACCCCAAAGGCTAGCATGTGTGGGGAGGATTGTGAACCCATATATATAACACCCAAGACCACCCTCTCTAACCAATGTGGGACACATCATTCCTGACCCCTTTAGACGACATATCATCATGCCAACTCCATCGTTAACCCACACGAGCGGCAGGGAACCTTTGTACATGCACCCACAGACTAGAAGAGCTTCGGCTGTGATGCCATTATGATATGAACCCACCTAACTCCACCCGAAAAGCTAGCTCGGGAGGGGGGGATTGTGACCCCATATACATAACACCCAAGATCACCCTCTCTAACCAATGTGGGACACATCACTCCCGACCCTTTTAGACTACACGTCCTCATGCCAACTTCGTCGTTAACCCACACGAGCGACAAGGAACCTTTGTACATGCACCCACCGACTAGCAGAGGTTCTTCTCTGATACCATTATGATATGAACCCATCTAACTCCACCCCAAAAGCTAGCTCGTGAGGGGAGGTTTGTGAACCCATATATGTAACACCGAAGACCACCCTATCTAACCGATGTGGGACACATCATTCCCGACCCCTTTAGACTACACGTCCTTGTGCCAACTCCATCGTTAACGCACACGAGTAGCAGGGAACCCTTGTAGATGCCCCCACCGACTAGCAGAGGTTCGGCTCTAATACCATATGACATGAACCCACCTAACTCCACCCCAAAGGCTAGCATGTCTGGGGAGGATTGTGAACCCATATATATAACACCCAAGACCACCCTCTCTAACCAATGTGGGACACATCATTCCCGACCCCTTTAGACGACATATCATCGTGCCAACTCCAACGTTAACCCACACGAGTGGCAGGGAACCTTTGTACATGCACCCACAGACTAGAAGAGCTTCAGCTGTGATGCCATTATGATATGAACCCACCTAACTCCACCCTAAAATCTAGCTCGTGAGGGTGGGATTGTGAACCCATATACATAACACCCAAGATCACCCTCTCTAACCGATGTGGGTCACATCACACCCGACCCCTTTAGACTACACGTCCTCGTGCCAACTTCGTCGTTAACCCACACGAGCGACAAGGAACCTTTGTACATGCGCCCACCGACTAGCAGAGGTTCTTCTCTGATACAATTATGATATGAACCCATCTAACTCCACCCCAAAAGCTAGCTCGTGAGGGGAGGATTGTGAACCCATATATATAACACCCAAGACCACCCTATCTAACCGATGTGGGACACATCATTCCCGACCCCTTTAGACTACACGTCCTTGTGCCAACTCCGTCGGGAACCCAAACAAGTAGGAGGGAACCCTTGTACATGCGCCCACCGACTAGCAGAGGTTCAGCTCTAATACCATATTATATGAACCCACCTAACTCCACCCCAAAGGCTAGCTTGTGTGGGGAGGATTGTGAACCCATATATATAACACCCAAGATCACCCTCTCTAACCGATGTGGGACACATCACTCCCGACCCTTTTAGACTACACGTCCTCGTGCCAACTTCGTCGTTAACCCACACGAGCGACAGGGAACCTTTGTACATGCACCCACCGACTAGCAGAGGTTCTTCTCTGATACCATTATGATATGAACCCATCTCACTCCACCCCAAAAGCTAGCTCGTGAGGGGAGGATTGTGAACCCATATATATAACACCCAAGACCACCCTCTCTAACGGATGTGGGACACATCATTCCCGACCACATTAGACTACACGTCCTTGTGCCAACTCTGTCGTTAACCCAGACGAGTAGCAGGGAACCCTTGTACTTGTGCCCACCGACTAGCAGAGGTTCGGCTCTAATACCATATGATATGAACCCACCTAACTCCACCCCGAAGGCTAGCTTGTGTGGGGATGATTGTGCACCCATATATATAACACCCAAGACCACCCACTCTAACCAATGTGGGACACATCTTTCCTGACCCCTTTAGACATCACGTCCACGTGCCAACTCCATCGTTAACCCACATGAGCGACAGGGAACCTTTGTGCATGCACCCACTGACTAGAAGAGCTTCGGCTGTGATACCATTATGATATGAACCCACCGAACTCCCCCTCAAAATCTAGATTGGGAGGGGGGGATTGTGAACCTATATATATAACACCCAGGACCACCCTCTCTAACCGATGTGGGAGACATCATTTCTGACCCCTTTAGACTGCACGTCCTCATGCCAACTCCGTCGTTAACCCACACGAGCGACAAGGAACCTTTGTACATGAACCCATCGACTAGCAGAGGTTCAGCTCTGATACCATTATGATATGAACCCATCTAACTCTACCCCAAAAGCTAGCTCGTGAGGGGAGGATTGTGAACCCATATATATAACACCCAAGACCACCCTCTCTAACCGATGTGGTGCACAGCATTCCCGACCCTTTTAGACTTTACGTCCTCGTGCCAACTCCATCGTTAACCCACACGAGCGGCAAGGAACCTTTGTACATGCGCACACTAACTAGCAGAGGTTCGGCTCTGATACCAAATGATATGAACCCACCTAACTCCACCCGAAAGCAAACCTGTGAGGGGAAAATTGTGAACCCATATATATAACACCCAAGACCACCCTCTCTAATCGATGTGGGACACATCATTCTCGACCCCTTTAGCCGACACGTGCTGATGCCAACTCCGTAGTTAACCCACACGAGCGACAAGGAACCTTTGTGCATGCACACACCGACTAGCAGAGGTTCGGCTCTGAAACCATTATGATATGACCCCATCTAACTCCACCCCGAAAGCTACCTCGTGAGTGCAGGATTGTGAACCCATATATAAAAAACACAAGACCACCCTCTCTAACCAATGTGGGACACATGATTCCCGTCCCCTTTAGACTACACGTCCTTGTGCCAACTCAGTCGTTAACCGACACGGGTAGCAGGGAACCTTTGTACATGCATCCACCGACTAGCAGAGGTTAGACTCTAATACCATATGATATGAACCCACCTAACACCATCCCAAAGGCTACCTCCTGTGGGGACGATTGTGAACCCATATATATAACACCCAAGACCACCCTCTCTAACCAACGTGGGACACATCATTCCCGACCCCTTTAGACTGCACGTCCTCGTGCCAACTCCCTCGTTAACCTACACGAGCAGCAGGGAACCTTTGTACATGCACCCACCGACAAGCAGAGGTTCGGCTCTGATACCATTATGATATGAACCCACCTAACCCCACTGCAAAAGCTAGCTCATGAGGGGGGATTGTAAACCCATATATATAACACCCAAGACCACCCTCTCTAACCGATGTAGGACACATTATTTCTGACCCCTTTAGACTACATGTCTTCGTGCCAACACCGTCGTTAACCCACACGAGCGTCAAGGAACCTTTGTACATGCACCCACCGACTAGCAGAGGTTTGGCTCTGATGCCATTCTGATATGAACCCATCTAACTCCACCCCAAAAGCTAGCTCGAGAGGGGAGGATTATGAACCCATATATATAACACCCAAGACCACCCTCTCTAACCGATGTGGGGTACATCATTCCCGACCCCTTTAGACTACACGTCCTCATGCCATCTCCATCGTTAACCCAAACGAGCGGCACGGAACCTTTTTACATCCACATATCGACTAGCAGAGGTTCAGCTCTGATACCATATGATATCAACCCACCTAACTCCATCCCGAACGCTAGCTTGTGAGGGTAGGATTGTGAACCCATATATATAACACCCAAGACCACCCTCCCTAACCGCTGTGGGACACATCATTCCTGACCCATTTAGACTGCACGTCCTCGTGCCAATTTTGTCGTTAACCCACATGAGCGACAAGGAACCTTTGTACACGCACCCACTGACTAGCAAAGGATCGGCTCTGATACCATTATGGTATGAACTCATTCAACTCCACCCCAAATGCTAGCTTGTGAAGGGAGGATTGTGAACCCGCATATATAACACCCAAGACCGCCCTCTCTAACTGATGTGGGACACATCATTCCCGACCCCTTTAGACTGCACATCCTCGTGCCAACTCCCTCTTTAACCCACACGAGCAGCAGGGAACCTTTGTAGATGCACCCACCGACTAGCAGAGGTTTGGCTCTGATAACATTATGATATGAACACACCTAACTCCACCCCAAAAGCTAGCTCGTGAGGGGGGGATTCTAAACCCATATATATAACACCCAAGACCAGCCTCTCTAGCCGATGTGGGACACATCATTTTTGACCACTTTAGACTACACATCCTCGTGCCAACACCGTCGTTAACCCACACGAGCGTCAAGGAACCTTTGTACATGCAGCCACCGACTAGTAGAGGATCGGCTCTGATACCATTATGATATGAACCCATCTAACTCCACCCCAAAAGCTAGCTCGTGAGGGGAGGATTGTGAACTTATATATATAACACCCAATACCTTCCTCTCTAACCGATGTGGGGCACATCATTCCCAGCCCCGTTAGACTACACATCCTCGTGCCAACTCCGTCGTTAACCCACACGAGCGGTAGGGAACCTTGGTACATGCACCCACTCGCTAGAAGAGCTTCCGCTGTGATACCATTATGATATGAACCCACCTAACTCCACCCCAAAAGCTAGCTCGTGAGGGGTGGATTGTGAACCCATATATATAACACCCAAGACCACCCTCTCTAACCGATGTGGGACACATCATTTCTGACCACTTTAGACTACACGTCCGCGTGCCAACTCCGTCGTTAACCCACAGGAGCATCAAGGAACCTTTGTACATGCACCCACCGACTAGCAGAGGTTCGGCAAAGATACCATATGATATGAACCATCCAAACTCCACCAAAAAGCTAGCTTGTGAGGGGAGGATTGTGAACCCATATATATAACACCCAAGACCACCCACTCTAACCGATGTTGGACACATCATTCTCGACCCCTTTAGCCGGCACATCCTCATGGCAACTCCGTAGTTAACCCACACGAGCGACAAGGAACCTTTGTACATGCACCCACCAACTAGCAAAGGTTCAGCTCTGAAACCATTATGATATGAACCCTTCTAACTCCACCCCAAAAGCTAGCTCGTGAGGGAAGGATTGTGAACCCATATATATAAAACCCAAGATCACCCTCTCTAACCGATGTGGGACACATTATTCCCGTCCCCTTTAGACTACACGTCCTCGTGCCAACTCCGTCGTTAACCCATAGGAGCATCAAGGAACCTTTGTACATGCACCCACCGACTAGCAGAGGTTTGGCACTGATGCCATTATGATATGAACCCATCTAACTCCACCCCAAAAGCTAGCTCGTGAGGGGAGGATTGTGAACCCCTATATATAACACCCAAGACCACCCTCTCTAACCGATGTGGGGCACATCATTCTCGACCCCTTTACACTACACGTCCTCTTGCCAACTCCATCGTTAACCCACACGAGCGGCAGGGAACCTTTGTACATACACACACCGACTAGCAGAGGTTCAGAAAAGATACCATATGATATGAACCCACCAAACTCCACCCAAAAGCTAGCTTGTGAGGGGAGGATTGTGAACCCATATATATAACACCCAAGACCACCCACTCTAACCGATGTTGGACACATCATTCTCGACCCCTTTAGCCGGCACATCCTCATGCCAACTCCGTAGTTAACCCACACGAGCGACAAGGAACCTTTGTACATGCACCCACCAACTAGCAAAGGTTCAGCTCTGAAACCATTATGATATGAACCCTTCTAACTCCACCCCAAAAGCTAGCTCATGAGGGAAGGATTGTGAACCCATATATATAAAACCCAAGACCACCCTCTCTAACCGATGTGGGACACATCATTCCCGTCCCCTTTAGACTACACGTCCTCGTGCCAACTCCGTCGTTAACCCACAGGAGCATCAAGGAACCTTTGTACATGCACCCACCGACTAGCAGAGGTTTGGCACTGATGCCATTATGATATGAACCCATCTAACTCCACCCCAAAAGCTAGCTCGTGAGGGGAAGATTGTGAACCCCAATATATAACACCCAAGACCACCCTCTCTAACCGATGTGGGGCACATCATTCCCGACCCCTTTACACTACACGTCCTCTTGCCAACTACATCGTTAACCCACACGAGCGGCAGGGAACCTTTGTACATACACACACCGACTAGCAGAGGTTCGGCAAAGATACGATATGATATGAACCCACCAAACTCCACCCGAAAGCTAGCTTGTGAGGGGAGGATTGTGAACCCATATATGTAACACCCAAGACCACCCTCTCTAACCGATGTTGGACACATCATTCTCGACCCCTTTAGCCGGCACATCCTCATGCCAACTCCTTAGTTAACCCACACGAGCTACAAGGAACCTTTGTACATGCACCCACCAACTAGCAGAGGTTCAGCTCTGAAACCATTATGATATGAACCCTTCTAACTCCACCCCAAAAGCTAGCTCGTGAGGGAAGGATTGTGAACCCATATATATAAAACCCAAGACCACCCTCTCTAACCGATGTGGGACACATCATTCCCGTCCCCTTTAGACTACACGTCCTCGTGCCAACTCCGTCGTTAACCCACAGGAGCATCAAGGAACCTTTGTACATGCACCCACCGACTAGCAGAGGTTTGGCACTGATGCCATTATGGTATGAACCCATCTAACTCCACCCCAAAACCTAGCTCGTGAGGGGAAGATATTGAACCCCAATATATAACACCCAAGACCACCCTCTCTAACCGATGTGGGGCACATCATTCCCGACCCCTTTACACTACACGTCTTCTTGCCAACTCCATCGTTAACCCACACGAGCGGCAGGGAACCTTTGTACATACACACACCGACTAGCAGAGGTTCAGAAAAGATACCATATGATATGAACCCACCAAACTCCACCCAAACGCTAGCTTGTGAGGGGAGGATTGTGAACCCATATATATAACACCCAAGACCACCCACTCTAACCGATGTTGGACACATCATTCTCGACCCCTTTAGCCGGCACATCCTCATGCCAACTCCGTAGTTAACCCACACGAGCGACAAGGAACCTTTGTACATGCACCCACCAACTAGCAAAGGTTCAGCTCTGAAACCATTATGATATGAACCCTTCTAACTCCACCCCAAAAGCTAGCTCGTGAGGGAAGGATTGTGAACCCATATATATAAAACCCAAGATCACCCTCTCTAACCGATGTGGGACACATTATTCCCGTCCCCTTTAGACTACACGTCCTCGTGCCAACTCCGTCGTTAACCCACAGGAGCATCAAGGAACCTTTGTACATGCACCCACCGACTAGCAGAGGTTTGGCACTGATGCCATTATGGTATGAACCCATCTAACTCCACCCCAAAACCTAGCTCGTGAGGGGAAGATATTGAACCCCAATATATAACACCCAAGACCACCCTCTCTAACCGATGTGGGGCACATCATTCCCGACCCCTTTACACTACACGTCCTCTTGCCAACTCCATCGTTAACCCACACGAGCGGCTGGGAACCTTTGTACATACACACACCGACTAGCAGAGGTTCGGAAAAGATACCATATGATATGAACCCACAAAACTCCACCCAAAAGCTAGCTTGTGATGGGAGGATTGTGAACCCATATATATAACACCCAAGACCACCCACTCTAACCGATGTTGGACACATCATTCTCGACCCCTTTAGCCGGCACATCCTCATGCCAACTCCGTAGTTAACCCACACGAGCGACAAGGAACCTTTGTACATGCACCCACCAACTAGCAAAGGTTCAGCTCTGAAACCATTATGATATGAACCCTTCTAACTCCACCCCAAAAGCTAGCTCGTGAGGGAAGGATTGTGAACCAATATATATAAAACCCAAGACCACCCTCTCTAACCGATGTGGGACACATCATTCCCGTCCCCTTTAGACTACACGTCCTCGTGCCAACTCCGTCGTTAACCCACAGGAGCATCAAGGAACCTTTGTACATGCACCCACCGACTAGCAGAGGTTTGGCACTGATGCCATTATGATATGAACCCATCTAACTCCACCCCAAAAGCTAGCTCGTGAGGGGAAGATTGTGAACCCCAATATATAACACCCAAGACCACCCTCTCTAACCGATGTGGGGCACATCATTCCCGACCCCTTTACACTACACGTCTTCTTGCCAACTCCATCGTTAACCCACACGAGCGGCAGGGAACCTTTGTACATACACACACCGACTAGCAGAGGTTCGGCAAAGATACCATATGATATGAACCCACCAAACTCCACCCGAAAGCTAGCTTGTGAGGGGAGGATTGTGAACCCATATATGTAACACCCAAGACCACCCTCTCTAACCGATGTTGGACACATCATTCTCGACCCCTTTAGCCGGCACATCCTCATGCCAACTCCTTAGTTAACCCACACGAGCGACAAGGAACCTTTGTACATGCACCCACCAACTAGCAAAGGTTCAGCTCTGAAACCATTATGATATGAACCCTTCTAACTCCACCCCAAAAGCTAGCTCGTGAGGGAAGGATTGTGAACCCATATATATAAAACCCAAGACCACCCTCTCTAACCGATGTGGGACACATCATTCCCGTCCCCTTTAGACTACACGTCCTCGTGCCAACTCCGTCGTTAACCCACAGGAGCATCAAGGAACCTTTGTACATGCACCCACCGACTAGCAGAGGTTTGGCACTGATGCCATTATGATATGAACCCATCTAACTCCACCCCAAAAGCTAGCTCGTGAGGGGAAGATTGTGAACCCCAATATATAACACCCAAGACCACCCTCTCTAACCGATGTGGGGCACATCATTCCTGACCCCTTTACACTACACGTCCTCTTGCCAACTACATCGTTAACCCACACGAGCGGCAGGGAACCTTTGTACATACACACACCGACTAGCAGAGGTTCGGCAAAGATACGATATGATATGAACCCACCAAACTCCACCCGAAAGCTAACTTGTGAGGGGAGGATTGTGAACCCATATATGTAACACCCAAGACCACCCTCTCTAACCGATGTTGGACACATCATTCTCGACCCCTTTAGCCGGCACATCCTCATGCCAACTCCTTAGTTAACCCACACGAGCGACAAGGAACCTTTGTACATGGACCCACCAATTAGCAGAGGTTCAGCTTTGAAACCATTATGATATGAACCCTTCTAACTCCACCCCAAAAGCTAGCTCGTGAGGGAAGGATTGTGAACCCATATATATAAAACCCAAGACCACCCTCTCTAACCGATGTGGGACACATCATTCCCGTCCCCTTGAGACTACACGTCCTCGTGCCAACTCCGTCGTTAACCCACAGGAGCATCAAGGAACCTTTGTACATGCACCCACCGACTAGCAGAGGTTTGGCACTGATGCCATTATGGTATGAACCCATCTAACTCCACCCCAAAAGCTAGCTCGTGAGGGGAAGATTGTGAACCCCAATATATAACACCCAAGACCACCCTCTCTAACCGATGTGGGGCACATCATTCCTGACCCCTTTACACTACTCGTCCTCTTGCCAACTACATCGTTAACCCACACGAGCGGCAGGGAACCTTTGTACATACACACACCGACTAGCAGAGGTTCGGCAAAGATACGATATGATATGAACCCACCAAACTCCACCCGAAAGCTAGCTTGTGAGGGGAGGACAATGAACCCACATATGTAACAACCAAGACCACCCTCTCTAACCGTTGTTGGACACATTATTCTCGACCCCTTTAGCCTGCACGTCCTCGTGCCAACTCCATTTTTAACCCACACGAGCGACAAGGAACCTTTGTACATACACCAACCGACTAGCAGAGGTTCGGCTCTGATACCATTAAAATATGAACCCATCTAACTCCACCCCAAAAGCTAGCTCGTGAGGGAAGGATTGTGAACCCATATATATAAAACCCAAGACCACCCTCTCTAACCGATGTGGGACACATCATTCCCGACCCCTTTAGACTACACGTCCTTGTGCCAACTCCGTCGTTAACCCACACGAGCAGCAGGGAACCTTTGTACATGCACCCACCGACTAGCAGAGGTTTGGCACTGATGCCATTATGATATGAACCCATCTAACTCCACCCCAAAAGCTAGCTCGTGAGGGGAAGATTGTGAACCCCAATATATAACACCCAAGACCACCCTCTCTAACCGATGTGGGGCACATCATTCCTGACCCCTTTACACTACACGTCCTCTTGCCAACTACATCGTTAACCCACACGAGCGGCAGGGAACCTTTGTACATACACACACCGACTAGCAGAGGTTCGGCAAAGATACGATATGATATGAACCCACCAAACTCCACCCGAAAGCTAGCTTGTGAGGGGAGGATTGTGAACCCATATATGTAACACCCAAGACCACCCTCTCTAACCGATGTTGGACACATCATTCTCGACCCCTTTAGCCGGCACATCCTCATGCCAACTCCTTAGTTAACCCACACGAGCGACAAGGAACCTTTGTACATGCACCCACCAACTAGCAAAGGTTCAGCTCTGAAACCATTATGATATGAACCCTTCTAACTCCACCCCAAAAGCTAGCTCGTGAGGGAAGGATTGTGAACCCATATATATAAAACCCAAGACCACCCTCTCTAACCGATGTGGGACACATCATTCCCGTCCCCTTTAGACTACACGTCCTCGTGCCAACTCCGTCGTTAACCCACAGGAGCATCAAGGAACCTTTGTACATGCACCCACCGACTAGCAGAGGTTTGGCACTGATGCCATTATGATATGAACCCATCTAACTCCACCCCAAAAGCTAGCTCGTGAGGGGAAGATTGTGAACCCCAATATATAACACCCAAGACCACCCTCTCTAACCGATGTGGGGCACATCATTCCTGACCCCTTTACACTACACGTCCTCTTGCCAACTACATCGTTAACCCACACGAGCGGCAGGGAACCTTTGTACATACACACACCGACTAGCAGAGGTTCGGCAAAGATACGATATGATATGAACCCACCAAACTCCACCCGAAAGCTAACTTGTGAGGGGAGGATTGTGAACCCATATATGTAACACCCAAGACCACCCTCTCTAACCGATGTTGGACACATCATTCTCGACCCCTTTAGCCGGCACATCCTCATGCCAACTCCTTAGTTAACCCACACGAGCGACAAGGAACCTTTGTACATGGACCCACCAATTAGCAGAGGTTCAGCTTTGAAACCATTATGATATGAACCCTTCTAACTCCACCCCAAAAGCTAGCTCGTGAGGGAAGGATTGTGAACCCATATATATAAAACCCAAGACCACCCTCTCTAACCGATGTGGGACACATCATTCCCGTCCCCTTTAGACTACACGTCCTCGTGCCAACTCCGTCGTTAACCCACAGGAGCATCAAGGAACCTTTGTACATGCACCCACCGACTAGCAAAGGTTTGGCACTGATGCCATTATGGTATCAACCCATCTAACTCCACCCCAAAAGCTAGCTCGTGAGGGGAAGATTGTGAACCCCAATATATAACACCCAAGACCACCCTCTCTAACCGATGTGGGGCACATCATTCCCGACCCCTTTACACTACACGTCCTCTTGCCAACTACATCGTTAACCCACACGAGCGGCAGGGAACCTTTGTACATACACACACCGACTAGAAGAGGTTCGGCAAAGATACCATATGATATGAACCCACCAAACTCCACCCAAAAGCTAGCTTGTGAGGGGAGGATTGTGAACCCATATATATAACACCCAAGACCACCCTCTCTAACCGATGTTGGACACATCATTCTCGACCCCTTTAGCCGGCACATCCTCATGCCAACTCCGTAGTTAACCCACACGAGCAACAAGGAACCTTTGTACATGCACCCACCAACTAGCAAAGGTTCAGCTCTGAAACCATTATGATATGAACCCTTCTAACTCCACCCCAAAAGCTAGCTCGTGAGGGAAGGATTGTGAACCCATATATATAAAACCCAAGACCAACCTCTCTAACCGATGTGGGACACATTATTCCCGTCCCCTTTAGACTACACGTCCTCGTGCCAACTCCGTCGTTAACCCACAGGAGCATCAAGGAACCTTTGTACATGCACCCACCGACTAGCAGAGGTTTGGCACAGATGCCATTATGATATGAACCCATCTAACTCCACCCCAAAAGCTAGCTCGTGAGGGGAAGATTGTGAACCCCAATATATAACACCCAAGACCACCCTCTCTAACCGATGTGGGGCACATCATTCCCGACCCCTTTACACTACACGTCCTCTTGCCAACTACATCGTTAACCCACACGAGCGGCAGGGAACCTTTGTACATACACACACCGACTAGCAGAGGTTCGGCAAAGATACGATATGATATGAACCCACCAAACTCCACCCGAAAGCTAGCTTGTGAGGGTAGGATAGTGAACCCATATATGTAACACCCAAGACCACCCTCTCTAACCGATGTTGGACACATCATTCTCGACCCCTTTAGCCGGCACATCCTCATGCCAACTCCTTAGTTAACCCACACGAGCGACAAGGAACCTTTGTACATGCACCCACCAACTAGCAGAGGTTCAGCTCTGAAACCATTATGATATGAACCCTTCTAACTCCACCCCAAAAGTTTGCTCGTGAGGGAAGGATTGTGAACTCATATATATAAAACCCAAGACCACCCTCTCTAACCGATGTGGGACACATCATTCCTGACCCCTTTAGACTACACGTCCTCGTGCCAACTCCGTCGTTAACCCACAGGAGCATCAAGGAACCTTTGTACATGCACCCACCGACTAGCAGAGGTTTGGCACTGATACCATTATGGTATGAACCCATCTAACTCCACCCCAAAAGCTAGCCCGTGAGGGGAAGATTGTGAACCTCAATATATAACACCCAAAACCACCCTCTCTAACCGATGTGGGGCACATCATTCCCGACCCCTTTACACTACACGTCTTCTTGCCAACTCCATCGTTAACCCACACGAGCGGCAGGGAACCTTTGTACATACACACACCGACTAGCAGAGGTTCGGCAAAGATACCACATGATTTGAACCCACCAAACTCCACCCGAAAGCTAGCTTATGAGGGGAGGATTGTGAACCCATATATATAACACCCAAGACCACCCTCTCTAACCGATGTTGGACACATCATTCTCGACCCCTTTAGCCGGCACATCCTCATGCCAACTCCTTAGTTAACCCACACGAGCGACAAGGAACCTTTGTACATGCACCCACCAACTAGCAGAGGTTCAGCTCTGAAACCATTATGATATGAACCCTTCTAACTCCACCCCAAAAGCTAGCTCGTGAGGGAAGGATTGTGAACCCATATATATAAAACCCAAGACCACCCTCTCTAACCGATGTGGGACACATCATTCCCGTCCCCTTTAGACTACACGTCCTCGTGCCAACTCCGTCGTTAACCCACAGGAGCATCAAGGAACCTTTGTACATGCACCCACCGACTAGCAGAGGTTTGGCACTGAAGCCATTATGATATGAACCCATCTAACTCCACCCCAAAAGCTAGCTCGTGAGGGGAAGATTGTGAACCCCAATATATAACACCCAAGACCACCCTCTCTAACCGATGTGGGGCACATCATTCCCGACCCCTTTACACTACACGTCTTCTTGCCAACTCCATCGTTAACCCACACGAGCGGCAGGGAACCTTTGTACATACACACACCGACTAGCAAAGGTTCGGCAAAGATACCATAAGATATGAACCTACCAAACTCCACCCGAAAGCTAGCTTGTGAGGGGAGGATTGTGAACCCATATATATAACACCCAAGACCACCCACTCTAACCGATGTTGGACACATCATTCTCGACCCCTTTAGCTGGCACATCCTCATGCCAACTCCGTAGTTAACCCACACGCGCGACAAGGAACCTTTGTACATGCACCCACCAACTAGCAAAGGTTCAGCTCTGAAACCATTATGATATGAACCCTTCTAACTCCACCCCAAAAGCTAGCTCGTGAGGGAAGGATTGTGAACCCATATATATAAAACCCAAGACCACCCTCTCGAATCGATGTGGGACACATCATTCCCGTCCCCTTTAGACTACACGTCCTCGTGCCAACTCCGTCGTCAACCCACAGGAGCATCAAGGAACCTTTGTACATGCACCCACCGACTAGCAGAGGTTTGGCACTGATGCCATTATGATATGAACCCATCTAACTCCACCCCAAAAGCTAGCTCGTGAGGGGAAGATTGTGAACCCCAATATATAACACCCAAGACCACCCTCTCTAACCGATGTGGGACAGATCATTCCCGACCCCTTTACACTACACGTCCTCTTGCCAACTTCATCGTTAACCCACACGAGCGGCAGGGAACCTTTGTACATACACACACCGACTAGAAGAGGTTCGGCAAAGATACCATATGATATGAACCCACCAAACTCCACCCGAAAACTAGCTTGTGAGGGGAGGATTGTGAACCAATATATATAACACCCAAGAACACCCTCTCTAACCGATGTTGGACACATCATTCTCGACCCCTTTAGCCGGCACATCCTCATGCCAACTCCGTAGTTAACCCACACGAGCGACATGGAACCTTTGTACATGCACCCACCAACTAGCAAAGGTTCAGCTCTGAAACCATTATGATATGAACCCTTCTAACTCCACCCCAAAAGCTAGCTCGTGAGGGAAGGATTGTGAACCCATATATATAAAACACAAGACCACCCTCTCTAACCGATGTGGGACACATCATTCCCGTCCCCTTTAGACTACACGTCCTTGTGCCAACTCCGTCGTTAACCCACAGGAGCATCAAGGAACCTTTGTACAAGCACCCACCGACTAGCAGAGGTTTGGCACTGATGCCATTATGATATGAACCCATCTAACTCCACCCCAAAAGCTTGCTCGTGAGGGAAGATTGTGAACCCCAATATATAACACCCAAGACCACCCTCTCTAACCGATGTGGGACAGATCATTCCCGACCCCTTTACACAACACGTCCTCTTGCCAACTACATCGTTAACCCACACGAGCGGCAGGGAACCTTTGTACATACACACACCGACTAGAAGAGGTTCGGCAAAGATACCATATGATATGAACCCACCAAACTCCACCCGAAAACTAGCTTGTGAGGGGAGGATTGTGAACCAATATATATAACACCCAAGAACACCCTCTCTAACCGATGTTGGACACATCATTCTCGGCCCCTTTAGCCGGCACATCCTCATGCCAACTCCTTAGTTAACCCACACGAGCGACAAGAAACCTTTGTACATGCACCCACCAACTAGCAGAGGTTCAGCTCTGAAACCATTATGATATGAACCCTTCTAACTCCACCCCAAAAGCTAGCTCGTGAGGGAAGGATTGTGAACCCATATATATAAAACACAAGACCACCCTCTCTAACCGATGTGGGACACATCATTCCCGTCCCCTTTAGACTACACGTCCTCGTGCCAACTCCGTCGTTAACCCACAGGAGCATCAAGGAACCTTTGTACATGCACCCACCGACTAGCAGAGGTTTGGCACTGATGCCATTATGATATGAACCCATCTAACTCCACCCCAAAAGCTAGCTCGTGAGGGAAAGATTGTGAACCCCTATATATAACACCCAAGACCACCCTCTCTAACCGATGTGGGGCACATCATTCCCGACCCCTTTACACTACACGTCCTCTTGCCAACTACATCGTTAACCCACACGAGCGCAGGGAACCTTTGTACATACACACACCGACTAGCAGAGGTTCGGCAAAGATACCATAAGATATGAACCCACCAAACTCCACCCGAAAGCTAGCTTGTGAGGGGAGGATTGTGAACCCATATATATAACACCCAAGACCACCCTCTCTAACCGATGTTGGACACATCATTCTCGACCCCTTTAGCCGGCACATCCTCATGCCAACTCCTTAGTTAACCCACACGAGCGACAAGGAACCTTTGTACATGCACCCACCAACTAGCAGAGGTTCAGCTCTGAAACCATTATGATATGAACCCTTCTAACTCCACCCCAAAAGCTAGCTCGTGAGGGAAGGATTGTGAACCCATATATATAAAACCCAAGACCACCCTCTCCAACCGATGTGGGACACATCATTCCCGTCCCCTTTAGACTACACGTCCTCGTGCCAACTCCGTCGTTAACCCACAGGAGCATCAAGGAACCTTTGTACATGCACCCACCGACTAGAAGAGGTTTGGCACTGATGCCATTATGGTATGAACCCATCTAACTCCACCCCAAAAGCTACTCGTGAGGGGAAGATTGTGAACCCCAATATACAACACCCATGACCACCCTCTCTAACCGATGTGGGGCACATCATTCCCGACCCCTTTACACTACACGTCTTCTTGCCAACTCCATCGTTAACCCACACGAGCGGCAGGGAACCTTTGTACATACACACACCGACTAGCAGAGGTTCGGCAAAGATACCATAAGATATGAACCTACCAAACTCCACCCGAAAGCTAGCTTGTGAGAGGAGGATTGTGAACCCATATATATAACACCCAAGACCACCCACTCTAACCGATGTTGGACACATCATTCTCGACCCCTTTAGCTGGCACATCCTCATGCCAACTCCGTAGTTAACCCACACGCGCGATAAGGAACCTTTGTACATGCACCCACCAACTAGCAAAGGTTCAGCTCTGAAACCATTATGATATGAACCCTTCTAACTCCACCCCAAAAGCTAGCTCGTGAGGGAAGGATTGTGAACCCATATATATAAAACCCAAGACCACCCTCTCTAATCGATGTGGGACACATCATTCCCGTCCCCTTTAGACTACACGTCCTCGTGCCAACTCCGTCGTCAACCCACAGGAGCATCAAGGAACCTTTGTACATGCACCCACCGACTAGCAGAGGTTTGGCACTGATGCCATTATGATATGAACCCATCTAACTCCACCCCAAAAGCTAGCTCATGAGGGAAAGATTGTGAACCCCTATATATAACACCCAAGACCACCCTCTCTAACCGATGTGGGGCACATCATTCCCGACCCCTTTACACTACACGTCTTCTTGCCAACTACATCGTTAACCCACACGAGCGCAGGGAACGTTTGTACATACACACACCAACTAGCAGAGGTTCGGCAAAGATACCATATGATATGAACCCACCAAACTCCACCCGAAAGCTAGCTTGTGAGGGGAGGATTGTGAACCCATATATATAACACCCAAGACCACCCTCTCCAACCGATGTTGGACACGTCATTATCGACCCCTTTAGCCGGCACATCCTCATGCCAACTCCTTAGTTAACCCACACGAGCGACAAGGAACCTTTGTACATGCACCCACCAACTAGCAGAGGTTCAGCTCTGAAACCATTATGATATGAACCCTTCTAACTCCACCCCAAAAGCTAGCTCGTGAGGGAAGGATTGTGAACCCATATATATAAAACCCAAGACCACCCTCTCCAACCGATGTGGGACACATCATTCCCGTCCCCTTTAGACTACACGTCCTCGTGCCAACTCCGTCGTTAACCCACAGGAGCATCAAGGAACCTTTGTACATGCACCCACCGACTAGCAGAGGTTTGGCACTGATGCCATTATGGTATGAACCCATCTAACTCCACCCCAAAAGCTAGCTCGTGAGGGGAAGATTGTGAACCCCAATATATAACACCCAAGACCACCCTCTCTAACCGATGTGGGGCACATCATTCCCGACCCCTTTACACTACACGTCTTCTTGCCAACTCCATCGTTAACCCACACGAGCGGCAGGGAACCTTTGTACATACACACACCGACTAGAAGAGGTTCGGCAAAGATACCATATGATATGAACCCACCAAACTCCACCCGAAAGCAAGCTTGTGAGGGGAGGATTGTGAACCAATATATATAACACCCAAGACCACCCTCTCTAACCGATGTTGGACACATCATTCTCGACCCCTTTAGCCGGCACATCCTCATGCCAACTCCTTAGTTAACCCACACGAGCGACAAGGAACCTTTGTACATGCACCCACCAACTAGCAAAGGTTCAGCTCTGAAACCATTATGATATGAACCCTTCTAACTCCACCCCAAAAGCTAGCACATGAGGGAAGGATTGTGAACCCATATATATAAAACACAAGACCACCCTCTCTAACCGATGTGGGACACATCATTCCCGTCCTCTTTAGACTACACGTCCTCGTGCCAACTCCGTCGTTAACCCACAGGAGCATCAAGGAACCTTTGTACATGCACCCACCGACTAGCAGAGGTTTGGCACTGATGCCATTATGATATGAACCCATCTAACTCCACCCCAAAAGCTAGCTCGTGAGGGAAAGATTGTGAACCCCTATATATAACACCAAGACCACCCTCTCTAACCGATGTGGGGCACATCATTCCCGACCCCTTTACACTACACGTCCTCTTGCCAACTACATCGTTAACCCACACGAGTGCAGGGAACCTTTGTATATACACACACCAACTAGCAGAGGTTCGGCAAAGATACCATATGATATGAACCCACCAAACTCCACCCGAAAGCTAGCTTGTGAGGGGAGGATTGTTAACCCATACATATAACACCCAAGACCACCCTCTCTAACCGATGTTGGACACATCATTCTCGACCCCTTTAGCCGGCACATCCTCATGCCAACTCCGTAGTTAACCCACACGAGTGACAAGGAACTTTTGTACATGCACCCACCAACTAGCAGAGGTTCAGCTCTCAAAACCATTATGATATGAACCCTTCTAACTCCACCCCAAAAGCAAGCTCGCGAGGGAAGGATTGTGAACCCATATATATAAAACCCAAGACTACCCTCTCTAACCGATGTGGGACACATCATTCCCGTCCCCTTTAGACTACACGTCCTTGTGCCAACTCCGTCGTTAACCCACACGAGTAGCAGGGAACCATTGTACATGCACCCACCGACTAGCAGAGGTTAGGCTCTAATACCATATGATATGAACCCACCTAACTCCTCCCCAAAGGCTAGCTCATGTAGGGAGGATTGTGAACCCATATATATAACACCCAAGACCACCCTCTCTAACAGATGTGGAACACATCATTTTTGACCCTTTTAGACTACACATCCTCGTGCCAACTCCGTCGTTAACCCACATGAGCGTCAAGGAACCTTTGTACATGCGCCCACTAGATAGAAGAGCTTCGGCTGTGATACCATTATGATATGAACCCACCTAACTCCACCCCAAAAGCTAGCTCATGAGGGGTGGATTGTAAACCCATATATATAACACCCAAGACCACCCTCTCTAACCGATGTGGGACACATCATTTCTGACCCCTTTAGACTACACGACCTCGTGCCAACTTCGTCATTAACCCACACGAGCGTCAAGGAACCTTTATACATGTACCCACCGACTAGCAGAGGTTCGGCTCTGATACCTTTATGATATGAACCCATCTAACTTCACCCCAAAAGCTAGCTCGCGAGGGGAGGATTGTGAACCCATATATATAACACCCAAGACCACCCCCTCTAACCAATGTGGGGCACATCATTCCCGACCCCGTTAGACTACACGTCCTCTAGCCAACTCCATCGTTAACCCACACGAGTGGTAGGGAACCTTTGTGCATTTGCACACCAACTAGCAGAGGTTCAACTCTGATACCACATGATATGAACCCACCTAACTCCACCCCAAAAGCTAGCTCATGAAGGGGGGATTGTGAACCCAAATATATAACACCCAAGACCACCCACTCTAACCAATGTGGGACACATCATTCCCGACCCCTTTAGACTGTACGTCCTCGTGCCAACTCCGTCGTTAACCCACACGAGCAGCAGGGAACCTTTGTACATGCACCCACCGACTAGCAGAGGTTCGGCTCTGATACCATTATGATATGAACCCACCTAACTCCACCCCAAAAGCTAGCTCATGAGGGGAGGATTATGAACCCATATATATAACACCCAAGACCGCCCTCTCTAACTGATGTGGGACACATCATTCCTGACCCCTTTAGACTACACGACCTAGTGCCAAGTCCCTCGTTAACCCACATGAGCAGTAGGGAACCTTTGTACATTCACCCACCGACTAGGAGAGGTTTGGCTCTGATAACATTATGATATGAACCCACCAAACTCCACCCCAAAAGCTAGCTCATGAGGGGGGGATTGTAAACCCATATATAAAACACCCAAGACCACCCTCTCCAACCAATGTGGGACACATCATTTTTGACCCCTTTAGACTACACGTGCTCGTGCCAACTCCGTCATTAACCCACACGAGTGGCAAGGAACCTTTGTGCATGCGCACTCCGACTAGCAGAGGTTTAGCTCTGATACCATATGATATGAACCCACCTAACTCCACCCCAAAAGCTAGCTCATGAGGGGAGGATTGTGAACCCATATATATAACACCCAAGACCACCCTCTCTAACCGATGTGGGACACATCATTCCCGACCCCTTTAGACTGCACGTCCTCATGCCAACTCCGTCGTTAACCCACACGAGCGGCAAGGAACCTTTGTACATGCACCCATCGACTAGCAGAGGTTCGGCTCTAATACCATTTTGATATGAACCCACCTAACTCCACCCCAAAAGCTAGCTCGTGAGGGGGGATTGTGAACCCATATATATAACACCCAAGACCACCCTCTCTAACCGATGTGGGACACATCATTTCTGACACCTTTAGACTGCTCGTCCTCGTGCCAACTACGTCGTTAACCCACACAACCATCAAGGAACCTTTGTACATGCACCCACCGACTAGCAGAGGTTTGGCTCTGACGCCATTATGATTTGAACCCATCTAACTCCACCCCAAAAGCTAGCTCATGAGGGGAGGATTGTGAACCCATATATATAACACCCAAGACCACCCTCTTTAACCGATGTGGGGCACATCATTCCCGACCCCTTTAGACTACATGTCCTCATGCGAACTCCATCGCTAACCCACACGAGTGGCAGGGAAACTTTTTACATGCGCACACCGACTAGCAGAGGTTCAGCTCCGATACCATATGATATGAACCCACCTAACTCCACCCCGAAGGCTAGCTCATGAGGGGAGGATTGTGAACCCATATATATAACACCCAAGACCACCCTCTCTAACTAATGTGGGACACATCATTCCCGACCCCTTTAGACTGCACGTCCTCGTGCCAACTCCTTCGTTAACCCACACGAGCGACAGGGAATGTTTGTACATGCGCACAACGACTAGCAGTGGTTCGGCTCTGATACCATATGATATGAACCCACCTAACTCCACCCAAAAAGCTAGCTTATGAGGGGAGGATTGTGAACCCATATATATAAGACCCAAGACCGCCCTCTCCAACCGATGTGGGACACATCATTCTCGACCCCTTTAGACTACACGTCCTCATGCCAACTCCCTCGTTAACCCACCTGAGCAGCAGGGAACCTTTGTACATGTACCCATCGACTAGCAGAGGTTTGGCTCTGATAACATTATTATTTGAACCCACCTAACTCCACCCCAAAAGCTAGCTCGTGGGGGGGGGATTGTAAACCCATATATATAACACCCAAGACCACCCTCTCTAACCGATGTGGGACACATCATTTTGGACCCCTTTAGACTACTCGTCCTCGTGCCAACTCCGTCGTTAACCCACACGAGCATCAAGGAACCTTTGTACAAGCACCCACCGACTAGCAAAGGTTTGGCTCTGATACCATTATGATATGAACCCACCTAACTCCACCCCAAAAACTAGCTCATGAGGGGAGGATTATGAACCCATATATATAACACCCAAGACCACCCTCTCTAACCGATGTGGGGCACATCATTCCCGACCCCTTTAGACTACACATCCTCATGCCAACTCCATCGTTAACTCACACGAGTGGCAGGGAAACTTTTACATGCGCACACCGACTAGCAGAGGTTTAGCTCTGATACCATATGATATGAACCCACCTAACTTCACCCCAAAAGCTAGCTCGTGAGGGGGGATTGTAAACCCATATATATAACACCCAAGACCACCCTCTCTAACCGATGTGGGACACATCATTTTCGACCCCTTTAGACTACACGTCCTCGTGCCAACTCCGTCGTTAACCCACATGAGCATCAAGGAACCTTTGTACAAGCACCCACCGACTAGCAGAGGTTTGGCTCTGATGCCATTATGATATGAACCCACCTAACTCCACCCCAAAAGCTAGCTCATGAGGGGAGGATTGTGAACCCATATATATAACACCCAAGACCACCCTCTTTAACCGATGTGGGGCACATCATTCCCGACCCCTTTAGACTACACATCCTCATGCCAACTCCATCGTTAACCCACACGAGTGGCAGGGAAACTTTTACATGCGCACACCGACTAGCAGAGGTTTAGCTCTGATACCATATGATATGAACCCACCTAACTCCACCCCGAAGGCTAGCTTGTGAGGGAAGCATTGTGATCCCATATATATAACACCCAAGACCTCCCTCTCTAACTGGTGTGGGACACATCATTCCCGACCCCTTTAGACTGTACGTCCTCGTGCCAACTCCATCGTTAACCCACACGCGCGGTGGGGAACCTTTGTACCAGCGCACACTGACTAGCAGAGGTTCGACTCTGATACCATATGATATGAACCCACCTAACTCTACCCAAAAAGCTAGCTTGTAAGGGGAGGATTGTGAACCCCTATATGTAACACCCAAGAAAGCCCTCTCTAACTGATGTGGGAAACATCATTCCTGACCCCTTTAGACTGTACGTCCTCGTGCCAACTCCGTCGTTAACCCACACGAGCGGCAGGGAACCTTTGTACATGCACCCACCGACTAGCAGAGGTTTGGCTCTGATAACATTATGATATGAACCCACCTAACTCCACCCCAAAAGCTAGCTCAGGAGGGGAGGATTGTGAACCCATATATATAACACCCAAACCACCCTCTCTAACCGATGTGGGACACATCATTCCCGACCCCTTTAGACCGTACGTCCTCGTGCCAACTCCGTCGTTAACCCACAGGAGCGTCAAGGAACCTTTGTACATGCACCCACCGACTAGCAGAGGTTCGGCTCTGATACCATTATGATATGAACCCACCTAACTCCACCCCAAAAGCTAGCTCATGACGGGAGGATTGTGAACCCAAATATATAACACCCAATACCACCCTCTCTAACCGATGTGGGGCACATCATTCTTGACCCCTTTAGACAACACGTCCTCGTGCCAACCCCGTCGTTAACCCACATGTGCGTCAAGGAAACTTTGTACATGCGCACTGCGACTAGTAGAGGTTCGGCTCTGATACCATATGATATGAACCCACCTAACTCCACCCCAAAAGCTAGCTCGTGAGGGGGGGATTGTGAACCCATATATATAACACCCAAGACCACCCTCTCTAACCAATGTGGGACACATCATTCCCGACCCCTTTAGACTGCATGTCCTCGACTAGCAGAGGTTCGGCTCTGATACCACACAAGCAGCAGGGAACCTTTGTACATGCACCCATCGACTAGCAAAGGTTCGGCTCTGATACCATTATGATATGAACCCACCTAACTCCACCCCAAAAGCTAGCTCGTGGGGGGGGGGGGGGGGGGGTTGTAAACCCATATATATAACACCCAAGACCACCCTCTCTAACCGATGTGGGACACATCATTTCTGACCCATTTAGACTACTCGTCCTCGTGCCAACTCCGTCGTTAGCCCACACGAGCATCAAGGAACCTTTGTACATGCACCCACCAACTAGCAGAGGTTTGGCTCTAATGCCATTATGATATGAACCCAAAAGCTAGCTCATGAGGGGAGGATTGTGAACCCATATATATAACACCCAAGACCACCCTCTTTAACCGATGTGGGGTACATCATTCCCGACCCCGTTAGACTACACGTCCTCATGCCAACTCCATCGTTAACCCACACGAGTGGTAGAGAAACTTTTTACATGCGCACACCGACTAGCAGAGGTTCAGCTCCGATACCATATGATATGAACCCACCTAACTCCACCCCGAAGGCTAGCTTGTGAGGGGAGGATTGTGACCCCATATATATAACACCCAAGACCACCCTCTCTAACCGATGTGGGACACATCATTCCCGACCCTTTTAGACTGCACGTCCTCGTGCCAACTCCATCGTTAACCCACACGAGCGATAGGGAACCTTTGTACATGCGCACACCGACTAGCAGAGGTTCGGCTCTGATACCTTATGATATGAACCCTCGTAACTCCACCCAAAAAGCTAGCTTACGAGGGGAGGATTGTAAACCACTATATGTGACACCCAAGACCGCCCTCTCTAACCGATGTGGGACACATCATTCCTGACCCCTTTAGACTGCACGTCCTAGTGCCAACTCCCTCGTTAACCCACACGAGCAGTAGGGAACCTTTGTACATGCACCCACCGACTAGCAGAGGTTTGGCTCTGATAACATTATGATATGAACCCACCTAACTCCACCCCAAAAGCTAGCTCATGAGGGGAGGATTATGAACCCCTATATATAACACCCAAGACCGCCCTCTCTAACTGATGTGGGACACATCATTCCTGACCCCTTTAGACTACACAACCTAGTGCCAAGTCCCTCGTTAACCCACACGAGTAGTAGGGAACCTTTGTACATTCACCCACCGACTAGGAGAGGTTTGGCTCTGATAACATTATGATATGAACCCACCAAACTCCACCCCAAAAGCTAGCTCATGAGGGGGGGATTGTAAACCCATATATATAACACCCAAGACCACCCTCTCTAACCGATGTGGGACACATCATTTTTGACCCCTTTAGACTACACGTCCTCGTGCCAACTCCGTCGTTAACCCACACGAGCGTCCAGGAACCTTTGTACATGCGCACTCTGACTAGCAGAGGTTCAGCTCCTATACCATATGATATGAACCCACCTAACTCTACCCAAAAAGCTAGCTTGTAAGGGGAGGATTGTGAACCCCTATATGTAACACCCAAGACAGCCCTCTCTAACTGATGTGGGAAACATCATTCCTGACCCCTTTAGACTGCACGTCCTAGTGCCAACTCCCTCATTAACCCACACGAGAAGCAGGGAACCTTTGTACATGAACCCACCGACTAGTAGAGGTTCGGCTCTGATACCATTATGATATGAACCCACCTAACTCCACCACAAAAGCTAGCTCATGAGGGGAGGATTGTGAACCCATATATATAACACCCAAGACCACCCTCTCTAACCGATGTGGGACACATCATTCCCGTCCCCTTTAGACTACACGTCCTCATGCCAACTCCGTCGTTAACCCACATGAGCGGCAGGGAACCTTTGTACATGCACCCACCGACTAGCAGAGGTTTGGCTCTGATACCATTATGATATGAACCCATCTAACTCCACCCCAAAAGCTAGCTCGTGAGGGGAGGATTGTGAACCCATATATATAACACCCAAGACCACCCTCTCTAACCGATGTGGGGCACATCATTCTTGACCCCTTTAGACAACACGTCCTCGTGCCAACCCCGTCGTTAACCCACATGAGCGTCAAGGAAACTTTGAACATGCGCACTGCGACTAGTAGAGGTTCGGCTCTGATACCATATGATATGAACCCACCTAACTCCACCCCAAAAGCTAGCTCGTGAGGGGGGGAATGTGAACCCATATATATATAACACCCAAGACCACCCTCTCTAACCAATGTGGGACACATCATTCCCGACCCCTTTAGACTGCATGTCCTCGACTAGCAGAGGTTCGGCTCTGATACCACACAAGCAGCAGGGAACCTTTGTACATGCACCCATCGACTAGCAAAGGTTCGGCTCTGATACCATTATGATATGAACCCACCTAACTCCACCCCAAAAGCTAGCTCGTGGGGGGGGGGGGGGGGGGGGGGGGGGGGGGTTGTAAACCCATATATATAACACCCAAGACCACCCTCTCTAACCGATGTGGGACACATCATTTCTGACCCATTTAGACTACTCGTCCTCGTGCCAACTCCGTCGTTAGCCCACACGAGCATCAAGGAACCTTTGTACATGCACCCACCAACTAGCAGAGGTTTGGCTCTAATGCCATTATGATATGAACCCAAAAGCTAGCTCATGAGGGGAGGATTGTGAACCCATATATATAACACCCAAGACCACCCTCTTTAACCGATGTGGGGCACATCATTCCCGACCCCTTTAGACTACACGTCCTCATGCCAACTCCATCGTTAACCCACACGAGTGGCAGGGAAACTTTTTACATGCGCACACCGACTAGCAGAGGTTCAGCTCCGATACCATATGATATGAACCCACCTAACTCCACCCCGAAGGCTAGCTTGTGAGGGGAGGATTGTGACCCCATATATATAACACCCAAGACCACCCTCTCTAACCGAAGTGGGACACATCATTCCCGACCCCTTTAGACTGCACGTCCTCGTGCCAACTCCATCGTTAACCCACACGAGCGACAGGGAACCTTTGTACATGCTCACACCGACTAGCAGAGGTTCGGCTCTGATACCATATGATATGAACCCTCGTAACTCCACCCAAAAAGCTAGCTTATGAGGGGAGGATTGTAAACCACTATAGGTAACACCCAAGACCGCCCTCTCTAACAGATGTGGGACACATCATTCCTGACCCCTTTAGACTGCACGTCCTTGTCCCAACTCCGTCGTTAACCCACACGAGCGGAAGGGAACCTTTGTACATGCACCCACCGACTAGCAGAGGTTCGGCTCTGATACCATTATTATATGAACCCACCTAACTCCACCCCAAAAGCTAGCTCATGAGGGGAGGATTATGAACCCCTATATATAACACCCAAGACAGCCCTCTCTAACTGATGTGGGACACATCATTCCTGACCCCTTTAGACTACACAACCTAGTGCCAAGTCCCTCGTTAACCCACACGAGTAGTAGGGAACCTTTGTACATTCACCCACCGACTAGGAGAGGTTTGGCTCTGATAACATTATGATATGAACCCACCAAACTCCACCCCAAAAGCTAGCTCATGAGGGGGGGATTGTAAACCCATATATATAACACCCAAGACCACCCTCTCTAACCAATGTGGGACACATCATTTTTGACCCCTTTAGAATACACGTGCTCGTGCCAACTCCGTCGTTAACCCACACGAGCGTCCAGGAACCTTTGTACATGCACACTCTGACTAGCAGAGGTTTAGCTCTGATACCATATGATATGAACCCACCTAACTCCACCCCAAAAGCTAGCTCATGAGGGGGGGATTGTGAACCCATATATATAACACCCAAGACCACCCTCTCTAACAATTGTGGGACACATCATTCCCAACCCCTTTAGACTGCACGTCCTGATGCCAACTCCATCGTTATCCCACACAAGCAGCCGGGAACCTTTGTACATGCACCCATCGACTAGCAGAGGTTCGGCTCTAATACCATTTTGATATGAACCCACCTAACTCCAACCCAAAAGCTAGCTCGTGAGGGGGGATTGTAAACCCATATATATAACACCCAAGACCACCCTCTCTAATCGATGTGGGACACATCATTTCTGACACCTTTAGACTGCTCGTCCTCGTGCCAACTACGTCGTTAACCCACACAACCATCAAGGAACCTTTGTACATGCACCCACCGACTAGCAGAGGTTTGGCTCTGACGCCATTATGATTTGAACCCATCAAACTCCACCCCAAAAGCTAGCTCATGAGGGGAGGATTGTGAACCCATATATATAACACCCAAGTCCACCCTCTTTAACCGATGTGGGGCACATCATTCCCGACCCCTTTAGACTACATGTCCTCATGCGAACTCCATCGCTAACCCACACGAGTGGCAGGGAAACTTTTTACATGCGCACACCGACTAGCAGAGGTTCAGCTCCGATACCATATGATATGAACCGACCTAACTCCACCCCAAAGGCTAGCTTGTTAGGGGGGGATTGTGACCCCATATATATAACACCCAAGACCACCCTCTCTAACTGATGTGGGGCACATCATTCCCGACCCCTTTAGACTGCACGTCCTCGTGCCAACTCCTTCGTTAACCCACACGAGCGACGGGGAATGTTTGTACATGCGCACACCGACTAGCTGTGGTTCGGCTCTGATACCATATGATATGAACCCACCTAACTCCACCCCAAAAGCTAGCTTATGAGGGGAGGATTGTGAACCCATATATATAAGACCCAAGACCGCCCTCTCCAACCGATGTGGGACACATCATTCTCGACCCCTTTAGACTACACGTCCTCATGCCAACTCCCTCGTTAACCCACACGAGCAGCAGGGAACCTTTGTACATGCACCCACCGACTAGCAGAGGTTTGGCTCTGATAACATTATTATATGAACCCACCTAACTCCACCCCAAAAGCTAGCTCGTGGGGGGGGGATTGTGAACCCATATATATAACACCCAAGACCACCCTCTCTAACCGTTCTGGGAGACATCATTTTTGACCCCTTTAGACTACTCAACCTCGTGCCAACTCCGTCGTTAACCCACACGAGCATCAAGGAACCTTTGTACAAGCACCCACCGACTAGCAGAGGTTTGGCTCTGATGCCATTACGATATGAACCCACCTAACTCCACCCCAAAAGCTAGCTCATGAGGGGAGGATTGTGAACCCATATAAATAACACCCAAGACCACCCTCTTTAACCGATGTGGGGCACATCATTCCCGACCCCTTTAGACTACACATCCTCATGCCAACTCCATCGTTAACCCACACGAGTGGCAGGGAAACTTTTACATGTGCACACCGACTAGCAGAGGTTTAGCTCTGATACCATATGATATGAACCCACCTAACTCCACCCCGAAGGCTAGCTTGTGAGGGAAGCATTGTGACCCCATATATATAACACCCAAGACCACCCTCTCTAACTGATGTGGGACACATCATTCCCCACCCCTTTAGACTGTACGTCCTCGTGCCAACTCCATCGTTAACCCACACGCGCGATGGGGAACCTTCGTACCTGCGCACACTGACTAGCAGAGGTTCGGCTCTGATACCACATGATATGAACCCACCTAACTCTACCCAAAAAGCTAGCTTGTAAGGGGAGGATTGTGAACCCCTATATGTAACACCCAAGATAGCCCTCTCTAACTGATGTGGGACACATCATTCCCGACCCCTTTAGACTGCACGTCCTTGTGCCAACTCCATCGTTAACCCACACGAGCAGCAGGGAAGCTTTGTACATGCACCCACCGACTAGCAGAGGTTTGGCTCTGATACCATTATGATATGAACCCACCTAACTCCACCCCAAAAGCTAGCTCATGAGGGGGGGATTGTGAACCCATATATATAACACCCAAGACCACCCTCTCTAACCTTTGTACATGCGCACACCGACTAGCAGAGGTTCGGCTCTGATACCATATGATATGAACCCTCGTAACTCCACCCAAAAAGCTAGCTTATGAGGGGAGGATTGTAAACCACTATAGGTAACACCCAAGACCGCCCTCTCTAACCGATGTGGGACACATCATTCCTGACCCCTTTAGATTGCACGTCCTAGTGCCAACTCCCTCGTTAACCCACACGAGCAGTAGGGAACCTTTGTACATGCACCCACCAACTAGCAGAGGTTTGGCTCTGATAACATTATGATATGAACCCACCTAACTCCACCCCAAAAGCTAGCTCATGAGGGGGGGATTGTAAACCCTTATATATAACACCCAAGACCACCCTCTCTAACAGATGTGGAACACATCATTTTTGACCCTTTTAGACTACACATCCTCGTGCCAACTCCGTCGTTAACCCACATGAGCGTCAAGGAACCTTTGTACATGCGCACTCCGACAAGCAGAGGTTCGGCTCTGATACCATTGTGATATGAACCCACCTAACTCCACCCCAAAAGCTAGCTCGTGAGGGGGGGATTGTAAACCAATATATATAACACCCAAGACCACCCTCTCTAACTGATGTGGGACACATCATTTCTGACCCCTTTAGACTACACGTCCTCGTGCCAACTCCATCGTTAACCCACACGAGCGGCAAGGAACCTTTGTACATGCACCCACCGACTAGCAGAGGTTTGGCTCTGATGCCATTATGATATGAACCCACCTAACTCCACCCCAAAAGCTAGCTCGTGAGGGGAGGATTGTAAACCCATATATATAACACCCAAGACCACCCTCTCTAACCGATGTGGGACACATCATTCTTGACCCCTTTAGACTACACGTCCTCGTGCCAACCCCGTCGTTAACCCACATGAGTGGCAAGGAACCTTTGTACATGCGCCCAGCGACTAGCAGAGGTTCGGCTCTGATACCATATGATATGAACCCACCTAACTCCACCCCAAAAGCTAGCTCGTGAGGGGGGGATTGTGAACCCATATATATAACACCCAAGACCACCCTCTCTAACCGATGTGGGACACATCATTCCCGACCCGTTTAGACTGCATGTCCTCGACTAGCAGAGGTTCGGCTCTGATACCACACAAGCGGCAGGGAACCTTTGTACATGCACCCATCGACTAGCAGAGGTTCGGCTCTGATACCATTATGATATGAACCCACCTAACTCCACCCCAAAAGCTAGCTCGTGAGGGGGGGATTGTAAACACATATATATAACACCCAAGACCACCCTCTCTAACCGATGTGGGACACATCATTCCTGACCCCTTTAGACTACTCGTCCTCGTGCCAACTCTGTCGTTAACCCACACGAGCAGCAAGGAACCTTTGTACATGCACCCACCGACTAGCAGAGGTTTGGCTCTGATACCATTATGATATGAACCCATCTAACTCCACCCAAAAAGCTAGCTTATGAGGGGAGGATTGTAAACCACTATATGTAACACCCAAGACCGCCCACTCTAAACGATGTGGGACACATCATTCCTGACCCCTTTAGACTGCACGTCCTCATGTCAACTTTGTCGTTAACCCACGCAAGTGATAGGGAACCATTGTACATGCACCCATCGACTAGCAGAGGTTTGACACTGATAACATTATGATATGAACCCACCTAACTCCACCCCAAAAAGCTAGCTCGGGAGGGGAGGATTGCAAACCCATATATATAACACCCAAGACCACCCTCTCTAACCGATGTGGGACACATCATTCCCGACCCCTTTACACTACACGTCCTCTTGCCAACTCCATCGTTAACCCACACGAGCGCAGGGAACCTTTGTACATGCGTACTCGGACAAGCAGAGGTTCGGCTCTGATACCATTGTGATATGAACCCACCTAACTCCACCCCAAAAGCTAGCTCGTGGTAGGGGATTGTAAACCAATATATATAACACCCAAGACCACCCTCTCTAACTGATGTGGGACACATCATTTTTGACCCCTTTAAACTACTCGTCCTCGTGCCAACTCCGTCGTTAACCCACACGAGCATCAAGGAACCTTTGTACATGCACCCACCGACTAGCAGAGGTTTGGCTCTGATGCCATTACGATATGAACCCATCTAACTCCACCCCAAAAGCTAGCTCATGAGGGGAGCATTGTGACCCCATATATATAACACCCAAGACCACCCTCTTTAACTGATGTGGGGCACATCATTCCTGACCCCTTTAGACTACACGTCCTCATGCCATCTCCATCGTTAACCCACGCGAGTGGCAGGGAAACTTTTTACATGCGCACACCGACTAGCAGAGGTTCAGCTCCGATACCATATGATATGAACCCACCTAACTCCACCCCGAAGGCAAGCTTGTGAGGGGAGGATTGTGACCCCATATATATAACACCCAAGACCACCCTCTTTAACCGATGTGGGGCACATGATTCTCGACCCATTTAGACGGCACGTCCTCATGCCAACTCCATCGTTAACCCACACGAGCGGCGGGGAACCTTTGTACATACGCACACTGACTAGCAGAGGTTCGGCTCTGATACCATATGATATGAACCCACCTAACTCTACCCAAAAAGCTAGCTTGTAAGGGGAGGATTGTGAACCCCTATATGTAACCCCCGAGACCGCCCTCTCTAACCGATGTGGGACACATCATTCCTGACCCCTTTAGACTGCACGTCCTAGTGCCAACTCCCTCGTTAACCCACACGAGCAATAAGGAACCTTTATACATGCACCCACCGACTAGCAGAGGTTTGGCTCTGATAACATTATGATATGAACCCACCTAACTCCACCCCAAAAGCTTGCTCATGAGGGGGGGATTGTAAACCCATATATATAACACCCAAGACCACGCTCTCTAACCGATGTGGGACACATCATTTTTGACCCCTTTAAACTACACGTCCTCGTGCCAACTCCGTCCAGGAACCTTTGTACATGCGCACAAGCATCCAGGAACCTTTGTACATGCGCACTCTGACTAGCAGAGGTTCGGCTCTGATACCATTATGATATGAACCCATCTAACTTCACCCCAAAAGCTAGCTGGCGAGAGGAGGATTGTGAACCCATATATATAACACCTAAGACCACCCTCTCTAACCAATGTGGGACACATCATTCCCGACCCCTTTAGACTAGACATCCTCGTGCCAACTCCATCGTTATCCCACACAAGCAGCAGGGAACCTTTGTACATGCACCCATCGACTAGCAGAGGTTCGGCTCTGATACCATTATGATATGAACCCACCTCACTCCACCCCAAAAGCTAGCTCGTGCGGCAGGATTGTAAACCCATATATATAACACCCAAGACCACCCTCTCTAATCGATGTGGGACACATCATTTCTGACCCCTTTAGACTACTCATCCTCGTGCCAACTCCGTCGTTAACCCACACGAGCATCAAGGAACCTTTGTGCTTGCACCCACCGACTAGCAGAGGTTTGGCTCTGATGCCATTATGATATGAACCCATCTAACTCCACCCCAAAAGCTAGCTCATGAGGGGAGGATTGTGAACCCATATATATAACACCCAAGACCACCCTCTCTAACCGATGTGGGACACATCATTCCCGACCCTTTTAGACTGCACGTCCTCGTGCCAACTCCATCGTTAACCCACACGAGCGACAGGGAACCTTTGTACATGCACACACCGACTAGCAGAGGTTCGGCTCTGATACCATATGATATGAACCCTCGTAACTCCACCCAAAAAGCTAGCTTATGAGGGGAGGATTGTAAACCCATATATATAACACCCAAGACCGCCCTCTCCAACCGATGTGGGACACATCATTCCCGACCCCTTTAGACTGCACGTCCTCGTGCCAACTCCCTCGTCAACCCACCCGAGCAGCAGGGAACCTTTGTACATGCACCCACCGACTAGCAGAGGTTTGGCTCTGATGACATTATTATATGAACCCACCAAACTCCACCCCAAAAGCTAACTCATGAGGGGGGGATTGTAAACCCATATATATAACACCCAAGACCACCTTCTCTAACCGTTGTGGGACACATCATTTTTGACCCCTTTAGACTACACGTCCTCGTGCCAACTCCGTTGTAAACTCACACGATCGTCAAGGAACCTTTGTACATGCACCCACCGACTAGTAGAGGATCAGCTCTGATACCATTATGATATGAACCCATCTAACTCCACCCAAAAGCTAGCTCGTGAGGGGAGGATTGTGAACCCATATATATAACACCCAATACCACCCTCTCTAACCGATGTGGGGCACATGATTCTCGACCCCGTTAGACTACACGTCCTCATGCCAACTCCATCGTTAACCCACACGAGTGGCAGGGAACCTTTGTACATGCGCACACCGACTAGCAGAGGTTCGGCTCTGATACCATATGATATGAACACACCTAACTCCACCTAGAAAGCTAGCTTGTGAGGGGTGGATTGTAAACCCATATATATAACACCCAAGACCACCCTCTCTAACTGATGTAGGACACACCTGTTCTAACCCCTTTAGAAGGCATGTCCTCGAGCCAACTCCGTCGCTAACCCACATGAGCGGCAGGGAACCTTTGTACATGCACCCACCGACTAGCAGAGGTTTCGCTCTTATACCATATGATATGAACCGACCTAACTTCCCCCCAAAAGCTAGCTCATGAGTGGAGGATTGTGAACCCATATATATAACACCCAAGGCCACCCTCTCTAATCGATGTGGAACACATCATTCCTGACCCCTTTAGACTCCACATCCTCGTGCCAACTCCATCGTTAACCCACACGAGCGGCAGGGAACCTTGGTACATGCGCCCACCGACTAGCAGAGGTTCAGCTCTAATACCATATGATATGAATTCACCTAACTCCACCCCAAAAGCTTACGTATGAGGGGTGGATTGTGAACCCATATATATAACACCCAATACCACCCTCTCTAACCGATTTGGGGCACATGATTCTCGACCCCTTTAGACTGCACGTCCTCGTGCCAATTTGTTTGTCAAGCAGCACGAGCGGCAGGGAACCTTTGTACATGCACCCTCTGACTAGCAGAGGTTCAGCTCTGATACCATTATGATATGAACCCATCTAACTCCACCCCAAAAGCTAGCTCATGAGGGGAGGATTGTAAACCCATATATATAACACCCAAGACCACCCTCTCTAACCGATGTGGGACACATCACTCCCGACCCCTTTAGACTATATGTCCTCATGCCAATTCTGTCGTTAACCAATACGAGCGGCAGGGGACCGTTGTACATGCACCCACCGACTAGTAGAGCTTTGGCACTGATAGCATTATGATATGAACCCATCTAACTCCACCACAAAAGCTAGCTCGTGAGGGGAGGATTGTGAACTCATATATATAATACCCACGTCGACCCTCTCTAACTGATGTGGGACACATCATTCTCGACCCCTTTAGACTGCACGTCCTCGCGCCAACTCCGTCGTTAACCCACACGAGTGGTAGGGTACCTTTGTACATGCACCCACCGACTAGCAGAGGTTCGTCTCTAATACCATTATGATATGAACCCACCTAACTCCGTCACAAAAGCTAGCTCATGAGGGGAGGATTGCGAACCCATATATATAACACCCAAGACCACCCTCTCTAACCAATGTGGGACACATCATTTTCGACCACTTTAGACTGCACGTCCTCGTGCCAACTCTGTCGTTGACCCACACGAGCGACAGGGAACCTTTGTACATGCGCCCACCGACTAGCAGAGGTTTGGCTCTGACACCATATGAGATGAACCCACATAACTCCACCCCAAAAGCTTGCTCATGAGGGGAGGATTGTGAACCCATACATATAAGACCCAAGACCACCCTCTCTAATCGATGTGGGACACATCATTCCCGACCTCTTTAGATTGCATGTCCTCGTGCCAACTCCATCGTTAACCCACACAAGTGGCAGGGAACCTTTGTACATGCACCCTAAAAGCTAGCTCGTGAGTGGGGGATTGTAAACCCATATATATAACACCCAAGACCACCCTCTCTAACTGATGTAGGACACACCTGTTCTAACCCCTTTAGAAGGCATGTCCTCGAGCCAACTCCGTCGCTAACCCACATGAGCGGCAGGGAACCTTTGTACATGCACCCACCGACTAGCAGAGGTTCGGCTTTGATACCGTTATCATATGAACCCACCTAACTCCACCCCAAAAGTTAGCTCTTAAGGGGAGGATTGTGGAGTACAAGCTAGACTTGCCAGGTGAGTATGGCGTAAGTGCCACCTTTAATGTTTCTGATCTAAGTCCTTTCAATGCTGGCGATGATTTGAGGACAAATCTGTCTCAAGTGGAGGGCAATGATGAGGACATCATTAGCATAAGCAAGAGCATGTGGGATGGGACATATTCAAATCCAATTCAAGTTCCCATTGGTCCGGTTACGAGAGCTCATGTGAAGAAGTTCAAAGAAACACTTATTGGGCTGATTCAAGCAACTTGGGCTCAATTTATTGCAAGGAGGCCCATTGAGGGAATTGCATGTGACATCCAAACCAACAAATGCTTGATTCAAGTTCTAAAGGGGACCGAGTAATTTCCATTTTAGTTACTTTCCTATTTTGAGGTGACAAGTGGCGAGAAGAATCAACCATTTACCATTTTAATGTCTAGTTTCCTTTTTCTTTTAGAAACATGCGTTTGTTTTATTTATGTTATTGTAAGGCTTTTAAGTCATTAAGGGAACTTGCCTTATTTGCTTCAGATTATACGTTTGGTAATTGATTTACCCGAAATTCCATGGGCAATTAGGAGCTAAAAATTCACATAGGGGAAACTATTATATATTGTAATGAATTTCATTCAAAGGAGGACAGTTTTTAACACACAATTTGAGGTTTGATTCTCTTCGATTCTTAGACAAACTATTCAAACTTATCAAAAAATTCTGTGGCGTTCATAGACTCATCAATCAGTCCGTCCATAGCTAATTGTGGCTTCCTTGCATACCAAGGTTCGTGCTTCTTGTTAGGCATCGGGTCGTGGTTCCATTCAAAGTCTATTAGGAAAATTGATCTTGGAGACCAATTTTGGTTAGGGTCGCATCAGTTCTTGGCGTGGTTCATATCAAGGATGTTCATGTTAAGTAAAAGAAAGGTAAACCAAGGGTTTAAAATGGAATGGTAAACCGATGGTTTACAAAGTTAAAGAAAGGTAAATCGATGGTTTACAAAGTGAAGTACAGGAAAGATAAACTAATGGGATATAAAGTAAAGGAATAATAAACTGATAGGATGCAAAATTAAGTAAAAAAGGATAAACGTTTGATGTTTAAAGTTCTGTTATCAATCGAGTAGATTAATAATAAGAAAGGTTAGCTAATAGTCAGGTGTCATTTGAACAGGACACGAAAGCCGACTAATAAAGGGAAAAGGAATGGAATAGGAATACTAGAGCATTATCTAGATAAGTTTCAAACCTTGCCTACAGCATGAAGAAAATAATTTTCCAATGCTTTATATATGTTTGTAAATGTGTTTTCAAATGATATGCAAGTTATTTTTGAAGTATGTTTGCATATGTTATACATCAAGTTTTTAAGTGCAAGTCAAGATTTGTAATGTGTTTGTAATTATTATATTAAAAGTATGTCTGTATATGTAGTATGTCTGTATATGTTATGCATAAAGCTTTAAAGATCAAGTTAAGACTTGCAATATATTTGCAATTGTTATGTTTAAGGTATAAGTGCATGTGTTATACATAATGTTTAAAGTATGTTCAAGTTATATTTTGTAATATGTTTGCACATGATATGTTAGCATTTGATATGCTCACTAATGTTAAAAAGAAGTTAGAGCAAAGATAAAAAGTAAGTTTCATACAAACTTCTTGATGTGAGGTATAAAGTTATGCCAAAGTTGTGACTTCGGTGTTCGATAGCTTTAAGTCTTCCACAATGGAAGCAGCATGTTTATGATCTCATGATTGATGATGTTGGTACGAACACTAAAGTTCACAAGATAAGAAAGATAAGAATGACGATAAGAAGTTAAAGTAAGATATGAATGATCATAAGATGCTCATAATTGGAAGTTTATAATTGAGCATAAATGGAATCATGTATTATGATATTGCTTGCATTCTTTCCCAAGAAATATTTATGTGATATGTATATGATACGAAAAACATTCGGGGAAATATTTTATGATAAATGTTTATGAAAAACATTTTATAAAAATGCTTGCAAGAAAAGGTTTATGAAGAACATTTTATGAAAAATGTTTAAGAAATATATCATGAAAAACATTTATGAAAAAAGACAAAAGTTTTATAATGAATATTTTAAATGATTTGTGAGATTATATTTGAACTTACTAAGTGTTTGTTTTATTTCTGTTATTGTAAGGCTTTTAAGTTATTAAGGGAACTTGCCTTATTTGCTTCAGATTAGATGCTTTGTTAATTGATTTACCTGAAATTCCATGGGCAATTAGGAGCTAAAAATTCACATAGGGGAAACTATTATATATTGTAATGAATTTCATTCAAATGCGGACAGTTTTTAACACACAATTTGAGGTTTGATTCTCATCGATTCTTAGACAAACTATTCAAACTTATCAAAAAATTCTGTGGCGTTCATAGACTCATCAATCAGTCCGTCCATAGCTAATTGTGGCTTCCTTGCATACCAAGGTTCGTGCTTCTTGTTAGGCATCGGGTCGTGGATCCATTCAAATTCTATTACGAAAATTGATCTTGGAGACCAATTTTGGTTAGGGTCGCATCAGTTCTTGGCATGGTTCGTATCAAGGATGTTCATGTTAAGTAAAAGAAAGGTAAACCAAGGGTTTAAAAAGGAATGGTAAACCGATGGTTTACAAAGTTAAAGAAAGGTAAATCGATGGTTTACAAAGTGAAGTAAAGGAAAGATAAACTAATGGGATATAAAGTAAAGGAATAGTAAACTGATAGGATGCAAAATTAAGTAAAAAAGGATAAATGTTTGATGTTTAAAGTTTTGTTATCAATCGACTAGATTAATAATAAGAAAGGTTAGCTAATAGTCAGGTGTCGTTTGAACAGGACACAAAAGCCGACTAATAAAGGGAAAAGGAATGGAATAGGAATACAAGAGCATTATCTAGATAAGTTTCAAACCTCTCCTACAGCACGAAGAAAATGATTTTCCAATGCTTTATATATGTTTGTAAATGTGTTTTCAAATGATATGCAAGTTATTTTTGAAGTATGTTTGCATATGTTATACATCAAGTTTTAAAGTTCAAGTCAAGATTTGTAATGTGTTTGTAATTATTATATTAAAAGTATGTCTGTATATGTTATGCATAAAGCTTTAAAGATCAAGTTAAGACTTGCAATATATTTGCAATTGTTATGTTTAAGGTATAAGTGCATGTGTTATACATAATGTTTAAAGTATGTTCAAGTTATATTTTGTAATATGTTTGCACATGATATGTTAGCATTTGATATGCTCACTAATGTTAAAAAGAAGTTAGAGCAAAGATAAAAAGTAAGTTTCATACAAACTTCTTGATGTGAGGTATAAAGTTATGCCAAAGTTGTGACTTCGGTGTTCGATAGCTTTAAGTCTTCCACAATGGAAGCAGCATGTTTATGATCTCATGATTGATGATGTTGGTACGAACACTAAAGTTCACAAGATAAGAAAGATAAGAATGACGATAAGAAGTTAAAGTAAGATATGAATGATCATAAGATGCTCATAATTGGAAGTTTATAATTGAGCATAAATGGAATCATGTATTATGATATTGCTTGCATTCTTTCCCATGAAATATTTATGTGATATGTATATGATACGAAAAACATTCGGTGAAATATTTTATGATAAATGTTTATGAAAAACATTTTATAAAAATGCTTGCAAGAAAAGGTTTATGAAGAACATTTTATGAAAAATGTTTAAGAAATATATCATGAAAAACATTTATGAAAAAAGACAAAAGTTTTATAATGAATATTTTAAATGATTTGTGAGATTATATTTGAACTTACTACATGTTTGTTTTATTTCTGTTATTGTAAGGCTTTTAAGTTATTAAGGGAACTTGCCTTATTTGCTTCAGATTAGATGCTTTGTTAATTGATTTACCTGAAATTCCATGGGCAATTAGGAGCTAAAATTCACATAGGGGAAACTATTATATATTGTAATAAATTTCATACAAATGAGGACAGTTTTTAACACACAATTTGAGGTTTGATTCTCTTCGATTCTTAGACAAACTATTCAAACTTATCAAAAAATTCTGTGGCGTTCATAGACTCATCAATCAGTCCGTCCATAGCTAATTGTGGCTTCCTTGGATACCAAGGTTCGTGCTTCTTGTTAGGCATCGGGTCGTGGTTCCATTCAGAGTCTATTAGGAAAATTAATCTTGGAGACCAATTTTGGTTAGGGTCGCATCAGTTTTTGGCGTGGTTTGTATCAAGGATGTTCATGTTAAGTAAAAGAAAGGTAAACCAAGGGTTTAAAAAGGAATGGTAAACCGATGGTTTACAAAGTTAAAGAAAGGTAAATCGATGGTTTACAAAGTGAAGTAAAGGATAGATAAACTAATGGGATATAAAGTAAAGGAATAGTAAACTGATAGGATGCAAAATTAAGTAAAAAAGGATAAACATTTGATGTTTAAAGTTGTGTTATCAATCGAGTAGATTAATAATAAGGAAGGTTAGCTAATAGTCAGGTGTCGTTTGAACAGGACACAAAAGCTAACTAATAAAGGGAAAAGGAATGGAATAGGAATGCTATAGCATTATGTAGATAAGTTTCAAACCTCGCCTACAGCACGAAGAAAATGATTTTCCAATGCTTTATATATGTTTGTAAATGTGTTTTCAAATGATATGCAAGTTATTTTTGAAGTATGTTTGCATATGTTATACATCAAGTTTTAAAGTTCAAGTCAAGATTTGTAATGTGTTTGTAATTATTATATTAAAAGTATGTCTGTATATGTTATGCATAAAGCTTTAAAGATCAAGTTAAGACTTGCAATATATTTTCAATTGTTATGTTTAAGGTATAAGTGCATGTGTTATACATAATGTTTAAAGTATGTTCAAGTTATATTTTGTAATATGTTTGCAGATGATATGTTAGCATTTGATATGCTCACTAATGTTAAAAAGAAGTTAGAGCAAAGATAAAAAGTAAGTTTCATACAAACTTCTTGATGTGAGGTATAAAAGTTATGCCAAAGTTGTGACTTCGGTGTTCGATAGCTTGAAGTCTTCCACATTGGAAGCAGCATGTTTATGATCTCATGATTGATGATGTTGGTACGAACACTAAAGTTCACAAGATAAGAAAGATAAGAATGACGATAATAAGTTAAAGTAAGATATAAATGATCATAAGATGCTCATAATTGGAAGTTTATAATTGAGCATAAATGGAATCATGTATTATGATATTGCTTGCATTCTTTCCCATAAAATATTTATGTGATATGTATATGATACGAAAAACATTCAGGGAAATATTTTATGATAAATGTTTATGAAAAACATTTTATAAAAATGCTTGCAAGAAAAGGTTTATGAAGAACATTTTATGAAAAATGTTTAAGAAATATATCATGAAAAACATTTATGAAAAAAGACAAAAGTTTTATAATGAATATTTTAAATGATTTGTGAGATTATATTTGAACTTACTAAGTGAAAGCTCATTATAAGTTCTTTCATGCTGTAGGTAGTCCTACTAGAGACTAGTAAGACTGATTGAAAACCTTGGTGATGAGGAGGATAGAGGTAAAGATTAGGCATAGATACCACTATAGGAAGTCTTCCGCTGGTAAAAGACAAATGTTACAACTATTGGTATAGTGTTTTCAAAGTTTTAAGAAAGTCAATATTTTAGGGAATTTTTTAAAGAAATGTTTTACAAAAAACATTTTGAAAGATGTATTACTAAAAACATGTTTTCGTTTATGTTGTAATAGATTTTACAAGAAGTTTAAAAGGATTTATGAAAGTAAATATTTTTTAATGAGTTTAAGAAATATTTTATATGATTTTAAGGTTGAGTGTTAAGCTATGTCTCAACTTTAGTTGTAATAGATTCAAGTATGTTAAAAGAAAAAAAAATTATTAGGTATTTTTCTTACTTAAAAGTAAGATTAAGTTAATGAAATGAATTTTAAAAATGTTAAGTGACGGCCTTAAAAAGGTTGGGCATCACATTGTCATTTCTACATTTCCTGACCACCTCATTACAAATTGGTTGAGGGGAAATGTTCAGAGCTTCATCACGAAGCATTTCCACTATTCAATTTCATAGAACGACCATGAAAGGGTAGAGATCAGACTCCGCCATTGTGTGCTACCGCCATTAGCTCAATTCCGATGATATCGTGGGTGTTAAAGCACACCATTGATGCTGTTACACTTAAAGAAGCACAAGGAAGATTTTCCCTTGTTTAATTTCACAAGAGCATCTCTAGAAGACCAAGGATTGCCTCCACCTTTAAGTGCTATTGTGAGGAAGAAGGAACTGCCATTTCAAGTGGTGGTGTGGTGCACCACCACCCTCAAAACATTAAGAGGGATTCGAGGACGAAAAGGCCCAACTTAATTTGGGTCTACCACTATCGAAGAATCAAAATCAAAGCCTGAAATTTTGCGATCATTGTCAGGTCTTGATCTGAATAGTTACAGGTCGTTTTTGGTCAAATTGATGCCACCATTAAACTCCAAAGGTCCAAAATACCTAAGAGTCAAAGCACCGCTGTCAACTGACCATCGAAGCCATCGCCAAACATCGCCGTGGTTGCCTAGGCTTTGGCCATAATTTTGACCCTCGATTGACAACTGAGACCACCTCCTAACTCGTTACGATGCTCTAAACATGATCGTGCAGTTTGTTCGAGCTAATTTTACTCCATTGAAAATCCTTTGGGACTGATTGCAAGTGGATCAAGGTAATGTAGACTACAGTAATGGAGTTCAGAATGATGTTTTTAGCAATGCATGATCTTCAAGAAGCATTCCTAGCCATCCACGGTTGCTTAAGGATCATTATCAAGGAACTTCGTAGACTTTAGATATAGCAAGAATCAACTAGAACCGCTTAGCTTGGAATCTAAGCAAGTAAGAATCTCACCTACAGTATGAATAGCTTTTAAATAAATTGTTTTACATGTTTTTATAAAAAAAATATGAAATGCATGATCTATATGTTTCACGTCATGATATGTTATGATATGATCATGATTTATTATGTTTATGTCATGCCATGTCATGCTATGTAGTGATTATTTCATGATCAATATGTGATGAATATTGTTTAGTCACTTTAAGTTAAGCATGTTTACAATTTATGAATTATGATTTATGAAATGGTGATGCTATATAGTAATATATCATACTGCATACACATAATAACATAAGTGAAATTAATAAGATAAGTTAAGGGTGTCGTACTAACCTTTCGACCTACGGGGAGACTTCAATATGGTTTAGTACCGTTCATGATCTTGGCGTCGTTATGGACCTCGCAAACCCTGACTTCCCAAAGATCGTGTGCAACCGGTATGATCGCGTGCAACCAGTATGATATAGTAATATATCATACTGCATACACATAATAACATAAGTGAAATTAATAAGACAAGTTAAGGGTGTTGTACTAACCTCTCCACCTATGGGGAGACTTCGATACGGTTTAGTACCGTTTATGATCTTGGCATCATTATGGACCTCGCAAACCCTAACTTCCCAAAGATCACGCATAACCGGTACGATCACTCGGGCCCAATTAATAAGATATGTTAAAGCTTTAGATAATTAAGCATATACCAAGTTGATAAGCAAGCATAAAATGTTTGTGCATGTTTTTATTAAATAATTTTAATTATGTTTTGTGGTCTAATTTCCTGTTTGTTGAGGGAAAGCTTATTTAAGTATGTTCATATTGTAGGTAATAAACCCATCAGCGACACTTGATGGGCAGTGGTGAGCAGTGGATGAATGGTAAAGTTAGGAATAGATAATGCTCATGCAAATGTAACATTCTACATTTTTGGTTTACAAAATTATATACATTTTGATTTTACGAAATTTTGTATACATTAAAAAAATAAATAAGATTATGTATGTATGTCTTGAAAAACGGGGTCGTAGTCATAAAACCTTGGTCTATAGAATCTTAAAGTTTAAAAATATTGCATTAGAAAATGTGACAAATACACGAGAGCTCTTATCTACATGGAAAAAGAAGAAAAAACTAACATTAAAATCTTACTTGCTCTGAAGAAATTCCTTCACTATAATGCCCCACAGTACTAATGTTTGCCTATAAAAGGAAGCTGAAGCCTCCATTGCAGGGTACACCACTGAGAAAATAACAAAATTATGCTTACACTTTATTTCCATATTTTCTCTATCGGACTTGTAGAAATGTTGAGTAAGCTAGGCTAGAACAATGTAGTGAGGTTAGAGATGATTTCATATGTATAATTATTGGATGTGGATTTTTATTCATGATGCTTATATTTTAGTAGAAATAACACTTTTTTATATTCTGAATTAATACTGTTGTGCTGATGATTTTTATATAAATTCAGTCATGCTTTATTTATGTATTAATTATTTAGCAAAATAATATTGATATTATTACTTTAATAAATAATTCTCTACTGCATTAATGCTGGAGGTAGGTTTATTGTCGAATTAGAATTATTTATAAAAATAAACTCTATAAATGTTATGAAATATGTTTTATTACAGTTGTGCCAGTGGTAGGTATATTGTCGCTTTTAGATATTTCATAAGGTGAGGTTTTGTTGGATTTAATGCAAATATTATTATACTAAAATATATTAAATTTAGAGTAATTTTATCTTTTCTATTTTACAATTGTGATAAATATTTCCATAGTGATAGCAGATTTATTTATTATAGTTGAAGCACATTCATTAATAGTTTTATGAATGACCCCTTGCTGCATTATTGCTTGCAATATTGTCGATTTTGGATATCTTGTAAAAACAATTGTGCTTGTTTTAATAGGAAAAGATTTAGTTAACCAAACACTTCAGAAATTTAATTAGAACCAAAATCCATACCAGTAATAAAAATATAAAGGATTCTCAACTCCTCACCAATTTAATTGTATGTTTTAAACCTTAAAATTTGAGATCATTAAAGAAAGGAAAAATATATTTTCCTTCTTTTAAGTTTGATTTTGTTAGACTCACTTACCTCTTTAAAAGTTAAAATTTTCCAACTTTACCATTTGTAAATTTTACCTCCTTATGGATACGACTGCCCTTATATTACTACAAACAATCGTGTTTAGAGAAACACTTTTCGTGAAACACCAAAGAATCACTAATAAACTCAACTTTATCAATGAGTTTATTAGTGATAAACCCGAGTTTATCACGATAAATATACGTAAATTTATCACTGATAAACTCAGTTTATCATTGATGTACTATAGTTGATTAATAATTAATAAATGTTATTTTATTATTTTGACTTATAATTAATAAAGAGAGGCCATTTCCTTAATTTAAAAAAAAAAACGTATGATCATTAATTTTGATAAGACCTTTAAAAAGGTCATTTTCTTTGATATCCCTTTAGGTAAATTTCATGAATTCCCCCAAATTATGCCACTTGTGTCAATTTACCCTTGAATTTTAAAACGTATATATTGTGCCCCTGAAGTATAATATTTCTCCCAATTCACTCTCCGAACTTTGAAAACATTGTTTTCTAGATGGAGTTACTGTATTTTCATTTAAGTTAAAATTATTTTGCCTAAAAAACAACATGTTTCAAAGTTGAGGAGTAAATATAGAGAAGTATTATAATTTAGGGTTACAACATATACATTTTAAAGTTTAAGGGACATTTTAACATAAGTGCTATAGTTTAGGGGGAATTTGTAAATTTTGTCGATTCCTTTTAATTTTTAGAAGAGCAATTTGCATTGCTAGTCCCTTAACTCTTAAGTATGTGACACTTTAGTCCCCTTCTTTTAATTTTAGCAAAACGACCCTCAAACTCTCAAAATCTTGACAATTAAGCCTTATCCATCTATCTCAATTAATTTTCTCACAAAATCTATCATGTGCCAAGAATGTGCTCCAATTTAGAAAGGTATATTGGTATAATGAAAAGTTTATAATTTAACAAAAAAATCAAGAAATAAAAAAGAGGTGTGCTGGTCTTGGAACTTTTTAAGGGGAATTTTTAGGAACTTTTCCTGGTCGTCATGATTCGTGAAGGAAAAAACAATTGATAGCAGACAATTGATGATAAAATCTACTCTAAAATTTAAAAAAAAAGAAAAAAATCTTAAAAAGGAAACAAAAATCTCTTCATCCTCTTTCTTCTTCTTAGCTTGCATCACATCTGTAACTCTATCTCCCCCAAGAAAAGTTGTAGGCCTAGCGCTTGATATTCTCCAACGAATCTACAAGGTGGAGGATTGAATGGAGTAAGCATCAGGAGGAGGCGACAAAGACAACAGTCTACTGCGATGTCAGGTAAAGAAGTTGGAGAAGAGCTAGGCAAATGAAGTGGAGGGAACTGGAACATGACGAATGAAAAAAAAATAGCAAGATGAAAACACCAATGCTATGGTCGTTAGAGAAGGTCGTAGTAGAGGTGGAATCAGAGGTTTTGGTGGCAAATATAGAAACAGAAGCGAAAGAAGAATAAGAGATGTGGTGGAAGTTTGAGGTGCGTTGGTCGAGGAGTTTGATGTAGCCGTTGATGAGAAGCCATAACTCACTGGTGAGATTTGGGCTTTTGTGTGGTTATCTAGATTTGTTCTCTTTGAGATCTAGTCTTGCTCAATGGAGGGGGAGGTTTCTGGTGGTGGGTTTCGCCAAAGAGAGAGGGGAGGGAGGGGGTTGGAGGTACTGTCATGAAGGTTCCATGGCCATCATAATGTTGTTTGCTTCTTTTTTTCCTTTTGTTGTGAGGTGAGGACATTGTTGTCTTTTCATAATCACGTGACAGTCACGTGATAGATTTCGTGAGAAATTTGATGAAGATGTATAAAAAAAGCTTAATTATCAAGGTTTTAAAGGTTTGAGGATTGTTTTTGTCAAAAATTTAAAAAAAAAAGAGGGACAAAGAATCTTAAAACTGCCAATTGTGTAAATTACTTTTTTATATAGTCTCCCGGTCTCATTGAATGAGTTTGCGAACTCACTCAAACCAGCTGCGTCTTCTTTTTCTTGCTCTTCTTCTTCTTATTCTCATGTCATCGCCTTCACATTTGTATCATGTCCTCTTTAGACTAGAAGTTTCCCGTGACTTTTCTCTTTCGCCAAATGAAACCACATGGTTTCTAACCTGACCATTTCACCATTCCCTTCGTCAGCTAAATTCTCATCCATTTTTCCAAGCTTTCCTATCTCAGATTCTCTCAAATCATCCCCTTTTTTTGTGCAAGATTTCGTTTTATGAAATGCAGTCAGCTTGGTTTATGCATACAATGTGTTTGAGAAAATGCTTGCGATGGACGTTTTGGCTTAGAATTTAATGATTGTCGGATTTCTCTAACTGGGGTTTCTTGATTAAGTCTATGCATCTTCTGAAAAATGAGAACCTGTCAATATCAGACTAGAGCTTTTCTTGGTGTTTTCTCACCTGCCAAAACCACAAACTCAAAATAGGCCCTTGTCAATGGCCTATCAAATACTTTCAATTTTTCAAAATTTTCAACCTTGGGCTCTGGAACTCCACCATAAGAGAAGTTGTGAATCATGGACATTCCCACAAAGCTCTCCTTATCCTTCACCAAATGAAACAAAATGGTCTCCAACCTGACAACATCACATTTCCATTTGTCGCGAAAGCGTGTTCCAAACTCACGCATCTTAGATTCTCCCAAATCATTCACACCGACGTTGTCAAACCCTCGGTTTGGTCTAATGTCTTTGTGCAAATGGCCATGGTCGATATGTACTTAAAGTGCAATCAGTTAGGCGATGCACATAGCATGTTTGAGATAATGCCCACTAAAGATGTGGCTGCTTGGAATTCATTGATTGTGGGATTTGCTCAGTCTGGTTTTGCTGATAGAGTTTTATGTCTTTTTTGCCATATGAGGTTTGCAAGGATTCAGCCTGATTCAATCACAATCATGGGGTTGACCCAAGTGGCTTCACACTCAAAGAATGTGGCATTTTTGAAAGCAGTACATTTGCTTGGAAATCAAATTGGATTAGAAGCTGATGTTTTCATAGCTAACACTTGGATAAGTGCCTATGCAAAATGCAGCGATCTAGAATCAACGAAGGTCGTGTTTGATGGGATTGAATTGGGTGTAAGGACTGTTGTCTTGTGGAATACAATGATAGCAGCGTACTCAAACTTTGAGAAATTTATTGATTCTCTAAATTGTTACAAGAGGATGTTGCTTGATGGATATAGACCGGATTCAAGTACCACTGTTGGCCTACTCTTGTCATGTGCACAACTTGGGGCACGGCTTCAAGGTGCTTCAGTTCATTGTCATGGGATTCAGCTTGGCTGCGACTCTGATATTTTAGCAATTAACACTCTGATATCCATGTACTCAAAATGTGGCAATATTTTTACTGCAAGACTTTTATTTGATAGCGTGTCTTGTAGAACTTGTGTCACATGGAATGATATAATTAGCATATATGCTAAGAAAGAGGACTTAGATGAGCCATTGTGGTTGTTTGATGCTATGGAAGAAGCATGTGAGAAACCTGATTTGCTTACTATGCTTTCTCCTACCACGGGATGTGGCCAAACCGGATCACTAGAGCTTGGTCTATGGATTAACAACTATTCCTTTTCAAATGGATTAAGAGACAACACCATAGTTAAAATCCCTCTTACTCTCACTCTCCCTCATGTTCTCTCTCTCTTCCCCCTCTCTCTCCCACGCTACTCTCCCACCTCTCCTCCTCTTGCTTTGATTTCAAAAAATTTAAGTTTAAGGCTTGATTCTCAACTGGATTGGGAGCTGAGGAACACGACTTGGACTCCACAAATGTGATTTTTGAGCTTTGAATTGAGGTTTGTTTCCTTAAATTTTGAACTTTTAAATTTTGTCCCAAACCCTTCAATCTCTTTCAAATGTTGTGATTTGAGTTTCTTGAGCTTAGCAAACCTCTAAACTAAGTTGGTAGGACTGAAATCTTTCAAAAACTAGGCTCGATTTCATGAGATTTGGATTAAATCAAGTTTTTCCCTTTTTCTCCATTTGTGGATTTTCTTAAAAATTCCTATGAAAATCTTGTTTGAATGTGTTTAAATGTGTCCTACTATGTTTGTTTATCATCTATGATCATTATATAAGCTCTAGGACTTGAAAAAACAGGTTTTAATTTGACTTTGGGCTTGGGGAGGCCAAGAATTGAGGCCTCAGACCTCCCATGATTTTTCAGTTTGGCAGGTCGGATTCATAGGTTCGACAAGCCGGATTCATCTGGTCGACAGGCCAAACCTGGGAAAGTTTGGTAGGCCGATCCTAGTTGGTCGGCAGGCCAGAAGTGCAGTTTGACAGGTCGGACTAGGGGTTTTGGTAGGCCAACCGAGCCATAAGAAAAATGACTTTTTCTACCATTTTTTACTATTTTAAACCTAGATCAATATTTTGACCGTATAAAATAGTTTTGTGAGTACTAAAAGCATACTAAAACACCATGAGATAGCTTAGGGATGTAGGATACCTTAAGCTAGAAATCGATAAACTTAGTTTCTATTTAGGGTTGTTCATGGTTCCGTAGAGCTAATGTATGAGGGTCGAGACTATGGTGTCAAACATTAGTACAAAAATCAAGGTAGGACTTCTAACCCTTCACCTTGGTAGCCACATTTTAAAAATGGGTTTGGCCATAAAGCCTTTATATGTTTTCAAGAAATGATGTTTACCACTGATTCTCATTATTGGCTAAATAATGGATGACAACAATGAATGTAATCAGAACATTCGGTAAGGGAAACATGATAATGATGTGACACTGGACGTGTCAGTTGGTACCATCTGGAATGATAAAATAGAGCATGATGCCATATACAGAGATCGGGTCGTGGGAAGCGCGACATTAGGGACAGGTCCCGAAACCCAGCTGGGCCACTTCGGTGGAGATTCATGTGGCTTTGCCTACAGCCTAATAATGAAATTGTCTATGGATGAATAAGGGATTAATCTAGTGTGCATAAATTTAATGAGTTCTAATTTATTATCTGTTTATTTATTTGCTCCATGTTGTGGCTTTTGCTTAATGTAAAATATATATATATATATATATTTATGTTTAAATTCAATATTTTTAAGATTCAGTCCTACTGAGCCATTCGCTCACCCTTTCTTGTTTTAAATTTTCTCCCCTTCTAGGTGGGGATTCAGCTTAAGGAGACTAAAGAACCAGGAAGGAAACCGCAAGGCTAGAATATTATCCTCTAGGGTATTTATAACAAGGCATGTAATATTTTAGTTTATTTTATACTTTCTTGGACTGTGGTTATGTACATTATATTGCTACAACCAAATGTGCAGATCAAAGTGGGTCCAATGGGGCCCAGTGGGGTTTGTTTATTTAATTGTTTCTTTTCACTTTGTTTGCTTCTGTATATTTGACGATTTTACATTTTTATAATCACTTCTTAATGTCTTTTATGATGGTGATTCTTGTAAAAATTTAATTAATTTAATTTAATTAATCCACCACGTCACCTCCTGGATTTAGGGGCGTGATAGATTGGTATTAAAGCCCTAGGTTTATGAACCTTGGGAATTGTGCACACTTGAGTACAGCAATGACAAACCACTTATAGTCCAATTTTGTTTTCAGAATTGAGGGAATGGCACCAAGACGTCGTCCAATAGCTACAGATGCGGATCTTGTAGATGAGGAAGGCCTGATGGGAGCCATGTTCACTGCCTTTCGATAGATGGCAGCGGGGGCTAGGCCTGAGGATTCCGAGGCAAGTCACCGACATATGTACTTTAAGGAGTTCCATCACGCGTCTATTTTGACTTTTGATGGGAACGGGGACCCGTAGATTGCTGAATACTGGTTGGATTCAATAGTGAAACATTTGGATACCCTCAGAGTATCGATGGAGTTCCGTGTCGATTTTGTAGCTTATAAGTTGGAAGGCAGCGCCAATACATGGTGAAAATAAGCTAAGCGTTTGGAAAAGACTGGGAACATTAGTTGGGACAGATTTGAGGAGTTGTTCTATGAGCGTTACTTTCTGTTGGGATATAGGGACCAAAAGGTTACTAAGTTTTATCGGTTAGAGCAGTGTGATATGATAGTCTGGGAATATGAGGCTAAGTTTAATGAGTTGGCTAAGTTTGCTCTATCCGTTGTGGCTTCTAAGCAGGAGAAATGCATCAAGTTCTAGGAAGGGCTTAAGGCATCTATCCGACGGCAAGTGGCGGCCTTACGACTCTAGAATTTTGGTAAGTTGGTATCTTCAGCTATTTCTATGGAAAGTGAGCATACTCTTTATAATGAAAATCAGGTAAGGACATCAGGAGGGCCCCAGAGGAGTAATCAAAGAAATAGTGGTAGTCGCCAAGCCCAAGCGAAGAATCAACAAGGAAATGCTAGCAGTTGATGGCGACTTATGGAGCTCAAATGCATGGAAAGTGGTTGACCCAATACAAGTTCTTGTTGGACCAGTCACAAGAGCCCGAGCTAAGAAATTCAAGGAAGCAATAAATGGGTTGATTCATGAAATCTAGAATCAAGAAAATTTGTGCAAGCCCATTGACCCAGGCCCACGTCAACCACAATGGTGCATCAATTTGATCCAAGTTCTAGAAGAATGTGGATGAGTCAAGCTTGAAATCAGCTCAAATTTTGCAAGATCAAGTCAAAGGAAGAATTTCAGAAACTTTCCCATTTTTGGTACACATGCGGCTGATGATTTATGCAAATTGTTGACGAGGATTAATTGCACTTTCCTTTAATTGTTGGGCGTGTAAATGGCTAAAAATCAGCCATTAAGACTTTCCTTTCTTTTGGTTTTTATTTTAGGCTTAGTAATTATGTTTGAATTTGTCAACTTTTCTTTTTGGGCAACACTTTGTAATTTTGGCCTATAAATAGGCGTTTCCAAGGTTAATGAATTTGATGAATGTTTATTTTTCTGAGAGAGAAAATTCTTTCTTTGGTTCTTTGACAAACTACACGAAATCATCAGATCAATCCGGGCGTTCAACCCTGACTTATCAATCAAGCTTTCCATCCTTGATTGTGGCGTCTATGATATACCAAGGTTCTTACTTCAATATAAGCAATGGGTCGTGGTGACTTCCATCCAAATCTGAGTAGAAACGGTCTTGGTGCCTTCTTATTGATAACTGGTTTCGTCAGTATATTGGCGAGGTTCTTATCAGCAGTGGGAGTGGTAGTTTGTTAGGCAGCCGGCACAGTAATCCTTATAGCTTCCATTGTCATTTTTGCCAGTAGCCATGACATATTAAGAGAAATTGCCCAATCAGGAATGCTTGATAGGGATTCCAACCTAGAGAGGGTGCGAGTCGTTAGTTTCAGCGTTAGCCTTCAGTTCCTTCGTAGCAATCTCCCCAACTACCTTTTTATCAGTCCGCACCATAGTAGACAACGAGTGCAACCAGTGTGCAATCGCTTCCACTGCAGCAGTATTGACCAACAAATCTGGGACCCAGTAATGCCAACAAAGGAAAAGGAAGTCTCCGGCCCAGATCCACACCATGACATCAGGGAGCACGGATGCTCAAGCCAGTCATGCTATAGTTGATGGTATGATTTTAGTTTGTCAGTCTTTCACCCTTGTTCTATTTGATACTAGTGCCACTCATTCCCTCATCTTGAGTTCTTTGATACATGCCTTGGGTTTAGAAATAGAGGAATTTAATGAGCCCTTGATGATTTCTTCACCTTTGGGGCAGGTGTGTGTAAACTATATATGTAAATCCTACAAGATAGTGATTGGGGGTATGACTCTAAAAAGTGATTTGATTGTAATCCCCATGAGATCCTATGATGTAATTTTGGGAATGGACTGGTTGTCTAGATACAATGCTTTAGTTGACTGTCAACTTAGAAGAGTAACCCTGTGTCTGATAGGGGACGATGATCACTTACTAGGGTGGTAATGATCGTGTGATGAGTGGGTGACTCATGAAACCGTGCCTTAGAGGACAGAGGAATTTGGCTTGTTATGTGCTTCTCCTGGATCTTGGAGAAGAGCCTATTGCAATTACAAAGGATGTAATGATACCAGTGGTTGATGAATTCGGTGATGTCTTCCCCAATGAGTTGTCAAGATTACCACCGCATCGAGAGATTGAGTTCAGCATTGAGTTGTTTCTTGGGACCGCTTTGATCTCCGTAGCACTGTATCAAATGGCGTCGGTAGAAATGAAAGAGCTTAGAGCACAACTGCAAGAATTAGCAGATAAGGGATATATTCAAAACAGTACTGGTTTTTTTTGCCAAAAAGCATGACGGTACTCTCTGATTGTGTATTGATTATCGACAGTTAAATAGGGTCACCATGAAGAATAAGTATCCACTACCTAGGATCGACGAGTTGTTTGACAAGTTAGGAGATTCCCAATATTTCTCGAAGATAGACTTACGATCTGGATACCACCAGCTTAGGATTAGGGAGGAGGATATTCCTAAGACTACCTTCGAGACTCGGTATGGACACTTTGAGTTTCTAGTTATGCCGTTTGTGATACGAACCACGCCAAGAACTGACGCGACCCTAACCGAAGTTGGTTTCCAAGATCAACTTTCTAACCGGTTTTGGATGGAACCGCGACCCGATGCCCAACAAGAAGCACGAACCTTGGTATGTGCGGACGCCACAATCAGCTATGGAGAGACCGATTGATAAGTCTTGGTATGTGAGGACGCCACAATCAGCTATGGATGGACTGATTGATAAGTCTATGAACGCCACGGAAATTTCCGATAAGTTCGAATAGTTCGTTTAGGAACTAAAGAGAATTAAACCTCAAAATTATGTGTTATTACTTGTCCTCTTGATTGAAATTCGTTACAATTATATAGGGGTTCCTATGCGAATTTTCAGCCCCTAATTCCCATGGAAATTTCGGGAAACTCAATTAACAAAAGTCAAATCTAGACTAAATAAGGAAAGTTCCCTTAATGGCTTAAAAGCCTTACAATAATAGAAATACCAGAAACGGAAAAAAGGAAACTAGACATTAAAAGGTCAAAACTGATTCTTCTCGCCATGTGTCGCCTCAAAATGGGAAAGTAACTGAAATGGAAATTACTCAATCCCTTCTATAGCTTGAATCACACATTTATTGGTGTGGTTGTCGCATGCAATTCCCTCAATGGGCCTCCATGCAATAGCTTGAGCCCAAGTTGCTTGAATCAGCCCAATAAGTGTTTCTTTAAACTTCTTCGCACGAGCTCTCGTAACCGGACCAATGGGAACTTGAATTGGATCTGAATATGTCTCCCACGTGCTCTTGCTTGTGCTAGTGATGTCCTCATCATTCCCCTCCTCTTGAGAAGGATTTGTCCTCAAATCGTCGCCTACATCAAAAGGACTTAGATCAGAAACATTAAAGGAGGCACTTACACCATACTCACCTGGCAAGTCTAGCTTGTATGCATTATCATTGATCCTTTCGAGAATTTGAAAAGGACCATCCCCACTAGGCAATAGCTTGGATTTCCTTTGCTCCGGAAACCGTTCCTTGCGTAAGTGCAACCACACCCAATCACCGGGCTCGAAGACGAGCTTGTGACGCCCTTTGTTGGCTTGTTCAGCATATTGTTTAGTCCTTCGCTCGATGTTGAGTCTTGCCTTCTCGTGTATCTGCTTAACAAGATCAGCTTTTCTTTTGCCATCTAAATTCACATGCTCAGACAAAGGTAATGGCATTAAATCCAAAGGAGTTAAAGGATTAAAACCATAAACAATTTCAAACGGTGAAAATTGAGTAGCAGAATGAATAGATCGATTATAAGCAAACTCAACATGTGGTAAACACTCCTCCCATGTTTTGATGTTCTTTTTAATGACAGCCCTCAACAAAGTAGACAAGGTTCTATTCACAACTTCTGTTTGACCATCGGTTTGAGGGTGACAAGTAGTTGAAAATAATAGCTTAGTCCCTAACTTAGCCCACAAAGTCTTCCAAAAGTAGCTTAAGAACTTGGGGTCCCTATCAGAAACAATTGTCCTAGGCATACCATGAAGTCTCACAATTTCCCTAAAGAACAAATCAGCAACATTGGAAGCATCATCTGTCTTGTGGCATGGAATAAAATGAGCCATCTTTGAAAACCTATCCACGACCACAAATATTGAGTCTCTTCCCCGTTTAGACCTAGGCAAACCTAACACAAAATCCATCGAAATATCAATCCAAGGTTCACTAGGTATTGGTAAAGGGGTGTATAAACCATGGGGCTGCACTCTTGATTTAGCCTGCCTACAAGTTACACATCTACCACAAAGCCTCTCAACATCTCGTTTCATATGTGGCCAATAGAAGTGTTCCTGCAACATAGCTAAAGTTTTCACTACTCCAAAATGTCCCATCAATCCTCCCCCATGGGATTCCCTCACTAGCAAATCTCTTAATGAACAATTAGGCACACATAATTTATTCTCCCGAAACAAGTATCCCTCATGCCAAAAGTATTTACCACTAGCAGATCTCTCACAAGCTTGATACTCAGTACGAAAGTCATGGTCATCAGCATATAACTCTTTAATGTGTTCAAAACCCAGTAGTTTAGCATTAAGAGTTGAGATTAAGACATACCTGTGAGAAAGTACATCGGCAACGACGTTTTCCTTACCTTGCTTGTAGCGAATGACATACGAAAACGTCTCTATGAATTCCACCCAACGAGCATGCCTCTTGTTCAGCTTGTGTTGGCCCTTCAAGTGTTTCAGGGACTCATGATCGGTGTGAATCACAAACTCCTTAGGCCATAGGTAGTGCTGCCACGTCTCTATTGCCCGAACCAATGCATACATCTCTTTATCATAAGTTGGGTAATTAAGAGTTGTCCCATTCAGCTTCTCACTGAAATATGCTACTGGTCTCCCTTCCTGCATTAAAACAGCACCAATTCCAACACCTGAAGCATCACATTCAATCTCAAAAGTTTTGGAAAAATTAGGTAAAGATAACAATGGAGCATTTGTCAACTTCTCCTTGAGTAGCTGAAATGCCTTTTCTTGCTCTTCTCCCCATCTAAACCCAACATTCTTTTTGATGACTTCAGTCAGTGGTGCGGCTATAGTACTGAAATCTTTCACAAACCGCCGGTAGAAACTAGCAAGTCCATGAAAACTCCGTACATTTCCCACACTAGTTGGACTCGGCCACTCCTGGATGGCTCGCACCTTTTCTTCATCAACCTGTATACCTTGAGCACTAACAACAAAACCAAGAAACACAAGCTTATCTGTGCAAAAGGTACATTTCTTGAGGTTAGCATACAACTTTTCCTTCCGTAAAACATCTAAAACAAGTTTCAAATGTTCAATATGTTCATCCAAATTGCTGCTATAGATAAGGATATCATCAAAATAAACAACAACAAATTTTCCAATAAAAGCTCGCAAAACATGGTTCATTAAACGCATAAATGTGCTAGGCGCATTGGTTAAACCGAAAGGCATTACCAACCACTCATACAAGCCTTGTTTTGTTTTGAAAGCCGTCTTCCACTCATCTCCCTCTTTCATGCGAATTTGATGATATCCACTCTTTAGATCAATTTTAGAAAACACACAAGCACCATGCAATTCATCTAACATGTCATCCAAGCGAGGAATGGGATGTCGATACTTTACCGTGATGTTGTTGATGGCTCGACAATCAATGCACATCCTCCAAGTCCCATCTTTCTTAGGCACAAGTAAAACTGGTACGGCGCACGGGCTCATGCTTTCTCTCACGTGTCCCTTCTCCATCAACTCATTTACCTGCCGTTGGAGTTCCTTTGTCTCCTCGGGATTACTCCTATAGGCTGGTCGGTTTGGGATTGTAGCTCCAGGTATGAAGTCAATTTGATGTTCAATCCCACGGATTGGAGGTAAACCTTGCGGTGTTTCCTCGGGAAAGATATCCTCATAATCCTGCAAAAGAGAAACAACAGAACTATGCAAGGTGGAATCAAGATCGTTAGTGTTTAATAATGCCTCCTTGTACATGAGTAAAATCATCGGCTGATTAGAAAACAAAGCTCTTCTCACATCACTCTTTCTTGCATAAAAGTTTGTTTTTCTCTCTACTTTTCTCTCATTGGCTGATTGTGAATTCTTTTCAGCCCTCTCAATTTTCTCTCCCTTGCTCTCTTTGCTCTCCTTTTTCTCTCACTGGCCGAACTCTCTCTCTGCACTCCCACTCTTGATTTTTCTTCACTCTTCATTTTTTTTATCACTTTCTCTCTGTAAGCTCACTTGGTCTTCATAGACCTGTTTTGGTGTTAATGGAACAAGAGTGATCGTCTTTTGATTGTGAACAAATGAGTACTTGTTGGTGAAACCATCATGCTTAACTCGCCGATCAAATTACCATGGTCTGCCTAACAACAAGTGCCCAGCTTGCATCGGAACCACATCGCACAAAACTTCATCTTCATATCTTCCAATGCGAAAAGGAACTAACACCTGTTTATGCACCTTTACCTCACCAGTATCATTTAACCATTGCAATTTATATGGCCGAGGATGCTTAATTGTTGGCAGCCCTAACTTCTCTACCATGGTTGTGCTTGCAACATTAGTACAACTCCCACCATCAATAATCACACTACATACCTTGTTTTGAACGTGGCACCTAGTGTGGAAGATGTTTTCCCGTTGCACCTCTTCATCTTCTTCTTTGGCTTGCATACTTAAAGCTCTCCTTGTGACCAACAATTCTCCTTGGACAGCGCACTCCTCATCGTCGACATCCTCTAATGAAGGCATAGAGTCATTGTCCGAATCCTCCTCGGTTTCAATGTCTCCATTGTCCCGCATCACCATAACGCGTTTGTTCGGACATTGGCTTGCTATATGACCCCTGCCTTGACATTTAAAACATTTAATATCACGAGTCCGAGTAGTGGAAGAATCGGATTTACCTTGATTCCCATGGCTGGCCACCTCTTGTTTTTGCTCGAACTTTGGCTTGGGGTTGGATTGCTTCTCATCCTTCTTCCATTGGTTGGTTTTCCAAGCCGATGTACTCGGGTTTTGGCTAGGACGTGTGCTACTGCCCCTCCTCATAAGTTGATTCTCAACTTTAATAGCCATGTGCACCATGTCCTCCAACTCCACATAATGTTGCAACTCAACGGCATTGTGAATATCTCGGTTCAAGCCCGCCAAAAACCTTGCCATTGTAGCCTCCCGATCCTCCTCTATATTAGCCCGAATCATCATAACCTCCATCTCCTTATAGTACTCCTCTACACTCCGGTTGCCTTGCTTAAGGTTTTGTAGTTTGTTGTACAACTCCCGGTAGTAGTAAGTTGGCACAAATCGCTTTCTCATCACGGTCTTCATCTCTTCCCATGACTCAATAGGTCGCTCTCTATTTCGTCTCCTGTTTATAACAAGCTGATCCCACCAAGTAATAGCATAATCAGAAAATTCAATTACAGCCAATTTTACCTTCTTTGCCTCGGAATAGTAGTGGCAATCAAAGATGAACTCCATTTTCTTCTCCCATTCTAGGTATGCTTCTGGATTGGATTTGCCTTGAAATGATGATATCTTCATTTTTATGCCTCTCAGACTATCATCTTCCCTGTTCCTAACTCCTCTATCCCGTCCAAATCTTCGGTGACTACCCGCTGAATCTTCTCCTTCATCAAATTCTTCCCCATCATTCCTATAGTAGTCATCAACCTCTCCTCTAACCGGAACCCTTTCTCGCCTACGTGCATGAGGAACATGTTGTGGCTGCTCCACACGTGCGTTTTCTATCTGGTCTATCCTCTCATGAAGCTGTCCTACCTCTCCCCTCAAGAATCGCCTCATCTCCCCCATCATCGCTTCCATCAGAAGTTTTGGGTCTGCTGCACCCGAGGTACCCTCAATAGTGTTCTTGCTGTTGTTTGACATTTTCCAAAGGACCTCACCACACTCCCTTACGTGTTTCACTCGTGAAATGGTTCACTCAATTTCACTCGTGTTTACACTCAATACTTTCGGCTTTTGTCCACTCTAATGCTCTCGCCTCTATGCCTTTTTCCACTCTTTAATTCTCACTCAGTTCCTATAAAACTAGTCAAATCAATATCAAAAAATTTCCTTGACAATTCACAAATAGATTACCAAAGAGACAAGACTATAACAGGAACAAAGAATTTAGGCTTTTAGAATCACACCCAAAAGGAACAAAATTTGAACAAAAATTTTTGGTCTATGCAAGGAATTCAGTTTTGGATTCCTTAAACAATGAATAACAAGAATCTGAAATAAAAATTTAAGAAAGGTTTCCAGACTCTTTTTTTTTTTTTTTTTTTTTTTCGTTTCTTTTCTTTCTTTCTTTTCTTTTCGGATCTTTTTTTTTTTTTTTTTAAAACTGACTTTGATAATGGAAATCAAAACTCACGAACAACTGAAACAAACAAAAAACTAAGAGAACGGATAAGCAAAACCTGATTAGAACCTCGCTCTGATTACCAAATGATACGAACCACGCCAAGAACTGACGCGACCCTAACCGAAGTTGGTTTCCAAGATCAACTTTCTAACCGGTTTTGGATGGAACCGCGACCCGATGCCCAACAAGAAGCACGAACCTTGGTATGTGAGGACGCCACAATCAGCTATGGAGAGACCGATTGATAAGTCTTGGTATGTGAGGACGCCACAATCAGCTATGGATGGACTGATTGATAAGTCTATGAACGCCACGGAAATTTCTGATAAGTTCGAATAGTTCGTTTAGGAACTAAAGAGAATTAAACCTCAAAATTATGTGTTATTACTTGTCTTCTTGATTGAAATTCGTTACAATTATATAGGGGTTCCTATGCGAATTTTCAGCCCCTAATTCCCATGGAAATTTCGGGAAACTCATTTAACAAAAGTCAAATCTAGACTAAATAAGGAAAGTTCCCTTAATGGCTTAAAAGCCTTACAATAATAGAAATACCAGAAACGAAAAAAAGGAAACTAGACATTAAAAGGTCAAAACTGATTCTTCTCGCCATGTGTCGCCTCAAAATGGGAAAGTAACTGAAATGGAAATTACTCAATCCCTTCTATAGCTTGAATCACGCATTTATTGGTGTGGTTGTCGCATGCAATTCCCTCAATGGGCCTCCATGCAATAGCTTGAGCCCAAGTTGCTTGAATCAGCCCAATAAGTGTTTCTTTAAACTTCTTCGCACGAGCTCTCGTAACCGGACCAATGGGAACTTGAATTGGATCTGAATATGTCTCCCACGTGCTCTTGCTTGTGCTAGTGATGTCCTCATCAGTTTGGATTGACGAATGCTCCTGTAGCTTTCATGGATTTGATGAATAGAATTTTTAGGCCTTATTTGGACCAGTTTGTGATTGTATTTATTGATGACATATTGATCTATTCCAAGACCTGGGAGGAGCATGAGCAGTACCTTAGGTTCGTGCTTTAGATTCTGCGAGAACACCAGTTGTATGCCAAAAAGGAAAAGTGTGAGTTCTAGTTAACTGAGGTTAAGTTTTTGGGACACATCATCTCCGAGCAGGGCATTTCTGTAGATCCGTCCAAGATTGAGGCTATAGTACAATGGGAACGACCAAGGAACGTGGCCAAAATTTGCAGCTTCTTAGGACTTGCCGGGTATTACAGGAAGTTCGTGAAGGATTTTTCTAATATAGCGGCTCCATTGACTAAGTTAATCAGGAAAAATGTCAGGTTTGAATGGGATGAGGACTGTGAATATGCTTTCCAAGAGTTAAAAGATCGGTTGACTATGGCTCTTGTATTGATTATTTCGAGCAGTGACGAGCCTTACGAGGTCTACACTGATGCATCAGGACAAGGACTCAGGTGCACGTTGATGCAGCATGGACAGGTTGTAGCTTATGGATCGCGATAATTAAGGCCTCAAGAACATAACTATCCCACTCACGATTTAGAGCTCGCAGTAGTGATTTATGCTTTGAAGATTTGGAGATGCTACTTGTATAGGGCAACTTTTTAGGTTTTCTCGGATCATAAGAGCTTGAGGTATTTGTTCCTGCAGAGGGATTTGAATTTGAGGCAGCGAAGGTGGATGGAATATATGGAAGATTATGATTTCACACTGTAGTCGCTGATGCACTCAGCAGGAAGACTTTGGGATCTCTGGCATATTTAGCACTCGAGGATTGGAGGAGAGATGCCATAGTGAATGAGTATGGGTTGTAGTACTACGATGGTGGCGATCAGGTTTTGGTGTACATATGGAATCTACTCCAGTACTCGTTCAGATGATAAAGCAAAACCAATGACAGGACCAACATCTTCAGGGAATATGGACACGGATCTAGAATGGAGAGTAGTTCGAGGAGTGGAAGATTCATACAGATGAGTCGCTATACTTCAGGGATCACCTACTAATGCCAGTGATCGAGGACGTGATGAAAGCCATAATGGACGAAGCTCATAGGTCTCAGTTTGCTATTCATCCAGGAAGCACAAAGATGTATCGCGATTTGAAGAGACAGTATTGGTGGAGAGGCTTGAAGAAGGATGTCCAAGAGTAAGTGGATAAGTGCGTGACTTGTCTTAGGGTGAAGTCCGAGCATCAGAAGGCCGCTAGTCAGCTTTAGCTGCTTCCCATTCCAGGGTGGAAATGGGAGCATATCACGATGGATTTCCTCACAAGGTTGCTGAGGACAGAGCAAAGACATGACACGATTTGGGTTATCGTTGACAGGTTGACAAAATTAGCACATTTCTTCCCTTTCAGATTGACGTGTTTGAGACGTGTTTTGGTAGAATTATATTTGCAAAATATAGTGAGGTTATACGGAGCTGCCTTGTCCATCACTTCTGATAGAGACACTCGGTTTAATGCCAGGTATTGGAGGAGTTTTTAGGAGGCTTTGGGTACAAACTTGAACTTCAGCATGGCCTTTCATCCTCAGACCGACGGGCAGTCTGAGCGGGTTATTCAGATCCTCGAGGAATCCTGCGTGCATGCATCTTAGATTTTGGCAGGAATTGGAAGAAATATTTGCATTTAGTGGAATTTGCATACAATAATAGTTATCAAGTGAGTATCGGGATGGCACCATTCGAAGCACTTTATGGGCAGCCATGTCGTTCGCCAGTATGTTGGGTAGAACCAAAAGATAGAGTTATTCTTGGACCCTATGAGATTCGTGATAGCAACAAGAAAGTCACCATGATCCGTGATCGGTTTAAGGCTGCCCAGAGTAGGCAGAAGAGCTATGTGGATAGAAGACATTGGCCTTCGGAGTTTGAGGTAGGGGATTTTGTCCTTTGAAAAGTTTCACCGTGCATAGGCATAACACGTTTCAGTGTAAGTGGGAAACTTGCACCGAGGTATATCGGACCATTTGAGATTACTCAGTGCATAGGTGTGGTTGCTTATCGCCTTAATCTCCCTCCCGAGCGTTCTCACGTTCATGATGTGTTTCACGTGTTGATGCTTTGGAAATGTCCACCCGAACCAAGCAAGATTATCTCATTTCATGATGTGCAGGTTCAGGAAGACACAATTTACGAGGAGGTGCCAGTTCAAATTATTGATCAAAAAGTGATAAGCTTGCGACAACGTGAAATACCCCTAGTGAAAGTCATGTGGCAGCATCATGAAGCTGATGAAATGACTTGGGAATTAGAGTCGACTATGAGAGTGTTGTACCCTCATTTGTTCTATTTTTAATTCAACTTCTAATTTCGGGGACGAAATTTCTTTTAGGGGTGGAGAGTTGTAACACACCAAAGATTAAATTAGGGATAATTGGTGATAAGATGGTGGATTATTATGTTTAATGTAAACTTGAACTTAATTTAAGTATTTCGTAATATTTTAAATTTATTCTATTTTAATTATTTTTATTGTTATTTTTAATTTTGAAACAAAACAATTTGTCAAATGCTCAATGTGTCCCACCTGCCAAACCTGTGCTGGGAACACGGTTTTGTTTCCCTCACTTTTCTATTTATTTCCCTATCACTCTCACTCTCACTCTCCCTTACGTTCTCTCTCTCTTCCCTCTCTCTCTTCCACGCTACTCTCCTTCCTCTCCTCCTCTTGCTTTGATTTCAAAAAATTCGAGTTTAAGGCTTGATTCTCAGCTGGATTGGGAGGTGAGGAACACTATTTGGACTTCACAAACATGATTTTTGAGCTTTGACTTGAGGTTTGTTTCCTCAAATTTCAAACTTTTAAATTTTGTCCCAAACCCTTCAATCTCTTTTAAATGTTGTGATCTAAGTTTTTTGAGCTTAGCAAACCTCTAAACTAAGTTGGTAGGACTGAAATCATTCAAAAACTAGGCTCGATTTCATGAGATTTTGGTTAAATCAAGTTTTTCCCTTTTTCTCCATTTTTGGATTTTCTTGAAAATTCCTATGAAAATCTTGTTTGAATGTGTTTAAATGTGTCATACTATGTTTGTTTATAATCTATGATCATTATATTCTCTAGGACTTGGAAAAACAGGTTTTAATTTGATTTTGGGCTTGGGGAGGCCAAGAATCGAGGCCTCAAACCTCCCATGATTTTCCAGTTTGGCAGGCCAAACTCAATGTTTGGCAAGCCGGATTCATAGGTTCTGCAGGCCAGATTCATTTAGTCGGCAGGCCAGTCCTAGGAAAGTTCGACAGGCCAATCCTGGTTGGTCGGCAAGCTGAAAGTGGAGTTCGGTAGGCTAGACTAGGGGTTCCGACAGGCCGACCGAGCCTTGAAAAAAATGACTTTTTCAACCGTTTTTCACTGTTTCAAACCTAGATCAAGATTTTGACCTTATAAAATAGTTTTGTGAGTACTAAAAGCATACTAAAACACCATGAGATAGCTTAGAGATGTAGGATACTTTAAGCTAAAAATTGATAAACTTAGTTTCTATTTAAGGTTGTTTGTGGTTCCATGGAGCAAACGTATAGCCGGTCGGGACTGCGGTGTCAAACTTTGGTACAAAAATCGAGGTAGGACTTCTAACCCTTCACCTTGGTAGCCACGTTTTAAAAATGGGTTTCGCCATAAAGCCTTTATATGTTTTCAAGAAATGATGTTTACCACTTATTCTTATTATTGGCTAATAATGGATGATAACAATGAATGTAATGAGAACAGTCGGTAAGGGAAACATGATAATGATGTGATAACAGACGTGTCAGTTGGTACCGTTCGGAATGATAAAATAGAGCACGATGCCATATATAGAGATCGGGTTGTGGGAAGCGTGACATTGGGGGCAGGTCCCAAAACCCAGCTGGGCCACTTCAGTGGAGATTCATGTGGCTTTGCCTACAACCTAATAATGAAATTGTCTATGGATGAATAAGGGATTAATCCGGTGTGAATAAATTTAATGAGTTCTAATTTATTATCTGTTTATTTATTTGCTCCATATTGTGGCTTTTTCTTAATGTAAATATATATATTTATATTTAAATTCAATATTTTTACAATTTAGTCCTACTAAGCCCTTTTCTCACCTTTTCTTGTTTTAAATTTCCCCCCCTTCTAGGTGGGATTCAGCTTGGGGAGACTGAAGAACCGGAAGGAAATCGTAGGGCTAGAATATTATCCTCTAGGGTATTTTATAATAAGGCATGTAATATTTTAGTTTATTTATACTTTCTTGGACTGTGGTTATGTATCTTATATTTAATGTAAAGTATGTTTATTTAATGTTTATTTATAATAAGGCATGTAAAGTAGGTCCAGTGGGGTTTGTTTATTTAATGTTTTCTTTTCACTTTGTTCGCTTCCATATATTTAACGATTTTACATTTTTGTAATCACTTCTTAATGTCTTTTATGATAGTGATTCTTGTAAAAATTTAATTTATTTAATTTAATTAATCTGCCACGTCACCTCTCGGATTTAAGGACGTGACAGATTAGTATTAGAGCCCTAGGTATATGAACCTTGGGAATTGTGCACACTTGAGTATGGCAATGAGAAACCACTAATAGTCCAATTTTGTTTTCAAAATTAAGGCAATGGCACTAAGACGTCGTCCAGCAGCTGCAGATGTGGATCCTGTAGATAAGGAAGGCCTGAGGGAGCCATGTTCACTGCCTTTCGGCAGATGGCAATGAGGGCTAGGCCTGAGGATTCTGAGGCAAGTCGCCGACATACGTACTTTAAAGAGTTCCGTCGCGCATCTATTCTGACTTTTGATGGGAACGGGGACCCACAGATTGCTGAATACTAGTTGGATTCAATAGTTAAACATTTGGATACCCTCGGAGTACCGATGGAGTATCGTGTCAATTAATTTAATTTATTTAATTTAATTAATCCGTCACGTTATCTCCCGAATTTGGAGGCGTGATAGATAGTTTGACGTTGCAGCTCAAAGAAGAATGCTTAACACAATCAGAGTTAAATCTTGAACATGGATTAGCATGAGGCTATTGCAAAGTGAGGTTTCTTTCACGTAGTCTTAGATTTGCCAACTAATTAAATCAAGAAAATAGACATGGGTTTAAAATAAAAAAATTATAGATAGAACAAAATAATAAAATGAAACACACAAAATCGATATTTTGCCTTTATAACTAGAAGGGATAAGTTGTTGATTACCTTGCGCGAAGGGAAGGTAAAATTAGGACATATGAATAAGAAATGTTGTATTATTGGAGGAGTGTCGCATAGTCATAAAAATATTAAATTGAACCAAATAACGTTACAAATCTGATGACATTTTTGTGATATTGGATTCTCCGTCTCTTTTTGTGAATATTTGTCTTGAAGGTAATCATTCAAGATAACTATTTCTCTCCATGGAAATATATTAAAGAATTAGTAAATCATGTTTTATCAGACGTGAAAAGAATGGCAGCCACGTGAGCATTGTGAAAGGCTGGGTTGGTGGCTAACTATTTCCTCTGTTTATAGTGGCGATGAGTCTGTTTCCTTTGATGCCACCTGTTTTGTGTCCCTATAGTTAGGCCTGTTTTGTACCCAAGACAGTCCCAAATTAGCATGCCATGTTTTGCTGTGTTGCATTGTTGTTGTGCTATGTTATGGATCAAAAATGGGACGTTTGGTAAATTTTTTTTAAAGCTAATTTAAATATCAGAAGCTGTTGTGTTGTAATTTAGGTGTTTGGTAAATTATGTATAAAATTATTGTGGAGATGTGTAATGACAAAAATAGGTATGTTTTACTAAACATATTTATAGTTTTAGTTTTTAATTTTTATTTTAATTTTAAGGTCAACATAGATAATATTTGTACATTAAAACACTAAACTAAATTCACAGGGAACTTTTTGTTGCAAGTTTCGTATGCTAGTCCTTAAGTTTGGCCTCAATCGGCTGCCCAATCTGCCAATTCAGCTTGCCGATAGGGTGATAAAAAGATCACGTGTATTCATACAAATTTTATCAGATTTTGATTCTAATTCAAATTTTTAAGGTCTTATCTGATAAGGACTGACTCCTAGGCCCAACCTCCATATAAAGGGGAGTAAGTCTCAATATTATTTAGATTAGTTGAGAAATCTAGAGTAAGACTTTGCCCGCGAGAATCTACAACTCCCCGAAGAGCTGTTGTTCACAAATCACAAACTATAGCATTGGCTATTTCTCAACTGGTTGGAAGGAGAGTCACGTGGTGGAGAAGCTGAACGATGTGAGCCCACACTCACTTCAATTAAGGATAGAGAATAGCAAAGAATGCCAGTTTGTTGAGGTCCTTTTGGAGCATTACTTCTCTTCAATGATTACAGGAGGCTTTCAGCATCTAGAAGGTTAGTAAGGTTTGGCTAATTTATACATATAGTGTGTCAAACTTGTGTTTTAAAAAATACTCTAATATAAAAATTTTAAAATTTCATTGTATATTATTTTTCTAACAATTGGTATCAGAGACATAGTTTTTACATATATTTGCAAGTTTGTGATCATACTATACAAATAAATTATGCGATCTTGATCTCTTCAATGCTTAAATTTAATTTTTTAGAGAGTTGGCGCTATAGGGTTTTTATATGTTTATATGTTGTCATGGATTATATGGTGAATATTTATTAATTAATTATGATTGATTAAATTATTTTTTAATTAATTATTAATTAATTAATTTACACAGGTTTTGGTTCCTTAGAGGTTAGATGTGTATCTAGGTTTTTCATGTAATTAGATGGCAGACTATCATCTCTGTCTAGAAATTATTATTTAATTTAAATTTGTAAGAATTTTGTAATAAAATAATTATTCGGAGAAGATAAATCTAGAAGACGGATAGAAACTGTAATTTTATGTTTTTAAATTTTTGAAAATAAAATTGATAAACTGCAATAGAAACTATATTTTCTACAAGCTTGATTTTTGCTCGGTCGACAAGCCGAACCCTCTAGTTCGGTAGGCTGATGATTGTAGAATCGGCAAGCTAAACTTTGGGTTCAGCAGGCCATCAGCGAGGCAAAAATCTGGTGGCAGCAAGCCAAGCTCCAGGTTCAACAGGCCGATTTGTCAAGACCGACAGGCCGATAAGTCAAGATCAGTAGGCCGATGGGTCATGACCAGTAAGCTGATCACATAGATTGGCTTGCCGATAGAGAGCTGAAAATTTTTTCAAAAAAGGTACAATTTTTGATGTAGTTTAATTTTACTTTTAGGACAATTCTGAGAAACATTAAAATTTAGATATGACAAGAAAAATGGAGTATTCAATCTATGCTGAATTGAAGACTTGAAGATGGGCATTGCGTGAAGAAGGATACAGCTTGAGGATTCAAGGATGAAGAATCGATAATATGTTTTGATTATTCTCTTGTAATCTTTATTTTCTATTCTCTAATGTGGAACCACAATATTACAGTTATTTATTATTATTTTGGTTATAACCTTGCTTGATTGCTTTGCTTGTTTGTATTATAATATGATTTGCTATGTAGATTGATAACATGCCATATAGAATAGGGAATGCCGCTCAATTAAAAATTGTTCATACTTGTTTTTTAAAATAAAACCTTGATTTCAAAAGATTGACTGGGAGAAGGTTTTTGAAAAGATGTCCTAAGGCCTCCATCGTTGGTCCATAAGTAGCACATGGTGGTTCCGACCCCTAGGAAGGGACTTCATCATGTATCGGGTTGGATCTTTGAGAGGATAAGGTAATTTAGCATGTTTTATAATTGGACACCCCTAGGTGGTGATTATAAGTCATGGATAAAATATTGAAACGATGGTTATACACTCATGTTAATTTTATTATTAACGTCACCTAGGAGCTCTGTTAATAAAATTAATGGCCAAAGAAACAATTATTAACATATGCTAGATCATAAGGTCCTAGATGGCATATACTAATCAAGAGGGAATCTGTGTTCCTAATTGAATTTAGCATGACTCCCCTAGGAGCTTGTTGAATTTTGAGTTGGGAATTGCACTACTACAAACTGTGGATTCCACAACGGTTTATAACCGCCGTGGAAAAATTTCACGATGGTTAAAAAACCATCATGAAAACTTCAATCGTGGTACAACATAGAGTTTTCACAACGGTTTATTACCGTCGTGTAATAGGAAAATTGGTGCGAGAAGGGGTAGAATGGGGTAATTGTTCACGACGGTTTTTTAAAAAACCATCATAGAAACCTAAGATTCCAAACAATTTTTCAAGAAACCGTCGTGGAAACCTTGAAGTTCCATGATGGTTTCTTGGAAAATCGTGGAAAGCTAAGGTTTCCACAACGGTTTCTCAAGAAACCATCATGGAAACCTTAAATTTCCACAACGGTTTCTTGAAAAACCGTCGTGGAATCCTTCTGTTCCACGACGATTTTTTGAAAAACCGTTGTGGAAAATTTGTATTCCCACAAAAAAAAATCTCCAAAAATTTTTGATTTCCCACAGGATGACCAGTCTCGTGTGTTATCCATTACAGCAAGGCCTTCATTGCATATAAAAATTGGTGTATATTGAAATTACCAAGTATTTACAAGATCATTTATATTTGAGCTATTTTGAGCAATTGTTTATCTACTATCTCCATCTATCTATCTAAAGAGCACATACTTGTTTACAAATTGTACCCACTCTAATCTAAGTTTATATAAAAATCTTTTTTTCCTAAGGCTTGTATACTTCTTGTAATTATATCCTGCATGAAACATAGAATAAAAAACCACATTCTATGTTTCCTTGTTGTCTTGGACACTTATGTTTGGAATATAGCGTTCCGTTCATTCGATTTATGACACCGCTTCCTGCTTGAAGCTTCCAATCGTTAAGTGCCCTAACAATGTGTCATGTTTAAATGAATTAATAGACGATACAATTATGTGGGACTAAAAATAGTTAATTTAATTTTATAAGAGAACATTAATACTTACAATCTCATGGCTGATACAAAATCCTCACATGGTGGGTGTTCGAAGGGGTCAAACCAATATATTTGGTTCTCCCATCGGATCAATCCGGGCGTTCAACCCTGACTTATCAATCAAGCTTTCCATCCTTGATTGTGGCATCTACAATATACCAAGGTTCTTGCTTCGATATAAGCAACGGGTCACGGTGACTTCCATCCAAATCTGAGTAGAAACGGTCTTGGTGCCTTCTTATTGATAACGGGTTTCATCAGTATATTGGCGAGGTTCTTATCATTCGGTATCAGTAGCCTCGGTTCTAGCCTCAGGTTTGTCTATCCTTATTTGTTTCTAAATTCTAATTTATTATTTAGGTTCTATTCTATTCAAAAAAAAGAAGAAAAAAGAAAAAAAAAAGGAAAAAGAAGAAAAAATCAAGAGGATCTGAAAAAAAAATCAAAAATCAAGAGTCTAGAGACCCTCCTTAAAATTTTTTGTTTCCTTTCCATTGTTTGAGTGTCTAGGAGTCCGAATTTGACCTCACCTCATAGTGTAAAAATTTGCTTCATTCTGAATTGCATACCAAAATGTGTTACTGAATTTGTTGCCGGATAGATTTTATTGTTGTTTGTGTAATTCCAAAAGAACTAAAGGAGAGAATAAGCGAGTTAAAAAAAAAAAAGGCAAGAGTGGTGAGAACATTCGAGGGTAAAAGCCAATTATTCGAGTGAAACACTAGTGAACTGAGTGACCAAGTGATAGAGTGAAACATGTGAGGGAGAGAAGTAAGGTCCTTCATTATCTAACGTTGTTTTGCAAGTTTTTTCTCTTTTAAAAAATGAATCCGAATCAAGAAAGACAAAGCCAAAGATGATCTTCCACAACAAAACGTTCCCAATCTTCAGTTGCAAGCATTAATGAGGCAAATGGAATGGCTGTTGACGCGAGCGTTAGAGCCCATTCATGAGAGATTATATGAGGTTGATGCCAGAACATGTAATAGGCAGCCACAAAACATGCAAAATAGGCGAAGGGGTGTATGTGATCTTTTAGAGGAAGATGAATTAGAAGAGTTGGAGGAACCACCGATAAATAGGGGCAGATTTAGGCGTGGAAATGGGAATAGAGAAGCTAGGGACCAGGAAGACAATAATATGGAAGGTATTAAAATGAAGATTCCGCCATTCCTAGGGAAAAATGACCCCGGAGCTTACCTAGAGTGGGAGAAGAAAGTGGAGCTAGTGTTTGATTGCCATAACTATTTAGAGTTAAAGAAAGTTAAGCTTGTTGTAATTGAGTTCTCTGATTATGCGGTTGTATGGTGGGATCAGTTGGTAATGAATAGGCGACGGAACCGAGAACACCCGATTGAGACATGGGAGGAGATGAAAATGGTGATGAGAAAGCGATTTGTACCCAGCCATTACTTCCGGGAATTGTACAAAAAGTTGCAAGGACTTAGACAAGGAAATAGGAGTGTGGAGGAATATTATCAAGAAATGAAAATAGCCATGATACGAACCATTGTTGAAGAAGATCGAGAAGCAACCATGGCAAGATTTTTGCAAGGGCTAAATCTGGATATTCAAGATAGGGTGGAGATGCAACACTATGTAGAGTTAGAAGACATGTTGCACATGGCCATCATAGTAGAGCGACAGCTCAAGAGGAGGGGTAGGTCATGTGCGAATGTTAGTTTGGCACCTTCTTCATGGAAGCTGAATTATGGGAAGAGAGAAGAGAAATCTGTCGCTAGGCCAAAGTTTGAGCCAAAACAAGCCCCGACTGGCCCTTCAAAGCAAGGTAAACAAGATTCATCCACTTCTCAAAACCGTGATATTAAATGTTCCAAATGCCAAGGCAGGGGTCACATCTAAAGCCAATGTCCGAACAAAAGGGTGATGATGTTATGGGACGACGGAGAGGTTGTTATGGATGACGAATCGGACGAGGACTCCATTCCACCATTGGAGGACGTGGATGAGGAAGAGTATGCTGTGCAAGGTGAATTGTTGGTCACTCGACGAGCCCTTAGTGTGCAAGCGAAAGAGGAAGAAGAAGAGCAACGTGAGAACATTTTTCATACTAGGTGCCACGTGCAGAACAAGGTATGTAGTGTTATAATAGATGGAGGGAGTTGTACGAACATTGCTAGCACTACTATGGTTGACAAATTGGGGCTGCCAATGACCAAACATCCTCGACCTTACAAGTTGTAATGGTTGAATAATAGTGGTGAAGTGAAGGTAACTAAACAGGCATTAATTTCGTTTCGCATTGGTAGATAAGAAGATGAAGTTTTGTGCGATGTAGTTCCAATGGAAGCCGGGCACTTGTTACTAGGTCGACCATGGCAATTTGATCGTCGAGTCAAACATGATGGCTACACCAATAAATATTCCCTTGTGCACAACCAGAGACCATTCACTCTTATACCAATGACACCAAAACAGGTTCATGAAGATCAAGTTTGGTTACAAAAGGAGAGTGAACAAAAAGGAGAGAATGAGAAAAAGGGAGAGAAAGGGAGTGAAAATAATGACTATTGGAGTGTAGAGAGAGAGTTTGGCCAGAGAGGGAAAAAAGATAGAGGGGCCGAGAAAAAGGAGAGAAAAGGAGAGAACATTGAGAGAGCCAGTACAAAAGAAGATTTGGCCAATGAGGTAAAAATAGAGAGAAAAACAAACTTTTATGCAAGAGAGAGTGATGTGAGAAGAGCTTTGTTCTCTAATCAGCTGATGATTTTACTCATGTACAAGGCGGCGATATTAAACACTAACAATCTGGATGTTCATATTGAACATTTGAAACTTGTTTTAGATGTTTTACAGAAGGAAAAGTTGTATGCTAATCTTAAGAAGTGTACCTTTTGCATGGATAAGCTTGTTTTTCTTGGTTTTGTTGTTAGTGCTCAAGGTATATAGGTTGATGAAGAAAAGGTTAGGGCTATAAAAGAATGGCCAAGTCCCACAAGCATTGGAGAAGTACAGAGTTTTCATCGACTTGCCAGCTTTTACCAGCGGTTTGTAAGGGATTTCAGTACTTTGGCTGCACCACTCTCAGAAGTAATCAAGAAGAATGTTGGGTTCAAGTGAGGAGAAGAACAAGAGAAGGTGTTTCAGCTTATTAAGCGTAAGCTTACTCATGCTCCTTTACTCGCATTACCTGATTTTTCTAAAACATTTGAAATTGAATGTGATGCTTCTAGTGTAGGTATAGGTGCCGTGCTGATGCAAGGAGGACGACCAATCGCATATTTCAGTGAAAAATTGAGTGGGTCAACACTAAATTACCCGACTTTTGACAAGGAGTTGTATGAGTTGGTTCGAGCATTAAAGACTTGGCAACACTACCTATGGCCCAAGGAATTCATGATTCACACTGATCACGAGTCATTGAAACATCTGAAGGGACAACAAAAGTTGAACAAGAGGCATGACCGCTAGGTGGAATTCATCAATACATTTCCATATGTCATCCGATACAAGCAAGGTAAGGAGAATGTTGTTGCGGATGCACTTTCATGTAGGTACGCATTACTTTCTATCCTTGACGCTAAACTGCTTAGTTTTGAGCATATTAAGGATTTATACCCTTTAGACCAAGATTTTAGTGAGGAGTATCGAGCTTGTGAGAAAAACGCAATGGGTAAATTTTATAGACATGATGAATTTTTGTTTCGGGAGAATAAGCTTTGTGTGGCAAATTGTTCTTTGAGAGATTTGTTAGTGAGGGAATCCCATGGTGGGGGAATGATGGGGCATTTTGGAATTGCTAAAACTTTAGCTGTTTTGCAGGAACACTTTTTTTGGCCACACATGAAAAGGGATGTTGAAAGGATATGTAGTAGATGTGTCACGTGTGGGCAAGCTAAATGGAGAGCACAACCCCATGGTTTATACACACCTTTGCCAATTCCTAGTGAGCCTTGGACTGATATTTCAATGGACTTTGTGTTAGGTTTACCTAGGACCAAACGTGGGAAGGATAGTGTGTTTGTGGTTGGAGATCAGTTTTCTAAGATGGCACATTTTATTCCCTGTCATAAAACTGATGATGCATGGCATGTTGCTGAATTGTTCTTTAGGGAGATTGTGAGAATACATGGCATGCCTAGGACAATTATTTCAGATAGAGATGCTAAGTTCTTGAGCTACTTCTAGAAGACTTTGTGGAGTAAGTTAGGTACTAACCTGTTGTTTTCTACTACTTGCCACCTACAAACTGATGGTCAAACTGAGGTAGTAAATAGGACTTTGTCAACCTTATTAAGAGCAATCATCAGTAAGAACATTAAATCATGCGGAGACTGTTTATCGTATGTTGAGTTTGCATATAATCTCTCTGTCCATTTGCTACTAAGTATTCACTTTCTGAAATTGTTTATGGTCTTAATCCTTTATCACCATTGGATTTATCACCACTACCTATTTTTGAGGGTGTTAATTTAGATGGCAAAAGGAAGGCTGACTTTGTTAAACAGATTCATGAGAAAGCAAGACTCAACATTGAGAGAAGAACGGAACAATATGCAAAGCAAGCCAACAAGGGGTGACACAAGCTGAATTTTGAACCTAGAGACTGGGTGTGGTTGCACTTTAGAAAGGAGCGTTTTCTAGAACAAAGAAAGTCAAAGTTGTTACCATGGGGAGATGGTCCATTTCAAGTCCTTGAAAGAATTAATGACAATGCTTAGAAGTTGGATTTGCAAGGTGAGTATAATGTAAGTGCTACCTTCAATGTTTCTGATTTGAGTCCTTTTGATGCAGAGTCTGATTTGAGGACAAATCGTTGTTAAGAGGAGGGGAATGATGGAGACTTAGGGAGATCAAATGCATGGAAGGTGGTTGACCCAATACAAGTTCCTGTTGGACTAGTCACAATAGCCCGAGCTAAGAAATTCAAGGAAGCACTAAATGGGCTGATTCACAAAATCTAGAATCAAGAATATTTGGGCAAGCCCAATGACCCAGGCCCACGTCAACCACAACGGTGTATCAATTTGATCCAAGTTCTAGAAGAATCCGGATGAGTCAAGCTTGAAATCAGCTCAAATTTTGCAAGATCAAGTCAATGGAAGAATTTCAGAAACTTTCCCATTATTGGCACACATGCGGCTGAACATTTGTGCAAATTGTTGATAAGGATTAATTGCACTTTCCTTTAATTGTTGGGTGTATAAATGGCTAAAAACCAGCCATTAAGACTTTCCTTTCTTTTGGTTTTTATTTTAGGCTTAGTAATTATGTTTGAATTTGTCAACTTTTCTTTTTGGGCAACACTTTGTAATTTTGGCCTATAAACAGGCGTTTCTAAGGTTAGTGAATTATTGATGAATGTTTATTTTTCTGAGAGAGAAAATTCTTTCTTTGGTTCTTTGACGAACTATACGAATTCATTGGATCAATCTGGGCGTTCAACCCTGACTTATCAATCAAGCTTTCCATCATTGATTGTGGCATCTACGATATACCAAGATTCTTGCTTCGATATAAGCAATGGGTCGTAGTGACTTCCATCCAAATCTGACTAGAAATGGTATTGGTGCCTTCTTATTGATAACGGGTTTCATCAGTATATTGGCGAGGTTCTTATCATTTGGTATCAGTAGCCTCGGTTCTAGCCTCAGGTTTGTCTATCGTTATTTGTTTCTGAATTCTAATTTATTATTTAGGTTCTATTCTGTTCAAAAGAAAGAAGAAAAAGAACAAAAAAAGGAAAAAGAAGAAAAAATCAAGAGGATCTGGAAAAAAAAATCAAAAATCAAGTCTAGAGACCCTCCTTAAAATTTTTTGTTTCCTTTCCATTGTTTGAGTGTCTAGGCGTCCGAATTTGACCTCACCTCACAGTGCAAAAATTTGCTTCATTCTGAACTGCATATCAAAATGTTACTGAATTTGTTGCCGGATAGATTTTATTGTTGTTTGTGTAATTCCAAAAGAACTGAAAGAGAGAATAAGCGAGTTAAAAAAAAAAAAGCCAAGAGTGGTGAGAACATTCAAGGGAAAAAGCCAATTATTCGAGTGAAACACTAGTGAACTGAGTGACCAAGTGAAGGACTGAAACATGTGAGGGAGAGAAGTAAGGTCCTTTATTATCTAATGTTGTTTTGCAGTTTTTTTTTTTTTAAATGAATCCGAATCAAGAAAGAGAAGCGAAAGACAATCTTTCGCAACAAAACGTTCCCAATCTTCAGTTGCAAGCATTAATGAGGCAAATGGAACGGCTGTTGACGCGAGCGCTAGAGCCCATTCATGAGAGATTAGATGAGGTTGATGCTAGAACACGTAATAGGCAGCCACAAAACATGCAAAATAGGTGGAGGGGTGTATGTGATCTTTCGGAGGAAGATGAGTTAGAAGCGTTGGAGGAACCATCGATAAATAGAGGTAGATTTAGGCGTGGAAATGGGAATAGAGAAGCTAGGGACTAGGAAGACAATAATATGGGAGGTATTAAAATGAAGATTCTGCCATTCCTAGGGAAAAATGACCCCAGAGCTTACCTAGAGTGGGAGAAGAAAGTGGAGCTAGTGTTTGATTGCCATAACGATTTAGAGTTAAAGAAAGTTAAGCTTGCTGCAATTGAGTTCTCTGATTATGTGGTTGTATAGTGGGATTAGTTGGTAATGAATAGGCGACGGAACCGAGAACACCCGATTGAGACATGGGAGGAGATGAAAATGATGCTGAGAAAGCGATTTGTACCCAACCATTACTACCGGGAATTGTACAAAATGTTGCAAGGACTTAGACAAGGAAAAAAGAGTGTGGAGGAATATTATCAAGAAATGGAAATAGAAATCATACGAGCCAATGTTGAAGAAGATCAAGAACCAACCATGGCAAGATTTTTTCAAGGGCTAAATCCGGATATTCAAGATAGGTTGGAGATGCAACACTATGTAGAGTTAGAAGACATGTTGCACATGGCCGTCACAGTAGAGCGGTAGCGAAAGAGGAGGGGTAGCTCATGTGCAAATGTTAGTTCGACACCTTCTTCATGGAAGTTGAATTATGGGAAGAGAGAAGAGAAATCTGTCGCTAGGCCAAAGTTTGAGCGAAAACAAGCCACAACTAGCCCATTAAACCAAGGTAAACATGATTCATCCACTTCTCAAAACCGTGATATTAAATGTTTCAAATGCCAAGGCAAGGGTCACATCTCAAGCCAATGTCCGAACAAAAGGGTGATGATGTTATGGGACGACGGAGAGGTTGTTATGGATGACGAATTGGACGAGGGCTCCATGCCACCATTGGAGGATGTGGATGAGGAAGAGTATGCTGTCCAAGGTGAATTGTCGGTCACTCGACGAGCCCTTAGTGTGCAAGCCAAAGAGGAAGAACAAGAGCAACGTGAGAACATTTTTCATACTAGGTGCCACGTGCAGAACAAGGTACGTAGTGTGATAATAGATGGAGGGAGTTGTACGAACGTTGCTAGCACTACTATGGTTGACAAATTAGGGCTGCCAACGACCAAACATCCTCGACCTTACAAGTTGCAATGGTTGAATAATAGTGGTGAAGTGAAGGTAACTAAATAGGCATTAATTTCGTTTCGCATTGGTAGATAAGAAGATGAAGTTTTGTGCGATGTAGTTCCAATGGAAGCCGGGCACTTGTTACTAGGTCGACGATGGCAATTTGATCATCGAGTCAAACATGATGGCTACACGAATAAATATTCTCTTGTGCACAACCAGAGACCATTCACTCTTGTAGCAATGACTCCAAAACAGGTTCATGAAGATCAAGTTTGCTTACAAAAGGAGAGTGAAGAAAAAGGAGAGAATGAGAAAAAGAGAGAGAAAGGGAGTGAAAAAAATGATTGCTGGACTGCAGAGAGAGAGTTTGGCCAAAGAGGGAAAAAAGATAAAGGGGCCGAGAAAAAGGAGAGAAAAGGAGAGAACATTGAGAGAGCCAGTACAAAAGAAGATTTGGCCAATGAGGTAAAAATAGAGAGAAAAACAAACTTTTATGCAAGAGAGAGTGATGTGAGAAGAGCTTTGTTTTCTACTCAGCCGATGATTTTACTCATGTACAAGGAGGCGTTATTAAACACTAACGATCTTGATTCCACCTTGCATAGTTCTGTTGTTTCTCTTTTGCAGGAATATGAGGATATCTTTCCCGAGGAAACACCGCAAGGTTTACCTCTAATCCGTAGGATTGAACATCAAATCGACTTCATACCTGGAGCTAAAATTCCAAACCAACCAGCCTATAGGAGTAATCCCGAGCAGACAAAGGAACTCCAACGGTAGGTAAGTGAGTTGATGGAGAAGGGACACGTGAGAGAAAGCATGAGCCTATGCGCCGTACCAGTTTTACTTGTGCCTAAGAAAGATGGGACTTGGAGGATGTGCGTTGATTGTCGAGCCATCAACAACATCACGGTAAAGTTTCGACATCCCATTCCTCGCTTGGATGACATGTTAGATGAATTGCATGGTGCTTGTGTGTTTTCTAAAATTGATCTGAAGAGTGGATGTCATGAAATTCGCATGAAAGAGGGAGATGAGTGGAAGACGGCTTTGAAAACGAAACAAGGTTTGTATGAGTGGTTGGTAATGCCTTTCGGTTTAACCAATGCGCCTAGCACATTTACGCATTTAATGAAACATGTTTTGCGAGCTTTTATTGGGAAATTTGTCGTTGTTTATTTTGATGATATCCTTATCTATAGCAGCAATTTGGATGGTCATATTGAACATTTGAAACTTGTTTTAGATGTTTTACAGAAGGAAAAGTTGTATGCTAATCTTAAGAAGTGTACCTTTTGCATGGCTAAGCATGTTTTTCTTGGTTTTATTGTTAGTGCTCAAGGTATACAGGTTGATGAAGAAAAGGTTAGGGCTATCCAAGAATGGCCAAGTCCCACAAGCATTGGAGAAGTATTGAGTTTTCATCGACTTGCCAGCTTTTACCAGCGGTTTGTAAGGGATTTCAGTACTTTGGCTGCACCACTCACATAAGTAACCAAGAAGAATGTTGGGTTCAAGTGAGGAGAAGAACAAGAGAAGGCGTTTCAGCTTATTAAGCGTTAGCTTACTCATGCTCCTTTACTTGCATTACCTGATTTTTCTAAAACATTTGAAATTGAATGTGATGCTTCTGGTGTAGGTATAGGTGCCGTGCTGATGCAAGGAGGACGACCAATCGCGTATTTCAGTGAAAAATTGAGTGGGTCAATACTAAATTACCAGACTTATGACGAGGAGTTGTACGCGTTGGTTCGAGCAATAAAAACTTGGCAACACTACCTATGGCCCAAGGAATTCGTGAGTCACACTGATCACGAGTCATTGAAACATCTAAAGGGACAACAAAAGTTGAACAAGAGGCATGCCCACTGGGTGGAATTCATTGAGACATTTCCTTATGTCATCCGATACAAGCAAGGTAAGGAGATTTTTGTTGCTGATGCACTTTCTCGCAGGTACACATTACTTTCTATCCTTGACGTTAAACTGCTTGGTTTTGAGCATATTAAGGATTTATACCCTTTAGACCAAGATTTTAGTGAGGAGTATCGAGCTTGTGAGAAAAACGCAAAGGGTAAATTTTATAGACATGATGGTTTTTGTTTCGGGAGAATAAGCTTTGTGTGCCTAATTGTTCTTTGAGAGATTTGTTAGTGAGGGAATCCCATGGTGGGGGATTGATGGGGCATTTTTGAATTGCTAAAACTTTAACTGTTTTGTAAGAACACTTCTTTTGGCCACACATGAAAAGGGATGTTGAAAGGATATGTAGTAGATGTGTCACGTGTAGGCAAGCTAAATCGAGAGCACAACCCCATGGTTTATGCACACCATTGCCAATTCCTAGTGAGCCTTGGACTGATATTTCAATGGACTTTGTGTTATGTTTACCTAGGACCAAACGTGGGAAGGATAGTGTGTTTGTGGTTGTAGATCGGTTTTCTAAGATGGCACATTTTATTCCCTGTCATAAAACTGATGATGCATCGCATGTTGCTGAATTGTTCTTTAGGGAGATTGTGAGAATACATGGCATGCCTAGGACAATTATTTAGGATAGAGATGCTAAGTTCTTGTGCTACTTCTGGAAGACTTTGTGGAGTAAGTTAGGTACTAAGCTGTTGTTTTCTACTACTTGCTACCCATAAACTGATGGTCAAACTGAGGTAGTAAATAGGACTTTGTCAACCTTATTAAGAGCAATCATCAGAAAGAACATTATTAAATCATGCGGAGACTGTTTATCGTATGTTGAGTTTGCATATAATCTCTTTGTCCATTCGGCTACTAAGTATTCACCTTTTGAAATTGTTTATGGTCTTAATCCTTTTTCACCATTGGATTTATCACCACTACCTATTTCGGAGGGTGTTAATTTAGATGGCAAAAGGAAGGCTGACTTTGTTAAATAGATTCATGAGAAAGCAAGACTCAACTTTGAGTGAAGAACGGAACAATATGCAAAGCAAGCCAACAAGGGGCGACACAAGCTGATGTTTGAACCTGGAGACTAGGTGTGGTTGCACTTTAGAAAGGAGCATTTTCAAGAACAAAGAAAGTCAAAGTTGTTACCACGGGGAGATGGTCCATTTCAAGTCCTTGAAAGAATTAATGACAATGCTTACAAGTTGGATTTGCAAGGTGAGTATAATGTAAGTGCTACCTTCAATGTTTCTGATTTGAGTCCTTTTGATGCAGAATGTGATTTGAGGACAAATCCTTGTCAAGAGGAGGGGAATGATGGAGACTTAGAGAGCTCAAATGCATGGAAGGTGGTTGACCCAATACACATTCCTGTTGGACCAGTCACAAGAGCCCGAGCTAAGAAATTCAAGGAAGCACTAAAGGGGCTGATTCACGAAATCTGGAATCAAGAAAATTTGTGCAAGCCAATTGACCCAGGCCCACGTCAACCACAATGGTGCGTCAATTTGATCCAAGTTCTAGAAGAATCCGGATGAGTCAAGCTTGAAATCAGCTCAAATTTTGCAAGATCAAGTCAATGGAAGAATTTTGAAAACTTTCCCATTATTGGCACACATGCGGCTGAACATTTGTGCAAATTGTTGATAAGGATTAATTGCACTTTCCTTTAATTGTTGGGTGTATAAATGGCTGAAAACCAGCCATTAAGACTTTCCTTTCTTTTGGTTTTTATTTTAGGCTTAGTAATTTTGTTTGAATTTGTCAACTTTTCTTTTTGGGCAACACTTTGCAATTTTGTCCTATAAACAGGCGTTTCCAAGGTTAATGAATTATTGATGAATGTTTATTTTTCTGAGAGAGAAAATTCTTTCTTTGGTTCTTTGATGAACTACACAAACTCATCGGATCAATCTGGGCGTTCAACCCGGACTTATCAATCAAGCTTTCCATCATTGATTGTGGCGTCTATGATATACCAAGGTTCTTGCTTCGGTATAAGCAACGGGTCGCGGTGACTTCCATCCAAATCTAAGTAGAAACGGTCTTGGTGCCTTCTTATTGATAACGGGTTTCGTCAGTATATTGGCGAGGTTCTTATCATTTGGTATCAGTAGCCTCGGTTCTAGCCTCAAGTTTGTCTATCCTTATTTGTTTCTAAATTCTAATTTATTATTTAGGTTCTACTCTGTTCAAAAAAAGAAGAAAAAAGAAAAAAAAAGGAAAAAGAAGAAAAAATCAAGAGGATCTCGAAAAAAAAAAATCAAAAATCAAGAGTCTGGAGACCCTCCTTAAAATTTTTTGTTTCCTTTCCATTGTTTGAGTGTCTAGGTGTCCGAATTTGACCTCACCTCACAGTGCAAAAATTTGCTTCATTCTAAACTACATATCAAAATGTGTTGCTGAATTTGTTGCCGGATAGATTTTATTGTTGTTTGTGTAATTCCCAAAGAACTGAAAGAGAGAATAAGTGAGTTAAAAAAAAAAAATGACAAGAGTGGTGAGAACATTCGAGGGTAAAAGCCAATTATTCGAGTGAAACACTAGTGAATTGAGTGACCAAGTGATGGAGTGAAACATGTGAGGGAGAGAAGTAAGGTCCTTTATTATCTAATGTTGTTTTGCAGTTTTTTTTTTTTTTAAAATGAATCCGAATCAAGAAAGAGAAGCCAAAGACAATCTTCCACAACAAAACGTTCCCAATCTTCAGTTGCAAGCATTAATGAGGCAAATGGAATGGCTGTTGATGCGAGCGCTAGAGCCCATTCATGAAAGATTAGATGAGGTTGATGCTAGAACACGTAATAGGCAGCCACAAAACATGCAAAATAGGCGGAGGGGTGTATGTGATCTTTCGGAGTAAGATGAATTAGAAGCGTTGGAGGAACCATCGATAAATAGGGGTAGATTTAGGCGTGGAAATGGGAATAGAGAAGCTATGGACCAGGAAGACAATAATATGGGAGGTATTAAAATGAAGATTCCGCCATTCCAAGGGAAGATTATGCAGTTGTATGGTGGGATAAGTTGGTAATGAATAGGCGATGGAACCGAGAACACCTGATTGTAACATGGTTGGAGATGAAAATGGTGATGAGAAAGCGATTTGTACCCAGCCATTACTACCGAGAATTGTACAAAATGTTGCAAGGACTTAGACAAGGAAACAAGAGTTTGGAGGAATATTGTCAAATAATGGAAATAGCCATGATACGAGCCAATGTTGAAGAAGATCGAGAAGCAACCATGGCAAGATTTTTGCAAGGGCTAAATCTAGATATTCAAGATAGGGTGGAGATGCAACACTATGTAGAGTTAGAAGACATGTTGCACATGGCCATCACAGTAGAGCGGCAGCTCAAGAGGAGGGGTAGCTCACGTGCGAATGTCAGTTCGGCACCTTCTTCATGGAAGCTGAATTATGGGAAGTGAGAAGAGAAATCGGTCGCTAGGCCAAAGTTTGAGCCAAAACCAGCCACGGCTAGCCCTTCAAACCAAGGTAAACATGATTCATCTACCTCTCAAAACCGTGATATTAAATGTTTCAAATGCCAAGGCAGGGGTCACATCTCAAGCCAATGTCCGAACAAAAGGGTGATGGTGTTACGGGACGACGGAGAGGTTGTTACGGATGACGAATCGGATGAGGACTCCATGCCACCATTGGAGGACGTGGATGAGGAAGAGTATGTTGTCCGAGGTGAATTGTTGGTCACTCCACGAGCCCTTAGTGTGCAAGCCAAAGACGAAGAAGAAGAGCAACGTGAGAACATTTTTTGTACTCGGTGCCACGTGTAGAACAAGCTATGTAGTATGATAATAGATGGAGGGAGTTGTACGAACGTTGCTAGCACTACTATGGTTGACAAATTAGGGCTACCAACGACCAAACAACCTCGACCTTACAAGTTGCAATGGTTGAATAATAGTGGTGAAGTGAAGGTAACAAAACAGACATTAATTTCGTTTCGCATTGGTAGATAAGAAGATGAAGTTTTGTGCGATGTAGTTCCAATGGAAGCCGGGCACTTGTTACTAGGTCGACCATGGCAATTTGATCGTCGAGTCAAACATGATGGCTACACCAATAAATATTCTCTTGTGCACAACCAGAGACCATTCACTCTTGTACCAATGACACCAAAACAGGTTCATGAAGATCAAGTTTGGTTACAAAAGGAGAGTGAAGAAAAAGGAGAGAATGAGAAAAAGAGAGAGAAAGGGAGTGAAAAAAATGACTGTTGGACTGCAGTGAGAGAGTTTGGCCAGAGAGGGAAAAAAGATAGAGGGGCCGAGAAAAAGGAGAGAAAAGGAGAGAACATTGAGAGAGCTAGTACAAAAGAAGATTTCGCCAATGAGGTAAAAATAGAGAGAAAAACAAACTTTTATGCAAGAGAGAGTGATGTGAGAAGAGCTTTGTTTTCTACTCAGCCGATGATTTTACTCATGTACAATCTTGATTCCACCTTGCATAGTCCTGCAGAAAAACAAAAAGGCGTTATTAAACACTAACAATCTTGATTCCACCTTGCTTAGTTTTGTTGTTTCTCTTTTGCAGGAATATGAGGATATCTTTCCCGAGGAAACACCGCAAGGTTTACCTCCAATCCGCAGGATTGAACATCAAATCGACTTTATACCTGGAGCTACAATTCCAAACCGACTAGCCTATAGGAGTAATCCCGAGGAGACAAAGGAACTCCAATGGCAGGTAAGTGAGTTGATGGAGAAGGGACACGCGTGAGAAAGCATGAGCCTGTGCGCCGTACCAGTTTTACTTTTGCCTAAGAAAAATGGGACTTGGAGGATGTGCGCGGATTGTCGGGCCATCAACAACATCACGGTAAAGTATCGACATCCCATTCCTCGCTTGGATGACATGTTAGATGAATTGCATGGTGCTTGCGTGTTTTCTAAAATTGATCTAAAGTGTGGATATCATGAAATTCGCATGAAAGAGGGAGATGAGTGGAAGACGGCTTTCAAAACAGAAGAAGGTTTGTATGAGTGGTTGGTAATGCCTTTCGGTTTAACCAATGCGCCTAGCACATTTATGCATTTAATGAACCATGTTTTGCGAGCTTTTATTGGGAAATTTGTCGTTGTTTATTTTGATAATATCCTTATCTATAGCAGCAATTTGGATGATCATATTGAACATTTGAAACTTGTTTTAGATGTTTTACAGAAGGAAAAGTTGTATGCTAATCTTAAGAAGTGTACCTTTTGCATGGATAAGCTTGTTTTTCTTGGTTTTGTTGTTAGTGCTCAAGGTATACAGGTTTACGAAGAAAAGGTTAGGGCTATCCAAGAATGGCCAAGTCCCACAAGCATTGGAGAAGTACAGAGTTTTCATCGACTTGCCAGCTTTTACCAGCGGTTTGTAAGGGATTTCAGTACTTTGGCTGCACCACTCTCAGAAGTAATCAAGAAGAACTTTGGGTTCAAGTGAGGAGAAGAGTAAGAGAAGGCGTTTCAGCTTATTAAGCGTAAGCTTACTCATGCTCCTTTACTCGCATTACCTGATTTTTCTAAAACTTTTGAAATTGAATGTGATGCTTCTGGTGTAGGTATAGGTGCCATGCTGATGCAAGGAGGACGACCAATCGCGTATTTCAGTGAAAAATTGAATGGGTCAACACTAAATTACCCGACTTATGACAAGGAGTTGTACGCGTTGGTTCGAGCATTAAAGACTTGGCAACACTACCTATGGCCCAAGGAATTCATGATTCACACTGATCATGAGTCATTGAAACATCTAAAGGGACAACAAAAGTTGAACAAGAGGCATGCCTACTGGGTGGAATTTATCGGGACAATTCCTTATGTTATCCGATACAAGCAAGGTAAGGAGAATGTTGTTGCAGATGCACTTTCTTGCAGGTACACATTACTTTCTATCCTTGATGCTAAACTGCTTGGTTTTGAGCATATTAAGGATTTATACCTTTTAGACCAAGATTTTAGTGAGGAGTATCGAGCTTGTGAGAAAAACGCAATGGGTAAATTTTATAGACATGATGGTTTTTGTTTCGGGAGAATAAGCTTTGTGTGCCTAATTGTTCTTTGAGAGATTTGTTAGTGAGGGAATCCCATGGTGGGGGATTGATGGGGCATTTTGGAATTGCTAAAACTTTAGCTGTTTTGCAGGAACACTTCTTTTGGCCACACATGAAAAGGGATGTTGAAAGGATTTGTAGTAGATGTGTCACGTGTAGGCAAGCTAAATCAAGAGCACAACCCCACGGTTTATACACACCTTTGCCAATTCCTAGTGAGCCTTGGACTGATATTTCAATGGACTTTGTTTAGGTTTACCTAGGACCAAACGTTGGAAGGATAGTGTGTTTGTGGTTGTAGATCGGTTTTCTATGATGGCACATTTTATTCCCTGTCATAAAACTGATGATGCATCGCATGTTGCAGAATTGTTCTTTAGGGAGATTGTGAGAATACATGGCATGCCTAGGACAATTATTTTAGATAGAGATGCTAAGTTCTTGAGCTACTTCTAGAAGACTTTGTGGAGTAAGTTTGGTACTAAGCTGTTGTTTTCTACTACTTGCCACCCACAAACTTATGGTCAAATTGAGGTAGTAATAAGCACTTTGTCAACCTTATTAAGAGCAATCATCAGTAAGAACATTAAATTATGGGAAGACTGTTTACCGCATGTTGAGCTTGCATATAATCTCTCTATCCATTCTGCTACTAAAAATTTACCTGAAATTGTTTATGGTCTTAATCCTTTATCACCATTGGATTTATCACCACCACCTGTTTCTGAGCATTTTAATTTAGATGGCAAAAGGAAGGCTGACTTTGTTAAATAGATTCAAGAGAAAGCAAGACTCAATATTGAGCGAAGAACGGAACAATATGCAAAGCAAGCCAACAAGGGGCGACACAAGCTGATTTTTGAACCTGGAGACTGGGTGTGGTTGCACTTTAGAAAGGAGCATTTTCTATAACAAAGAAAGTCAAAGTTGTTACCTTGGAGAGATGGTCCATTTCAAGTCCTTGAAAGAATTAATGACAATGCTTACAAGTTGGATTTGCAAGGTGAGTATAATGTAAGTGCTACCTTCAGTGTTTCTGATTTGAGTCCTTTTGATGCAGAGTCTGATTTGAGGACAAATCCTTGTCAAGAGGAGGGGAATGATGGAGACTTAGGGAGCTCAAATGCATGGAAGGTGGTTGACCTAATACAAGTTCCTGTTGGACCAGTCACAAGAGCCCGAGCTCAGAAATTCAAGGAAGCACTAAATGGGCTGATTCACAAAATCTAGAATCAAGAAAATTTGAGCAAGCCCATTGACCCAGGCCCACGTCAACCACAATGGTGCGTCAATTTGATCCAAGTTCTACAAGAATCTAGATGAGTCAAGCTTGAAATCATGCGGCTGAACATTTGTGCAAATTGTTGATAAGGATTTATTGCACTTTCCTTTAATTGTTGGGTGTATAAATGGTTGAAAACCAGCCATTAAGACTTTCCTTTCTTTTGGTTTTTATTTTAGGCTTAGTAATTATGTTTAAATTTGTCAACTTTTCTTTTTGGGCAACACTTTGTAATTTTTGCCTATAAATAGGCGTTTCCAAGGTTAATGAATTATTGATGAATGTTTATTTTTCTGAGAGAGAAAATTCTTTCTTTGGTTCTTTGATGAACTACACAAACTCATCGGATCAATCTGAGCATTCAACCCTGACTTATCAATCAAGCTTTCTATCCTCGATTATGGCGTCTACGATATGCCAAGGTTCTTGCTACGATATAAGCAATGGGTCGCGGTGACTTCCATCCAAATCTGAGTAGAAACGATCTTGGTGCCTTCTTATTGATAACGGGTTTCGCCAGTATATTGGCGAGGTTCTTATCAGAGGAGGGGCAGGGGGCCTGGGGTGCGGGGCGAGGGGGGAGGGGGTGGGGGCGAGGGGCTGTTGGGGGATGGGGGCTAAGGCAAGGGGCGAGGGGGGAGGTGGTGGGGGGAGGGGAGGTGGGGGGTGGGGGGACTTGGGCGAGGTGATGGAGACGTGGGGAGCTCAACTGCAAGGAAGGTGGTTGACCCAGTACAAGTTCCTGTTGGACCAGTCACAAGAGCCTGAGCTAAGAAATTCAAGGAAGCACTAAATGGGTTGATTCATGAAATTTGGAATCAAGTAAATTTATGCAAGCCCATTGACCTAGTCCCACGTTAGCCACAATGGTGCATCAATTTGATCCAAGTTCTAGAAGAATCTGGATGAGTCAAGCTTGAAATTAGCTCAAATTTTGCAAGATCAAGTCTATAGAAGGATTTTGGAAACTTTCCCATTATTGGCACACATGTGGCTGATCATTTGTGCAAGTTGTTGAACAACATTAAATTGCACTTTCCTTTAATTGTTGGGTGTGTAAATGGTTGATTATCAGCCATTGAGACTTTCCTTTCTTTTCAGCTTTTATTTTAGGCTTAAATTAGGATTAGTAGTTATGTTTGAATTTGTCAACTTTTCTTTTTGGGCAACACTTTGTAATTTTGGCCTATAAATAGGCATTTCCAAGGTTAATAAATCATTGATGAATGTTTATTTTTGAGAGAGAAAATTCTTTCTTTGGTTCTTTGATGAACTACATGAACTCTTCGGATCAATCTGGGTGTTCAACCCCAACTTGTCAATCAAGCTTTCCATCCTTGATTGTGGCGTCTATGATATAAAAAGGTTCTTGCCTCGGTATAAGTAACGAGTCACAGTGACTTCCATCCAAATCTGAGTAGAAACGGTCTTGGTACTTTTTTTTTTTATTGATAACGGGTTTCGTCAGTATATTGGTCAGGTTCTTATCACGAGGAGTGAGGGGGTAGGGGTCGAGGTACGGATGGGGGCTGGGGCGAGGGACGGGTGGCGTGGGGGCGAGGGGGGTGGGGGGGCTAGGGCGAGGGGCAGGTTGGGGGTGGCTAGGGCAAGGGGGGAGGGGGGAGGGCGAGGGGCGAGGGGCGAGGGGGGGTGGGGGATGTCGGGCCGAGGGGGATTGGGGTGAGGGGGGAGAAGGGAGGGGCGGGTGGGGGAGCTGGGGCGAGGGGGGAGGGGAGGGTGGAGGGGCTAGGGCAAGGGGTGAGGGGCGAGGGGGGAGAGAGAAAGGGAGGCGGAAGAGGAGAGAGAGAGGGGGGGAAGAGGAGAGGGAGGGAGGGGGAGCTTACCGACGGTGGAGGTGATGGCGGCGTGGTGGAGGTGATGGTGGCATGGTGGAGGTGATTTTAGGGAGACAAAGAGGGATTTTAGAGAGAGAGAAAGAGGGATTTGAGAGAGAGTGAGGAATCTTGGAGGTGATGGGCACACATATATTTGGGTTGTAGGTGTGAATTTGAAAATTTTGAAGAATCACCATCTTCCACGATGGTTTTTGCTAAAACCGCCATGGAAGACAAATCTTCCATGATGATTTTTCCAAAAACTATCGTGGAAGACTAGTTTTCCTCGACGGTTTTAGCAAAAACTGTGGTGGAAAATTCTTGCTTTCCACAGCATTTTTGTGCTATGAGAAGCTTTCCACGATGGTTTTTACAAAAACTGTTGTAGAAAAGTCCTTATTTTCATAGCATTCTTTATGCTGTGAGAAGCTTTCCATGACGGTTTTTGCAAAAACCGTCGTAAAAAAATTTCTGAAACATTTCTTACAGATAATAATATTCTTTGCTGCCTAGGGTGGCCAGCCCGTGTGTTCAGCATCCAATGGCCCAGAATCATGTATACTTTATCTCTGTTTTCACCACAAATTTAACTATAGATAGATATACAAAACCTGTAAAAAAGATTGAAAATTGAAATAATTTAAAGAAAAATGTTAAAAGTAAATTAACATAAATTGGTTTATTGATGCTCATCTTTTTATCTTTTTTTTTCATTGTTCCTCAAACATATCCATTCCACATCTTCACGAAGCAAGTGCGAAACATCATCTTCAAAATTATCTATCTCTTCAACCAGTGGCAATCCCTTTATGAATAAAGGGATGTCTGTGCAATCCTCATCAACTTCTTCACCATCGATAACTATTCTTGGCTTTGTTGGGATGACTAGAGACAACTCCATGTCTTGGGGATCTATAGTATAAAAAACTTTGATTGCTTGTGATGCTATAATGAAGGGATCATTCTTGTATACCAATCTTCTAAAGTCAACCACCGTGATGTTGTCATCATCATTCTTAACATAGTTATTGTCAGCTCACTTGCACTTAAAAAGTGCTATACGTAATCCCCCCATAATCAAGTTCCCAAATATCTTCAATGAAACCAAAGTAGTTCATGGTCCCATATACCAGATTCTTGTCCTTGGCAGAGGCAATATGCATAGCCTCAGCATGGAGAGTCTGATAAGAACCTCGCCAATATACTTACGAAACCCTGTTATCAATAAAAAGGCACCAAGACCGTTTCTACTCAGATTTGGATGAAAGTCACCACGACCTGTTGATTATATCGAAGCAAGAACCTTGGTAAATCGTAGACGCCACAATCAAGGATGGAAAGCTTGATTGATAAGTCGGGGTGGGTTGAACGCCCGGATTGATCCGATGAGTTCGTGTAGTTCATCAAAGAACCAAAGAAAGAATTTTTTCTCTCAAAAAATAAACATTCATTTGTTCATTATCCTTAGAAACTCCTATTTATAGGCCAAAATTGCAAAGGAAAGTTGATAAATTCAAACATAACTACTAATCCTAATTTTAAGCCTAAAATAAAAACCAAAAGAAAGGAAAGTCTTAATGGCTGATTTTCAGCCATTTACATGCCCAACAATTAAAGGAAAGTGCAATTAATCCTCGTCAACAATTTGCACAAATGATCAGCCGCATGTGTGCCAAAAATGGGAAAGTTTCTAAAATTCTTCCATTGACTTGATCTTGCAAAATTTGAGCTGATTTCAAGCTTGACTCATCCAGATTCTTCTAGAACATGGATCAAATTGATGCACCTTTGTGGCTGACATGGGCCTGGGTCAATGGGCTTGCACAAATTTTCTTGATTCCAGATTTCGTGAATCAGTCCATTTAGTGCTTCCTTGAATTTCTTAGCACAGGCTCTTGTGACTGGTCCAACAGGAACTTGTATTGGGTCAACCACCTTCATTGCATTTAAGCTCCCTAAGTCTCCATCATTCCACTCCTCTTGACAAGGATTTGTCCTCAAATCAGACTCTGCATCAAAAGAACTCAAATCAGAAACATTGAAGGTAGCACTTACATTATACTTACCTTGCAAATCGAACTTGTAAGCATTGTCATTAATTCGTTCAAGGACCTGAAATGGACCATATCCCCGTCGTAACAACTTTGACTTTCTTTGTTCCAGAAAATGCTCCTTTCTGAAGTGCAACCACACCTAGTCTCCGGGTTCAAAAATCAGCTTGTGTCGCCCCTTGTTGGCTTGCTTTGCATATTGTTCCATTCTTCGCTCAATGTTGAGTCTTGCTTTCTCATGAATCTGTTTAACAAAGTCAGCCTTTCTTTTGCCATCTAATTAACACGCTCAAAAATAGGTAATGGTGATAAATCTAATGGAGACAAAGGATTAAAACCATAAACAATTTCAAAAAGTGAATACTTAGTAGCAGAATAGACAGAACGATTATATGCAAACTCAACATGTGATAAACAGTCATCCCATGATTTAATGTTCTTACTGATGATTGCCCTTAATAAGGTTGACAATGTCCATTTACAACCTCAGTTTGACCATCAGTTTGTGGGTGACAAGTAGTAGAAAACAACAGCTTAGTACCTAACTTACTCCACAAAGTCTTCCAAAAGTAGCTCAAGAACTTAGCATCTCTATCTTAAACAATTGTCCTAGGCATGCGATGTATTCTCACAATCTCCCTAAAGAACAATACAGCAACATGGGATGCATCATCAGTTTTATGACAGGGAATAAAATGTGCCATCTTAGAAAATCAATCTACAACCACAAACACACTATCCTTCCCACGTTTTGTCCTAGGTAAACCTAACACAAAGTCCATTGAAATATCAGTCCAAGGCTCACTAGGAATTGGCAAAGGTGTGTATAAACCATGGGGTTGTGCTCTCGATTTAGCTTGCCTACAAGTGACACATCTACCACATATTCTTTCAACATCTCTTTTCATATGTGGCCAAAAGAAGTGTTCTTGCAAAATAGCTAAGTTTTAGCAATTCCAAAATGCCCCATCAATCCGCCACCATGGGATTCCCTCACTAACAAATCTCTCAACGAACAATTAGGTACACAAAGCTTATTCCCCCGAAACAAAAATCCATAATGTCTATAAAATTTACCCATTGCGTTTTTCTCACAAGCTCGATACTCCTCACTAAAATCTTGGTCAAAAGGGTATAAATCCTTAATATGCTCAAAACCAAGCAGTTTAGCGTCAAGGATAGAAAGTAATGCGTACCTGTGAGAAAGTACATCTGCAACGACATTCTCTTTACCTTGCTTATATCGGATGACGTAAGGAAATGTCTCGATGAATTCCACCCAGTGGGCATGCCTCTTGTTCAACTTTTGTTGTCCCTTTAGATGTTTCAATGAATTGTGATCAGTGTGAATCATGAATTCCTTGGGCCATAGGTAGTGTTGCCAAGTCTTTAATGCTCAAACCAACGCGTACAACTCCTTGTCATAAGTCGGGTAATTTAGTGTTGACCCACTCAATTTTTCACTGAAATACATGATTGGTCGTCCTCCTTGCATCAGCATGGCACCTACACCTACACCAGAAGCATCACATTCAATTTCAAACTTTTTAGAAAAATCAGGTAAAGCAAGTAAAGGAGCATGAGTAAGCTTATGCTTAATAAGCTGAAATGCCTTCTCTTGTTCTTCTCCCCACTTGAACCCAACATTCTTCTTGATTACTTCTGTGAGTGGTGCAGCCAAAGTATTGAAAATCCCTTACAAACCGTCGGTAAAAGCTAGCAAGTCCATGAAAACTCCTTGCATCTCCAATGCTTGTGGCACTTGGCCATTCTTGGATAGCCCTAACCTTTTGATACGAATCCTGCTAAGAACTAACGCGACCCTAACCAAAATTGGTCTCCAAGATTAAAATTCCTAATAGGTTTTGAATGGAACCACGACCCGATGCCTAACAAGAAGCACAAACCTTGGTATACGAGGACGCCACAATCAGCTATGGACGGACTGATTGATGAGTCTATAAACGCCACAGAATTTTTTGATAAGTTTGAATAGTTTGTCTAAGAACCGAAGAGAATTAAACCTCAATTTGTTTGTTAAAAACTGATCCCTATTGAATGAAATTCGTTGCAATATATAGTGGTTTCCCCTTTGTGAATTTTTAGCTCCTAATTGCCCATGGAATTTCGGGCAAATCAATTACAAAAAAAAACATCTAATCTAAAGCAAATAAGGTAAGTTCCCTTAATGGCTTAAAAGCCTTACAATAATAGAACTAAAACAAACGCATGTTTCTAAAAGAAAAGGAAACTAGACAATAAAGAGGTAAATAGTTGATTCTTCTCGCCACTTGTTGCCTCAAAATGGGAAAGTAACTGAAATGAAAGTAGCTTGATTATTTGCAGCCATATGGTGCTACTCACTTGATTCTGCAAACACGATTACTCGGTCCCTTCTAGAACTTGAATCATGCATTTGTTGGTTTGGATGTCACATGCAATTCCCTCAATGGGCCTCCACGCAATAGCTTGAGCCCAAGTTACTTGAATCAGCCCAATAAGTGCTTCTTTGAACTTCTTCCACGAGCTCTTGTAACTGGACCAATGAGAACTTGAATTGGATCTGAATATGTCTCATCCCACGTGCTCTTGCTTGTGCTAACGATGTCCTCATCATTCCCCTCCTCTACAGAGGGATTTGTCCTCAAATTATCGCCTGCATCAAAAGGACATAGATCAGAAACATTAAAGGGGGCACTTAGACTGCACGTGAAGGGAGGATTGTGAACCCATATATATGACACCCAAGACCTCTCTTGCTAACCGATGTGGGACACATCATTCCCAACCCCTTTAGACTGCAAGTCCTCGTGCAGGGAACCTTTGTACATGCACCCACCGACCAGTCAAGAGTAGGCTCTGATACCATATTATATGAACCCACCTAACTCCACCCCAAAAGCTAGCTTGTGAGGGGAGGATTGTGAACCCATATATATAACACCCAAGTCCTCTCTTACTGACTGATGTGGGACACATCACCTTTTCTTCGTCGACCTGTATACCTTGAGCACTAACAACAAAATCAAGAAATACAAGCTTATCGGTGCAAAAGGTACACTTCTTAAGATTAGCATACAACTTTTCCTTTCATAAAACATCTAAAACAAGTTTCAAATGTTCAATATGATCGTCTAAGTTGCTGCTATAGATCAGGATATCATCAAAATAAACGACGACAAATTTCCCAATAAAAGCTCACAAAACATGGTTCATTAAACACATAAATGTGCTAGGTGCATTGGTTAAACCGAAAGGCATTACCAACCACTCATACAAACCTTGTTTTGTTTTGAAAGTCGTCTTCCACTCGTCTCCCTCTTTCATGCGAATTTGATGATATCCACTTTCCATATCACTTTTAGAAAATACACAAGCACCATGCAATTCATCTAACATGTCATCCAAGCGAGGAATGGGATGTCGATACTTTACCATGATGTTGTTGATGGCTCGACAATCAACGCACATTCTCCACGTCCCATCTTTCTTAGGCACAAGTAAAACTGGTACGGCACACGGGCTCATGCTTTCTCTCACGTACCCCTTCTCCATCAACTCACTTACTTGCCGTTGGAGTTCCTTTGTCTCCTCGGGATTACTCCTATAGGCTGGTCGATTTGGAATTGTAGCCCTAGGTATGAAGCTGATTTGATGTTCAATCCCATGAATTGGAGGTAAACCTTGCGGTGTTTCCTCGGGAAAGACATAATCAAATTCCTGCAAAAAAGAAACAACAAAACTATGCAAGCTGGAATCAAGGTCATTAGTGTTTAATAACGCCTCCTTATACATGAGTAAAATCATCAGCTGATTAGAAAACAAAGCTCTCCTCACATCACTCACTCTTGCATAAAAAGTTTGTTTTTCTCTCTATTTTTACCTCATTGGCCGAATCTTCTTTTGTATTGGCTCTCTCAATTTTCTCTCCTTTTCTCGGCCCTTTTTTTCCTCTCTGGCCGAACTCTCTCTCTGCACTCCAACACTCATTATTTTCACTCCCTTTCTCTCTCTTTTTCTCATTCTCTCCTTTTTGTTCACTCTCCTTTTGTAACCAAACTTGATCTTCATGAACCTGTTTAGGTGTCATTGGTACAAGAGTAAATGGTCTCTGGTTGTGTGCAAGAGAATATTTATTGGTGTAGCCATCATGTTTGACTCGACGATCAAATTGCCATGGTCGACCTAGTAACAAGTGCTCGGCTTGCATTGGGACTACATTGTACAAAACTTCATCTTTGTATCTACCAATGCAAAACGAAATTAATACCTGTTTAGTTACCTTCACTTCACCACTATTATTCAACCATTTCAACTTGTAAGGTCGAGGATGTTTGGTCGTTGGCAGCCCTAATTTGTCAACCATAATAATGCTAGTAACGTTTGTACAACTCCCTCCATGTAGTATCACACTACATACCTTGTTCCGCATGTGGCACCTAGTATGAAAAATTTTCTCATGTTGCTCTTCTTCTTCCTCTTTGGCTTGCACACTAAGGGCTCGTCGAGTGACCAACAATTCACCTTGGGCAGCATACTCCTCCTCATCCACGTCCTCCAATGGTGGCATGGAGTCCTCGTCTGATTCGTCATCCGTAACCTCTGTAGTCCTGTAACACCATCACAGTTTCGAGATGTGACCCCTACCTTGGCATTTGAAACATTTAATATCACGGTTTTTAGAAGTGGATGAACCATGTTTACCTTGGTTTGAAGGGCTAACCATGGCTGGTTTTGGCTCGAACTTAGGCCTAGCGACCAATTTCTCTTCTCTCTTCCCATAGTTTGGCTTCCATGAAGGAGGTCTTGAACTAACATTTGCACGTGAACTACCCCTCCTTTTGAGCTGCTGCTCTACCGTGATGGCCATGTGCACCATGTCTTCTAATTCTATGTAGTGTTGCATCTCCACCCTATCTTGAATATCTACATTTAGCCCTTGCAAAAATCTTGCCATGGTTGCTTCTCGATCTTCTTCAATATTGGTTCGTATCAGGGCTATTTCCATTTCTTGATAATATTCTTCCACACTCCTATTTCCTTGTCTAAGTCCTTGCAACTTCTTGTACAATTCCCAATAGTAACGTCTGGGCACAAATCACTTTCTCATCACCGTTTTCATCTCCTCCCATGTCTCAATTGGGTGTTCTCGATTCCGTCACCTATTCATTACCAACTGATCCCACCATACAATCACATAGCTAGAGAACTCAATTGCAACAAGCTTAACTTTCTTTAACTCTGAGTAGTTATGGCAATCGAACACTAGCTCCACTTTCTTCTCCCACAATAGGTAAGCTCCGGGGTCATTTTTCCCTTGGAATGGTAGAATCTTCATTTTAATACCTCCCATATTATTGTCTTCCGAGTCCCTAGCTTCTCTATTCCCATTTCCACGCCTAAATCTACCCCTATTGATCGGCAGTTCCTCCAACTCTTCTAATTCATCTTCCTCCAAAAGGCTCTCCGCCTATTTTGCATGTTTTGTGGCTGCCTATTATGTGTTCTGGCATCAACTTGATCCAATCTCTCCTGAATGGGCTCTGGCGCTTGCGTCAACAACCATTCCATTTGCCTCATTAATGCTTGCAACTGAAGATTTGGAACGTTTTGTTGTGGAAGATCATCTTCAGCTTCTCTTTCTTGATTCGGATTCATTTTTTTTAAACCTACAAAACAATGTTAGACAATAAAGTACCTTACTTCTCTCCTTCACGTGTTTCACTCTATCACTTGGTCACTCAATTCACTCATATTTCACTCAAATAATTGGCTTTTACCCTCGAATGTTCTCACCACTCTTGCCTCTTCTTTTTTCACTCGTTTATTCTCTCTTTCGGTTCTTTTGGAATTACGCAAACAACAATCAAATCTATCCGGTAACAAATTCAGCAGGATGTTTTGATACGTAGTTTGGAATGAAGCAAATTTTTGCACTACGAGGTGAGGTCAAATTCGGACTCCTGGACACTCAAACAATGGAAAGGAAACAGAAAATTTTAAGGAGGGTCTCCAGACTTTTTTTTTTTTTTGGATCCTCTTGATTTTTCTTTTCTTTTCTTTTCTTTTTTATTTTCTTTTCTTTTCTTTTTTTTTTTGAAATTCGACAATAACAAAGGCTAATAGACCAAGAAACACAAAACAGGAAGCTGCAACCTAAACTTGAAGCCCAAGACACTAGTTACCCGAAACCAAAACTAACCCTAGCAGCCCTAGGTGAAATTTCGGCCACACTAAGTTCTTTCCCAAACAAGAATTTTGCAAAACAACCTAGAATAGAATTTCAGAGTTGACCTTGTCAATAAACCAAAGAAAGTTCAAGAAACACAAACGAGGATGCAAGAACCCTATGAATTTAACAAACTTGAAATATTTTGTTTTATTTTTGAACGGAATAGAATGCAAGTAATAAATTAGAATGCATAAACAAATAAGGATAGACTAACCTGAGGCTAGAACTAGGGCTCTGATAACCAAATGATAAGAACCTCGCCAATATACTGACGAAACTCATTATCAATAAAAAATACACCATGATCGTTTCTACTCAGATTTGGATGGAAGTCATTGCGACCCGTTGCTTATATCGAAGCAAGAACCTCGGTATATTGTAGACGCCACAATCAAGGATGGAAAGCTTGATTGATAAGTCAGGATTGAATGCCTGTTTTGATCCGAAGAGTTCGTGCAGTTTGTCAAAGAACCAAAGAAAGAATTTTCTCTCTTAGAAAATAAGCATTCATCAATTATTCATTAACCTTGGAAACGCCTATTTATAGGCCAAAACTACAAAGTGTCACCCAAAAAGAAAAGTTGACAAATTCAAACATAACTACTAATCCTAATTTAAGCCTAAAATAAAAACCAAAAGAAAGGAAAGTCTCAATGGCTGATATTCAGCCATTTACACGCCCAACAATTAAAGGGAAGTGCAATTTAATGCTCTTCAACAACTTGCACAAATGATCAGCCACGTGTGTGTCAATAATGGGAAAGTTTCTGAAATCCTTCCATAGACTTGATCTTGCAAAATTTGAGCTGATTTCAAGCTTGACTCATCTGGATTCTTCTAGAACTTGGATCAAATTTATGCACCTCTGTGGCTGACGTGGGCCTGGGTCAATGGGTTTGCACAAATTTACTTGATTCCCAATTTCGTGAATCAGCTCATTTAGTGCTTCCTTGTATTTCTTAGCTCGGGCTCTTGTGACTGGTCCAACAGGAACTTGAATTGGGTCAGCCACCTTCCTTGCATTTGAGCTCCCCATGTCTCCATCAGAAGCCTTCCTAAAAATTCCAATAGCATTGTGAAACTAGAATTTGACCACTCACTCGACGCTTTCAAATTCCATAATCCAACTAAAGCAGACAATTTAGTGAAATTTGTACACCCTTCATACACGGGTGTCTCTGCATCATTCAACATTGTCTCAAATAAATCTGGACAATGCACAAAGTGTTCTTCTAAATCATTGACCATATCAACCATATTGTCTTGAGCATCCATATTGTCCTTCACAATAGCTTGCTTTTCTTTACATAGTAAAGTTGGATTGAAATTAGACTCGCCATGAAAATACCACGTTTGATAAATACTTATAATTCCATTTTGAAATAAATGTCCTCTAACAATTGGAATTGGATGCAATCTATGGTTTCCACATTGAGCACAAGGACACCAAATTTTATCACCATTGGCATGACTTTTGGCAAAATCCAAGAAGTCTTCCACACCATTCACATACTATCTAGACAATGGAAAATCTCACATCCATTTCCTATCCATTTTGCAATTCCTAAATCAAAATAATAAATAGCAAATATTCAATTAAAATTAATTTCACAAATTATATATATACCCACCTATATATATCAATTAATCATAAAACAAAATCATCATCCATCATAACACAAGTTACACATACTCATTATAAAACAAAGAAATCATACCCATGATCCACAACACAAATTTCATAGAATAAACAACTAAATCAACAACTATTTATCAATTACGGATTAATTATATAACACAATCAACAACAATTTATCAATTTCTAACAAAAACTTACAATTTGGGCTGAGATTAAGGAGTGTGGAGGCAGAGAGGGACGGCGGCAGTTGATTTGAACTGGTCTATATTTATATTTGAAAAGTGAGTTTCTAAATTGTGTCTAAATGTCGATGTGGGAAAATGAGGTTATAAGTAAGATACCACGACGATTTTGTTAAAAAACTATCGTGGAATGTACTTGTATCTACCCTGATGGTTTTTTGAAAAACCGTCGTGGTAGCTCTCCTATTCGACGATGGTTTTTTAAAAAACCATCGTGGTAGCTACCGCCCCGTTCCACGACAGTCTTCTTTTCGCAGGCGTAACTCGCTGTGCTTTTCTCGCCTTGCCATGACGGTTTTTAGGAAACAATCATTAAATAAAGGTCATGTAATCCAAAATTTCTTGTAGTGTTATTGTTTTAAGGTTGTGATATTTTCAAAGTTTTGTCACATAAACACATTTGTATGTTTTTACATGATTGTGTTATCTTGCTAAATTATTATGCTATGTTTGCTTAGGTTTGGTATTTGATTCTTTATTGTAGATTAAAAATGTTTAAAAATACTTTATCATCGATACTTGGCAAAAACCAATTAACTAGAGAGAATTATAATGATTGAAAATGGAACCTAAACATTGTCCTCTCCTTTGAGAAACTAAAATTTGTGCTGAAGACGCCTTGTCCTCCTGAGCCTGCGAGAGATTCCACCAACTATCAAATCCAAGCATGTGATCGTTGGAAAGATGCTAATGATCAGGCCCGCTGCTATGTTATGGACAGCATGAACAATGTGCTGCAGGCTCAGCATGAGGCTTATGAAAATGCTAAATAGATCTTGGATAATCTGGATAACGTTGGATAATTTGTATATGATTCTTTATTGTCAATTAGAAATGTCTAAAAACGCTTTATCATCGATACTTGATAAAAACCAATTAACCAGAGAGAATTATAATGATTGAAAATGGAACCTAAACATTGTCCTCTCCTTTGAGAAACTAAAATTTGTGCTGAAGACACCTTGTCCTCCCGAGCCTACGAGAGATTCCACTAACTACCAAATCCAAGCATATGATCATTGGAAAGATGCTAATGATCAGGCCCGCTGCTATGTTATGGACAGCATGAACAACGTGCTACAGGCTCAACATGAGGATTATGAGACTACTAAACAGATCTTGGATAATCTGAAAGACATGTTTGGAGGCCAGGCCTTAACAAAGCGGCAAGGGGAGCTTCAAAAACTTGTTAACTGTAAATAGAGACTGGGGATGTCTATAAAGGAGCACATGATGTTGGTCATAGGTTGCCTCACTAAGGCACAAACTAATGGAGCCTACATCGATGTTGAGACACAGATGACTGTGGACTTTCAGACTCTATCTAAGTTGTTTATCTCGTTTAGAGCTACTTTAAATTTAAGTACTGGGCAGGATATGACCTTAACAGAATTAATGAAATAGTTACAGGAGTTCGAATTGCTGATTAGAGAGTCTCCTGTTAGTGGCGAGGCCAATTTGGCGGCTGCTTCTAGTTCCAATCCTAATCCTAGGAATGGAAAGAAGCAATGGGCCAAGAATGGGAAATCTTCTATTCCTACAAATGGCAAGAACAAGAAGAAGAAGAAGAAGAAGAAGAAGAAGAACTCAAAGAAGCTATAGTACTTCTTCTGTGGGAAGGTTGGGCACATCAAGAAGAATTGCAAGGACTTCCTTTCCCAAGGGAGTAGGTATGATCTTCTGTATTTAGACACTTGTTTGGTTGAGAAATCCAGTGACATTTGGGTCATAGATTTTGGAGCAACTAATCATGTTTGTGTTTCTCTATAGGGGAAATGAGAAGTCTGCTTCATGAAGACTTCACACTTTGGATAGGCGATGGATCCTTGGTCTTAGCTGAAGTAGCGGGAGACATCCATCAACAGTTTGATAATTATAGGATTTTAATTTTACAAGATTGTTTTTATGTTCCTAAACTTAAAAGGAATTTAATTCCTGTAGCTTGTTTATTTAAAGACTCCTATTTGGTTACTTTTAATAATAAAGTGGTACTTCGTAAAAGTAAATCTTTTATCTGTTCTAGATGGATGCAAAATAATTTATATTTTATCAAACCTAAGATGGACTTACTACTTAATGCTGAGATGAAGATAATAACTCTAAAAGACTTAAAACTGCTCACTCTAATAAGACTTACCTTTTGCATTTGCCACTGGTCATGTTAACTTGAATAGGATTCAAAGGTTGGTAAGGGATGGACCTTTAAGTCACTTAAAGGTGGAATCTATACCTCAATGTGAATCTTGTTTGGAGGGTAAAATGACCAAAAGGCCATTCAGGTCTAAGGGCAATAGGGCAACTTATGCATAGTAATGTTTATGGACCGATAAGCATTCGGCTACGAGGAGGGTTTGAGTACTTCATTACTTTTATTGACGATTACTCAAGGTATGGGTTTGTGTACCTAATGCACCACAAAAACAAAACTTTTGACAAGTTCAAGGAGTTTCGAACTAAAGTGGAAAAGCAATTAGGTAGACTCATAAAGGCACTTCGATCCGATCGATGTGGTAAATACCTTTCTGATGAGTTCTTAGGACACTTATTAGAGAATGAGATTTTATCCTATTTGACTACATCAGGCACTCTGCAGAAGAATGGCATAGCGGAGAGAAGAAATAGGACTTTATTGGACATGGTCAGGTCCATGATGAGTTATTCACCATTACCTTTATCCTTTTGGGGATATGCACTACAAACCGCATGTTATCTTTTAAACAACATGCCTTCAAAATGGGTCCCTAAAACTACTCATGAGTTGTGGACGAGCAAGAAGACATCCTTAAACCATATTCACATATAGGGATGTCCGGCTTATGCATTGTTTAAGGATGTAAATAAATTGGAAGCACTTTCAGAAGTTTGCATATTTGTAGGATATCCAAAAGGGACTAAAGGGGGTTATTTTTATAACTCAAAAGAAAATAAAGTCATGGTTTCAACTAATGCAACTTTCGTTGAGGAGAGTTATATGGATGACTTTAACCTTTGAAGCAAAATGGTGCTCGATGAGTTAAGGGGTGATTCGATCACTTCAGGGTTTTGCCTGAAACCACTCCAATCGGTTCAAACGAGCTTGAACAACAACCTAAGGGGCTTCGACGTAGTGGAGGATAGGGCATCAACCCGAGAGGTATATGTTCAATGGTAAGGCCTTCTTGGTTGAAATGGATAAACATGACAGGGTTCCTTACTCTTACGCAGAAGCTATAGAGGATGTTAATTTGAAACTCCGGATAGAGGCTATGAACACAGAGATGAAGTCTATGGAGACTAAACGGGTCTAGGAACTTTTGGATCTTCTTGAAGAGGTAAAACCCATAGGGTATAAATTTATCTACAAGAGAAAAAGAGGAGTGGATGGAAAGGTTGAAACCTTTAAAGCTAGACTAATAGCTAAGGTTTGCACACAAAAGGAAGGAATTGATTACGAGGAAACCCTTTCACCTATAGCCATGCTTAAGTCCAACCGGATTCTCTTGTCCATAGCTAGCGCTCTCGACTATATCCCTATTGGAAGATGGTTTGTCTTGGCCATCAGAGGTAGACTCTATGAATAGAAACGTTGGCATATTGTCATAGGTGATGATGTGTTGGATCAAGAAATAAAGTGAATCGATTTGGATTAATAATTCTGTCTCAGCAAATCAATTCACTTTAGACAATCATTTGTATTGTATCTTAATCCTAAGATGAATAGTAGGCCCATTGTCTTGACTTGTATCTTTTGCTATACCAAAGGGTAATATCTACATTTTATAGTGGTACGCATGCCAGTACATTGGAGGCATGACTCTTGATAATGTAGACCTGTTATTCATAGATATGGAATCCATAGCCCCTCTTTAGGAGTAATTGATATCCTCTTATATGCGTTATCCTGCAATTAGAAAATTGGAGCGCTCAACCATTTAGATACATAGGTGTAACCATATGACATATCGTCTTTGGATGGTAAGTTTTCCAATGGTGAGATAATGGAACGTAAGATAAAAATAATAGGGAAGAGCCAATTATAGATAATCCTATAGGGATGCGATACATTATGATATGGCATGGAGACTTAGCTATATGAGCTTCGTAATTCTATATAGTTCGAGCGTATAGCTCCAAGCTTTTAGTGGAGTAGCGTTGGAGTTCATAATTATGAAATGTATATCTGGGATATTGGGTTTCATAATTATTGGGAGCTTGAACTATATAGGTGCATTTGGTCCCCTTTGCTAGCTCATAAAAATCTTGTAACAATACGGCGTGCTTTTCTAATAATTAGTGACTTATGTCAGATTTATCAGATTGGCTGCAATAAGATAAAATCAAATAATTCATATTTATTTATCGGTTAAATTAATTTTGTGATAAAATTAATTCAAGATAAACTTGTTGAATTATCAGAATTAGATAATTCATGTCTATTTATCGGTTAGATTAATTTTGAATAAATTAATTCAAGATAAACTTGTTGAATTATCAGGATATTTATTTTCCCAGAGATTATCCAGATATGACTATTTTAATCAGACAACTTCTTTGTTGGGTTATTTGAATTAAAGCTAAGGCTCTATCCTAAGAATCTTGGGTGGGAAATAAAAATTCGCAGGGAACTTTTTATCACAAGTTCGGTAGCCCGGTCTTTAAGTTTGACCTATCGATTTAGGAGGTTTGGCAGGCCGATCTGCTAGTTCGGCCTGCTGATCGGGAGATAAAAGGATCACATGATTCCACATGGATTTTATCAGATATTGATTCTAATTTGATTCTAATTCAACTTTTCTACGTCTTATTTGATAAGACTGACTCCTGGGCCCAATTTTTATATAAAGGGGAGTGAGTCTCATTATTATTTAGATCAGTTAAGAAATATAGAGTGCGACTCTGCTAGTTAGACCCTGTAACTCCCCACAAAGTTGTTGTTCACAAATCACGAACTATAGCTTTGGGTAGTTCTCAACTAGTTGGAAAGAGAGTCACATGGTGGAAAAGCTAAACAACATGAGCCCACACTTACTCTAATTAAGGATAAAGAATAGCAAAGAAGGCTTATTGGTTGAAGTCCTTTAAGAACGTTACTTCTCTTCATTGATTACAGGAGCTTTTTGGCATCTATGAGGTTAATAAGATATGGTTAATTTACACATATAGTGTGTTAAACTTGTGTTTTAGAAAATACTCTGATATAAAAATTTTAAAATTCTACTACGTACTATTTTTTTAACAGTATTGTTATAGGATTTATTATGAGCTAGTGAAGGGGACCCGATGGACAGACATAGTTCAAGCTCCTACAATTATAGAATACAATATCCTATATACATATTTTATAATTATCAACTCTAATGCTAAAAGCTTAAAGCTATACTCTCGAACTATATAAAATTACAAAGCTTCAATAAGCTAACTGTCTATGACATATCATAATGTGTCACATCCTCATAGGATATTCATAATTAGCTTAAATATAAATTCTGTTTTACCTTCCTGATTATTTTTATCTTACGCTCTATTATCACACCATTGGAATACTTACTATCCATAGATAATATAATATTCGGTTACACCTATGTATCCAAATGGTTGAGCGCTCCAATGTTTCAATTATAGGATAACACATATAAGAGAATATCATTGACTCGACAAAAAGTGCTATGGATTTCATATCTATGAATAACAAGTCTATGTAATCAAGGGTCATTCTCCAATGTACCGGTATGTGTAAATAAAGAGACATATGTCAAGAATACGGGCCCATTAGTCATTTTAGGATTAAGACACAACACATATGATCCTCTAATGTGGATTGATTTACACGAACAAAATTATTAACCAAATCAATTCAACTTTTATATCCCTAATCTAATACATTGTCACCTATGACAATGCACCAATGTTTCTACTCACAAAGTCTCACTCTGATGACCAACATAAGCTATCTCCCATTAAGGATGTAGACAACATAACAATTTTAGCATGAATAAAGTGCCCAACTTTATTCCCTCGATTGCAGATCTTATGATTTAGATTATCACCTTTAAGATTCATGTTTTTTGCATAATCTGTCCATCATATGCATGATTCTTAAAGGTTTAGACCGACAATCTTAGCTTTTGTTTACTTATTATATATTAAACAGTTTTGAACATAAAGAGAACAATATTTGGTATATGAATAATAAATAAACTCTTTATTGATAAAATGTCCCTAAAAATATATTACAACATTTTAGGCACCATGTCTAACAATCTCCCACTTGCACTAAGCGAGTAAATATGATATGTTATGCATCCCCATAGCCCCGATAGGCCATTATGTCCTCATACGCAATTAAGCATATTTCCACATTTCCACTCACCATATTGCTCTTTATCTCATGATACTCCCAATGAATATGCTTACTCTTCTTGTGAAATCTTAGTTCCTTAGCATTAGCTATCGCTGTAGTGTTATCACAATACAGTGATACCGCTTTATCCATACCAAGAACTACCTCAAGATCCCCAAGGAACTTCAGAAGCCACATTGCTTCTTTTGAAGCATCACTAGCAACCAGATACTCAGCCTCCATCATTGAAGCTAAAATGCAATCTTATTTGACACTTCTCTAAACAATGGCACTACTGTCCAGAGTGAACACAAAACCAGAAGTCGATCTTTTCAAATCCAGATAGGATTGAAAATCCAAATCAGTGCTAGAGGTGTGAGAACCTCACCAGAATACACAAGCATATATCCTTAAGTCCTTCTCAGGTACTTGAAAATATGCTTGGCTGTAACCCAGCGATTTGGTCCTAGATCCGTCTGAAATCGACTTACTATCCCAACCGCGTAACAAATGTCCAATTGTGTGTGAAGCATAGCATACATGAGAATACCCACTGCTAAAACATAAGGCACCTTCTTCATGTATTCTCTTTCTTGATCAGGCTTTGGTGAGTCTTTCTTAAAAAGAGCCTTTCTTAAAAAGAGTAATTCCAGACCTAGATGTTTGCCCACCTTTCTTAGAATTATATCTTGCATACTTCTTGAGAATTTTATCTACATATATAGCTTAAGATAAAGTAATTATTTTATTATTCCTATCCCAAAAGATCTGGACATCGAAAATATAATTAGCTTCACCCAAGTCTTTCATATCAAACTGCTTGGTCAACGATAATTTGACCAATGACAATGCTTCAATATCATTGCCAATTAACAGAATGTCATCTACATAGAGCAGTAGAAAAACCACTTTCCCATTTTTAATGTGTTTGTAAACATATGGTTTGTCCACATTTTGTTGGAACCCCATAAGTCTTGATCCCCTGATCTAATCTTATGTTCTAAGAATGGGAATCTTGGTTAAGTCTATAAATTGACTTTTGCAGCTTATAGACCTTACCCTCTTGACCCTTAGCCTTGAACCCGTCTAGCTGCACCATATATATAGACTCATCAAGATAGCCATTTAGAAAGGACGTCTTGATATCTGTCTACCAAATCTTATAGTCAAAAGCTACAGCTATAGATAAGAGAATACAGATGGACTTAAGCATGGCTAGATCCAAAAACTTTTCTCCCTAATCAATTCCTTCCTTTTGCATGTATCCCTTGGCTACTAGTCTAGCCTTATAGGTTTCGACTTTCCCATCTGTTCCCCTCTTTCTCTTATAGATCCACTTACACCCTATAAGTTTACCCCTTCAAGAAGATCCACAAGTTCTTAGACTTGATTAGTCTCCATAAATTTCATTTCAGTGTTCATAGCTTCTATCTAGAGCTTTGAATCAACATCCTCCATAGCCTTTCCATAAGTATAAGGATCTCTATCTTGTTCAACTGCTTTAGCCAAATAGGCTTCACCATTGAACATATAGCTTTTGGGTTGATGCCCGATCTTCCTACTACACCGAAGACCCTTAGGTTGTTGTTTGGTTGGATTTTCTATATTGATTAGATTGGTTTCAACTGGAACCCCCCAAGTAATCAAATCACTCGCCAACTCCTCGTGAGACACCTTACTTTGAAGCTTAAAGTCATTCATGTAACTTTCCTCAAGGAATGTTGCATTCGTTGAAACCATGACTTTATTTTCTTTTGGGTTATAGAAATAACCCCTTTTAGTCCCTTTTGGATATCCTACAAACATAAACTTCTGTATGTGTTTTCAACTTGTTCACTTCCTCATACAGGACATGAGCCGAACATCCCCATATACAAATATAGTTTAAGGATATTTTCCTACTCATCCACAACTCGTGAGAAGTTTTAGGAACTGATTTTGAAGGCACGTTGTTCAAAAGATAACATACGATTTGTAGTGCATATTCCCAAAAGGATAAATGTAATGCCAAATAACTCATTATAGACCTAACCATGTCCAACAAAGTCCTATTGCTTCTCTCAGCTACGCTATTCTGATGCGGAGTTCCCAGCGTAGTCAAATGAGATAAAATTTCATTCTCTAATAAGTGTCCTTAGAACTCATTGGAGAACCTCGATTGGATCGAAGTGCCTTTATGGGTTTACCTAATTTCTTTTCCGCTTTAGCCCAAAACTCCTTAAACTTGTCAAAAGTTTCACTTTTCTGATGCATTAGGTAGACATACCTATATCTTGAGTAATCATCAATAAAAGTGACAAAGTACTCATACCCCTCGTGCTCTAATGTTCATGGGACCACAAACATCATTACGCACAAGTTCTAAAATCTTCTCGGCCCTATTACCCTTAGACCCAAATGGTCTTTTGGTCATTTTGCCCTCTAAATAAGATTCATATTGTGGTATAGATTCCACCTTTAAATGATTTAAAGGTCAATCCCTTATCAACCTTTGAATCTATTCAAACTAATATGACTTAATTGCAAATGCCAAAGATAAGTCTTATTAGAGTAAGAAGTCTTAAGTCATTTAGAGTTATTATCATTAACCTCAGTGTTAAGCAGTATGTCCATCTTAGGTTTGATAAAACATAGATTGTTGTGCATCCATCTATCACAGGTAAAAGATTTATTTTTACGAATCACCACTTTATTATTAAAAGAAATTGAATAAGAATCTTTAAATAAACAAGAAATAGATATGAAATTCCTTTTAAGTCTAGGAACATAAAAACAATATTTCAAAACTAAAATCCTATAATTATCAAAGTAGAGATGGACCTCTCCCACTACTTCAGCCAACATCATGGATCCATCACCCATCCAAAGCATGAAGTCCTTATGCAATAGACTTCTTGTTTCTTTGAACCCCCGTAGAGAAATATAAACATGATTAGTTGCTCCAGAACTATGGCCTAAGTGATGAGACTATAAAAGTGTACATTTTCTAAGGCTTAAATCATTTATTTATACTTTCATTTCTCATTAAATCCTCTAAATTTTAATTAGTATTTTTGTGTCTTAGTGTGAAAATGTATTTAAAAATGTATTTTTAGTGTATTTTTATGTTTAAAAATATTTTTGATAATTTTTAGAGTCATCTCGGTGTGTTAACCGTAGGGTTTAGAATGTAAATAATCAAAACTATAAAAATAATAACCAGTTATTTTATTTTGAGTCTTAATGAGTTTAATAGTGTGTTTTAAGTTTGTAAATATGTTCTAATATATATTTTAGTAATTTTTAAAAATATTTCCAAGTCTTAAAAATCATATCGATATCAAACCAAAAAATACTAAAAAATTTTTAAGTTTGCAATTAATTTTATGTGTTTTAATGTAAAATAAATACTTTTAAAAATTATTGTAAATAATTTGTTTGTAAAATAATTAATTTAGAGTTTTTGTGAATTTTATATTTGAAATCTAGAGGAAAAATGAAGCAAAACGGTGCAAAAATAGGCAAAATTGAACAACAAATGCATCAAAAACACAACAAGTATTCGAATTGTGCTAAGTGGAGTACATGTGTCAAATCGTGCACGCGTTGACAATCTGCAGGCTACGTCAAAGAGAATCTGAGACCGCGTTGGATCTACTGTGGGCGTGTCCACTGTACATTTCCTTTAAGGCATCAGATTTGATTAATTTGACTAAACTAATGGCCAGCATTTCTGGACCATGATTGATAAGAACCTCGCCAATATACTGACGAAACCCGTTATCAATAAGAAGGCACCAAGACTGTTTCTACTCAGATTTGGATGGAAGTCACCGCAACCCATTGCTTATATTGAAGCAAGAACCTTGGTATATCGTAGACGCCACAATCAAGGATGGAAAGTTTGATAGATAAGTCGGGGTTGAACACCCGGATTGATCCGTTGAGTTCGTGTAGTTGGTCAAAGAACCAAAGAAAGAATTTTCTCTCTTAGAAAAATAAACATTCAGCAATAATTCATTAACCTTGGAATCGCCTATTTATAGGCCAAAATTACAAAGTGTTGCCCAAAAAGAAAAGTTGACAAATTCAAACATAATTACTAAGCCTAAAATAAAAACCAAAAGAAATGAAAGTCTTAATGGCTGATTTTCAGCCATTTACAGGCCCAACAATTAAAGGAAAGTGTCATTAATCCTCATCAACAATTTACACAAATGATCAGCTACATGTGTACCAAAAATGGGAAAGTTTTCGAAATTCTTCCTTTGACTTGATCTTGCAAAATTTGAGCTGATTTCAAGCTTGACTCATCCAGATTGTTCTAGAACTTGGACCAAATTGACGCACCGTTGTGGTTGACGTGGGCCTGGGTCAATGGGCTTGCATAAATTTTCTTGATTCCAGATTTCGTAAGGTCTACACAATCAAGAGTTATGTTTCCAACGTACTAGTATGCATACCATCATAAAGTTAGGATGTCACTCTTTGCTACAACAAAAAACATAAGTCAAGAATACGGGCCCATTAGTTATTTCAGGATTAAGACATAACACATATGATTGTCTAATGTAAATTAATTGGCACAAACAAAATTATTAACCAAATCAATTCGAATTTTATGTCCCTGATCCAATACATCATCACCGATGACAACTTGATGTTTGTATGTCCATCGAACCTCCTTTGCTAACTTATACATTTTTCTACAATTATATGGCATATTTCTTCTAAAAATCACTAACTTCTGTTAATTATATCATTGGTTCAATTCAATTGAATTTCATTGATCAATTCATGTTAGTATTACAAAAATAGTACGTAGCAGAATTTTAAAAATTTTATATCAGAATATTTTCTAAAACACAAGTTTGACATGCTATATGCATAGACTGAGAAGTTTTAAGTCTTTTAGAGTTATTATCATTCATCTCAGCATTAAGCAATAAGTCCATCTTAGGTTTGATAAAATATAGATTATTTTGCATCCATTTAGAACAGAAAAAAATTTTTTTTTACGAATCACCACTTTATTATTAAAAGAAACCAAATAGGAGTCTTTAAATAAACAAGCTACATAAATTAAATTCCTTTTATATTTACAAACATTAAAACAATCTCGCAAAATTAAATTCCTATAATTATCAAAATGAAGATGGACGTCTCCCACTGCTTCTTCTAAGACCAAGGATCCATCGCCCATCTGAAGCATGAAGTCTTCATGAAGCAGACTTCTCGTTTCTTTGAACCCTTTTCAAGAAACACAAATATGATTAGTTGCACTAGAATCTATGACCCAAATGTCACTAGATTCCTTAACTAAACAAGTTTCGAAATACAGAAGATCACACCTACCTCCTTTGGAAAGGAAGTTCTTGTAATGCTTCTTGATACGCCCGACCTTCCCATTCTTGGCCCGTTGTTTCTTTCCATTCCCAGAATTGGGATTGAAACCAGAAGCAGCTGCCAAGTTGGCCTCTCCACCTGCAGGAGACTCCCTGATCAGCAGTTCAAACTCCTATAACTGTTTCATCAATTTTGTTAAGGTCATATCCCGCCTATTGCTCAAATTAAAAGTAGCTCTAAACGAAATAAATTCTTTTGACAGATTCTCAAAGACCATAGTCATATGAGTTTCAGCATCGATGTTAGCTCTATTGGTTTATGCCTCAGCGAGGTAACCCATGACCAACATCATGTGCTCCTTTACAGACGTCCCCAGTCTCTGTTTACAGTTCAAGCATTTCTGAAACGCCCCTTACCGCTTTGTTATGGCCTGGCCTCCAAACATGTCTTCTAGATTATCCAAGATCTACTTCACAGTCTCATTATCTTCACGTTGAGCCTGTAGCACATTATTCATGATAGCCATAACATAGCAGCTGGCCTGATCATTTGCATCTAAAGTGTTTTTAGACATTTTTAATATGTTTTTGTCAAGTATCAAAGATAAAGTGTTTTTAGACATTTTTAATCTACAATAAAGAATCATATATCAAACATATGCAAACATATAATAATTATTCAATAAGATAACACAGTTATGTAAAAAACATACAAATATGTTTATGTGTCAAAACCTTGAAAATATCACAACCTTACAACAATAATTCCCAACTCAGAATTCAACAAGCTCCTAGGGGAGTCATGCCAAATTCAATCAGGAACACGGATCTCCTCCTCATTAATATATGCCAACCAGGACCCGTATGATTTAGCATATATTAATAATTGTTTCTTTGGCCATTAATTCTATTAGCAGAGCTCCTAGAGGAGGTTAATAATAAAATTTACATGAGTGTATAACCATCGTTTGAATATTTTATCCATGATTTATAATGACAACCTAGGGGTGTGCAACCATAAATCATGCTAAAATACCTTATCCTCTTAGAGATCTAATCTGGTACATGATAGAAATCCCTTCCTAGGGGTTGGGACCACCATGTTCTTCCTATGGACCAACGATAGAGGCCGTAGGTTCTCTCTTCGAAAACCTTCTCTCACTCAATCTTTTGAAATCAAGGTTTTATTTTAAGAACATGCATGAACAATTTTAATATGAACGACACTCCCTATTCTATATGACATGTTTTCAATATACATGGCAAATCATATTATAATAAAGACAAGCAAAGCAATCAAGCAAAGCTACAAGCAAAATAATAATAACCGTAATATCATGGTTCCACCCTAGAGAATAGAAAACAAAGATTATAAGAGAATAATCGAAACATATTATCGATTCTTCATCCTTGAATCCTCAAGCTATATCCTTTTTCATGTAATGCCCATCTTCAAGTCTTCAATCCCATATGAATCGAATACTTTATATTTCTGGTCATATCCCAATTTAATGTTTCTTAGAATTGTCCAAAAATAAAATTAAAACTGCACCTTTTCTGAAAAAATTTCTAACTCTCTGCCAACAAGCCGATCTAGGTGATCGGCCTGCCAGTCATGATACGAACCACGCCAAGAACTGACGCGACCCTAACCGAAGTTGGTTTCCAAGATCAAATTTCTAACCGGTTTTGGATGGAACCGCGACCCGATGCCCAACAAGAAGCACGAACCTTGGTATGTGAGGACGCCACAATCAGCTATGGAGAGACCGATTGATAAGTCTTGGTATGTGAGGACGCCACAATCAGCTATGGATGGACTGATTGATAAGTCTATGAACGCCACGGAAATTTCCGATAAGTTCGAATAGTTCGTTTAGGAACTAAAGAGAATTAAACCTCAAAATTATGTGTTATTACTTGTCCTAATTGATTGAAATTCGTTACAATTATATAGGGGTTCCTATGCGAATTTTCAGCCCCTAATTCCCATGGAAATTTCGGGAAACTCAATTAACAAAAGTCAAATCTAGACTAAATAAGGAAAGTTCCCTTAATGGCTTAAAAGCCTTACAATAATAGAAATACCAGAAACGGAAAAAAGGAAACTAGACATTAAAAGGTCAAAACTAATTCTTCTCGCCATGTGTCGCCTCAAAATGGGAAAGTAACTGAAATGGAAATTACTCAATCCCTTCTATAGCTTGAATCACGCATTTATTGGTCTGATTTTCGCATGCAATTCCCTCAATGGGCCTCCATGCAATGGCTTGAGCCCAAGTTGCTTGAATCAGCCCAATAAGCGTTTCTTTGAACTTCTTCGCACGAGCTCTCGTAACTGGACCAATGGGAACTTGAATTGGATCTGAAAAAGTCTCCCACGTGCTCTTGCTTGTGCTAACGATGTCCTCATCATTCCCCTCCTCTTGAAAAGGATTTGTCCTCAAATCATCGCCTGCATCAAAAGGACTTAGGTCAGAAACATTAAAGGAGGCACTTACACCATACTCACCTGGCAAGTCTAGCTTGTACGCATTATCATTGATCCTTTCGAGAACTTGAAAAGGACCGTCCCCTCTAGGCAATAGCTTGGATTTCCTTTGTTCCGGAAACCGTTCCTTGCGTAAGTGCAACCACACCCAATCACCGGGTTCGAAGACGAGCTTGTGACGCCCTTTGTTGGCTTGTTCAGCATATTGTTTAGTCCTTCGCTCGATGTTGAGTCTTGCCTTCTCGTGTATCTGCTTAACAAGATCAGCTTTTCTTTTTCCATCTAAATTCACATGCTCAGACAAAGGTAATGGCATTAAATCCAAAGGAGTTAAAGGATTAAAACCATAAACAATTTCAAACGGTGAAAATTGTGTAGCAGAATGAACAGATCGATTATAAGCAAACTCAACATGTGGTAAACACTCCTCCCATGTTTTGATGTTCTTTTTAATGACAGCCCTTAACAAAGTGGACAAGGTTCTATTCACAACTTCTGTTTGACCATCGGTTTGAGGGTGACAAGTAGTTGAAAACAATAGCTTAGTCCCTAACTTAGCCCACAAAGTCTTCCAAAAGTAGCTTAAGAACTTGGTGTCCCTATCAGAAACAATTGTCCTAGGCATACCATGAAGTCTCACAATTTCCCTAAAGAACAAATCAGCAACATTGGAAGCATCATCTGTCTTATGGCATGGAATAAAATGAGCCATCTTTGAAAACCTATCCACAACCACAAATATTGAGTCTCTTCCCCGTTTAGACCTAGGCAAACCTAACACAAAATCCATCGAAATATCAATCCAAGGTTCACTAGGTATTGGTAAAGGGGTGTATAAACCATGGGGCTGCACTCTTGATTTAGCCTGCCTACAAGTTACACATCTACCACAAAGCCTCTCAACATCTCGTTTCATATGTGGCCAATAGAAGTGTTCCTGCAACATAGCTAAAGTTTTCACTACTCCAAAATGTCCCATCAATCCTCCCCCATGGGATTCCCTCACTAGCAAATCTCTTAATGAACAATTAGGCACACATAATTTATTCTCCCGAAACAAGTATCCCTCATGCCTAAAGTATTTACCACTAGCAGATCTCTCACAAGCTTGATACTCAGTACGAAAGTCATGGTCATCAGCATATAACTCTTTAATGTGTTCAAAACCCAGTAGTTTAGCATTAAGAGTTGAGATTAAGACATACCTGCGAGAAAGTGCATCGGCAACGACGTTTTCCTTACCTTGCTTGTAGCGAATGACATATGGAAACGTCTCTATGAATTCTACCCAACTTATGATAAAGAGATGTATGCATTGGTTCGGGCATTAGAGACGTGGCAGCACTACCTATGGCCTAAGGAGTTCGTGATTCACACTGATCATGAGTCCCTGAAACACTTGAAGGGCCAGCACAAGCTGATGATACGAACCACGCCAAGAACTGACGCGACCCTAACCGAAGTTGGTTTCCAAGATCAAATTTCTAACCGGTTTTGGATGGAACCGCGACCCGATGCCCAACAAGAAGCACGAACCTTGGTATGTGAGGACGCCACAATCAGCTATGGAGAGACCGATTGATAAGTCTTGGTATGTGAGGACGCCACAATCAGCTATGGATGGACTGATTGATAAGTCTATGAACGCCACGGAAATTTCCGATAAGTTCGAATAGTTCGTTTAGGAACTAAAGAGAATTAAACCTCAAAATTATGTGTTATTACTTGTCCCAATTGATTGAAATTCGTTACAATTATATAGGGGTTCCTATGCGAATTTTCAGCCCCTAATTCCCATGGAAATTTCGGGAAACTCAATTAACAAAAGTCAAATCTAGACTAAATAAGGAAAGTTCCCTTAATGGCTTAAAAGCCTTACAATAATAGAAATACCAGAAACGGAAAAAAGGAAACTAGACATTAAAAGGTCAAAACTAATTCTTCTCGCCATGTGTCGCCTCAAAATGGGAAAGTAACTGAAATGGAAATTACTCAATCCCTTCTATAGCTTGAATCACGCATTTATTGGTCTGATTTTCGCATGCAATTCCCTCAATGGGCCTCCATGCAATGGCTTGAGCCCAAGTTGCTTGAATCAGCCCAATAAGCGTTTCTTTGAACTTCTTCGCACGAGCTCTCGTAACTGGACCAATGGGAACTTGAATTGGATCTGAAAAAGTCTCCCACGTGCTCTTGCTTGTGCTAACGATGTCCTCATCATTCCCCTCCTCTTGAAAAGGATTTGTCCTCAAATCATCGCCTGCATCAAAAGGACTTAGGTCAGAAACATTAAAGGAGGCACTTACACCATACTCACCTGGCAAGTCTAGCTTGTACGCATTATCATTGATCCTTTCGAGAACTTGAAAAGGACCGTCCCCTCTAGGCAATAGCTTGGATTTCCTTTGTTCCGGAAACCGTTCCTTGCGTAAGTGCAACCACACCCAATCACCGGGTTCGAAGACGAGCTTGTGACGCCCTTTGTTGGCTTGTTCAGCATATTGTTTAGTCCTTCGCTCGATGTTGAGTCTTGCCTTCTCGTGTATCTGCTTAACAAGATCAGCTTTTCTTTTTCCATCTAAATTCACATGCTCAGACAAAGGTAATGGCATTAAATCCAAAGGAGTTAAAGGATTAAAACCATAAACAATTTCAAACGGTGAAAATTGTGTAGCAGAATGAACAGATCGATTATAAGCAAACTCAACATGTGGTAAACACTCCTCCCATGTTTTGATGTTCTTTTTAATGACAGCCCTTAACAAAGTGGACAAGGTTCTATTCACAACTTCTGTTTGACCATCGGTTTGAGGGTGACAAGTAGTTGAAAACAATAGCTTAGTCCCTAACTTAGCCCACAAAGTCTTCCAAAAGTAGCTTAAGAACTTGGTGTCCCTATCAGAAACAATTGTCCTAGGCATACCATGAAGTCTCACAATTTCCCTAAAGAACAAATCAGCAACATTGGAAGCATCATCTGTCTTATGGCATGGAATAAAATGAGCCATCTTTGAAAACCTATCCACAACCACAAATATTGAGTCTCTTCCCCGTTTAGACCTAGGCAAACCTAACACAAAATCCATCGAAATATCAATCCAAGGTTCACTAGGTATTGGTAAAGGGGTGTATAAACCATGGGGCTGCACTCTTGATTTAGCCTGCCTACAAGTTACACATCTACCACAAAGCCTCTCAACATCTCGTTTCATATGTGGCCAATAGAAGTGTTCCTGCAACATAGCTAAAGTTTTCACTACTCCAAAATGTCCCATCAATCCTCCCCCATGGGATTCCCTCACTAGCAAATCTCTTAATGAACAATTAGGCACACATAATTTATTCTCCCGAAACAAGTATCCCTCATGCCTAAAGTATTTACCACTAGCAGATCTCTCACAAGCTTGATACTCAGTACGAAAGTCATGGTCATCAGCATATAACTCTTTAATGTGTTCAAAACCCAGTAGTTTAGCATTAAGAGTTGAGATTAAGACATACCTGCGAGAAAGTGCATCGGCAACGACGTTTTCCTTACCTTGCTTGTAGCGAATGACATATGGAAACGTCTCTATGAATTCTACCCAACTTATGATAAAGAGATGTATGCATTGGTTCGGGCATTAGAGACGTGGCAGCACTACCTATGGCCTAAGGAGTTCGTGATTCACACTGATCATGAGTCCCTGAAACACTTGAAGGGCCAGCACAAGCTGATGATACGAACCACGCCAAGAACTGACGCGACCCTAACCGAAGTTGGTTTCCAAGATCAAATTTCTAACCGGTTTTGGATGGAACCGCGACCCGATGCCCAACAAGAAGCACGAACCTTGGTATGTGAGGACGCCACAATCAGCTATGGAGAGACCGATTGATAAGTCTTGGTATGTGAGGACGCCACAATCAGCTATGGATGGACTGATTGATAAGTCTATGAACGCCACGGAAATTTTCGATAAGTTCGAATAGTTCGTTTAGGAACTAAAGAGAATTAAACCTCAAAATTATGTGTTATTACTTGTCCTAATTGATTGAAATTCGTTACAATTATATAGGGGTTCCTATGCGAATTTTCAGCCCCTAATTCCCATGGAAATTTCGGGAAACTCAATTAACAAAAGTCAAATCTAGACTAAATAAGGAAAGTTCCCTTAATGGCTTAAAAGCCTTACAATAATAGAAATACCAGAAACGGAAAAAAGGAAACTAGACATTAAAAGGTCAAAACTAATTCTTCTCGCCATGTGTCGCCTCAAAATGGGAAAGTAACTGAAATGGAAATTACTCAATCCCTTCTATAGCTTGAATCACGCATTTATTGGTCTGATTTTCGCATGCAATTCCCTCAATGGGCCTCCATGCAATGGCTTGAGCCCAAGTTGCTTGAATCAGCCCAATAAGCGTTTCTTTGAACTTCTTCGCACGAGCTCTCGTAACTGGACCAATGGGAACTTGAATTGGATCTGAAAAAGTCTCCCACGTGCTCTTGCTTGTGCTAACGATGTCCTCATCATTCCCCTCCTCTTGAAAAGGATTTGTCCTCAAATCATCGCCTGCATCAAAAGGACTTAGGTCAGAAACATTAAAGGAGGCACTTACACCATACTCACCTGGCAAGTCTAGCTTGTACGCATTATCATTGATCCTTTCGAGAACTTGAAAAGGACCGTCCCCTCTAGGCAATAGCTTGGATTTCCTTTGTTCCGGAAACCGTTCCTTGCGTAAGTGCAACCACACCCAATCACCGGGTTCGAAGACGAGCTTGTGACGCCCTTTGTTGGCTTGTTCAGCATATTGTTTAGTCCTTCGCTCGATGTTGAGTCTTGCCTTCTCGTGTATCTGCTTAACAAGATCAGCTTTTCTTTTTCCATCTAAATTCACATGCTCAGACAAAGGTAATGGCATTAAATCCAAAGGAGTTAAAGGATTAAAACCATAAACAATTTCAAACGGTGAAAATTGTGTAGCAGAATGAACAGATCGATTATAAGCAAACTCAACATGTGGTAAACACTCCTCCCATGTTTTGATGTTCTTTTTAATGACAGCCCTTAACAAAGTGGACAAGGTTCTATTCACAACTTCTGTTTGACCATCGGTTTGAGGGTGACAAGTAGTTGAAAACAATAGCTTAGTCCCTAACTTAGCCCACAAAGTCTTCCAAAAGTAGCTTAAGAACTTGGTGTCCCTATCAGAAACAATTGTCCTAGGCATACCATGAAGTCTCACAATTTCCCTAAAGAACAAATCAGCAACATTGGAAGCATCATCTGTCTTATGGCATGGAATAAAATGAGCCATCTTTGAAAACCTATCCACAACCACAAATATTGAGTCTCTTCCCCGTTTAGACCTAGGCAAACCTAACACAAAATCCATCGAAATATCAATCCAAGGTTCACTAGGTATTGGTAAAGGGGTGTATAAACCATGGGGCTGCACTCTTGATTTAGCCTGCCTACAAGTTACACATCTACCACAAAGCCTCTCAACATCTCGTTTCATATGTGGCCAATAGAAGTGTTCCTGCAACATAGCTAAAGTTTTCACTACTCCAAAATGTCCCATCAATCCTCCCCCATGGGATTCCCTCACTAGCAAATCTCTTAATGAACAATTAGGCACACATAATTTATTCTCCCGAAACAAGTATCCCTCATGCCTAAAGTATTTACCACTAGCAGATCTCTCACAAGCTTGATACTCAGTACGAAAGTCATGGTCATCAGCATATAACTCTTTAATGTGTTCAAAACCCAGTAGTTTAGCATTAAGAGTTGAGATTAAGACATACCTGCGAGAAAGTGCATCGGCAACGACGTTTTCCTTACCTTGCTTGTAGCGAATGACATATGGAAACGTCTCTATGAATTCTACCCAACTTATGATAAAGAGATGTATGCATTGGTTCGGGCATTAGAGACGTGGCAGCACTACCTATGGCCTAAGGAGTTCGTGATTCACACTGATCATGAGTCCCTGAAACACTTGAAGGGCCAGCACAAGCTGATGATACGAACCACGCCAAGAACTGACGCGACCCTAACCGAAGTTGGTTTCCAAGATCAAATTTCTAACCGGTTTTGGATGGAACCGCGACCCGATGCCCAACAAGAAGCACGAACCTTGGTATGTGAGGACGCCACAATCAGCTATGGAGAGACCGATTGATAAGTCTTGGTATGTGAGGACGCCACAATCAGCTATGGATGGACTGATTGATAAGTCTATGAACGCCACGGAAATTTCCGATAAGTTCGAATAGTTCGTTTAGGAACTAAAGAGAATTAAACCTCAAAATTATGTGTTATTACTTGTCCCAATTGATTGAAATTCGTTACAATTATATAGGGGTTCCTATGCGAATTTTCAGCCCCTAATTCCCATGGAAATTTCGGGAAACTCAATTAACAAAAGTCAAATCTAGACTAAATAAGGAAAGTTCCCTTAATGGCTTAAAAGCCTTACAATAATAGAAATACCAGAAACGGAAAAAAGGAAACTAGACATTAAAAGGTCAAAACTAATTCTTCTCGCCATGTGTCGCCTCAAAATGGGAAAGTAACTGAAATGGAAATTACTCAATCCCTTCTATAGCTTGAATCACGCATTTATTGGTCTGATTTTCGCATGCAATTCCCTCAATGGGCCTCCATGCAATGGCTTGAGCCCAAGTTGCTTGAATCAGCCCAATAAGCGTTTCTTTGAACTTCTTCGCACGAGCTCTCGTAACTGGACCAATGGGAACTTGAATTGGATCTGAAAAAGTCTCCCACGTGCTCTTGCTTGTGCTAACGATGTCCTCATCAAGTCATGACCCATCAGCCTGTCGATCTTCACAGATCGGCCTGCCGAACTAGAAGTTTGGCCTGCCGCCAGAGCCATCTGATTTCTACCCTGCTAATAGCCTATCGAACCTTACATCCAGCCTACCGATCTACGACCATCAGCCTGCCAAATTAGAGGGTTCGGCATGTCGACCAAGTAGAAATCACCCTTTTCAGAAAATAAAATTTTTTAATATAATTCATTAATTTTATTTTCAACAATTCAAAAACATAAAATTAGAGACTCAAAAAATACCTGGGAGCGTCATGATCCATCTTCTAGATCCGCTTCTAGACCTGTCTTCTTCGAATGATTATTTAATTACAAAATTCTTGCAAATTAAAAATCAAATAATAATTCCTAGACGAAGATGATAGTCTGCCATCTAATTACATGAAAAACCTAGATACACATTCTAACCTCTAAGGAACCATAACCGGTATAAATTAATTAATTAATTAATATTTAAATAATAATTTAATAAACCATAATTAATTAATAAACATTCACCATATAAACCATGACAACATATAAAATATATAGAAACCTAGAGTGCCAACTCTCCATAAAATTAAATTCAAGCATAGGAGAGATCAAGATCATATAATTTATACATATAGCATGATCATAATAGAAAAGTTATACATAGCATGATCATAATTTATACATAGCATGATCAAGATCTCAGGGAATCTTTTATTTTTCACCCAAGATTTTATAGGATAAAGTCTCAGTTTTAATTCAAATAACCCAATAGAAAAGTTATCTAATTAAAACAACTTTATCTAGATAATCTCTAGGAAAATAAATCAATTCCTAATAATTCTACAAGTTTATCTTGATTTAATTTATTTAAAATTAAATCAACTGATAAGCAGACAAGAATTATCTGATCTTAATAATTCAACAACTTAATGTAAATTAATTTTGTTACAAAATTAATTTAACTAATAAACAGACATAAATTATTTGATTCTTTCGAATTTCAACCAATCTAATAAATCTGACATAAGTCATCAATTATTGGAAAAGCATGCCGTATCGTTACAGGATTTTGTAAACTAGCAAAGGGGACCAAATGGACCTATATAGTTCAAGCTCCCGATAATTATGAAACCCAAATATCTCAGATATACATTTCATAATTATCAACTCTAACGCTACTCTACTAAAAGCTTAGAGCCACACTCTCAAACTATATAGAATTATGAAGCCTGTATAGCTAAGTCTCCATGACATATCATACTATATCGTATCCCTATAGGATTATCCATAATCGGCTTTGTTTTTATCTTACATTCCATTATCTTACCATTGGAAAACTTACCATCCAAAGACAGTATACTATTCGATTACACCTATGTATCCAAATGGTTGAGCACTTTAGTTTTTCAATTATAGGATAACACATATAAGAGGATATCATTACTCCTAAAGAGGAGCTATGGATTCCATATCCATGAATAACAGGTCTACACTATCAAGAGTCATGCTTCCAACATACCGGCATGCATACCACTATTAAAATTTGGGTGTCACCCTTTGGGACATCAAAAGACACAAGTCAAGAGAACGGGCCCACTATTTAACTCAAGATTAAGATACAATACAAATGATTGTCTAAAGTGAATTGATTTGCCAAGACAAAATTATTCATCCAAATCAATTCACTTTCTGTCCCGATCTAACACATTGTCACCTATGATAACGTGCCAATGTTTCTACTCATGGAGTCCACCTCTGATGGCCAAGGTAAACCATCTCTCAATAAGGATATAGATGACATAACAATCTTTATATGAATAAAGCGCTCAACTTGATTCCCTCTATTGCGGATCTTATGATTTAGACCGTCACCTTAAGAATTGTGTCTTCTGCATAATCTGTCTATTATATGCCCAATTCTTAAAGGTTTAGACCGACAGTCTCAGACTATTGTTTGCTTGACATACATTCAACAAATATGAACATAAAGAGAACAAGATTTGGTATATAAATAATAAATTGATTCTTTATTGATAAAAATGTATCCAAAAACATATTACATTTTTACTCCTTAGGGCATACACGTCTAACAGTTAGTTTATTTGTTGAATTAATTAAACGTAATTAATTCAAAACAAACATATTGAGTTATTTATATCTTTTTTATTTGATGTGGATTATCGATATATGACTATTTTAATAATGTAACTTCTACACTGGGTTATTTGAATCCAAACTAAAGCTCTATGAAGGATTTCCATGGTAAATAAAATGGAGAACAATCCATAGTAGGCAGATTGGTTTGCCAATGAGAAGGTCTAGCTAACCAAAATAAGACAAATCAGCAAGCCGACTATATGAATAGGCCAGTAGTGAGCGTAACTAAGTTACGTATTTTAACACATTTTGATGCGGATTTTTAGCCCAGTTAAGATTTTAGATACCCTTTTTCAGTAGAATTGATGCCCTACCAACCACTATAAATAGGAGACTTATTCTTATTGTTAATTAGATCATTTGAGAAATTTAGAAAGAGATACTCTGAAACTTCCATAGAGTTATTGTGTAATATAAAGAACAATAATTCTTGGCTTTTTCTTGTGGTTAAAAGGAGCATCGTTACCAAGAGCAAAACTCAACAATGTGTGCCTACTTCCATTCTGTTCATGGAAAAGAGAACAACAAATGCATCAAAAACACAACAAATATTTGAATTGTGCTAAGTGGAGTACACATGTCAAATTGTGCACGCGCCAACAATCTACAAGCTACGTCAGAGAGAATCTCAGGCCGCGTTAGATCTACTGCAAGCGTGTCCACTACAAGTTTCCTTAGAGGTGTCAGATTTGATTAATTTGACTAATCTAATGGCCAGCATTTTTGGACCCTGATAGCCCACCTAGGCCCATTATTCTTTACTTCTTTTGTCTGTTAGATTACAACTTCAATGACTAGATCTATTTTGCACGTGTGCTGCCACTCTCTACGTTCAAGCAGATCAAAAACCCAAATTTGCACTCTCAAGAGCGAATCTTAAGCCAAGAAAAAGGAGGAAAAGATAATTTTGATCCCATTTTGTCAACAAATTAAACAGTAAAAAAATGATAAAAAAATTTAAATAGTAAAATTTGTGCTCTATATATACCGAGGCACCCCTCGTCGGGCCCTCGACCCTTTCCTCTTTCTTCTTTCAGTAGTTTTTCTACTGTTGAGATGATCTTATATGCATAGTACTTTGTTATAGATTTTGGTTGTATATCTGCTTTGCAATGCTTATATTTTTGTGGAATAAATTATTTTTTTTAAGTCTTTTATAAATATTGTTAATATTGTTATGCTGTCTAATTCTTGCATAAATTCAGTCATGCTTTCTTTATGTAATTAATTGTATTGCATAATTGACATTAATAATACTGAAATCATGCTTTTTTATTAAGTTAAGTTTCTGCTGCATTATAGACATTGGCACAATAATGCTTGGTAATTCTTGATTTATTATCGACAGAGGATGGCATGATGTATTCTTATACCATTTAATAATATGAGGTGTTGTCGGAATTAACGCAGTAATTTATTCCATTAAAATATATTAATTTTTGTTTGTTATTATCTTCTTTATCTTAAAATTATGTTAATTATAATTGTAGTGACAATGGCTATAATTTTCATAATTAGTGTGCCTAATCATTAGTGAGAGATGATTATTTTGCTACATTTATATGAAGACCCTTATAGCATTATGGCTTGCTATATTGTTGCTCTCGGTTGACTTATTAAAATAGTAAAAGTGCTTGCAATTAATGAGAAAATATATAATAAATTAAATGCCTTTGATAATTAATTATTTAGAATTAAACTTCTATACTAGTTATGAAATATACAAGGGATTCTCATAGCTTCATCATTTTAATTTTATGGTTAAAATTTTGAATTAAAAATAATCACAAAAATATTTATTTATTTTAAACTTTGTTTTGAACAACTGCTTGCCTTTTTGAAAGTTTATTTTTATCAATCTACCAAGTTACAAATTTTCAACTCCCTGTGGATAGGACAACTTTTTTATACTACTAATGTCCACCATTTAAGAAGAAACACTTTGGGGCAAGACACCAAGTGTCTCTTGATTCCTCAACTAGGATGATAGGACAACTTTTTATACTACAAATGTCTACCGTTTAAGAAGAAACACTTTGGGGTAAGACACAAAGTGTCACTTGATTCCTCAACTAAACAAGTTTCAATAACCAGAAGATCACACTTACCTCTTTGGGAAAGAAAGTCCTTGCAATTCTACTTAATGTTCCCAATCTTCACACAGTATAAGCACTTTAGCTTCTTTGGGCTCTTTTTTTTTTCTTCTTCTTATTCTTGCAATTTGTAGGAATAGAAGACTTTCCATTCTTAGCCCTCTTCTTCCTTCCATTCCCTAGGTTAGGATTGGAATCGGATGCAGTCGCTAGGTTAGCCCACCACCTGTAGGAGTTTCCCTAATCGTATTTTCAAACTTCTATAACTCCTTTATCAGCTCAGTTAAGGTCATATCTTGTATATTGCTCAAATTATATGAAGCCCTAAATGGGATAAACTCCTTATATAGAGTCTTAAAAACTATAGTCATCTATGACTTAGCATCGATATGAACTTTATGGGTTTGAGCCTTAGCAAGGCAACCCATGACCAACATCATATACTCTTTGTCATTTTGTTAGGGCTTGGCCTCCAAATATGTCTTCGACATTATCCAAGATCTACTTCATAGTCTCATAGTGTTCATGTTGAGCTTGCAGCACGTTATTTCTACTAGCCATAACATAACAGCGGACCTAATCATTAGCATCTTTCCAGCGATCATATGCTTGGATTTGCTCATTAGTGGGTTTTCCGATAGGTTCTAGAGGACTTGGTGTTGTTAGCATATATTTTAGTTTCTCAAAGGATAAGACGATTTTTAGGCTCCTTTTCGAATCATATAATTCTTGCTAGTTAATTGGCTCTTATCGAGTATTGATGATAAAGTGTTTCTAGACATTTTAATCTACAATAAAGATCCATATACCAAGTATAACTAAGCATTCTATAACAGTTTAGTAAGTGATGAGACTGTAAAAGTGTACATTTTCTAAGGCTTAAATCATTTATTTACGCTTTTATTTCTCATTAAATCCTCTAATTAATAGCATTTTGTGTTAATAAGTATTTTTGTGTCTTGGTGTGAAAATATGTTTAAAAATGCATTTTTAGTGTGTTTTTATGTTTTTAGTAATTTTTAGAGTCATTCTGGTGTGTTAAATAAGTGTCTAGTCTGTAAATAGTCAAAACTGTAAAAGTAGTGCGGTTATTTTATTTTGAGTTTTAGTATGTTTGATAGTGTGTTCTAAGTTTATAAATATGTCTTGTTATATTTTTAGTAATTTTTAAAAATATTTCCAAGTCATAAAAATTATATCTGTGCTAAACCGCAAGAGACTAGAAATTTTAGGAGTTTTTATCTATTTTTTTGTGTTTTATTGTAAAATAAATATTTTTAATATTTTTGTTTAATAATTAATATTAATGTGTTTGTGATTTTTAGATTTGAAATCTGGAGAAAAAACAGAGTAAAGCGACACCAAAACGGATAAAATCAGACATCAAATGCATTAAAAGATCCTTAAAATATTCGAATTCATATAGCAGGGACATGTGGCGTTACAAGGACCGCCGGATCAACTGAAAAATTAATCTCAGCCGTCCAAGGAAGAGACGTGTGTCAATGCGTCATCCGGTGCATCAGCGAAATCTTAGCGTGCAGTCCACGTGTCTAAATCTGATTGGCACATGTGTTACACGCACCGACAAGGCTGTAGGCAAGGCAGGGGAGTCTCAGGCCGCTTTGGATTGCGTGCGGTCGTGTTCACTTGCTCCCACTTTTCTATCCGTTCGATGAAAATAGCAAGAGCGATCCAACGGTTTTCAATCTTGGACCCACTAGACCACCTGGGCCCAATCTCCCTTGCGTCTGACAGCCATTGGATCTCGTCTTCAACGCTCTAGATCGTGCTTGTTTTGTGCTGCTCTGGTATGCATCACACAGGATTACAAACAAAAATCTGCACACTCAAGAACGCGGACCAGCGCGAAGAAGAGAAGAAGAAAATAATTCAAATCGTCAACTTTCAATAGGAAAACGCATTAATTTCAAATGGTAGTTTGTAAAATCGATCTCCTATAAATACCGAGGCATTTGCCTCAGTTGGGAGAGCCCTCTCGCAGCATGAAAATGCTGTTGTAATAATAGTCTAGTTTTTATTTTACTTTTCAGTCTAGTTTTTTGTAAAATATTTCCTAGTTTATGTTGTAAAAATTATGCTCAATAATATTAGTAGTATTTTATTAATTATGTCTCTTTAAATTTCATTTTAGCTGAGGGGAGAGGGGGAAATTTTGGCAAAATTATCTTAAATATTTTTTGTTTTTCTTAGTTTTCTAAGCTATTGTAATGCCAAAATATTTACTTAGAAAACTTAGAATTTCAATATTTTCTTAGCTGGAACTCTGCCAAAATTACGGTTTTGATTTATCAACAACATAGACTGGCACGGATAATGCTTGGGAGGACCTTGATTACTCACAGACAAAGAATGGCTCGGTAAATGCTTAACTTACTATCTTGGTTGTTATTTTAGTTAAGTTATGTTGAAATGCTGCTTATTTATTAAGTTGTGTTTTTGATGCATTATAGACATGGAACAGCACAGTAAATGCTTGGTAAATCTTGATTTATTGTCGACATAGGATGGCATAGTGTATACTTAAACCAACCAATAAATAAAAAGAGAAACTAAAATATATTGAAGATAATCGTCAGAACAGAACCTTTGAACCTCAGCCCTGTTATTATTATTGTTTTACTTCCTTAAATTGTCGTTATTATTGTTGTTACTCTGCTTAAATTATTATTTGTATTTCTTGTTATTAAAGTTCCAAATTATCAAAATTTAAAGATGAAAAATGCTGTAAAAAAATGTGTAAATATTGTAAATACATTCTGTGAATAATAAATATTAATCCTCAAATTTTTCAGTTTAAATAAAAAGAAAAAGTTAATATAATACATGTACTGGAACTGAATAAATCCTTCCTTGTGGGTTCGACCTCGGATTCACCGAGAAAATATTACTTGCGACAACCTTATACTTGAGGTTAGTTTAAAATGCGTAAATAGACACGAGACGAGTAAGATAACACAAACAAAATAAATATAAAATTGTGTTTATGTGTCAAAATCTTGAAAAAAATCACAACCTTACAACAATAATTCCCAACTCAAAATCCAACAAGCCGTCTAAAGGAGACTTGCCAAATTCAATTAGGAACATGGATCTCCTCTGATTAATATATGTCATCCAAGACCCGTCTGATCCAACATATATTAATAATCATTTTCTTTGGCCATTAATTTCATTAACAGAGCTCCTAAGCAAGGCTAATAATAAAATTAATCTTTAGTGTATAACCATCGTTTCAACTATTTTATCTATGATTTACAAATGCCATCTGGGGTGTACAATGATAAATCATGCTAAAATAAATTATTCCTTTGGAGATCCAATCTAATACATGATGAAATCCCTTCTTGATACTTAGAGACCAACAATGGAGGCTATAGGTCCTCTCTTCAAAAACCTTTTCCCACTGAATATTTTGAAGGTTAAGGTTTTATATTAACATGCATGAACAATTTTTAATGTGTGCCACTCTCGATTCTACATAGCATGTTATCAACATACATGGAAAATCATTTTATATGCAGACAAGCAAAGCAACATGCAAAGCCACAAGCAAAATAATAATAAATAAACAGTCATAATATCATGGTTCCATTTTGAAAAAAAGAAAATAGAGATTACAAAAGATCAATCAAAAGATATTATCAATTCTTCATCTTGTATCTTCAAGTTGAATCTTTTTTCATGTGTCATCTATTTTCAATTCTTCAATCCGTAACAGATCAAATGTTTTATTTTTTTGGTCATCATAAGATTTTATGTTTCTAAGAATTGTCTCAAAAATAAAATCAAAACTATACTAAAAAAATGCACCTTTTTTCTAAAAACATACTGTTCTCTACCGGCCTGCTAAACATAATCATCAGCCTGCTAGTCACAACCATCGGCCTGTCAAACCTATAGGTTTGGCCTACCGCCAGAGCTAACAGAATTCTGCCCCAAGGATAGTCTAGGAAACTATAAGTTCGACCTACCAGTCTATGACCATCGGCTTTCCAAACCTGAGGGTTTGGCCTAACAATCGAGCTAAATTCACACCTTTCTAGAAAATAGTTATTAACCAGTTTTTCAATCTTATTTTCAACAATTCAAAAACATAAAAATTTTAGAAACTTAGGAAAATCACTTGAACTCCTATCATCTTTGTCTTTTAGATCAGTCTTCACTTCGAATAATTATTTAATTACAAAACTTTACAAATTTAAAATTAAAATAATAATTCCTACACAGTGATAATAGACTACCATCTAATTACATGAAAAACTTATTTATACATTCTAACATCTAAGGAACTATAATCGGCACAAATTAATTAATTAAATAATACTTTAATCAAACATAATTAATTAATGAAAATTCACCATATAATTTCATGACGGCATTTAATTATATAAAAACCCTAAAGTGTTAACTCTCTAAAATATTAAATTCAAGCATAAGAGAGAATAAGATCACGTAATTCATGTATATAGCATGATCAACTCAAAAATTTACATACAAACACTGGCTCTGATACCAATTGTTGGAAAACGAGTACGCAACAGAATTCAAAAAAAATTTTAAATCAGAGTATTTTTCAAAACACAAGTTAGACATGTTATATATATAAATTAATGATAGATCTTAGTAACCTCTTTTGCATACCGAAGTAGGCTCGAATCCGTATAGAGAAGAATGTTCCAAAAAAGCCTCAACCAACTGGTCTTTTTTGCTATTCTCTATCTACGATCGGAGTGTGGGTGGTCGTATGTCGTACAGCTCTTCTTCCGATGACTCTCCTTCCAACCACGTGAGAAGACCTAGAACTAAGGTTCTTGATGTTGAATAATAGCTCTCAAGGAGTTTTAGAGTTTCTCAAACTAGAGTACTCACTCTATACTTCTCAACTGATATAAATAACGAAGAAAACTCACCCCCTATTTATAGTTGTCGAATTTGGGGTATCAAATAAGGCCTTAAAATTAAAATCTGGATCAATTTCTAAATAAAATGCGTCTAAAACGCGTTATACATAGGATCGACAGGCCGAACTAGGACATCAGCTTGCCAAACTTACTCCAATGAGAGACCGAACTAATGCATCGGCTTGCCAAACTTAGGATAATTTAATCCTTAAGAGTATCTTATTTTCCACTTGTGATTCTTAGATAGAGCTTCAGTTGTAATTCAAATAACCTAATACAAATGTTATCTGATCAAAACAATCATATCTGGATAATCTCATAGCAAAAAAAATATTATCCAAATAATTCAACATATTTATCTTGAATTAATTTACAAAATTAATTCAATTGATAAACTAACATGAATTATTAAATATGATCTTATCAAATTTCAACAAATATAATAATTTAACATAAGTCACTAATATGTAGGAAAAGCTTGCCATATCGTTGCTGGATTTATTATGAGCTAGCGAAGGGGACACGATGGACATACGTAGTTCAAGCTCCTATAATTATAAAATATAATATCCTAGATACATATTTTATAATTATTAACTCTAACGCTACTCTACTAAAAGTTTAGAGCTATGCTCTCTAACTATATGAAATTACGAAGCTTCAATAAGTTAACTGTCTATGACATATTGTAATGCATCATATTCCCATAAGATATTCATAATTGGCTTAAGGATAAACTATGTTTTACCTTCTTGATTATTTTTATCTTACATTTCATTATCACACCATTGGAATACTTACTAGCCATAGATAGTATACCATTTGGTTACGCCTATGTATCCAAATGGTTGAGTGCTCTAGTGTTCTAATTACAAGATAACATATATAAAAAGAATATCTTTGACTCTACAAAAAGAGCTATGGATTCCATATCTATGAATAACAAGTCTATGCAATCAAGAGTCATGTCTCTAACGTACTGGTATGTGTACCATCATAAAGTTAGGATGTTACCCTTTGCTATATCAAAAGACATAAGTCAAGAATACAAGCCCATTAGTCATTTCAAGATTAAGACATAACACATCTGATTGTCTAAAGTAAATTGATTTGCACAAACAAAATTATCAACCAAATCAATTCAACTTTTATGTCCCTGGTCCAATACATCGTCACCTATGACAATGCACCAATATTTCTACTCATGATGTCCCACTTCGATGACCAAAACAAGCCATCTCCCGTTAGGGATGTAGATAATATAACAATTTTAGAATGAATTAAGTGCCGAACTTTATTCTCTCAATTGTGGATCTTATGATTTAGACCATCACCTTTAAGATTCATGTCTTTTGCATAATTTGTCCATCATATGCATGATTCTTAGAGGTTTAGACTAACAGTCTCAGACTTTTGTTTGCTTATCATTTATTCAACAAATATGAACATAAAAAGGACAACTTTTGATACATGAACAATAAATAAACTCTTTATTAACAAAATGTCTTTAAAAATATATTACAACATTTTATTCCTTAGGCACCATGTCTAACAGTTTCTAGTATGGATAAGCCAAAAAAGTTCTACCATGATAACAGTACAGCTGTAGCTAATACCACAGAGTCAAGATATCACAAGATGAGTAAGCATGTAGACTAAAAGTATCATGTGATAAAGCAGTTCGTAGATAGTAGGTAAGTGGTAATATGCAAGATTATGTCTGAGGACAATACAACTGATCCCTTCATGAAGACACAATCGTCAAAGACTTTTAAAAAGCATGCTGAGGCTATGGGTATATTGTAACATGTAACATGTTCTATTTACTCATTTAGTGCAAGTGAGAGATTGTTAGACTTAGTGTAGGATTAAACAATGTTACAATTTTGAGACATTTAATCAATATAGAATTTATTATTTATTTCATATATCTTTATTGTCCTCTTCCTATTTATTTGTGATGGATGTATAATAAGCAAACTAAAGTTTGAGACTATCATTTTAAACATTTAAGGCCATGCATATGATGGACAAATTAAGCAAAAGACAAGAATCTTAAGACGATAGTCTAAACGCGAAAGGTCCATAGTAAAGGGATTAAAATTAGGCACTTTATTCATTATAAGATTGTTATGTTGTCTAGATTCTTAAAGAAAGATAACTTGTCTTGCTCATCAGAGTGCGACTTCATGAGAAAAATAGTGGTATATTGTCATTGTGATGATATATTAGATCGAAACTAAAGATGAATTGATTTAATTAGTAATTCCATTTGAATACATCAATTCACTTTAGACAAATAATTATATCCTAAATTAAATGCATTAATAGGTCCATATTCTTGACTTATGTTTTTTGATGTACCAAAGGATGACATCCTAAATTAAATGAAGGTATGCTTGCCGGTATGTTGAAGACATGACTCTTAAATGACATAGACTCCTTATTCATATATGTGGAATACATAGCTCTTTGGCAGAGTCCATGATATCCTTTTAAAGGCATTATCTTATAAATAAAAAATTGGTGTGTGTGTAGCCATGTCAATACAGTTTTGTAACCAAATGGTTTACCGTTTGTATTAGTTATAAAAAGTAAGTATTCCAATAATGAGATAATGGAAAATAAGATAAATATGATCGAGAAGGTAAAACAGATTTTGTCCTAAAGTCAATTATGGATATCTTTTAAGGATGTCATACATCATAATATGTCATATATGGAAAACTTATTAGAGTTTCATAATCTTGTATATTGTCCAATAATGTAGTTTTAATCTTTTATTAGAGTATCTTAAGAGTTGATAATTACAAAATGTGTATTGAGGACATATCATTTTATAATGAGTGTGTCTAGTAGATGTCATTTTATAATTATAGAAACTTGATCTTTGTATGCCCATCGGGCCTCCTTTGCTAACTTATACATTTTCCTAAAATGATATGGCATATTTCTTCTAAAAATCAATAACTTATGTTAATTATATGATTGGTTCAATTCAATTGAATTTGATTGATCAATTCATGTTACTTTATTGGTTGAATTAATTATACATAATTAATTCAAAACAAATGTATTGAGTTATTTATATCTATTTTATTTGATATGGATTATCGGTATATGACTATTTTAATAAAGTAACTTTTGTATTGGGTTATTTGAATTAAAACTAAAGCTCTATGAAGGATTTCCATATTAAATAAAATGGAGAACATTCCCTACTAGGCAGAATCGGTTGACCAGTGAGAAGGTCCAGCCAACCAAAATAAGACAAATCAGTTGGCCGGCTATATGAACCGGCCAGTAGTGAGCGTAACTATAGTTACGTATTTAACACATTTTGATGCGGATTTCTAGCACAGTCATGATTTAGATACCCTTTTTGAGTAGAATTGATACCCTACCAGCCACTATAAATAGGAGACTTATTCTTACTGTTAGTTAGATCACTTGAAAAATTTACAAAGAGAAACTTTGAAACTCCCATAGAGTTATTGTTTAATATCAAGAACAATAATTCTTGGTTTTTTCTTGTGGTTGAAAGGAGCATTGTTACCAAGAGCAAAACTCAATGATGTGTGCCCACTCCCACTCTGATCATGGAAAAGAGAATTATAAAGAAGGCTAGTTGGTTGAGGTTCTTCAGGATGTAATTTTTACTAGTAGAAATTTGAGATCATACTGCCCTCATTTAACGACCTTTTTTTAAAAGCCCTCATAACAAAGAAGAAAAAAACGTAAGGAGTTCACCTGAGAAGACGAAAACCATAGTGGTAGGAGCAGGCATCTTTCATGGTGATTTTTAATGGTAGATTACACTTTCCACGATGATTTTTTGTTAAAATAGTCATATAAGATTGATACTTTCCATGACAATTTTTATGAAAAACCATCATGGAAGGTACATTAAAATCCCTATTCTAGCTCGACAATTAGATACGAATCACAAACTTAGCTCTCAAAGACACATCTAAAGGCTCCCGAAATTGTAGTCGCCATCCTTCTCTGCCTCCATCCTCATTAATTTCCTTTCTAATTGTATGTGTTTAATTAGGTATATTTATAAATAGGTTCTGATTTTGTTAATTAGCATTTTGGTTTGTGAATTTATAATAATGATCATTTATATAGATATGTTGGGTATAATTTATAGATCAATTAGTATTATTGATCAATGTTTATTGTTTTGTGGATATGATTAGTTATTTAGATATGGGTATGATTAATTTGTTGATTTTTTAGTATGATTAGTTATTTGGATATGATGGTATGATTAATTTGCTTTATAGATATGATTTATTATTTGAATATGATAGATCTATATAATTTGTGAATATTTAAGTATGATTAGCACTTGGCCTATAATACTTGTCAACTACAATCTCTCTCCAAAAATGTCTGTGAAGCGGAATTTCTTAATGTTGTCTTTATTGATTTTGGTTCCTCACTAACCAGGGAATGACATTGACGTGTACTTGGCACCATTAATTGATGACGTTCATATTCTATGCATTGTTGATATGGGCAATTAATGAATTCACTACATATGGTAATTTATCTAGTTATTCGGTGAAGAGTTCTATTAGTTGTCCAATTTGTATGAACGAGACGTCTCACAAACAATTAAAGAATAGTAAGAAAATCATTTTTCTTTCTCATAGAAGATGGTTTCCAAGAAATCATCATTACTACAAACAAAAGAAAGCATTTGATGGTAACATCGAACAAAGAAACCCTCCTCGGTGTTTGACGGGTGAACAAATATTTGAAATGGTAAAAGATGTGAAAGTGGTACTCAAGAAGATAAAGTAAAGTAAGGACAAGCTGCTGATAGATAGACCACAAAAAAAGAGATCAATCCTTTCAAACTTCCATATTGGAAGACATTTTTTGTTTGTCATTGCTTGGATGTCATGCATATTGAGAAAAACATTTATGAATCAATAGTTGGCATGTTACTTGACATTCCGACAAGAATAAGATGGTGAAAAAACATAGTTGGATCTCATGGAAATAGAGATTAGGCCTGATTTGTTTCCCGAGAAATGAGAAAACTACATTTACTTACCCCGGTGAAACACATATTATCAAGAGAGGAAACAAAAAAGCTTTATGAATAGGTTGCTTCGTTGGAAGTGCCAGACGGCTATTTTTAAAACTTTTAAAAGTTAATGTCAATGAAGGATTTGAAATTTATTTGTATGAAAACACATGATTATCATGTATCGATGCAACAATTAATACCACTTGCGTTGTAGGTAATTCTAACAAAAGATGTGATATTTGCAATTACCAAGTTGTGCTCGTTCTTTAATTCAATATGCTCCAAGGTAATTGATCCACTTATGTTAGAATCACTGCAATCAAAGTTGGTGCAAACCTTGTGTATGCTTGAGAAGTATTTTTCATTAGTATTTTTTGACATCATGATTCATCTAATGGTGCACTTAGTACATGAAATTAAGTTATGTAAACCAGTATATTTAAGATGGATGTACCTATTTGAAAGATATATGAAGGTTTTAAAGGGCTATGTGAAGAACCATAATAGACCAAAGGGATATATCGTAGAAAGTTACATAACGAAGGAATTAGTTGAATTTTACTCCGAGTACTTGTCAAATGCAAAAGCAATTAGGGTGCCAAAGACAATAAACATTGAGGCTAGGGGACAATTTATTTGTAATCCTTCCTCTGTAAATCGATGGGAGTAGGAGCAAGAAATGAGAAGTGGTTCTAAGATGAACACAACCATACCTTTTGAGAGTGGATTATACAGCACACATCTATGCTAAGTGCTCCACATCACAAGATAAAAATGTGTCACAAAACTTAAAAAACTGAGCTAGAGGACCGTTGTCGGTAGTTATAAGATATACATTATATTCTATAAATGGTTACACTTTCTACACTTGCAAAAAAGATGAGAAACATCCTATCTAAAATACTGGTGTGAATCTTCATGCCGAGGCTATGCATATTTCCTCCACCAAGGACAAGAATCCGGTATATGATTTCATGAACTACTTTGGTTTCAGTGAAGATTTTTGAGAACTTGATTATGGGTGATTGCGCATAGCACTTTTTAAGTGCAAGGGGGCTAACAATAACTATGTTAAGTCCAATAATGATGGTGTCACAGTGGTTGACTTTAGGAGATTGAGATATAAAAATGATCCCTAAATTATGACATCATAAGCAATTCAAGTTTTTAATACAACGGATCCTGAAAGTTTGGAATTGCCCCTAGTCGTCCCAATGAAGCCAAGAGTAGTTATTGATTGATGGAGACATGGGGAGCTCAAATGCAAGGAAGGTGGCTGACCCAATACAAGTTCCTGTTGGACCAGTCACAAGAGCCCGAACTAAGAAATTCAAGGAAGCACTAAATGGGCTGATTCATGAAATTTGGAATCAACTAAATTTGTGCAAGCCCATTGACCCAGGCCCACGTCAGCCAAAAACGTGCATCAATTTAATCCAAGTTCTAGAAGATTCTGGATGAGTCAAGCTTGAAATCAGCTCAAATTTTGCAAGATCAAGTCTATGGAAGGATTTCGGAAACTTTCCCATTATTGGCACACACGTGGCTGATCATTTATGCAAGTTGTTGAAGAGCATTAATTGCACTTTCCTTTAATTGTTGGGCTTGTAAATGGCTGAATATCAACCATTGAGACTTTCCTTTCTTTTAGTTTTTATTTTAGGCTTAAAATTAGGATTAGTAGTTATGTTTGAATTTGTCAATTTTCCTTTGTAATTTTGGCCTATAAATAGGCGTTTCCAATGTTAATGAATTGATTGATGAATGTTTATTTTTTGAGAGAGAAAATTCTTGCTTTGGTTCTTTGACGAACTACACAAACTCTTTAGATCAATCCGGGTGTTCAACCCTGACTTATCAATCAAGCTTTCCATCCTTAATTGTGGCGTCTACGATATATCAAGGTTCTTGCTTCTATATAAGCAACAGGTCACGGTGACTTCCATCCAAATCTGAGTAGAAACGGTCTTGGTGCCTTTTTTATTGATAACAGGTTTTGTCAGTATATTGGCGAGGTTCTTATCATTTGGTATCAGAGCCTCAGTTTTAGCCTCAGGTTAGTCTATCCTTACTTGTTTCTAAATTCTGATTTATTACTTAGGTTCTATTCCATTCAAAAATAAAACAAAATACTTTGAGTTTGTTAAATTCATAGGGTTCTTGCATCCTTGTTTGTGTTTCTTGAACTTTCTTTGGTTTGTTGACAAGGTCAACTCCAAAATTCTATTATAGGTTATTTTGCAAAATTCTTGTTTGGGAAAGAACTTAGTGTGGCCAAAATTTCACCTAGGGCTGCTAGGGTTAATTTTGATTTTGGGTAACTAATGTCTTGGGCTTCAAGTTTAGGTTGCAGCTTCCTATTTTGTGTTTCTTAGTCTATTAGCCTTTGTTCTTGCCAAATTTCACAAAGAAAAGAAAAGAAAAGAAAAAAAAAGAAAAGAAAAGAAAAGAAAAATCAAGAGGATCCAAAAAAAAAACAAAAAGAGTCTGGAGACCCTCCTTAAAATTTTTTGTTTCCTTTCCATTGTTTGAGTGTCCAGGAGTCCGAATTTGACCTCACCTCGTAGTGTAAAAATTTGCTTCATTTTGAACTGCATATCAAAACATGTTACTGAATTTGTTACCAGATAGATTTGATTGTTGTTTGCGTAATTCCAAAAGAACCGAAAGAGAGAATAAACGAGTGAGAAAAAAAAAAGGCAAGAGTGGTGAGAACATTCGAGGGTAAAATCCAATTATTTGAGTGAAACACAAGTGAGCTGAGTGACCAAGTGATAGAGTGAAGCACGTGAGGGAGAGAAGTAAGGTCCTTTATTATCTAACGTTGTTTTGCAGGTTTAAAAAAAATGAATCTGAATCAAGAAAGAGAAGCCGAAGATGATCTTCCACAACAAAACGTTCCAAATCTTCAGTTGTAAGCATTAATGAGGCAAATGGAACGGTTGTTGACACAAGCGCTAGAGCCCATTCAGGAGAGATTAGATGAAGTTGATGCCAGAACACGTAATAGACAGCCACAAAACATGCAAAATAGGCAGAGGGGTGGATGTGTTCTTTCAGAGGAAGATGACTTAGAAGAGTTGGAGGAACCACTGATAAATAGGGGCAGATTTAGGCATGGATATGGGAATAGAGAAGCTAGGGACTGGGAAGACAATAATATGGGAGGTATTAAAATGAAGATTCTGCCATTCCAAGGGAAAAATGACCCTGGAGCGTACCTAGAGTGGGAGAAGAAAGTGGAGCTAGTGTTCGATTGCCATAACTACTCAGAGTTAAAGAAAGTTAAGCTTGCTACAATTGAGTTCTCTGACTATGCGATTGTATGGTGGGATCAGTTGGTAATGAATAGGCGACGGAATCGAGAACACCCGATTGAGACATGTGAGGAGATGAAAACGGTGATGAGAAAGAAATTTGAGCCCAGCCATTACTACCAGGAATTGTACAAAAAGTTGCAAGGACTTAGACAAGGAAACAAGAGTGTGGAGGAATATTATCAAGAAATGGAAATAGCCATGATACGAGCCAATGTTGAAGAAGATTGAGAAGCAACCGTGGCAAGATTTTGCAAGGGCTAAATCTAGATATTCATGATAGGGTGGAGATGCAACACTACGTATAATTAGAAGACATGTTACACATGGGCATCACAGTAGAGCGGCAACTCAAGAGGAGGGGTAGTTCACATGCGAACGTTAGTTCAGCACCTTCTTCATGGAAGCCGAATTATGGGAAGAGAGAAGAGAAATCAGTTGCTAGGCCAAAGATCGAGCCAAAACCAGCCACGGCTAGCCCTTCAAACCAAGGTAAACATGATTCATCCACTTCTCGAAGCTGTGATATTAAATGTTTCAAATGTCAAGGCAGGGGTCACATCTCAAGCCAATGTCCGAACAAAAGGGTGATGATGTTACGGGACGACAGAGAGGTTGTTACAGATGACGAATCGGATGAGGACTCCATGCCACCATTGGAGGACATGGATGAGGAGGAGTATGCTGCCCAAGGTGAATTGTTGGTCACTCGACGAGCCCTTAGTGTGCAAGCCAAAGAGGAAGAAGAAGAGCAACGTGAGAACATTTTTCATACTAGGTGCCACATGCGGAACAAGGTATGTAGTGTGATAATAGATGGAGGGAGTTGTACAAATGTTGCTAGCACTACTTTCCTTGACAAATTAGGGCTGCCAATGACCAAACATCCTCAACCTTACAAGTTGCAATGGTTGAATAATAGCGGTGAAGTGAAGGTAATTAAATAGGTATTAATTTCATTTCGCATTGGTAGATATGAAGACAAAGTTTTGTGCGATGTAGTCCCAATGCAAGCCAGGCACTTGTTACTAGGTCGACCATGGCAATTTGATCATCAAGTCAAACATGATGCTACACCAAAAAATATACTCTTGTGCACAACCAGAGACCATTCACTCTTGTACCAATGACACCTAAACAAGTTCATGAAGATCAAGTTTGCTTACAAAAGGAGAGTGAACAAAAAGGGGAGAATGAGAAAAAGAGAGAGAAAGGGAGTGAAAATAATGAGTGTTGGAGTGTAGAGAGAGAGTTTGGCCAGAGAGGAAAATAATATAAAGGGGCCAAGAAAAAGGAGAGAAAAGGAGAGAAAATTGAGAGAGCCAATACAAAAGAAGATTTGGCCAATGAGGTAAAAATAGAGAGGAAAACAAACTTTTATGCAAGAGAGAGTGATGTGAGAAGAGCTTTGTTTTCTAATCAGCCGATGATTTTACTCATGTACAAGGAGGCATTATTAAACACTAACGATCTTGATTCCACCTTGCATAGTTCTGTTGTTTCTCTTTTGTAGGAATATGAGGATATCTTACCCGAGGAAACAACGCAAGGTTTACCTCCAATCCGCAGGATTGAACATCAAATCGACTTCATACCTGGAGCTACAATTCCAAACCAACAAGCCCATAGGAATAATCCCAAGGAGACAAAGGAACTCCAACGACAGGTAAGTGAGTTAATGGAGAAGGGGTACGTGAGAGAAAGCATGAGCCCGTGCGCTGTACCAGTTTCACTTGTGCCTAGGAAATATGGGACTTGGAGGATGTGCATCGATTGTCGAGCCATCAACAACATCACGGTAAAGTATCGACATCCCATTCCTTGCTTGGATGACATGTTAGATGAATTGCATGGTGCTTGTGTATTTTCTAAAATTGATCTAAAAAGTGGATATCATCAAATTCGCATGAAAGAGGGAGATGAGTGGAAGACGGCTTTCAAAACAAAACAAGGTTTGTATGAGTGGTTGGTAATGCCTTTAGGTTTAACCAATGCGCCTAGCACATTTATGCGTTTAATGAACCATGTTTTGTGACCTTTTATTGGGAAATTTATCGTTGTTTATTTTGATGATATCCTGATCTATAGCAGCAACTTGGACGATCATATTGAACATTTGAAACTTGTTTTAGATGTTTTACCAAAGGAAAAGTTGTATGCTAATCTTAAGAAGTGTACCTTTTGCACGGATAAGCTTGTATTTCTTGGTTTTGTTGTTAGTGCTCAAGGTATACAAGTCGACGAAGAAAACGTTAGGGCTATCCAAGAATGGCCAAGTCCCATAAGCATAGTAGAAGTAAGGAGTTTTTGTGGACTTGCCGGCTTTTACCGGCAGTTTATAAGGGATTTCAGCACTTTGGCTACACCACTCACAGAAGTAATCAAGAAGGACGTTGGGTTCAAGTGGGGAGAAGAACAAGATAAGGCATTTCAACTTATTAAGCATAAGCTTACTCATGCTCCTTTACTTGCTTTACCTTATTTTTCTAAAACATTTGAAATTGAATGTGATACTTCTGGTGTAGGTATAGGTGCCGTGCTGATGCAAGGAGGACGACCAATCGCGTATTTCAGTGAAAAATTGAGTGGGTCAACACTAAATTACCCAACTTATGACAAGGAGTTGTATGCATTGGTTCGAGCATTAAAGACTTGCAACACTACCTATGGCCGAAGGAATTCGTGCTTCACACTAATCACGAGTCATTGAAACATCTAAAGGGACAACAAAAGTTGAACAAGAGGTGTGCCCGCTGGGTGGAATTCATCGAGACATTTCCTTACGTCAGCCGATATAAGCAAGGTAAGGAGAATGTCGTTGCAGATGCACTTTCTCGTAGGTACACATTACTTTCTATCCTTGATGCTAAACTGCTTGGTTTTGAGCATATTAAGGATTTATACCCTTTAGACCAAGATTTTAGTGATGAGTATCGAGCTTGTGAGAAAAACGCAATGGGTAAATTTTATAGACATGATGGATTTTTATTTCGGGAGAATAAGCTTTCTGTGCCTAATTGTTCTTTGAGAGATTTGTTAGTGAAGGAAGCCCATGGTGGTGGATTGATGGGGCATTTTGGAATTGCTAAAACTTTAGCTGTTTTGCAGGAACACTTCTTTTGGCCACACATGAAAAGGGATGTTGAAAGGATATGTGGTAGATGTGTCACATGTAGGCAAGCTAAATCGAGAGCACAGCCCCATGGTTTATTCACACCTTTGCCAATTCCTAGTGAGCCTTAGACTGATATTTCAATGGACTTTGTGTTAGGTTTACCTAGGACCAAACGTGGGAAGGATAGTGTGTTTGTGGTTGTAGATCGATTTTCTAAGATGGCATGCCTAGGACAATTGTTTCAAATAGAGATGCTAAGTTCTTGAGCTACTTTTGGAAGACTTTGTGGAGTAAGTTAGGTACTAAGCTGTTGTTTTCCACTACTTACCACCCACAAACTGATGGTCAAACTGAGGTAGTAAATAGGGCTTTGTCAACCTTATTAAGAGCAATCATCAGTAAGAACATTAAAACATGGGAAGACTGTTTACCACATGTTGAGTTTGCATGTAATTGTTCTGTCCATTCTACTACTAAGTATTCACCTTTTGAAATTGTTTATGCTTTTAATCCTTTGTCACCATTGGATTTGTCACCACTACCTATTTCTGAGCGTGTTAATTTAGATGGCAAAAGGAAGGCTGACTTTGTTAAACAGATTCATGAGAAAGCAAGACTCAACATTGAGCAAAGAACGGAACAATATGCAAAGCAAGCCAACAAGGGGTGACACAAGCTGATTTTTGAACCTAGAGATTGGGTGTGGTTGCACTTCAAAAAGGAGCATTTTCCAGAACAAAGAAAGTCGAAGTTGTTACCGCGGGGAGATGGTCCATTTCAAGTCCTTGAACGAATTAATGACAACGCTTACAAGTTGGATTTGCCAGGTGAGTATAATGTAAGTGCTACCTCAATGTTTCTAATTTGAGTCCTTTTGATGCAGAGTCTGATTTGAGGACAAATCCTTGTCAAGAGGAGGGGAATGATGGAGACATGGGGAGCTCAAATGCAAGGAAGGTGGCTGACCCAATACAAGTTCCTATTGGACCAGTCACAAGAGCCCGAGCTAAGAAATTCAAGGAAGCACTAAATGGGCTGATTCATGAAATTTGGAATCAAGTAAATTTGTGCAAGCCCATTGACCCAGGCCCACATCAGCCAGAAAGGTGCATCAATTTGATCCAAGTTCTAGAAGAATCCAGATGAGTCAAGCTTGAAATCAGCTCAAATTTTGCAAGATCAAGTCTATGGAAGGATTTCAGAAACTTTTCCATTATTGGCACACACGTGGCCGATTATTTGTGCAAGTTGTTGAAGAGCATTAATTGCACTTTCCTTTAATTGTTGGGCGTGTAAATGGTTGAATATTAGCCATTGAGACTTTCCTTTCTTTTGGTTTTTATTTTAGGCTTAAAATTAGGATTAGTAGTTATGTTTGAATTTGTCAACTTTCCTTTGTAATTTTGGCCTATAAATAGGCGTTTCCAATGTTAATGAATTGATTGATGAATGTTTATTTTCTGAGAGAGAAAATACTTTCTTTGGTTCTTTGACGAACTGCACGAACTCTTCTGATCAATCCGGGCGTTCAACCCCAACTTATCAATCAAGATTTCCATCCTTGATTGTGGCATCTACGATATACCAAGGTTCTTGCTTTTATATAAGCAATGGGTCACTGTGACTTCCATCCAAATCTGAGTAGAAATGGTCTTGGTGTCTTTTTTATTGATAACGGGTTTTGTCAGTATATTGGCGAGGTTCTTATCATTGATGGTGAAGAAGTTGTTAAGGATTTCATAGCATATCTTCATTCACAAAGAGATTGCCAATGATTGAAGAGATTAATGATTTTGATGATGATGTTTCTAACTTGCTTCGCAAAGACATGGAATGGACATATATTGAGGAATGAAAGAAAAAAAGCCAAAAAAGAGCATTTGTAAACAAATTTTTGTCAATTTATTTCAATATATCTTTTTATTTTTATTTTTTCTTATTTTCTAAGCTAAAGGATATATCTATATATAGTTATTTTTGTGATAAAAACCCTAAAAAGTAAAAACACTAGGCCATTGGGTGGATAATACATGGACTGGCCACCCTAGGTAGATGAGAAAAAGGTCTGACAAGCAGGTGTGTTTTGTCAATTTTTCACGATGGTTTTTATAAAAACAGTTATGAATTCCAACTTTACATGACATTTTTAGGAAAAAAAAATTATCGTGAAAGCTGCATGTTCCTCGATGGTTTTTCTTAAAAACCGTCATGGTACCTTATTGTTATACGATGGTTGAAAAACCGTCGTGTAATGTGGGGCTAAAACGATGTAGTTTTAGCCCCCACTCCAATTTAATACCACGTCAGGGCTAATAATTCAAAATTTCACATCTCTCTCTCTCATATTTTGCCCCCAAACACCCTCTCTCTCATACTCTGCTCCCAATCCTTCCTCATTGCCACTGCCCTCAACCCAACCCCATGCCAAACCGTCACTGTCGCCGCCCTTGACCTAAACCCATGCCACAACGTCATCATACTGTAAGTCCCATTTCATTCAAAAACTTACCTGTAAGGAATAGATCATAGCTATCTAGTAATTTCATGGGTAGTCAGGATCAAATGTGAAAGTTTCACATAATTTTAGAGAAGAAAATTTTGTTGCTAAAAAACTTATCTTTTCTATATCAATGAGATATTAGTTTCTTTGGCGATGCTCAACATAAGATTTATTTGCTTTCTTTTGGCCAAGTAATCTGCACTAATCAAAAGTACACTTCTTAAGCTTTGTTTAGGATAGGATTTTGAATCACTAACATTGGAGTTTTCTAGCTTGAGAAATGATTTTTCAAAATTTGCTTAAAAGCTGTCCAAATTAATCCGAACCTACACATATTTATAACTTGTTTTTGGAAAGCTAAATGAGCTTGAAATATAGCCTATGATAGCTTAAAAGAAATCTTTATTAGTTAACTTGAAAAGGAAACTAGTTTTGCAATTTTTAGAATTTTGTCAAATTAGTTATGAATATTTTCGTGCAAGAGGTAAAGCTGCATTTTTGGGAGTTTGCTTGTTATACTTAATGTTTTGGATTCTTATGCCTCTTTGGAACTATTGTAAGGTTATAGATATATATGACTATATATGTGATATTATTGATGTATAAATTATTAAGTTTTTAAATATGTAGCTACATGGCTTTTTTAATAAACATCGGTTTGGTTGTATGATTTATGAAAGCTTACTTTGTTTCCTTGATGTTAGGACCCCTTTTTTAGAGCTAAGCTTAGATTAAAGTCTATAATATTCTACCTATGCACACACTTCTTTTGGTGACAATGTAGTTATATGATTTTTTTGTTAAGCATAATTGACATAACTTGGTTGTATTACTCGTGTATATAATTATTTTAGAATTGGAATTTAACTATGCTTTACACATGCCATGAGTTATTTGATTAGATTTCTGGTTTTGCTAAAGGCTTATGTGTGAAAGTGTTAGTTTTTATGTTGACATTATTGATGCAATTAAGCCTCTTGTCTTTGATTTAATTGATTGCTATTTTCATGTTAGATTTGACCATTCGTTTTAAACTAGTGAACAATGTAGTGAGTTTATAAAACCTCGTCGGTGGTTGCCTTGAAGGAACCAGAAAAAAATGTGTTAATCTATTTAGTTTGTACCATAGAAACTTATAGAAACTTAAAGTACATCCTCTAAGCTTCATGTAGCTGCAAAAATAACATTATTTGGACACCCATAGCCAAAGATGCTCATTTTTAAAATTAGACGCTAGTGTAATAAATTTTGGAGAAATCAGCCACGGTCTTGTTTGGTTTCACATGTTTTTGGAGACCTTAATGTTATGAAATTAAGCATATGATAGCCAGTTGGAAAAGGTCTAGGTGTTGGCTTCAATTTGGAACTGATTTTATAATTGTCAAAGTTGTGTAGAATATTTTATGAATATTCTCGTAACTTTTGCCAAAGCTATATTTTTCAACGTTGTGTATAAATCATCCACCTCATTCGTTATTATTGTTAATTCCATTAATTTGTTATATTAATTAAGTATATTACTTAATACTTTGTTTTATTCACTATCACTAGTAATTATAGTTTATTTTTTGGTTTCAAATTAAATCTATTAATTTGGTTGATTGGTTTATGTCAATTTATGCGTTTGTCTTTCCATGAGAATTTAATTTAGATTACATAAAAATGTCACAAAACAGCGATAATGACCACTATAATGAAGAGTATGAAGAGTGCATGCCATCTTCCTCTTAACGTCACAAGGGAAAACAAGTTATCAAGCCCCAAAGACGAACCAAATTCAATCCCAAAGTTGATTTTAAGCGGAGATCTACTTTAATGAAAAAAGTTCATCTGATGAAGAAGAAAGGATTAAGAATAGAGGTGACATTTGATGCAAAAGGCCAACTAGAAGGCACAGCCGAAAGTGAATTAAGCAGTTAAATTTGATTTCTTAGTCAAGAGCACGTTCCAATATGGATTAAAGAATAGTTCCTCCAGAATTTATGCAGTTGGCCTTGTTCCTACATGCTTTCATGCAAGATGGGTTGGTGTTTCAGTGTTCGATACCAGGAAGAATCACTAGCAATGAAATACCTATCTAAGTAGGGTACGAAGACATTTACTATTTAATCACCTTTGATAAAATTAGGGTGAACTATATAATGGTATACCTTAGGTAATAGCTCTATCCTTAATTCTTACTTTTTAAAATCCAAGTAGAGTTGTAAGGTGCATTGTTTTCATTGTAGTTTTTTAGCGGAATATTATGAACATCAAGGCAAGACTCACAATTTCAGCTTCATATCACTGGCTCTTGTCTTAAGTGTTGCAAGTGACCTACATAGTAATTTTAGAGAATGCACCACATTACTCCTCAACCTTTTAGCTCAAGCACCAAGAGGGAAATTATTCTTTGTGCCATATAATGTTAGAGAATATTGGATGTTAGCACTGGTTTCACCATGGGAGGACCAAATATTTTGGTTTGATCCCCTCGGGCACCAACCATGTGATGATTTCGTATCACTCACAAGATTGTAAATATCAATTTTTCATATAAAATCAACTGTGTTAAGTTTTACATAATTGTGTTTATTAATTTATTTTAGCCATGACACATTGTTAGGACACTTAACGAATGGAAACTTCAAGTGGTAAGCGGTGTAACAATGCGCGTGAACGGAATGCTATCCTCGCACCGTAAGTATCCTAGACAAGAAGGAAGCTTAGAATAGGGACATAATTAATTATGGTATACAAGGGCTATCAAAAAACGAATTTCACATACATACGGATATAAATGAGGTTAGAGGTGAGTGGGTACAATTTGTAAGTAGGTATCTCACATATAGCTAGCGTAGTAGATAAATAATTATATAAAATAGTTCAATGTAAATGATTTTGTAAAGACCATGTATTTCAATATACATATCTTCTTTTACAATTTAGGCCTTGTAGTAATAGATAATACACAGGACTAGCCATCCTTTGGAAAATAAAAAATGTAGGGTACTTTTTTTGCCCACAACCAATTTTCCACGACGGTTTTTATTACAAACTGTTATGAAAACAAATCCTTACACGATAGTTTTTGGGAAAAACCGTTGTGCATGTTTCAAGGATGCCAACCTTTTACAATGGTTTTTAAACAAAATCGTTTTGTAATGTCAACTTTCTATGACAGTTTTCTGTGAAAACTGTCATGATGGAGGGCACCAAATGTTCCCAATTGGCGCCAAAAGGGACGTTCTACAATGGGTAAAAAAAAATCATCGTGAAAAATCAATTTGGTACTATGATAGAGTTTTCAAAGACAGTTTTAAACGTCGTCGTGGAAGGCCATATTTGTAGTAGTGTTTTTTGTAGCAATTCTATCAAATTAACTCAGCTAGAAGTACGATTACCAATTTGCTAAGGTATGAAGGCCTATGAATAATTAGTGAACTATACATTGCATACTCATTTTTTAAAGATCTATAAAAAAAAAATTATACCATTGCATACTCGTTTTTCAACAATTAAGGATGTTGAAAGAAAAATGACTTTTTCTTCCAAGGTCTTTTTCCCACCAGCATGTTTTTTTTTCTTTTCGTCTTCCTAAAAGCACTTTGATATTCTTCACTATCTTAAACATTTGGTGACCAATCAAAGGTCTTGGAGCTTGTCTTCCTTCAATCTTGCCATTAAATGCTTTCTTTTGTCTATGGTATGCCTAGCTCATAGGAAAAATCCATATATGGCTACATAAACTTTCTTCTTACCATGCTACTGTTGGGTTTGGTGCCCTAAAAGCTGTGACATTGTACATATTGTTAATAAATAAATAAAATAACATTTATTATTATTTTGGTTGATTATATGTATTATGAATACATTTATAAACATCAAGAAAATTCCATAATTATTTATGTGACTATAAATTTAGCATATAAGTGTTATTTGCTTAGGGATAAAATTTATAGATAATAATCTAAATAGTCCGTAATAATTAATTAAAGTTTGGGATCTTTAATTAAAAATTACAAGTATGGTCCAATCTCATCTAAAATGAAATAGTCATTATCCGGACTATTAATGTAGAGACATTGGATTGGAGGTACTTTATATAATGAGATTATATAGGACTGGACCAGATAAATTATGAATCTCTAATAATCATCCGTTACAAATAGAGTATTCAAATTTATCACTAAGATGATCATATATTTGGCAGTCTTAATCCTGAGTATTTATTAGACTCCTATTTATTACATTACGTTTTTTGACTTGTATGCTAAGATTTGTCTAAGCACAGATTAAAACTTAGCATCTTGGAAACATAAAGTAATAAATGGCTGGGAATAATATTATACAGATATGGAATCCATTCCTTCCCTATGGAAGTTAGAAAAATAGTTCTCTTGAGTGATAATTCAAGGTTTGAACAATAGAGCGCTCATTCATAATAAGATTATGAATTAATTGTTCATTAGAGAATTATTTGAACTCAAGGACAAAGATGTAATAAGAGAGGTGAACGGAAATTGAACCTAGCTCTTATTATGAACTATTTATGGAGGACTGACTTATATGTAATGATTATATCAATGGACTACTCGTTAATTTTCTTTGAGTAATTTCACTATAATCTCAAGAGTTCAGTTTCAGGTTTTTAGTGGAGTAACACTGAAACTAATAAATTTGGCACATTAATTAAAGAGTTTGATTAAATGTCAAATTTATTGGAGCTTGGGTTATAGGTCCATAGGTCCCTAATACCACCTCAGTAACACTATATTGGATTTTTGCATAGAATGAATTATACATGTTTAATTCAGAATTATTGAATTCTGAATTAATTATTTCACACTTGAATTATTAACGTGACACAGAAAAATGTTCTCTGTGACACATAATGTAATGTGATAAATGTTATCACATTTAACTGAGCATTAGTTAATTAATTGATTATTGTTGAAATCTATTCTTAAATAAATGTGATTTATTTTTGAATTGAGATTTATATGTATATATGGTTTTGAACCAAATCTTTTTATATATATATATAAGATTTTATAATATATTAATATATATATATATATTAATATAATATTATAAAAAAAAGAAAAAGGAAACGTGAAAGTCACGTTTTCGTTATATATATATATATATATATATAACGAACCGAATCAGTGATTCGGTTCCCAAAAAAAAAAAAAAGGGTAAACTTCCTTTCACGGTGACTTATATATGCATATGTGTATGTGTGTGTGAGACCAGATCAATGATTCGGGAAACAAAGAAAGAAGAAAAAGAAAAAGAAAAAGAAAAGGGAAAGTAAAATTACTAATGGCTCAGATATAAAAAGGAGAGATAACAGTTATCTCAGAAGAATTTTGATGATTCACATAATTTTTAGATAGAAAAACTGAGAGTTCTTCTCTAAAGAAAAAGGTCTACTATCTCATGTGTTGAGTACATAGCAGATTCAGAAAAGTGTGAGGAAAATTCATTCTTGCAGTTTGACGCCCACTCGTCTTTCCATTGGTGTGGAGGCCTGGTTTGGAAGATCGTGGTGTCAAAGAGGAAAGCTAGGATACCCTGATAGTCTTCAAAAGGTTAGTAATAAATTCCTAAAGCTTTCTATAATTAAAATTATATATCTATTCCCGATGAACAAAGTTTTCAGAAAATTTTTGTTTGTCAATGATCCGTTTCTTCCACTGCGTTTCATGTTTTAATTCCAACAAATGGCATCAGAGCGGGTTATAGCATATATAATTTTAATTAAACATGATTTTATTTTGATGATATCATGTTTTTGATGCATGTTTGTGGGCACTTTGCATCTTTGTTAATTTTTATTCATGTGATGAATGGTTGTTTAATGAAAGGATTTTTGGTCGTTAATTATATGGTCCTTTTGGATTAATAATTTTATTTTCAGTTTGATTAGATCAATCTACGTAAACCCATAAAGGGGTATAGGATTTTTGTAATTTATTATTATTATTATTATTTTTCTCTTCCCTCCTCTCATTCACTTGCAACACGTGGAGCATGAAGAAAAAGATGTCCATTGGATTTTTTGGCCTAGTTGAGAACTTAGGGCCTATCAAATTTCAAAGGTAATCCAGCAAATTGTTGCACAATAAACCACTTGATGAAGATTGCAAAATTGGAGCAGGGAATTATGTATAAATTACAAGAAGACCCCTGTAATTTTATTTTTTAATTTTTATTTTTTGGGTTGTAATTTTAATTATCCAAAAGGACCCGGTCAAAAATTTATTGTTTATTTTCATTTTTATTTTCATGTGATGATTGTGATAACATGTTCATGCATGATAACATGTCATCTAGGAAAGTGCCCACTTATAGTTATTGTAACATGACATGCATACACTTGGCATATTATTTTTATAAAGGAGTTTATAAAATGATTTAATATGTGTTAGCATTAATTTAATAAGATTAAATTAATTGGGTTGGTTTTATAGAATCTTAATTTATTAATCAACCAAATAATGTGAATTTAGTTTTAATAGTTAAGAGTTGGTAAAATTCACATTAATTCTAAGTTATCTAATTTTAAATTGTTTAATATTCGGTAACTTAGACAATTCATAATAAATTTAGATTTTTAGAAAATCTGGTAATTTATTTAAGTGTAAATAGAATGAGATTCTATTAACACATAATATAATCTAGTAATTAAAAATTGTTTTTATCTACTAGAATTATGAAACATATGATGTTTTATAAGATAAAACACATCTTTTAAAATAATGAGTGGGAGAAGATAATATGACAATATAACCTGCGGTCTCCACTATTAGTACAACACCGTGAGATTTAGGTGGCGCCTCGCGACGCGTTTGATTTCATCCTCCCTACGGAGGGTGTCCATTTAAATCAATATCAAGGTTGGCTTCCTTGAGATAGGATTTTATAATGTATTTCAAAATTGACCTACCCTACGGCGACAATTTTGAGTTAAGTTGTTAAAATCCAAAATAGTGGGTTACACTCATAAAGACATAATTAAATTGTTAATTATATCTTGACCAAAATAAACGGTTATTAATAAATATAGAAAATATGAGATATTTTGAATATATTTATTAATTGAGAATGTCTCAATTCAATTCATAAATAATTTGACCTACCCTACGGCGGCACTTTATTTATTAAAATTGAATAATCGTGGAATTAGTAAAATATTTTGTGTTTTTCATATGCATCATGCATCACGTTTACTATTCCAAAACATATATTTATGATGTTTATGCAACCATTTTAATTTATGCTATTTTATTTATTTATTACAGCAACAACGTCTAATCCAATCATCGCAATTCTCTCAAATGAAAAATTAACCGGAGATAATTTTGTCAAGTGGAAGAGTAACATGAACATTGTACTAATTTGAGAAAGTTACAAGTTTGTCCTGACAGAGGAATGTCCTCCAGAGCCTGCTACAAATGCTCCTCGTAATGTACGGGAAGCATATGATCGTTGGATCGAGGCGAATAATAAGGCCCGCTGTTTTCTTTTGGCTGGGATGTCTGACGTGCTTAGGATGAAGCACGAAAGCATGGAGACCGCTTATGAGATAATGCAGTCTCTGCAAGACATGTTTGGTAAACCTTCTGAAAAGGCACGCCATGAAGCCATTAAGGCAGTAATGAATGCAAAAATGAAGGTAGGGATTTCGGTCAGAGAACATGTTCTCAACATGGTTAACTATCTCCATGAGGCTGAGGTCAATGGGGCTATGATAGATAAAGCCACATAGGTGGGGATGATTTTGGAAACCCTCTCCCCTGCGTTCCTTCAGTTCAAAAGCAACTATTTCATGAACAAGTTGAAATATAACATGACTGAGTTGCTTAATGAGCTTCAAACCTTCGAGTCTATTTCGAAAGAAAAGACTAAAGAAGCTGAGGCAAATGTTGCAGAAGCTCAACCCTCCTCTTCTGCCCAAAAGAATAAGAAGAGGAAGGGGACTGAAGGAAGTGGTAAGTCTAAGAATGGAGGGCAACCTAAGAAGAACAAAAGCAACAACAACAAAAAGAGCTCAAACCAAAAGAAGCCTAAAGGAAAATGTTTCCACTGCGGCGTAGTTGGGCACTAGAAGAGAAACGGTAAGAAGTATCTTCAGAAGCTCAAAGAAAAGAAGAACAACGGTAAATCAGATTTACTCGTTTTAGAAGCTTGTTTAGTTGAAGATGATACTTCACCTTGGATAATTGATTCAGGGGCAACAAACCATGTTTGTTCTTCTTTGCAGATGCTTAGTTCTTCAAGGGAGCTTGCCGACGGGGAACAAACGATGAGAGTGGGAACGGGAGAGGTTGTTTCAGCAAGAGCAATGGGAGTTGTTAAACTTTATTTTAGAAATAAGTTTTTAATTTTAGACAATGTTTATTACATTCCTTGTTTTCGTAGAAATTTGATTTCTGTTTCCAGGTTGTTTGAACAAATGTTTAATGTTTCTTTAATAATAATTATGTTAATATTTCTAGAAATGGTTTGGATATTTGTTCTGCGCATTTGGAAAATGGGCTTTACACCTTAAGGCCCAATGAAAAAGCACTGCTCAATACCAAAATGTTCAAAGTTGAACAACCTAAACCCAAGAAGCAAAAGATTTCTTCTAATAATGAAACATACCTATGGCACCTTAGATTAGGTCATGTCAACCTTGACAGAATTAACAGACTGGTAAAGGAAGGTCCTTTAAAAGAGCTAAAAGTTAGTTTTCTACCAGTTTGTGAATCTTGTCTTGAAGGTAAAATGACTAAGAGGCCTTTCTCTGCAAAAGGCAAAAGGGCCAAGGAACCACTTGAGCTAATACATTCAGACGTCTGTGGTCCAATGAATCTACAAGCACGTGGTGGTTACGAATATTTCGTCACATTTATTGACGATTATTCAAGGTATGGTTACATATACCTAATGCAAAGGAAATCTAAAACTTTTGGAAAGTTCAAAGAATTCCAAGTGGAAGCTGAAAAGCAATCAGGAAAGACGGTGAAGAGTCTTCCATCTGATCGAGGAGGAGAATACCTTGATACTAAATTCAAGGACTATATGATAAAACATGGTATTCTATCACAACTCACCGCACCTGGAACACCACAACAAAATGGTGTTGCAGAGAGAAGAAATAGAACGTTGCTTGATATGGTGAGATCCATGCTTAGCTACTCATCATTACCCACTTCATTTTGGGGATATGCACTACAAACTGCAGTGTATCTTCTAAACATAGTTCCATCTAAGTCTATTTCAAAAACACCTTTAGAGTTATAGAATGGTCGCAAACCTAGTATGCGACATATCCGTATATGGGGGTGTCCAGCACATGTGCTGAAAGGTAAGACTGGGAAGTTGGAACCACGTTCTGAAGTATGCTTATTTGTGGGATACCCAAAGGGAACGAGGGGAGGTTTGTTTTATAGTCCACAGGAAAAGAAAGTATTTGAATCGACAAATGCCACTTTTCTCGAGAATGATTATATGACAAACTATAAACCTCGTAGCAAAGTTGTACTTGAAGAGTTATTTTCTGATCAGATCAGACCGCAACCGACAACTGTTGTCGAAGGACAAAATGAGGAGACCACATCTCCCTATTAGAATGTCATACCACCTCAATGTAGTGGGAGGGTTGTGAGACCACCTTCTCGCTACAGGGAACTTAGAGAAGCAAATGTTGCTATCTCTGATAATGGTGAAGATGATCCATTGACATATCGTGATGCAATGGAAGTTTCTGAGAAGGAAAAATGACTGGAGGCTATGAACCTTGAAATGGAGTCCATGTACTCCAATTTAGTCTGGGATCTTGTAGACCTACCTGAAGGGATAAAACCCATAGGGTGCAAATGGATTTACAAGAAGAAAAGAGGAGTGGATGGGAAAGTTGAGACTTTCAAAACTAGGCTTGTGGCAAAGGGTTATACCCAAAAGGAGGGAGTTGACTATGAAGAAACTTTCTCGCCTGTAGCTATGCTTAAATCCGTTTGGATTCTTTTATCCATTGCTTCTTGTCTTGATTATGAGATATGGCAAATGGATGTCAATACTGCCTTTTTGAATGGCTATCTTGAGGAAAGCATCTATATGGTGCAACCAGAAGGGTTTGTAGTCAAAGGTCAAGAGTAAAAAGTTTGCAAGATGCAGAGGTCCATCTATGGACTCAAGCAAGCTTCAAGATCTTGGAACTTGAGATTTGATGAAGCGATCAAATCTTATGGTTTCGATCAAAATATTGATGAACCTTGTGTTTACAAGTACATCAAAGATAAGAAGGTGGTCTTCTTGGTTCTTTATGTAGATGATATCCTACTCATTGGGAATGATGTAGGCGTATTATCTGATGTAAAGAAATGGCTCGCCAGCAATTTCCAAATGAAAGATTTAGGAGAAGCAAGTTATGTTCTTGGAATCCAACTCATAAGAGATCGCAAGAACAAACTATTGGCGCTGTCTCAGGCATCGTATATCGATAAGGTGCTTATCAGATTTTCGATGCAAAACTCCAAGAAAGGTAATTTGCCTACACGTCATGGAGTTTATCTTTCAAAAGAGCAGTGTCCTAAGACACCTCAAGAGGAAGAAAATATGAGACGGGTACCCTATGCATCTGCAGTAGGAAGTCTAATGTATGTCATGTTGTGTACAAGACCTGACATTTGCTATGCGGTGGGTATAGTCAGTCGGTGTCAATCCAACCCAGGATTAGATCATTGGGTAGCGTTTAAACATATTCTCAAGTATCTTAGGAGAACGAGAAACTATATGCTAGTTTATTCTGGTGAGAATTTGATTCCCATTGGATACACTGATTCTGATTTTCAATCAGATAAAGACACACATAAATCTACGTCTGGATCAGTGTTTACTTTTGGTGGTGGAGCCATAGTTTGGAGAAGCATCAAACAATCTTATATTACTGATTCAACTATGGAAGCAGAATATGTGGCTGCTTGTGAAGCAGCTAAAGAAGCTGTTTGGCTCTGTAAGTTCTTAAATGATTTGGAAGTAGTTCTAGGCATATATAAACCACTCACACAGTATTGTGACAACAGTGGTGCAGTGGCAAATTCAAGAGAACCTAGAAGCCACGAAAAAGGAAAGCATATAGAAAGAAAATATCATTTGATTAGAGAGATAGTGCATCGAGGCGATGTGGAAGTTGTGAAGATAGCGTCGGAAAACAACCTTGCCGACCCTTTCACCAAGACGTTACCTGCAAAGAGCTTTAAGGGACACTTGGAAGGCTTAGGTCTTAGAAACATATCTCACCTGCTTTAGGGTAAGTGGGAGATTATTGGGTTTGGTGCCCTAAAAGCTGTGACATTGTACATATTGTTAATAAATAAATAAAATGACATTTAATATTATTTTGGTTGATTATATGTATTATGAATACATTTATAAACATCAAGAAAATTCCATGATTATTTATGTGACTATAAATTTAGCATATAAGTGTTATTTGCTTAGGGATAAAATTTATAGATAATAATCTAAATAGTCCGTAATAATTAATTAAAGTTTGGGATCTTTAATTAAAAATTACAAGTATGGTCCAATCTCATCTAAAATGAAATAGTCATTATTCGGATTATTAATGTAGAGACATTGGATTGGAGGTACTTTATATAATGAGATTATATAGGACTGGACCAGATAAATTATGAATCTCTAATAATCATCCATTACAAATAGAGTATTCAAGTTTATCACTAAGATGATCATATATTTGGCAGTCTTAATCCTGAGTATTTATTAGACTCCTATTTATTACATTATGTTTTTTGACTTGCATGGTAAGATTTGTCTAAGCACAGATTATAACTTAGCATCTTGGAAACATAAAGTAATAAATGGCTGGGAATAATATTATACAGATATGGAATCCATTCATTCCCTATGGAAGTTAGAAAAATAGTTCTCTTGAGTGATAATTCAAGGTTTGAACAATAGAGCGCTCGTTCATAATAAGATTATGAATTAATTGTTCATTCAGAGAATTATTGGAACTCAAGGATAAAGATGTAATAAGAGAGGTGAACAGAAATTGAACCTAGCTCTTATTATGAACTATTTATGGAGGATTGACTTATATGTAATGATTATATCAATGGACTACTCGTTAATTTTCTTTGAGTAATTTCACTATAATCTCAAGAGTTTAGTTTTAGGTTTTTAGTGGAGTAACACTGAAACTAATAAATTTGGCACATTAATTAAAGAGTTTGATTAAATGTCAAATTTATTGGAGCTTGGGTTATAGGTCCATAGGTCCCCAATACCACCTCCGTAACACTATATTGGATTTTTGCATAGAATGAATTATACATGTTTAATTCGGAATTATTGAATTCTGAATTAATTATTTCACACTTGAATTATTAACGTGACACAGAAAAATGTTCTCTGTGACACATAATGTAATGTGATAAATGTTATCACATTTAACTGAGCATTAGTTAATTAATTGATTATTGTTGAAATCTATTCTTAAATAAATGTGATTTATTTTTGAATTGAGATTTATATGTATATATGGTTTTGAACCAAATCTTTATATATATATATATATAAGATTTTATAATATATTAATATATATATATATATTAATATAATATTATAAAAAAAAGAAAAAGGAAACGTGAAAGTCACGTTTCCGTTATATATATATATATATAAGGAACCGAATCAGTGATTCGGTTCCCAAAAAAAAAAAAAAAAGGTAAACTTCCTTTCACGGTGACTTATATATGCATATGTGTATGTGTGTGTGAGACCGGATCAATGATTTGGGAAACAAAGAAAGAAGAAAAAGAAAAAGAAAAAGAAAAGGGAAAGTAAAATTACTAATGGCTCAGATATAAAAAGGAGAGATAACAGTTATCTCAGAAGAATTTTGATGATTCACATAATTTTTAGAGAGAAAAACTGAGAGTTCTTCTCTAAAGAAAAAGGTCTACTATCTCATGTGTTGAGTACATAGCAGATTCAGAAAAGTGTGAGGAAAATTCATTCTTGCAGTTTGATGCCCACTCGTCTTTCCATTGGTGTGGAGGCCTGGTTTGGAAGATCGTGGTGTCAAAGAGGAAAGCTAGGATACCCTGATAGTCTTCAAAAGGTTAGTAATAAATTCCTAAAGCTTTCTATAATTAAAATTATATATCTATTCCCGATGAACAAAGTTTTCAGAAAATTTTTGTTTGTCAACGATCCGTTCCTTCCGCTGTGTTTCATGTTTTAATTCTAACAGCTACAACCAAGTTGAAGCTGTCTTTGTCATGTAAACTAGACAACCTACTAAACTCTCGACCGAGTACTTGGATAAGTTTTCATATATAAGAAAGTCAATAATAGTCCACATCAACATTGCTCGGAGTATGAAGGTCACCTTGAGGAAAGCGTCTTGGACTTGTATACCACTTTCCCACAATCTTCTTTACTCATCGATCAACAGTGCTAGGTACACGTCAATGTGATTTCCCGATTGATTAGGTCCAGAGAGCAATGAAGTTAACGTCAAGAACTTTTGCTTCATGAATAAGTCTAATGGAAGATTGTACTTAACAAGAATGATGGGGAAAGTATTGTGCTTGTTACTAAATTTATGATGGGGATTCATTCCACTCATAAATAAAACAAGACGAAGATTCCTAGGTTCTACACTAAATTCTAGATTCTCCACGTTAAATGTTTTCTATTATAATGAATTAGTCATATGTCTCAACATGCCATCATCGATCCTCCTATCATGGTGCCAAGTTAAATCTTTTCCATGACCCGCATTGTAAAACAATCGGTTCAAGTGTGGTTCAATTGGAATAGACCACAACACCTCTGTCGGCTCACCTTTTCTTCCCTCCATCAGTTTTGTAGCTTTTTTCCACCTAGACTCATTACATACTAAGCATTCATCTAGGTCTTCATACTCTTTCTCGCATAGTATACAATCATTCGGATAAGCGTGTATCTTTTTGTACTCCATTTATAGTGAAAACATCTTCTTTGCCTCATATATAGTTGGCAGCACTTTATTATTATCTGGAAATGCATCATGTAAAAATTCTAAGAGTCCTGTAAAACTTGAATTGGACTATGCACTCGCTGCCTTCAAATTCCATAATCTAATTAAATCAGATATTTTAGTCTACTTCCAACACCCGCTATACAATGGTCTCCTACATATTCCATCATCTTCTCAAATAACTATGGTCGGTGCATAAAGTTTTCTTTCATATCATTCATCATGTCAACCATACTACCTGCATCTTCCTCATTAACATGACTAACATGGACATTGTCCCTCACTGTTGATGATAAAGTAGGGACTTCCTTACCATGCTATATCCATATTTGATAAATATGATCAATCCCATATCGATATAAATCAAACATATCATCATCATATGATTGTTTTCTAATATTTCCACAATATATACAAGGACAACAAATCATACTGCCTTTGACATTAGCCTTCACAAAAGCCAAAAAATCCTATGCCCCGTTCTCATATTCATCACTCATCCTATGAGCATACATCCATTTCTTTTCCATTGCAGCAAAATCAAATCAAATCAAATCAAATTTTATTCAATCTCATAATAAATTATCCAACAATAAAATTTTTTCAAAGAAATTAAATAATCAAAAAGTAAAGTAATATAAACTATTTACTAACTAAGAAATAACTAATTGCAAACAATTTCTAATAACAAATCCATTTACAAAACCAAAATAAAGCCAAATTAGCTACACAACAAAAGAAAACTAAAATTAACATACCTAAATCAATCAAGTTCAAACTCCCAACAAATTATACAATTAATATATATCTAATTTCAAAAAAATTTCTAATAATAAATTAATTCACAAAACCTAAGTAAACCCTAATTAGCTAAATGATAAAAGAAAACTAAAATTAACATACCTAAATCAGTCAAGTTCAATCTCATAACAAATTGTACAATTAATTCATTCGCAAAGCCCTAAATAACTAAATAACAAAAGAAAACAATCGATATAAAAAACAATTATCAAATGGAGGCGGCCGCGATGGCGATGCTATTGGAAAAAGAGTGCACAGCGGGAATTTTAAAAATTTTACATCAGAGCATTTTCCAAAACACAAGTTTGACATGCTATATGCATAAATTAACCAAATCTTACTAACCTTTGTATGCCGAAGAACCCTCACAAAACGTGAAGAGAAGTAACGTTCCAGAAGAGTCTCAACCAACTAGTCTTCTTTGCTATTCTCTATCCACGACCGGAGTGAGTGTGGGCTCACACGTACACCTCTTCACCAAGGTGACTCTCCTTCCAACCAATTGAGAGAACCCAAAGCAAAAGTTTGTGATTTGCAAACAAAAGCTCTCAGGGAGTTTTTAGATTCTCACCAGTAGAGTATCACTCTTTATCTCTCAATTGATCTAAGTAACTCTTAAGACTTACACCCTTTATATAGAGGTTGGGCCTAGGGTCAGTCTTTATCAGATTAGGTCTCAAAAACTCAAAACAGAATCAAGTTCAGATCAATATCTGATAAGATCCATGTGGAAACGCATAATCTTATCCTTCACACATCGGCAGGCCGAACAGTCCCCATCGATAGGCCGAACACATGGACCGATAGGCCGAACTATCGATAAAAAATCTCCACAAATCTTTCATTTTCCACCCGAGAATCTATAGAATAAAGTCTCAGTTTTAATTCAAATAACCTAATAGAGAAGTTATCTTATCAAAACAACTTTATCTAGATTATCTCTAAGAAAATAAATCAATTCCTAATAATTCTACAAGTTTATCTTGATCTAAATTATCCAAAATTAAATCAACCGATAAACAAACATGAATTATTTGATTCTTCCAAATTTCAACCAATTTGATTAATCCGACATAAGTCACCAATATTGAAAAAGCATGCCATGTTGTTACAGGATGTTGTGAGCTAGCAAAAGGGACCAAATGGACCTATATAGTTCAAGCTCCCGATAATTACGAAACCCAATATCCCAGATATACATTTCATAATTATCAACTCCAACGCTACTCCACTAAAAGCTTGGAGCTGCACTCTCGAACTACATAGAATTACAAAGCCCGTATAGCTAAGTTTCCATGACATATCACAGTGTATCATATCCCCATATGATAATCCATAATCGGCTTAAGGACAAGTTCTGTCCTACCTTCCCGATTATTTTTATCTTACGTTCTATTATCTCACCATCAGAAAACTTACTATCCAAAGACAGTATACCATAAGGTTACACCTATGTATCCAAATAGTTGAGTGCTCCAGTTTTCCAATTACAGGATAACGCATATAAGAGGATATCATTACTCCTAAAGAGGAACTATGGATTCCATATCTATGAATAACAGGTCTACGCTATAGTCATGCCTCCAACATACCAGCACGCATACCACTATTAAGATGTGGGTGTCACCCTTTGGTACATCAAAAGACACAAGTCAAGACAACGGGCCCACTATTCATCTCAGGATTAAGACACAACACAAATGATTGTCTAAAGTGAATCGATTTGCCAAGACAGAATTATTAATCCAAATCAATTCACTTTATGTCCTGATCCAACACATCGTCACCTATGACAACGTGCCAATGTTTCTATTCATAGAGTCCACCTCTGATGGTCAAGACAAACCATCTCCCAAAAGGGATATAGACAACATAACAATCTTTGCATGAATAAAGCACCCAACTTTATTCTCTCGATTGTGGATCGTATGATTTAGACCATCACCTTAAGAATTGTGTCTTCCAAATAATCTGGCCATCATATGCTCAATTCTTAAGGTTTAGACTGACAGTCTTAGACTATTGCTTGCTTAACATACATTTAACAAATATGAACATAAGAGGACAAGATTTGGTATATAAACAATGAATAAATTCTTTATTGATAAAAATGTCTCCAAAAACTTATTACATTTTTACTCCTTAGGGCATACATGTCTAACAATCTCCCACTTGCACTAAGTGAGTAAATATGACACAAATCTCGCATCCCCATAGCTTCCACAAGCCTCTTGAAGACTCTCCCGGTAAGTGTCTTCATAAATGGATAAGCTAAATTGTCCTCTGACGAGATCTTGCACACCGTGACATGCCCGCCCTCAACGAAGTCCTTTATCACATGATACTTTCGATCAATATGTTTACTCTTCTTATGAAATCTTGGTTCCTTAGCATTAGCTACTGCCGCACTGTTATCACAATACAGTGATACCGCTTTATCCATACCAGGAACTACCTCAAGATCCCCAAGAAACTTACAGAGCCACACTGCTTCTTTAGAAGCATCACTAGCTGCCACATACTCAGCCTCCATCGTTGAATCTAAAGTGCAATCTTGCTTAGCACTTCTCCAACTGATGGCACCGCCGCCTAGAGTAAACTCAAAACCCGAAGTCGATTTCCTAGAATCCAAACAAGATTGAAAATCTGAATTTGTATATCCTAGAGGAGTCAGGTCCTCACTCGAATATAGCAGCATATACCCTCGAGTCCTTCTCAGGTACTTGAAAATATACTTTACCGCAACCCAATGGTTTGGTGCTGGATCTGCCTGAAATCAACTTACAATCCTGACCGCATAACTAATATCCGGTCGTGTGCAAAGCATGGCATACATGAAACTACCCACTACCGAAGCATAAGACACCTTCTTCATGTATTTTCTTTCTTCATAAGACTTTGGAGAGTCTTTCTTAGAAAGAGTAATTCTAGACCTAGATGGTAGCCCACCTTTCTTAGAATCCTGCATTGCAAACCTCCTAAGAATTTTATCTTTGAAGCTGGCCTGGGACAAAGCTATCATTTTGTTCTTCCTATCCCAAAAGATCTGGATACCGAGAACAAAATTAGCCTCACCCAAGGCCTTCATGTCAAACTGCTTGGTCAACCATAATTTGACCGATGACAATGCCCCAATGTCATTGCCAATTAGCAGACTGTCATCTACATAGAGTAGTAGCAAAACCACCTTCCCATCTTTTATGCGTTTGTAAACACATGGTTCATCCACATTTTGTGAGAACCCATAAGTCTTGATCACTTGATCAAATCTTTTATTCCAAGAGCGACAAGCCTGCTTAAGTCCATAAATTGACTTTAGCAGCTTACAAACCTTACCCTCTTGACCCATGACATTGAAGCCATCTTGTTGTTCCATATAAATGGACTCATCAAGATAGCCATTTAGAAAAGCCGTCTTGACATCCATCTATCAAATCTCGTAGTCGAGAGCAGCAGTTATGGACAAGAGAATCCAGATAGACTTAAGCATGGCTACAGACGAAAAGGTTTCCTCATAATCGATTCCCTCCTTTTGCGTATAACCCTTAGCTACCAGTCTAGCCTTAAAGGTTTCGACCTTTCCATCCACTCCTCTTTTCTTCTTGTAGATCCACTTACACCCTATGGGTTTTACCCCTTCGGGAAGATCCACAAGCTCCCAGACCTGATTAGTCTCCATAGACTTCATCTCTATGTTCATGGCCTCTGTCCAAAGTTGATACGAACCACGCCAAGAACTGACGCGATCCTAACCGAAGTTGGTTTCCAAGATCAAATTTCTAACCGGTTTTGGATGGAACCGCGACCCGATGCCCAACAAGAAGCACGAACCTTGGTATGTGCGGACGCCACAATCAGCTATGGAGGGACTAATTGATAAGTCTTGGTATGTGAGGACGCCACAATCAGCTATGGATGGACTGATTGATAAGTCGATGAACGCCACGGAAATTTCCGATAAGTTCGAATAGTTCGTTTAGGAACTAAAGAGAATTAAACCTCAAAATTATGTGTTATTACTTGTCTTCTTGATTGAAATTCGTTACAATTATATAGGGGTTCCTATGCGAATTTTCAGCCCCTAATTCCCATGGAAATTTTGGGAAACTCATTTAACAAAAGTCAAATCTAGACTAAATAAGGAAAGTTCCCTTAATGGCTTAAAAGCCTTACAATAATAGAAATACCAGAAACGAAAAAAAGGAAACTAGACATTAAAAGGTCAAAACTGATTCTTCTCGCCATGTGTCGCCTCAAAATGGGAAAGTAACTGAAATGGAAATTACTCAATCCCTTCTATAGCTTGAATCACGCATTTATTGGTGTGGTTGTCGCATGCAATTCCCTCAATGGGCCTCCATGCAATAGCTTGAGCCCAAGTTGCTTGAATCAGCCCAATAAGTGTTTCTTTAAACTTCTTCGCACGAGCTCTCGTAACCGGACCAATGGGAACTTGAATTGGATCTGAATATGTCTCCCACGTGCTCTTGCTTGTGCTAGTGATGTCCTCATCAAAAGTTTTGAATCAACATCCTCCATAACTTCTGCGTAAGCATAAGGATCCCTGTCATGTTCATCTGGTTTAGCCAAAAAGACTTCCCCATTGAACATATACCTCTTAGGTTGATGCCCGATCCTCCCACTACACTGAAGCCCCTGAGGTTGTTGTTCAGGTTTGTTTGGTTTTTCTACACTGATCAGAACGGTTTCATTTAGAACCTCTAGAGTGATCGGATCACTCCTAAATTCCTTAAGCACCACTTTTTTTTGAGGTTTAAAGTCGTCTATGTAACTCTCCTCAAGGAAAGTTGCATTAGTTGAAACCACGGCTTTATTTTCCTTTGGGTTAAAACAATAACCCCCTTTAGTCCCTTTTGGATATCCTACAAACACGCAAACTTCCGAACGTGCTTCCAACTTATTCAGATCCTTAAACAGGACATGAGCCAGACATCCCCATATGTGAATATGGTTTAAGAATGTCTTCCTACTCGTTCACAACTCATGAGGAGTTTTAGGGACCGATTTTGAAGGCACATTGTTCAAAAGATAACATGTAGTTTGTAGTGCATATCTTCAAAAGGATAAAGGTAATGATAAATAACTCATCATGGACCTAACCATGTCCAACAAAGTCCTATTTCTCCTCTCTGCTATGCCATTCCACTACGGAGTGCCTGGCACAGTCAAATGGGATAAAATCATATTCTTTAATAAGTGGCCCAAGATCTCATCTTCACCTTGATTGGATCGAAGTGCCTTTATGGGTCTACCCAATTGCTTTTCCACTTCAGCCCAAAACTCCCTGAACTTGTCAAAAGTTTCGCTTCTGTGGTGAATCAGGTACACATACCCATACCTTGAGTAATCGTCAATAAAAGTGACAAAGTACTCATACCCTCCTCGTGCCTGGATGTTCATCGGTCCGCAAATATCACTATGCACAAGTTCTTAAATCCCTTCTGCCCTATTGCCCTTAGACCCGAATGGTCTTTTGGTCATTTTACCCTCCAAACAAGATTCACATTGAGGTATAGATTCCACCTTTAAGTGACATAAATGTCCATTCCTTACCAACCTCTGAATCCTATTCAGGTTAATATGACCATGGCGCAAACGCCAAAGATAAGTCTTATTAGAGTGAGAAGTTTTGAGTCTTTTAGAGTTATTATCATTCATCTCAGCATTAAGCAATAAGTCCATCTTAGGTTTGATAAAATATAGATTATTTTGCATCCATCCATAACAGATAAAAGATTTATTTTTACGAATCACCACTTTATCATTAAAAGAAACCAAGTAGGAGTCTTTAAATAAACAAGATACAGAAATTAAATTCCTTTTAAGTTTAAGAACATAAAAACAATCTTGCAAAAATAAATTCCTATAATTATCAAAATAAAGATGGACATCTCCCACTGCTTCCGCTGAGACCAAGGATCCATCGCCCATTCGAAGCATGAAGTCCTCATGAAGCAGACTTCTCATTTCTTTGAACCCCTACAGAGAAACACAAACATGATTAGTTGCACCAGAATCTATGACCCAAATGTCACTGGATTCCTCAACCAAACAAGTTTCTAAATATAGAAGATCACACCTACCTCCTTTGGAAAGGAAGTCCTTGCAATGCTTCTTGATATGCCCGACCTTTCCACTGAAGAAGCACTTAAGCTTCTTTGGGTTCTTCTTCTTCTTCTTCTTGCTCTTGGTGCTAGCAGGAATAGAAGACTTTCTATTTTTAGCCCGTTGCTTTTTCCCATTCCCAGAGTTAGGATTGGAACCAGAAGTAGCTACCATGTTGGCCTCTCCACCCGCAGGAGACTCCCTGATCAACAGTTTGAAATACTATAACTATTTCATCAATTTTGTCAAAGTCATATCTCATCTATTGCTCAAATTACATGTAGCTCTAAACAGAATAAATTCCTTTGACAGACTCTCAAAGACCATAGTCATCTGAGTTTCAGCATTGATGTCAGCTCCATTGGTTAAAGCCTCACCGAGGTAACCCATGACCAACATCATATGCTCCTTTACAGATGTCCCTGGCTTGTGTCTATAGTTTAGAAGTTTCTGAAGCGCCTCTTGCTGCTTTGTTATGGCCTGGCCTCCAAACATATCCTCAAGATTATCCAAGATCTGCTTCGTAGTCTCATAATCCTGATGTTGAGCTTGCAGCACATTATTCATGCTGGCCATAACATAGCAACGGGCTTGATCATTAGCATCTTTCCAGCGATCATATGCTTGGAATTGCTCATTAGTTGAGTCTCCTATAGGCTCGGGAGGACAAGGGATTATTAGTACATATTTTAGTTTCTCAAAGGACATGACGATATCCAGGTTCTATTTTCAATCATTATAGTTCCCTTCCTAGGGGTCGGGACCACCATGTTCTACCTATGGACCAACGATGGAGGCCTTAGGTTCTCTCTTCGAAAACCTTCTCCCACTCAATCTTTTGAAATCAAGGTTTTATTTTAAGAATATGCATGAACAATTTTAATATGAGCGGCACTCCCTATTTTATATGAAATGTTATCAATATATATGGCACATTATATTATAATGTAGACAAGTAAAGCAATCACGCAAAGCTATAAGCAAAATAATAAATAACCGTAATATTATGGCTCCACTCTAGAAAATAGAAATCTAATATTATAAGAGAATAATCAAGACATATTATCAATTCTTCATCTTTGAATCCTCAAGCTGTATCCTTCTTTATGTCATACCCATCTTCAAGTCTTCAATCCCGTACGAATCAAATACTTCATATTTCCGGTCATATCTAAATTTAATGTTTTTCAAAATTGTCCTAAAAATAAAATTAAAACTACACTGGAAAAACTACATCTTTTCTAGAAATTTTCTATCTCGGTCGGCAGGCCGATCTAGGTGATCGGCCTGCCGGTCATGCTCCATCGGCCTGTCGATCTGGAAGATCACCTTGCCGACACATGAAAGTTCAGCCTACTGCCAGAGCCACCTGATTTCTCTCCCACTAATAGCCTGCCGATCTGTGACCATCGGCCTGCCGAACTGTGATGTTTGGCATGCCGACCGAGCAAAAATCTCCCATTCTAGAAAATACAATTTTTAATGCAATTCATCAATTTTATTTTCAATAATTCAAAAACAAAAATTAGAGACTTAGAAAATACCTAGGTGCACTATCATCTATCTTCTAGATCCGTCTTCTCTGAATAATTATTTAATTGCAAAATTCTTACAAATTTAAAATAAATAATAATTCCTAGACGGAGATGATATCCACCATCTAATTACATGAAAAACCTAGATACACATTCTAGCCTCTAAGGAACCATAACCGGTATAATTAATTAATTAATTAATAATTAAATAACAATTTAATCAACCATAATTAATTAATAAACATTCACCATATAATCCATGACAACATAAAAAATATATAGAAACCTAGAGTGCCAACTCTCTATAAAATTAAATTTAAGCAAAGGAGAGATTAAGATCACAAAATTTACACATATAACATGATCACAAACTCGTCAATTTACGTAAAAACCTAACTTTGATACCAATTGTTGAAAAATAGTACATAATAGAATTTTTAAAATTTTTATATCAGAGTATTTTCCAAAACACAAATTTAACACACTATATGCATAAATTAACCAGATCTTGCTAACCTTCATATGCTGAAGAACCCTCACAAAACGGGAAGAGAAGTAACGTTCTAGAAGAGCCTCAACCAACTAGTCTTCTTTGCTATTCTTTATCCACGACCGGAGTGAGTGTGGGCTTACACGTACAACTCTTCACCAAGGTGAGTCTCCTTCCAACCAATTGAGAGAACCCAAAGCAAAAGTTCATGATTTGTGAACAAAAGCTCTCAAGGAGTTTTCAAATTCTCACCAGCAGAGTATCACTCTTAACTCTCAATTGATCTAAGTAACTCTTAAGACTTACTCCCTTTATATAGAGGTTGGGCCTAGGGTCAGTCCTTATCAGATTAGGTCTCAAAAGCTCAAAACAGAATCAAGTTTGGATCAATATCTGATAAGATCCATGAGGAAATACGTAATCTTATCCTTCGCTCATCGGCAGGCTGAACAAGTGGATCGACAGGCCAAACTGTCGATAAAAAATCTCCACAAATCTTTTATTTTCCACTCAAAAATCTATAGGATAAAGTCTTAGTTTTAATTTAAATAACCCAATAGAGAAGTCATCTGATCACAACAAGTTTATCTAGATTATCTCTAAGAAAATAAATCAATTCCCAATAATTCAACAAGTTTATCCTAATCTAATTTATCCAAAATTAAATCAACTGATAAATAGATAAGAATTATTCGATCCCAATAATTCAACAAGTTTATCTTAAATTAATTTTATCACAAAATTAATTCAACCGATTAACAGACATGAATTATTTGATTCTTCCAAATTTCAACCAATCTGATAAATCCGACATAAATCACCAATTATTCAAAAAACACGCCGTGTCGTTATAGGATGTTGTGAGCTAGCAAAGGGGATCAAATGGACCTATATAGTTCAAGCTCCCAATAATTATGAAACCCAATATCCTAGATATACAGTTCATAATTATCAATTCCAACGCTACTCTACTAAAAGTTTGGAGCTGCACTCTCGAACTACATAGAATTACGAAACCCGTATAGCTAAGTTTCTATGACATATCATAGTGTATTGTATCCCCATATGATAATCCATAATTGGCTTAATGACAAGTTCTGTCTTACCTTCTCGATTATTTTTATCTTACGTTCCATTATCTCATCATCAAAAAACTTACTATTCAAAGACAGTATACCATTTGGTTACACCTATGTATCCAAATGGTTGAGCGTTTTAGTTTTCCAATTACAGGATAACGTATATAAGAGGATATCATTACTCCTAAAGAGGAGCTATGGATTCCATATATATGAATAATGGGTCTATGCTATCAAGAGTCATGCCTCCAACGTACTGGCATGCATAACACTATTAAGATGTGAGTGTCACCTTTTGGTACATCAAAAGACTCAAGTCAAGACAACAGGCCCACTATTCATCTCAGGATTAAGATACAACACAAATGATTGTCTAAAGTGAATCGATTTGTCGAGACAGAATTATTAATCCAAATCAATTCACTTTATGTCTTGATCTAACACATCATCACCTATGACAATGTGCCAATGTTTCTATTCATGGAGTCCACCTCTGATGGTCAAGACAAACCATCTCCCAAAAGAGATATAGACAACATAACAATCTTTGCATGAATAAAGCGCCCAACTTTATTCCCTCGATTGCGGATCGTATGATTGAGACCATCACCTTAAGAATCGTGTCTTCCGCATAATCCGTCCATCATATGCTCAATTCTTAAGGTTTAGACCGACAGTCTTAGACTATTGTTTGCTTAACATACATTTAACAAATATGAATGTAAAGAGGACAAGATTTGGCATGTAAACAATGAATAAATTCTTTATTGATAAAAATGTCTCCAAAAACTTATTACATTTTTACTCCTTAGGGCATACATGTCTAACAGATGTAAAGCAGTGGCAAAGGAACAATGACTTGTTACGATGGATGATATGAACCTCGCCAATATACTGACAAAACCCGTTATCAATAAGAAGGCACCAAGACCGTTTCTACTCAGATTTGGATGGAAGTCACCACAACCCGTTGCTTATATCGAAGCAAGAACCTCGGTATATCGTAGACGCCACAATCAAGGATGGAAGGCTTGATTGATAAGTCGGGGTTGAACGCCCGGATTGATCCGTTGAGTTCATGTAGTTCGTCAATGAACCAAAGAAAGAATTTTCTCTCTTAGACAAAATAAACATTCATCAATAATTCATTAACCTTGGAAACGCCTATTTATAGGCCAAAATTACAAAGTGTTGCCCAAAAAGAAAAGTTGACAAATTCAAACATAATTACTAAGCCTAAAATAAAAACCAAAAGAAAGGAAAGTCTTAATGGCTGATTTTCAGCCATTTACACGCCCAACAATTAAAGGAAAGTGCAATTAATCCTCGTCAACAATTTGCACAAATGATCAGCCGCATGTGTACCAAAAATGGGAAAGTTTTCAAAATTCTTCCTTTGACTTGATCTTGCAAAATTTGAGCTGATTTTCAAGCTTGACTCATCTGGATTCTTCTAGAACTTGGATCAAATTGACGCACCATTGTGGTTGACATGGGCCTAGGTCAATGGGCTTGCACAAATTTTCTTGATTCCAGATTTCGTGAATCAGCCCATTTATTGCTTCCTTGAATTTCTTAGCTCGGGATCTTGTGACTGGTCCAACAAGAACTTGTATTAGGTCAACCACCTTCCACGCATTTGAGCACCCTAAGTTTCCATCATTCCCCTCCTCTTGATAAGGATTTGTCCTCAAATCAGACTCTGCATCAAAAGGACTCAAATCTGAAACATTGAAGGTAGCACTTACATTATACTCACCTTGTAAATCCAACTTGTAAGCATTATCATTAATTCGTTCAAGGACTTGAATTGGACAATCTCCCCACGATAACAACTTTGACTTTCTTTGTTCCAGAAAACGCTCCTTTCTGAAGTGCAACCACACCCAGTCTCTAGGTTCAAAAATCAGCTTGTGCTGCCCCCTTGTTGGCTTGCTTTGCATATTGTTCTGTTCTATGCTCAATGTTGAGTCTTGCTCTCTCATGACTCTGTTTAACAAAGTCAGCCATCCTTTTGCCATCTAAATTAACACGCTCAAAAACAGGCAGTGGTGATAAATCCAATGGTGATAAAGGATTAAGACCATAAACAATTTCACAAGGTGAATACTTAGTAGCAGAATGGACAAAGTGATTATATGCAAACTCAACATGCGGTAAACAGTCTTCCCATGATTTAATGTTCTTACTGATGATTGCTCTTAATAAGGTTGACAAAGTCCTATTTACTACCTCAGTTTGACCATCAGTTTGTGGGTGGCAAGTAGTGGAAAACAACAGCTTAGTACCTAACTTACTCCACAAAGTCTTCCAAAAGTAGCTATAGAACTTAGCATCTCTATCTGAAACAATTGTCCTAGGCATGCCATGTATTCTCACAATCTCCCTAAAGAACAATTTAGCAACATGTGATGCATCATCAGTTTTATGACAGGGAATAAAATGTGCCATCTTAGAAAATCGATCTACAACCACAAACACACTATCCTTCCTATGTTTGGTCCTAGGTAAACCTAACACAAAGTCCATTGAAATATCAGTCCAAGGCTCACTAGGAATTGGCAAAGGTGTGTATAAACCATGGGGTTGTGCTCTCGATTTAGCTTGCCTACACATGACACATCTACCACATATCCTTTCAACATCCCTTTTCATGTGTGGCCAAAAGAAGTTCTCCTGCGAAACAGCTAAAGTTTTAGCAATTCCAAAATGCCCCATCAATCTGCCACCATGGGATTCCCTCACTAACAAATCTCTCAAAGAACAATTAGGCACACAAAGCTTATTCTCCCGAAACAAAAATCCATCATGTCTATAAAATTTACCCATTGCGTTTTTCTCACAAGCTCGATACTCCTCACTAAAATCTTGGTCTAAAGGGTATAAATCCTTAAGATGCTCAAAACCAAGTAGTTTAGCGTCAAGGATAGAAAGTAAAGCGTACCTGCAAGAAAGTGCATCCACAACAACATTCTCCTAACCTTGCTTGTATCGGGTGACATAAGGAAATGCCTCAATGAATTCCACCCAACGAGCATGCCTCTTGTTCAACTTTTGTTGTCCCTTCAAATGTTTCAATGACTCATGATCAGTGTGAATCATGAATTCCTTCGGCCATAGGTAGTGTTGCTTTAATGCTCAAACCAACGCGTACAACTCCTTGTCATAAGTCAGGTAATTTAGTGTTGACCCACTCAATTTTTCACTGAAATACGCGATTGGTCGTCCTCCTTGCATCAGCACGGCAGCTATACCTACACCAGAAGCATCACATTCAATTTCAAATGTTTTAGAAAAATCAGGCAAAGCAAGTAAAGGAGCATGAGTAAGCTTATGCTTAATAAGCTGAAACACCTTCTCTTGTTCTTCTCCCCACTTGAACCCAACGTTCTTCTTGATTACTTCTGTGAGTGGTGTAGCCAAAGTACTGAAATCCCTTACAAACCGCTGGTAAAAGCTGGCAAGTCCATGAAAACTCCTTACTTCTCCAATGCTTGTGGGACTTGGCCATTCTTGGATAGCCCTAACCTTTTCTTCGTCGACCTGTATACCTTGAGCATTAACAACAAAACCAAGAAATACAAGCTTATCTATGCAAAAGGTACACTTCTTAAGATTAGCATACAACTTTTCCTTCGGTAAAACATCTAAAACAAGTTTCAAGTGTTCAATATGATCATCCAAATTGCTGCTATAAATCAGGATATCATCAAAATATACTACAACAAATTTTCCAATAAAAGCTCGCAAAACATGGTTCATTAAACACATAAATGTGCTAGGCGCATTGGTTAAACCGAAAGGCATTACCAACCACTCATACAAACCTTGTTTTGTTTTGTTTTGAAAGTTGTCTTCCACTCGTCTCCCTCTTTCATGCGAATTTGATGATATCCACTTTTCAGATCAATTTTAGAAAATACACAAGCACCATGCAATTCATCTAGCATGTCATGCAAGCGAGGAATGGGATGTCGATACTTTACCGTGATGTTGTTGATGGCTCGACAATCAATGCACATCCTCCAAGTCCCATCTTTCTTTGGCACAAGTAAAACTGGTACGGCGCACGGGCTCATGCTTTCTCTCACGTGTCCCTTCACCATCAACTCACTTACCTGCCGTTGGAGTTCCTTTGTCTCCTCGGGATTGCTCCTATAGGCTGGTCGGTTTGGAATTGTAGCTCCAGGTATGAAGTCGATTTGATGTTCAATCCTACGGATTGGAGGTAAACTTTGCGGTGTTTCCTCGGGAAAGATATCCTCATATTCCTGCAAAAGAGAAACAACAGAACTATGCAAGGTAGAATCAAGATCGTTAGTGCTTAATAATGCCTCCTTGTACATGAGTAAAATCACCGGCTGATTAGAAAAAAAAGCTCTTCTCACATCACTCTCTCTTGCATAAAAGTTTGTTTTTCTCTCTATTTTTACCTCATTGGCCAAATCTTCTTTTGTATTAGCTCTCTCAATGTTCTCTCCTTTTCTCTCCTTTTTCTCGGCCCCTCTATCTTTTTTTCCTCTCTGTCCAAACTCTCTCTCTGCACTCCAACACTCATTATTTTCACTCCCTTTCTCTCTCTTTTTCTCATTCTCTTCTTTTTGTTCACTCTCCTTTTGTAACCAAACTTGATCTTCATGAACCTGTTTAGGTGTCATTGGTACAAGAGTGAATGGTCTCTGGTTGTGCATAACAAAATATTTATTGGTGTAGCCATCATGTTTGACTCGATGATCAAATTGCCATGGTCGACCTAGTAACAAGTGCCTGGCTTGCATTGGAACTACGTCGCACAAAACTTCATCTTCATATCTACCAATGCGAAATGAAATTAATACCTGTTTAGTTACCTTCACTTCATCACTATTATTCAACCATTGCAACTTGTAAGGTCGAGGATGTTTGGTCATTGGTAGCCCTAATTTGTCAACCATAGTAGTGCTAGCAACGTTCATACAACTTCCTCCATCTATTACCACACTACATACCTTGTTCTACACGTGGCACCTAGTATGAAAAATGTTCTCACGTTGCTCTTCTTCTTCCTCTTTGGCTTGCACACTAAGGGCTCGTCAAGTGACCAACAATTCACCTTGGACAGCATACTCCTCCTCATCCACGTCCTCCAATGGTGGCATGGAGTCCTCGTCTGATTCATGATCCGTAACAACCTCTCCGTCATCCACGTCCTCCATCACCTTTTGTTCAGACATTGGCTTGAGATGTGACCCCTACCTTGGCATTTGAAACATTTAATATCATGGTTTCGAGAAGTGGATGAATCATGTTTACCTTGGTTTGAAGGGCTAGCTATGGCTGGTTTTGGCTCAAACTTTGGCCTAGCGACCGATTTCTCTTCTCTCTTCCCATAATTCGGCTTCCATGAAGAAGGTGCCGAACTAACATTTGCACGTGAGCTACCCCTCCTCTTGAGCTGCCGCTCTACTGTGATGGCCATGTGCAACATGTCTTCTAACTCTACATAGTGTTGCATCTCCACCCTATCTTGAATATCCAGATTTAGCCCTTGCAAAAATCTTGCCATGGTTGCTTCTCGATCTTCTTCAACATTGGCTCGTATCATGGCTATTTCCATTTCTTGATCATATTCCTCCACACTCCTGTTTCCTTGTCTAAGTCCTTGCAACTTTTTGTATAATTCCCGGTAGTAATGGTTGGGCACAAATCGCTTTCTCATCACCATTTTCATCTCCTCCCATGTCTCAATCGGGTGTTGTCGGTTCCGTCGCCTATTCATTACCAGCTGATCCCACCATACAACCACATAATCAGAGAACTCAATTGCAGCAAGCTTAACTTTCTTTAACTCTGAGTACTGATGGCAAGCAAACACTAGCTCCACTTTCTTCTCCCACTCTAGGTAAGCTCTGGGGTCATTTTTTCCTTGGAATGGTGGAATCTTCATTTTAATACCTCCCATATAATAGTCTTCCTGGTCCCTAGCTTCTCTATTCCCATTTCCATGCCTAAATCTACCCCTATTTATCGGTGGCTCCTCCAACTCTTCTAATTCATCTTCCTCTAAAAGATCACATCCACCCCTCTGCCTATTTTGCATGTTTTGTGGCTGCCTATTACATGTTCTGGCATCAACCTCATCTAATCTCTCCTAAATGGGCTCTAGCACTCACGTCAACAACCGTTCCATTTGCCTCATTAATGCTTGCAACTGAAGATTGGGAATGTTTTGTTGTGGAAGATCATCTTCGGCTTCCCTTTCTTGATTCGGATTCTTTTTTTTTTTTTTTAAACCTGCAAAACAACGTTAGATAATAAAGGACCTTACTTCTCTCCCTCACGTGTTTCACTCTATCACTTGGTCACTCAGTTCACTCATGTTTCACTCGAATAATTGGCTTTTACCCTTGAATGTTCTCACCACTCTTGCCCTTTTTTTTTTTTAAACTCGCTTATTCTCTCTTTCAGTTCTTTTGGAATTACACAAACAACAATAAAATCTATCTGGCAACAAATTCAACAACACGTTTTGATACCCAGTTTAGAAGGAAGCAAATTTTTGCACTATGAGGTGACGTCAAATTCGGACACCTGTACACTCAAACAATGGAAAGGAAACAAAAAAATTTAAGGAGGGTCTCCAGACTTTTTTTTTTTTTTTCGGGATCCTCTTGTTTTTCTTCTTTCCCTTGTTTTTTTTCTTTCTTTCTTTTCTTTTTGGATCTTTTTTTATTTTCTTTTTTTTTTAAGACTCTAAATTTGACTATTTTTTTTTTTACCCGACTTTGATAATAGAAATCAAAATTCATGAATAACTGAAACAAACATAAACTAAGGGAACGAATAAGCAAAACCTGATTAGAACCTCGCTCTGATACCAAATGATATGAACCTCGCCGATATACTGACAAAATCCGTTATCAATAAGAAGGCACCAAGACCGTTTCTACTCAGATTTGGATGGAAGTCACCGCGATCCGTTGCTTATATTGAAGCAAGAACCTTGGTATATCGTAGACGCCACAATCAAGGATGGAAAGCTTGATTGATAAGTCGGGGTTGAACGCCCGGATTGATCCGTTGAGTTTGTGTAGTTCGTCAAAGAACCAAAGAAAGAATTTTCTCTCTCAAAAAAATAAACATTCATCAATAATTCATTAACCTTGGAAACACCTATTTATAGGCCAAAATTACAAAGTGTTGCCCAAAATGAAAAGTTGACAAATTCAAACATAATTACTAAGCCTAAAATAAAAACCAAAAGAAAGGAAAGTCTTAATGGCTGATTTTCAGCCATTTACATGCCCAAAATTTAAAGGAAAGTGCAATTAATCCTCGTCAATAATTTGCACAAATGATCAGCCGCATGTGTACCAAAAATGGGAAAGTTTCTGAAATTCTTCCTTTGACTTGATCTTGCAAAATTTGAGCTGATTTCAAGCTTGACTCATTCAGATTCTTCTAGAACTTGGATCAAATTGACACACCATTGTGGTTGACGTGGGCCTGGGTCAATGGGCTTGCACAAATTTTCTTGATTCTAGATTTCGTGAATCAGCCCATTTATTGCTTCCTTGAATTTCTTAGCTTGGGCTCTTGTGACAAGTCCAACAGGAACTTGTATTGGGTTAACCACCTTCCATGCATTTGAGCTCCCTAAGTCTCCATCAATGGAGGGTAGTGAGGGCGATGAAGGAAAGGCAAGGTGTGTAGGCAGGTGGAGGCGAGATTGGGGACAAGGGCAATGAAGGCAATACAAAGCGATCGACGGTGAAGGCAAGGGTGGGCAATGGACTTCGAGGGTGATTGGGCAATTGTGAAGAAGAAGGTGAGGGAGGGAGAAGATTTGGGCAACAACATTGGCGGTAGTGAAGGTGAGGTAAATCAAGGGAGAGGTCGAGGAAGAGAAGGAGGTCAGGACTTGGAGCAATATAATCTTTTCAAAAAAAATTTTAAATGATCTTAGAAGAAGGTTTCTAGGTACCATCATATAAAGTTATAGATTAGATGATGGATTTTAAAAAACTATCATCAAAAGTATTGTACAAAATTTGACAATACAAGGTCTTAGTGTCGCTCCAGATATAACAATGGTATTTGGAAAAAAAAAAGTCATCTTTTAGGCATCATCTAAACCACATTTTGTTGAAGTGATCCTTATTTTTTATTAAAATAATAAAAAAATAAATAAAGAATTTTGAAATTTAAAATTATAGGGTGAACCCTATAGGGCCATGTTAGACTAGGTGCCCTAAGGATAAAATGCTGTAATAGTTTTTTGAGACATTTAATCAATAAAGAATTTATTATTTGCTTTCAAATATCAAATGTTGTCCTCTTTATGCTTATTTATGTTGAATACATATTAAGCACACAAAAGTCTGAAACTATCAATCTAAACTATTAAGATTATGCATATGATGGACAGATTACACAAAAGACATCAATCTTAAAAGAGATAGTCTAAATGATAAGGTCCACAATCGAGGGAATAAAGTTGAGCACTTAATTTATGTTAAGGTTATTATGTTTTCTACATCTCTAACAGGAGGTAACTTGTCTTAGTTATCAGAGTTAGACTCTGTGAGTAGAAACATTGGTATATTGTCATAGGTAACGATATATTGGATCAAGACTAAAGATGAATTGATTTGATTAATTATTCCATTTATTGAAATCAATTCATTTTAGACAATCATATGTGTTATATCCTATTCCTGAAACAAATTTATGGGTCCGTATTCTTGACTTGTGTCATTTGATGCACCAAAGGGCAACATCGTGATTTAATGATGGTTACACATATCGGTACGTTGGTGACATAACTCTTGATTGATATAGACTCGTTACTCATAGATATAGAACTATAGCTCTTTTGTAGGGTTAATGATATTCGCTTATAGGCATTATCCTGCAATTAAAAACTAGAGTGCTCACCCATTTAGATAGATATGTGTAACCAAATAATATATTATAGTAAGTATTCTAATGGTGAGATAATAGAACATAAGATAAAAATAATTAAGAAGGTAAAATGGAATTTATCCTTAAGCAAATTATGAATATCCTATGGAAATGTTGCATATTATGATATGTCATGGACAATAAACTTATTGGAGTTTAGTAATTTTATATGGTTCAAGAGTGTATCTAAAAGCTTTTAGTGGAATAACTTTAGAGTTCATAAATAAAAATATACATATCGGAGATATGTTATTTTATAATTATAGGAACTTGATCTATGTATGTCCATCAGGTCCCCTTTGTTAGCTCATAATATTTCTTGCAACGGTACAACATGTTTTTCCTATAGATTAGTAACTTTTGTTATTTATTAGATTTGCTAAACTTTGATAAGTTGGATCTAATAATTCATGTTTATTGGATGAATTAATTCAAAATAAACATGTTTAATTATTTAAAAGATTTTATTTGTATGGGATTATCTGTATATGACTGTTTTAATTAGATAACTTCTTAACGGAGTTATTCAAAGAAAAATTAAGGTCCATAAAGGATACTTGGATCAAATGAAGTAGGATTTATCCATTAGGTTCAGTTTGAATTAATAGGATAAATCTTAGGAGCTAAAAATGCATCATGGAAGTGCTGCCACAACGGGTCGGTTGACCGGACCTAGTGTGTAACACCCGCCATTTTCTTCTATAGACATTTATGTTAATTTAATGTTAGAATGTGATATTTTAGTGCTATTATTATATATGTTAAGTAAATTAACTTTTTATTTAGTAATGTCGTAGGTGACGGCCTCATAGGATCAATGTCCTAGGGATGTTCATGTCAAAAGTGATGATAAGCTTAAGAGTATTTATTGCTTTTTAAAGAGTTTCAACTTGCTCTAAATTCATAATCTTTATAATGCTCTAGGGTTATGCATGCCTACAGTTATATTCTTGATGATTACATGAATTTTATTGTAAATTTTCTTATTTTTATAACATTTATGATGCCATGATAATTACATACGTAGCATTTTTTTATTATGCCATCGAGAAGTTAGATAATATGAAATGTCCAAAAGAATAGTGTGAAAATTAATATTTTTGACGTTATAGGGTAAATATTATTATTGTATATAAATAATTATGTATTATATAATATTATATTACATATATATATTATATATATACGGACAAAAAAAGGCCACTGAGTGCCAACTAAAACCAAAAAAAAAAAAAGAAAAATCTTAATATATTGTCAAGTTACTTATTTACTACGTTATATTATGTTCTATAGTATATTTTATATATATATATATATAGATATATATTAGTTAAGTAAAAGAAAATGAAAAAGAAAGAAAGCACAAGTTGCCATGCAAAAAAAGAAAAAAAAAAGAAAAAAAAGAAAAAAAAAAAGGGAAATTGAATTAGATTAGGATTAGGGTTTTCTATACTCATCTAATCTCTTCTCTCTCATTAACCTATAAATATACCTCTAAGCCACCAAAGTTTTCATTCTCTTAATTCCTAGCCAAAGAAAATTCACTCTCTCTAAAAGTTTCTTAGACACTCTCTCTTTCCTCTTCATGTTTTCTTCCCTTCTCTCCCTTATTTTCCAGCAAACAATTGAATGAAATTTTGGGTTTTCACTAAGATAAATTCAAGAGAATTGAGAAGAATCATTTTGGAGGTAAGAAACTCCTTCTAGATTAATGCTGAAATTTTGTTTCCTTTGTAATCCGAACCCCATAACTTTGTTTACGAATTTCTGTTTGCTCTCAAATTTTAGTATGATGTTTATGTATGTTATGTGATATTCCCCAAAATTTCACATTATTTGGACTTTTCTATCCTGAGATATTAAATTTTCGTTCTCTGCCACTCATGACCAAACTGTGGCTGATCGGTATTTTGCACAAAAGTATAGTCCATGTTTAAGGAGCAATCGACCTTTGATTTGAACAAAATTTTACAGAGATATTTATGCATATGTTAAGTTATGATCTGGAAAATTTCTTGGCTACTTGATGAATATTTTATGAGTTCTTGAATCTTCTTAAAGATAGGTTTTTATGGCTGTCTATTCGGTGAATTCAAGACTTCGTGTTTATGTGACCTATTTGTATAGCTAAACAAATTTATTTGCTAATGAGACTTTTTGTGATACTATATACATGTGTTATTAGGCTGTCATAAAACTTTTGGGGTTAAAGTAATTTTATTTTAATTATTGGAATTTTGTGATCGTGTGTTGCTCACTGCTTTAGGTAATTATAGTTTGTTTGGTCTCTGAATTCTAATGCATGTTTTGAATTGTTGAAAATTTATTTGAAGCTAATTTTTGGATATGTTATAGTTTTGGTGTATTGTGTTAGTATTAGAATTGTTATTATCATTACAAAGATTCTTTTAATTTTATATCAATCGGTGATTGCAAAGAGTTGATGATTTACTTGTTTTGATTAACCTTTCGTTAAACCCTAGATTGGAGATATCATAGATTTTTATATTTTTTGTTATGTAGATCTTTATGGGTATATTTTATTAACAATTAGTATCATGTTAATTATATGTTTACAATTTTAATTGAGGTTTTATTAGCTTATGAAGTGCTATTGAGTTGTTTTAATGCCTTATGCCTACTTTTCATACAAACACCTGACAGCTGTTGTGTTTAAGTAACTTTCGATTCTATAGTGCTCTGTTTATATTTTTCTTATATTTTTCTCAAATAGTAGACCTCTTAAGCTTTCTTTTTGTTATGAATTGCTTGAATTGGACTTTTCTTTAAATAGTTATGAATTTTTGAAGTTGACCCTAAAAGCTATGCAGTTTATACAGACCTAAATGTTAGATTGAATTTCCAAGACTTTTTCTTCAGGCAAATTATTGTCAAAATATACATGATATATCAAATTCTTTGTTTTTGAGTCTAGTTTCTAATGCTACTGGTCTTGATTGATTTGGAGTTAATATGAAATTATTATGAATTTTTAAGTGAATAAAGGTCATTCTGCCTACTTTTGGGAATTATGCCCTAGGTTCATAAATTGTGATTTTGTGCTTCTTGATATTATTACAAATAAGGTGATGTTTAATGATAGTATGAGATGTTTATATATTGCTAATAGTATTGCTAGTGACTTATGGTTAATATGATAGTATGAGATATTTATATATTGCTAATAGTATTGCTAGGGACTTATGGTCAATATGAATATTTGACATGAACACTCTAAAAGGCGAGCACACCAAGAACCGTAGCAATGTCTCCTAAATTGAGGTTTAGTAAGCAAGCAAGACAAGTAAGTACATTCTCACCTGCAACATGATAAAAGTTTAGGAAAAATTTTGAGAATATGTTCTATGATAATTTTTAAGTTTGTTTTTACATGTTGTTTTCTCATGAAAACTCTTATTGCAACAAGAAAGTTTAACATGTTTCAATGATAAGGTGTGTTAAAAGTATATCTATATATATGTATTACTTAATTAAGTGTTGCACATCCTATGTTTATCTTTATGTTTATGATGTCCCAAAGGTTGGACTTTTCTTGTTTGGGTTGGGATTAGCTGTCCCTCTCCTCTCATGACAGCACGCCTACGATGATGATATTTAGGGTGCAACACTTGGGCCCCCAAAGATAAAATGAATGAAGTTTTAATATAGATAATGATAATGAAAGATATGTTCCATATAAAACTGTGCCAAGTACACTATTATGTTAATGATGATTATGATTATGATGTTTCATAAGGATGTTCATGAAAGGCCTTATGTTGTGAGATAAGAAAGTGTACTTACTAAGCTCTTGCTTACTTAGTTTATAATCATGTTGTAGATAAAGGTAAGAGGACCATGGAATAGGTGGAGGGCGAGGATGGGCATGTGAAATATGAAATATGGATTGGAAATGGAAGAACGCCAAAAAAGAATAATTTTTCTAAACTATGTTTTTATTTCTTTGAATGCTTAAATTTCTGCACTATTAAGTAAAAAGACTTGTTTTACATTTATTTTGATTTTGCAGAAGTTTGGTCTACCAAACTATTTAAACAGATTTTAAAGTTTATTTTGAAATTTTATTTGAATTTTAGTTTTGTTAATTTGGCATTGATAAACTATGAAAAAAAAAGGATTTGAAATATTTGGAATATTTTTTTGAAAAAAATTTGTGTGCATGGATCTTGGGATTTGTTTATCAAATTGTGTTTAAATTTAAATGGTTTATCTTATAAATAATGATAACAAGGATGAAAGTAACGATTATTGTGACATCCGTAAGAGGGTATTACAACAACGGTATCAGAGATGCCACACGTCAATTCAAGTCCTCCATGTAAGTTTGTTTTAGCTAATTTAATGTTGATGTAAGTTTAAAGATAAATGTAAGATTTAGACATATGGTGATGAATGCCCTAGTACATAATTTAATAGTGAAATCCTGTCTCATAAATTGAAAGATTGTCCCTAGGCTCCTAATTCTTTAGGAAATCAAAGATGAACAGCCGTAGAAGAATTCAGACTCGGGCTCAAACCAATGAAAGACTAATGACGATGATTGCTAAATTGTAAAGGCAACTTGAAGTGCAAAGAAGAGGGATTGAGGAACTAAGAGCTAATGGTCAAGGTGGTGAAAGACTAGGTAATGACATGCCACCTCCTCCTCCTCCTTACCCTCGAAGAGAAGAAGTCCCAACTCCTGTTCCAAAACTAAGACCCGCCTATCAAGAACCATTATTAGTCAGATAGAAGAAGGTTAAGCCAATAGACTATGAAGGTTCTAAGGATCCTTTGGTAGCTCAAGGATGGCTGAAGACAATTGAAGCCACTCTAAAGCTTATGGGTTTCACTGATAATGAGAAAGTCCTCTATGCTTCATACTACCTCACCATGGAGGCCAGAATCTAGTGGGACAGAATCGAACAAAGTAGGAATGTAGACGACATGACATGGGCTAATTTCGTGTTGAATTTTGTTTATGAATTCAACACGAAATTCTTCCACATGAACATTACTCGAAAGCATTATGATGAGTTCGAGAACCTACGCCAAGGAGACATGTCAGTTACCGATGTGGTGGCTAAATTCAACCAGTTGGCACTACTTTGCCCAGGGATGGTTAGTGATTATGGTGAAAGGGTCAAATTGATCAGAGTCCTCGGGCCAGAGATTGTAGCAATTGTTGATAGGGCCAGTCCACCTAGGAACCAAGAACAGGTTGTCTTGAGAATGCAATGAGCGGAATTCCACTTGTCAAAGCTAAAAACAAACTAGACTCAATCGGGTCAACCAGTGAACAATGCAAACTCCCAAAATTGACCTCAAGGTAGAAACAACAACAACAACAGCCAGAACTAGAGAAACAACAAGAGGAAGAGTAACTTTTAGAACTAGCAAGGCCAAGGTAATAAGAAGCAAAATAGTGGGCAATGCAACAACAATAATAGGTAGATGCAACCATGTGCCAAACGTGGAAAGAAGCATCCGGTTAAATTCCGTCATGGAACAAACCAATGTTTCATTTGCGGATGTGAGGTTCATTTTTCCAGGAACTGCCTTACCCAGTTTAACACTCAAGGTCAACAAAGAGCCCCTTATGCTCAACTTCACCATATGCAAGCTACCTTGGAAGGACCACTCATAAGCCAGGGAAGACTTAAAGCTCTACTTACCAATGCTTGTATTTATGCAATGACGAAGGAATAAGTGGCAGACGAAACCTCCAATGTTGTCATAGGTGAGATCTTAATACTTTCTTTTAATGCACATGTTCTTTTTGACACGGGTGCTATGCATTCATTTATATCCTCTTTGTTTGCTAAGAAGTTAGAAGAACATCAGGAGCCTATGAGACAGGGGTTCACTATGACATTATTCTCTATGGAAGTGATTATGTGTACCCATTATTTGCATACAGTTCCTTTATGGATTTTTGAAAGAGAACTTTTTGTCGATCTTATTATTATCTATATGTGTGACTATGATATAATTCTTGGGATGGACTTCTTGAGTAAGTATAATGCTTCTATCAAGTGCAGAAGACGAAAAGTGATTTTTCATCTGAAAGGTGAAGAAAGATTCGTGCATTGGGTGAGTCAAGAAAGAAGCCAAACATGTTTTTGTCAGCTTTGAAGGCAAGAAAGTTGTTAGCAAGTGGCTGTTCAGGTTATTTGGCGAACATTGTAGATAAAATTCAAGAAGAAAAGACAAAGATTGAAGATATTTCAGTAGTTCAAGAATTTCCAGAGGTATTTTTGGAAGACCTGCCAAGCTTACCTCCAAATAGAGAAATCAAATTTGAGATTGAGCTTGCTCTTGGGATTGATATAATTTCCAAGGCACCGTATAGAATGGCTCCAACCTAATTGAAAAAGTTGCACTCCCAACTAAAGGAACTTCTTGATAAGGGTTTCATCTGGCCTAGTCACTCAACATGGGGAGCACCAGTTTTGTTTGTGAAGAAGAAGGATGGTTCTATGAGGCTCTGCATCGACTATAGAGAGCTAAATAAGGTGATGATCAAGAACAAGTACTTGTTGCCTCAAATTGATGAGTTGTTTGTTTAACTTAAGGGTGCATCCATGTTCTTAAAGATTGATCTGCAGTAGAGATATCACTAGTTGAAGATAAAAGAAGAAGACAGCCTTTAGATTGAGGTATGGTTACTATGAATTTGTGGTTATGCCTTTTGGTCTAACGAATTGATAAGAACCTCACCAATATACTGACGAAACTTGTTATCAATAAAAAAGGCACCAAGACCATTTCTACTCAGATTTAGATGGAAGTCACCGCAACCTATTGCTTATATTCAAGCAAGAACCTTGCTATATTGTAGACGCCACAATCAAGGATGGAAAGCTTGATTGATAAGTCAGGGTTGAATGCCTGGATTGATCTGAAGAGTTTGTGTAGTTCGTCAAAGAACCAAAGAAAGAATTTTCTCTCTCATAAAATTAAACATTCATCTGTGCCTTCATTAACCTTGAAACGCCTATTTATAGGCCAAAATTACAAAAGAAAGTTGACAAATTCAAACATAACTACTAATCCTAATTTTAAGCCTAAAATAAAAACAAAAGAAAGGAAAGTCTTAATGGCTGATATTCAGCCATTTACATGCCCAAAAATTAAAGGAAAGTGCAATTAATGCTCTTCAACAACTTGCACAAATGATCAACCACATGTGTGCCAATAATGGGAAAGTTTCTAAAATCCTTCAATAGACTGATCTTGCAAAATTTGAGCTGATTTCAAGCTTGACTCATCCGGATTCTTCTAGAACTTGGATCAAATTAATACACCTTTGTGGCTGACGTGGGCCTGGGTCAATGGGCTTGTACAAATTTACTTGATTCTAGATTTCGTGAATCAGCCCATTTAGTGCTTCCTTGAATTTCTTAGCTCATGCTCTTGTGACTGGTCCAACAGGAACTTGTATTGGGTCAAACACCTTCCTTGCATTTGAGCTCCCCAAGTCTCCATCACGAATGCACCTGTAGCTTTTATGGACCTAATGAATTGGGTGTTCAAGGATTACCTCGATAAATTTGTCATAGTGTTTATCGATGATATTCTTGTTTATTCGAAGAGTCAGGATGAGCATGCTGAGCACCTAAGGATTGTGCTAGAGACTTTGAAAAGACATAAGTTATATGCAAAGTTCTCTAAGTGTGAGTTTTGGCTCGACTGTGTGTCTTTCTTAGGGCATGTTGTATCAAAGGATGGAATAATGGCGATCCTGCTAAGGTTGAGGCTGTTCTTAACTGGAAGCAACCTAAAAATGCAAGTAAGATAAGAAGCTTCTCAGGATTAGCTAGTTATTATCGAAATTTTGTAAAGGATTTCTCCAAGATAGCATTGCCTCTCACAAATCTAACTCACAAGGGGAAGAAGTTTGAATGGATCGATGAGTGTGAAAAAAGCTTCTTAGAATTAAAGAAAAGGTTGACTACAGCTCCAGTTTTGGCTATTCTAGAAGGGAGTGAAGGATTTGTCATTTATAGTGATGCTTCTAAAATGGGCCTAGGTGTAGTGTTGATGTAGAGTGATAGGGTGATTGCTTATGCTTCAAGACAACTGAAGGATTACAAGAAGAATTACCCTACTCATGACCTCAAGTTGGCGACCGTTGTTTTTGCATTGAAGATTTGGAGACATTACTTGTACGGAGTTCAATGTAAGATCTACACCGACCATCAAAGTTTGATGTACTTTTTCACTCAGAAGGATCTAAACATGAGGCAGCAGAGATGGTTAGAACTAGTGAAAGATTATGATTGTGAAATCTTGTACCATCTAGGAAGGTGAATCGGGTGGCTAATGCTTTGAGTAGAAAGATTGTTGTAACACTAACATCATTGCAAGCGATGTCCCAGCCTTTAAGGAAAAAAATTCTAGACTTTGGTTCGGAACTTATATCGGGACAACTTTTAGCATTGACTCTTGCTCCATCATTATCTGATGAGATTCGAGGCAAACAAGATAAAGATACAAGTCTAGCAAGGATCAAGAGGGAAATCAAGGAAGGAAGATGTAAGGAGTTTTGAGTTGTTGATGATGGAACTCTATATCTTAAGAACCGCTTATGTGTTCCTAATGTTGATGGTTTAAAGGAAAGGATCTTAGCAAAAATCCATAATACTCCGTATTCAATCCATCCAGGTGCGACAAAGATATAGAATGATTTAAGGGACTGTTTTTGGTGGTTCGAAATGAAGCGTGATGTTGCCAAGTATGTAAAGAAATGTTTAACTTGTCAGCAAGTTAAAGCTGAACACCAAAGGCTTGGTGGCGATTTGCAGTCAATTCAGATACTTGAGTGGAAGTGGGAGGAGATTGCGATGGATTTCATCATAGGTTTGCCAAGAACTACGAATGGATATGATGAAATTTGGGTTGTTGTTGATAGATTGACAAAGACAGCACACTTCATCCCCATTAAGATCAGCTACTCTATAGAGAGACTAGGGGAACTTGATGTCAATGACATAGTGAGGCTTCATGGAATTCCTAAGTCTATCATCTCTAATCATGATGGTAGGTTCACTTCCAATTTTTGGAAAAGCGTACAGGCCACGATGGATACTAAGTTGCACTTTAGCATAGCTTTTCACCCTTAGATTGATGGCCAAACGAAGAGAACAAATTTGATTTTAGAGGATATGCTCTATGTCGGCATCCTAGATTACAAGACAAGTTAGTGTAAGATGTTACCGTTAGCAGAATTTGCTTATAACAACAGCTATCAAGCAACAATTGGAATGGCACCTTTTGAGGCTCTATATAGGCGAAAGTGTAAATCGCCTATATGTTGGCATGAAGCTGGAGAAAAGAAGATGATGGAAAGCGATGATAGCAAAAAGACAGATTTTATCAACAAGATGTCAAAGATAGTAAAGTTAATACGTAAAAGAATCGAGACTGCTCAAAGTCGACAGAAGAGTTATGCCGATAAAAGGAGAAGGCCCTTGGAATTCGTTGTAGGTGATTCTATGTTCCTAAAAGCTGCACCAACGAAGGAAGTCATGAGGTGTGGGAAGAAAGGCAAGCTGAGCCCAAGGTTTATCGGACCCTATGAAATTGTGAAGCAGATAGGCAAGGTGGCTTATCAGTTGAGTTTGCCATCGAAGATGTCATCTATCCATGATGTGTTTCATGTCTCAATGCTTAAAAAGTATGTCTCAGACCCTACGCACATGATCAAACCATAGGTGATTGAGATAAGAGAAGATCTCAGCTATAAAGAGAAGCTGATTGAGATTTTAGATCAAAAAACTAAAATCTTAAGGAATAAAGAAATTCCCTTGGTCAAAGTTTTGTGGCGAAATCACAAGGTAAAAGAAGCTATGTAAGAACATGAGGATGATATGAAGACCAAGTATCTACAATTACTTTGAGTTTCAAGGACGAAACTCTTATAAGGTGGGGAGAGTTGTAATGCCCGCCATTTTCTTCTATGGACACTTATGTTAATTTAACGCTAGAATGTGATATTTTAGTGCTATTATTATTTATGTTAAGTAAATTAACTTTTTATTTAGTAATGTTGCAGGCGAGGGCCTCGTGGGTTCGATGTGCTCGGGATGTTCATGTCAAAAGTGATGATAAGCTTAAAAGTAATTATTGTTTTTTTTTAGAGCTTCAACTTACTCTAAATTCACAATCTTAATAATGTTCTAGGCTTACGTATGCCTATAGTTATATTCTTGATGATGACATAAATTTTATCACATATTTTCTTATTTTTATAATATTTATGATGCCATGATAATTACATGTGTAACATTTTTTTTATTATGCCATTAAGAAGTTAGATAATATAAAATGTCCAAAAGAATAATGTGAAAATTAATATTTTTGACGTTATAGAGTAAATATTATTATTGTATATAAATAATTATGTATTATATAATATTATATTATATATATATGGATAAAAAATAGGGCACTAGGTGTTGACTAAAACCCAAAAAAAAAAAGAAAAATCTTAATATATTATCAAGTTACTTATTTAGTACGTTATATTATGTTCTATAATATATTATATATATATATATTAGTTAAGTAAAAGAAAACGAAAAAGAAAGAAAGCACAAGTTTTCTACACTCATCTAATCTCTTCTCTCTCATAAACCTATAAATATACCTCTAAGCCACCAAAGTCTTCATTCTCTTAATTTCTAGCCAAAGAAAATTCTCTCTCTCCCTAAAATTTTCTTAGACACTCTCTCTTTCTTCTTCATTTTTCTTCCCTTTTCTCCCTTATTTTTCTACAATCAATTGAATGACATATTGGGTTTTCACTTAGATAAATTCAAGAAAATTGAGAAGAATCATTTTGGAGGTAAGAAACTCATTCTAGACTATTACTAAAATTTTGTTTCCTTTGTAATCTGACCCCCATAACTTTGTCTGCTAATTTCTGTTTGCTCTGAAATTTTAATATGATGTTTATGTATGTGTTATGTGATATTACTCAAAATTTTGCACTATTTGGAATTTTCTATCCTGAGATATTAAATTTTCATTCTCTGCCACTCATCACCAAACTGTCGTTGATCTATATTTTACACAAAAGTATAGTCCATGTTTAAGGGACAATCGACCTTTGATTTGAACAAAATTTTATAGAGATATTCATGCATATGTTAAGTTATGATTTGGAAAATTTCATGGTTACTTGATAATATTTTATGAGTTCTTGAATCTTTTTCGATATAGGTTTTTATGGCTGTCTATTCGGTAAATTCAGGACTTCGTGTTTATTTGACCTATTTGTACGGCTAAACAAATTTATTTTGGTAATGAGACTTTTTGTGACACTGTATATATATGTTATTAGGTTGTCATAAAAATATTAGAGTTAAAGTAATTTTATTTTAATTATTGGAATTTTGTGATCATGTGTTGTTCACTGCTTTAGGTAATTAGAGTTTGTTTGGTCTCTGAATTCTAATGCATGTTTTGAATTGTTAAAAATTTATTTGAAGCTAATTTTTGGATATGTTATAGTTTTGGTGTATTGTGTTAGTATTAGAATTATTATTATCATCACAAAGATTCTTTTAATTTTATATCAATCGGTGATTGTAAAGAGTTGATGATTTACTTGTTTTGATTAGCCTTTCGTTAAAACCTAGATTGGAGATATTATAGATTTTCATATTTTTATTATGTAGATCTTTATGGGTAAATTTTATTAACAATTAGTATCTTGTTAATTATTTGTTTACAATTTTAATTGAGGTTTTATTGGCTTATGAAGTGGTATTGAGTTTTTTTAATGCCTTATGCCTACTTTTCATACAAACACTTGATAGCTATTGTGTTTTAGTAACTTTTGATTCTATATTGCTCTGTTTATATTTTTTTATATTTTTCTCAAATAGTAGACCTCTAACCTTTCTTTTGGCTTTTGAATTGCTTGAATTGGAGTTTTCTTTAAGTAGTTATGAATTTTTGAAGTTGACCTTAAAAGCCGTGCAGTTTACATGGACCTGAAAGTTAGATTGAATTTTGAGGACTTTTTCTTCATGCAAATTATTGTCAAAATATACGTGATATATCAAATTCTTTGTTTTTGAGTCTAGTTTCTAATGCCACTGGTCTTGATTGATTTGGAGTTAAAATGAAATTAATATGAATTTTTAAGTGAATAAAGGTCATTCTGCCTACTTTTGGGAATTATGCCCTAGGTTCATAAATTGTGATTTTGTGCTTCTTGATATTTTACATGATAAGGTGATGTTTAATAATAGTATGACATGTTTATATATTGCTAATAGTATTGCTAGTGACTTATGGTCAATATGAATGTTTGACATGAACACTTCAAAAGGGGAGCACACCGAGAACCCCAACAACGTCACCCTAGTTAAGGTTTAGTATGCAAGCAAGACAAGTAAGTACATTCTCACCTACAACATGATAAAAGTTTACGAAAAAGTTTTAAGAATATGTTTTATGATAATTTTTAAGTTTGTTTTTACATGTTGTTTTTTCATGAAAACTCTTGTTGCAACAAGAAAGTTTAATAAATGTTTCAATGATGAGGTATGTTAAAAGTATATCTATATATATGTATTACTTAATTAAGTGTTACACATCCTATGTTTACGTTTATGTTTATGATGTCCCAAAGGTTGGACTTGTCACGTTTGGTTTGGGATTAGCTACCCCTCTCCTCTCATGATAGCGCGCCTACTGATATGAACCCACCTAACTCCACCTCAAAAGCTAGCTCGTGTGGGGAGGATTGTGAACCCATATATATAATACCCAAGACCTCTCTCGCTAACCGATGTGGGACACATCATTCCCCACCCCTTTAGACTACACGTCCTCGTGCAGGGAACCTTTGTACATGCACCCACCGACCAATCAAGAGTAGGCTCTGATACCATATGATATGAACCCACCTAAGTCCACCTCAAAAGCTAGCTCGTGAGGGGAGGATTGTGAACCCATATATATAACACCCAAGACCTCTCTTGCTAACCGATGTGGGACACATCATTTACGATGATGATGTTTAGGGTGCAACACTTGGGCCCCCAAAGATAAAATGAATGAAGTTTTAATATGGATAATAATAATGAAAGATATACTCTATATAAAACTGTTCCAAATGTACTATTATGTTAATGATGATTATGATTATGATGTTTCATAAGGATGTTTATGAAATGTTTTATGTTGTGAGATTGGAAAGTGTACTTACTAAACTCTTGTTTACATAGTTTATAATCATGTTGCAGATAAAGGTAAGAGGACCACAGAATAGGTGGAGGGCGAGGACGGGCGTGTGAACTATGAACGATGGATTAGAGATGGAAGAACGCCAAGAAAGAATAATTTTTCTGAACTATGTTTTTATTTCTTTGAATGCTTAAATTTCTGCACTATTAAGTAAAAAGACTTGTTTTACATTTATTTTGATTTTGCAGAAGTTTGGTCTATCGAACTGTTTAAACAGATTTTAAAGTTTGTTTTGAAAGTTTATTTGAAATATGGTTTTCTTAATTTGGCATTGATAAACTATGAAAAAAAAGGATTTGGATTATTTAAAAAAAATTGTGTGCATGGATCTTGGGATTTGTTTATCAAATTGTGTTTAAATTTAAATGGTTTATCTTCTAAATAATTATAACAATGATGAAAGTATTGATTATTGTAACATTCATAAGAGGGCATTACATAGTGTAGGCCAGTCAATCAGACCTGTCACGTCAACAATCGATGTGCTTTGTGCATTTTACTTAGAAAGTTAATCCAAACTCGAATTTTGAGGTCAAATCTGATAAGGACTATCCTAGTCCGACCACTATATAAATGGAACTATTTTCTATTGTTTTTTAGATCACTTGATAATTTTGTGAGAGTATTCTAGTGAGAGAAACTCTGATATTCTCACGAAGCTATTGTTTAACATCTCAAACCATAACTCTTAGTTTTCTCTTGCAGTTAGAATGAGAGGTCACGTGAGAAAAAACTAAACGACATGCGACCACCAGCATTCTAATCATGGAAAGAGAATAGCAAGGAAGCTCAGTTGGTTAAGGCTCTTTCTTTAGTTACAGTTCTTATAGTTTTTCGAGCTGCTAAAAGGTACGAATGATATTTTATTAATTTATATAGCATGTCAAATTGTCTTGTTTTAAAATTTTAAAATTTTCACTACGTTCACATTTTGCAACAATTGGTAGCAGATCCATGGTTTTATGGAGTTTTCATGTGTTTGTGATTATGCTATGTACATAAATTATGTGATCATAAACTCTCCTATGCTTGATTTATATTTTTTAGAGAGTTGGCGCTCTAGGATTTCTATTTAATTATATCTTGTCATGAGATTATATATTGAATGTTTATTAATTAATTATTGTTGATTAAATTTTTGTTTTAATTATTATATTAATTAATTAATTTTACTGATTATGGTTTCTTAGAGATTAGAATGTATATCTAGGTCTTTCATGTAATTAGATGATAGTCTATCATCATCGTTTAGGATTTATTATTTTAATTTTAGTTTGCAAATTTGTATTAAAATAATTATTTGAAGTGAAGACAGATCTAGAAGATGAAATTGATTGCCAGGCTATCTATTTTCTATGTTTATAAAATTTTTCGTAAAGTTTTTTAAAATTTTAATTAAAATTAAAACTACAAAAATAATAAAGAAAAGGCTTCTCGGATTATAGACTGCGATGGTGCAGTTGACTGGGGTATACATAGTGTGGTCGACTACGAGGCGGCAAAAAACTGTTTTCTATTATTTTTGTGAGGTTTTTCTTTTATAAAACAATTTTGAGAAAAACAAACAAGATTTTATGATAACCAAGGAATAAAATTCGATCTTTATGAGATTGAAATTAAAGACGGAGGTTACATTCAGAAGGATACTACTAGAAGATACATGATGAAGAATCGAAAAAAATGTTCAATTAATTTTGTAATATTTATTTTCTTCTCTCTAGGGTGGAACCATAAAATTATGGTTATTTATTATATTGCTAGTAGCTTTGCTTGTTGTATTGCTTGTTTGCATTATAATATTTTTTGCCATGTATGTTGATAACAATAGAATAAGGAGTGCCGCTCATTAAAAATTATTCATGCATATTAACATAAAATCTTGATTTCTAAAATATTGAGTCGGAGAAGGTTTTCAAAGAGAGGACCTAAGGCCTCTATCGTTGGTCTATAGGTAACACATGGTGGTTTCGACCCCTAAGAAGGGATACATCATGTACCAAGTTGGATCTCCAAGAGGATAATTTGCTTTAGCATGTTTTATCATTGTCAACCCCTAGGTGTCGATTATAAACCATGGAAAAAGTATTTGAAACGGTGGTTAACCCCTCAAGATTAATTTTATTATTGACCTCCCCTAGGAGCTCTATTAATAAAGTTAATGGTCAAAGAAAATGATTATTAGTATATGCTAGATCAGACAAGTCTTGGATGGCATATACTAATTAAAGGAGATTCATGTTTCTAATTGACAAGTCTCCCGTAAGCGGCTTGTTGAATTATGAGTTAGGAATTATCATTGTAAGGTTGTGATTTTTTTAAGGTTTTGACACATAAACACATTGTATGCTTACTTGTTTGTGTTATCTTACTAAATTGTTATTGAATGTTTGCTTATGTTTGATATATGTATCTTTATTATAGAACAAAATGCTTTATCTTCGATACTTAATAAAAACAGTTTAACTGGCAAGAACTATAATGATTGGAAACAAAACCTCAATAATGTCCTATCCTTTGAGAAACTAAAATTTGTACTAACCACAACGTGTCCTCCCACGCCTGTTGGAAAATCTACTAATGAACAAGTCCAAGCATATGATCCCTGGAAGGATGCTGATGATGAGGCCCACTGTTATATTATGGCTAGCATGAATAACATGCTACAACTCAACATGAAGATCATGAAACTACTCAATAGATCATAGATAATCTTAAGGATATGTTTGGATGCCAAGCCTTGATGAAGCGGCAAGGGGCTATTTGGAAGCTTCTTAACTACAAGCAAAAGCTGAGGATGCCTGTGAAGGAGCATGTCATGGGTTACCTCACTAAGACTCAAACTCATGAAGTTGACATTGATGCTAAGCCTCAGATAATGGTTTTTGAGACTCTTTTGAAGGAGTTCATCCCGTTTAGAGCTTCATATAACTTGAACAATAGCCAAGATGTAACTTTCACTAAGTTGATGAAGCAATTGTAGGAGTTTGGAAACTTGATCAAGGAAGCTGCGGCTGGTGGTGGGGTGAACTTGACGGTTGCATCTGGTTCCAATTCCAATTCTAGGAATGGAAAGAAGCAAAAGGCCAAGAATGAGAAGTCTTCTATTCTTGCAAAGGTCAAGGATAGGAAGAAAAAAAAGAAGAACTCAAAGAAGCTAAATTGCTTTTTTTGTGGAAAGGTCAGGCACATCAAGAAGAATTGCAAGGACTTCCAAGCTAAAGGAGGTAAATGTGAACTTTTGGTTGTTGAGACTAGTTTAGTTGAAGAATCAAGTGACACCTAGGTCATAGATTCTAGAGCAACTAATCATGTTTGTGCTTCTGTGCAAGAGTTCAAAGAAACGAGAAATCTGTTATATAAGCACTTCATGTTACAAATGGGCGATAGATCCTTAGTGTTGGCTGAAGCAATGAGAAGCGTCCATCTTTATTCTGATAGTTATAAGAGTTTAGTTTTGACAGATTGTTTTTATGTTGCTAAACTTAAAAGGAATTCAATTTCTGTTGCTTATTTATTTAAGGATTTTTATTTAGTTTCTTTTAATAATAATGTTGTGATTCGTAAAAACAAATATTTTATATGCAATGGATGGATGCAAAATAGCCTATGTTTTATCAAACCTAACATGGACTCACAGCTTAACACTGAGATTAACATTAACTCTAAAAGACTTAAAACTCCTCACTCTAATAAGACTTATCTTTGACAATTGTGATTAGGTCGTATTGGCCTAAATAGGATTCAAAGGTTGGTAAAGAATGGACCTTTAGGTCATTTAAAGGTGGAATCTATACCACAATGTGAATCTTGTTTGGAGGGAAAGATGACTAGAAGACCATTCAGGTCAAAGGGCAATCGAGCCAAAAGGGTTTTAGAACTTGTGCATAGTAATGCTTATGGTCCCATGAACATCAAGGCACAAGGAGAGTATTTTGTTACTTTTATTGATGATTATTTGGGATATGGGTATGTCTACCTAATGCATCATAAGAGCAAAATTTTTGACAAGCTTAAGTAGTTTTGAGCTGAAGCAACAAATCAATTAAATAAGCGTATAAAGACACTTCGATCTGATCCAAGTAGAGAGTACCTCTCAGATGAGTTCTTAGGACACTTAGTAGAGAATGGGATTTTATCCCATTTGACTATGCCAGGCACCCGCAGCAGAATGGCATGGCTAAGAAAAGGAATAGGACTTTGTTAGATATGGCTAAGTCCATGATGAGTTATTCGACATTGCCTTTATCTTTTTCAGGATATGCACTACAAACCACTTATTATCTTTTGAACAATGTGCCCTCAAAATTAGTTTCTAAGACCTCTCACGAGTTGTGGATGGGTAGGAAGACATCCTTAAACCACATTTGTATATGGGGATATCCTGCTCATGCCCTGAATAAAGAAGTGACTAAGTTGGAAGCACGTTCAAAAGTATGTATGTGTGTGTTTATAAGATATCCAAAAGGGAGAAAAGGGGGATATTTTTATAACCCAAAAGAAAATAAAGTTGTAGTTTCAACGAATGCGACTTTCCTTGAGGAAAGCTACATGAACAACTTTAAGCCTCGTAGTAGAGTGGTACTCGAGGAGTTATCAAGTGATTCGATCACCCCAGGGGTTCTAGTTGAAACTAATCCATTCAACATAGAAAAACCAGTTGAACAACAACCTAGGGAGCTTTGGCATAGTAAGAGGATCAAGCGTCAACCCAAAAGGTATATTTTTAATGGTGAAGCTTACTTGGCTAAACTAGTTAATCATGACAGGGACCCTTACACTTACAAAGAATTTATGGAGGATGTTGATTCAAAGCTCTGAACAAAAGCTATGCACACTGAGATAAAAGTATATAAAGATTAATTAAGTTTGGAAGCCTATGGAGCTTTGCAAAGAGATAAAACCCATAGGGTGAAAGTGGGTCTACAGGTGAAAGAAAGGTATAGATGGGAAATTTGAAACCTATAAGGGTAGACTAGTAGCAAAAGGATACACATAAAAGGAAGGAATCATTTGCAAGGAAACCTTTTTGGCTGTAGCTATGCTTAAGTCCATCACATTCTCTTGTCCATTGCTGTCGCTCTCGATGACGAGATTTGGCAAATGGATGTAAAGACAGTCTTTTGGAATGGCTTTCTTTATGAGACCATATATATGGTATAGCCAGATGTGTTCCAAGCTAAGACTCAAGAGAATAAGGACTGTAACCTGCTAAAGTCTATTTATGGACTTAAGCAAGGTTCCTGTTCTTGGAACATAAGATTTGATCAAGTGATCAAGACTTATGGAATCGAATAAAATGTGGATGAGACATGTGTTTACAAATACATTAAGAATGGAATGTGGCTTTTCTACTGCTCTATGTAGATGACATTCTACTTGTTGGCAATGACGTTGGGGCATTGTCATCAATCAAATTATGGTTGACTAAGTAGTTTGACATGAAGGACTTGAGTAAAGCTAATTATGCTCTGGATATCTAAATTCTTTTATAGGAAGAACAAATTAATAGCTTTATCCGAAACTACCAACATAGACAAGATTCTCAAGAAGTATGCAATGTAAAATTCCGAGAAAGATAGGCAACTATCTAGATTTGGAATTACTCTTTCTAAGAAAGGCCCTCCAAAGTCTGATGAAGAAAGAGAATACAAGGAGAAGGTGCCTTATGCTTCAACAGCAAGTAGTGTCACATATGTTATGCTTTGCACACAACCTAAAATACATTATGCGATAGGGATAGTGAGTCGATTTCAATTGGATCCAAGACTAAACCATTGAGTTGCAGTTAAGCATATTTTCAAGTACCTGAGAATGACTAGATGTTATATGCTAGTGTATTATGGTGAGGATCTAATGCCTCTTGGATACACTAATTTAGATTTTCAATCCTGTTTTGATTCAAGAACATCAACTTCAGGATCTATGTTTACTCTAAGAGGAGCGCCATTATTTAGAAAAGTGTCAAACAAGATTGCACTTCAGATTCAATGATGGAGGCTGAGTATGTAGCAACTAGTGATGCTTCAGAAGAAGCTGTCCAACTTTGCAAGTTTTTTGGAGATCTTGATGTGGTTCCTGGCATGGGTAAGCTAATAATGTTGTACTATGATAACACTACAGCAATAGCTAGTGCTAAGGAACCAAGATTTCACAAGAAGCATAAACATATATATCTGAAGTATCATGTGATAAAGGATCGTAGAGAATAGACATGTTGCAGTATGCAAGATCACATCCAAGGACAATATCGCTAATCCTTTCACGAAGACACTACCAACGAGGGCTTTTGAGAAGCCCGTAGAGGCTATGAGGATGAGTAACAAGTCACGTTTACTCACTTAATGCAAGTGAGAGATAGGATTAAATGAGGTAATATTTTTCAGAGATATTTAATCAATAAAGAATTTGTTATTTATTGTCATATGAAATGTTATCCTTTATATGTTTATTTATGTTGAATATATGATAAGCAAACAAAAGTTTAAGACTGTCAATCTAAACCTTTAAGATCATGCATATGATGGACAGATTATGCAAAAGACTTGAATCTTAAAGGTGATAGTCTAAATGATAAGGTTTGAAATCAAGAGAATAAAGTTAGGTGCTTTATTCATATTAAGATTATTATATTTTCTACATTCCTAATAGGAGATAACTTGTCTTAGTTATCATAGTTGGACTCCATAAGTATAAACATTGGTATATTGTCATAAGTGACAATATATTGATCGGGATTAAAGATGAATTGATTTAATTAATAATTCTATTTGTTTAAATCAATTCACTTTAAACAATCATATGTGTTATATCTTAATCCTGAAATGAATTAATAGGCCTGTATTCTTGACTTGTGTCTTTTAATGTACCAAATGATGACATCCTGAACTAGATGATGGTATGCATACTGGTAAATTGGAGACATGACTCTTGATTGACATAGACTCCTTATTCATAAATATGGAATCCATAGCTCTTCTTTAGAGTTAATGATATTCTCTTATAAGCATTATCCTTTCATTGGAAACTGGAGTGCTCACTCATTTGGATACATATGTGTAATTGAATGGTAGACCATTTGTTATTTGTTATGAATAGCAAGTATTCCAATGGTGAGATAATGGAACATAGGATAAAAATAATTAGGAAGATAAAATAGAATTTAACCTTAAACCAATTATGAACATCCTATAGGGATGTTATACATTATGATATGTCATGGACAATAAACTTATTGGAGTTTCGTAATTTTATATAGTTCAAGAGTACAGCTCAAACCTTTAAGTGGAATAGCTTTAGAGTTGATCATTATAAAATATACGTATTGGGGATATGTTATTTTGTAATTATAGGAGCTTAGTCTATGTATGTCCATCAGGTCTCCTTTACTAGCCCATAGTATTTCCTGTAACGATACAGCATGTTTTCCTCATAGATTAGCAACTTTTGTTATTTATTAGATTTGCTGAAATTCGATAGCTTGGATTTAATAATTCATGTTAGTTTATTGGTTGAATTAAGCTTATAAAAATTCAAGATAAACATGTTTAATTATTTAAAATAGATTTTATTTGTATGGAATTATCTGTATATGAATGTTTTAATCAGACAACTTCTCTATTGGGTTATTTGAATTAAAATTGAGGCTCTATAAAGGATACTCAAATCAAATAAAGTAGGATTTATCCATTAGGTTGGGTTTGAATTAATGGGATAGATCTCAGGACCTAAAAATGTGTCATAGGAGTGTTGCCATGACGGGCCGATCAATCAGACCTAGTGTAGGCCGATTGACTGGACCTGCCACATCAGCAATCTATGTACTTTAAGCATTTTACCTGGAAAGTTGATCCAAACTCAAATTTTAAGGCCAATTTTGATAAGGACTGTCCGTGATCAAACCTCTATATAAAGGGAACTATTTCTATTGTCTCTTAGATCACTTGAGAAATTTAGAGAGCGTATTCAAGTGAGAAAAACTCTAAAACTCCCACAGATCTATTGTTTAACATCTTGAACCATAACTCTTGGTTTTCTCTTGTGGTTGGAAGGAGAGGTCACCTATGGAAAAATTGAACGATGTACACCACCCGTATTCCGATCGTGGAAAGAGAATAGCAAGGCAGATCAATTGATTGTGGCTTTTCTGGTAGATTTCTCTAGTTGTAGTTCCTCCAGTTTTTCGATCTACTAAAAGGTACGAAGAATCTTTTATTAATTTATGTACTTAGCATGTCTAACTTGTTTTTTGAAAAACTTTTTGATAAAAAAAAATTAAAATTTCCATTGCGTTTATGTTTTTCAACAGGCTGGTCCTATAGGGTTTGGGCTAGGCCCGAGCCCGGCATGACCCTTCAAGGGCTAGAGCCTGGGCCAGTGTTGGGCTTGAGGGTTTTTCCTTATGCTTAGCCTAGGCACAATTTTCAACTGTAGAAGATTAGACCTAGCATAGCCCAGGCCCATCATATGCCTAAGGTTAAAAGGGTCGGGCCATAACCTTTACCTAGTATTAGGCGTTCCCCTGCCCACACGCACAATAAGAAAAATTATAGTAAATAGGCCATTTGTTAAATCCATTATACGTAAATAGAACCTTCACAAAGATTACTAATTAATAAGCCATATTTAGTTTTAAAAATTTAGGCCACATTTTTTTTATAACTTATTGTATTTGGATTCTACATGATAGCCCAAATACATGTTTGTTTATGACAAAATTTAAATCCATGGAATCATATCAAATTGATTCCGATCTCTTTTTTCAGAATTCTAACACCCCCCCCTCCTCTCTCTAAGAATTTAAATCCAAATGCTACAATAAAGAATCCTTTTTTTTCAAATTTTCTCTCTCGTATACTTGAGAAAAAAATATCCCATTTTTCGTTTGATATCCGATTGAGATAATTCTTCTTTCATTGCGTTCATAATGAAAAGAGGAATAAATTAAGATCCATATTGTAATTTTTGATATCATGAACAAGTTTTGTTAGAATTGTTAGTAAATCAAAAACTTTTTCTACTATCTATCCAAACATAAATTTTAATTTTTTCCTATTTAGATTAACACTTTAACTGCACATCCAAACATCAATTCACATAACAATTCAAATCAAACAACTCAAATCAAATAATTAAAAATCAACACAATTCAAATCTATTTATCAAAAGGACCATTAGCGTTCTAATTTAGTCCCATTTAACAAATCCTTTCCCTTTACTCCTCTTTCTCACGACTAAACTCCTCCTCCTCTACATTGCTAGCCGAACTCCTCTTCCCCTAGCACAGCCGTAATTCAGCTATCAAGCATGCGTGCGCAAGATAATAGATCCCTTGTCGCCATTCTCACCTTGTAATTAAACGAATTTCTCTCCTCCCAAGCTCTCCATCGCTCCTTAATGAATCTTGCTATTACTTTCAATGTTGCTCACCACATTTTACTGGTCGACTTTACAGAGAGGAGAAGAGGGGGAAAGGAGAAAGAAATGGAAATTTCTCTATCACTTTCAAAGTCCCTATAGTCGACTTCATAGAATGCAGGGAAGAAAATGGAAGAGAAAAGAGAAATGTAAATCTATGGTTTAAGTGGCATTTTTAGACTTTTAATGAGATGCAAACCAGATTTGCACTCAAATAGGCTATGTTCTAACTTTTTCTAAATTTTGGCGTTTTGGTTTTTATACTCCTCTCAATTTGGCCTATTTCCTGCCTTCTCGAATAATGAGTTACTAGACATATTAGGTTAACCTTTTATCTAGAAATTTATGGAGAATGAGAAACATTTTTCAAGTTGACATAAATTTGACTAAAATTTTTAACTTTTTACTATTTGTCTCTCTTGTTTATCGTTCTTTATTTATTGATATCTTGTCTTTATAACCAAACATGTAAGCAAGGTTAATTTATTTTTTGGGAAATTTACCTTTTTATACCTTATGTTTTAGCTTTGTTGAAAATTAAAATCATACCTTCGGTCTTTGATCTCATCGAATATATACATTCATGTTAGATTTAATATATAAGTCTATACCTTACCTCAGTCAATAGTTGGTTTTGGCCTTAAAATAACAAAATTATCCTTAGTAAAAGCGGAAAAGAAGTCAAAAATAAGAAGAAAATAAAAACAAAAACACACAAAACACCTATTTTTGAAAGTATTCTATACATTTTTAAAGTCAAAACCCTGGTATAAAGTTTTTTTTAAGTATTTAAGGTTTTCTTATTTTCAATTTGAGGGTTTTTTTATTACTCGTTAGCCAAATTGAAGATTGATTATGAAAAGCTATATATATATATATATATATTGATTCTAATGTGGAGATATATATTCGATGAGACCAAAACCAAAGGTATAATGTTTGAATAAATATAAAATGCATAGTATAAAAAGGTAAATAATTCTTTATTTTTCAAATTTTATAGTCTAAATGAACTTACATCGATATATTTAAATGTCAAAAGGAACCAAGCATTGAAGCGAGTTTAATTATATATTTTTCCTTCCTATGAACCATGCATGTAAGTAAGTTTAATTTAGTTACCTACTTAATTTTTGCTTTATTTGAAATTAAGTTTGAAATATTAAGGCCATTTGGGAACGTAATTTAAACACAATGTTGTTTTTCAAACTAGTTTTACTCCTGTGTTTTCTCTCAAAATATTTAAATTTCAAGTTAACTTTGATTCAAATTCTTGGTTTGAATTACATCCCCACATAACCTAATAAGTATGTTTTTTTTTTTCTTTTCAAATTGAAATACAAGTATATATAAATGTAATTTAAGACTGAACATTGAGAAGTATTCATAAAATAAGAGTATACTGAAAGTCCAAATGGAGGATGATAGATATTTTTGAAAAAGATAACACAAAACCTGCAATTATAAAATTACAGGATACAAAATAATATAAATAGAGATGTAAAAATAGGTTGAGCCTGGTGGGTTGGCGCATGTACCATATGCTAAGGGTCACTTTGATAAATACCACTTCTGTGGTATCACTTTTCAAATTTATACTTTTTGTGAAAAGATTTGAAACATAATACTTTTAAATAATAAAATAAAATAAAACTGACCCTAAGTCTATCATTGATGACCTCGAGACTATCAATGATGACTTCGTCTATCATTGATGACCTCGAATCCATCATTGAAGAACCTTAGTCCATCACTGACAAAGACTAAAACATAATAGTTTATCAAGGATAAACTACAAATATATATATATATATATATATGTATAAAAAAAATAGAACTAACAAAACCATAAAAAAAAACAAAACAAAACAAAAGGCTTGAATGTACTAAAGTAGAGTATTGATAAAATTAAGTTCATCGTTGATGAACTTAAATTCATCACTGATGAACTCCAATATATCAAAGTCATAACTAAAAAAAAATTACGGATAAGCTTAAAATCCTTTTGTCTTTCCCCTTCCTAGGGCCACTCTCTCTCCCCCTCCTCTCATTTCCCTCCTCTCTTAGCCGCCGGAGACCATAGGAAGCACTACTGAAGATCTACTTAAGTTTCCCCTTGGCGCGACATTGTTGTTGCTCTGGCGAGGACCTTCGGCATGATGCTCTTGTAGATATGATGACTCTCTCCCGTTGCGATGCCAACATCTTTGACAACTCTCACAGTTCGAGCACCTGCAATGTTGTCGCTTTACTCAACATCGGATACACTTTTGAAAATCGAGCACCACAATTCACAAATAGTTCTTGATGGTGACTTTTCTTGGAGAATTGTTGGAGCGACATTTTCGCAACCTAAGCTTAGTGTCTACCGTTGACATCGTCGTCTTATAGTGTTCTCGACAAGATCAACTTCTCCTTCACATCTCCCAACAAAATCAGCAACTGTTGTGGTTGCATCGGTGAGTATGGTAGCTTGGTAGTAGTGGCGGCCATGGGAGTTGGGTTCATAAGCTCTATTATGTGATCTGAGATGTAAAATTAGGATTGATTGGTAGATGCTAATTAAAAACAAGCGGTAATATGGATTTCATTCCTCAAAAAAGTTGTACGAAACAAAAAGAGTTAAAAAAATGGTAAAGTCCAATAGTGATACTAAAAAAGTGACATTCCAATAATTATCTCTTAAAAAGTAGATATGACATGATACGACTTAAGGTTAAATAGGCTTAGCCCAATGCATTATGGATTGGGCTTGACGCTACTTTTTGACACAAAACACGTTCAGGGTACAACACACTAAAAGCACGACACAAGCACGATCATGGGCACGATTAGCCGCATGATAATGGCACGATATCATTGCTTATCATATACTTTTAACAATTTTCTTGTAAGAAATATAATAAAGCGTTTTTTCTAAACAAGATTCTCATTCAATTTTTTTTGCATTTTACATTATAAGTTAAAATGTTAATTGTGTATGATACTTATGTTTCTTATTTTCCTATAATTTTGCTATTGGGCACGATTAAAGTATGAGTAATTAAAGACACAGAATGAATATAAACAAGTCATGGGTTGGGCTTAACGCCACAAATGAAAAACAAGCATGGCCCACGCAGTACAATAAATAAAGAGGTTTGCGTCGACACAACACGAAGCACGTTTAAGTCTAATTTAAATAAGATGGACCATGTCGAGCCAACACGTTTGACATCTCTAAATATAAATGGTTTTCTTAAGGTTTGCCCCTGCTTGAAATATAACGTATTTGCTCCAAAAATTGACCAATACTAACCACCCGACCTTTTTTTTCAACCACCTTTCTGTTCATTTCAAACTCCGCTTTTTGTCAATGGAGAGGGAAATCCTTGGTTGTCCATCCCCCGTATGATTTTTTTCCTTCTCTTTTCATCTATATATTTATAGTTTTTATCTTTACAAGTTATATAAAAATTTGTCCACAGATCTCGAAAAATTTCGCTACTCGAGCCTCGATCTATTTTTGTATTTTGTTTAGTGTTCTTGTGTGCTTTTATGTGGCTTTTTATCATATCCATAGCTTTTAAAATTCGAATCTTAAAAAATACGGGTAAATGAAGACTAACAACGTTTAAATCGTGGATAGCCAAGATAAAGGAAGTAAATGTCATTCATATACATGTTAGCTATTTAAGATGTTCTAATCCCAGATTTCTAGCACCTATGTAATAATTTCCAGTTACCTTCCATAAAATATCATACGCAGTTTTATCAATATAACTTCACAGCAAGTGCCTTCAACATCTTTCTCAGTGACCACATAAGAAATTCATGGCTTTAAACGAAGACGACCAAGAGGGCCACAAAGTTGCAGACTGGCTTACCAGATAGAGAACCAGAGATATCTACACAATCCTATTCTTGCAAGTAATAATACAACGCCTTGTACTTTTATAAGAGGCCCAGTGTCTTCAGCTGCTGAACATGCTCGGGTGGGAGAGGTGGGGGAGACCAATCAGATCCCGATGTTTCACCGTCAACATCTTCAACAACATATTCCTAGCAGATTCGACGATCGACAAAGATTCATTAGAATAACATTTCTACTAACAGATATATTACACATACATTATTGAACTGGACAGAGCATTGCAATTGTTGAAAGCCATAAAAATCTTTCTAGCTATGCAATCATGTCGAGGGAAAGAGGATCAAGTCCACTGACTACGAAATTTGCAGGGGAAGAGGCTAAAAAAGCTAATCCTATATCTATAATCTTAAAGGGGCTGAAAATCAGTCCTAAATTTTGTAAACCTTTAGAGGCTATTTTTTTGTCTAAAGTATTTCTCAGCAAATTAGTTGGCTATGCAAAAGTCTCAATTCTACTAAAGGTAGGCAGTGGACCGAGTTGGGTGGAGATCTTAAGGGGCCAAGCATTAGAAAGAAATGTTATTGAGCAATAGAGCTTCAGCCATGGGCTGAACTCAACATACATGATAAAAGTGATTTATACTATTGCAGCCAATAAAAAGACAAGAACGAAATATGAATCACCAAGACTCACTTTTGTTAGCATCCTTTTTGCAAGTATGTGATAATGCCGCTGCCAAATACGTTGTCCTACCATTGTAGCCACCAATACACTATAGAATATTCCAATTAAAGTAAATAGTCCCAGGACAATCAATGTCATTATAAACAGTAATGGTAGCCCTGCTTCACCGGCACCTCCTAAGCAACCACATTCGCCTGCCATACTTGCACAGCTCTCAAAGCATGTGGTACAGTCGGTCCACATACAAAGAGTGCCAGGTAAATGACAGTCCGCGCAGACACTACAGGAGTTGCAAAGAATTTAGTCACCAATATTAATTTAAATTCTTCTAAGGTAAAATTAAAATATTAATTTAAATTGGACAATTGCACTAGTCAAAGGACATGACAAAAGAATGTTGTTCCCACAAATACGAGAAAAATCCAAACAGGTTAAAGCAATAAATAGCCAATGACCATGTAACAACAGATGCAGGTATTCTCTAAGATATGAAAATGTTAGAAAGTATGCCAAAAGAGACCTCCTAGCCAAAACTTGGCTTTGGTGTCTGCAAATCTTCTCTGTTTTTTCTTTCTTTTTTTTTTTTTTTTTACCACTTAGGAAAAATGAAACAAGAAGGAACATTGAAACAAGAAGAGGGAAGGCAGGGGCAGGACGTTAGATATTGTTTCTTGCAACTTATTATGTCATCGCTTATTGGGAAAATTTTCCAATGAGACAAAGATTTGAAATAAATTTGGAAAAAATGGTGGATCATGAGATAAAATCATTTTCAACTGACTTCTATAGAAACTAAAAACCAAAACTAAAAAGCCAGAAAAAGAAAAAGGAATAATTACAATAACAATAATGGATATTAGGTACTAAACATATAATCAACCACTCCAAGATTTCCAAAATAATTAAGAAGAGTTATACCCAGGATGGCAGCAACAAAGACATAATTCTCGGCAAGGCTGCGCCAAATCGTTGCGCACTCTTCGATCATAACAAGTAATGAAGCACCCAGATAATCCAAGCAAAGCAAAAAACAATAGAGCTCCTGCATTTATTCAACAATAAGAAAACGTAAATTACCATAAAACAAGAACAAGGCAAAAATGGCAATCAATCATCACAGTCTGAATTTTTAAAAAGCACACCGAGAATTGAATAAATGTAATCACTTTGTATATCACAAACATTAGCATCAAAGACAACTAGACATGTATTAATATGACCCATTACAAAATTGCCAGAAAAAAAAATGTGCATACATATATATATATATATATATATATGCAATATTTAAGGTTGTATCAAACTGGTGAAGCCAGATGTGACCAAAAAAAAAAAAGATGCAATATTTAAAAATGCATCAAACTGGTGAAGCCAGATGTAACAAACACGAGTTTGTCCTGTGGTAAAACCAGATACGAAAGAGTAAGCCTAGCAGAATTATGAATGTTTAAATATCAAAGAAAAAAACCATTTTGTGAATGTTTTGCTAAATCATACAAAACCACATTATGAATCATAAATGTTTGTGCACATTTCATTTCCTATTAGTACAAATGGTAGGCTGCCCAAATATTGAGTTGAAAACATTTGATTAAAGGACTAAGGTGATAACATTGTGAAATCCAAACAACGCAAAAGGGTACAACCATAGCTGATGGTAAATAGAACAGTGGCACATTAACATAATTCAGAGGTGTTAGTAGTTACACAGCTGAAATTAAGGCAGGACTTCATGCACTTCTCTATGTAGTAGATTAAAATAAATAAATAAAATAAAATAAACAACAACAACAACATCCTTAAACGTCAATCTGCAAGGAACAAAATAACAAGATCATGTGTGATGACACACATGCATCAGCATTTAAAGACAGTTGATCTGAGTCGTTGAGGAACGAGATTTTACCACATATGTAATAGAAAGTAACCTCACTATCAAAACCCCATGCACGACGAATCCAGGATTGCTGGTGACCATCTATCAAATACACCAGATACGCCAAGGAGGCAATCAACTGCAGACCGATAGAAAAATAGGAATTTAATATTTTAAAATTGGTCCTCAAGAAACCTGAGAATGACAGACAAAAATGAAGAACCAATGACCTACAAGCTGAACGGTCAGAAATATAAACATGATGTCTCTGGTCACAAAAAATCGGAATTTCAAGGTTCTCCATTTCCTATCAGCAGCAGCATGAACTCTCAAATGGTAAGGAGCTTTGCAGGTTGTGCAGTGAGCAAATGCAAACCCTTCCTGCAAAAAAGTGTTACAATCAGATCTAACTAGTAAAAAGTGCAGTACCAAGAAGTCCATACACATTAGTTGGCATATCATACTTATTCAGTAATTTGCCTTCATTCTATATAACACCATACAAAATAACATCACAACCACACCTTCAGCTCATTAGAAACTACCCTATGCACCAAAATCATGTTAGCATCTAATTCGATTTTGTACCTCACCTACGTCACAATGACAGCTAAGATATAGTTTCCTCATAAGGATGCAAGGAAAACACACAGCAACAAGTTACAGAATTCAATTTCAGTCCACTTGACAAGAGGCGAGAGTGTGGAGGAAATTTTAGCGTGCCTTCTCTACATACATGGATATACAAATGAACCAAACATATTTAAATTACTATCCTTTTTTTATTATTTTTGCATTCTTAATCTTGCATGTGCATACGTCTTCTTTCTAAACGCAAGCAAGAAGCATGCGCAGGACACCATCACATAATATTGGTACTACTATATTCCTCACTTTAAATTGAAAAATTAGAAGATGTAGATTGTCCACATACCCTTACGGCCCTCCAATGATCCAAGCATTCTCGGTGCACGTGTTTCGATGTTCCCTTGCACTTACAGGGAGTTATAAAGTCCCTACCTGAGCAATAAGGAAAATAAAAAAAAACAAAGTAATAAATTCTTGACATGATACACTAGTGAGCCTAATATAGTACTCACTTGTTGGATGAGTAAGAACTTTATTGTAATTCAACGATTCATCAAAATTCTCCCCATTTGATTAACATTTAGTTTAGTTAACTTAAGTTTTCATAACAAAAACCATATCAGCTCAATATTAGACTAGACTAAAGCCTTCATCGACCATTTTATCAGACACCAAACATCCAATTAAGCCCGAATTCCGAGGACGAAATTCGAAATGCATGAAATCAAAATTCGATATAATTGACGAATTAGAGAGAGCGAGAGAGAGGAATAAATTACCGTCAGTTTCAAGGCAAATTCGGCATTGGATTTGCTCTCCGGGGCCAGCCTCTAGGTCGATCTCGTAGGGGTCAGTGATCGGAGACGGCGGGACGAGAGGGGAAGCTTCGGAGTGTTCCGCCATTGAATCGGGACCGGAGAATTAGGAATAAATGAGTCTTCGAAAGTATAATTTAACGAAACCCTAATTCATGACTCTCCCTCCTCTTTTTCTCCATTGGGAGAGAATTTCTCAGTGTCTGTGAACTCGTTCAGGTTTCTGAACAGTGAATCCGATAACAGTAATGGTGGTATTTGTGGGAAGTTCCAATTCCGATTCCCAAACGTCCACGTTTCGATTTCTATTCCAAGCAAACGACGGTTTTTTTTCTTTTTTTTACTTTTTAAAATAAAAGTATTTTCTTTACGAGATTATTGTTGTTATTATTATTACTATTATTATTTTGAAGTGTTATGTTTAAGTCTTGAAGGACACTTTTAAGCTTTTTATTTTTTAGCATAAGAAGTTAATTATTTATTCATATATTTATTTGAGGGTTACACAATTTTTTTATATTTTTTTAATAACCCACAGTCAATTTTTGATAAGAGAGAGAGTTTGAATCCCTACCTGTATAAATATATATATGTTATAACTAATAAACAACTAAACTAATCAGTGATAATTTTTTTAAAAAAAATTAATCAATGTTCACTAAAATTGATGATAAAAATATGTGTTTAAACTAAAGTTACTCAAAAACAATCCTTTTCTTAATTTTACAAAACTTCAATCATTTGCTAAAAAAACTTTAAAAAACTGATCATTTGCTTATGAAACACAAATTTAAGTTTTAAGATTGGTAAAATAATTAAAACATAGAAAAATACCCAAAATATCTCCGTGTTTTCAAAATCATACACCAAAATTACCATACTTAATATTTACCTAATACAATTTAAAATATTATTAAACCAAAATACCCAAACCATCTTTGTGTTTTTAAAATCATACACAATATACATCTAAAGAGATTAAACTTTTTAAAAAAATAAAATTACCCTTCCTAATCTTTATTAAATACAATTTGAAACTTTATTAAACCACAATGCTAAATAATATCAATCTTAAAAGGTTAAAAACTCTCAAAATAATTAAAGTATTTGCTTAATTGAAATATTTATTGAACATTTTAAATTACCTTTTCTTTAATTTTTGAATTAAATCATATTTAAAATAATATTTAATATATATTGAGAAGGAAAATCTTGAAATTTTCAAAAAAAATAATTGTTTCAGGTAATATTTTGAGTGTGATTTTGTAAACACATAGGGTGTTTTGAGCATTTTAACAACAAGAGGGGCACACGTGATATTTAGACCAAAACAAGAAATGTTTTGGTTATTTTTTCTCAAAACACAAAAAAAAGATGGGTGAAATAATTTTAGAATATTTTTTTGAACATGTTTTATAATTTTTTTATTTTTTTAACATTTATAAAGTAAAAGTATTTTTATATTCTTAAACACTTGCAAAACTAAAACACCTCTTAAAGATAGAAAATTAAAATTTTATTGTATGGAAAAAAATTAAATTTAAATGAGCCATACTGGATATTTTGTAATTATCAAAAAAATTTAGACAAAGAGTGTGAGAATAAAAAAAAGAATAAATTGCTCAATTAGTCTCCAATCTTTCACAAAAGTGAGATTTTCATCCCCAAACCTTTTTTTTTCACCAAACAGACCTCAACCTTTTATTTAAATTGCTGAAGGACCAATTTAATGATCCCGATTAACTTTGGTGTCATTGGAGCTGCACATGATGTCTTTAGTAAGGGCATTTTAATAAAATACTTAATGTCATTTTAAGACATAAAAATTAAATATAAAAAAAATAAATAATAATAAATAATATTAATACAAAAATAAAAAAATCAAAAAACCAAAATAAAAAAAACAAAAGATTAATACAAATTAGAAAAAAATCATGGGCCTCTTTTCCTCTCACCCCCGTCCCCTCAGTCAAAGTCGCGCCTGACAACGCCTAGGTTTTCAACAAAAGAAGGCACCTAGGTGGTCTCCGTCATTGGAGGAGTGCAACAATGGGGTCACAATCCTGACTATGAGCCACTTTTTGCAATGGGTCGCATTTTGTTACGTGTCGTGACAGGAGTTGCAGTAGCAATGGTGAGAAGTCGTTGGGTGCAACGGGGAGGGAGATCGACGAACACGATCTTCTACGAAGGGAGAGGAGCCAATGGGGATCGTGCAAAGAGCAAGGCTGTTAGACATGTATGCCCTAAGGAGTAAAAATGTAATACATTTTTTGAGACATTTTTATCAATAAAGAATTTATTCATTTATCTATATACCAAATCTTGTCCTCTTTACGTTCATATTTCTTGAATGTATGATAAGCAAACAGTAGTCTGAGACTATCAGTCTAAACCTTAAGAATTGGGCATATGATGGGATGATTATGCAGTAGACACGATTCTTAAGGTGACGGTCTAAAACGTATGATCTGCAATCGAGGGAATAAAGTTGGGTGCTTTATTCATGTAAAGATTGTTATGTTGTCTATATCCCTTTTGGGAGATGGTTTGTCTTGGCCATCGGAGTTGGACTCCATGAATAAAAACATTGGCACGTTGTCATAGGTGACGACGTGTTGGATCGGGACATAAAGTGAATTGATTTGGATTAATAATTCTGTCTTGGCCAATCGATTCACTTTAGACAGTCATTTGTATTGTATCTTAATCTTGAGATAAATAGTGGGCCCATTGTCTCGACTTGTGTCTTTTGATGTACCAATGGGTGACTCCCACATCTCTATAGTGGTATGCATGCCGGTACGTTGGAGGCATGACTCTTGATAGCGTAGACTTATTATTCATAGATATGGAATCCATAGCTCCTCTTTCGGAGTAATGATTTCCTCTTATATGCGTTGTCCTGTAATTGGAAAACTGGAGCGCTCAACCATTTGGATACATAGGTGTAACCGAATGGTATACTATCTTTAGATGGTAAGTTTTCTAATGGTGAGACAATGGAACGTAAGATAAAAATAATCGGGAAGGTAAGACAGAACTTGTCCTTAAGCCGATTATGGATTATCATATGGGGATACGATACACTATGATATGTCATGGAGACTTCGCTACACGAGCTTCGTAATTCTATAAAGTTCGAGAGTGCAGCTCCAAGCTTTTACTGGAGTAGCATTGGAGTTGATAATTGTGAAATGTATATCTGGGATATTGGCTTTCATAATTATCATGAGCTTGAACTTTATAGGTCCATTTTGGTCCCCTTTGCTAGATCACAAAATCCTATAACGACACGGCGTGCTTTTCCAATAATTGGTGACTTATGTCGGATTTATCAAATTGGTTTAAAATTTGTAAGAATCAAATAATTCATGTCTGTTTATTAGTTGAATTAATTTTGTAAGAAATTAGTTCAAGATAAACTTGTTGAATTATTGCGATCAGATAATTCTTGTCTGTTTATCGGTTGATTTAATTTTGGATAAATTAGATCAAGATAAACTTGTAGAATTATTGTGAATTGATTTATTTTCTTAGAGATTATCTTGATAAAGTTTGTTTTGATCAGATAACTTCTCTAATTTGAATCAAAACTGAGACTTTATCACTTAGAATCTCGGGTGGATAATAAAAGATTCGTAGAGATTTTTTCTCGGGAGATCGACCTGTTGGATGACGTGTTTGGCCTGTCGAACTGGCCTGTTCAGCCTGTCGATCAGAGTGTTCGGTCTGCCGATCAGCGGAGATAAGATTACGCGTTTTCACACGGATCTTATCAGATATTGATTCGAACTTGATTCTATTTTGAGTTTTTGAGACCTAATCTGATATGGACTGACTCCAAGACCAATAGGTATAAAAAGGGAGTGAGTTTCATGATTTACTCAGATCAATTTGAGAGATTAAGAGTGATACTCTTCTAGTGAGCATCTGAAAACTCCCTGAGAGCTTTTGTTCACAAATCACGAACACTACCTTTGGGTTCTCTCTATTGGTTGGAAGGAGAGTCACCAGTGGAAGAGCTGTACGTGTGAGCCCACACTCACTCCGGTTGTGGATAGAGAATAGCAAAGAAGACCAGTTGGTTGAGGCTCTTCTGGAATGTTACTTCTCTACACAGGTTGCGGAGGTTCTTCGACACACTGAGGTTAGTAAGATCTGTTTAATTTATACATATAACATGTCAAACTTGTGTTTTAGAAATTACTCTGATGAAAAATTTTTAAAAATTCCGTTGCGCACTTTATTTCCAACAATTGGTATCAGAGCCGAGATTTTTACATAAATTTGCAAGTTTGTGATCATGTTATATGCATAAATTTTGTGATCTTAATCTCTCATATGCTTGAATTGAATTTTATAGAGAGATGGCACTCTAGGTTTCTGTATAATATACATGTTGTCATGGATTATGTGGTGAATGTTTATTAATTAATTATGGTTGATTAAATCATTGTTTAATTATTTATTAATTAATTAATACCGGTTATGGTTCCTTAGAGGTTAGAATTTGTATCTAGGTTTTTCATGTAATTAGATGGCGGACTATCATCTCCGTCTAGGAATTGTTATTTAATTTTTCATTTGTAAGAATTTTGTAATTAAATAATTGTTCGAAGAAGACAGATCGAGAAGTCGGATCTAGAAGATTGATGATGGCGCCTCCAGGTATTTCCTGAGTCTCTAATTTTATGTTTTTGAATTGTTAAAAATAAAATTGATGAATTGCATTAAAATTGTATTTTCTGGATTGAGGGTTTTCTGCTCTGTCAGCATGCCGGACCTCACAGTTCGGCAAGCCGAAGGTCACAGATCGGCAGGCCGGACGTGTGGTCCGATAGACCGACAGTGGGGCAGAAATTTTGGTGCTCTGCCGGCAGGCCGAACCTACATAGATCGACAGGCCGATGTATCATATCGGCAGGCCAATGGAGCAAGACCAGTAGGCCGATCACCCAGATCGGCCTGCCGACCGAGAGCTGCCGAGTGTCCAGAAAAGGTGCAATTTTTCTGGTCTAGTTTTAATTTTATTTTTGGGACGATTCTGAGAAACATTAAATTTGGATATGACCGAAAATATGAAGTAGTTGATTCATACGGGATTGAAGACTTGAAGATGGAAATTACATGAAGAAGGATACAGCTTGAGGATTCAAGGATGAAGAATCGAAAAATGTCTCGATTATTCTCTTGTAATCTTAGTTTTCTATTCTCTAGGGTGGAACCATAATATTACGGTTATTATTATTTTGCTTAATTGCTTTGCTTTTCTGCATTATAATATGATTTACCATGTATATTGATAACATGTCATATAGAATAGGGAGTGCCGCTCATATTAAAATTGTTCATGCATAATTTTTTAAAATAAAACCTTGACTTCAAAAGATTGAGTGGGAGAAGGTTTTCGAAGAGAGGACCTAAGGCCTCCATCGTTGGTCCATAGGAAGAACATGGTGGTCCCGACCCCTAGGAAGGGATTTCTATCATGTACCAGATTGGATCTCTGAAAGGATAAGGTATTTTAGTATGATTTATGGTTGCACACCCCTAGGTGGTGATTATAAATCATGGATAAAATATTGAAACGGTGGTTATACACTCACGTTAATTTTATTATTAACCTCCCCTAGGAGCTCTGTTAATAAAATTAATGGCCAAAGAAATGATTATTAGTATATGCTGGATCATACGGGTCCTGGATGGCATATACTAATCAGGAGGGGATCCGTGTTCCTGATTGAATTTGGCATGACTCCCCTAGGAGCTTGTTGAATTCTGAGTTGGGAATTATCGTTGTAAGGGTGTGATATTTTCAAGGTTTTGACACATAAACGCATTTGTATTATTTTACATGATTGTGTTATCTTACTAAATTATTATATATGTTTGCTTATGTTTAGTATATGATTCTTTATTGTAGATTGAAAATGTCTAAAAACGCTTTATCATCGATACTTGACAAAAACCAATTAACCGGTGAGAACTATAATGATTGGAAACGGAACCTGGACATCGTCCTTTCCTTTGAAAAACTGAAATATGTTCTGACAACTCCTTGTCCTCCCGAGCCTACGGGAGACTCAAGTAATGAGCAATTCCAAGCATACGGCCACTGGAAAGATGCTAATGATCAGGCCCGCTACTATGTTATGGCCAGTATGAACAATGTGCTGCAGGCTCAACATCAGGATTATGAGACTGCGAAGCAGATCTTGGATAATCTTGAGGATATGTTCGGAGGCCAGGCCATAACGAAGCGGCAAGGGGCGCTTCAGAAACTCTTAAACTGTAGACAGAGACCGGGGACATCTGTAAAGGAGCACATGATGTTGGTCATGGGTTATCTCGCTGAGGCTCAAACCAATGGAGTCGACATCGATGCTGAAACTCAGATGACTATGGTCTTTGAGACTCTGTCTAAGGAATTTATTTTGTTTAGAGCTACTTTTAATTTAAGCAATAGACGGGATATGACCTTGACAGAACTGATGAAACAGTTACAGGAGTTTGAACTACTGATCAGGGAGTCTCCTGCTGGTGGTGAGGCCAATATGGTAGCTGCTTCTGGTTCCAATCCTAACTCTGGGAATGGAAAGAAGCAACGGGCCAAGAGTGGGAAGTCTTCTATTCCTGCTACTACCAAGAGCAAGAAGAAGAAGAAGAAGAACCCAAAGAAGCTTAAGTGCTTTTTCTGTGGTAAGGTCGGGAATATAAAGAACCATTGCAAGGACTTCCTTTCCAAGGGAGGTAGGTGTGATCTTCTATATTTAGAAACTTGTTTGGTTGAGGAATCCAGTGACATCTGGGTCATAGATTCCGGTGCAACTAATCATGTTTGTGTTTCTCTGCAGGGATTCAAAGAAACGAGAAGTCTACTTCGTGAAGACTTAACGCTTCGGATGGGCAATGGATCCTTGGTCTCAGCGGAAGCAGTGGGAGATGTCCATCTTTATTTTGATAATTATAGGAATTTAATTTTGCGAGACTATTTTTATGTTCCTAAATTTAAAAGGAATTTAATTTCTGTATCTTCTTTATTTAAAGACTCCTACGTGGTATCTTTTAATGAAAAAGTGGTGATTCGTAAAAACAAATCTTTTATCTGTTTTGGATGGATGCAAAATAATCTATATTTTATCAAACCTAAGATGGACTTATTGCTTAATGCTGAGATAAATGATAATAACTCAAAAAGACCTAAAACTTCTCACTCTAATAAGACTTATCTTTGGCATTTGCGCCTTGGCCATATTAACTTGAATAGGATTCAAAGGTTGGTAAGGGACGGACCTTTAAGTCACTGAAAGGTGGAATCTATACCTCAATGTGAATCTTGTTTGGAGGGTAAAATGACCAAAAGACCATACGGGTCTAAGGGCAATAGGGCCGAAGGGGTTCTAGAACTTGTGCATAGTGATGTTTGCGGACCGATGAACATCCGGGCACGAGAAGGGTATGAGTACTTCGTCACTTTTATTGACGATTACTCAAGATATGGGTATGTGTACCTAATGCACCACAAAAGCGAAACTTATGATAAGTTCAGGCAGTTTCAGGCTGAAGTGGAAAAGCAATTGGGTAGACCCATAAAGGCACTTCGATCTGATCGAGGTGGGGAATACCTTTCTGATGAGTTCTTGGGACACTTGTTAGAGAATGGGATTTTATCCCATTTGACTGCGTCGGGCACTCCGCAGTAGAATGGCGTAGCAGAGAGAAGGAATAGGACTTTGTTGGACATGATTTGGTCCATGATGAGTTATTCATCATTGCCTTTATCCTTTTGGGGATATGCACTACAAACCGCATGTTATCTTTTGAACAATGTGCCTTCAAAATCGGTCCCTAAAACTCCTCACGAGTTGTTGACAAGACGGAAGACATCTTTAAACCATATTCGCATATGGGGATATCTAGCTTATGTCCTGTTTAAGGATCCGAATAAGTTGGAAGCACGTTCGAAAGTTTGCGTGTTTGTAGGATATCCAAAAGGGACTAAAGGGGGTTATTTTTATAACCCTAAGGAAAATAAAGTCGTGATTTTAACAAATGCAACTTTCCTTGAGGAGAGTTACATGGACGACTTTAAACCTCGAAGCAAAGTGGTGCTTGAGGAGTTAAGGGGTGATTCGTTCACTCCAGAGGTTTCGAACAAAACCATTCCGATCGGTGTAGAAAAACCAAACAAACCCGAACAACAATCTCAGGGGCTTCGGCGTAGTAGGAGGATCGGGCGTTAACCTGAAAGGTATATGTTCAATGGGGAGGTCTTTTTGGCTGAACCGGATGAACATGACAAGGATCCTTATACTTACGTAGAAGCTATGGAGGATGTTGATTCAAAACTCTGGACAGAGGCCATGAACACAGAGATGAAGTCTATGGAGACTAATCAGGTCTAGGAGCTTGTGGATCTTTCCGAAGGGGTAAAACCCATAGGGTGTAAGTGGATCTACAAGAGGAAAAGAGGAGTGGATGGAAAGGTCGAAACCTTTAAGGCTAGACTGGTAGCTAAGGGTTATACGCAAAAGGAAGGAATCAATTATGAGGAAACCTTTTCGCCTGTAGCCATGCTTAAGTCCATCCGGATTCTCTTATCCATAGCTGCCGCTCTCGACTACGAGATTTGGCAGATGGATGTCAAGACGGCTTTTCTGAATGGCTATCTTGATGAGTCCATTTATATGGAACAACCAGACGGGTTCAAGGTCGCGGGTCAAGAGGGTAAGGTTTGTAAGCTGCTAAAGTCTATTTATGGACTTAAGTAGGCTTCTCGTTCTTGGAACATAAGATTTGATCAAGTGATCAAGACTCATGGGTTCTTACAAAATGTGGATGAACCATGTGTTTACAAACACATAAAGGATGGGAAGGTGGTTTTTCTACTGCTCTATGTAGATGACATTCTGCTTTTTGGCAATGACATTGGGGCGTTGTCATCGGTCAAATTATGGTTGACCAAGCAGTTTGACATGAAGGATTTAGGTGAGGCTAATTTTGTTCTAGGTATCCAGATCCTTCGGGATAGGAAGAACAAAATGATAGCTTTGTCTCAGGCCGGCTACATAGATAAAATTCTCAGGAGGTTTGCAATGCAGGATTCCAAGAAAGGTGGGCAACCATCTAGGTCTGGAATTTCTCTTTCTAAGAAAGACTCTCCAAAGTCTCATGAAGAAATAGAATACATGAAGAAGGTGCCTTATGCTTCAGCAGTGGGTAGCCTCATGTATACCATGCTTTGCACTTGACCGGATATTAGCTATGCGGTCAGGATTGTAAGTCGATTTCAGGCGGATCTAGGACCGAACCATTGGGTTGCGGTGAAGCATATTTTCAAGTACTTGAGAAGGACTCGAGGGTATATGCTTGTGTATTCGGGTGAGGACTTGACTCCTCTAGGATACACTAATTCAGATTTTCAATCCTGTCTGGATTCTAGGAAATTGACTTCGGGGTTTGTGTTTACTCTGGGAGGCGGTGCCATCAGTTGGAGAAGTGCGAAGCAAGATTGCACTTCGGATTCAACGATGGAGGCCGAGTATTGGCGGCTAGTGATGCTTCGAAAGAAGCAGTGTGGCTCCGCAAGTTCCTTGGGGATCTTGAGTAGTTCCTGGTATGGATAAGGCGGTATCACTGTACTGTAATAACAGTGCGGCGGTAGCTAGGGCTAAGGACCCAAGATTTCACGAGAAGAGTAAGCATATTGATCGGAAGTATCATGTGATAAAGGACTTTGTTGAGGGAGGGCATGTCACGGTGTGCAAGATAGCATCAGAGGACAATTTAGCTGATCCATTTACGAAGACACTTACTGGGAGAGTCTTCGAGAGGTATGTGGAAGCTATGGGGATGCAAAATTTGCCGTATTTACTCACTTAGTGCAAGTGGGAGATTGTTAGACATGTATCCCCTAAGGAGTAAAAATGTAATACGTTTTTGGAGACATTTTTATTAATAAAGAATTTATTCATTTATCTATATACCAAATCTTGTCCTCTTTACGTTCATATTTGTTGAATGTATGATAAGCAAACAGTAGTCTGAGACTGTCAGTCTAAACCTTAAGAATTGGGCATATGATGGGATGATTATGCGGTAGACACGATTCTTAAGGTGACGGTCTAAAACGTATGATCCGCAATCGAGGGAATAAAGTTGGGCGCTTTATTCATGTAAAAATTGTTATGTTGTCTATATCCCTTTTGGGAAATGGTTTGTCTTGGCCATCGGAGTTGGACTCCGTGAATAGAAACATTAGCGCGTTGTCATAGGTGACGACGTGTTGGATCGGGACATAAAGTGAATTGATTTGGATTAATAATTTTGTCTTGGCAAATCGATTCACTTTAGACAGTCATTTGTATTGTATCTTAATCCTGAGATGAATAGTGGGCCCGTTGTCTCGACTTGTGTCTTTTAATGTACCAATGGGTGACTCCCACATCTCTATAGTGGTATGCATGCCGGTACGTTGGAGGCATGACTCTTGATAGCGTAGACTTATTATTCATAGATATGGAATCCATAGCTCCTCTTTAGGAGTAATGATATCCTCTTATATGCGTTGTCCTATAATTGGAAAACTGGAGCGCTCAACCATTTGGATACATAGGTGTAACCGAATGGTATACTATCTTTAGATGGTAAGTTTTCTAATGGTGAGACAATGGAACGTAAGATAAAAATAATTGGGAAGGTAAGACAAAACTTGTCCTTAAGCCGATTATGGATTATCATATGGGGATACGATACACTATGATATGTCATGGAGACTTCACTACACGAGCTTCGTAATTCTATAAAGTTCGAGAGTGCAGCTCCAAGCTTTTAGTAGAGTAGCGTTGGAGTTGATAATTGTGAAATGTATATCTGGGATATTGGGTTTCATAATTATCATGAGCTTGAACTTTATAGGTCCATTTTGGTCCCCTTTGCTAGCTCACAAAATCCTGTAACGACACGGCGTGCTTTTCCAATAATTGGTGACTTATGTCGGATTTATCAAATTGGTTTAAAATTTGTAAGAATCAAATAATTCATGTCTGTTTATTGGTTGAATTAATTTTGTAAGAAATTAGTTTAAGATAAACTTGTTGAATTATTGCGATCAGATAATTCTTGTCTGTTTATCGGTTGATTTAATTTTGGATAAATTAGATCAAGATAAACTTGTAGAATTATTGTGAATTGATTTATTTTCTTAGAGATTATCTTGATAAAGTTTGTTTTGATCAGATAACTTCTCTATTGTGTTATTTGAATCAAAACTGAGACTTTGTCCCTTAGAATCTCGGGTGGAAAATAAAAGATTTGCGGAGATTTTTTCTCAGGAGATCGGCCTGCCGGATGACGTGTTCGGCCTGCCGATCAGCGGAGATAAGGTTACGCGTTTTCACGCAGATCTTATCAGATATTGATCCGAACTTGATTCTGTTTCGAGTTTTTGAGACCTAATCTGATATGGACTGACCCCAGGACCAATTGGTATAAAAAGGGAGTGAGTTTCATGATTTACTCATATCAATTTGAGAGATTAAGAGTGATACTCTTCTAGTGAGCATCTGAAAACTCCCTGAGAGCTTTTGTTCACAAATCACGAACACTAGCTTTGGGTTCTCTCTATTGGTTGGAAGGAGAGTCACCGGTGGAAGAGCTGTACGTGTGAGCCCACACTCACTCCGGTTGTGGATAGAGAATAGCAAAGAAGACTAGTTGGTTGAGGCTCTTCTGGAACGTTACTTCTCTACACAGGTTGCGGAGGTTCTTTGACACACTAAGGTTAGTAAGATCTGTTTAATTTATGCATATAACATGTCAAACTTGTGTTTTGGAAATAACTTTGATAAAAAAATTTTAAAAATTCTGCTGCGCACTTTGTTTCCAACAAAGGCCAACATGGTTTGGCGGGGGGGGGGGGGGCTGCGGGAGGGGTGACAGCATGTGGGGGGCCTCTGGTTGGGTTTGGGGTGGTTCGGTGCTCAGTGGGGTCACCGACATTGGAAAGAAGTTGTGGGCAGGGGTAGGCTTGACAGGAGAAGAGATAGGAGGAAAGAAGAGAAGAGGAGAGAGAAAGAAAATGAGGAAATTTTGATTTCTTTTGTTTTTTTGTTTTCTTTTTATGTTTTGATGATTTTGAATTATTTTGGGTAAAAATCAATCCAATAGCTATGATTTAGTGTTTTTAAATCAATGGTTGCGATTTGCCTTTAATTTTTTAATATATTCATCATTTTGAAGGATAATTTTGTAATTTCAATTAAAAAATGATTTCTAGCTATTTTAACCGTCAAACTTAATGGTTTGATCATTAAATTGGTCCTTCAACAACTTAAATAAAAGGTTGGGGTCGATTTGGTACGAAAAAAAATTTAGGAACTAAAATTAACTTTTGTGAAAGTGTGGACCAAATGAGCAATTTATCCTAAAAAAATAGAGGAAGAATTTGTAAATCATATTTGCCTTCCACAATTTTTTGTATTATAAGCTAAAATTAGGGAATACTTTGTAATTTGACGTCATAGAACTGTAATTGTATTACTAATTGCTCCTTAGATTTACACAAGTATAATTGACGTCAAAGTATAACAAATAAATCACAATTTTAAGAATTAATTTAGGGAGATCTTAGAACGATAGCAAAGATAACAGTGTACATTTGTACATACTGAGTTTTTTATCACCAATTCTCTTGGATTTTGTTTCATAAGGTATTTGACAAGCATGGTTAAAATTAACTTTTCAGTTTAAAGCGTTGTAGCATATGAGATTTTTTATACTATAGTAACTTTTTACTTATTATTATAATATAGTAACTTTCTACTTTTATTGTAACATGTAAGAGTTTTATATTATTTTCTGACCAATATACAATATTTTTATTTGAAAACTTATCTTAAAATTCTAGAATCCTAGTTGAATGACAAGATAAATAGTAAAACGCCACCAACATATTTGGCCAATGTGTCCAATGAATATGTGCTAGTCAGAAGATATAAATGTCAAAAAGTTGTTGTTTTTTTTATTTTATTTTAATTAGAAGCTTCAAAAGCCACATCACTATACACGCATAAAATTAATAAATAACTAGTACATATATATTGAGCAAAAAAATTAACAAAAATTAATTGTAACTTGGAAGCATTAAAACCACTATTAATATTGCGAGGAAGACTACGATAAGATACTTTAAAAGGTCTTATTGATAATACTTATCTTTTTTAATGAGATTTTTTTAGTCATTTGATTCAAAATCAATGATACAAAATCATAGTCTTATAGAAGTAAAAATAGATACTACTACAACTAATAACTTCCTTTTTAATGTAACAATTGAGAAAATCCTTTCAAAAAATTAAAAAAAATCACTCAGAGAAAAAAAAATAAAACCATAGAAATGAAAAAAAAAAGAACTTCGAACAGCCTGCCTCTACATGCGACGGAATTGATTGAAGGATTGGACCCTTGTGTTCGAGAGTCAAAAGGAGCTCACTAAAGTTATCGGACATCACAACGGAAGGGACAAAATAGCCAGATCTTGATGGACAAAGTACTACGATCACGAGATCTCGAACGCGATGGAATCGCCATCTCTTGGTCACAAACACCGCCACTAGGTCGGGCTTCTTCATCACTGTGCAATCCAAACTTGACGATAGCGTGTCGTTGGAGATGGCATCAAGGCCGCCATGGGTCGCGATAGACCGTCACGAGGAGTATCTTGAGGTCACAACTGGATCTCGACCTCCGCCTCGCAAAGCCTGCTCGTGAACTCTGGTTACTCCTGCCGAAGATGGAGGAGAAGATTCGTCCATATCTACCGGAGGTTGAGAAAAAGCTCTGTCCAAATCCGTTAGAGGTGAAGGAGTAGCTTCGCCCTTTGCCTCTTCTTTTTTAATTTTTGGTTTGTTAATTTAGTATATACGATTCTATTTAACTTACAATAAGCTTGTTTAATTTTGGCTATTGGAAGCAGATCTAATGATCAATAGAAGAGTTTGGTCAATAAGACCTTTATTATAGCATTTGCCTAATAATGTAATGGTTTAAACTACTTTCCCAAATACACTATAAGAAAAAAAAAAGTAGTACACATTCAAGGATCAGGGACAAATCTTTTCACAATCTCTTACTTGTACAATTCTTGAAATCTGTCAATCTTGAAGACAAGGTCTCAATAGTTCTCTCAAAATCTGAAAACCTCACTTCCCAAGGTTCCCAATTACACCTAACCACTCTGTTAGTTTATCTAGAATCGGCTAACTAGTTTATATAGGAGTACAAGACAAAACCAATGAAGAACAGTAACACCAACAGTGTTTATTTTTTCCCTATTTATTCTTTGATAGTTTTTTTCTTTCTTTTTAGGAACTTTAATTTTTTTCTCCTTTTTACTTATCTGGTGTTTTACAGTAATCTATATTTTTCTTCTTTTTTTTAAACTCTATTTGTTTACCATTGTTTTTTTATATTTGATGCTTTACTCCTTTTTTCCCTTTTAACTTTTTTGTTGTTTTACCCTTTTTTTTTTGCCTTTCTTCATTTTTTGCTCCATTTGTCTATTGTAATTTCTTATTTTCATTGTTCTCCTATTTTTCCTTTTAGGTTCTTTTGTAATTTCTCTCAATTTCAACTATATTCATCTCTATCATAGATTTCTTAAACCTCAAATATTAACTATCTCTGGAATAATCTCATTGCTTGTGATCAATAATGACTTATATTGTAATTAGTTCCTTTCATTCCTATCATGGTCAAATATGCATGCGCCTTAATACTTTTGGGTTTATCTGAATTGATGAAATAAATCAAAATATTGCTTGGTTAATGAAGTATACAGTTTTGACTATGTACTTAATAAACTGTCTATTTTAAGACAGAAACTAAACATGACATATGTCTTGAGAATTTAAAGAAGATACAGTAACAAAAAATAATTTTGAAAAAATCTTAAAAATTTATGTATTTGAAATAAAAATTAAATTGTGTCACTATTTTTCTTTTTAAAAGAATATTTTCTTGATCTATTTGTTTCTTTTGCTACTTTATTTCTTGTAACTCTACTCAATACACTATTGCCAAAAGTTATCACTTTATTAACTAACTCTGAACTATATATTTCATAAATTTTAGCATTGTTAGACCTAGAAGTGAATATCAACAGTCAAAAAAATAAATGAATATCTTCCTAGGTAATTTACGCAACCTTTTTCTTTGAATCCATAAATAATTTTTTTCCTCTATTCATTCTTTTATTCATAATCTATGCTATAAGAACTTCAATTACAAATTAATGCATGCATCACATAGTTCTACATAAAGCGTCAATGTGCTCTTTTATATAGAGCTGACATATGTTCCCCCTTTTTTGTTTATTTTTTCTTCTCTTTTTTTTTTTTATTTTTTTGCTTTTTTGTTTTCATTCTTCTTTTGGGCCTTTTCTTGTCATTTTTAGCTTCTTCTTTTTTTTTTTTCTGTTCTTGGTTTTGTTTCTTTTTTTGGCCCTCCTTTATTTTTCATTTACATTTTAAGCGCTTCGTTTTACTTCACATAAAAGAGTGAATGTACTCTTTCATATAGAGCAGACATGTGTCACTTTTTTGTTTATTTTTTTCTTGCTTTACTTTCTATTTTCTTTTTTATCCTTTTTTTTGTCCTTCCTCCTTTTTCATTTGTATTTTTAGTGCTTTATTTTTGTTCATTTTCACCTTTGTGTTTTTATTTTTTATTCTTTATTTTTTCTTTCCTCCTAATACCTTATATATTTTTAGATTCACTAAATTAAATTATTTTTCTTAAATATAAATGATCAAAATACTTTTTTAATTTATTGTTATTGCATATATTTTTATATCCTCTAAAATATCATATTATTGAGCATGGCCTCTAAGTTTTTTGTTCATGTTCTTTTCCAATTGAATATAACTTCTTTCTCCCTAATCTACTTTTGTTAAAGAATTTTTCTCGAATATGGCATTATCTAAAATTCTTTGTGGTCAATTTTTTCTCCTATTATAACTTTCATAAATGTTTTTTTCTCTAATTGTTCCCTTCAATAATTTATTTTCAGATGTGTTTATGCTAATTATTTTTGTCATGCAAACTGTAACACCCGAGAATTTTTAATGCATAAAAAATGCATTAAGTTAAGGATTATATTAAGACACAAAGTACAGTTTAAAGAAAAATATTGTATAATAACCTGGAAAATTATACAGTATTAGAGCAATGCAGTATAAGAATTGGATTGTGTGGACCACAATTTCTTTTATAAAAGTATAAAAAGAAAAGAAAAAAAAGGAAAAAATCAAAAAAATCTCACAAATTCGGCTCTTTCTCTCTCTAGATTTTCTCTCTCTACTTTCTCTCTCTAGATTTTCTCTCTCTCTCCTCAAATATCGATCAAGATTTCGACGTCCTTTTTCGACACCTCCCACACCAATGAAAAGCTCTCGCTGAGCTGAGTCCAACAAGGTGTTGTGCCATCCAAAAAGCCACCAGAGGAAGCCTCACGCGCCGCCCAAAGTGGCGGTGAAACCCATTTCTTCCTGACATGATTTCTCCACCGTCCAACCACCAATCGACGTGATCTTGGTGTCTATGGACTCAGCATGAGGAGAGGAGCAAGATGGTACCAATTTCTCAGCTCGATTTTGGCTGGAAAAGCCTCGATGGAGTAGCCCTGTAGCCATCGTGGAGCCACCGCTGGACCCGCCATCTCCGGCGACGGTGTGACACACCGCCGGTGCCAAAAGGACCACAGGGCGACAGCGAGCAAGACTGCTCGCTCAATTGCTCTGTTCTGCCGCCCCTCGCAAGAGATCGAGGACGCCAGCCATGACCCGCCGTTGGTGAGCTTGGGTTCATCGTTTTAGGCCATGTTGAGCCAAATTGAGGAGGCAGCTACCTTCAGAGGGTCGCAAGGAACAAATTTGGCTCCTCAATTGCACGAGACGATGGCCGGTCACCAGAGAACCAGGACCCGCCGCCTAGCACCGTCGTGTAGAGGTCGAGCCACCGTTCCACGCGGTGTTGAGCTGCCCCACCATAGGGGAAACGCTCAGAGGAGGTTGGGGAACAAAACCCCCACCTTAATTGCACGGTATCTCCACCGAAGATAGGGGATTAGAGCCGTCGGTTTTGGCCAAAAAACCCATCCTCGATTTGAGCATATGGAGGCCGAATTGGGTAAAATTGACCCCATCAATGGACTCAAGAGGGTCGAATTAGGGGGGGTAGGCTCGAGCTCAGCCCCCAACGGAGTCAATCGCCGTCGGTCAACGGCTGGTCAACGGTGACTTTGGATTTTTGTGATCCGGACCTCCGATCGAAGATTTGAGACCGTCTCCCGACTCGTTTTGACGCTCTGAATGCAATGGTGACCTCCGTTCGAGCAAATTCTACTCCGGTAAAAATCATCTGGTACCAACTACACGCGGATCGAGACGATTCAAACTATAGTAACGGAGTCCAGAATGACAGTTTCAAGAATGTATGATCTCCAAGAAGCATTCCCAGCCATTCATGGTCACTCGAGGAGCACTGCAGAGGATGCTTCGCATACTGTAGGTACCGCAAGGTAGAACTAGACTTGCTTAGCTTGGAGTTCAAGTAAGTAGGAATCTTGCCTACAGTATGAACCGTTTTAAAATAAATTGTTTTAGATGCTTTCATAAAAATTTATGAAATGCATGATCAGTGATTGTTACACTATTTTATGTGAGAATGAGTTTTATAACGTTACAAGGTTGACGAAAAACCCGTTAAGGGTAAAATCGTCATTATCAAGGAAACGGCTAGAACGGAGTCGAACACTCTGATTTAGCATAACGTTATTACACGAAAAATATTCCGTAATACGTTAAGTAATGTAATTGTCATGTGAAAGCATAGATTCAATAAGGTATGTTTAAGTAAACGAGAGGTAAACAGATGGGTTACGAGGTTAAAAGGAAAAGTAACCCCGGTGGGTTACAAAGCTAAGTGAAGGAAAGGTAAACCGATGGTTTATAAGGTAAGTAAAGACAACGGTAAATGAAAGTATACTAGTCAAGTTAAAAGGAAAGAATGGTTAATGTTTATGTTTTATTATCAATTGAATGGATTGATAATAAAGAAAGTTAATTAATAAGTCGGCTGTCATTTGATCAGGACATAAAGGCCGACTAATGGAAGGAAAAGGAACGGAATAGAGAACGCTAGAGCATAGTTCGGATAAGTTTAAAATCTCACCTACATAATGAAATAAATGATTTTTAAATGCTTATTTATATAATTTGCAAATGAGTTTACAATTATTATGCAAGTTTCTTTTAAAGTATGTTTGCATTATTTATGCAAAAAGTAAGTCCAAGAAAAAGATTTGCAATGAATTTGCAATTGTTATGTTTAAAGTCTATTGGCATATTGATATGCATAACATTTTTAAAAGTTCAAGATATAATTTTCAAGGTATTTAAAGTATGTTTTGCATTATGACAATGCATAATGTTTTATAGTTTAAGTTATAAGTTATATGATGCATTGTTATGCAATAAATTCCATTTGTTGTGCAATAAGTTTTAGAATAAAAGTTATAATTTACAAAATGTGATTTCATTATATGTTGCATTTGTTATGCAATAAGTGTTAGAATACAAGTTATGATTAGCAAAATATGTTTGTATTTTATGTTGCCTTTATTATGCATTAAGTTGCATTTGTTATGCAATAGGTTTTATAGTACAAGCTATGAATTGCAAGTGTGTTTGCATATGATGTGATTGCATTTGAAATGCTCACTAATTTAATAAGAAGGTAACGTAAAGAGAAAAAGAAAGTGTCGTACCAGCCTCCTTGTTATGAGGCAATAAAAGTAAAGTTAAAGTTTGACCTCCTAGATGTGAGGTACAAGACCTCAATGTTTGATGGTCTCAAGTCTTCCACAAGGGAAGCATCATGTTTATGATCTCATGATTAATGAGTTGGTACGAACACTAAAGGTTATAAAGTAAGGAAAGTTAAGGAACGAAGATAGAAAGTTAAAGTAAGATAAGAAAAGTTAAAAAACGAAGATAGAAAGTTAAAGTAATAAAAGAATGTTCATAAAATGCTCATAATTGAGGTTAATAATTGAGCATAAATGGAGTCATGCATTCTGATGTTGCTTGAATGCCTTTTTATGAAATATTTATATGTTATGTTATGGAAAACATTCAGAGAAATGTTTTATGATAAATATTTATGAAAAATATTTTCATTTTTCAAGAAAAGGTTTATGAACGACGTTTTAAGAAAAACGTTCAAGAAATGTTTTACGAAAAACGTTTATGCAAAACGTTTCAGAAATGATTTATGAAGAACGTTTTTAGAAATGTTTTATGAAAAACGTTTTCAGAAATGTTTATGGAAAACGTTTGTGTAAAATGTTTCAAGAGGAAGGTTGTTATGAGAAAAGTTTTAAAGCATGATTAAATGAATTGTGAGTTTATGTTTGAACTTACTGAGCGAAAGCTCATTAAAAGTTTTTCATGCTGTAGGTAATTTATTGATGACCAGTAGGACCCGTTAGAAGAGCTGGGTGCTGCGGAGGACAGATGTGAAGATTTGAGTATAGATACCATCACTGTTTGCTTCCGCTATGTAAAGAAAAGGTTTTCCATTGTTTAATGTTGTGTTTGCGAAGTTTTAAGAAAATCAGAGTTCTAAGAATTGTATTCAAAGTTTTAAGATACAGTTTATAATCTGTTTTATGTAATTATAAAGTAAAGTTTTAAACTATGATTTAATAAATATTTCTTATTAAGTTTTAAGAAACGATTTGAAATGATTTTAAGGGCAAGTGTTGAGCGAGCTCTCAACTTGAAATGCGACAGAGGTCGCATCAGTTTTAAAGAACGTTTAAAGAAAAAAAAATTATTTCAGTATTTTTCTTACTAAATAAGTAAGATTACTGTTTATGAAATGATGTTTAAGAAAGTAAAGTGACTACCCAAAAAGGCGGGTCGTCACACAAACATTTCAAATTCTTTTTTTGTATGAACCAATATATAATTTACCATCTAATTAATTACCCTATTAAAAAACTTTTGTCTTTGAAATGTGCTCTACTAAATCTTTTTATTTTCACTAAACTAATTTATTAGTATAATAAACGAGTAAAACTAAATTTTAGTTAGATATTGATAAAAAAAACCAAAGAATGCTATTATGGAGGGCGTGTTTATAACTAGTAACTTATAATATAATAACACAATATACGCGCATATATATACACACACATATATAATGTCGAAACATTGTATTATAACCTCCAAGGATTGTTGCTTATATTTATAATCTTGAAGAAAACAACTTTTAGAATTTCTAGATTACAAAGGAAATGGGTGAATTTCATGTTTAATCTACAAGAAATATTAGTCTCACTTTCACTCTTAAATTTTTAACTGATTCACTAATCGTCCTCGACCTTTCTAAATGTTATGCTAGCGGTACATCTGAAAAAAATTATAAATTGATTGATTTTTATCAGGTGAGGCATCGTGATTTAGATTAAGCATCTACCTCAATGAAACTACTTAAAAGTAATTTTATTAGATTTTTCATCGTTAATAATTACAGGTGCTTCACATGATGAAATCTATTAATTTTAAATGTTTTTGTTACAGAGGTACCGTTAATGTGATATTTGGAAATCCCAATGACCATTAGTGTGTTGATTAAAAGTTTAAAAGTCAAAATGAGACAATTATTTTTCAAAGACCACAAGTGAATTGACCCCAAAGGAAAATGCTTGGTGACAAATTGCGACAATCCCGATAAATGACAGTTTTGGTTCACATCTATCTATTATTATTTTTGTTGCTCTTATACAAGACACAATTTTTTTTAGCCTTAATTGATTTAATTTCTTTGTCAAGTTATATAGTTGTTTAACGAAAACTTTTATCATATTTTTGTTATATCTATAATCTATTTTATAACTATATAGAACAACAAATCACACTTACAGGATTTCGGCCAAACTATTTCGGTCAAAAGTTTAATTCTATTCATTTTGGTCCTTTTTTTCTTTTTCTCCATTTATTTCATTTGCTTGCGTCCTTTAGGTTTTGCATTTTGGTCCCTTTTTTTTCTCTTTTCCATTGAAATTTTGTATAGTTCTGAATATGTTTTGTTTTGTTGAAATATTTTTTAACTTGTTGTGTCTCTATTGAAATAAGTTTTCTCAAATATATCCACAAATAAAATTTCCAATGCACTTTTTCGCATCCAAATGAATTAGCTAGTTTTGACCAAAGCCCTCCATTAAATTTTTAGTTAATATTTTAACTAATCTATCCCCATTAAAATTATTTTTCTCTCAAATGTTGCTACTTAAGTTTTTTTTTTTAGGCTTCTAAAATAAATTGAAGAAAAGAAAAATAGTATGCATTTGGTTCATTGGTTTAGCCCTAGTGGCCCACTCCGAATAACTCATATCGTTTCAAACCGTATATGGTAGTGTATTTATTTTGGAGAAAATTACACTTTGTGTCACCTTTTTTCCAGTATTCTATTTATGCCACAAAAGTAAGCCTAACAAAAGTTTATGCCAAAAATAGTCTATGCCACATATATTTGAGATTATTTGTTGCCTTTTCTTTCTCTCTCCAGCTACAATAAACTCTCTCCCTCTCTCTCTTTTGATTTCCTCAATCTATCCTCATTACAACCATCATGTGTAGGTTTCAGAGCTTGCAATGATCAATGACAATATCCGCAATTATGTGATGCGACAGAGATCATCATACCATTTGTCTTCTATGAAGATGAAGTTCTAGATTGCAGTTGAAGATTTGCAACTCCCAAGCATTTTCATCTTCGACGGTGAGCCCAAGGTCGATGGTGGATGGGGACGTGAGAAATGGAGCACCACGTACTTCTCGGTGTCAAGAAAGAACATATTGTGCCAACAACAAACGATCTCAGCTTAAGTGATGTTGTACCACTGCGACTTTCTGGCTGTTTGGATGAGTGGTGGGAATCCCACCACTTTTTCAGTTGTAAACAGTGTAAAGTTCTCATATGCCACAGTAACAATAAAAAAAAATCACTACAGTAAAAAGCTCTCACATGCTACAGTAAAAGTGGTTCTAACCAACGGTTCCCACTATCCTTTCAAACACCCTATATCGATTATAAGAGATAGCAAAACCAATGCAGACTCTGATGATCTCACGCAACAACGATGACAGTGAAATCTGTGTAAATCCATAATTATTTCATGTAATTCCAACAGCTTTCGACTGAGGATTGTGAGTGGCATGGCGATCGACATCGAGCAATGTGTCACTAACACTGTTGCTGAGAGGTCAAGGCCATGCAAAGCCAACAGCATCTACTTTGTTCCCAAATCTGATAGTGGGGAGGTGGAGAGAGAGAGGAAGCATAGAGAGAGTTGGGGAGAGAAGAGGTGAGAGGTGAGAAAGAGAGAGAAAAAAGAGGAGAAAAAAATCATGGCAGGACACGTGAAATATCTCTATAGGATATAAAATATTCTGTTAGGACACTAAATATCCCTGTATAACATGAAAAATATTCTGGTAGGATGCAAAACATATCTTACAAGGTTTGTGGCATAATAATTTTTAACATTTTATAGCATAAATAAAATTAACTCTAAAAAAATCATTATGAATATGCTTACTCTTCTTGTGAAATCTTGGTTCCTTAGCATTAGCTACCGCCGCACTGTTATCATAGTACAGTAATACCGCCTTATCCATGCCAGGAACTACCTCCTGATCCCTAAGGAACTTGCGGAGCCACACTACTTCTTTCGAAGCATCACTAGCTGCCACATACTCAGCCTCCATCGTTGAATCTGAAGTGCAATCTTGCTTGGCACTTCTCCAACTGATGGCACCACTGCCCAGAGTAAACACAAAACCTGAAGTCGATTTCCTAAAATCCAGACAAGATTGAAAATCTGAATCAGTATATCTTAGAGGAGTTAAGTCCTCACCCGAATACACAGGCATATACCCTCGAGTCCTTCTTAGGTACTTGAAAATATGCTTTACCGCAACCTAATGGTTCGGTCCTGGATCCGCCTTAAATCGACTTATAATCCCAACCGCATAACTAATATCCGGTCGTGTGCAAAGCATGGCATACATGGGACTACCCACTGCCGAAGCATAAGGCACCTTCTTCATGTATTCTCTTTCTTCATAAGACTTTGGAGAGTCTTTCTTAGAAAGAGTAATTCCAGACCTAGATGGGTTGCCCACGTTTCTTGGAATCCTATATTGCAAACATCCTCAGAATTTTATCTATGTAGCCGACCTAGGACAAAGCTATCATTTTGTTCTTTCTATCTTGAAAGATCTGGATACCAAGAACAAAATTAGCCTCACCCAAGTCCTTCATGTCAAACTGCTTGGTCAACCATAATTTGACCGATGATAATGCCCCAATTTCATTGCCAATTAGCAGAATGTCATCTACATAGAGCAGTAAAAAAACCACATTCCCATCCTTAATGTGTTTGTAAACACATAGTTTATCTACATTTTTTGAGAACCCATAAGTTTTAATCACCTGCTCAAATCTTATGTTCCAGGAATGAGAAGCCTACTTAAGTCCATAAATTGACTTTAGCAGCTTACAAACCTTACCCTCTTGACACTAAACCTTGAACCCGTCTGGTTGTGCCTTTTTTTGTAATCATTGATGGTTGGAACCAAAATTATAAAAATATGTGTATCCTTTAATTGTATTTGATGATGTAGCAATTTATATTTCTTGTTATAGCAAGTTAAGCAACCTAATAAAAATCTTAAACATTAATTAAATAGATTCTTTTTTTTTTTGTTTTATGAAAATTGTTGAACAAATTATAGTAGTTGAACATCTAAAATTTGAAAATTTTTTTTTTGGATTCCTTTTTTTTGGTCTCCCTGTTCATTTGTCAAAGCCCAGAGTGTAGCACAAACCTAACAAGTCAAGTGTTTGTGTTATGCTAATATGAAAGAAATTAGTATACTCTTTATTTTTTATGGAAAAAAAAAATTTGCTTTAAAATTTTACTAGATTATATGTATTAAAAAATATCATTAATTACAAAAAATTCTTCTAAATTATAGCTCTTATAACACTTTATGTCATAAATTTTAAAACATAACATCTGTTCCATTTTAAGTATGAATAGTTAATAAAAAAGATCCTTCTATTAGAATTTTAAAGAAAATTGACAAACAATTTTAAAAGTAGGGGTATTTTGATAATCTTACTTCTGAAAATAACCAAAACATTAAGAAAAAAACTAATAATTATAGTCCTTATTAACAACTAAAAACAAAAAAGATCAATTAAAACAATTACACTATTTGGATCCTTCTTCTTTTTTTTTTTGATATACCAAAATTTTATTAATTTTTCACAACCAAAAAATATTTTAAAATTTTAAAAGTCATAGATACTAGTGAAATGAAAAAGAATAAAACAAAAATATATTCAATGTAGCAAAAAATATAACGCAAATTTTTTAGAGACAAAAAACTTTGATACTATTAATAAAATTTCTTTTACATTTTTTAAATTTTCATTGGTATTTATAAATTTTAAAATTTCAAAATACTTTTTGATAAAAAAATTAATAAAATTTTAAAGAAAATTTTGATATACCGAAAAAAGAAGGATACAAATGGTAGTATGTTTTTAATTGATTTTTTTAATCATAATTAAAGACTATATTTATAATAGCTTAACTTTTAGTTATTTTTGTAAGTAGGATTATCAAAATACTCCTAATTTTAAAATTATTTGTTAATTTTCTATTAAAATTATAACTGAAGAACCATTTTTATTTAAAAATCATACTTCAGGAAGAATGGATGTTACTTTTGGAAATTCAGGGGCTAAAGTATTACAAGGACTATAGTTTAGGGGAAATTTTCGTAATTAATCCAAAAAAAAGGCGTACCCTATCATGAACTTTTTTATATACTAGTGAGATGAATGTGTGTGTGTGTGTACGATCTTTCTTTAGTCCCTCCATGGCTAGAGGAGGGACTGCAACTTTGTTTTCATTTCAACCATTCGGTTTTCATTCCACGATGTTCTATAAGGGGAGGGCATTTTTTAAGAGCCTTTTTGGTGATTTTAAATGTATTGGCCAATAATCGGTTACTTTTGGTATCAATTACAATGAAAAAAATGACATTTCATTTTGGGCTTTTTAATTATAATTGTTGAATTCTTAGGTATCCTTTTTTAGGTTCTAAGTTTTGGGTATAGAGCAGAGAGAAATCCTAACATGAAAAACCTTTGATTAATTCCTATCTCATAAATTGGAATCGCAAGCAATCTCATAAACGGGATTTTTTTTCAACTTGCTTGACATGGGCCACACCAAAATTTGTAGGCCCTTAGTTATTTGTTTGGTTAACTTACAAGAATGCCCTCTTAAAGAAATATCTTTTCAAGATTGCCTTTCTAAAAGGCTCTTTTTCAAACTGCCCTTTTAATAAAAAAGGTAATTTATTAAAAATCCAAGTTACCTTTTCTCTTGAAATGGAACATGCTAGGTTTCATCCCAATATCCATTGCAACCTGCTAGGTTCTGTCGTGGAACCCACAAGGTTCTATCTTGAAACCCGTCAGGTTCCATTGTGGAACTCGCTAAGTTCCGTCACAGAAAATGATACGTGGCAAAATTTTAAAAGTTTTTAAATAAGAGCCTTTTCCAAATAACGAGGTTGGCATGCTAAATATATAAATCAATAACAGAACTTACGTGTCTCTTTTATATACTGAAGATTGTAGAAAACTCTGACTAGAGAAGAACCTTTTGGAATAGCCTCGACCAACTGGTCTTCCTTACTATACTCTATCCACGATCAAAGTATGGGTGCTTGCATGCCATACAGCCTTTCCTCTGGTGACTCTCATTCCAATCACTTGAAAAAACCTAGAGCTAAGATTCTAGATGTTGAACAACAGCTCTCTGGTATTGGTAGAATTTTTCTCACTAAAGTACTCACTCTCTACTTCTCAAATGATCTAAGGAAAAATAAAAAATAGTTCTCTTTATATAATAATCGAATTTGGGGTCAATCCCTATTAGATTAGGCTTCAAAATTTGAGTCTGGATCAACTTCTAATAAAAAATGCGCCAAAAACACGTAATAGAATTATTGCATTATCAGCATGCCAATCTCGGCCTGCCAGATAGGCTCTACTAACCTGCCAAACTCGACCACCCACCTGCCGACCAAGTGATAATCTTAAAATCTCAAAATATCTTATTTTACATGGGAATCTTAGATAGAGTCTCAGTTTTAATTCAAATAACCCAATAAAAAAGTTATCTGATCAAAACAGTCATATACAGATAATCCAATATTAAATAAAATATTATCCAAATAATTCAACATGTTTACCTTGAATTAATTCAACCAATAAACCAACATGAATTATTAAATCCAATGTATCAAATTTCAGCCAACCTAATAACTAACATAAATCACCAATATGTAGGAAAAAAGCATGCCTATAAGAGAATATTATTAACACTACTAAAGAGCTATGGATTCTATATCTATGAATAACAAGCCTATGTTAATCAAGTACCATGTCACCAACGTACCGGTACAGGACATGAGTAGGACATCCTCATATGAAAATATGGTTTAAGGATATCTTCCTATCCATCCACAACTCATGAGGATTTTTAGGAACCGATTTTAAAGGCATATTTTTCAAAAGATAACATGTGGTTTGTAGTGTATATCCCCAAAAGGTTAAAGGTAATGTTAATAACTCATCATAGATCTAACCATGTCCAACAAAGTCCTCTTTCTTCACTCAACCATGCCTTTCTGCAGCGAAGTGCCTGGCATAGTCAAATGGGATAAAATCTCATTCTCTAATAAGTGTCTTAAGAACTCATCATAGAGGTATTCTTCAGCTTGATCTGATCAAAGTGTCTTTATAGGTTTATCTAATAACTCCCTAAACTTGTCAAAAGTTTCGCTCTTATAATGCATTAGGTAGAATTATCCATATCTTGAATAATTATCAATGAAAGTAACAAAGTACTCATACCCTCCTCGCACCATGATGTTTATGGGACCACAAACATCACTATACACAAGTTCTAGAACCTCTTCGACTTGATTGCCCTTAGACCCAAATGGTCTTTTGATCATTTTACCCTCCAAAAAAGATTCACATTGTGGTATAGATTCTGCCTCGAAATGACTTAAAGGTCTATCCTTTTCCAACCTTTGAATCCTATTGTAGCTAATATAACCTAATCATAAGTGCGAAAGATAAATCTTATTAGAGTGAGAAGTTTTAAATCTTTTAGAGTTATCGTTAATCTTATAGAGTGTTTGGTAGGGTAGCGTGAACCATTGGTTGTAACCATTTTTATGGTTAGAACTAACTTTGTTGGTTAGAACCAAAATTGAAGTTGCAACTGGTGTTTGGCAATGTTGTTAAAATTGTGGTTTGAACAATATATAGTTGGAACTAATATTTGGTTGTTTGTGTTAGAACCACAAGTTGAAAAGTAATGATTTTTTTTTTTAGTTTTTCTATTTATTATATATCATGAAATAATTATTTAGTATTTAATTATAAATATTTAGCATGATTTTTCATTATAATGTTGTCAATTAATTATTATCATTTTTTTGTATAGCTATTGATACATATTGTACCACATTTTTCTCAAAGATATGATAAAATGCCAAAAAAATTAGGCCAAAATATTTAGCTTTAGGAATATTTGTAAACGAAAAACTATTGTTGAAACTATTTCAGCACACAACCAAAGTTCATTACTTGATGGATCATTTCCAACTTGACCATACATAATTAGCTGGTTCCCTTGAGGCCTAATATCCCATTCGTCGCCTTCGACGATCTTCCCAATCTCATTGAGCCAAAGCATTCCTTTATTCTTGCATCATCTCTCCACCTCACCATTCATCTATTGACGCATGGTCACGTAGGATTCTATCAATATCATTACAACCATCGTCGTCAAACTCGGTGTTCCCTTCCTGTAACACTAACACTAGAATAGCATCATTGTCGAAGTGGTATAGAAGGCTATCATCTTCCCCATGAAACTCGTCATCGGTGTCCTCCTTCTTGGTGCATACGCCATTAAAATTATGGACCACCGCACAAGCAATTGGAATCAGTGCTTGCTTCTTAATTGTGCAGCTGCTCATTTGCTCTAAAATTTTGAAGCGCGCCTTTCACAAACCAAATGTTCTTTCGATGCAATTCCTTGGTAACGAATGTTTAAAGTTAAAGTGCTCCTCCAGTGAATTAAAACTAATGCTGCATTTCATATATTCTTACAAATGATAAGTGGTTCATTAATATGGTGCAAGAATATAGCTTTGAGTTGCATATCTAGAATCTGCTAAATATTACCTCTCTACAAACAATGATGTCACCATAAGTGTACGCAGAAAATAACTTATGCATAAAATAACAATTAATAAGCAGTTGATGCACATCATGTAGGTAAACGGTATATCGAATGAGCATGCTGCTAACACGTTAAACGACAAGGTCCCCTTTCGATTCTGATATTTTACTTACATAGATGATGGCGGTACACATGGAACATGTGTACCATCAATTGCACCTACACATGACTAAAGAAAATAAGGATTAGTATCATAATGTATTTTGTTATACTACATATGCTTTTAAAAAAGTTTTCACACTTACATCGAAGTAATTTGAATACTTCTCTCGATTGTCTCGAATAAGCTTTGGTGTTTTGTTGTAACTTGGGGGTATAATGAATCGATATCCTAATAAGAGCATTAAGATATTGTTTCACCCAAGTGTTGCCAATAATCTTGTGCTTCTCGGTTGATATGGCATGGCACACAATATACAGAAATATCATGAGTTTCTCATTGAGGTTGACCTTGTTAGAAGATCGCAAGGTTGCATGTTCTTTTAAGATCTAAATCAAGGCTAAAAATTGATTGCATATCATTCTCACTTTGTTGCACAATGGTCTTTCATGACCATTAATCAATTCTGCCACCTTTATTTTTCCTGTTAATATTGACGTGTGCATAAGTCGTCTTTATAGCCTATTAGCTCGCCGTTGTTGCTCAAGATAAGCAACAACGAGCTCAAGCAAATTATCATCATCTATACCTAGCCCGCCCTCGCCATTATTCTAGGCTGTAGAGATACAAAATCTTATATCCCTCATGGACAACTATTTCTGTAAAAAATTAAACAAATGCATTTAACAATATAACTAGAAATGCCAGAACAATGTGCTGAACAATACAACAATAATTAGCAAATGTCAACAGCCTAACAAATTATAAATCATCTTGCTTACAAATAATTGTTAAAACTACAGTCACCAATGCACAAATAAATGAGAAAAATAAACAATGTCTCAATATATGATACAGAGAATGAAAATTAAACAAAGTAGGTTAGTACACAGGGAAAACTACTTGGACATATACTCTTTGATTAACAGTCTGCGATCGTCATCATTATCATTCTCTAAAAACATTGTATGCAATCCAAGGTCATCTTTAGTACCATTTGTAGCCTCAGTTTCTCACGGCCTATGTATCTCATTTGTGTAAGCATTTGGATGCACTTGGCAAACTAAGCATTAGGCATCGTTTTTTAATTCACAATAGCCTGCACCATTAGCTTCAGCCAATTCTCCTCCTCGCCAGTTTCCTTCATCTTCATCTTGCCCTTGCCAACACTTTGCGAGCTTGAACCAATTCCTCTGGCACCATTAGAAGAGGTTGAGTGCTAGCAATTCATTCGACTCCTAACATCATTCACCACATCATTAAACAAATGCATTTAACAATATATCTAGAAATGCTAGAACAATGTGCTGAACAATAATACAACAATTAGCAAATGTCAATAGTCCAACAAATTACAAATAATTGTTAAAGCTATAGTCACCAATGCACAAATAAATAAGAAAAATAAACAATGTCTCAATATATGATACAGAGAATGAAAACTAAACAAAGCTGGTTAGTACACAGAGAAAACTACTTGGACATATACTCCTCGATTAACAGTCTATGATCGTCATCATTATTGTTCTCTAAAAACATTGTCTGCAATCTAAGGTCGTCTTTTACTACCATTTATAGCCTCAGTTTCTCATGGCCTATGTATCCCATTTGTGTAAGTATTTGGATGCACTTGGCGAACTGAACATTAGGCTTCGTTTTTGAATCCAAAATAGCCTGCGCCATTATCTTTAGCCAATTCTCCTCCTTGTCAATTTCCTTCATCTTCCTCTTACCCTTGCCAACACTTTATGAGCTTGAACCAACTCTTCTGGCGCAGTTAGAAAAGGTTGAACTTAAGTAAATCGGTCGACTCCTAACATCATTCACCACATCGTTAATGTGGTGTTCTTCTTGCCCAAGAGTGTCCATATGGTTATCATCCTCAAAAAAGTGCTCAGATATCGGGGCATGGGATGAAGCAGTACCAAACGCCAGAGAACCCAAAGCTGTAGAGCGAGCAAAAATAGAATCCAATGTTTTGAAAGACGGATATCCATGTTTAGTGATGTACCTAACCGCTCTTGGATTACTTTAGAGAGAAAAAGTTTAAAAAAATTAAATTAAATAAAATTTTTGGATGTTTGTGAAATAATTATCCATATGTAAACATAGCAGGCTTTATGTACCTTAATTAGTTCAAGACGATACTTCGTAGAGAAATCAAACTCACTACTCTCAGGGTTGACCCCTAACCCTATCGCATTATCTAAAGTCTTAAGAAATACCCATTCCTTCCATTGGTTCTCTTTCTTATGTTTAATTTGGGTTGGCATTGTAGGATAATTGAAATGTTTTGTCAAGTAGGCTATCTAAGTCTTACACGATTTCTTGTTCAGTTTACATTCTCCACTTTGTTGCACAAGGTCCTAAAAGGGTCTAATAAAAAATTCAGTCCTCTCCGTAGTCCAAGCAATGGAGTCTTGCTTGCTCTTAGGCATTTCTTTTTATATGCTAATTATTTTGCAGGTACAGCGAATTAAAATATATTACTTTAATGTAATGAGTGTCCCATAGAGAGAGAAAAATTTTACAGGCTCAGAAGCATAAGTGCGAGCAAACATTATTTTTGCTAGTCCATATCCTCTCAGCATCAGATGCTACCATGGTGAACATCATTGGTCATACACCATAGATAAACACCAGAAACAAGACTTATTGCATAAGAAATGATACAAAGAAGACCTACCTAGAGACCAACTATACACCGACAACATAGCGCCGAGGGACACAAACACAAACAGCAAAAAATATAACTCAAAATGCCATTGCATCACAGCCTACTACCGTTACCTATAACGTATTAGAAACCTTCTTGTGGCAGCCACACATCCAAAGCAAATCATTTCACTTTTTCACAACAGAATCCAGAATCATGACAAGAACATGAGATGGGGAAAAAACACATATATGAAATGGAAATTAGGTTACGATAAGTAAGCAGGGCACGGCTTAATGAACCACTGCAAAACAAATTTGTGAAGGATAGTAGAAATGACAGCTAAGGAGATCACCCACAATTGCAAAACAACACAACAATATGTGACCAGAAACAACAACATGCAGCGATCACATTTGTAGTAACAAAACGATAATAAGGGAGAAATGAACGACTATGTTTACAGCAACAATGTAGAAACGACAACTAGCATAGGTGACCAACATTAAAAATGACAGAATTTAGGAATTAAGCTCCCACACATTACACAATATATGTGAGTAGAAACGACAGCATGCAGACATCAAGTGTAGTAACAGAACAACAACAAGGGAGAAGTGAACGACTATGTTTACAGCAACAATGCAGAAACGACAACCAACACAGATGACCAACATTAAAAACGACAGAATTTAGGAGTTAAGCTCCTACACATCACACAATATATGTGAGCAGAAATGACAGCATGCAGACATCAAGTGTAGTAACAAAACGACAATAAGGGAGAAATGAACGACTATGTTTACAACAACAATGCAAAAACGACAACCAACATAGATGACCAACATTAAAAACAACAGAAATTGGGAATTGAGCTTCCACACTGCACACAATATATGTGAGCAGAAATGACAACATGCAGAGATCATGTGTAGTAACAGCGTGACAATAAGGGAAAATTAAATGACACTGTTTACCAAAAAAATGCAGAGACAACATAAACGGCAGATGACCAACATTAAAAATGTAGAAACGATAAACACCACAAATGTCCAGCATTAACAAAGCGAAAGAATTTGCAAATTGATTTCCCACGCTTAATCAAATATTAGAGAGCAACGAGCACAAAAAAGTGCACAGACTATACTCCATAGACTCAGTAATTGTGAATTGATTCACAAAACATAGTGAGCAGAGGAACAAAGAGGGAGATAATTGAGCATATCAAATTAGCAAGTAAGAAGACAATGAGGTTAGGAAAATTGAAACCATGAGTAACAATTAGAGGTAGGTCACAAAATTCGTAATTGCATGAGTACAAAATGGAAAAGTACCGAATTAGAACCAGTGGAGGAGAGGGAAGACTCCTTAAGCAACCCAAAATCGATGATGGTGTTTTTTTGCCAAGGTTCTCTATTGCCGTAACATGGAGGAGATTTTTCTCCATTGGAAATGCTGCTTTGGAGGGCCGCCAGAGGTTCTTTTTTGTTGGCGTTTACATGATGAGGGTTCCACCAATGAAGGAGAAAGAGTTCTGGAGGATCGTGCACGAGGCCGTAAAATGGACGCCGTGATTAGAAAATATAAGGTGCTAAATTTTTAAGCGAATAAAAGAGTGAGATCGGTAAGAGCAACAAACAGAAGGGCTTTACTCATACGAGTATTTCATGGATAAAAGTCAGAATAACTAGATAAATAGGGCAATAAGAACCCAAAAAATTAGAGAAAATGAATTTGGATAACAGTGTTCATGAGGGATGGGTTTGGGGAAAAAACCAGGGTTACAAGATTAGGGAAAAAAGTAGGGTTACAAGATCAATACCGATGATAGTGTTCACGAGGGATGGGTTTTCTTTTCCAATCAAACCAATAGAGTGAAGATGGAGATCGATCAACGGATGGTTATTTTAAGAGCATGGATGATCGCAGAAGAGATAAGGGCGAGGAGAAAAGGCGTGGTAGAGAGATAGAGCCTGATGGTTACAACTGAGAGAGGCTTTCCAAGCAGACCAATAGAGACATTTATGAAATTGATTGATGGACGGTTTGTTATAGCTCTTGGGATGATTACAGAAGAGAGAAAGGAGAGGAGAGGAGATGCGTGAGAGAAATGGAGGCGCTAGGTTAGAACCGAGAGACGCACTAGGTTAGAACCGAGAGGCAGGCCAATTTTATCGTTAGGCCAACTGCGAGTTTGGACTGATGTTGGGCCAAACATCAGTTCAGTTATAACCAAACTAAGTAGTTTGGACCCAACATGCCAAACACAGGTTAGTGTTAAGCAATAAGTCTATCTTAGGTTTGATAAAGTATATGTTGTTTTGTATTCATTCACTACAGATAAAAAATTTGCTTTTACGGATCACAACTTTATTATTAAAACAAACTGAATAAGATGTTTAAATAAACAAGCTATAGAAATTAAATTCCTTTTAAGTTTAAGAACATAAAAATAATCCTTCAAAACTAAAATCCTACAACTATCAAAGTTAAGATAAACGTCTCCCATTATTCAGACAACATTAAGGATCCATTGCCCATCCAAAGCGTGAAATGCTTATATAGTAGATTCTCGTTTCCTTAAGTCCCTGCTGAGAAACACAATCATGATTAGTCGCTCCAAAATTTATGACCCAATTGTTATTTGATTCCTCAATTAAACAAGTTTCAATAACCAGAAGTTCGCACTTACCTCCTCTAGATTAGAAGTCTTTGCAATTCTTCTTAATGTGCTAACCTTCCTACAAAAAAAGCACTTTAGCTTCTTCGGATACCTTTTCTTTTTCTTCTTGTCCTTGCCTTTTACCAGAACAGAAGACTTCCCGTACTTAGCCTTTTACTTTTTTTCATTCATAGAGTTAGAATTGGAACCAAATGCAACCGCCAAGTTCTCCTCGCCACCAGCCCAAGCTTCCTTGATCAGATTCTTAAACTTCTGCAACTGCTTCATTAACTCAATCAAGGTTACGTTATGTCTATTGTTCAAATTATATGAAGCTCTAAAAGGAATGAACTCCTCAGAGAAAGTCTCAAACACCATAGTCATCTATGACTCAGCATCAACATAAGCTCTATGGGTTTGAGCCTAAATGAGGTAACCTATGACCAATATCATATGCTCCTTCACAGGAGTCCCTGATCTTTGTTTGTAGTTAAGGAACTTTCCAAGAGCCTCTTGCTGTTTGGTTAAGGATTGGCCTTCAAACATGTGTTTTAGATTATCAAAGATCTGCTTAGTAGTCTCATAATCCTCATGTCGAGCCTGTAGCACATTATTCATGTTAGCCATAATGTAACAGCGGGCCTAAGCGTTAGCATCCTTCCAATGATCATACACTTGGATTTGCTCATTAGTGGATTCACCACTAGCCTCAGGAAGACACGGTGTGGTTAGCAAAAATTTCAGTTGCTCAAAAGAAAAGACAATATTTAGGTTCCTTTTCCAATCATTATAATTCTCACTAGTTAATGTATTTTTATCGAGTGTCAAAGATAAAGGGTTTTTACATATTTTGATTTACAACAAAGAATCATGTAGAAAATATAAGCAAATATTTCATAAGAGTTTAATAAGATAACACAATCAAGTAAGCATATAGTGTGTTTATGTGTCAAAATTTTAGAAAAATCACAACCTTACAACGATAATGCCCAACTCAGAATTCAACAAGCCACCTAGGGGAGACTTGCCAAATTCAATTACATACACAGATCCTCTCGGATTAATATATGCCATCTAAGACCCGTCTAATCTAGTATATATTAATAATTGTTTTCTTTGGCCATTAATTTTATTAATAGAACTCCCAGGGGAGGTTAATAATAAAGTTAATCTTGAGTTTATAGCCATTGTTTCAACTACTTTATCCATGATTTATTATCTCCACCTAGGGGTGTATAACAATAAATCATGCTAAAGTAAATTATCCCTATAGAGATCCAACAGAGTATATGATGCAATCCCCTCTTAGGAGTCGGAACCATCATGTGTTACCTATAAACCAATGAGGGAGGTCTTAAGTTCTCTCTTCGAAAACCTTCTCCCACTCAATATTTTAAAAGTCATGGTGTTATATTACCATGCATTAATTATTTTTTAATGAGTGGCACTCCCTATTTTACATGGCATGTTATCAACATACATGGTAAAACAAACTATAATGCAGACAAGCAAAGTAAAATGCAAAGCTACAAGCAATATAATAAACAACCGTAATATCATGGTTCCATTCTAAATAAAAGAAAATAAAGATTATAAAAGATTAATTGAAACATATTATTGATTATTCATCTTGTTTCTTCTTGTTATATTCTTCTTCATGTGGTGTCCGTCTTCAATTCCTCAATCTCATATAGATCAAAAATTTATTTTTTCTGGTTATCATAAAATTTCATTTTTCTTAGAATTGTCTCAAAAAAGAAATAAAAACTACACTAAAAAATGTACCATTTTAAAAAACTATTCTGCCTGTTGCCGGCTTGCCTATATGTGACCATTGGCTTGTGGGTATTAGGTAACCGACATGTCGACTGATGCTAAACCAACGTTTTTTAAAACTTTTTATAAAAATAATATTTAAGTAGTTTTTAATTTATTTTTCAACAATTCAAAAAATATAAAAATTTATAAACACAGAAAAACGTAGAGAACTCCTATCATCTCCATCATCTAAATCCGTCTTCACTTTAAATAATTATTTTAATACAAATTTTACAAATCAAAATTAAAATTAAATCCTAGACAATGATGATAGACCACCATTTAATTACATGAAAAACCTAAATACATATTCTAACCTCTAAGGAACCATAACAGGCAAGATTAATTAATTAATATAATAATTAAAATAGAAATTTAATTAACCATAATTAATTAATAAACATACATCATATAATCTCATGACAACATTTAATTATATAAAAACCCTAGAGTGCTAACTCTCTAAAAATATAATTCAAACATTAGAGAGATTATGATGTACATAATTTATGTACATAGCATGATCACAAACCCATAAAATCAATGTAAAACTATGGCTCTAAGACCAATTGTTTGAAAACAATATGCAACAGAATTTTAAAAATTTTTAAAACAAAGTTTTTTTTTTTTTTTCAGAATAACAAGGTTGATATGCTAAGTACATAAATTAACAATAGATCTTAAATATCTCTTTTGTCTACCGAAGACTACAGAAAACTCTGACTAGAGACAATCCTTCTAAAAGAACCTCAATCAACTAGTCTTCTTTGCTATTCTCTATCCACAATCAGAGTGTAAGTGGTCGCACATCATATAGCCTTTCCTTTGGTGACTCTCCTTCCAACAACTTAAGAAAACTTAGAGATAAGGTTCCAGATATTGCACTCTATGGGAATTTTAGAGTTTTTCTCACTAGAGGACTCATTCTCTACTTCTCAATTGATCTAAGAAACAATGAAAAAAGGTTCCATTTATATAGTGGTCAAATTTGGGGTTAATCCCTATTAAAATAGACTTCAAAATTTGAGTATGGATCAATTTTTGATAAAAAACGCAACAAAAACTAGTAACAAGATTGTTGCACAGTCGACTGCCGATCTGTGAGGTTGACCCGCCGAACAAGCTCCACCAACCTATCGAACTCAGCCACCGGCCTATGGATCAAGCGATAATTTGAAAATCTAAGAATATTATATTTTACATGGGAATCTTAGATAGAACCTTAGTTTTAACTCAAATAACCCAATAGATAAGTTATCTAATCAAAACAGTCATATACAGATAATCTTATATCAAAATATTATCCAAATAATTCAATATATTTATCTTGAATTAATTCAACCATTAAACCAACATGTATTATTAAATCCAATCTATCAAATTTTAGCCAATGTAATATTTAACATAAGTCATTAATATGTGGGAAAAAACATACCGTATCGTTATAAGAATTATTATGAGCTAACAAATGAGACCGGATGGATATATATAGATCAATATCATATAATTATAAAATAATATATCCTAAATACATAAATTTTGTTATTATCAACTCTAACACTACTCTACTAAAAGCCTAGAGTTGCATTCTCAAAGTATATAAAATTGTGAAGCTCCAATAAGCTAATCGTCCATGACATATCTTATGTGTAATATCCCTATAGGATATTCATAATCGGCTTAGGGATAAATTTCATTTTACCTTCTTGATTATTTTATCATATGTTCTATTATTTTACCATTAGAATACTTACTATTCATAAATAGTATACCATTCGGTTACACCTATGTGTCTAAATAGTTGAGCGCACCAGTCTTCCAATTACAAGATAATGCCTATAAAAATCACAAGTATACTAAATAGCTGTAGATTCTATATCTATGAATAACAAGTCTATATCAATTAAAAGTCATGTCTCTAAATACCGGTATGTGTACCATCATCAAATCAGGATGTCACCTTTTGGTATATCAAAAGATACAAGTCAAGAATACAAGCCAATTAATTTATTTCAAGATTAAGACATAACACATATGATTGCCTAAAGTTAATTAATTTAAACAAACAGAATTATTAATCAAATCAATTGAACTTTTGTCTTGATCCAATATATCGTCACCTATGACAATATACCAATATTTCTACTCGTGGAATCCTACTCCGATAACCAATACAAGTCATTTTCTATTAGTGATGTAGACAACATAACAATCTTAGCATGAATAAAGCGCTCAACTTTATTCTTTTGATTGCAGACCTTATCATTTAGACTATCACCTTTAAGATTCATGTCTTTTGCATAATATGTCTATCATATGCACGATCGTAAAAGTTTATACTAACAGTTTTAGACTTTTGTTGGCTTATCATACATTCAATAGAAATGAACATAAAGAGGACAATATTAGATATATAATAAATGAACTCTTTATTGATTAAATGCTCCAAAAACTTATTACATCATTTAATCCTTAGGGCACCTAGTCTAACACTTTTTAAAATTGCCCCTTTAATAAAAAAGGTGATTTATGAAAAGTCCAAGTTACCCTTTCTCTTGAAATGAACATGCTAGGTTCTATCTTGGTACCTGTTGGAACCCGCCAGGTTCCGTTGTGGAACCCGCTAGGTTTTGTCCCCAGGTTCCGTTGTGGAACCCATTAAGTTCTATCATGGACCCCATGGAAACCTACCTTTGGTCACCTAAGCGGGTTGTAACCTGTCAGGTTCTAACTTGAAACTTACCAGATTCTAACATTTTTTTGAAACAAAGAAGCGATGACCACCTCTAGTCATTGGTGTGGGTGTCGGGTTATAGCCTACCAAGTCCTAACTTGGAATCTACTAGATTCTAACATTTTTTTGAAACAAAGAAGTGGCAACTGCCTCCAATCGTCAGTATGGTTGCTTGGTTGTAATCTACTAGGTTTCAACTTGGAACCTACTAAATTCTAACATTTTTTTGAATCTATCATATTTCATCTTAGAACTCGCCAGTTTCCTTCCATGAAGTAGCCTTCCAACATAGAACCTACCATGTTCCATTCTAAAACTCGTCGGAACTAGACAAAACTCTGTAAGAAAAATAAAAACAAAAAACAAAGATAGATTGCACAAATCATCTCCAAGAATCGCACAACATGCTAATGTTTATGAAATATAAATATACAAACCTAGAACTTTAAAAAAACACAAATCAAATCAGATCTATATCCTTACAAACAAAAAGCATCTGGCGAAGGTGGTGACTTTGATGGTGGTTCTGGACTCCTCATCCCCAAATTGAAGGAGATTAGAAGCATTCTTGGTGAACTTTAACATCATGAATTCCAGCAATCACATTATTGTAGGACAAACCTCTGTCCTCTCGTACATAGCTCCCTCGGAACCCTCCCCTTCACGAACTCAAGCAACTCCGTCAATGACCTGTCCGCCGCCTTTGGATACTCGAAACACTAAACAACACCAATCCTTTGCTCCTAAAATCGAGTCAGATCCCCATCCATTGCCATCGAAACAACAACCTCACACCTGAACATGTGGATTCGCACACCGGTGCTTCCACCATTGATGACGATGCCATACCTCCTCCTTCCCAGGTTGCCTCCCCACGAGCCAAGAACAAGCACGATTGCAAGCGCAAGGATGAAGAAGAAATTGCGGAGGCGGAGGGAGAGAGAGCAAGAGAAAAAAAACCATCGACGATGGGAAAATGGGGAAGAGAGAGGGAGAGAAGAAAAGAGAGGGGGGTAGGGAGATGGTTATGTGAAAAAGAGTCAGAGTTGATTTAGGGTTTCACATATCTGGTGAAGTGAATATACTTGAATAGGAAAAATAGTAAATATAAAATTATTATTTTAAAAAGAAAAATAAAAAGGGCACGTTTTGAAAAGTAAGGAAAATGAGGGCAATTTTAATAAAGGGTGTCATATAGAGGGTATTAATGTAGTTTTTTGAACTTAGCGCTGCAAGCCTTAATGTGAATGGGAATATATTCTAAAAATTCCTATGAAAGTGTGGAATCAAGTCCTAAAAATTCCAATATCATCAATTTTTAAGTTTAATTCTCTCCTAATATAGTACGGTTGGATTATTATTATTAAAAATTTACTTGCTTTGAATTTAGAATTAATCACAAAAAATTCCTGTAACTATAGCCCTTCTAACATTATGTCTTGTACTTCAAAATGTAACATGTATTCCCCAATTTATGAAGCACTAACAAAAAAATCCTTAAATTATAAACTTTAACATAAATGACATGATATCACATAAATAATAGGATTGTTGAATAGTTTAGTGAACCATTATATTGTAAGTTTACCTCGATGCAGTCACATGAATGTAAAAAAAGAGATTATTTAAAATAATTATAAGGTTTTTTAGTCTTTTTTACAATAAAACTTTAAAATGATATCAACTTTTTAAATATAAATTAGCTTTAAAGGCTATGGAGTTACGAAAATACTCCTATTATACCGAATCTAAAGAGTATATTGTTTTGTTGCACCCTGAACTATAAGTTTTTTGCATAAAGCACCTCGAACTTTTAATCTTGACAAAATACACTTGGCTTTGTTTAAATTTAGATGCTACTAAATTATCTTTGTTGAAACAAGTTTGTAATATTTATAGTACTTTAATGTAAACTTAAGTTTTCAAAGACCACTTGTCAAAAATACAAGTATCGTGACCATGTTCCAATCAGATTCCTAACTTTGTATTTCTTTAAAATATATCATTTAGCATTGTTAATTAATTCATCTATTTCCCTTGCATTGTGTCCTTGTGCACAGAAATATTGATTCCCTTAATTTTTTCCAGATTTTTTGGTGATAAATTTACCCTTGTGTTACATTTTCTCTACTTCTACGTTTCGTTTTTTATACACCGTGTTACGATATCATTATCAATATTAGCATCCCAAATATTAAATATCTCGAAAATAAAAAATATCATGAAATTACTTCAATACTTAAACTTCATCTTAGGAATAACAACTATACCAAATCAAATCCAAAACTTACCTATCACAACAAGTTAAGTATATTAAATAAACACCAAAACTTTGCTTAAATGCTACACATCAACAATTATATACAACAACTGATATCCAATTGACCTAAAAAGCATTCTTAAAAGGAGCTAGGGGCATCCTCCCAAAGGAACAAAAGAACACTTCTATATATATAAATAAATATAAATATTATAAAACTTACCTGAGAGAGTAGAGACAACATTTCATGATCTTGCTTTACATATATGGAAAATCATCTTTAATAATTTTTCCTGCTTTCTCCAGCCCAACTACTTTGATTCAACTTGTACATAGCAATTTTATAATCTAAGATCTAACTTTGAAAAGCAGGAATAAACATAATCTAGAATAGAAATAAAATTATAAATAAGGTTCAAAAATGAGAGAATGAATCTTTAAGTAAATTCTAGTTTTATTTAAAACTGCTTAGAAAAGCCATATTAGCATGTCAACAACAAGTTATCCATCTAAAATCCTATTTAATGAGTTTTCGATTTTCAAAGCTTATTGATTATCATAATTTTTTTATCAATATCAAATTTGTTAAAACCGTATATCACATGTGTCAAATAGTTTTAACCATCGATAGGTAAAAATAAGTGTGACCGTTGATGTTGGAAAAAGAGTGCGTAGTGAAATTTTAAAAATTTTCATCAGAGTATTTTTCAAAACACAAGTTTGACATGCTATATGTATAAATTAACCAGATCTTACTAACCTTTGCTATTCTCTATCCATGACCGGAGTGAGTGTGGACTCACACGTACAGCTCTTCTACTAGGTGACTCTCCTTCCAACCAACCGAGCGAACCCAAAGTAAGTGTTCATCATTTGTGAACAAAAGCTCTCAGGGAGTTTTCAGATTCTCACTAGCAGAGTATCACTCTTAATCTCTCAATTGATCTGAGTAACTCTTAAGACTTACTCCCTTTATATAGAGGTTGGGCCTAGGGTCAGTCCTTATCATATTAGGTCTCAAAAACTGGGAACATAATAAAGTTTGAATCAATATATGATAAGATCCACGTAGAAATGTGTAATCTTATCCTTTGCTCATCGGTAGGCTAAACAGCCTGATCGGCGGGCCGAAAAGGCCCCATCGGTAGGGCGAATATGTGCATCGGCAGGCGAACTGGTGATTAAAAATCTCACGAATCTTTTATTTTTCACCCAAGATTTTATAGGATAAAGTCTCAGTTTTAATTCAAATAACCCAATAGAGAAGTTATATGATCAAAGCAACTTTATCTAGATAATCTTTTAGAAAATAAATCAATTCCCAATAATTCTACTAGTTTATCTTGATCTAATTTATCTAAAAATTAAATCAACTGATAAACAGACAAGAATTATTGGATCCTAATAATTCAACAAGTTTATCTTGAATTAATTTTTATCACAAAATTAATTCAACCGATAAACAGACATGAATTATTTGATTCTTCCAAATTTCAATCAATCTGATAAATCTGACATAAGTCACAAATTATTGAAAAAACACGTCGTGTCGTTACAAGATATTGTAAGCTAGCAAAGGGGACCCAATGGACCAATATAGTTCAAGCTCCAGATAATTACGAAACCCAATATCCCAGATATAAATTTTATAATTATCAACTCCAACGCTACTCCACTAAAAGCTTAGAGCTGCACTCTCGAACTACATATAATTACGAAGCCCGTATGGCTAAGTTTCCATGACATATCAAAGTGTATCATATCCCCATATGATAATCCATAATTAGCTTAAGGACAAGTTCTGTCTTAGCTTCCCGATTATATTTATCTTACGTTCCATTATCTCACCATCGGAAAACATATCATCTAAAGACAATATACCATTCGGTTACACCTATGTATCCAAATGTTTGAGTGCTCCAATTTTTCAATTATAGGATAATGCATATAAGAGGATATCATTACTCCTAAAGAGGAGCTCTGGATTTCATATCTATGAAAAATAAGTCTACGCTATCAAGAGTCATGCCTCTAATGTACCGGCATATATACCACTATTAAGATATGGGTGTCACCCTTTGGTATATCAAAAGACACAAGTCAAGACAACAGACCCACTATTCATCTAAGGATTAAGATACATTACAAATGATTGTCTAAAGTGAATCGATTTGTCCAGACAAAATTATTAATCCAAATCAATTCACTTTATGTCCCGATCCAACACATCGTCACCTATGACAACTTGCCAATGTTTCTATTCACAGAGTCCACCTCCAATGGTCAAGACAAACCATCTCCCAAAAGGGTCATAGACAACATAACAATCTTTGCATGAATAAAGCACCCAACTTTATTCCCTCGATTTCGGATCTTATGTTTTAGACTGTCACCTTAAGAATCGTGTCTTCTGCATAATCTATCCACCATATGTCAAATTCTTAAAGGTTTAGACTGACAGTCTCAGACTATTATTTGCTTAACATACATTTAAGAAATATGAATGTAAAGAGGACAAGATTTGGTATATAAATAATGAATAAATTCTTTATTGATAAAAATGTCTCCAAAAACATATTTACATTTTTACTCCTTAGGACATACATGTCTAACAATCTCCCACTTGCACTAAGTGAGTAAATATGACAAATCTTGCTCCATATAGCTTTCACATGTCTCTCGAAGACTCTCCCAGTAAGTGTCTTCGTAAATAGATATGCTAAATTGTCCTCTAACGTGATCTTGCACACCGTGACATGCCCGCCCTCAACGAAGTTCTTTATCACATGATATTTCCAATCAATATGCTTACTCTTCTTGTGAAATCTTGGTTCCTTAGCATTAGCTACCACTGCACTATTATCATAGTACAATGATACCGCCTTATCCATACCAGGGACTACCTCAAGATCTCCAAGGAACTTGCAGAGCCACACTGCTTCTTTTGAAGCATCACTGGCTGCCACACACTCGGCCTCCATCGTTGAATCCGACGTGCAATCTTGCTTGGCACTTCTCCAACTGATGGCACCGCCGCCCAGAGTAAATACAAAACCCAAAGTTGATTTCCTAGAATCCAGACAGAATTGAAAATCTGAGTTAGTGTATCCTAGAGGAGTCATGTCCTCACCGAATACATAAGCATATACCATCAAGTTCTTCTCAGGTACTTGAAAATATGCTTTACAGCAACACAATGGTTTGGTCTTGGATCTGCCTGAAATCGACTTACAATCCTGACCGCATAACTAATATCAGGTCGTGTGCAAAGCATGGCATGCATGGGACTACCCACTGTCAAAGCATAAGGCACCTTTTTCATGTATTCTCTTTCTTCATAAGACTTTGGAGAGTCTTTCTTAGAAAGGGTAATTCCAGACCTAGATGGTTGCCCACCTTTCTTGGAATCCTACATTGCAAACCTACTGAGAATTTTATCTATGTAGCCGGCTTGTGACAAAGCTATCATTTTGTTCTTCCTATCCTGAAAGATCTAGATACCGAGAACAAAATTAGCCTCACCCAAGTCCTTCATGTCAAACTACTTGTTCAACCATAATTTGACCGATGACAATGCCCCAACGTCATTGCCAATTAGCAGAATATCATCTATATAGAAGCCTACTTAAGTCCATAAATTCACTTTAGCAGCTTACAAACCTTACCCTCTTGACCCGTGACCTTAAACCTGTCTTGTTGTTCCATATAAATGGACTCATCAAGATAGCCATTCAGAAAAGCCGTCTTGATATCTATCTACCAAATCTCGTAATCGAGAGCGATAGCTATGGTCAAGAGAATCTGAATGGACTTAAGCATGGCTACAGGCGAAAAGGTTTCCTCATAATCTATTCCTTCCTTTTGCGTATAACCCTTAGCTACCAGTCTAGCCTTAAAGGTTTCAACCTTTCCATCAACTCCTCTTTTCCTCTTGTAGATCCACTTGCACCCTATGGGTTTTACCCCTTCGGGAAGATCTACAAGCTCCCAGACCTGATTAGCCTCCATAGACTTCATCTCTATGTTCATGGCCTCTGTCCAGAGTTTTGAATCAACATCCTCCATAGCCTCTGCGTAAGTATAAGGATCCCTGTCATGTTCATCCGGTTTAGCCAAGAAGGCTTCCCCATTAAACATATACCTTTTAGGTTGACGCCCGATCCTCCAACTATGCCGAAGCCCCTTAGGTTGTTGTTCAGGTTCATTTGGTTTTTCAACACTGATCATAATGGTTTCATTTGGAACCTCCGAAGTGATTCGATCACTCCTTAACTCCTCAAGCACCACTATGCTTCGAGGTTTAAAGTCGTCCATGTAACTCTCCTCAAGGAAAGTTGCATTAGTTGAAACCACGACTTTATTTTCCTTTGGGTTACAAAAATAACCCTCTTTAGTCCCTTTTGGATATCCTATAAACACGCAAACTTCCGAACGTACTTCCAACTTATTCGAATCCTTAAATAGGACATGAGCCGGACATCCCCATATGCGAATATGGTCTAAGGATGTCTTCCTACCCATGCACAACTCGTGAAGAGTTTTAGGGACCGATTTTGAAGGCACGTTGTTCAAAAGATAATATGCGGTTTGTAGTGCATATCCCCAAAGGATAAAGGTAATGATGAATAACTCATTATGGACCTAATCATGTCCAATAAAGTCCTATTTCTTCTCTCCGCTACGCCATTTTGCTGCAGAGTACCTGGCGTAGTCAAATGGGATAAAATCTCATTCTCTAATAAGTGTCCTAAGAACTCATCAAAAAGGTATTCTCCACCTCGATCGGATCGAAGTTCCTTTATGGGTCTATCCAATTGCTTTTCCACTTCAACCTGAAACTCCTTGAACTTGTCAAAAGTTTCGCTTTTGTGGTGCATCAGGTACACATACCTATATCTTGAGTAATCGTCAATAAAAGTGACGAAATACTCATACCCTCCTCGTGTCTGGATGTTTATCGGTCTGCAAACATCACGATGTACAAGTTCTAGAACCCCTTCGACCCTATTGCCTTTAGACCCGAATGGTCTTTTGGTCATTTTATCCTCCAAACAAGATTCACATTCAGGTATAGATTCCACCTTTAGGTGACTTAAAAGTCCATCCCTTACCAACCTTTGAATCCTATTCAGGTTAGTATGACCAAGATGCAAATGCCAAAGATAAGTCTTATTAGAGTGAGAAGTTTTAAGTCTTTTAGAGTTATTATCATTCATCTCAGCATTAAGCAATAAGTTCATCTTAGGTTTGATAAAATATAGATTATTTTGCATCCATTTAGAACAGATAAAAGATTTGTTTTTATGAATCACCACTTTATCATTAAAAGAAACCAAATAGGAGTCTTTAAATAAACAAGCTATAGAAATTAAATTCCTTTTAAATTTAGGAACATAAAAACAATCTTGCAAAAATAAATTCTGATAATTATCAAAATAAAGATGGACGTCTCCCACTGCTTCCGCTGAGACCAAGGATCCATCGCCCATCAAAAGCGTGAAGTCCTCATGAAGCAGACTTCAAGTTTCTTTGAACCCCTGTAGAGAAACACAAACATGATTAGTTGCACTGGAATCTATGACCCAAATGTCACTAGATTCCTCAACCAAACAAGTTTCTAAATACAGAAGATCACACCCACCTCCTTTAGAAAGGAAGTCCTTGCAATGCTTCTTAATGTGCCCGATCTTCCCACAGAAGAAGCACCTAAGATTACACAATCATGTAAAAAAAATAATAAAATACAAATGTGTTTATGTGTCAAAACCTTCAAAATATCACAACCTTACAACGATAATTCCCAACTCAGAATTCAAAAAGCTCCTAGGGGAGTCATGCCAAATTCAATCAGGAACACAGATCCACTCCTGATTAATATATGCTATCCAGGAGCCGTATGATCCAACATATATTAATAGTCGTTTCTTTGGCCATTAATTTTATTAATAGAGCTCCTAGGGGAGGTTAATAATAAAATTAACGTGAGTGTATAACCATCGTTTTAATATTTTATCAATGATTTATAATCTCTACCTAGGGGTGTACAACCATAAATCATGCTAAAATACCTTATCTTCTCAGAGATCCAATCTGGTACATGATAGAAATCCCTTCCTAGGGTCAGGACCACCATGTTCTACTTGTGGACCAACGATGGAGGCCTTAGGTCCTCTATTCGAAAACCTTCTCCCACTCAATCTTTTGAAATCAAGGTTTTATTTTAAAAATATGCATGAACAATTTTAATATGAGCGGTGTTATCAATATACATGGCAAATCATATTATAATGCAGACAAGCAAAGCAATCAAGTAAAGCTACAAGCACAATAATAATAACCGTAATATTATGGCTCCATCCTAGAGAATAGAAAACTAAGATTACAAGAGAATAATCGAGACATATTATCGATTCTTCATCCTTGAATCCTCAAGCTGTATCCTTCTTCATGTAATACCCATCTTTAAGTTTGCAATCCTGTATGAATCGAAAACTTCATATTTTTGATCATATCCAAATTTAATGTTTCTCAGAATTGTCCCAAAAATAAAATTAAAACTACATTAGAAAAACTACATATTTTCTAGAAATTTTTCATCTCTCAGTCGGCAAGCCGATCTAGGTGATCGACCTGCCGGTCATGCTCCATCGGCCTGCCGATCTGGAAGATCGGCCTGCTGATTCATGAAAGTTTGGCCTGTCGAACTAGAAGTTTGGCTTGCCGCCAGAGCCTCTTGATTTTTGCCCCACTAACGGCTTGTCGAACCCTATGTCCGGCTTGCCGATCTGTGACCATCGACCTACCAAACTGTGAGGTTCGGCATGCCGACCGAGCAGAAATATCCCATTCTAGAAAATACAATTTTTAATGCAATTCATCAATTTTATTTTCAACAATTCAAAAACAAAAATTTGAGACTCAGGAAATACTTGGGTGCACTATCATCCATCTTCTAGATCTGTCTTCTCTGAATAATTATTTAATTACAAAATTCTTACAAATTTAAAATAAATAATAATTCCTAGATGGAGATGATAGTCTGCCATCTAATTACATGAAAAACCTAGATACACATTCTAACCTCTAAGGAACCATAACCGGTATAATTTAATTAATTAATAAATAATTAAATAACAATTTAATCAACCATAATTAATTAATAAACATTCACCATATAATCCATGACAACATAAAATATATAGAAACCTAGAGTGCCAACTCTCTATAAAATTAAATTCAAGTGTAGGAGAGATTTAAGATCACAAAATTTATACATATAGTATGATCACAAACTTGTAAATTTATGTAAAAACCATGGCTATGATACCAATTGTTAGAAAAAGAGTACGCAGCGGAATTTTAAAAATTTTCATCAGAGTATTTTCTAAAATACAAGTTTGACACTCTATATGTATAATTTAACCAGATCTTACTAACCTTTGTATGCTGAAGAACCCTCGTAAAACACGAAGAGAAGTAGCATTCCAGAAGAGCCTCAACCAACTGGTCTTCTTTGCTATTCTCTATCCACGACCAGAGTGAGTGTGGGCTTACACGTACAGCTCTTCCACTGGTGACTTTCCTTCCAACCAACCGAGAGAACCCAAAGCAAGTGTTCGTGATTTGTGAACAAAAGCTCTCAGGGAGTTTTCAGATTCTTACTAGCAGAGTATCACTCTTAATCCCTCAATTGATCTGAGTAACTCTTAAGACTTACTCCCTTTATATAGAGGTTGGGCCTAGGGTCAGTCCTTATCCGATTAGGTCTCAAAAACTGTAAACAAAATAAAGTTCGGATCAATATCTGATAAGATCCACGTGGAAACGCGTAATCTTATCCTTTGCTCATCGGTAGGCTGAACAGCCTGATCGGCGGGCCAAACAGGCCCCATTGGCAGGCCAAACACATGGATCGATAGGCCGAACTAGCGATTAAAAATCTCGTGAATCTTTTTTTTTTCACCCGAGATTCTATAGGATAAAGTCTCAGTTTTAATTCAAATAACCCAATAGAGAAGTTTTCTGATCAAAACAACTTTATCTAGATAATCTCTAAGAAAATAAATCAATTCCCAATAATTCTACAAGTTTATCTTGATCTAATTTATCCAAAAATTAAATCAACCGATAAACAGACAAGAATTATCTGATCCCGATAATTCTACAAGTTTATCTTGAATTAATTTTTATCACAAAATTAATTCAACCGATAAACAGACATGAATTATTTGATTCTTCCAAATTTCAACCAATCTAATAAATCTGATATAAGTCATCAATTATTGAAAAAACACGCCGTGTCGTTACAAGATATTGTGAGCTAGCAAAGGGGACCAAATGGACCTATGTAGTTCAAGCTCTCGATAATTACGAAACCCAATATCCCAGATATAAATTTCATAATTATCAACTCCAACGCTACTCCACTAAAAGCTTGGAGTTGCACTCGCGAGCTACATAGAATTATGAAGCCCGTATAGCTAAGTTTCCATGACATGTCAAAGTGTATCATATCCCCATATGATAATCCATAATCGGCTTAAGGACAAGTTCTGTCTTACCTTTCTGATTATATTTATCTTACGTTTCATTATCTCACCATCAGAAAACATACCATCCAAAGACAATATACCATTCGGTTACACCTATGTATCCAAATGGTTGAGCGCTTCAGTTTTTTAATTACAAGATAACACATATAAGAGGATATCATTACTCCTGAAGAGGAGCTATGGATTCCAATCTATGAAAAACAAGTCTACGCTATCAAGAGTCATGCCTCCAATGTACCCGCATGCATACCACTATTAAGATATGGGTATCACCCTTTGGTACATCAAAAGACATAAGTCAAGACATTGGGCCCACTATTCATCTCTGGATTAATATATATTACAAATGATTGTCTAAAGTGAATTGATTTGTCGAGACAGAATTATTAATCCAAATTAATTCACTTTATGTCCCGATCCAACACATCGTCACCTATGACAACATGCAAATGTTTCTATTTACGGAGTCCACCTCCAATGGTCAAGACAAACCATCTCCCAAAAGGGATATAGACAACATAACAATCTTTGCATGAATAAAGCACCCAACTTTATTCCCTCGATTGCGGATCTTATGTTTTAGACTGTCACCTTAAGAATCGTGTCTTTCGCATAATCAGTCCATCATATGCCCAATTCTTAAAGGTTTAGACTGACAGTCTCAGACTATTGTTTGCTTAATATACATTCAACAAATATGAACATAAAGAGGACAAGATTTGGCATATAAATAATGAATAAATTCTTTATTGATAAAAATGTCTCCAAAAGCATACTACATTTTTACTCCTTAGGGCATACATGTCTAACAGTTGATGCCTTGTGTTACTTAACACGATGTGCGGCTGTACACAGTGGTTAGTCTACCTGTCTTGCTTGTCTCGGCTTCCTAGGGAAACCTGCAACAAGAAGAAGGAATGCTTCGAAGGTCAAGGGGACATCAGTGTAGTACTGGCCAAGTGCTCTCCAACGTTCAAGTCAGGTACTTGTTTGTCCAAGAGTGAGAGTAGGGTTAGTTATGAGAGTGCACTTACCTTGGTGGTGGAGTAAATGCTCCTATTTATAGGTCACCACTTAGATAGGGTGCAAAGTAGGTTTGACCGTTGACCCAGATGCTCCATATGGTGGTGTCAAGGGTAGGTAACTAGTGTCAAAATCCTAGAAGGTGGATAACCCTTCATCTAAAGGTTGTAAAGAGGCCATATGACGGTCGTGGAAATGAGTTATTACCTGGCTTCAGGCTATGTCTATTTGTCTTGAGAACACATTCTTCTCAAGTAGACAACATCTTAAGTGGCAGTTAAAGGAGACCACCTCAGGAAAGTGTGCTGATCAACGAAGGGTTGTGTAAGCTCCAAAAAAGACTTCTATGCAAGCAAGGTGGTCAGACAACTGAGGTGAACTGTTTACGAAAGGGCACCGAGCATAATCCCAACATAGCCCCTAGTGCACTTGGTCGATGCTCATCCAGGTTACACTCTACCTGACCAAGGTTAGTCAATTGGAATGGTCCTCTGATATTCATCATCGAAATCGCAGGATCCTAAAGGCCCTTTGAGGTGGTTAGTCTATCTCAAATGACACGTGTTAGTTTGCTATTGGTTGCTTCCTTGACGAGTGTAATCGTTGCGCCTCTTTGTATTCCACGTCTTCCCTTAATTATGAATAGGGGAGCCCCTTTCTCATTTGGTTTATTTTGCTTTACGAATTTCTCAAAGCTCATATCTACCAACCGAGTAGAAGTCAAATATTAACTTGAAAAACTTTGATTTTTTCAAACCCAAACAGGTAATTCCCGAACATAAGAGTGAGTGACTTAAGTGATTCCTAAAACCGATCAGTTAGCATCTTCGAGTTAGACAAGAGTACTAAGTCTAACCAATTGAGCCCTATAGAGAGGGGAAGCACTAGGAGGGCGACCAAGCAAGAAGAGGCAAATCGGTTGGCCTAGATCCTTAGCTTGGGGCATGGGACTACCCCTGATTAAGAGTTCCTAGATCTTTTGGAAGGAATTGTCCCTACTCAGCCGTATAGGGGGGACCCATATATTGAGGGAGCCACTGTAGTCTTGAGTGACTAAATAAGAGCGAGCCCGCTTGGTAGCTGCTATGAGTGGGCCAAGCTCTTCGGGCTAGGACAACATTGAAACCACCCAAGTCATAGGGGAAATTAGTGTTAAGAGGGCTAGCAGCGTTGTGGAGAGGCAATGAGCTAAGGGAGATGACAACGCTGAGGAGGAAGAGGAAGCATCAATGGCTTTAGAGACAAGGGTCCGTAGAGCAAGAGTCAACCGAGTATGCCAGCCTAGATAGGATTCTGCTGCTAAGTATACTTCGGTAATGACCAGGCTCACATGGACATCCTTCGTTGGAAGTACGAGATTCCTAATGCTGTAATCTTGATCTTGCTAGAGGCCAAGGATTCCCTCATCGAACCAATAGAGAGGTGCATATTATGCTGTACATAGAGTTCTTTTGAATAGGATTCCATCTTTTTGATGTATCCTTTTATGCGTTAAAACCTTAACGACTTGAATGTATGCCTTGTGCAACTGAACCCGAATTGCTACCGCTCGTTAATCGGCATGTGCATGCTATGGATGTACAACTATGCTTCTGAGATGCTATGGAAAGCCTTTAAGTAGATGTTCAAGATGAAGAAGCTTCCACAGTAGGTCAGGTTGTATTATTTTATTGGATTCTTCAAGGAATTTATCCTTGACAACCCTAACTCATACTAGTTGTAGAAGTTTGAGTGATTCCATGTTCGATGAAGGTGGCTATCCTGGCTGAAAGAGAGGATTCATACTAACCTAGTCATGTTGACGAAGTTCGAGTAGGGCCATATGTGGTCAAAAAGGCCATGGGCACTGAGGGCGGTCATTAGTCTATAGAGGACTTACTAGAAGCCTAACTCTGTTTGACAACAAGTATTTTTGCTGAGCAAGAAGAGCTTGGAAAATTATGACTAGTTTAGGGGTTCAAGCTCAACCAACCCTGGACATGACGATGTCTTGCTTGCTCGAGCGATTAAGAAAGTGACAGTAGTTCAGCGAGGGGTCACTAACATCTTGGGACCAAAATTCCTTCTGACCTAGGTGGTAGGCAGGGTTGCCATCATAGTTTAGTTTCGAGTACTCTGGTGGTGGTTCTACCAAGCTAGGGCTGCCCATCGTCGATAAGGACCTCGTCCCATTAGCTCTCCAGGGAAGAAAGGCTTTGGAGAATGATGGAGCTTCGGAGTCAGGGCAAAGGCAAAGCCAAGGCTAGGACAAAGAGAGAGATTTGAGTAGGCCAAGCAGCCAGACATTGTTGCTCCCCCGAGCACCCAATAGCTCGGGCTAGTGTGTCACGAAGGGGCTTTGACAAGCCAAAACATTCCTCCAACCCCACCTCTTGTAGTTCCTCCAATCGATCAGCCGAGGATGACTCGGTACCCTCTATGCCTGTTTGTTGTCGAGTACTTTAATGACTTAGGTCCTCCAAAAGAGTTCTTGAGCTCTTTTTGGAACCAATCTTTTTAGGAGTGTTATGAGTCGGCCTTCCAACAATTAGTTCAGGTGGGTTCCATTTCAAACTCTGAGCTTCTTTTGCTTTTATATACGGTCATTCTCATTTGGTTTTACTAACGTTGAACTTTGAGGCTTGTATGGCCTTTAATGTTGCCGACCCTAGGGCTAAGCAATAGGTTAAGGTGCAGTAGGATAATGCCAACAAAGCAACCATGAATACTACAAAGGCCAAGGACAATCAAGAGGAAAGTGCTGACAAGCTGGCTCAAGTTAAGTCTGAGTTAGAGGAAGCTAAAAAGGAGGCAAATGAGGCCTGAGATGAAGTTTAGAGGGCTTGAGCTGACCTCTTTGGGGCACAAAAAATGGCCTAGGCTATCAGAGTCAAGCATTAGAGGTTCCTTAGGGAGGAGCTACTAAGCAGGCTGGTCGAGGCAGTGTGTCAGGTAGTGGAGAACATTAAAGGCACAAAGGAGTTCTTCGATAACGATTTCCTTGGGATGAAGTACCAGTAAGGCTACATCCTGACGAAGCATCCCAAGGTGGCCCCCTTGATTAGTCGCTCGTCACAACCCCTAAGGAGGAGGGTGGAGGGAGAAGGAAGACGGGAATAAGGAAGAGACCCCTGCCTTGGCTGAGCAAGATGGTAGTGGGCAGAAGCAAAATACAACACAAGCTATTGTCGATTTAGATGTCAAGGATGCCAAAGACAACACTCGATCCGAAGCTTAGGGTTCTTGCTTTCCTAGTTGTTTCTCTTCTCTTTTTTTTTGTTTGTGCCCATGTATGGGAGGTACCCGGTTATTGTACCTCCCCCAAGCATTTATTTATATAACATTCAAATTTTCCTCAACATTGAGTTGTTTGAATTTATGTTTTTTATTAAACTTTTTTCAAGCATGCTTTGCTTTTTTAAGCATATTCTGCTCAGATTTAGGGTATGATGTCATGATACCCCTATACCCCCTAGGGCTTGTTGAATCATTTAGGAATTCTAAAAGGCTAGTAATGGTTGGGAGTTTGATCCCGGGTCAATTGGGACCCGGTATCCCCAAGTCAGGTAGTTTGCAATTTCATTAGACTGATAAACTCCTATTTTTAGTTCGCTATGGTAAGGTTTTATGCTGACCAGTTTGCTAATTGGGAGTTAAAATGGCACCTAGTTAGGAGTTAGTGGTTTGAGCTCGAGCTTTTAACCCTTGTTGTTGTCTCGGTCCATTTTTTTGTTTTATGTTTTAGAGAATTCTTGAACGTGTGTTCATTCATTGATGTCTATTCGGTGTAAATTCTTCATTTACTGCTTTGGTCTACATTTCTTTATAGAGTCTTTAAAAAGGAATAGCTATCCGAACCAGTGGTAAAAAAAAGGCCTAGTTCTTGAGTTAGTAGCAAAATTTCTTCAGATGATTGGTGTTCCATGGACAGGTGAGCATACTTCTTTTGATGTCAATAATTTTGTAAATTTCTGATCGGATGATGCCAACCACTCTAAATGGGCCATCCCATTTTGGCCCAAAGGTTCTAAGTCGGAGCTGTTGGGCAATCATTTTCTTCAAAATTAAGTCTCCAACATTAAAGCTACTCGGTTGTACCTTTTTTTGATATTATCGAGCCACAAGCTGGTTTTGAGCACTTTTTGGATGAAAGCGATATCTCGCTTCTCTTTCACCAAGTCGAGTTTGGCCATTATGAGCTTGGCATTCTTCTGCTCGATATAGTGTTCCACTCTATAGCTCGACAAGCCAACTTTGGTCAAGATTATTACTTCAATTCCATAGACTAGAGGGAAAGGGTCTCTCCAGTGGTAATCCAAACTATCGTACAATATGCCCAAAAGACCTTTGGAAGTTCGTTAATCTAGGTGCCTTTGAGGCCTTCCAAATTCTTCTTTAGGTTGTCCTTGATAGTTTTATTGATAGCCTCAATCTACCTGTTACTCTAGGGTTATCCTGACAAAGAGAAGACCTTCTTGATGCTTAGTCACTCACACATCTTTAGGAGGCTTGCTGCTTTGAACTGCTTAGCATTGTCGGTGACTATTGTGTACGAGATACTGTATCAGCAAATTATGTTCTTCTAGATGAAGTTAGTGCACTTAGCCTCAATAATGTCAGTATAGGGCTCGACTTCTACCTATTTTGTGAGGTAATCAATGGCTACTATGCAATACTTGAACTGTGATTAGGCCATGGAGAAAGGTCCTATGGGATCAATGGCATATTTGTAAAGGGCCAGGTGCACACGACCGAGTTAAGTGGTTCAAGGTGGCGTCCAATTGCCCAAGCAAACTGCTAGCACTTAAAGCACTTACAAGTATACTTTTTACAATCCTGATCCAAGGTCGGCCAGTAGTACCCTTGGCTAAGGCATTTAAGGGACAAATAATGCCCACCCACATGGTTGCCATACAGTCCGCTGTGGATTTCCTCCACGAGATACTTGGCTTTTGATGGTCCGGCACATCTCTAGTTGGGTGTTGTGTATCCAAGTCAGTAAAGTCTTCCCTTGATCATTGAATATCGGGCCGTGCTATTATGAATGTGCCAGGCTTGTTCTTGATCCTTAGGCAGTTTAGTTGTGGTTAGGTATCAGATGATCGGGTCCATCCATGTTCTGGTTTGTTTGGTAGCTTCACTCACAGATTCTATTCTTCTAATGCTCAGCCTGGCTAGAATCTCAATTGGTACTGACGTCAAGTTGTTGTCTTTGAGGCCTGAAGCTAGCCGAGCGAGTATGCTAGGTTTTGCATACTCAGGATTAGGAATTTGTATAATTGAAAAACTCTTGAATTGCCCGAGCAACGTTTTAACTTCATTCGGATATGCCACCATGCATTCATTTCAAGCTTGGAATACACCCATCACTTGCTGGACCACGAGCATCGAATCGCTATGAACCCAGAAGTGGTCTACTCCAAGCTCCTACATGATTTTAAGACCAACTATCAACGCCTCATATTCGACCTCATTGTTGGAGGCCTTGAAATCAAACTACAGTACGTAATTGGTTTTGTAACTGTCTGGGCTAACGAGGACGAATCTAGCTCCTTACCTTTTTATACTAGATGATCTATCTACAAATAATTTCCACTCGAGCTCGTGTTTGCTTGTACTATTACTAGCAAGATTAGGGTTATCCATGGGTGCTTTCTCAACTAAGGGGGTTGCCTAGTCAGCCCCCATAAACTTGGATATAAAGTCGGCTAGGGCTTATGCTTTAATGGTTGTTAGGGGCACGATTGGACCTTAAATTCCCTAAGCACTACTGACCACTTGGCCATCCGACCAGAAATTTTTGGTTTTTGGAGGACTTTATGCAAAGGGCACTTGGTCTAGATTCAATTGATGTGCCCTCGAAAATATGCCCAGGGCTTTCGAGAATCGGTAACAAGGGCCAATGCCAGCTTTTCCAACGGTGGGTATCTTTCTTCAGCTCCTTAGAAGGATTTACTGTTGCAGTCGATTGGCTTCTAAATTTTTTCTTCTTCCTAGACTAGGACTGAACGAACTTCCTTCTTGGATACTTCCAAATAGGCATAAAGTATTTCCTATTGGAAAAATAGTACGCAGCAAAATTTCAAAAATTTTATATCAGAGCATTTTCTAAAACACAAGTTTGACATGCTATATGCATAAATTAACCATATCTTACTAACCTTTGTGCGTCGAAAAGCTCCTACAATCAGTAAAGAGAAGTAACGTTCCAAAAGAGCCTCAACCAACTAGTCTTCTTTGCTATTCTCTATCCACGATCGGAGTGAGTGTGGGCTCACATGTACAACTCTTCCTTTTGGTGACTCTCCTTCCAACCAATTGAGAGAACCCAAAGTAAGTGTTCGTGATTTGTGAACAAGAGCTCTTAGGGAGTTTTCTAATTCTCACCAGCAGAGTTTCACTCTTAATCTCTCAATTGATCTAAATAACTTATGTGACTTACTCCCTATTTATAGAGGTTGGGTCTAGGGTCAGTCCTTATCAGATTAGGTCTCAAAATTCGAATCAGAATCAAATTCAGATCAATATCTAATAAGATCTGCGTAAAAATGTATGATCTTATCCTTTGCTCATCGGCAGGTCGATCAGGATGATCAGCCCCCATCGGCAGGCCAAACTTGAGGATCATCATGCCAAACTGTCGATTAAAATCTCAACGAATCTTTTATTTTCCACCCGAGATTCTATAAGATAAAGTCTCAGTTTTAATTCAAATAACCCAATAGAAAAGTTATCTGATTAAAACAACTTATCTAGATAATCTCTAAGAAAATAAATGAATTCTTAATAATTCTACAAGTTTATCTTGATCTAATTTATTCAAAATTAAATCAACCGATAAACAAACAAGAATTATCCAATCCCAATAATTCAACAAGTTTATCTTGAATTAATTTTATCACAAAATTAATTCAATCGATAAGCAAACATGAATTATTTGATTCTTTCAAATTTCAACCAATCCAATAAATCTGACATAAGTCACCAATTATTAGAAAAACACACCGTATCATTACAGGATGTTGTGAGCTAGCAAAGGGACCAAATGGACCTATATAGTTCAAGCTCCTGATAATTATAAAACCCAATATCCTAGATATACATTTCATAATTATCAACTCCAAAGCTACTCCACTAAAAGCTTGGAGCTGCACTCACAAACAACATAGAATTACGAAGCCCGTATAGCTAAGTCTCTATGACATATCATAGTGTATCGCATCCCCATATGATTATCCATAATCGGCTTAAGGATAAGTTCTGTCTTACCTTCCTGATTATTTTCATCTTACATTCCATTATCTCACCATCGAAAAACTTACCATCCAAAGACAATATACCATTCGGTTACACCTATGTATCCAAATGGTTGAGCGTTCTAGTTTTTTAATTACAGGATAATGCATATAAGAGGATATCACTACTCCTAAAGAGGAGCTATGGATTTCATATTTATGAATAATAGGTCTACGCTATCAAAAGTCATGCCTCCAATGTACCGGCATGCATACCACTATTAAGATATCGGTGTCACCCTTTGGTACATCAAATGACACAAGTCAAGACAACGGGTCTACTATTCATCTGAGGATTAAGATACAATACAAATGATTGCCTAAAGTGAATCGATTTGCCGAGACAGAATTATTAATCCAAATCAATTCACTTTATGTCCCGATACAACACATCGTCACCTATGACAACGTGCCAATGTTTTTATTCACGGAGTCCACCTTCGATGGCCAAGACAAACCATCTCCCAATTGGGATATAGACAACATAACAATCTTTACATGAATAAAGTGCCCAGCTTTATTCTCTCGATTGCGGATCTTATGATTTAGGCCATCACCTTAAGAATTGTGTCTTCTGCATAATCTGTCCATCATATGCCCAATTCTTAAGGTTTAGACTGACAGTTTTAGACTATTGTTTGCTTAACATACATTCAATAAATATGAACGTAAAGAGGACAAGATTTGGTATATAAATAATAAATAAATTCTTTATTGATAAAAATGTCTCCAAAAACTTATTGCATTTTTACTTCTTAGGGCATACATGTCTAACAATCTCCCACTTATACTATGTGAGTAAATATGACAAATCTTGCATCCCCTTAGCTTCCACATGCCTCTCGAAGACTCTCCCAGTAAGTGTCTTTGTAAATGGATAAGCTAAATTGTCCTCTGACACGATCTTGCACACAGTGACATGCCCGCCCGCAACGAAGTCCTTTATCACATGATACTTCTGATCAATATGGTTACTCTTCTTGTGAAATCTTGGTTCCTTAGCATTAGCTGCCGTTGCACTGTTATCACAGTACAGTGATACCGCCTTATCCATACCAGGAACTACCTCAAGATCCCCAAGGAACTTATGGAGCCACACTGCTTCTTTCGAAGCATCTCTAGCTGCCACACACTCGGCCTCCATCGTTGAATCTGAAATGTAATCTTGCTTGGCACTTCTCCAACTGATGACACCGCCACCCAGAGTAAACACTAAACCTGAAGTCGATTTCCTAGAATCCAGGCAGGATTGAACATCTGAGTCAGTATATCCTAGAGGAATCAAGTCCTCACCCGAATATACAAGCATATACCCTCGAGTCCTTCTCAGGTACTTGTAAATATGCTTTACCGCAACCCAATGGTTCGGTCTTGGATCTGCCTAAAATCGACTTAAAATCCCGACCACATAACTAATATCTAGTCATGTGCAAAGCATGGCATACATGAGACTACCAACTGCCGAAGCATAAGACACCTTATTTATGTATTCTCTTTCTACATAAGACTTTGGAAAGTCTTTCTTAGAAAGAGTAATTCTCGACTTAGATGGTTGCCCATATTTCTTAGAATCCTGCATTGTAAACCTCCTGAGAATTTTATCTATGTATCCGGCCTAGGATAAAGCTATCATTTTGTTCTTCCTATCCCAAAAGATCTAGATACCGAGAACAAAATTAGCCTCACCCAAGTCCTTCATGTCAAACTGCTTGGTCAACCATAATTTGACTGATGATAATGCCCCAATGTCATTGCCAATTAGCAGAATGTCATCTACATAGAGCAGTAGAAAAACCACCTTCCCATCCTTAATGTGTTTGTAAACACATGGCTCATCCACATTTTATGAGAACACATAAGTCTTGATCACCTGATCAAATCTTATGTTCCAAGAACGAGAAGCCTACTTAAGTCCATAAATTGACTTTAGCAGCTTACAAACCTTACGCTCTTGACCCTTGACCGTGAACCTGTCTGGTTGTGCCATATAAATGGACTCAACAAGATAGCCATTTAGAAAAGCTGTCCTAACATCCATCTACCAAATCTCATAGTCGAGAGCGACAGCTATGGACAAGAGGATCTGGACGGACTTAAGCATGGCTATAGGTGAAAAGGTTTCCTCATAATCGATTCCTTCCTTTTGCGTATAACCCTTAGCTACCAGTCTAGCCTTAAAGGTTTCGACCTTTCCATCCACTTCTTTTTTCCTCTTGTAGATCCACTTACACCCTCTGAGTTTTACCCCTTCGGGAAGATCCATAAGCTCCTAGACCTGATTAGTCTCCATAGACTTTATCTCAGTGTTTATGGCATCTGTCCAGAGTTTTGAATTAACATCCTCCATTGCTTCTGCGTAAGTATAAGGATCCCTGTCATGTTCATTCAGTTCAGCCAAAAAGACCTCCCCATTGAACATATACCTCTTAGGTTGACACCCGATCCTCCCACTACGTCGCAGCCCCTCAGGTTATTGTTCAGGTTTGTTTGGTTTTTCTACATTGATTAGAATGGTTTCATTCGAAACTTCCGGAGTGATTAGATCACTCCTTAACTCCTCAAGCACTAATTTGCTTTGAGGTTTAAAGTCGTCCATGTAACTCTCCTCAAGGAAAGTTGCATTAGTTGAAACCACGACATTATTTTCCTTTGGGTTATAGAAATAACCCCCTTTAGTCCCTTTTAGATATCCGACAAACAAGCAAACTTCTGAACGTGCTTCCAACTTATTCGGATCCTTAAACAGGACATAAGCCGAACATCCCCATATGCAAATATAGTTTAAGGATGTCTTACTACCCGTCCACAAATCATGAGAAGTTTTAGGGACCGATTTTGAAGGCACATTGTTCAAAAGATAACATGCGGTTTGTAGTGCATATCCCCAAAAGGATGAAGGCAATGATGAATAACTCATCATAGACCTGATCATGTCTAATAAAGTCCTATTCCTTCTCTTTGCTACGCCATTCTACTGTGGAGTGCCCGGCGCAGTCAAATGGGATAAAATCCCATTCTCTAATAAGTGTCCCAAGAACTCATCAGAAAGGTATTCTCCACCTCAATCGGATCGAAGTGCCTTTATGGGTCTACCCAATTGCTTTTCCACTTCAGCCCAAAACTCCCTAAACTTGTCAAAAGTTTCACTTTTGTGGTGCATTAGGTACGCATACCTATACCTTGAGTAATCGTCAATAAAAGTGACGAAGTACTCATACCCTCCTCATGCCCGGATGTTCATCGGTCCACAAACATCACTATGCACAAGTTCTAGAACCCCTTTGGCCCTATTGCCCTTAGCCTCGAATGGTCTTTTTGTCATTTTACCCTCCAAACAAGATTCACATTGAGGTATAGATTCCACCTTTAAGTGACTTAAAGGTCCATCCCTTGAATCCTATTCAGGTTAATGTGACCAAGACGCAAATGCCAAAGATAAGTCATATTAGAGTGAGAAGTTTTAAGTCTTTTAGAGTTATTATCATTCATCTCAGCATTAAGCAATAAGTCCATCTTAGGTTTGATAAAATATAGATTATTTTGCATCCATCTAGAATAGATAAAAGATTTGTTTTTACGAATCACCACTTTATCATTAAAAGAAACCAAATAGCAGTCTTTAAAAAAACAAGCTACAGAAATTAAATTCCTTTTAAATTTAGGAACATAAACACAATGTTGCAAAAATAAATTCCTATAATTATCAAAATAAAGATGGACGTCTCTCACTGCTTCCGCTGAGACCAAGGATCCATCGCCCATCCAAAGCGTGAAGTCTTCATGAAGCAGACTTCTCGTTTCTTTGAACCCCTGTAGAGAAACACAAACATGATTAGTTGCACTGGAATCTATGACCCAAATGTCACTGGATTCCTCAACCAAACAAGTTTCTAAATATAGAAGATCACACCCACCTCCTTTGGAAAGGAAGTCCTTGCAATGCTTCTTGATGGCCCGATCTTCCCATAGAAAAAGCACCTAAGCTTCTTTGGGTTCTTCTTCTTCTTCTTCTTGCTCTTGGTGCTAGCAGGAATAGAAGACTTCTCATTGTTCGCCCATTGCTTCTTTCCATTCCAAGGGTTGGAATCTACCATATTGGCCTCTCCACTCGCAAGAGACTCCCTGATCAGTAGTTCAAACTCCTATAACTGTTTCATTAATTCTGTCAAGGTCATATCCTGTCTATTGCTTAAATTAAATGTAGCTCTAAATGGAATAAATTCCTTTGACAGAGTCTCAAAGACCATAGTCATCTGAGTTTCAGCATCGGTGTCGGCTCCATTGGTTTGAGCCTTAGCGAGATAACCCATGACCAACATCATATGCTCCTTTACAGATGTCCCCGGCCTCTGCTTACAGTTAAGAAGTTTCTGAAGCGCCCTTTGCCGCTTTGTTATGGCCTAGCCTCCAAACATATCCTCAAGATTATCCAAGATCTGCTTCATAGTCTCATAATCCTGATGTTGAGCCTGCAGTACGTTAATCATGCTAGCCATAACATAGCAGCGGGTTTGATCATTGGCATCTTTCCAACGATTATACGCTTGGAATTGCTCATTAGTTGAGTCTCCCATAGGCTCGGGAGGACGAGGGGTTGTTAGCACATACTTCAGTTTCTAAAGGAGAGGACGATATCCAGGTTTCGTTTTCAATCATTGTAATTCTCTCCGGTTAATAGGTTTTTGTCAAGTATCGATGATAAAATATTTTTAGACATTTTTAATCTACAATAAAGAATCATATACTAAATATAAGCAAACATATCATAATAATTTAGTAAGATAACACAATCATGTAAAAATAATAATAAAATACAAATGTGCTTATGTGTCAAAACCTTGAAAATATGACAACCTTACAACGATAATTTCCAACTCAGAATTCAACAAGCTCTTAGGGGAGTCATGCCAAATTCAATCAAGAACACAGATCCCCTCCTGATTAATATATGCCATCCAGGACCCGTATGATCTAGCATATACTAATAATCATTTCTTTGGCCATTAATTTTATTAACAGAGCTCCTAGGGGAGGTTAATAATAAAATTAACGTGAGTGTATAACCATCATTTCAAAATTTTATCCATGATTTATAATCACCACCTAAGGGTGTGCAACCATAAATCATGCTAAAATACCTTTTCCTCTTAGAGATCCAATCTGGTACATGATAAAAATCCCTTCCTAAGGGTTAGGACCACCATATTCTGCCTATGGACCAATGATGGAGGCCTCAAGTCCTCTCTTTGAAAACCTTATCCTACTCAATCTTTTGAAATCAAGGTTTTATTTTAAGATCCTACATGAACAATTTTAATATGAGCGGCACTCCCTATTCTATATGACATGTTATCAATATACATGGCAAGTCATATTATAATGCAGACAAGCAAAGCAATCAAGCAAAGCTACAAGCAAAATAATAAATAACTATAATATTATGGTTCCACCATAGAGAATAGAAATCAAAAATTACAAAAGAATAATCGAAACATATTATCGATTCTTCATTCAAGAGGTTGTATCTCTCATCACGTAATGTCCATCTTTAAGTCTTCAATCCCGTATGAATCAAATACTTCATATTTCTAGTCATATCCAAATTTAATGTTTCTCAAAATCGTCCCAAAAATAAAATTAAAACTGCACTAAAAAAACTACACCTTTTCTAGAAATTTGCCAGCTCTCGGTTGGCAAGCCGACCTGGGTGATTGACTTGCCGGTCATGACCCATCGGCCTGTCGATCAGGGAGATCAGCCTATCGACTCATGAAAGACCGGCTTGCCAAACAGAATGTTCGGCATGCTGGTAGAGCCTCTGATATTTGCCCCGCTATTGGCCTACCTAACCTTACGTCTAGCTTGCAGATCTACGACCATCAGCCTACCGAACTTTGGGGTTCGGCATGCTGACCAAGTAGAAATCTTCCATTCCAGAAAATACAAATTTTAATGAAATTTATCAATTTTATTTTCAACAATTCAAAAACATAAAATTAGAGACTCAGGAAATACCTAGGAGTGCCATCATCATTCTTCTAGATCCGCCTTCTAGATTCGTCTTCTCAATCCATCTTTTTTGAATAATTATTTAATTACAAAATTCTTACAAATTTAAAAATAAATAATAATTCATAGACAGAGATGATAGTCCGCCATCAATTACATGAAAAACCTAGATACACATTCTAACCTCTAAGGAACCATAACTGGCATAAATTAATTAATTAATAATTAATTAAATAACCATTTAATCAACCATAATTAATTAATGATCATTCACCATATAATCCATGACAACATATATAATATCTAGAAATCTAGAGTGCCAACTCTCTATAAAATTAAATTCAAGCATCGAAGAGATTAAGATTATAAAATTTATACATATAACATGATCACAAACTCGTAAATTTATGTAAAAAGCTATCTCTGATACCAATTGTTGAAAAAATAGTACGCAGTGGAATTTTAAAATTTTTATCCATGATCGGAGTGAGTGTGGGCTCACACGTATAGCTTTTCCTCTAGGTGACTCTCCTTCCAACCAATTGAGAGAACCCAAAGCAAGTGTTCGTGATTTGTGAACAAGAGCCCTTAGGGAGTTTTCAGATTCTCACTAGCAGAGTATCACTCTTAATCTCTCAATTGATCTAAATAACTATGTGACTTACTGTTAGACATGTATGCTCTAAGGAGTAAAAATATAATACGTTTTTGGAGACATTTTTATCAATAAAGAATTTATTCATTTATATATACCAAATATTGTCCTCTTTACGTTCATATTTGTTGAATGTATGATAAGCAAACAGTAGTCTGAGACTGTCAGTCTAAACCTTAAGAGTTGGGCATATGATGGGATGATTATGAGGTAGACACGACTCTTAAGGTGATGGTCTAAAATATATGATCTGCAATCGAGGGAATAAAGTTGGGCACTTTATTCATGTAAAGATTGTTATGTTGTCTATATCCCTTTTGGGAGATGGTTTGTCTTGGCCATCGGAGTTGGACTCCGTGAATAGAAATATTGGCGCGTTGTCATAGGTGACGATGTGTTGGATCGGGACATAAAGTGAATTGATTTGGATTAATAATTCTGTCTTGGCAAATCGATTCACTTTAGACAATCATTTGTATTGTATCTTAATCCTGAGATGAATAATGGGCCTGTTGTCTCGACTTGTGTCTTTTGATGTACCAATGGGTGACTCCCACATCTCTATAGTGGCATGCATGCCGGTACGTTGGAGGCATGACTCTTGGTAGCGTAGACTTGTTATTCATAGATATGGAATCCATAGCTCCTCTTTAGGAGTAATGATATCCTCTTATATGCGTTGTCCTGTAATTGGAAAACTGGAGCGCTCAACCATTTGGATACATAGGTGTAACCGAATGGTATACTATCTTTGGATGGTAAGTTTTCTAATGGTGAGACAATGGAACGTAAGATAAAAATAATCGGGAAGGTAAGACAGAACTTGTCCTTAAGCCAGTTATGGATGATCATATGGGGATGCGATACACTATGATATGTCATGGAGACTTAGCTACACGAGCTTCGTAATTCTATAAAGTTTGAGAGTGCAGCTCCAAGCTTTTAGTGGAGTAGCGTTGGAGTTGATAATTGTGAAATGTATATCTGGGATATTGGGTTTCATAATTATCATGAGCTTGAACTTTATAGGTCCATTTTGGTCCCCTTTGCTAGCTCACAAAATCCTGTAACGACACGGCGTGCTTTTCCAATAATTGGTGACTTATGTCGGATTTATCAGATTGGTTTAAAATTTATAAGAATCAAATAATTCATGTCTGTTTATCGGTTGAATTAATTATGTAAGAAATTAGTTCAAGATGAACTTGTTGAATTATGGCGTTCGGATAATTCTTGTCTGTTTATCGGTTGTTTTAATTTTGGACAATTAGAACAAGATAAACTTGTAGAATTATTGTGAATTGATTTATTTTCTTAGAGATTATCTTGATAAAGTTTGTTTTGATCAGATATCTTTTCTATTGGGCTATTTGAATCAAAACTGAGACTTTATCCTTTAGAATCTCGGGTGGAAAATAAAAGATTCGCGGAGATTTTTTCTCGGCAGTTCGGCCTGCCTATCAGAAAGTTCGGCCTGCCTATCACACAGTTCGGCATGCCGACCGCGACAGTTAAGATTACGCATTTTTCACGCGTATCTTATCAGATATTGATCCGAACTTGATTCTGTTTCGATTTTTGAGACCTAATCTGATATGGACTGACCCCAAGGACCAATAGGTATAAAAAGGGAGTGAGTCTAATGATTTACAAAGATCAATTTGAGAGATTAAGAGTGATACTCTTCTAGTGAGCATCTGAAAACTCCCTGAGAGCTTTTGTTCACAAATCACGAACACTAGCTTTGGGTTCTCTCTATTGGTTGGAAGGAGAGTCACCGGTGGAAGAGCTGTACGTGTGAGCCCACACTCACTCCGGTTGTGGATAGAGAATAGCAAAGAAGACCAGTTGGTTGAGGCTCTTCTGGAACGTTACTTCTCTACACAGGTCGCGGAGGTTCTTCGGCACACTGAGGTTAGTAAGATCTGTTTAATTTATACATATAACATGTCAAACTTGTGTTTTGGAAAATACTCTGATGAAAAATTTTGAAAATTCCGCTGCGCACTTTGTTTCCAACAATTACTCCCTATTTATAGAGGTTGGGTCTAGGTTAGTCCTTATCAGATTAGGTCTCAAAATTTGAATCAGAATCAAATTTGGATCAATATCTAATAAGATAGCGTAAAAACACGTGATCTTATCTTTCGCTCATCGATAGGCCGAACAGGCCCCATCGACAGGCCAAACTTGAGGATCCGCATGCCAAACTGTCGATTAAAATCTCAACGAATCTTTTATTTTCCACCCGAGATTCTATAGGATAAAGTCTCAATTTTAATTCAAATAACGCAATAGAAAAGTTATTTAATTAAAACAACTTATCTAGATAATCTCTAGGAAAATAAATGAATTCCTAATAATTCTACAAGTTTATCTTGATCTAATTTATTCAAAATTAAATCAACCGATAAATAGACAAGAATTATCCGATCCCAATAATTCAACAAGTTTATCTTGAATTAATTTTATCACAAAATTAATTCAACTGATAAACAGACATGAATTATTTGATTCTTCCAAATTTCAACCAATCTAATAAATCTAACATAAGTCTCCAATTATTGGAAAAGCACGCCGTATCGTTACAAGATGTTATGAGCTAGCAAAGGGGACCAAATAGACCTATATAGTTCAAGCTCCCAATAATTATGAAACCCAATATCCTAAATATAAATTTCATAATTATCAACTCCAACGCTACTCCACTAAAAGCTTGGCGCTGCACTCTCGAACTATAGAGAATTACAAAGCCCGTATAGCTAAGTCTCCATGACATATCATAGTATATCGTATCCCCATATGATTATCCATAATCGGCTTAAGGACAAGTTTTGTCTTACCTTCCCGATTATTTTTATCTTACGTTCTATTATCTCACCATCAGAAAACTTACCATCCAAAGACAGTATACCATTCGGTTACACCTATCTATCCAAATGGTTGAGCGCTCCAATTTTTCAATTACAAGATAACACATATAAGAGAATATCACTACTCCTAAAAAGGAGCTATAGATTCCATATCTATGAATAGCAGGTCTACGCTATCAAGAGTCATGCCTCTAACATACTGACATACATACTACTATTAAGTTGTGGGTGTCACCATTTGGTACTTCAAAAGACACAAGTCAAGATAACAGATCCACTATTCATCTCAGGATTAAGATACAATACAAATGATTGTCTAAAGTGAATCGATTTGCCGAGATAGAATTATTAATCCAAATCAATTCACTTTATGTCCCGATCCAACACATCGTCACCTATGACAACATGCCAATGTTTCCATTCATGGAGTCCACCTCCGATGGCCAAGACAAACCATCTCCTTATTGGGATATAGACAACATAACAATCTTTACATGAATAAAGTGCCCAACTTTATTCCTTCAATTGCGGATCTTATGATTAAACCATCACCTTAAGAATCGTGTCTTTCGCATAATCTGTCCATCATATGCCTAATTCTTAAGGTTTAGACCGACAGTCTTAGACTATTGTTTGCTTAACATACATTCAGCAAATATGAATGTAAAGAGGACAAGATTTGGTATATAAACAATAAATAAATTCTTTATTGATAAAAATGTCTCCAAAAACTTATTATATTTTTACTCCTTTGGGCATACATGTCTAGCATTTCCCTACTAGAGGTTTGGATAAGAGCGGAGGTGTCTCTAGGTACATTTTAAGGCTTTGGAATGCTTCCTCACACTCTCTACTCCACCCAAACCTCCTCTTGAGTGCTAAAAAAAGTTTGGCACTTGTTGGTAGACTGCGAGACAAGTATTGACAAGGTAGTGATCATTCTAGTTAGCTTGTGGAATTTCTTGATGTTACGGGGGAAATGCATGTCTATAACTACTTGGGACTTGGCTGGGTTGACCTCGATGCTGTGGTGATTGATCATGAACCTGAGGAACTTCCTAGATTCCACTTTGAATGCAAATTTTGGCCGAATTGAGACTTATCTTGTACTTATGGAGGACATTGAAGCTGTTTAGGAGATCAGCAATGTGATCTGTTGCTCGAACTGGCTTCATGAGCATATCATCTACATATACCTCCATAGTTTTCTCAATTTGTCGAGCAAACATTTTGTTCACCAAGCGCTAATACATGGCCCCAGCATTCTTCAACCTGAACGACATAACAAAATAGCCCCTGATCGATCATGAAAGCAGTTTTAACTTGGTCCTCCTTAGCGACTCTGATCTAATTATATCCTGAGTTTGCATCCATAAAGGTCAGTAGTTCTTCCGACAATCATGCCTACTAAATAATCGATTTATGGTAGGGGAAGTAGTATTTTAAGTAGGCTTTGTTTAAGTCTATAAAGTTAATACAGACTCGCCACTTCCCGTTGGCCTTCTTGACCAGGACCACATTTGTCAACCACTCAAGATAGGTGACCTCTCGGATGAACTCGGCTTCCAACAACTTCTAGACCTCCTCATTTTTGGTAGTGTACCTTTATAGGTTTAAGGCCCTTCTTTTTTGGATGATAGGTTTGTGCTCGGAGTTCACATTCAAACGATGGCTAATAATGCTTAGGTCAATCCCAGGCATGTCCTTATAGGACCAAGCAAACACATCTCGATATTTCGTTAGGAATTTCTCTAGTTTAGCTAGAATCTCAAGCTTTAGCTGAGAACCAAGCATGACCATTCGGTCAGGATGCTTAAGGTCCAGTGATATGGGCTGAGATCCTCCATGGGCTTGCTCGTACTTCTTCCTAGGGGAGCTACAGGTCTAGGTCGGACAACATCTTCGCTCCCTCTGCAGTAGGGAACTTGATCTTGCCACTTTGTAAATGGTCGAGACGTTCATTTTCCAAGCTGTTGCCTCTTTCATAGCCTTAACATAATAGTATCTAGAGTCCTTTTGCTTTGACCTTATCACTCTGACTCTGTTCTCTATAGGGAACATCATGGCCAAGTGGTAGGTGGAGACCACAGCTTTCAAGGCATTTAGGGTTGGTCTCTCAATAATGATGTTGTGTTGGAATGGTTTGTCAACTACTAGAAATTCAACCAACTAGTTGACCCAAATGTGATATTTGTCAAAGGTGGCAAGCAAATAGATCTTGCCCATGGCTCACACATACTCTTTTGAGAAGCCATATAAGGGCGTTTGTACTAGGATAGCACCGCGTTGCTAATCTTTAACTTTTAAAAATGTGTTTGAATAGGATATCTTCCAAGCTGTCAGACCATATTGTTTACAATTTGAAGCTCATACACCAAGGTGTTGTTATGGAGGTCGATGAGCCTTTCGCCTCCTCCTGAGTAAAGGTAATAGCAATGTCTTCATGCCGACATATCTTGTTGATATGGTTGGACATATTCATCAGGTCTCCCCTTTCGACCAAGCGGGCTTCCTGGGCATAGGCTTGCCGACCATTGGTAGTATCCCTGGTAACTGACCCACCCAAGATCGTATGTACAATGTTTGGCATGTTTGGTTTATTCAATATTGTCGGCTGACCTTCCTTCGCTAGCTGGTCAATTCTCCTAGCGTTGTTTCCTAGAGTGACAACTCTTTCAAGGAACTCCTTAAGGTGTCCATCTCAAATGAGTTTCTCAATTTGATCCTTCAGCTGATCGTGATCCTGTGTATTATGCTTGATGTCCCTATGGAAGTTGCAATACTAATTCTAGTCACTTTTTGCTCGGTTCCCTTTTAGAGGCAATGGGTCCATCAATAGATTACAGTTACTCACTTGGTTCAACACCTTGTCTCTAGTGGCGACTAAAGGCATGTAGCTTTGGAACTTCCTAGTGGGAACTCTTAGCTTATTAGTCTTTGGCTTCTTGCTCAGCTCGGCTCCCCCATGATCAAGTAGGTCATGCTTGTTCTTTTTTCCTTTCTTGCTACTCCCTTTTCCTCCCCGACGACTCTTCATATAGTATGTAGCACCTGGATGTTTCTACGCGTAGGCAAGCATCTAGGAGAAGTTGCTTAGCTGTTCCAATATGAGTGACCAGAGCATGCCTTTATCTCATAACCCTTCATAAAAGGCATGTCTAAGGATCTCATTCTCGCCATGCCTCACCTCCAAAGCTGCTCAGATGAAGCGGTTGATTTAATCTCTTACTTCTTCATTCCCTTGCTTCACAGTATGGAGGTAAGTGACCTCCTTCCTTCTTGACCTTGATGGGGTGAAAGCTATTGAAAACACTTCAAAGAGAGCTCATTGTGTCTGGCTCAATGCTCATGAATCATTGCCGAGCAAAGTTGGTCAAAATCAACAAGAACACCTTACACATTACTGCATCAATGGCATTTTCCAACATCATATGGACCCTGTAGAGTTCTAGGTGCTCATTAGCATCTGTCATTCAGTCATATGCTTTAATCTATGGCACTTTGAACTTGTTCAACATAGGAGCCTTCATGATTGCATAAAAAATGGGTAGGTCAGGCATACCACCCTCGTTAACCCCATACTGGCTATTTCTAATCTGATTAATCTATCGTTGCAAGTCACGTAGCAATTCACTATTAGTGTCTTTGGGCAACTCTACCTGATATGGAGCTCCACCTTTTGCCTTGTCACTAGCTTGTGCTTCTACTCAATGACCTCTCAGTCGTCCCAGGCTAGCAGAAGGAGCACTATGGGCAAGTGTTATCGTTCTTGTTGTTGTGCCATTTACTCCCTAAGGAGATGTGCTGCTATGGTTAGTTCTCATATTAGGTCCTTAACGGCTGGAGTTGCTCTACCTGTGCTGCCCCGCCCACCTGATCGGGACCAGGCCATGTTGGGCCTGCCGTGAGGTTTGACTTGGTTTTGGTTTTGGCCATTCCATGACCCCTCTTGTCGGGGATCCTCATCCTAAATATGTCCTTTTATGGCCATGTCAAATGGAAATGCTATCAATGGAAATGTTGTTAGGACGTGGGGCCCTCCTTTTAGTGGCAAAATATTGATGCGTTGCTGTCACTTAACACCATATGCAGCTACGAACGGTGGTCAAACTGCCTGTCCTACTCATCTCGGCTTCCTAGGGGAACCTATAATATGAAAAGGGAATGCTTTGAAGGTCAAGGAGACACCAGTGTGGTGCTAGCCAAGGGCTTTCTAATGCTCAAGTCAGGTACCTGTTTGGCCAAAAGTAAGAGTAAGGTTAGGTATGAGAGTCCACTTACCTTGGTAATGGAGTAAATGCTCCTATTTATAGGCCACTACTTAGATCGGGTGTAAAGCGAGTTTGACCCTTAACCTGGGTGCTCCATATGGTGGTGTCAGGTGATAGATGACAAGTGTCACAATCCTAGAAGGTGGACAACCCATCATCTAAGGGCTATAATGAGGCCATATGGTGACATTGGAAATGAGTTTGTAACTGGCTTTAGGCTATATCTATTCCTCCTAAGCATACATTCTTTTAAATGGCAGTCAAAGGAGGCCGTGGCGACCACCTTTGGAAAGTGTGCCAATCAACAGAGGGTTGTGTAAGCTCCAAAAATGACTTCTGTTTGAGCAGGGTGGTCGAATAGCCGAAGTGAGCTCTTTGGGAAAAGATGTTGAGCATACCCCAATAGTAACCATTGAAACCATACCCCCATATATATATTATATATATTTATGTTGTGGTATTTCCAGTAGAGTGATGCTTCATACTTGTAATAAATAAAAGTAAGAAATGCAATATAATATTTATTTAACGTAATGCTAACATTATAAATATACAACATGCAAATTTAATAATTCAATTATTTCAAACTATTATTTCTTCTTTTCTATGTCAATGTTGCATTGAATAAATATCATATTTTGCTTCTTAGTAGTATATGTGAAGTGTAAGCACGGTCTTCCTATAGGATACAGAAAAAGCATATGTGTGTGTGTAGGAATAGAGCTACATTAAGCTTGGGGCAAGCTCCTTCTCATTTGGCTCTTTTATCTATTTAGTTTTTTTACTATTTTCCCTATAAAACTTTAAAATCCAATGCCAAAATATTTTAGTCCTACCCTAAATTTTGACTTTTAAATTTACTCATATTTCAAACTAAAAATTCCAAATTAACAATACAATCAACTATACTATTATGCAAATTTAAATCTTTTGAGACTTTTTTTTAATTTGTCTCTTCCAACATTAGTCCATTCAAAAGAAGAAAACACAAAATAAAATAGATAATGTGAAGGTAAAAATAGAGATAAGGTTTCAAAAATATGGTTGTGTTGTAATTTTAATATAAAATATAGTTTTATTACATCTCCCTCAAAAAATCTTCTAGCTTAGCCACTATGGGTGTGTGTGCACATTTGAAGAAATCATTTTGAAAATTTATGTGAATTTATATTTGTAAGAATTCTTGGGGCTCTTTCAAGGTAGACTTTCATAGTAGAGGATGTGAACTTTGTGGCCTTATTTGATTGGCCTAGATGCTCTGTCTGTCAAGAACTGAGGTGGTAGCACGTCAATTACTAGAAGTTGATGAGTCTGCGGCTATCATTCTAGTGTTGGGAGTGACCGAAACATGTTTCTAGACTCGCTTTACGGTAGCCCTAACTAGGTTGCGGCTAGGCCCAGTAACCCTAAGGATGGTTGGGTCTGAGGGCAAAACCCTTTGCGATCCTAGATATTTTGGAGATGAAAACTGTAACAGCCGTCATTTTTCATGTAGCGGTTAATGATAGACATTTAATGACTTTAGTATTTTCTTTATGAAATAATGTTACTAACCATTTTATTTTGAGTATGACAGTCGCATGGAATTGATGTGCTTAAGGTGTTCATTTCATTTATGAGGTACACAAGGTAGATATTGAATGTTTATTTGTGTATAATGTTGTATATAACACTTCGGCAGGCCGAATTATTCCTTTAGGCGGCAAGCCGATGGAATTCATCGACAGGCCGAATTCCATAACTTTGGTAGGACGGATTGAGAAATCGATAGGCCGAAGATTGCTATCAGTAGAAACTCTCCAAAATTTGTGGAATTGATGAATATCATGATTGGTTGTATAATTTCAAGTGATTAGCATATTTTTTTTTCCTTCCTTATTTGTTGTGGGAAAAATGGTTGACTTATATCCTTATTTTATGATTATTTGGATAATTGATAATGTTTCCCATTTTAAAAAGGTGAAAATTGGATAAGTAGAACAAATCAATTGACTTTCCCTTTTTCATTCTCTATCATACACATGAATCTTTAGCAATTTTTTAGAAATTTCTGATATTATAGAGAGTGTGACCTATCTCTTTTATTTTTTTTATTTTTCTCTCATTCACATACGTTGCTCTCTCTCTCTTTCCCTCTCTATTTTTTTTCCTTAGATGCTTCCTCCTTCTCTCCACGTTCTTTTCTTCTTTTCTCTCCCTTATTTTCCTACAAATATTTGAATGAAATATTAAGTCTTCTTTTGGGTGAATTTGAAGGAAACTTACGAAGAATTGTTTTGAGGTAAGAAACCTGTTCTAAGCATTTTTGAAATTTTAATCACCTTGTAATCCTACCCCATAACTCTGCCTATGAATTTTCGTTTGCAAGAAATTTTAGTATGATGTTCATGTATGTGTTATGTCATGTTCCTCAAAATTTCATGCCATTTGGAGTTTTTTTACGTTGAGATATTGAATTGTTATTCTCTGCCACTCATAGTGAATTGTTGCTGATTGGTAATGTTACACAAAAATATAGTTTTTGTTCATAAGGCAAATGAATGTTATTTCACACGAAATTTGGAAGATATTTTCATGTACATATTAAGTGTTAAACTAGAAAGTCTCATGGTGATTTGATGAATATTTTATGTGTTATTGAATTTTCTTTAAGATTAGGTTTTATGGCTGTCTATCAGTGAAATTCTAGACTTCTTATTTGTGTGATTATTTTGTATAGCCAAATGAATTTATTTGACAATGAAAATTTTTGTGGTACTATATTTATATGTTTATAGGTTGTCATAAAAATTTTGGAGTCAAAGTAATTTTATTTTAATTGTTTGAAAATAATGATCATGTGTTGTTCACTGCTTCATATGTTTGGGGTATATTTTGTACCTGAATTCTAATGCATGTTTTGAATTCTTTTAAATTTATTTGAAGCTAATTTTTGAATTTGTTATATTTTTAGGTGTCTTCTACAAGTAGAAATTTTATGAGATTATTTTGTGATATAGATGTGTTAGACGTGCATGCCTTAAGGAGTAAAAATGTAATATATTTTTGGAGACATTTTTATCAATAAAGAATTTATTTATTATTTATATAACAAATCTTGTCCTCTTTATGTTCATATTTGTTGAATGTATGTTAAGCATACAATAATCGGAGACAGTCGGTCTAAACCTTTAAGAATTAGGCATATGATGGACAGATTATACGGAAGACACAATTCTTAAGGTGACGGTATAAATCATAAGATGTATAATCGAGGGAATAAAGTTAGACGCTTTATTCATGTAAAGATTGTTATGTTGTCTATATCCATATTGGGAGATGGTTTGTCTTGACTATCAGAGGTGGACTCCATGAATAAAAACATTGGCACATTGTCATAGGTGACAATATGTTGGATTGGGACATAAAGTGAATTGATTTAGATTAATAATTCTATCTCGGCAAATCGATTCACTTTAAACAATCATTTGTATAGCATCTTAATCCTGAGATGAATAGTGGGCCCGTTTTCTTAACTTGTGTCTTTTGATGTACCAAAGGGGTGACGCCCATATTTTAACAGTGGTACGTATATCGGTACATTTGAGACATGACTGTTGATAGCGTAGACCCGTTATTCATAGATATGGAATCCATAGCTCCTCTTTTGGAGAAGTGATATCCTCTTATTTGCGTTATCCTCTAATTGAAAAACTGGAGTGCTCAACAATTAAGATATATAGGTGTAACCGAATAGTATACTATCTTTGGATGGTAAGTTTTTTTTGTTAGACATGTATGCTATAAGGAGTAAAAATGTAATACATTTTTGGAGACATTTTTATCAATAAAGAATTTATTCATTTATATATACCAAATATGGTCCTCTTTACGTTCATATTTGTTGAATGTATGATACGCAAACAGTAGTCTAAGACTGTCAGTCTAAACCTTAAGAATTGGGCATATGATGGGATGATTATGCGGAAGACACAATTCTTAGGGTGACGGTCTAAAACATATGATCCGCAATCGAGGGAATAAAGTTGGCCGCTTTATTCATGTAAAGATTGTTATGTTGTCTTTATCCCTTTTGGGAGATGGTTTGTCTTGACCATCGGAGTTAAACTCCATGAATAGAAACATTGGCATGTTGTCAAAGGTGACGATGTGTTGGATCGGGACATAAAGTGAATTGATTTGGTTTAATAATTCTGTCTTGGCAAATCGATTCACTTTAGACAATCATTTGTATTGTATCTTAATCCTGAGATGAATAATGGGCCCGTTGTCTCGACTTGTGTCTTTTGATGTACCAATGGGTGACTCCCACATTTCTATAGTGGCATGCATGCCGGTACGTTGGAGGCATGACTCTTGATAGCGTAGACTTGTTATTCATAGATATGGAATCCATAGCTCCTCTTTAGGAGTAATGATATCCTCTTATATGCGTTGTCCTGTAATTGGAAAACTGGAGCGCTCAACCATTTGGATACATAGGTGTAACCGAATGGTATACTATCTTTGGATGGTAAGTTTTCTAATGGTGAGACAATGGAACGTAAGATAAAAATAATCGGGAAGGTAAGACAGAATTTGTCCTTAAGCTGATTATGGATGAACATATGGGGATGCGATACACTATGATATGTCATGGAGACTTAGCTACACGAGCTTCGTAATTCTATAGAGTTTGAGAGTGCAGCTCCAAGCTTTTAGTGGAGTAGCGTTGGAGTTGATAATTGTGAAATGTATATCTGGGATATTGGGTTTCATAATTATCGAGCTTGAACTTTATAGGTCCATTTTGGTCCCCTTTGCTAGCTCACAAAATCCTGTAACAACACGGCGTGCTTTTCCAATAATTGGTGACTTATGTCAAATTTATCAGATTGGTTTAAAATTTATAAGCATCAAATAATTCATGTCTGTTTATCGGTTGAATTAATTATGTAAGAAAATTAGTTCAAGATGAACTTGTTGAATTATTACATTCGGGTAATTCTTGTCTGTTTATCGGTTGTTTTAATTTTGGACAATTAGAACAAGATAAACTTGTAGAATTATTGTGAATTGATTTATTTTCTTAGAGATTATCTTGATAAAGTTTGTTTTGATTAGATATCTTTTCTATTGGGCTATTTGAATCAAAACTTAGACTTTATCCTTTAAAATCTCGGGTGGAAAATAAAAGATTCGCGGAGATTTTTTTCCTGGCAGTTCGGCCTGCTGGATGACGTGTTCGGCCTGCCGAACTGGCCTGTTCGGCCTGCCTATCAGAAAGTTTGCCCTACCGACCGACGACAGTCAAGATTACGCGTTTTCACGCGGATCTTATCAGATATTGATCTGAACTTAATTCTGTTTCGATTTTTTTAGACCTAATCTGATATGGACTTACCCTAGGACCAATAGGTATAAAAAGGGAGTGAGTCTAATGATTTACTCAGATCAATTTGAGAGATTAAGAGTGATACTCTTCGAGTGAGCATCTGAAAACTCCCTGAGAGCTTTTGTTCACAAATCACAAACACTAGCTTTGGGTTCTCTCTGTTGGTTGGAAGGAGAGTCACCGGTGGAAGAGCTGTACGTGTGAGCCCACACTCACTCTGGTTGTGGATAGAGAATAGCAAAGAAAACCAGTTGGTTGAGGCTCTTCTGGAACGTTACTTCTCTACACAGGTCGCGGAGGTTCTTCGGCACACTGAGGTTAGTAAGATCTGTTTAATTTATACATATAACATGTCAAACTTGTGTTTTGGAAATTACTCTGATGAAAAATTTTTAAAAAATTTCGCTGCGCACTTTGTTTCCAACAATTGGTATCCGAGCCAAGGTTTTTACATAAATTTGCAAGTTTGTGATCATGTTATATGCATAAATTTTGTGATCTTAGTCTCTCCTATGCTTGAATTGAATTTTATAGAGAGATGGCACTCTAGGTTTCTATATAATATATAAATGTTGTCATGGATTATGTGGTGAATATTTATTAATTAATTATGGTTGATTAAATTGTTGTTTAATTATTTATTAATTAATTAATACCGGTTATGGTTCCTTAGAGGTTAGAATGTGTATCTAGGTTTTTTATGTAATTAGATTGCGGACTATCATCTCCGTCCAGGAATTGTTATTTAATTTTTAATTTGTAAGAATTTTGTAATTAAATAATTATTCAGAGAAGACGGAACGAGAAGTCGGATCTTAAAGATTGATGATGGCGCCTCCAAGTATTTCCTGAGTCTCTAATTTTATGTTTTTGAATTGTTGAAAATAAAATTGATGAATTGCATTAAAATTGTATTTTTCGGAATGTGCGTTTTCTGCTCGGTCGGCATGTCGGACCTCACAGTTCGGCAGGCTGACAGTGGGGCAGAAATTTTGGTGCTCTGCCGGCAGGCCGAACCTTCATGTTTGGCAGGCCGAACCACCATGATCGGCAGACCGATCATCCAGATCGGACTGCCGACCGAGAGCTGCCAAGTGTCCAAAAAAGGTGCAATTTTTTCAATGCAGTTTTAATTTTATTTTTGGGACGATTCTGAGAAACATTAAATTTGGATATGACCGAAAATATGAAGTGTTCGATTCATACGGGATTGAAGACTTGAAGATGGATATTACATGAAGAAGGATACAGCTTGAGGATTCAAGGATGAAGAATCGATAAATGTCTCGATTATTCTCTTGTAATCTTATTTTTCTATTCTCTAGGGTGGAACCATAATATTACGGTTATTATTATTATTATGCTTATAGCTTTGCTTGATTGCTTTGCTTGTCTGCATTATAATATAATTTACCATGTATATTGATAACATGCAATATAGAATAGGGAGTGCCGCTCTTATTAAAATTGTTCATGCATAATTTTAAAATAAAACCTTGACTTCAAAAGATTGAGTGGGAGAAGATTTTCGAAGAGAGAACCTAAGGCCACCATTGTTGGTCCATAGGAAGAACATGGTGGTCCTGACCCCTAGGAAGGGATTTCTATCATGTACCAGATTGGATCTCTGAAAGGATAAGGTATTTTAGTATGATTTATGGTTGCACACCCCTAGGTGGTGATTATAAATCGTGGATAAAATATTGAAACGGTGGTTATACACTCACGTTAATTTTATTATTAACCTCCCCTAGGAGCTCTGTTAATAAAATTAATGGCCAAAGAAACGATTATTAGTATATGCTGGATCATACGGGTCCTGGATGGCATATATTAATCAGGAGGGGATCCGTGTTCCTGATTGAATTTGGCATGACTCCCCTAGGAGCTTGTTGAATTCTGAGTTGAGAATTATCGTTGTAAGGTTGTGATATTTTCAAGGTTTGACACATAAACACATTTGTATGATTTTACATGATTGTGTTATCTTACTAAATTATTATATATGTTTGCTTATGTTTGGTATATGATTCTTTATTGTAGATTAAAAATGTCTAAAAATGCTTTATCATCGATACTTGACAAAAACCAATTAACCGGTGAGAACTATAACGATTGGAAACGGAACCTGGACATCGTCCTTTCCTTTGAGAAACTGAAATATGTTCTGACAACTCCTTGTCCTCCTGAGCCTACGGGAGACTCAAGTAATGAGCAATTCCAAGCGTACGATCGCTGGAAAGATGCTAATGATCAGGCCCGCTGCTATGTTATGGCTAGCATGAACAATGTGCTGCAGGCTCAACATCAGGATTATGAGACTGCGAAGCAGATCTTGGACAATCTTGAGGACATGTTTGGAGGCCAAGCCATAACAAAGCGGCAAGGGGCGCGTTGGAAACTCTTAAACTGTAGACAGAGACCGGGGACATCTGTAAAGGAGCATATGATGTTGGTCATGGGTTACCTCGTTGAGGCTCAAACCAATGGAGCCGACATCGATGCTGAAACTCAGATGACTATGGTCTTTAAGACTCTGTCTAAGGAATTTATTCTGTTTAGAGCTACTTTTAATTTAAGCAATAGACGGGATATGACCTTAACAGAACTGATGAAACAGTTACAGGAGTTTGAACTGCTGATCAGGGAGCCTCCTGCTGGTGGAGAGGCCAATATGGTAGCTGCTTCTGGTTCTAATCCTAACTCTGGGAATGGAAAGATGCAACGGGCCAAGAGCGGCAAGTCTTCTATTCCTGCGGCAACCAAGAGCAAGAAGAAGAAGAAGAAGAACCCAAAGAAGCTTAAGTGCTTCTTTTGTGGTAAGGTCGGGCATATAAAGAAGCATTGCAAGGACTTCCTTTCCAAGGGAGGTAGGTGTGATCTTCTATATTTAGAAACTTGTTTGGTTGAGGAATCCAGTGACATCTGGGTCATAGATTCCGGTGCAACTAATCATGTTTGTGTTTCTCTGTAGGGATTCAAAGAAACGAGAAGTCTACTTCGTGAAGACTTAACGCTTCGGATGGGCGATGGATCCTTGGTCTCAGCGGAAGCAGTGGGAGATGTCCATCTTTACTTTGATAATTATCGGAATTTAATTTTGTGAGATTGTTTTTATGTTTCTAAATTTAAAAGGAATTTAATTTCTGTATCTTCTTTATTTAAAGACTCCTACGTGGTATCTTTTAATGAAAAAGTGGTGATTCGTAAAAATAAATCTTTTATCTGTTTTGGATGGATGCAAAATAATCTATATTTTATCAAACCTAAGATGGACTTATTGCTTAATGCTGAGATAAATGATAATGACTCAAAAAGACTTAAAACTTCTCACTCTAATAAGACTTATCTTTGGCATTTGCGCCTTGGCCATATTAACCTGAATAGGATTCAAAGGTTGGTAAGGGATGGACCTTTAAGTCACTTAAAGGTGGAATCTATACCTCAATGTGAGTCTTGTTTGGAGGGTAAAATGACCAAAAGACCATACGGGTCAAAGGGCAATAGGGCCGAAGGGGTTCTAGAACTAGTGCATAGTGATGTTTGCGGACCGATGAACATCCGGGCACGAGGAGGGTATGAGTACTTCGTCACTTTTATTGACGATTACTCAAGATATGGGTATGTGTACCTAATGCACCACAAAAGCGAAACTTATGATAAGTTCAGGGAGTTTCGGGCTGAAGTCGAAAAGCAATTGGGTAAACCCATAAAGGCACTTCGATCGGATCGAGGTGGGGAATACCTTTCTGAAGAGTTCTTAGGACACTTGTTAGAGAATGGGATTTTATCCCATTTGACTGCGCCAGGCACTCCACAGCAGAATGGCGTAGCGGAAAAAAAAAATAGGACTTTGTTGGACATGATTCGGTCCATGATGAGTTATTCATCATTGCCTTTATCCTTTTGGGGATATGCACTGCAAACTGCATGTTATCTTTTGAACAATGTGCCTTCAAAATCGGTCCCTAAAACTCCTCACGAGTTGTGGACAAGACGGAAGACATCCTTAAACCATATTCGCATATGGGGATGTCCAGCTCATGTCCTGTTTAAGGATCCGAATAAGTTGGAAGCACGTTCAGAAGTTTGCGTGTTTGTAGGATATCCAAAAGGGACTAAAGGGGGTTATTTTTATAACCCAAAGGAAAATAAAGTCGTGGTTTCAACTAATGCAACTTTCCTTGAGGAGAGTTACATGAACGACTTTAAACCTCGAAGCAAAGTGGTGCTTGAGGAGTTGAGGGGTGATCCGTTTACTCCGGAGGTTCCGAATGAAACCATTCCGATCAGTGTAGAAAAACCAAACAAACCTGAACAACAACCTCAGGGGCTTCGGCGTAGTGGGAGAATCGGGCGTCAACCTGAAAGGTATATGTTCAATGGGGAAGTCTTTTTGGCTGAACCGAATGAACATGACAGGGATCCTTATACTTACGCGAAAGCCATGGAGGATGTTGATTCAAGACTCTGGACAGAGGCAATGAACATAGAGATGAAGTCTATGGAGACTAATCGGGTCTGGGAGCTTGTGGATCTTCCCGAAGGGGTAAAACCCATAGGATGTAAGTGGATCTACAAGAGGAAAAGAGGAGTGGATGGAAAGGTCGAAACCTTTAAGGCTAGACTGGTAGCTAAGGGTTATACGCAAAAGGAAGGAATCGATTATGAGGAAACCTTTTCGCCTGTAGCCATGCTTAAGTCCATCTAGATTCTCTTGTCCATAGCTGCCGCTCTCGACTACGAGATTTGGTAGATGGATGTCAAGACGGCTTTTTTGAATGGCTATCTTGATGAGTCCATTTATACGGAACAACCAGACGGGTTCAAGGTCGTGGGTGAAGAGGGTAAGGTTTGTAAGCTGCTAAAGTCAATTTATGGACTTAAGCAGGCTTCTCGTTCTTGGAACATAAGATTTGATCAAGTGATCAAGACTTATGGGTTCTCACAAAATGTGGATGAACCATGTGTTTACAAACACATTAAGAATGGGAAGATGGTTTTTCTACTACTCTATGTAGATGACATTCTGCTAATTGGCAATGACGTTGGGGCATTGTCATCGGTCAAATTATGGTTGACCAAGCAGTTTGACATGAAGGACTTAGGTGAGGCTAATTTTGTTCTCGGTATCCAGATCTTTTGGGATAGAAAGAACAAAATGATAGCTTTGTCACAGGCCGGCTACATAGATAAAATTCTCAGGAGGTTTGCAATGCAGGATTCCAAGAAAGGTGGGCAACCATCTAGGTCTAGAATTACTCTTTCTAAGAAAGACTCTCCAAAGTCTTATGAAGAAAGAGAATACATGAAGAAGGTACCTTATGCTTCTGCAGTGGGTAGTCTCATGTATGCCATGCTTTGCACTCGACCGGATATTAGCTATGCGGTCGGGATTGTGAGTCGATTTCAGGCGGATCCAGGACCGAACCATTGGGTTGTGGTAAAGCATATTTTCAAGTACTTGAGAAGGACTCGAGGGTATATGCTTGTGTATTCGGGTGAGGATTTAACTCCTCTAGGATACACTGATTCGGATTTTCAATCCTGCCTGGATTCTAGGAAATCGACTTCGGGGTTTGTGTTTACTCTAGGTGGCGGTGCCATCGGTTGGAGAAGTACGAAGCAAGATTGCACTTCGGATTCAACGATGGAGGCCGAGTATGTGGCGGCTAGTGATGCTTCGAAAGAAGCAGTGTGGCTCCGCAAGTTTCTTGGGGATCTTGAGGTAGTTCCTGGTATGGATAAGGCGGTATCACTGTACTGTGATAACAGTGCGGCGGTAGCTAAGGCTAAGGAACCAAGATTTCACAAGAAGAGTAAGCATATTGATCGGAAGTGTCATGTGATAAAGGACTTCGTTGAGAGCGGGCATGTCACGGTGTGCAAGATCGCGTCAGAGGACAATTTAGCTGATCCATTTACGAAGACACTTACTGGGAGAGTCTTCGAGAGGCATGTGGAAGCTATGGGGATGCGAAATTTGCAGTATTTACTCACTTAGTGCTAGTGGGAGATTGTTAGACATGTATGCTCTAAGGAGTAAAAATGTAATACGTTTTTGGAGACATTTTTATCAATATAGAATTTATTCATTTATATATACCAAATATTGTCCTCTTTACGTTCATATTTGTTGAATGTATGATAAGCAAACAGTAGTCTAAGACTGTCAGTCTAAACCTTAAGAATTGGGCATATGATGGGATGATTATGCGGAAGACACAATTCTTAGGGTGACGGTCTAAAACATATGATCCGCAATTGAGGGAATAAAGTTGGGCGCTTTATTCATGTAAAGATTGTTATGTTGTCTTTATCCCTTTTGGGAGATGGTTTGTCTTGACCATCGGAGTTGGACTCCATGAATAGAAACATTGGCACGTTGTCAAAGGTGACGATGTGTTGGATCAGGACATAAAGTGAATTGATTTGGTTTAATAATTCTATCTTGGCAAATCGATTCACTTTAGACAATCATTTGTATTGTATCTTAATCCTGAGATGAATAATGGGCCCGTTGTCTCGACTTGTGTCTTTTGATGTACCAATGGGTGACTCCCACATTTCTATATTGGCATGCATGCCGGTACGTTGGAGGCATGACTCTTGATAGCGTAGACTTGTTATTCATAGATATGGAATCCATAGCTCCTCTTTAGGAGTAATGATATCCTCTTATATGCGTTGTCCTGTAATTGAAAAACTGGAGCGCTCAACCATTTGGATACATAGGTGTAACCGAATGGTATACTATCTTTGGATGGTAAGTTTTCTAATGGTGAGACAATGGAACGTAAGATAAAAATAATCGGGAAGGTAAGACAGAATTTGTCCTTAAGCCGATTATGGATGATCATATGGGGATGCGATACACTATGATATGTCATGGAGACTTAGCTACACGAGCTTCGTAATTCTATAAAGTTCAAGAGTGCAGCTCCAAGCTTTTAGTGGAGTAGCATTGGAGTTGATAATTGTGAAATGTATATCTGGGATATTGGGTTTCATAATTATCATGAGCTTGAACTTTATAGGTCCATTTTGGTCCCCTTTGCTAGCTCACAAAATCCTGTAACGACACGGCGTGCTTTTCCAATAATTGGTGACTTATGTCGGATTTATCAGATTGGTTTAAAATTTATAAGAATCAAATAATTCATGTCTGTTTATCGGTTGAATTAAGTATGTAAGAAAATTAGTTCAAGATGAACTTGTTGAATTATTGCGTTCGGGTAATTCTTGTCTGTTTATCGGTTGTTTTAATTTTGGACAATTAGAACAAGATAAACTTGTAGAATTATTGTGAATTGATTTATTTTCTTAGAGATTATCTTGATAAAGTTTGTTTTGATCAGATATCTTTTCTATTGGGCTATTTGAATCAAAACTGAGACTTTATCCTTTAAAATCTCGGGTGGAAAATAAAAGATTCGCGGAGATTTTTTTCCCGACAGTTCGGCCTGTCGGATGACGTGTTCGGCCTACCGAACTGGCCTGTTCGGCCTGCCTATCAGAAAGTTCGACCTGCCGACCGACGACAGTCAAGATTACGCGTTTTCACGCGGATCTTATCAAATATTGATCCGAACTTGATTCTGTTTCGATTTTTTGAGACCTAATCTGATATGGACTGACCCTAGGACCAATAGGTATAAAAAGGGAGTGAGTCTAATGATTTACTCAGATCAATTTGAGAGATTAAGAGTGATACTCTTCGAGTGAGCATCTGAAAACTCCCTGAGAGCTTTTGTTCACAAATCACGAACACTAGCTTTGGGTTCTCTCTGTTGGTTGGAAGGAGAGTCACCGGTGGAAGAGCTGTACGTGTGAGCCCACACTCACTCCGGTTGTGGATAGAGAATAGCAAAGAAGACCAGTTGGTTGAGGCTCTTCTGGAACGTTACCTCTCTACACAGGTCGCGGAGGTTCTTCGGCACACTGAGGTTAGTAAGATCTGTTTAATTTATACATATAACATGTCAAACTTGTGTTTTGAAAATTACTCTGGTGAAAAATTTTTAAAAAATTCTGCTGCGCACTTTGTTTCCAATATTTTTATGGTGAGATAATGGAATGTAAGATAAAAATAATCGAGAAGGTATGTCAAAACTTGTTCTTAAGCAGATTATGGATAATCTGATGGGGATACGATACATTATGATATGTCATGGAGACTTAGCTATACGAGCTTCGTAATTCTATATAGTTCCACAGTACAGCTCCAAGCTTTTAATAGAGTAGCATTGGAGTTAATAATTATGAAATGTATATTTGGGATATTAGGTTTCATAATTATCGAGAGCTTGAACTATATAGGTCCATCAGGTCCGCATTGTTAGCTCACAAAAATCCTGTAATGATACGGTGTATTTTTCCAATAATTGCTTACTTATGTCAGATTTATCAAATTAGCTAAAATTTGAAAGAATTAAATAATTCATGTATGTTTATCGGTTGAATTAATTTTATGACAAAATTGATTTAAGATAACTTGTTGAATTATCAGGATCAGATAATTTATGTCTGTTTATTGGTTAGATTAATTTTGAATTAATTCAAGATAAACTTGTTGAATTATTAGGAATTCATTTATTTTCCTAGAGATTATCTAGATAAAGTTGTTTTAATTAGATAACTTTTTTTATTAGGTTATTTGAATTAAAACTAAGACTTTATCCTATAGAATCTTGGGTGAAAAATAAAAGATTCGCTAAGATTTTTTTATTGGTAGTTCGGCATATCAATCCTTAGGTTTGGCCTGCCAATCGGGCAAGTTCGGCATGCCGATCGCATGATAAAAAGATCACACATTTTCACACAAATTTCATCAGGTATTGATCCGAATTTGATTCTGATTTGAATTTTGAGGCATTATCTGATAAGGACTGACTCCTGGGCCCAACCTATATAAAAAGGGAGTGAGTCTCACTATTATTGAGATTAGTTGAGAGATTAAGAGTGAAACTTTGATAGTGAGATTCTAAATCTCCCTGAGAGCTCTTGTTCACAAATCACAAACACTAGCTTTTGGTTCTCTCAATTGGTTGGAAGGAGAGTCGCCTAGAGAAAGAGCGGTACATGTGAGCTCATACTCACTCCGATCGTAGATAGAGAATAGCAAAGAAGACTAGATGGTTGAGGCTCTTTTGGAATGTTATTTCTCTTCACGGATCGCAGGAGTTTTTTGACATTTAAAGGTTAGTAAGATCTAGTTAATTTATGCATATAGTGTGTCAAATTTGTGTTTTAGAAAATACTCAGATATAAAAATTTTAAAAATTCTACTGCATACTAGTTTTCCAATAATTGGTATCAGAGTTAGGTTTTTACGTAAATTTACGAGTTTGTGATCATGCTATATGTGTAAATTATGTGATCTTGATCTCTTCTATGCTTGAATTTAATTTTATATAGAGTTGGCACTCTAGGTTTCTATATATTTTTATATGTTTTCAGGGATTATATGGTGAATGTTTATTAATTAATTATGGTTGATTAAATTATTATTTAATTATTTATTAATTGATTAATTTATACCAGTTATTGTTCCTTAGAGGTTAGAATGTGTTTCTAGGTTTTTCATGTAATTAGATGGCGGACTATCATCTCCGTCTATGAATTATTATTTAATTTTAAATTTGCAAGAATTTTGTAATTAAATAATCATTTGGAGAAGATGGATCTAGAAGGCGGATCTAGAAGATAGATGATGACGCTCCTAGGTATTTCCTGAGTCTCCAATTTTATGTTTTTGGATTGTTGAAAAATATAATTGATGAATTGCATTAAGAATTGTATTTTTTGGAAAGGATGATTTCTGCTCAATCGCATGCCAAACTCTCCGATTTGGCTGGCCGATGGTAGCAGACTGGCAAGTCAGGCATGAGGTTTGGCAGGCCGTTAGGGGGGCAAAAATCAAGTGACTCTAGTGGCAGGCCAGACTTACCAGTTCGGCAGGCTGAACTCTCACGACCGGTAGGCCGATCTGAGTAGATTGCCAGACCAAAGGGTCATGACCAGCAGGCCAATCAGGGTGATCGGCCTGCCGGCAGAGAGTTGGAAATTTTTCTAGAAATGTGCAGTTTTAATTTTATTTTTGGGACAATTTTGAGAAACATTAAATTTGGATATGACTGAAAATATGGAGTATTCGATAAATGTGGGATTGAAGTCTTGAAGATGGGCATTACATGAAGTAGGATTGCCTGAGGATTCAAGGATGAAGAATCGATAAAATGTTTTGATTATTCTCTTGTAATCTTTATTTTCTATTCTCTAGGGTAGAACCATAATATTACAGTTATTATTTTGCTTGTAGCTTTGCTTGATTACTTTGCTTGTCTGCATTATAATATGATTTGCCATGTATATTGATAACATGCCATATAGAATAGGGAGTGCCACTCATATAAAATTGTTCATGCATATATTTTAAAATAAAACTTTGATTTCAAAAGATTGAGTGGGAGAAGGTTTTTGAAGAGAGGACCTAAGACCTCCATCGTTGATCCATAGGAAGAACATGGTGGTCCCGACCCCTAGGAAGGGAGTTCTAGCATGTACCAAATTAGGTCTCCAAAAGGATAAGGTATTTTAGCATGATTTATGGCTGCACACCCCTAGGTGGTGATTATAAATCGTGGATAAAATATTAAAATGATGGTTATACACTCATGTTAATTTTATTATTAACCTCTCCTAGAAGCTCTGTTAATAAAATTAATGGCCAAAGAAACAATTATTAATATATGATGGATCATACGGTCCTAGATGACATATATTAATAGGAGGGGATCCGTGTTCCTAATTGAATTTGGTATGACTCCCCTAGGAGCTTGTTGAATTCTGAGTTAGAAATTATCATTGTAAGGTTGTGATATTTTCAAGGTTTTGACACATAAACACATTTGTATGTTTTTACATGATTGTGTTATCTTACTAAAATATTATGATATGTTTGCTTATTTTTGGTATATGATTCTTTATTGAAGATTAAAAATGCCTAAAAACACTTTATCTTTGATACTTGATAAAAACCAATTAACTGGAGAGAATTATAATGATTGAAAATGGAACTTGGATATTGTCCCCTCCTTTGAGAAACTAAAATGTGTGCTAACAACCCCTTGTCCTCCAGAGCCTACGAAAGACTCCAGTAATGAGCAATTCCAAGCGTACAATCGCTAGAAAGATGCAAACGATCACGCCTGCTGCTATGTTATGGCTAGCATGAATAATGTGCTGTAGGCTCAACATGAGGATTATGAGACTACTAAGTAGATCTTGGATAATCTAGAAGACATGTTTGGAGGCCAGGCCCTAACAAAGCGGCAAGGGACGCTTTAGAAACTCTTGAACTGTAAGAAGAGACTAGGGACATCTGTAAAAGAGCACATGATGTTGGTCATGGGTTACCTCGCTAAGGCTCAAACCAATGGAGCCGACATTGATGCTGAAACTCATATGACTATGGTCTTTGAGACTCTATCAAAGGAATTTATTCCATTTAGAGCTACTTTTAATTTGAGCAACAGGCAGGATATGACCTTAACAGAATTTACAAGAGTTCAAACTGCTGATCAGGGAGTCTCCTACTGGTGGTAAGGCCAATTTGGTAGCTACTTTTGGTTCCAATCCCAACTCAAGGAATGGAAAGAAACAATGGGCTAAAAATGGGAAGTCTTTTATTCCTGCTAACAACAAGAGCAAGAAGAAGAAGAAGAAGAACCTGATGAGGCTTAAGTGCCTCTTCTACGAGAAGGTCGAGCACATCAAGAAGCATTGCAAGGACTTCCTTTCCAAAGGAGGTAGATGTGATCTTCTATATTTAGAAACTTGTTTGGTTGAGGAATCCAGTGACATTTGGTCATAGATTCTAGTGCAACTAATCATGTTTGTGTTTCTGTACAGGGGTTCAAAGAAACGAGAAGTCGGCTTCGTGAAGACTTCACGCTTCAAATGGGCGATGGATCCTTGGTCTTAGTGGAAGCGGTGGGAAATGTCCATCTTTATTTTGATAATTATAAGAATTTAATTTTGCGAGATTGTTTTTTTGTTCCTAAATTCAAGAGGAATTTAATTTTTATAGCTTGTTTATTTAAAGACTCCTATTTGGTTTCTTTTAATAATAAAGTGGTGATTCGTAAAAACAAATCTTATATCTGTTCTAGATGGATGTAAAATAATCTATATTTTATTAAACCTAAGATGGACTTGCTGCTTAATGCTGAGATGAATGATAATAACTCTAAAAGACTTAAAACTTCCCATTCTAATAAGACTAATCTTTGGCATTTGTGCCTTGGACATATTAACTTGAATAGGATTCAAAGGTGGGTAAGGGATGGACATTTAAGTCACTTAAAGGTGGAATCTATACCTCAATGTGAATCTTGTTTGGAGCATAAAATGACCAAAAGGCCATTCGGGTCTAAGGGCAATAGGGCCGAAGGGGTTCTAGAACTTGTGCATAGTGATGTATGTAGACCAATGAACATTTGGGCACAAGGAGGGTTTGAGTACTTTGTCACTTTTATTGATGATTACTCAAGGTATAGGTATGTGTATCTAATGCACCATAAAAGCGAAACTTTTGACAAGTTCAGGGAGTTTCGGGCTGTAGTAGAAAAGCAATTAGGTAGACCTATAAAGGCACTTTGATCCGATCGAGATGGAGAATACCTTTTTGATGAGTTTCTAGGACACTTATTAGAGAATGGGATTTTTCCCATTTGACTGCACCGGGCACTCCGCAGTAGAATGGCATAGCGAAGAGAAGGAATAGGACTTTATTAGACATGGTAAGGTCCATGATGAGTTATTCATCATTGCCTTTGTCCTTTTGGGGATATGCACTACAAACCGCATGTTATCTTTTGAACAATGTGCCTTCAAAATTGGTCCCTAAAACTCCTCACAAGTTGTGGACAGGCAGGAAGACATCCTTAAACCATATTTGTATATGGGGATGTCCAGCTCATGTCCTGTTTAAGAATGTGAATAAGTTGAAAGCATGTTTGGAAGTTTGTGTGTTTGTAGGATATCCAAAAAGGACTAAAGAGGGTTATTTTTATAACCCTCTTTAGTCCTTTTTGAGGAGAGTTACATGGATTGCTTTAAACCTCAAAGCAAAGTGGTGCTCGAGGAGTTAAGGAGTAATCCAATCACTCCAGAGGTTTCAAATGAAACCATTTTGATCAGTGTAGAAAGACCAAACGAACCTGAACAACAACCTAAGGGGCTTTGGTGTAGTGGGAGGATCAGGCGTCAACCCAAGAGGTATATGTTCAATGGGGAGGCATTCTTAGCTAAACCAGATGAACATAACAGGGATCCTTATACTTACACAGAGGCTATGAAAGATGTTGATTCGAAACTCTAGACAGAGGCCATGAACACAGAGATGAAGTCTATGGAGACTAATCAGGTCTGGGAGCTTGTGGATCTTCCCGAAGGGGTAAAACCCATAGGGTGTAAGTGGATCTACAAGAGGAAAAGAGGAGTGGATAGAAAGGTCGAAACCTTTAAGGCTAGACTGGTAACTAAGGGTTATACGTAAAAGAAAGGAATCGATTACAAGGAAACCTTTTTGCCTGCGGCCATGCTTAAGTCCATCCAGATTCTCTTGTCCATAGTTGCCGCACTCGACTATGAGATTTGGCAGATGGATGTCAAGATGGCTTTTCTAAATGGCTATCTTAATGAGTCCATTTATATGGAACAACCAAACAAGTTCAAGGTCAAGGGTCAATAGGGTAAGGTTTGTAAGCTGTTAAAGTCAATTTATGGACTTAAGCAGGCTTCCCATTCTTGGAACATAATATTTGGTTAAGTGATCAAGATTTATGGGTTCTCACAAAATGTGGATGAGCTATGTGTTTATAAACACATTAAGATGACATTCTGCTAATTGGCAATGACGTTGAGGCATTGTCATCGGTCAAATTATGGTTGACCAAGCAGTTTGACATGAAGGACTTGGGTAAGGCTAATTTTGTTCTTGGTATCCAGATCTTTCAGGATAGGAAGAAAAAAATGATAGCTTTGTCCTAGGCCGGCTACAGAGATAAAATTCTTAAGAGTTTTGCAATGTAGAATTCCAAGAAAGGTAGGCAACCATCTAGATCTGGAATTACTCTTTCTAAGAAAGACTCTCCAAAGTTTGATGAAGAAAGAGAATACATGAAGAAAGTGCCTTATGCTTCGGCAGTGGGTAGCCTCATGTATGCCATGCTTTGTACTCGACCGGATATTTGTTATGCGAAAGAATTGTAAGTCGATTTCAGGCGGATCCGATACCGAACCACTGGGTTGCGGTAAAGCATATTTTTAAGTACTTGAGAAGGACTCGAGGGTATATGCTTGTATATTCGGGTGAGGACTTGACTCCTCTAGGATAAACTAACTCAGATTTTCAATCTTGTCTGGATTCTAGGAGATCAACTTTGGGTTTTGTGTTTACTCTAGGTGGCGGTGCCATTAGTTGGAGAAGTGTGAAGCAAGATTACACTTTGGATTCAATGATGGAGGGCGAGCATGTGGCAGCTAGTGATGCTTCGAAAGAAACAGTATGACTTTGCGAATTCCTTGGGGATCTTGAGGTAGTCTTGATATGGATAAGGTGGTATCACTGTACTGTGATAACAGTGCAGCAGTAGCTAATGCTAAGGAACCAAGATTTAACAAAAAGAGTAAGCAAATTGAACGGAAGTATCATGTGATAAAGGACTTCGTCGAGGATGGGCATGTCACGGTGTGTAAAATTGCATCAGAGGACAATCTAGCTATCCATTCATGAAGACACTTACTGGGAGAGTCTTCGAGAGGCATGTAGAAGCTATAGGGATGTGAGATTTGTCATATTTACTCACTTAATGCAAGTGGGAGATTGTTAGACATGTATGCCCTAAGGAGTAAAAATGTAATATATTTTTAGAGATATTTTTATCAATAAAGAATTTATTTATTATTTATGTACCAAATCTTATTTTCTTTATGTTCATATTTGTTGAATGTATGTTAAGCAAACAATAGTCTAAGACTGTCGATCTAAACCTTTAAGAATTGGGCATTGATGGATAGATTATGCGAAAGACACGATTCTTAAGGACACGGTCTAAAACATAAGATTTGCAATCGAGGGAATAAAGTTGGGTGCTTTATTCATGTAAAGATTGTTATGTTGTCTATATCCCTATTGGGAGATGGATTGTCTTGACATTAGAGGTAGACTCCATGAATAGAAACATTGGCACATTGTCATAGGTGACAATATGTTAGATCGGGACATAAAGTGAATTGATTTGGATTAATAATTTTGTCTTAGCCAATCGATTCAGTGTAGACAATAATTTGTGTTGTATCTTAATCCTGAGATGAATAATGGCCCCGTTTTCTTGACTTGTGTCTTTTGATGTACCAAAGGGTGACACCCACATTTTAATAGTGGTACGATGCCGGTACATTGAAGACATGACTCTTAATAACATAGACCTATTATTCATAGATATAGAATCCATAGCTCCTCTTTAGGAGTAGTGATATCCTCTTATATGCGTTATCCTGTAATTAGAAAACTAGAGCGCTCAACCATTTGGATACATAGGTATAACCAAATGGTATACTATTTTTGGACAATAAGTTTTTCGATGGTGAGATAATGGAACGTAAGACAAAAATAATCGGGAAGGTATGACAGAACTTGTCCTTAAGCTGATTATGGATAATCCTATAGGGATACGATACACTATAATATATCATAGAGACTTAGCTATATGGGCTTCGTAATTCTATATAGTTCGAAGTGTAGCTCCAAGCTTTTAGTGGAGTAGCGTTGGAGTTAATAATTATGAAATGTATATATAGGATATTGCATTTTATAATTATCGAGAGCTTAAACTATATAGGTCCATTAGGTCTGCATTACTAGCTCACAAAAATCCTATAACGATACGGCGTGTTTTTTCAATAATTGATGACTTATGTCAAATTTATCAGATTAGCTAAAATTTGAAAGAATCAAATAATTCATGTCTGTTTATCAGTTAAATTAATTTTGAGACAAAAATGATTCAAGATAAACTTGTTGAATTTTCAAAATTAGATAATTCATGTCTGCTTATCGATTGGATTAATTTTGAATTAAATTAAGATAAACTTATTGAATTGTTAGGAATTCATTTATTTTCCTAGAGATTATCTAGATAAAGTTGTTTTAATTAGATAACTTTTCTATTGGGTTATTTGAATTAAAACTGAGACTTTATCCCATAGAATCTTAGGTAGAAAATAAAAGATTCGTTAAGAATTTTTTATCGACAGTTTGGCATGCCGATCCTCAGGCTTGGCCTGCCGATGGGGCAAGTTCGGCATGCCGATCGCGTGATAAAAAGATCATGCGTTTTCACATGGATTTCATCAGGTATTGTTCTGAATTTGATTTTGATTCAAATTTTGAGGCATTATCTGATAAGGACTGACTGTTGGGCCCAATCTTTATAAAAAGGGAGTGAGTCTCACTATTATTGAGATTAGTTGAGAGATTTAAGAGTGAAACTCTGATAGTGAGATTCTAAAACTCCTTGAGAGCTTTTGTTCACAAATCACGAACACTAGCTTTGGGTTCTCTCAATTGGTTGGAAGGAGAGTCGCCAAGAAGAAGAGCTGTATGTGTGAGCCCACACTCACTCCGATCATGGATAGAGAATAGCAAAGAAGACCAATTGGTTTAGGCTTTTCTGGAACGTTACTTCTCTTCATGAATTGCGGGAGTTTTTTGGCATTTAAAGGTTAATAAGATCTAGTTAATTTATGCATAGCGTGCCAAACTTGTGTTTGAAAAAATACTCTGATGTAAAAATTTTAAAAAATTTCGCTGCGTACTATTTTTCCAACAAGATAATTTATTATATGAATATGTGTTAGGGCTGCTCATTGTTTTGTGGTTGCTAGCTGTTTTTGGGGCTGTGTATTGTGTGACTCATTTTAATTGTCTAATGGAATTTTTATGGTTAATGAAAAATTAAGGTAATTTATATATATGTCAGTTATGCCCCTGTAAAGTCTCATGCCTTAATTGTGTACGAATTATGATTTATTTAGTTGTAAAACCTTAATGGTCAGACAGGTTTTTACTTTTGCAGTTAGCATGAATATTTTTAAATGATTAGTATAATGCATTTGTGTACTTGCATTTCTTATGATAGAAGTGTGAATGAAGTTTTATGATATTGTACGATTTCATGAAAATTATTATTAATTGTATGTGTGTAAATGAATGTATAGCATGAACACGCCAAGAAGTGAGCATATCGAGACCGCGGTGACATCATCTAAATAAGGTTTAGTAAGCAAGTCAAGTAAGTACATTCTCACCTATAATATGATGAAGCTTATGAAAAGTTTAAAAATGTGTTTTATGATGATTTCTATGGTGTTTTCTATGATGATTTTTATATAATGTTTTATTATTAAAATTTTGATGCATGAGAAGTTTATGCATGCTTTGATGATGAGATATTTCAAAGTTAAAAGAATATATATATATATATATATGTATGTATATGTATCACCTAAATAAGTGTTGCACACCCTATGTTTATGTTACGATTTATGATGTCCAAAGTTGGACTTGTCATACTTCGTTTGGGATTAGCTACCCCTCCCTCTCATGATGGTGCGCCTATGATGATGATGATGGTGCAATACTTGGGCCCTCAAAGATAAAATGAATGAAGTTTTAATATGGATAATGTAACAAAAGACATGTTCTATATGAAACTGTGCCAAGTGCACTATTATGTTAACGATGGTTAAGAATATGATGTTTCATAGAATGTTCATAAATGTTGTATGTTGTGAGATAGGAAAGTGTACTTACTAAGCTTTTGCTTACTTTGTTTATAATCATGTTGCAAATAGTGGTAAGAGGATTATGGAATAGGTGGAGGGCAAGGACAAGCGTGTGAGCTTGAAAGGATGGATTGAAAATGGAAGACCGCCAAGCAAGAGTTTTAAGGTCTCTAAACAATGATTTTATTTGTTGTATGTTAACTTTTTCTGCACTATGTTGAATTGGGACTTGTTTTTAATTTGCTATTATTTTTGCAACAGATTGGCCTACCGATCAATATTGATCGGGCTATTGATGTTGGTATCGACCTGCCGATCTTAGTGATTTAAAACCCCCTTTTTGCAGAGCCTTGTACGGCCTGCCGGTGGTTAAAGTTTGGACTACCGGTCATGTTCGACCTGTCGATGTTTGGAGTTCGACCTACCAAACTGTGAATAGAATTAAATGATGATTTTAAATTTTATTTGCATTATGGCTTCTTTAATTTGGTACAGATAAACTATTTAAATGAATAAAAAAAAAGGTTTTGAAATATTGATATTTAGTTTAAAAAAATGTATGCATGGATCCTAGGATAAGTTTAATAAACTTTACCTTATTTAAATGGTTTATCTTAAAAGTAATGACAACGAGGATGAATGAAACAATATCTGTGACGTCCGTAAAGGGGGCGTTACAAAAACTTCACCAAAGAGGGTCTCCAAATGTGGCAGAGAATGTGAGTGGTTATGGAGGATTTTCCTAGGCCTTTTATGGCGATATCAAGTCCATTAGGTTGGATGAGGTGTTTGAGTGAAATATTGAAGGCTAGTGGTCCCTTAAGTGGAACAGTTTCTAGAGAAAGAGTGCCTCTGATGGGTGGGATAGTTAACACTTAGAGAGAAAAAGTTAAGAAAGAGAAAATATGGCAAATCTTTGATGGTGGCTTTGGTCTTCTTGTTCATGGGGCTTATTTGGGTCACAAAAAAGTGCAGTCATGGCAACATTCCATGGTATTTTGGGGTTCAAATGAGGTGGAGTCTGCATCTTATACTACCTTGGGACTCGTTAGAAAATATGGAAGCTTGAGCTTTTTGGCAAGTGGGGATGGTCAAGTTGGGTCATGAATCATCTCTCCTTTTGTAGTTTAAGGTCGGTAATGAGTTTATGGAAGCTTTAGGGTGGTTTAGTGGTAGTTCAAGGTGGTGGTGTGGTGTTTTTAGCTTAGACGAGGTGGTGGTTATAGAGTTTTAAGGTGAAAAAGATGGTGCAGAAGAAGAGAGAGAATGGTAGTTATGGAGCTTGTTATGCTTTCTTTTGGTTTAGCTTAGGCTTTGTAAGTTGCATGGGTTGCATTCGCTTTCTTTGAGGGTGGTAAAAGTGAGTATTTATAAGGAAAACTTCCCGCCATAGGAGAATTTTCCTCCAAGTGTTGAATGTTGGTCTCTAGCACAACATTGGGCTATCAAGAGTGCCAACTGGCCTACAAATCTAATAAATGTTTAATTTAACATATTTTTCTATTATTCTTCTTTATGTTTTCTTTGTTAGTTTCTTAGTTTTCTAGTGTTTTTATATGTGTTTTGTGTTTTGTAGGTGTTTTGAGAGAAAAGAACGAAAAAAAGGTGAAACAATGGACTTTGGAGCATAAAATTTCACATTTCTTTATTGTACATTAGTGCCTTAAGCCTAGGTGCTAGTTTTTGGGTGCCTAGGCACCAAAATAGCAAATTCTAAAGATTTAGACTAGTGGAGGCAGCGCTTAGGAACTCACTTAGGCGCCTAGGCAGTACGTCATGAAAAATCCAAGTTCAAGCTTCCTATTTGACTCCAAAGTTTCTCATTTTGACCTCACTTGAAGAGCCTATAAATAAGTGATTATGGGACCCAAAAATATAAGTTTTTCATCAGTTTTTCTTAGGTTTTCCATCCGTTTTACGAGATGAAGAAGAAGAAGAAAAAGAGAAGAATCAAGGGGTGGCTCTAAAGAGGATTGTCTATGTAAAGATTCTTGAAGACTATTCTAGTTTTTTTCTTTCCTGCTCTCTTTTCGTTAGATTTTTTTTTTCTTTTCAACTATGTTAGTTTATTTTTGTTTTCTGTTGAAGGGGATTTCAAAACCTTAGACATGAAAATATAATTATTTCCAGAATTATTTTTCACTTTTCAATTGAGATTATTTATGTTCTTCTATTATTATTATTCATGAGTATTTTCTTGTTTTGTTTGAGTGGCCAACTGCATAGGACCTGAATTTAATCTAATACTAGATTGGAATACTTGAACCGTAATTGTCTTGTTATTCTAATCATTAGTAACAAATTGTGTTATTAATTATGGTCAACTTTTTGTATGATTGCATGTGAAACATAACCTAGGTTAAATGATCTAAGCTTATGTAATTGTTGTCTTGATCAACCTATCTTTCTCATCTTAATGCTACCGTTAGATTAAATTTAGAGAGATTGTTTAAGGTTATTTAATAGAAAGGGATTTAAGTGAAGAGCATACTTTTTTCTTAACAGCGAACTAAGGGATGATTAGGATATCAGAGCTTATTGTTATCTACGATTGGTAGTTTCAATAGAAAATTGGGAATAATTTTGTAATTAATTGTGTGGTCTTTAGTGGTGGTGAAAGATCATTTAACCAATTTTGTTATTATTGTTTTATTTTTGTTATTTCTTTTGTTTTAGATAATTCAGTTATTTAGTTCCAATGTGTCTTGTGTTTTAAAAGAGTTGATAACTAATTAATTAGACCTAATTCTCTGCTAGAACGATTCTTACTCACCACTACACTTGACTATGACTACTTGGTATCAGAGCCGAACCTCTACTAGTCGGTGGGCGCATGTACAAAGGTTCCTTGCCGCTCATGTGGGTTAACAACAGAGTTGGCACTAGGACGTGTAGTCTAAAGGGGTCAAGAATGATGTGTCCCACATCGGTTAGAAAGGGTGGTCTTGGGTGTTATATATATGGGTTCACAATCCTCCCCTCATAAGCTAGCTTTTGGGGTGGAGTTAGGTGGGTTCATAGCTTTTGGGGTGGAGTTAGGTGGGTTCATATCACTACTCCTTAAGTAAGATTAAATTTGGTGCTACCTTCGAGGACTACCAAAAGCCCAGTTTGGGTGGCCTGCCATGGAGGGATCCAAAAGGTGAAGGATTGTCTTGCCATTTTGGGTATGGGTCAGACCTAAAAACTGGATCCCCCTTGGACTTGATTTGGTAAAAGAGGTGGCTAGTCCCTCATGGTAGCAGGTCACATGCCTTTATATCTAGGCTCCCTTGGGTGGACTGCTAAGCTGACATGGCAGGTGGACTTGCATGCTGACGTGTAGGCGGGCCAAATGGGCCTTTTCTAATATTGGGCTAAAGCTTTTAAATAGATTTTTTTGGTTTGGTTCTACTCTAAATTCCTCCATACCTATTTTATTTTAATTCTAACTAAATTTAAAACCTCCCAATTGATAATTTGAAAGTCTAATTAGACTAAATAACATAGGCCTGTTCATGTTGGTTAGCCTTCTAAATCACAGCCTACTTAGAGAACCTTGTCTTGTGGCTTGGTCCATGTATCTTGCCTTGGGCCATATCATGGGACACGGGTTACGCTTATGCCTTGCATAAAACAAAAAAAAAGCATCAATATTTGCCCCTTAATTGTGCAGGCTGTGTAGCACCACAAGATAGTTCGGATAATCAACTTTTGAATCTTTAGGATGGTCTTTGTCGATGTCATTGTGAAATTCCATATGCAATTACAATTAGTGAAATACCTTACCATAGATTGGCTACCTTAGGAAGCGTTGATCGTCTTAAGTGAAATCCTTTTTTTTTTTCACTTCTTAAGTAAGGCTTCCTGCCAGGTGAGATTCCACCTCAAGAATGGGAGTGAAGCTCCCTCTAGAATGGTCGTGATTAGGAATTGCCACCATATCAAGAGTTGTCTATTGGGTTATGGGAGGCCCATTGTATGTTTCAAATGAATCAAGCTTATTGTACATTTCAAACCAATCAAGCCTATTAGGGGTGCTCGATTGAACCTATCAATAATGTCAAATCAAAGTATTTATAAGATTGTTTGACTAGAAGATTCGATGTGTTTGATCTCATATGTGGATTGTTTGGTTCGACAAAGAGATCTTCATTCGGTTTGTTTGAGACAAGGACTATCAAAAGTTAGCTACTATAAATTATAACTTTTGGCTTGTTGGAGTCGACATATTGGAGTTAGGCTTGATATTTACAAGGAAAGACCCACTAACTTATGTTGTAGAACATGGAATCATGGCCTAAAATTCATGTCAAAAGAAGAGTTGTCATGTGTCCCACTATTACAGACATTATTGAAGCCCACTCTCTCCACTACCAGTTGAGATCCACAATCTCATGAAGACCTCTATAAATAGAAGGCAAGGGCCTTATTAAAAGACACTTAAACTCATCCTTAGACTATAAATTTTGTAGAAATTACTGTCTAGAGAAAGCTATTATGCTTACACCACAAGTGCATGGGTTTTACAAGTAATGAAGTGACCAAAGGTCAAGTATCGTCCCACAAGGATTGAGTTTTAAGAATTTAAGCTAAGTGATATGGGTTTTTGCACTTAATTTTATCTAAGCAAATTCGAATTTGAATTAATTGCAAGAAGTAAAAGAAAATTAAACAAACAAGATTAATTAAAGCGATTGATAAAACAGTGAACAAAAGAGACAATTTCATGAAATGGAAATCCTATGCCATGGATTCTTTAGGGTCTTGACTTCACTCTATTTCTTCTATGTTATTCCTACTAGTAATCATTAACTAACTTCAATCAATTCATTAATCAAGTGCTAAAGATTAATCTCACTACCTCTCTCAAGTGTCAAATGAGATAATATGTGTAAATATCCAAGTTAATATCTCTATCTAACTTGTCTACCCACACATTCATTAAGCAAACCTTATAATGATTATCTAAATGTTCTCAGCCCTCCCGAGACTAAAAAACAACCAAGACTATGTATCTCAAAGGCAATAAATGAGTCAATCTGCCCCAAGCATTGAAATTCATAAATCAAATTAACTAATCCATTTCCTAACAAATTAGAAGCATTAAACATATAGAAACATAAATGAATTGAAATGAAACTATATTAATAATTAACTAAATATTTCAAACATAGTCAAAAGAGAGTTACATCAAGCCCTAGAGTGAAAATCTAGGTAGACATAGACAATCTATAACCAAAAACATCAAGAAATTCAAAAAAGTAAATGTGTTCATGACAAATCCATTATTACAAATTCCAAAATGAAAATCCAAATTAAAAGAAGGGATTAAGAGGGAACTAATATGGAAATCATCTTCAAGACTTGACTTCTTCAAGAATCTTCAAGAATTCTCCAAGAAAATCCACCTCTAAGTCTTTTTCTCTCTAGAAAATTGAGCCTCCAAAATCCTCCATGAAACTTGTGCCTCCTTTTCTTCTTGGTTTTTTAGGGTTTAAAAGGGTTAAGACTTCATTTCAGGTTCAATTTAGGCCGTTGGATTAAAAACTAGGCCCAAATCAGCCCTCAAAAGTGGCTTCAACATGAATCAGCATAGATAGGGGCACGAGCCATGCAAGGCATGCAGGTGTAGGGGTGCAGGCAACCTGCCATGCTATGCAGCCCATGCAAGGCACACCCTGGCTTGCATCACACCTCGGGCACATAGCCAAAGTGCACAACTGCAGCTCATGTAGCTGCCTCAGGCTAGGTAGCCTACAGTTGCCCAGCATGCATGGCCAGTGCGCTCAACCTACGTACCCACATAGGTTCCTTGGTTAGGCATCCTTGATGCACTTGGCCACGTGCCTCTTACTGCGTGGGCATGGGGGCTTGGCTGGATTTGCATAGCAATGGTTTCTATGCCATTGTTTTGTTGACAAATAAATCCCTTTGTCCCATTTCTTAATTTCCTACAAATATACACAAATGCGTCAAAATAATACAAAAGCTTGAGGATTCTTCCAAACAATTAAACTTAAGAATTAATTAATTTGTGAGGAAAATAAACCTCCCTCTATCTTACTATTTTACTGTCTCTCAAGAACTATTGTATTTTGTACCAAGTTCATCATTATAGTGGAAAAGCGCAGTGGACGTAACTCTATTTATAAAGTGAACCACTATAAATTTGGCATGTGGCATTTTTAATTTTCAGCATTTACTTTCAATTTCTCATTTATCATTAGTTCTTGCCATTGTAAACATTCCTAAAGTTGCTTGTGGAACTAACTAAGACTTAATAATGGTGGTTTGAGGGCCCCATTTTTTTGATTTCATTAATAAATCCTATGTTAGCCTGTTTTAATTCAATTATAAATAAAACATCTGTACTGTCCCACAGATTAAGCCTGTGTCAGTTGTAGCTACCCACACGTCAAACACCCCTTGATCCACACGCAACATGTGATATGCGCACCTATCGAGAGGTGTTGTTTTGCCTAGGCCAAGCTTCCAAAGGTCACCTTTTTCCTCTATCAGGGATCCCACTTCCCTCCTTATCTCTCCTCTCCCTTATTTTTCAGACATGAAGTAATTTCTTTATTTACTCATCACCATAAGCAACCTTAAAACAACCCCAAGGAGACAGAAAGTGCGAAGGAGAGAGAAAACCCATAACCTTTTATCGCCAATAGTGGAAAGAAAAAGCCACCATTGGCGTTTACTCACTGCTGTCTATTGTCACCGTCATCGTTCATAGTTGGCAATTTTTCTTCTTTTCTTCTCCTCCATTCAAGTCCCTGTTTTCTCGCCCCCTTACAAGCCTGGCTCTAACGTGAGCTCTCGTTGGGTGAAAACCTGCTTTTACCCTCTTTTCATTTTTATTTTTTGAATTTTAACCGTTCATTTCCATCCTCTACCCCTTTTTTTAGATGCATAACTATGACAACCTTATCAAACACATGAAAAGCCCTCAAGTTCTCAATCAAAGACCTCAATCATGGTGTATAAATTACTCAATAAGTCATTATAATCGCTAAGTGCAACATGGTGGGATAATAATTGGCGTCATGAATTCATGGGATTCATACATCACATACCAAACATGCAAGATAAGCTACTAGAAATGGGTGTAACTAACTATCTCCGTTATGATTATGAAGAGCACATACATATACCACACATTGAACAAGCAAGATAACAAATAGAAACAAGGATAGCGACTTTTTAGAACATCAACAATCGCCATTTTTAAATTAAAGGGTACATTAAAGCACCAACATATACCACGTGTTGAATATGTGAAACACATAAACCGTTATGAATTTAAAGGGTACATAATGCTAACAATTATTGTCATGAGTTTAAAGGGCAAGTACGTATATCACATATTGAATGTGCAAGATAGGTCGCTAGAATTGAGAATAATAAAAATTCCTTAAAATGCTAACAATCATTGCCAGGACTTCAAGGGGCATAAGCACATATCATATCCTATCAAATCACCATCATACATAGCATATTAAATATGCAAAATGAGTCACTAGGAATTACACCAAAGCTCAAAGAACAAATACATATATCATATGCTAACAATCACCGTCATATATTACATGTTGGATATGCTAGCAATCACCATCATGAATTCAAAGAGCATGACTATGGGTCATATATTGAATCTGCAAGATAAGTCATTAGGAATGAAAGTAATGGTTCTTTAAAGTACCTTCATCTAATGGTAATAGTTTTGACAAAGTAATGGTTCTTCGGCACATGTCAATACGATTATACTAAAGATCTCAGGAACCTATTTAGGCAAAATTAGTGATTCATGCATGAGCAATCAAAATCATTTGCAAGTCACAAGATGATCATTGTATCCCTAAAAATCCATTCTCAAAACATGACAAGAGCACACATGCATTGACTAGACTATGGCATGGACTACGCTCATTTTTTCACATGTGTACATACATATGCAAATATAAAGAGTAGGAATTGAAATATTTTCCCCTAAAACATCATCTAAAAAACATTTCTTCATATGCATAGCTTTGATCCATTCTATAGCAATCCTTCTTAAGAGAAATCCTCAAATGAAAATAGAAGGTAAGGTAGTCATACTTGACATGGTGCTCCTATGAGTGACTTTAATCAAAGCCTTTGGTATGTGTCCTTGGCTTAAATACAGCACCTCAGGCGACATCACGATAGGATAGCTCATCATAGACACATATTCTTGAAGAAGAATCTACCAGGTGATACTAGGTTGAGAAGTGTCGTGTCAGACAATAATGCAGCAAGAGTTGCTTTGTAAGAATAAACTGTGCTCGGTACGGGACGATCTACGTCAGGAGTCCCTTTGATAGAATGGTTTGCATCAGGAGTGCCTCTTCCAAGATAGTTTATCATGGTAATTGTTCCCTTTCTAAGTGCTTTCTTCTGAAGCAAAGACCCTCCTTTAGGTGCCAAATCATTACTTGAGAGGTTGGAGTGGAGAGCCTTATCATGTTCATGGTTGATTGGGTAGATGGACTGCGTTTCCTCCTTGTGAGTGCATCATATACATGCTTTGCTATATGATCTTGACATTCTTGATCCACAAGAATAACCCCATCGAACTTTCTTTCCCTCTTTTTTGTTACACTCCAAGAGCTCTGGCTTCTGACCAAAATGTCTCTAAAACTCAGGTGGGGATAACCCTTTCTCAAATGTCCTCCTTTTTTTAGGATTGGAAAATGGTTTCATAGGTCTCTCCTTGGGAATCTTCACCAATCCAGATGCATCCCTATCTAGTGGGCTGTGGGAATGGCTTTTCGTAACAGTCAGGCTTAGTATAGGTGCAACAAAAGGCTTGGTCATTACCTTGGAAGGTCTCCTATTGCCCCTCAGGTAGCTTTAGGTTGGACTGCCACGGGTACTTATCTTCATCTAGATCCTTTGTTCCCCATTTCCTTGAAAAACGGTTAACCATGGCGGAAGTCTCCTTCCTTTTATGCCGCAGTAGTGGATCCAAGTCGATGTCTTGCTTCTTGAATGGTAGCTCGAGGGTGCCATTTTTAATCTTCGTATGGAAATTCTTTCATAGAATTTGGCATTCTGTCGACGGGTGACTGACATATTGTTAAAGTCTACAATACTTTGGGTACCTCTTATCATTAATAGTTAGTTGCCTCCAAGGTGGAAAAGGGTGAACTACTTCGTCTTGGATCCATTGGACGAGAATGGCATGAAATTCATGGTCGGTGCATGGGACAAGAGGGTGCATCAACCTTTCTCTTTTTGTTCCTTCTGTTGGAAACAAAGTGCGCAGCGGAATTTTTAAAATTTTTCATCAGAGTATTTTCCAAAACACAAGTTTGACATGTTATATGTATAAATTAAACAGATCTTACTAACCTCAGAATGTCGAAGAACCTCCGCGACCTGTGTAGAGAAGTAACGTTCCAGAAGAGCCTCAACCAACTGGTCTTCTTTGCTATTCTCTATCCACAACCGGAGTGAGTGTGGGCTCACACGTACAGCTCTTCCACCGGTGACTCTCCTTCCAACCAATAGAGAGAACCCAAAGCTAGTGTTCGTGATTTGTGAACAAAAGCTCTCAGGGAGTTTTCAGATGCTCACTAGAAGAGTATCACTCTTAATCTCTCAAATTGATCTGAGTAAATCATTAGACTCACTCCCTTTTTATACCTATTGGTCCTTGGGGTCAGTCCATATCAGATTAGGTCTCAAAAATCAAAACAGAATCAAGTTCGGATCAATATCTGATAAGATACGCGTGAAATACGCGTAATCTTAGCTGTCGCGGTCGGCATGCCGAACTGTGAGATAGGCAGGCCGAACTGGCCAGTTCGGCAGGCCGAACACGTCATCCGACATGCCGAACTGCCGAGAAAAAATCTCCGCGAATCTTTTATTTTCCACCCGAGATTCTAAAGGATAAAGTCTCAGTTTTGATTCAAATAGCCCAATAGAAAAGATATCTGATCAAAACAAACTTTATCAAGATAATCTCTAAGAAAATAAATCAATTCACAATAATTCTACAAGTTTATCTTGTTCTAATTGTCCAAAATTAAAACAACCGATAAACAGACAAGAATTATCCGAACGCCATAATTCAACAAGTTCATCTTGAACTAATTTCTTACATAATTAATTCAACCGATAAACAGACATGAATTATTTGATTCTTATAAATTTAAACCAATCTGATAAATCCGACATAAGTCACCAATTATTGGAAAAGCACGCCGTGTCGTTACAGGATTTTGTGAGCTAGCAAAGGGGACCAAAATGGACCTATAAAGTTCAAGCTCATGATAATTATGAAACCCAATATCCCAGATATACATTTCACAATTATCAACTCCAACGCTACTCCACTAAAAGCTTGGAGCTGCACTCTCGAACTTTATAGAATTACGAAGCTCGTGTAGCTAAGTCTCCATGACATATCATAGTGTATCGCATCCCCATATGATCATCCATAATCGGCTTAAGGACAAGTTCTGTCTTACCTTCCCGATTATTTTTATCTTACGTTCCATTGTCTCACCATTAGAAAACTCACCATCCAAAGATAGTATACCATTCGGTTACACCTATGTATCCAAATGGTTGAGCGCTCCAGTTTTCCAATTACAGGACAACGCATATAAGAGGATATCATTACTCCTAAAGAGGAGCTATGGATTCCATATCTATGAATAACAAGTCTACGCTACCAAGAGTCATGCCTCCAACGTACCGGCATGCATGCCACTATAGAGATGTGGGAGTCACCCATTGGTACATCAAAAGACACAAGTCGAGACAACGGGCCCATTATTCATCTCAGGATTAAGATACAATACAAATGATTGTCTAAAGTGAATCGATTTGCCAAGACAGAATTATTAATCCAAATCAATTCACTTTATGTCCCGATCCAACACATCGTCACCTATGACAATGCGCCAATGTTTCTATTCACGGAGTCCAACTCCGATGGCCAAGACAAACCATCTCCCAAAAGGGATATAGACAACATAACAATCTTTACATGAATAAAGCGCCCAACTTTATTCCCTCGATTGCGGATCATATATTTTAGACCATCATCTTAAGAGTCGTGTCTACCGCATAATCATCCCATCATATGCCCAACTCTTAAGGTTTAGACTGACAGTCTCAGACTACTGTTTGCTTATCATACATTCAACAAATATGAATGTAAAGAGGACAATATTTGGTATATATAAATGAATAAATTCTTTATTGATAAAAATGTCTCCAAAAACGTATTACATTTTTACTCCTTAGAGCATACATGTCTAACAATCTCCCACTTGCACTAAGTGAGTAAATACTGCAAATTTCGCATCCCCATAGCTTCCACATGCCTTTCGAAGACTCTCCCAGAAAGTGTCTTCGTAAATGGATCAGCTAAATTGTCCTCTGACGCGATCTTGCACACCGTGACATGCCCGCTCTCAACGAAGTCCTTTATCACATGATACTTCCGATCAATATGCTTACTCTTCTTGTGAAATCTTGGTTCCTTAGCATTAGCTATCGCCGCACTGTTATCACAGTACAGTGATACCGCTTTATCCATACCAAGAACTACCTCAAGATCCCCAAGGAACTTGCGGAGCCACACTGCTTCTTTCGAAGCATCACTAGCCGCCACATACTCGGCCTCCATCGTTGAATCCGAAGTGCAATCTTGCTTCGCACTTCTCCAACTGATGGCACCGCCACCCAGAGTAAACACAAACCCCGAAGTCGATTTCCTAGAATCCAAGCAAGATTGAAAATCCGAATTAGTGTATCCTAGAGGAGTTAAATCCTCACCCGAATACACAAGCATATACCCTCGAGTCCTTCTCAGGTACTTGAAAATATGCTTTACCGCAACCCAATGGTTCGGTCCTGGATCCGCCTGAAATCGACTCACAATCCCGACCGCATAGCTAATATCCGGTCGAGTGCAAAGCATGGCATACATGAGACTACCCACTGCCGAAGCATAAGGCACCTTCTTCATGTATTCTCTTTCTTCATAAGACTTTGGAGAGTCTTTCTTAGAAAGAGTAATTCCAAACCTAGATGGTTGCCCACCTTTCTTGGAATCCTGCATTGCAAACCTCCTGAGAATTTTATCTATGTAGCCGGCCTGTGACAAAGCTATCATTTTGTTCTTCCTATCCCGAAAGATCTGGATACCGAGAACAAAATTAGCCTCACCCAAGTCCTTCATGTCAAACTGCTTGGTCAACCATAATTTGACCGATGACAACGCCCCAACGTCATTGCCAATTAGCAGAATGTCATCTACATAGAGTAGTAGAAAAACCACCTTCCCATTCTTAATGTGTTTGTAAACACATGGTTCATCCACATTTTGTGAGAACCCATAAGTCTTGATCACTTGATCAAATCTTATGTTCCAAGAACGAGAAGCCTGCTTAAGTCCATAAATAGACTTTAGCAACTTACAAACCTTACCCTCTTGACCCGTGACCTTAAACCCGTCTGGTTGTTCCATATAAATGGACTCATCAAGATAGCCATTCAGAAAAGCCGTCTTGACATCCATCTGCCAAATCTCGTAGTCGAGAGCGGCAGCTATGGACAAGAGAATCCGGATGGACTTAAGCATGGCTACATGCGAAAAGGTTTCCTCATTATCGATTCCTTCCTTTTGCGTATAACCCTTAGCTACCAGTCTAGCCTTAAAGGTTTCGACCTTTCAATCCACTCCTCTTTTCCTCTTGTAGATCCACTTACTCGCTATGGGTTTTACCCCTTCGGGAAGATCCACAAGCTCCCAGACCCGATTAGTCTCCATAGACTTCATCTCAATGTTCATGGCCTCTGTCCAGAGTCTTGAATCAACATCCTCCATAGCTTCTGCGTAAGTATAAGGATCCCTGTCATGTTCATCCGGTTCAGCCAAAAAGACCTCCCCATTGAACATATACCTCACAGGTTGACGCCCGATCCTCCCACTACGCCGAAGCCCCTAAGGTTGTTGTTCAGGTTTGTTTGGTTTTTCTACACCGATCGGAATGGTTTCGTTCGGAACCTCCGGAGTAAACGGATTACCCTCAACTCCTCAAGCACCACTTTGCTTTGAGGTTTAAAGTCGTTCATGTAACTCTCCTCAAGGAAAGTTGCATTAGTTGAAACCACGACTTTATTTTCCTTTGGGTTATAAAAATAACCCCCTTTAGTCCCTTTTGGATATCCTACAAACATGCAAACTTCTGAACGTGCTTCCAACTTATTCGGATCCTTAAACAGGACATGAGCTGGACATCCCCATATGCGAATATGGTTTAAGGATGTCTTCCGTCTTGTCCACAACTCGTGAGGAGTTTTAGGGATCGATTTTGAAGGCACATTGTTCAAAAGATAACATGCGGTTTGTAGTGCATATCCCCAAAAGGATAAAGGCAATGATGAATAACTCATCATGGACCGAATCATGTCCAACAAAGTCCTATTCCTTCTCTCTGCTACGCCATTCTGCTGCGGAGTGCCCGGCGCAGTCAAATGGGATAAAATCCCATTCTCTAACAAGTGTCCCAAGAACTCATCAGAAAAGTATTCCCCACCTCGATTAGATCGAAGTGCCTTTATGGGTCTACCCAATTGCTTTTCCACTTCAGCCCGAAACTCCCTGAACTTATCATAAGTTTCGCTTTTGTGGTGCATTAGGTACACATACCCATATCTTGAGTAATCATCAATAAAAGTAACGAAGTACTCATACCCTCCTCGTGCCCGAATGTTCATCGGTCCGCAAACATAACTATGCACAAGTTCTAGAACCCCTTCGACCCTATTGCCCTTAGACCCGTATGGTCTTTTGGTCATTTTACCCTCCAAACAAGATTCACATTGAGGTATAGATTCCACCTTTAAGTGACTTAAAGGTCCATCCCTTACCAACCTTTGAATCCTATTTAGGTTAATATGGCCAAGGCGCAAATGCCAAAGATAAGTCTTATTAGAGTGAGAAGTTTTAAGTCTTTTTGAGTCATTATCATTTATCTCAGCATTAAGCAATAGGTCCATCTTAGGTTTGATAAAATATAGATTATTTTGCATCCATCCAGAACAAATAAAAGATTTGTTTTTACGAATCACCACTTTTTCATTAAAAGATACCACGTAGGAGTCTTTAAATAAAGAAGATACAGAAATTAAATTCCTTTTAAATTTAGGAACATAAAAACAATCTCGCAAAATTAAACTACTATAATTATCAAAATAAAGATGGACATCTCCCACTGCTTCCGCTGAGACCAAGGATCCATCGCCCATCCGAAGCGTTAAGTCTTCACGAAGTAGACTTCTCGTTTCTTTGAATCCCTCCCTTGGAAAGGAAGTCCTTGCAATGCTTCTTTATATGCCCGATCTTACCACAAAAGAAGCACTTAAGCTTCTTTGGGTTCTTCTTTTTCTTCTTCTTGCTCTTGGTAGCAATAGGAATAGAAGACTTCCCACTTTTGGCCCGTTGCTTCTTTCCATTCCCAGAGCTAGGATTGGAACCAGAAGCAGCTATCATATTGGCCTCTCTACCAGCAGGAGACTCCCTGATCAGCAGTTCAAACTCTTGTAACTGTTTCATCAGTTCTGTCAAGGTCATATCCCGTCTATTGCTTAGATTAAAAGTAGCTCTAAACGGAATAAATTCCTTAGACAGAGTCTCAAAGACCATAGTCATCTGAGTTTCAGCATCGATGTCGGCTCCATTGGTTTGAGCCTCAGCGAGGTAACCCATGACCAACATCATGTGCTCCTTTACAGATGTCCCCGGTCTCTGTCTACAGTTTAAGAGTTTCCGAAGCGCCCCTTGCCGCTTTGTTATGGCCTGGCCTCCAAACATGTCCTCAAGATTATCCAAGATCTGCTTCGCAGTCTCATAATCCTGATGTTGAGCCTGGAGCACGTTATTCATGCTTGCCATAACATAGCAGCGGGCCTGATCATTAGCATCTTTCCAGCGTTCGTACGCTTGGAATTGCTCATTACTTGAGTCTCCCGCAGGCTCGGGAGGACAAGGAGTTGTCAGAACATATTTCAGTTTCTCAAAGGAAAGGACGATGTCCAGGTTCCGTTTCCAATCATTATAGTTCTCACCGGTTAATTGGTTTTTGTCAAGTATCGATGATAAAGCGTTTTTAGACATTTTCAATCTACAATAAAGAATCATATACCAAACATAAGCAAACATATATAATAATTTAGTAAGATAACACAATCATGTAAAATCATACAAATGTGTTTATGTGTCAAAACCTTGAAAATATCACAACCTTACAACGATAATTCCCAACTCAGAATTCAACAAGCTCCTAGGGGAGTCATGCCAAATTCAATCAGGAACACGGATCCCCTCCTGATTAATATATGCCATCCAGGACCCGTATGATCCAGCATATACTAATAATCGTTTCTTTGGCCATTAATTTTATTAACAGAGCTCCTAGGGGAGGTTAATAATAAAATTAACGTGAGTGTATAACCACTGTTTTAATATTTTATCCATGATTTATAATCACCACCTAGGGGTGTGCAACCATAAATCATACTAAAATACCTTATCCTTTCAAAGATCCAATCTGGTACATGATAGAAATCCCTTCCTAGGGGTTGGGACCATCATGTTGTTCCTATGGACCAACGATGGAGGCCTTAGGTTCTCTCTTCGAAAACCTTCTCCCACTCAATCTTTTGAAATCAAGGTTTTATTTTAAAATTATGCATGAACAATTTTAATACGAGCGGCACTCCCTATTCTATATGACATGTTATCAATATACATGGTAAATCATATTATAATGCAGACAAGCAAAGCAATCAAGCAAAGCTACAAGCATAATAATAATAATAACCGTAATATTATGGTTCCACCCTAGAGAATAGAAAAAAACTAAGATTACAAGAGAATAATCGAGACATTTATCGATTCTTCATCCTTGAATCCTCAAGCTGTATCCTTCTTCATGTAATATCCATCTTCAAGTCCTCAATCCCGTATGAATCGAACACTTCATATTTCCGGTCATATCCAAATTTAATGTTTCTCAGAATCGTCCCAAAAATAAAATTAAAACTGCACCAAAAATTGCACCTTTTCTAGACACCTGGCTGCTCTCGGTCGGCAGGCCGATCTAGGTGATCGGCCTACCGATCATGGAGGTTCGGCCTGCCGAACATGAAGGTTCGGCCTGCCGGCAGAGCACCAAAATTTCTGCCCCACTGTCGGCCTGCCGGACCGTACGTCCGGCCTGCCGATCTGTGACCTTCGGCCTGCCGAACTGTGAGGTCCGGCATGCCGACCGAGCAGAAAACCCTCAATCCAGAAAATACAATTTTAATGCAATTCATCAATTTTATTTTCAACAATTCAAAAACATAAAATTAGAGACTCAGGAAATACCTGGAGGCGCCATCATCAATCTTTAAGTTCGACTTCTCGTTCCGTCTTCTCAGAATAATTATTTAATTACAAAATTCTTACAAATTAAAAAATTAAATAATAATTCCAAGACGGAGATGATAGTCCGCCATCTAATTACATGAAAAACCTAGATACACATTCTAACCTCTAAGGAACCATAACCGGTATTAATTAATTAATAAATAATTAAACAACAATTTAATCAACCATAATTAATTAATAAACATTCACCACATAATCCATGACAACATATATATTATATAGAAACCTAGAGTGCCATCTCTCTATAAAATTTAATTCAAGCATTGGAGAGATTAAGATCACAAAATTTATGCATATAACATGATCACAAACTTGCAAATTTATGTAAAAACCTCGGCTCTGATACCAATTGTTGGAAACAAAGTGCGCAGCGGAATTTTTAAAATTTTTCATCAGAGTAATTTCCAAAACACAAGTTTGACATGTTATATGTATAAATTAAACAGATCTTACTAACCTCAGTATGTCAAAGAACCTCCGCGACCTATGTAGAGAAGTAACGTTCCAGAAGAGCCTCAACCAACTGGTCTTCTTTGCTATTCTCTATCCACAACCGGAGTGAGTGTGGGCTCACACGTACAGCTCTTCCACCGGTGACTCTCCTTCCAACCAATAGAGAGAACCCAAAGCTAGTGTTCGTGATTTGTGAACAAAAGCTCTCAGGGAGTTTTCAGATGCTCACTAGAAGAGTATCACTCTTAATCTCTCAAATTGATCTGAGTAAATCATTAGACTCACTCCCTTTTTATACCTATTGGTCCTTGGGGTCAGTCCATATCAGATTAGGTCTCAAAAATCGAAACAGAATCAAGTTCGGATCAATATCTGATAAGATACGCGTGAAATACGCGTAATCTTAGCTGTCGCGGTCGGCATGCCGAACTGTGAGATAGGCAGGCCGAACTGGCCAGTTCGGCAGGCCGAACACGTCATCCGGCATGCCGAATTGCCGAGAAAAAATCTCCGCGAATCTTTTATTTTCCACCCGAGATTCTAAAGGATAAAGTCTCAGTTTTGATTCAAATAGCCCAATAGAAAAGATATCTGATCAAAACAAACTTTATCAAGATAATCTCTAAGAAAATAAATCAATTCACAATAATTCTACAAGTTTATCTTGTTCTAATTGTCCAAAATTAAAACAACCGATAAACAGACAAGAATTATCCGAACGCCATAATTCAACAAGTTCATCTTGAACTAATTTCTTACATAATTAATTCAACCGATAAACAGACATGAATTATTTGATTCTTATAAATTTAAACCAATCTGATAAATCCGACATAAGTCACCAATTATTGGAAAAGCACGCCGTGTCGTTACAGGATTTTGTGAGCTAGCAAAGGGGACCAAAATGGACCTATAAAGTTCAAGCTCATGATAATTATGAAACCCAATATCCCAGATATACATTTCACAATTATCAACTCCAACGCTACTCCACTAAAAGCTTGGAGCTGCACTCTCGAACTTTATAGAATTACGAAGCTCGTGTAGCTAAGTCTCCATGACATATCATAGTGTATCGTATCCCCATATGATCATCCATAATCGGCTTAAGGACAAGTTCTGTCTTACCTTCCCGATTATTTTTATCTTACGTTCCATTGTCTCACCATTAGAAAACTCACCATCCAAAGATAGTATACCATTCGGTTACACCTATGTATCCAAATGGTTGAGCGCTCCAGTTTTCCAATTACAGGACAACGCATATAAGAGGATATCATTACTCCTAAAGAGGAGCTATGGATTCCATATCTATGAATAACAAGTCTACGCTACCAAGAGTCATGCCTCCAACGTACCGGCATGCATGCCACTATAGAGATGTGGGAGTCACCCATTGGTACATCAAAAGACACAAGTCGAGACAACGGGCCCATTATTCATCTCAGGATTAAGATACAATACAAATGATTGTCTAAAGTGAATCGATTTGCCAAGACAGAATTATTAATCCAAATCAATTCACTTTATGTCCCGATCCAACACATCGTCACCTATGACAACGCGCCAATGTTTCTATTCACGGAGTCCAACTCCGATGGCCAAGACAAACCATCTCCCAAAAGGGATATAGACAACATAACAATCTTTACATGAATAAAGCGCCCAACTTTATTCCCTCGATTGCGGATCATATATTTTAGACCATCATCTTAAGAGTCGTGTCTACCGCATAATCATCCCATCATATGCCCAACTCTTAAGGTTTAGACTGACAGTCTCAGACTACTGTTTGCTTATCATACATTCAACAAATATGAATGTAAAGAGGACAATATTTGGTATATATAAATGAATAAATTCTTTATTGATAAAAATGTCTCCAAAAACGTATTACATTTTTACTCCTTAGAGCATACATGTCTAACACCTTCTTGTCTTGGAATGAAGGCCTTGATGGATTGTTTGAAACTGCCAACAAGTGTAATACCTCTTTCCTTTCTCCCTTCTAACAATGGCTTACGGAGACAAGATTGACCATTGCTGAAGTATTCCTAGCGGCCTCCAATAACTTTGAACATTTATTGATCCTTGTGTTTTCCAAGTACAGTCTATACTTAGGGATGATATTCTTGATGCATATCTCAACCATTGAATCTTCATTGCTCTCGTCATAGCAGTCAAGGTTAAGGTCCCAAAAGTCCCGATGCAGTCCATCAAGTGCTCTCATTACTCTTGTTGGCTTTCGCTTAATGTAATGATGGTAGTTTTTCCACACTTTAGAAGTACTTTTTGCAAAAGCAATTCATCATATCTTTCCATGTGTGAATGGATCCTGACATCAAAGTTGTGTACTAAGTGTAGGCACGACCAGTAAGTAACTAAAAATTCTTAAAGCCTTAAATCTTTCTCACTAACATGTTACACAAGCGAGTCTAAGAACTTACTTATGTGCTTTTTGGGGTTCCCCTTTTGGCCATTAGAGAGAGTGAATCTTGAAGTCTTATAACCTTTAGGGTATGGCTTGTAGTAGAGTTTGGTCGGGCATGGAGGCCTCGGGACAAACACTGAGTCTTCCAAATGGGTGTCGTGAAGGTGCTTTTCAAAGAGAGATAGCACTTTCACGGGTGAGAAAATCTCCCCTGGTTACTTCAAACGCTTGAGTCTTGGTCTTGTCACGCCCCGGAGTACGGGAGGTGACGTGACGGATTATTTATATTAATTAAAACAAGAATTTAATTAAAATCAAGGGTTTAGGGGTTAAACTGAATAAAAAAATGTGGAAGTTTTAGAAAACCATTGCATGAAAAATAAATAATAAACGTAGCGAGTATGGGTCCCACTGACCCACAACTTGTGCACACACATTGTTCTGATAATATAATAATACAACTACAGTCCAAGCGTAAAGAAAGTTAAAAACACTACATGCCTTGATCAAATAATACAAATAATCTACTAGTCCTCCTACTGCTCTTGAGTTCTGTCTGTTGAGTCCTCTCTGAACCTAAATGGAAATCCACCTAGAGGGGGAAAGTTTAAAACAAATAAAGCGTGAGCAAAAGGCTCAGTAGGACTATATTTTAATAAATCATTTAATTTAAAGAAAAATCTCACTATTCAGGGAATTAATTAAAAGAAACCTTGAATAAATAAATAAATTCAAATGAAACCGATCTTATCAAAACAGTTTATTGGTCAAACAGAAATACCATCAATTTCTTTTTCCTAGGCAAACCATAAAGATATCACCACCGTAGTGGCCCAGCTGGGTTTCGGGACCTACCCCAAAGGTCAATCGCTACACGACCCGATCTCGGTTATGGCATCATGCCCTTATATCCATTTCTAACATTATTCAAATCCATTTACCAGGTGTTTTCATTATCATTCATTATGAAGTTCATTATGAAGTTCATCTTAGTTCACGGTTTACAGAAATACAACCGATAAATTTCATTTTCAATCAACCGTTGAAAACATTTTTATAGAAATCATTTTCAAGCCAAATCATTTTGAAACTGGGTTACCAAAGATAGGGTAGAAGTCCTACCTCGATACTCTTGCCGGTGCCCCACACCATAATCTCGGTCCGCTATACGTTAGCTCCGCGGAACCACGAACGATCCTAGATACACACTAAGTCGATCATTATCTAGTTTGAGACATTCTATGTTACTAAACCATTTCATGATGTCCTAGTATTCCATTTGTATCTTTAAAATCATTTTACAAGGTTGGAATTTGAATCAAGGTTCAAAACAGTGAAAACGGGTGAAAAATCACAAAATTTGCCCATGCCCTACAGGCCTGCCGAACACCCTGCTTCGGCCAGCCGAACTGTGCAGTTCGGCATGCCAGAAACCAAGTCCGGTTGGCCGAACATTTCCTAGGTTTGACCTGCCGAACGGATGAATCCGGCCTGCCGATCCTTTGAATCCGCCCTACCAAACACGTAGTTCGCCCTGCCGAACTGGAAAAACCCAGAAATCTCAGCCACGGGTTTCGATTCTCCCAAAGTCCAAATCTTGATTCTAACCTGTTTTTCTCAAATCCCAGACATAGAAAACATTCATAGATGATAGAAAAACATGTTTGGACACTTTTGAACTCATTTAAACAAGATATAATCATAAAAATCCCAAAAATCCAAAAATAGGAAAAATGAGAAAAAAATGAAAAATCTTGAATCTAATCCGTTTTTCTTCAAACAAAGCATAGATTCTAGGTGTTCTAAGTTTCTTTAACTCAAATCAAGGGTTTTCTAAGCTCAAACAAACTTAGATTTCAAAAAACGCACGAAAAATTAAAACTTTGAAAAAGTTTAGAAATTTCAAAAACTAACCTCGAATAGAAGCTTCAATCCACGTGTTTGGTTGCCAAATCTCGTCCCCGAGCCTCCTATTTGCTAACCCGAAGCTTGGACTTGAATTTGATTCAAAAATTTCAAAGAAATTTGAGAGAGAGAGATGAGGAACCGAGAGAACAAGAGAGAGAGATCACAGGCAAGAGAGAGAGAGAGATCAGAGAGAGTGAAGAGAGAGGAGAGGAGAGATAATAAATAGAGAGAAACGATGGGCGGTTTTACTGTGCGAAAAACCAATTGCCACCCGCGGTTTTGTAAAACGGAATATTTTTGACATTTTATAAATTGTTGTGTTTTAAAAACTCAAAATAACATTTTAAAACAATAAGAAATCATTAGAATTCATTAAATTAACAAAACAACCTAAAATTTTAAAAACTCAACCAAATGATCAAATTAATGTTGAAACATTAATTATGGCACACTAATTCATCATTTTACATTACAATAACATTAAATAAATTTTGGGACGTTACAGGTCTCCTTGGCGGTCACAGCTTCTTCAATAGCCTCCTTGTTTACAGTAACAGCAAGTGCAGCCTAACAGGTGAGGACATTCCTCAAATCATTTATCCCTGGATAAGCATACTTTGGGTGTGAGTGATCTCATGGATTACCTCAAGGATCTTGGGAGCCCTTACCTCTGGCTTGTCAGGTGTGTTAGTGCTATGGTCTAAGAAGGACATAGACACCTCACACTACAACAAATTCGAGATTATACGACCTTCATTTAATAACCTTTTCTCAAAAACTGTACACCCGCAAAGATGAAAACCGCTGTGGTATGTACCATCTTTACCGCAGCGGCTTTTAAAAAAACCGTCGTGGTATGTTAAGCTTACCACGACGGTTTTTTAGAAAACCATTGTGGTGGAGCCAGTACATACCATGACGGTTTTTGAAGAAAAAAAAACAGTCGTGGTTACTCACTTATAACCCCCCCTTTTTCCACCTAGACAATCAAATATAAATCAGAAACTCACCTCTCAAATACGAACACAGACTCCTTCAAAACTGTTGCCGCCGTCCCTCTCCACCTTTAGACTCCTTAATCTCTTTCCTAATTGTAAGTTTTTATTAGAAATTGATAAGTTGTTGTTGATTTTGTTGTTCAATCCGAAATTGATAAATTTTTGTTGATTTTGCTGTTTAATCTGTGTTTATTGTATTATGGATCATGGGTATGATTTATTTGTTTTATGATGGGTATATGTAACTTGTTTTATGATGGGTGAATTTTTTTGTTCTATGATTAGAATATGGTAAGTATGTATAATTTGTGAAATTAATTTTAATTGAATTGCTATTTATTATTTCAATTTAGGACTTGCGAAATGGATAAAAAATGGATGTGGGATTTTCAATTGTCTAGACAATATGTGAATGGTGTGGAAGAGTTCTTGGATTTTGCCAAAACTCATGCCAATGGTGATAAAATTTGGTGTCATTGTGTTCAATGTGGAAATGATAGATTGCATCCAATTCCAGTTGTTAGAGGACATTTATTTCAAAATAGAATTATAAGTAGCTATCAAACGTGGCATTTTCATGGCAAGTCTAATTTCAATCTAACTTTAGTAAGTAAAGAAAAGGAAGCTATTGTGAAGGATAATATAGATGGTCACGACAATATGGTTGACATGGCCAATGATTTGGAAGAACACTTCTTACACCGTCTGAATTTATTTGAGACAATGATGAATAATGCTGAGACACCCGTGTATGAGGGGTGTGCCAATTTCACCAAATTATCTGCTTCAGTTGGATTATGGAATTTGAAAAAATTAGGTGGATGGTCAAATTCTAATTTCACAAAGGTTTCAGAATTTTAAGGAAGGCTTCTATCAGAGGGTAATATATTACTAGCTAGTATGTATGAGGCTAAGAGGACTTTGAGTACTTTGGGAATGGAGTATAAGAAAATTCATGCTTGTGAAAATGATTATGTTCTTTATAGGAATGAGTATGAGGACGAGAATTATTGTCTAGTTTGTCAACAAGCAAGGTGGAAGAAAGGAAATGAGCCAAAAGACGATAAGAATGAAGTGCCAAAAAAAGTGTTATGGTACCCACTGGTACCACGTTTGAGGCGTTTATTCGAAAACCCAAAACATGCCAAGAATTTGACATGGCATTATGACAAACAAGTCGACGATGCTATGCTTAGACACATGACGGATTCACCATAATGGAAGACTTTAGTGTGGATTTGCTTTGTCGACGGATGGAATGAACCCATATGGTAACATGAGTAACAGGCATAGCACTTGGCCCATAATACTTGTTAACTACAATCTCCCTCCAAAGATGTGCATGAAGCAGAAGTTTTTAATGTTGTCTTTATTCATTTTGGGTCCTCACCAACCAAGCAATGACATTAATGTATACTTGGCATCGTTAATCAATGACCTAAAAACTTATGGGAAAACGGAGTCGAAGTTAGAGATGCTTACCTAGAGGAGACGTTCACACTCTGTGCAATGTTGATATGGACAATTAATGACTTCCCTACATATGTCAATTTATCTAGTTATTCGGTGAAGAGTTCTATTGGTTGTCCTAATTGTGTGAAGGAAACATCTCACAAACAATTGAAAAATGGTAAGAAAACTATTTTTCTTAGTCATAGAAGATGGTTACCAAGAGAACATAGTTACCGCAAACAAAAGAAAGCCTTTGATGGCAACAACGAAGAAAGAAACCCCCCTCGTCCTTTGACGGATGAACAAATATTTGAAATGGTAAAAGAAATAAGCGTGGTATTCGAGAAGAGAAAGCGAGGTAAAGACGAGCCGTCGATTGATGGACCATGGAAAAAAAGATCAATCTTTTTTTATCTTCCATACTAGAAGACACTTTTTGTTCATCATTGCTTGGACGTTTTGCATATTGAGAAAAACGTTTGTGAATCCATAGTCGGCACGTTGCTTGACATTCGGGGCAAGACTAAGGTGGTGAAAAAGCATGGTTGGATCTTATAGAAATAGAGATTAGGCCTAATTTGTTTCCCGAGAAAAAAAGGGAACAGTACTTACTTGCCTCTAGTGAAGCATAGGTTATCAAGAGCAGAAAAGAGAAAGCTTTGTGAATGGCTTGCTTCGTTGAAAGTACCGGATGGCTATTCTTCAAACTTTAAAAAGTTGGTGTTAGTGAAGGATTTGAAACTTATCGGCATTTAAACACATGATGGCCATGGGTTGATGCAGCAATTACTACCCCTTGCTTTATGGGGAATTCTAACAAAGGATGTGAGATTTGTAATTGCCAAGTTGTGCTCGTTCTTCAATTCAATATGCTCCAAGGTAATTGATGCACTTATGCTAGATTCACTGTAATCGAAGTTGGTGCAAATCTTATGCATGCTTGAGAAGTATTTTCCACTGGCATTTTTTGACATCATGATTCATCTAACGATGCACTTAATACATGAAGTTAAGTTATATGGACCGATGTATTTGAGATGGATGTACCCATTTAAAAGATATATGAAGATTTTGAAGGATTATATGAATAACCAAAATAGGTCGGAGGGATGTATTGTAGAAAGTTACATAGTTGAAGAATCACTTGAATTTTGCTCCAAGTACTTGTCTAATGCGGAAGCAATTGGGGTGCCAAAAACTATAAACATTGAGACTAGGGACTATCTATTGGCAATCCTTTCTCAGTAAATTGAGAGGAGTGGGAACAAGCTTGTCTTTATGTCTTGCACAATACTAACAAAATGGAGCCTTTCATTAAGGTGCATATGAACGAATTAAAAATCGCAAACCAAAAGAGCAAGAAATGAGAAGTGGTTGCAAGACGAACACAACCGGACCTTATAGTTGTGGATTAGAGCACACATCTATAACAAGTGCTCTACATCACAAGATGGAGGCATGTCACAAGACTAGAAGAACCTAGTTAGAGGATCATCGTTGGTAGTTACAAGGTATACATCATATTCCATAAATGGTTACACTTTCTATACTCACGAAAAATATGAGAAGCATCCTGTCCAAAGTAATGGCGTGACTCTCCGTGCCAAGGCTATGCATATTGCCTCCGCCAAGGACAAGAAACAGGTATATAGGACCATGAACTACTTTGGTTTCCTTGAAGATATTTAGGAACTTGATTATGGGGGATTATGCATAGCACTTTTTAAATGCAATTGGTCCGACAATAACTATGTTAAGACCGATAATGATGGCATCATGGTGGTTGACTTTAGAAGATCAGGATACAAGAATGATCCCTTCATTATGGCATCACAAGCAATCCAAGTTTTTTATACTATGAATCCCCAAGACATGGAATTGTCTTTAGTCGTCCCGATGAAGCCAAGAGTAGTTATTGGAGGTAAAGAAGTTCTCGAGGATTACACAGACATCCCTTCATTCACAAAGGGTTGCCATCAATTGAAGACATAGATGATTTAAAAGATGATGTTTTGCACTTGCTTCATGAAGATGTGGAATGGATATGTTTTTAGGAACCAATGAAAAAAAAGAGAAAAAAAATGTTTCTTTGTTTCGTTTTTCACCTTTTTTTAAGGGTTTTGGATATCTATTTGTAGTTATATTTGTGATGAAAACATGAAAAAATAGATATTCTGGGCCATTAGATGCTTAACACAAGGCTGGCCATCCTAGGCAAAAGAGAAAAACTTATGTAAGTGGTAATTTTGACTTTTTTTTACGACGATTTTCTTAAGAAACCGTAGTAAAAAAGTATATTCCATGGCAGTTTCTCTAGAAACCATCGTGGAAACCGTCAATGGAAAACCAATTTATTTGAACCTTACATGATGGTTTTTCAAGAAACTGTCGTTTAAAGTTAGAGGTTACACGACAGTTTTTTGAAAAACCATCGTGTAAGCGCAAACATTACACGACGGTTTTAGGAAAAACTGTCGTGTAATGTGCGAACTAGGGCATTACTTTTTTTGAAAATCATGTGCCCCCTGTCCATTTTCAAATTGATCCCCCTTCACAACTGCCCTTCTCTCTCTAAAAGTTTCTCTCTCTCCTTCTGTCGTCATCACCACCCACCGTCGCTAACGCGTTGCCTCCCCTGTTGTTGCCTCTAACCACTGCCATCATCGTATATCACCTCCCCCACCAGTAAGTGCTCCCCCTCTCTCTCTCCTCTTTCCCTCTCCTGCCCCCTCTTACCCCACATCCGTCCCCCCCTCTTACCCCCATCTGTCGCCCCCTTCCCCCTCCCACAGGTCCCTCCCCCTAGACCTTCCCCCTACCCCCCTTCCCCCTCTGTTGGCCCCCCTTCCCCCTCCCCCCGCCCCCAACTACTTCTCTGCCCCTTCCCCCTCCCCCCTGTCCCCACTTGCCCCTTCCCCCTCCCTGCCCCCACTCTCCCCTTCCCCTCCCCTACCCTCCCCCTCGCCTAGACCCGTCGCCCCTCTGGCCCCACATATGTCATTTTTTAATATGTGGTTTTTAATATGTGAATTTATAATATGTGAATTTATAATATGTGATTTTTTTAATATGTGAATTTATAATATGTGAATTTTTAATATGTAAATTTTTAATATGTGAATTTTTAATATGTGATTTTTTAATATGTGAATTTATAATATTTGATTTTTAATATGTGAATTTATAATTTGTGATTTTTTAATATGTGAATTTATAATACGTGATTTTTAATATGTGAATTTAAAATATGTAATTTTTTAATATGTGAATTTATAATATGTGATTTTTTAATATGTGAATTTATAATATGTGATTTTTTAATATGTCAATTTATAATATGTGATTTTTTAATATGTGAATTTATAGAATTGATTATTAGTTTATATTTTTTTGAATAAAATTGTAATTTAATATCAATATGTGTGTGTTAGTTTTTGCTTACTTTGAATAGGTAAAATGTCTCATGAGATCGACAGTGACCACTACGAGGAGGAATACGAAGAGCGCACTCCATCTTCCTCTCAATATAGCAATGGAAAACAAGATAGTAAGCCACAAAGGCAAAGTAAATTCGATCCCAAAGTAGATTTTGAACGAAGAGCTACTTTGATAAAAAAAGTTCATCGGATGAAAAAGAAAGGTTTAAGAATTAAAGTGACGTTTGATTCAAAAGCCAACCGAAAGGTGAACCTGGCCATGAATTAAGTAGGTGGATTGGAGTCCTTAGTCGAGAACACGTTCCTATATGGATTAAAGATTAAAGGTCTAAGCATTTGGAACAAATAAAAGATGTGATTTGGAGAGAGATTTATGAAGGTTTCACAGTCGAGGATTGGTATAGAAAAAAGACTTTGAAGGTGTGATAAAGTAGCAAAGGGGTTTAGATCCAACCTCTATGTTACCTTTGTATAGCCATACCTTTCTATTCCAGAGGAGGATGATAATGTATATAAGTGGCCACCTACAGTAGTACACTACTACCCCTCCATAAACGATGACGATTGGGAAGCTTTTGTGAGGTATCGATGTTCCATTGAATTCCAATTGCTATCATCAAATGCAAAAAAAAATAAGAGCAAAAAATGAATACTGCTCTATGGTTGACCGAGTCGGTTATAGAGAGCTCGAACAATCATTGGTATGTTAATATCTTACTCGTATTACACATATTGATTGTTCTATCATTAATATGTTACTAACATAATATAATATAGTTAGCTAAGACAGGCGTGCTACCAACACAGGAGGAGTTGTGGATAAAATCACATCAAGCTCCCTATGAATAGTTTAAAAATCCAAGAGTAACAGAAATTGAGAACTTGATTGTAAGTTTATTGAACAAAAACTATTAATTTGTAATTTAATACCTGTTGAAGGATCTTAAGAATAAATCAGTTTTGTTGTTGTTTTATAGGATGAGTAAACGATGCAACAAAGTCAAGGGAGTTTCAATCCATCGATAACAATGACATATTGACAAGAGCACTAGGGAAACCAGAACATTCAGGACGTGTTCGCAGTCAATTGAAGTATATGAAGCAGTCTTAATACTTTGACCTCCAATCAAGTTCGAAATTGAATTCCCAAATGTCAAAGATGCAAATAGAAATTGCAAAACTGCAAGGTCTTGTGACCAAGCTCATTTCCTAAGGACATGCCAGGTTGACGGATGATAGCATCTTATAATGCAATAACATCAAGCCTAGTTGTAACCCTTCTGACAATGTAGCAAAAGCTCCACAAGCTCCCAAAGTCCAATTGTCACCTCATTGTGAAGAGCCTGAACAAGGTCAAGAATGCAGGCTCTTTGTTGAGGATAGAATTACTGGTGTGTGTGCACTTGTTGTGCTTGGGAAGGTGTGGATGGAAAGTTTTCCAACTAATACAGCCCCTGGAAAACCATTAGGGAAGAAAACGTGCGCGTAAGCATCACTACCATTAGAGTTAGAACAGCTGAATTGCCTATTCAACAATTGAAGCAACAACTATGCGTGAAGACGCTAGAAGCTTCATCGCATGGCCGAAGAGGTTAGTTGAAGTCATCGTAATGACAAAGACAAGACGAGTGGGTAACCACGTTCCACAAGATCTAACTGAAAAGAAACACAAAAAAAAAAAAAACTCTACAAAAGCAAGACAATTACAGCCTGAGCTAGAACAAGAACAAGGACAACCCATTGCGAATAAGCCATTGCATGCATTTAACTTCACTTCAATACCTCCAAAATTTATACAATTGGCTTTATACGCACATTCTTTCATGCACAATAGGTTGACGATTCAGTGCCCAATACGGATAAATGTCATTGGCAATGAATTGCCTATCTATGTGGGGTATGAAGACGTTTACTACTTCATCAACTTTGATCAAATTGGGGCAAACTGTATCATGGTATACCTTAGGTAATAACTTTATCCTTAATTCATAAATTTTAAAATATAGGTAGAGTTGTAAGGTGCTTTCAAATAATTGATTGTATTTTTTTTATTGTAGTTTTTTGGTGGAATATTGTAAACTTCAAGGCAAGGCACACAATTTCGACATCATATCTCCGGCAATTGTTTCAAGTGTTGCAAGAGACCTGTAGAGTGATTGTAGAGAGTGCACCACGTCACTCTTCCACCAATTAGCTTAAGCACTAAGGGGGAAATTATTCTTCATGCCATACAATATTGGTGAACATTGGACGTTGGCACTTATTTCACCATGGGAGGACCAATATAGGACCAAATATATTGGTTTGATCCCTCAGACACCCACCATGTGATGATTTCATATTAGTCACGAGATTGTAACTATTAATGTTCTCTTTTAAAATTAACTATTTTGAGTTTTACATAATTGTGTTATCTATTAATTCATTTAATTATGGCACATTGTTAGGGCACTTAATGATTGAAATCTTCAAGCGGGAAGCGGTGTCACAAACCGACCGAACGAAATGCTATATTCAAAACGTAAGTATCCAAGACAACAAGGAAATGTAGAATGTGGTTTTTTTATTTCATATTTCATGTGAGATAAAATTAATAGTAGTATACAAGCCCTAGGAAGAAAAGATTTTTATATACATACAGATATAAATGAAGTTAGATTAGAGTAGGTGCAATTTGTAAATAGGTATGTTATATTTAGATAAAGATAGTAGATAAACGATTACTCAAAATAGCTCAAATGTAAATGATCTTATAAATATCTTATAATTTCAATATACATCAACTTTTGTATGCAATCAGGGCCTTGTTGTAATGGATAACACATGGACTGGCCATCTCATGGGAAATCACAAATTTTAGCAATTTTTTATGCAATACCAATTTTCCACAACAGTTTTATGGAAATTTTGTTATGGACCAACATTCCACGATGATTTTGCTAAAAACCAAAACTGTCGTGGAATATGAAGTTTCCACGATGGTTTTTAAAAAAACCGTCATGGAAACTCACCTCTTTCACGACAGTTTTTGAAGAAAACCATCGTGAAAGAGGTTCTCCCACACCCCATTTTCATGCATATTCTGAGGTTCAACGACAGTAAAAAACCATAATGAAAACTCGATTTTATACCACGACTGAGGTTTTCACGATGATTTTTTAACAGTCGTGAAATTTTTCCTCGACGATTTTAAACCGTTATGGAATTCCCAGACTGTAGTAATGTCAGTATCATCATCAAGCAAAGTTCTCATCCTTTTGGATGTAGACGGATCCATCATGGAATCCTAGTGTAGCTTCCCTAGTGGAGTCGCAAAATATTGGGGCTTTTTTATTATAGGCCTTCACATGTGGAGGGTACGAACTTCGTGGCCTCCTTTAAAATGTAATAATATTGATTTATATAGATATATATATGCAGATACAAAAGAAAAGGATTGGCTCAGGTGCAATCTGTCAAGAGGTAAAGTGGCAATGCATCAAGTGATGAAGGCTAATGAGTCTGTAGTGGCTATCTTGGCATTGGGGATGGTCGAAATGAGCTGTTTACTCTCACCTTGTAATGGCCTCGGCTAGGTTACGACTAAAACCAGGTAACCCCAAGGATGGTTGAGTCCTTTGGCCATTGCGATTCTAGATCTGTTGGAGACGAGAACTTCGCCAAAAAGGGCTTTTGAGTGTGAATGGTGTAGGAAAGGAACGCAAATATTCATAGAGGAATTCCCTACATACTGAGTGATGGAAATATGTTCATTTTGTCAAGATATAATATTTGAAGAAATGTTGGGGATTAGTGGTCCCATGGGTGGAGCAATTCCTCAGGAGAGTAACTTCTTATGGGTGGGGTAATTTAAAGCTTAGAGATAGATTTTAGAGGGAGAAAAGGTAGCAACTCATTGATGGTGGTTTTGATTCTCTTTGTTCATAGGGGTCAATTGTGTTATGGAAAAGCTTTGTCTTGGTAAGGTTTTGTAGTATTTTCTAGTTGATATGAGATGGAACATGGGATTGAGTGTTCTTGAGACTTGCCAGAAAGTATGGAGCTTGAGTTTTCTAGCAAGTAAGGAATGGTCGAGTTAGGTTGTGAAATAGTTTTTCTTGATAGCTTGTGATAAAAAATGGAACTTATGAAAGCTTTGGAATGGTATGGTGGTGTTTTGTGGCAGTGGTATGGTGTTTTAGCTTAGAGGAATAGTGGCCATAGAGGTTTTAAAGTGGTAATGATGATGAAGAAGATGGTGGTTTTGGAGTTCATCTTAGCTTGGCTTTGGCAATCTGAATAGAATGGGTTGCATTAGCCTTCCTTAAGGGAAGTGAAGGGGATATTTATAGAGAAAAACAGGGTTTAGTTTGGTTGGAAAGCTTCCATTTTGGGCATTTAGTTAGGGGACATTCTAAGTTTGGTTCCATGTGAGTAGCCATAAGAAGCAACTTCCTGTTGCAGGAGATTTTCCCTCTAAGTTTGAATTTTGGGCTCCAACACAGATTTGGGTTTTTTAAAAGCCTTAAAGGCCAGCCAATCTAAAAGTACCACTTCGAGTGACCTACCATAGAGGTATCCAAAGGGATGGAATTTTACCTTACCATTTCGCTCATGGATTAGACTTTGGGGTTGGGTCTCATCTTGAATAGCCCTTATTGGGGGATAAATTCTCTCTTATGATAAGGGGTCACATGACTCTATGGTTGAACCTTTTTGGGTGGACTACTAGGACTGATCTAGCAGATAAGTTGGTGCGTTAGGTGGGCCATAACGGTTAATGTATCAGGTGGGCCAAAAATAGGCTTTTTCTATTATTGGTTCTAGGCTTTTAAATGGGTTTTTTTGGCTCTATTTTACTCTAATTTCCTCCATAACCATTTTATTCTAATTCCAATTAGACTTAAAACTTCCTAAGTGGGTTGAAATTCTAATTGGATCGAATAAAATTGGCCTATTCACGTTTCTTGGCCTTCCAAACCATAGCCACTTAAATAACCCCGCCTCGTGGCTTAGGTCTACATACCTTGCCTTGGACTATATCACTTTGGTCTTGTGCCTACTGAAAAAATGGGTATCAACACTAGGCAATAGGTGAGGTAGGTCAACAACGAGTTTGATATAAGAAATAGAAGGGTTGGATTTTTGTCATTAGTGTGCTTGAGCGCTAGAGCACAAGATCTTTGGAGGTTTCAATATGCTTGGTTTGGGACATCCAGTGGTGATGTTTAGTTATGGTCGTGACAATAGTGGCTCGTGGGATCCACAAGCAAGTGCATTGGGATAACTGCTTATCTCTATATTTATGTTGTTATTTTTAATGGTCATGTAGATAATCGGTTGATGCCAAGGGCTTCAATAACATGGCTTAGGGTCTTTCTTTTGTTTTCGTTTTGTAATTTTTTGCTATGCAATAACTGTGTTTCTTAATTGTTGGTCTTGGAAAACATTCTTCATAAATACAGTGGAAACGTGGTTATGGTGTAGAACGTATATAATAAAAATTTTCTCAGAACTTTTATAAAACATGTTATAGATTATATTAATTTAATGCTATATAAATATATATAAACCTTTGTTTATCTGGATGAAGAGGAGAGAATGGAATTCCTCTAGTAGGAAAGGATATTCTCTAAGCGAAACTACTGTCTTCCTTGCCTAGTTCTCAGCACTAGATTGATGAATTGGTGGGCATAGGAGAAATGAAGGTTTCTAATGATCACTTACTAACTTTTAATGACCTGTTAATCTCAACGCATGAATAAAACAGGTTTTGAGATGACGAATACTTCTTTTTTCTTGTTTTCTCTCTACACGCTTACTGCTAGACTCTCTGGTAGAATTTTTTCAATGTAACCAAGACTCTTAATTGTATGTAGAATAAATATAAGAGACCTCTATTTATAAAGAATGAGAAACTTAAGTAATTCTGAAAGCTTCCTTTATTTTAATTTAAATATCAAATATTTAATTAAAACAAAAATGCAATATTTCAATTGCTTATACTGCTATTGGTGCCACACACAAAGAGATTCTTTATGCATATGAGGCTTATCATCAAGCTATATAGGAAGGTATACTGCTTGTTATCTAATCTTATTTGTTCCTAAATTTAACTTTCCATATCTGAATTAAATTACAGTTAGCTAAAAATAGAAAATCTAAATATAGAAACTTGGCAATTAAGCTTTGGACTACATAAGGAGTATTCACTTGTGTAGTGTGGTGCCACACACAGTAAATGGACCCATATTGTGTGTCTTTTAAAATTAATTAATTATTATTAAAGAATCTTTATTATTTAACGATTATATATTAATTTATAATTAATTTATTTTGAGTGATATTATTCTATATTAATTAATCAACCCAACAATTTCACTTCTCCAAACAGGGTTTACAAGGATGGTGAGGGGACTAATGGACCCACAATTTCGAGCTCCAATAAAACCTCTATATGAATTAAACCCTTTAGTTAATATATTACTTTTTTATTAATTCTAATGTAACTCTACTAAATATTTGGAATTGAACTCTTGAAATTATAAATATAATTAGTCATTTCTTACAGTCGTCTATTTGATATAGTCATTACATATAAATAGATCCTTCATAAATATTTCTTAATTAATGTTAGGTAAAATCTGTTAACCTCTATAATTACTTCTTTATTCTTGAGTGCCATTGATTCTCCAATAAATAATGAATTCATAATCATAATCATGAATTGAGCGTTCATATTATTCACTACCCAAATCAATACTCAAGAGAATTATTTATCAACTTTTATTTATAAAAGGAATAGATTCCATCCTATAATATTAACATTCCTAGCTACTCACTTCATTATGCCTCCAAAGCACAAGGAATAGGATTAGATTCTCGAATCCGTATGGAGGAAATCAAAAGACATAAATCTATAAATAGGAGTATGCTAACAACTTAGGATTAAGATCATCTGATATATAATCATCGGTTGATGTGATTCAGAACTTCTTATATTTAATGAAAATTATTAGCTGTTCATATCACATCATGTCTTGTTCCTACATAATCTCATTATATGCAGTGCACTCATTACATTAAGAGTTCGGATAAAACCATTCTATTCTTAATAGAAATGACCTACACTAGTACGCTCAATTAAAGATTTCATACTTTAATTAAATTATTAATTATGGTAATTAATTATATGTTACCAATCCTTTTAATTATCATCCTTAAATATTATCCTCTTGTATATAACACTTATATAGAATATTTTACATCACATAGACAATTATAGAATTTTAATGATATTCAAAAGTATTCAAAATACATGCATGCAAATTAATAAAAAAAAAATTACTTTATTTATTTATAAATATGTCAATTACAAAACATCATATGCTTTTAAGGCATCTATCCCAATATTAACTTGATTAGCTCTTGTGTTTGTTTCTTTTTTTTAGTGTTTAATTTTTTCATTTGTTGAATTTATTTCTTTATGGCTTTCTATGTGGCATTATTATTATAAGATTCTCAATCAAAATTAACAAGATCAGTAATTATAAAGGTGTGTTAGCCATATGTGTTAGACATGTATGCCCTAAGGAGTAAAAATGTAATACGTTTTTAGAGACATTTTTATATCAATAAAGAATTTATTCATTTATATATACCAAACCTTGTCCACTTTACATTCATATATGTTGAATGTATGATAAGCGAACAGTAGTCTGAGACTGTCGGTCTAAACCTTTAAGAATTGGGCATATGATGGACTGATTATGCGGAGGACACGATTCTTAAGGTGACGGTCTAAAACATATGATCCGCAATCGAGGGAATAAAGTTGGGCGCTTTATTCATGTAAAGATTGTTATGTTGTCCATATCCCTTTTGGGAGATAGTTTGTCTTGACCATCGGAGTTGGACTCCATGAATAGAAACATTGGCACGTTGTCATAGGTGACGGTATGTTGGATCGGGACATAAAGTGAATTGATTTGGATTAATAATTCTGTCTCGGCAAATCGATTCACTTTAGACAATCATTTATATTGTATCTTAATCCTGAGATGAATAATGGGCCCATTGTCTCGACTTGTGTCTTTTGATGTGCCAAAGGGTGACACCCACATCTCAATAGTGGTATGCCTACCGGTACGTTGGAGGCATGACTCTTGATAGCGTAGACTTGTTATTCATAGATATGGAATCCATAGCTCCTCTTTAGGAGTAATGATATCCTCTTATATGCGTTGTCCTGTAATTGGAAAACTGGAGCGCTCAACCATTTGGATACATAGGTGTAACCGAATGGTACACTATCTTTGGATAGTAAGTTTTCTGATGGTGAGATAATGGAACGTAAGATAAAAATAATCGGGAAGGTAAGATAGAACTTGTCCTTAAGCCGATTATGGATTATCATATGGGGATACGATACACATTGATATGTCATGGAGAGTTAGCTGTACGAGCTTCGTAATTCTAAAAAGTTCGAGAGTTCAGCTCCAAGCTTTTAGTGGAGTAACGTTGGAGTTGATAATTGTGAAATGTATGTCTAGGATATTGGGTTTCATAATTATCATGAGCTTGAACTTTATAGGTCCATTTTGGTCCATTTTGCTAGCTCACAAAATCTTGTAACGACTTGGCGTGCTTTTCCTATAATTGGTGACTTATGTCGGATTTATCAGATTAGTTTAAAATTTGTAAGAATCAAATAATTCATGTCTGTTTATCGGTTGAATTAATTTTGTAAGAAATTAATTTAAGATAAACTTATTGAATTATTGGGATCGGACAATTCTTGTCTGTTTATGGGTTGATTTAATTTTGGATAAATTAGATCAAGATAAACTTGTAGAATTATTGTAAATTGATTTATTTTCTTAGAGATTATCTTAATAAAGTTTGTTTTGATCAGATAACTTTCTATTGGGTTATTTGACTCAAAACTGAGACTTTATCCTATAGAATCTCGAGTGGAAAATAAAAGATTCGCGGAGATATTTACGCGGGAGTTCGTCCTGCCGAATGACGTGTTCGGCCTGCCGATGGGGCCTGTTCGGCCTGCCGATTAGCGAGTGATAAGATTACGCGTTTTTACGCGGATCTTATCAGATATTCATCCGAACTTGATTCTGTTTCAAACTTTTGAGACCTAATCTGATAAGGACTGACCCCAGGACCAATAGGTATAAAAAGGGAGTGAGTCTCATGATTTTCTCAGATCAATATTGAGAGATTAAGAGTGATACTCTTCTAGTGAGCATCTGAAAAACTCCCTAAGAGCTTTTGTTCACAAATCACGAACACTAGCTTTGGGTTCTCTCTATTGGTTGGAAGGAGAGTCATCGGTGGAAGAGTTGTACGTGTGGGCCCACACTTACTCCGGTTGTGGATAGAGAATAGCAAAGAAGACCAGTTGGTTGAGGCTCTTCTAGAACGTTACTTCTCTACACAGGTTGCGGAGGTTCTTCAGTACACGAGGTTAGTAAGATCTATTTAATTTACACATATAGCATGTCAAACTTGTGTTTTGGAAAAATACTCTGATGTTAAAACTTTTAAAATTTCGCTGTGCACCTCTCACACACTTTTCCAACAATTGGTATCAGAGTCAAGGTTTTTAGATAAATTTATAAGTTTGTGATCATGTTATATATGTAAATTTGGTGATCTTAATCTCTCCTATGCTTGAATTTAATTTTATAGAGAGATGGCACTCTAGGTTTCTATATAATTATATGTTGTCATGGATTATGTGGTGAATGTTCATTAATTAATTATGGTTGATTAAATTGTTATTTAATTATTTATTAATTAATTAATACCGGTTATGGTTCCTTAGAGGTTGGAATGTGTATCTAGGTTTTTCATGTAATTAAATGGCAGACTATCATCTCCGTCTAGGAATTATTGTTTAATTTAAAATTTGTGAGAATTTTGTAATTAAATAATTATTCGGAGAAGACGGATCTAGAAGACGGATCTAAAAGATAGATGATGGCGCTCTTAGGTATTTCTTGAGTCTCTAATTTTATGTTTTTGAATTGTTGAAAATAAAATTGATAAATTGTATTAAAATTGTATTTTCTAGAAAGGGAGATTTCTGCTCGGTCGGCATGTCGAACCCTCCAATTCGGTAGACCGATGGTCACAGATCGGTAGGCCGGACGTGTGGTCCGACAGGCTGACAGTGGGGCAGAAATAGGTTGGCTCTGCCGGCAGGCCGAACTTCCAGTTCGGCATGCCAAACTTTCATGGGTCGGCAGGCCGATGAAGCATGACCGGCAGGCCGATTACCCAGATCGGCCTACCGACCGAGAGCTGAAAAATTTCCAGAAAAGGTGCAATTTTTGCAATGCAGTTTTAATTTTATTTTTGAGACGATTCTGAGAAACATTAAATTTAGATATGACTGGAAATATGAAGTATTTGATTCATACGGGATTGAAGACTTTAAGATGGGAATTATTGCATGAAGAAGGATACAGCTTGAGGATTCAAGGATGAAAAATCGATATATGTCTCGATTATTCTCTTGTAATCTTAGTTTTCTATTCTCTAGGGTGGAACCATAATATTACGGTTATTATTATTTTGCTTGTAGCTTTGCTTGATTGCTTTGCTTGTCTGCATTATAATATGATTTGCCATGTATATTGATAACATGTCATATAGAATAGGAAGTGCCACTCATATTAAAATTGTTCATGCATAATTTTAAAATAAAACCTTAACTTCAAAAGATTGAGTGGGAGAAGGTTTCCGAAGAGAGAACCTAAGGCCTCCATCGTTGGTCCATAGGAAGAACATGGTGGTCCCGACTCCTAGGAAGGGATTTCTATCATGTACCAGATTGGATCTCTGAGAGGATAAGGTATTTTAGCATGATTTATGGTTGCACACCCCTAAGTGGTGATTATAAACCATGGATAAAATATTGAAACGATGGTTATACACTCACGTTAATTTTATTATTTACCTCCCCTAGAAGCTCTATTAATAAAATTAATGGCCAAAGAAACTATTATTAATATATGCTAGATCATACGGGTCCTGGATGGCATATATTAATCAGGAGGGGATCTATGCTCTTGATTGAATTTGGCATGACTCCCCTAGGAGCTTGTTGAATTCTGAGTTGGGAATTATCATTGTAAGGTTGTGATATTTTTAAGGTTTTGACACATAAACACATTTGTATGATTTTACATGATTGTGTTATCTTACTAAACTATTATATGTTTGCTTATGTTTGGTATATGGTTCTTTATTGTAGATTGAAAATGTCTAAAAACGCTTTATCATCGATACTTGACAAAAACCAATTAACCGGTGAGAATTACAATGATTGAAAACGGAACCTGGATATCGTCCTGTCCTTTGAGAAACTGAAATATGTCCTGACAACCCCTTGTCCTCCCGAGCCTACGAGAGACTCATCTAATGAGCAATTCCAAGCGTATGACCGCTGGAAAGATACTAATGATCAGGCCCGCTGCTATGCTATGGCTAGCATGAACAATGTATTGCAGGCTCAACATCAGGATTGTGAGACTGCGAAGCAGATCTTGGATAATCTTGAGGATATGTTTGGAGGCTAGGCCATAACAAAGCGACAAGGGGCGCTTCAGAAACTCTTAAACTGTAGAAAGAGGCTGGGGACATCTGTAAAGGAGCACATGATGTTGGTCATGGGTTACCTCACTGAGGCTCAAACCAATGGAGCCGACATCGATGCTGAAACTCAGATGACTTTGGTCTTTGAGACTCTGTCTAAGAAATTTATCCCGTTTAGAGCTACTTTTAATTTAAGCAATAGACGGGATATGACCTTAACATAACTGATGAAACAGTTACAGGAGTTCGAACTGTTGATCAGGGAGTCTCCTGCTGGTGGAAGGCCAACATGGTAGCTACTTCTAGTTCCAATTCTAACTCTGGAAATGGAAAGAAGCAACGGGCCAAGAAAGGGATGTCTTCTATTCCTGCTACTACCAAGAGCAAGAAGAAGAAGAAGAAGAACCCAAAGAAGCTTAAGTGCTTCTTCTGTGGAAAGGTTGGGCATATTAAGAAGCATTGCAAGGACTTCCTTTCCAAAGGAGGTAGGTGTGATCTTCTATATTTGAAAACTTGTTTGGTTGAGGAATCTAGTGACATATGGGTCATAGATTCCGGTGCAACTAATCATGTTTGTGTTTCTCTATAAGGGTTCAAAGAAACGAGAAGTTTACTACATGAGGACTTCACGCTTTTGATGGGCGATGGATCCTTGGTCTCAGCAGAAGCAATGAGAGATGTCCATCTTTACTTTGATAATTATAGGAATTTATTTTTGCAAGATTGTTTTTATGTTCCTAAATTTAAAAGGAATTTAATTTCTGCATCTTGTTTATTTAAAGACTCCTATGTGGTATCTTTTAATGAAAAAGTGGAGATTCGTAAAAACAAATCTTTTATCTGTTCTGGATGGATGCAAAATAATCTATACTTTATCAAACCTAAGATGGACTTATTGCTTAATGCTGAGATAAATGATAATAACTCTAAAAGACTTAAAACTTCTCACTCTAATAAGACTTATCTTTGGCATTTGCGCCTTGGTCACATTAACCTGAATAGGATTCAAAGGTTGGTAAGGGATGGACCTTTAAGTCACTTAAAGGTGAAATCTATACCTCAATGTGAATCTTGTTTGGAGGGTAAAATGACCAAAAGACCATACGGGTCTAAGGGCAATAGGGCCGAAGGGGTTCTAGAACTTGTGCACAGTGATGTTTGAGGACCGATGAACATCCGGGCACGAGGAAGGTATGAGTACTTCGTTACTTTTATTGATGATTACTCAAGGTATGGGTATGTGTGCCTAATGCACCACAAAAATGAAACTTTTGACAAGTTCAGGGAGTTTCGGGCTGAAGTGAAAAAGCAATTGGATAGACCCATAAAGGCACTTCGATCTGATCGAGGTGGAGAATACCTTTCTGATGAGTTCTTGGGACACTTGTTAGAGAATGGGATTTTATCCCATTTGACTGCGCCGGGCACTCCGCAGCAGAATGGCGTAGCGGAGAGAAGAAATAGGAATTTGTTGGACATGGTCAGGTCCATGATGAGTTATTCATCATTACCTTTATCCTTTTGGGGATATGCATTACAAACAACATGTTATCTTTTGAACAATGTGCCTTCAAAATCGGTCCCTAAAACTCCTCACGAGTTGTGGACAAGAAGGAAGACATCCTTAAACCATATTCGCATATGGGGATGTCCGGCTCATGTCCTGTTTAAGGATCCGAGTAAGTTGGAAGCACGTTCAGAAGTTTGCATGTTTGTAGGATATCCAAAAGGGACAAAAGGTATTTTTATAACCTGAAGGAAAATAAAGTCGTGGTTTCTGCTAATGCAACTTTCCTTGAGGAGAGTTACATGGACGACTTTAAACCTCAAAGTAAAGTGGTGCTTGAGGAGTTAAGGAGTGATCAGATCACTTCGGAGGTTCTGAATGAAACCATTCCGATCAGTGTAGAAAAACCAAACAAACCTGAACAACAACCTCAAGGGCTTCGGCGTAGTGGGAGGATTGGGCGTCAACCTGAGAGGTAAATGTTCAATGGGGAAGTCTTCTTGGCTGAACCGGATGAACATGACAAGGATCCTTATACTTACGTAGAGGCTATGGAGGATGTTGATTCAAGACTCTGGACTGAGGCCATGAACATAGAGATGAAGTCTATGGAGACTAATCGGGTCTGGGAGCTTGTGGATCTTCCCGAAGCGGTAAAACCCATAGGGTGTAAGTGGATCTACAAGAGGAAAAGAGGAGTGGATGGAAAGGTCGAAACCTTTAAGGCTAGACTGGTAGCTAAGGGTTATACGCAAAAGGAAGGAATCGATTATGAGTAAACCTTTTCACCTGTAGCCATGCTTAAGTCCATTCGGATTCTCTTGTCCATAGCTGCCGCTCTCGATTACGAGATTTGACAGATGGATGTCAAGACGGCTTTTCTGAATGGCTATCTTGATGAGTCCATTTATATGGAACAACCAGACGGGTTCAAGGTCGCGGGTCAAGAAGGTAAGGTTTGTAAGCTGCTAAAGTCAATTTATGGACTTAAGCAGGCTTCCCGTTCTTGGAACATAAGATTTGATCAAGTGATCAAGACTTATGGGTTCTCACAAAATGTGGATGAACCATGTGTTTATAAACACATTAAAGATGGGAAGGTGGTTTTTCTACTGCTCTATGTAGATGACATTCTGCTAATTGGCAATGACGTTGGGGCATTGTCATTTGTCAAATTATGGTTGACCAAGCAGTTTGACATGAAGGACTTGGGTGAGGCTAATTTTGTTCTCGGTATCCAGATATTTTGGGATAGGAAGAACAAAATGGTAGCTTTGTCACAGGCCAATTACATAGATAAAATTCTCAGGAGGTTTGTAATGCAGGATTCCAAGAAAGGTGGGCAACCATCTAGGTCTGGAATTACTCTTTCTAAGAAAGACTCTCCAAAGTCTTATGAAGAAAAAGAATACATGAAGAAGGTGCCTTATGCTTCGGCAGTGGGTAGTCTCATGTATGCCATGCTTTGCACACGACCGGATATAAGTTATGCGGTCAAGATTGTAAGTCGATTTCAGGCGGATCCAGGACCGAACCATTGGGTTGCGGTAAAGCATATATTCAAGTACCTGAGAAGGACTCGAGGGTATATGCTTGTGTATTCAGGTGAGGACTTAACTCCTCTAGGATACACTGACTCAGATTTTTAATCCTGTCTGGATTCTAGGAAATCAACTTTGGGGTTTGTGTTTACTCTGGGCAGCGGTGCCATCAGTTGGAGAAGTGCGAAGCAAGATTGCACATCGGATTCAACGATGGAGGCCGAGTATGTGGCAGCTAGTGATGCTTCGAAAGAAGCAGTGTGGCTCCGCAAGTTCCTTGGGGATCTTGAGGTAGTTCCTCGTATGGATAAGACGGTATCACTGTACTGTGATAACAGTGCGGCGGTAGCTAATGCTAAGGAACCAAGATTTCATAAGAAGAGTAAGCATATTGATCGGAAGTATCATGTGATAAAGGACTTCGTTGAGGGCAGGCATGTCATGGTGTGCAAGATCGTGTCAGAGGACAATTTAGCTGATCCATTTACGAAGACACTTACTGGGAGAGTCTTCGAGAGGCATGTGGAAGCTATGGGGATGCAAAATTTGCTGTATTTACTCACTTAGCGCAAGTGGGAGATTGTTAGACATGTATGCCCTAAGGGGTAAAAATGTAATACATTTTTGGAGACATTTTTATATCAATAAAGAATTTATTCATTTATATATACCAAATCTTGTCCTCTTTACGTTCATATATGTTGATTGTATGATAAGCGAATAGTAGTCTGAGACTGTCAGTCTAAACCTTTAAGAATTGGGCATATGATGGACTGATTATGCGAAAGACACGATTCTTAAGGTGACAGTCTAAAACATATGATCCGCAATCGAGGAAATAAAGTTGGGTGCTTTATTCATGTAAAGATTGTTATGTTGTCTATATCCCTTTTGGGAGATGGTTTGTCTTGACCATCGAAGTTGGACTCCGTGAATAGAAACATTGGCACGTTGTCATAGGTGACGATATGTTGGATCGGGACATAAAGTGAATTGATTTGGATTAATAATTCTGTCTTGGCAAATTGATTCACTTTAGACAATCATTTGTATTGTATCTTAATCCTAAGATGAATAATGGGCCCGTTGTCTCAACTTGTGTCTTTTGATGTGCCAAAGGGTGACATCCACATCTCAATAGTGGTATGCATGCCGGTACGTTGGAGGCATGACTCTTGATAGCGTAGACTTGTTATTCATAGATGTGGAATCCATAGCTCCTCTTTAGGAGTAATGATATCCTCTTATATGCGTTGTCCTGTAATTGGAAAACTGGAGCGCTCAACCATTTGGATACATAGGTGTAACCGAATGGTATACTATCTTTGGATAGTAAGTTTTCTGATTGTGAGATAATGGAACGTAAGATAAAAATAATCGGGAAGGTAAGACAGAACTTGTCCATAAGCCGATTATGGATTATCATATGGGGATACGATACACATTGAGTTCGAGAGTGCAACTCCAAGCTTTTAGTGGAATAACGTTGGAGTTGATAATTGTGAAATGTATGTCTAGGATATTGGGTTTCATAATTATCATGAGCTTGAACTTTATAGGTCCATTTTGGTCCCCTTTGCTAGCTCACAAAATCCTGTAACGACATGGCGTGCTTTTCTTATAATTGGTGACTTATGTCAGATTTATCAGATTAGTTTAAAATTTGTAAGAATCAAATAATTCATGTTTGTTTATCGGTTGAATTAATTTTGTAAGAAATTAATTTAAGATAAACTTGTTGAATTATTGGGATCGGACAATTCTTGTCTGTTTATCGGTTGATTTAATTTTGGATAAATTAGATCAAGATAAACTTATAGAATTATTGTGAATTGATTTATTTTCTTAGATATTATCTTGATAAAGTTTGTTTTGATCATATAACTTTCTATTGGGTTATTTGAATCAAAACTGAGACTTTATACTATAGAATCTCGGGTGAAAAATAAAAGATTCGTGGAGATATTTATGCGGGAGTTTGACCTGCCGAATGATGTGTTCGGCCTGCCGATGGGGCCTGCTCGGCCTGCCGATCAGGCTGTTCGGCCTGCCGATTAGCGAGTGATAAGATTACGCGTTTTCACATGGATCTTATCAGATATTGATCCGAACTTGATTCTGTTTCGAATTTTTGAGACCTAATCTGATAAGGACTGACCCCAGGACCAATAGGTATAAAAAAGGGAGTGAGTCTCATGATTTACTCATATCAATATTGAGAGATTAAGAGTGATACTCTTCTCGTGAGCATCTGAAAAACTCCCTGAGAGCTTTTGTTCACAAATCACGAACACTAGCTTTGGGTTCTATCTATTGGTTGGAAGGAGAGTCACCGGTGGAAGAGCTGTACATGTGTGTCCACACTCACTCCGGTTGTGGATAGAGAATAGCAAAGAAGACTAGTTGGTTGAGGCTCTTCTAGAACGTTACTTCTCTACACAGATTGCGGAGGTTCTTCGGTACACGAGGTTAGTAAGATCTGTTTAATTTACACATATAGCATGTCAAACTTGTGTTTTGAAAAAATACTCTGATGTTAAAACTTTTAAAATTCCACTACGCACCTCTCACACATTTTTCCAACAATATGTATGCTCGATGTTTGGTGTACCTATTTTAGAGGTCCTATGTTCATCGAGTTGATAAATATAAAGTTCATTTGGAAATATAGGCTTGAACCAAAGATTTGAATTGAAAACACTTAGCAATTCAAATTTTGTAGGAAAAAACTTTGTAGAAAAATTAGTTTGAATCAAAACTTTAGTTCGAATCTATCTTCCCAAATAGGCTCATAATTGTTTTGCCTTTCATTTGAGTTCATCGAGACTTGGTTATTTATTAGTATCATGTTTCTTGTCCTCATATTTCCTGCAGTAAGTAGTTATATGGGTGTGATTATTGATTGTATTACCTTTTCATGCGTTTGAAAGTTGTACATGTGTGTGTGTGTGTATATATATATATATATATAAATTCATTGAAAAAAACCTTTATATCATTTCTAATAAGATGATGGATCATATCATTTTAACTATTGGATTAATTTTTCAACGGTTTAAATTGTGACTAGAAACAATTGTGTATCATGAGCTGTAAACTTTAATTGAGCTAAAAACAATTAAGGTTTTGTTTGACAATAAAGTTAAAACTTATTAGTTTCAATTGTTACAGTATAAAGCTCTCACATACTACAATGTAAAGTAAAAGTATGTTATAGTGTAAAGCTCTCACATGTTACAGTGTTTAAGTCATAACTTCAAGTTCCAGTTACATTTCCAAACACATTCTAATATTATAGATCAGATTGTTGAAAAATCTATAGTTTAAATGATAAGACTTATTGATAGGAGCAAAATTCATATTCTATTATAAGAGCTTGTTTAAAATATATACATATATATATAGGATTTTACTTCCATCTGTCTAGATGGAAGTTTCATAATATAGTTTTATTATTGTTAATTAGTGTAGGTGGCATTGTTAGCGGCATAGGTTAAGATAAATAATCCCCTTACAACCTGCTACAATAGGTTTCCAACTTTGTTCAACTAGGTAAGTGGTAACTATATGTGCATGTTGTGAGCATTTCTGAAAAAAAAAAAAAAAAAAAAAAAAAACATACAAACTGCATTGCTGGAACAACCATGTAACTTGGGAATGGTAAAATCTAACTTGCTTTGATATTAAACGTAACATGCTATACAAAAGCAGTTTGAAAATAAATTTTTTTATTCCGATTATGTGTGTGCGTTATCGTCAATTAACATTTAGGAATAAATAGGTGAGGATGACTACGTAACCCAGATCAATGATAGAAAAGTCAATTTTTTTGGCACCATTTTTGTGGAGAGTAATATTTTTCTAATATTAGATATTAGTAATGGTAATAATTTAGCACATTACATGCAAATTGAAAAGGTGAAGCATGTTTTCTTCTTTTTTTCTTTTATACAAAAGTTGGAGCAATTTTTGTTTTCCATATTGCAAGGTTTTTTTTTTTTTTAATGAATGGCGTGAGACAAGTTGAGAGAGCTAATAAAAAGGGGCAAAAAGTCTTATCAAGATCGTCCTTGTTGAGTTGAAAATCAAAGGAGTAGTCATATTGCCAATAGATGTAGAGACGATTGGTGAATGGCATGAGACAAGTGGAGGGAGCTAATAAATTGAGTAAAAAATCTGATTAAGATCGTCCTTGTTGAATTAAAAATCAGAAGAGTAGTCATACTGCCAATAGTTGTAGAAACGATTGTCTGCTATGGGGTGAATGAAGTAAACACTTTTTATTTTTATTTTTTGATATAAGATGAAGTAAATTTCCATTTTTTATTGGTAAATTTATTTAAAAATTTGTATTTATTAATTAAATTTATCGACTTATGAAAGGTAAAAAAAAAATTAAGTAAATATATTTATAAATATTGATGAGTAACTTAAAGAGAGATCAGCAATGTCTAATCGGTTTGAATCTTCTCAAAAAAGAAGAGAAAAAGGGAAAGAAAAGGAAAAGATATAATACGTAAAAAAAAATGACAAGTCGTTTGTTTGGTCATTTAATAGACAAACGATATGTTTTGACCTTTCTTGTTTGTTCTCTAACGGCAGGTTCTTGTTCTCGAACAGCAATTCATTTTTGTTGCTCAAGACCCACTGACTTGTATGCCTATCGAGACCAGGCGTCGAGATCCCCCATCGCGTGTTGGCAACGGAGACTCACCGGCACGCCGCACTGTTCATCCGAGATCTCCCGTCGATGCACAGTTCAACATCAGCTCTGTAATTCCACACAAGCAGATAACATCACATCCATAAACGACACAATCACAACAAAAACCACAAAATCTCTCCTCCTCCTTCCTCGGCCTCCTCTAGCTCCTCCTTACATTGTTCCGACCTTGACTCCGACATCTCGAGTGCCGACGACGGCTCGCGACAGTCACCGATGCCTTTGCCAGATCGCGCCGCAGATGGCGTACCAAAATCCGCAGCTAAACCTTCTCCCTCAGTAGGGTACGTACATGTAGTGAAATGGTATCATTGATTAAAACACGTTTTACAACTAAGCCTTAAAAGTAAAACGCGTGTCGTTTTTTAAAACTTAATTGTCAAAGGTTAACCGGCTGCAGCGGGTCCCAAGTCAAATGTTATGCCCCTCACCATGGGACAATCCTTACCGTAGAAAGACATCCGAACAGCTGAAATTTTTTGAAGAGATAGATGGACGTGCAACCCTCTATATATATATATATATATATATATATATAATAAATAACATGACTTTTTATTTTTTTTCATTTTATTTTAGAGAGGAAAGCCTTTATATGAATCTTGTGCTGCCAGTACTTCCAAACTCTAATGTCGTCTCTCCCTCCCTGTTCCTCCCCAAAGACTCAAACCCTAAAAAAACCTTCTTCAATGACGGGGACGAACCCGAGTGCTAGGAAGCGCAGACTCATCAAGAAATCAGACCAAACCAAAACGCCCATTAACAAACCCAAGAAGGTCAAAACCCTAGATAAACCCATTTATTCCCCTGAAGAGGAAGAACCAGAACGACCACCACCACCACAACAACAACAACAACAACACCAACAGGACGACATTGACGATTCCGATTCGAGTTCCGACTCCGATTCCAGTTCTGAGTATGAGTCTGATTCCGACTCAGAGAATATCTCCACCCTTCTCGAGCCCTACTCCAAGGACCAGCTTATCGAGCTCATCTGCGACGCCGCCACCAAGGACTCTTCGCTCTTTAATCGCGTCCGTGAGCTTGCCGATCGAGACGTCTGCCACCGCAAGATCTTCGTCCATGGCCTCAGCTGGGACACCACCAAGGAAGCCCTAATCTTCGCCTTCGAGCCGTTCGGCGAGATCGAGGAGTGCAATTTGGTTTTGGACAAGAACACCGGGAAGGCCAAGGGCTACGGATTCGTCCAATTCAAGACTCGGAGATCCGCCATTAAGGCTCTGAAGAACCCTCATAAGAAGATCAAGAATCGCATGGCTTCGTGCCAGCTGGCGTCAGTTGGTCCTGCTTCTTCGGCGGCGGCGGTGGTATCTGCGCCAGCGACGCAGGAGGTACAGGGGAGTAGGAAGATTTACGTGAGCAATGTGCCGGTGGACACCGATGTGGAGAGATTTAGGGCTTTTTTTGCGAAATTCGGGGAAATTGAGGCCGGTCCGATCGGTTTTGATGTTCAGACAGGGCAATCGAGGGGATTCGCTCTCTTTGTGTATAAGACTCAGGAAGGTTTTAAGAAGGCACTTCAAGAGCCGTATAAAATGTTCGAAGGGCACCAATTGCATTGCCAAAAGGCCGCAGAGGGAGGGAAGAGCCGGTACCAGGCGCAGGCGGCGGCTTTGCCGCAGGTGCACCAGGCGCAGCCTCAGCCACCGATGATGTCGGCAGTGCCCCCAAATTTGGGGTTTTTCAATCCGATGATGTATGGCGGGTTTATTCCTGGGTCTGTGAATCCAATGGCGCTGAACCCGGGCATGATTCCGACTAGCCAATTTGGCAGTTTAGGCGGAGGAGCATCCTCAGTGCTCGGTGCATACGCGTCGGGCGCTAATGCGAATGCATCACTGCCGCCGCAGGTTTACCCGAATGCTGTGCAGTTCGGACAGCCTGCGGCGTCCGCCAGTAGGCCACAGGGGGCCGGTGGTGCCATCGCCGGTTACCCATCGTCTTACGCGTGGTATGATATGTTTTCAATGGGTTTCTTTGTGTCTGTTTTTTACTTTTTTGTCTTTCACTGTTTTGTTTATTTTTTGTGTTTATTGGATTTTCTTTTCGGTAGTGTGTTGATTGATTGTTTGTTTCCTGTGTTCTGATTTAAGTTTTTGTGCTTTTTGATTGTTCATTTGGGTTTAAGCTTTTTCTCTTGCTTATTTATTTTATTTGTGTAATTGATGTGGTTTGACTCGTTTAAGGTTTTTTTTTTTTTTTTTTTGTTCTTTTTTTTTTTAGCTTTTCCATGATTTCTGTTCTTTTAGTCATAATGGAATTTTGGGTGTTGATTTATATTTAAGAATTTTATAAAATGTGTTTGATGATTTTATCATTCATGGACTGCTGGGTGTAGTGGCGGAGCCCCATTTTTTTTGTCAGTGGGGGCACTGTGCTCCGTCACTGGCTGAGAGAGGTTTCTGTTTCCCTAGAATCCAGTATTTTAAATTCAAAACTGCATTTTTTTTATTTTTTATTTTTTATTTTTTTGCAAACATGAACATGTTAGTGCAAGAGTTAAGTAAATATTGACCTTTGAAATTGCTATTTTACGTTTTGTCACTATTTCAGATTCATTAAGAGATGCTTTTTTCTACTTGTCAAAGTTTTTTGATGTTTTTTCATGATTTCTTTTGTTCTTGATGAAAATTTCTTTATCTTTATGCACAATATTTTAAATGTTGATTGCTAAAGAGAGGTTTTGAAAAAGAATTGTAATTGTAAACATGAATTTGTTTTTGCTAGGGTTAATTTCCATTTTCCATTCTTTTGGAACTTGGTTTTTCTCTGTTTTCCCTTATTGTTGAGTTCATTGAGGAAGCCCAACAACATAGCCCCCATTTAGTTCATAGGTTCAAAATCATAGTTTAAACCTTTTTGCTACGATTTTTTCTCTCATTAAAATTTGAATTTCTTTTCAATCTCTCTCTTCAAATATGTGAAGCAAATAGAGGACTTTTCATGGTAACTGGAACAAGTTATGTTCCTTTATGTTTAGAAGGGCTACTTTTTCTGGTTATTGTTATCTTCCCGTGTGTTTTGTGCCGAAAACTCGATAATCTTGTCAACGCATGACGCCTTTTTCTTTGTTATTTTTTTACTTATACTTTACCTTTGCATTCTTTATTTTGTAAATCCTTCCTATGTTATCATGTTACTTTGCCATATTTAAACTCAGATGGCAATTCCATAGTCAAAATGACTCGCCTTTGCATCATCCATCTTCCTAGGGAAGACTGTACTCACTCTTTCCAAAACCTTTTAAGTTTAGAAACCTAAGTTCTGCCTTATGGCTTATGCATTTAGAGTTTACGTTAGAGTTTACAACCTTATTATTGGTGTTTCCTGACTTACATAAAGTGCACATGCTATATGTAAATTTTTTATTTTAGATGGTGACCCCTGTTCTTATACAGACTGGTAACCATGCTCGGATTTACTTTTTTGAGCCTATGAATGTTTTTCTCGGAAATTGTAGGAATCACCTTTTTTACAAAACTAATTATGAGTAAATAGCATGTTTGGAAAATATCTGTAATGAATAAGAAATTTGCTAGATCAATAGAAAATTTACTAGTTAAAACTCTATTTACTAAAAGTAAAAAAGTAATTTACTGAGTAAATTTTCTATATATAATAAATATTTTAACTGGCTGTTTACTTCAATTATTTAGTATAAAAACGCTATTACTTAATTCTTCCATGTTTTCCTTATAATATATGTAGCTTTTAATGTTTAAATTGATGATATAATATTTCAAAGGTTTCGATTTCCCAGGCAGATAATTGTTTTCCTCGTTTTTTCTGTCCTTACATACTTAAGCTTTAATATTTGCAGATTAAGTGCAGCTGATCTTCAAGATTGATGGCAATTTCTCAGGGGGAATGTTTATCCTATGAACTAGCTCTAGGTCAAATCACTTTTATGTGATATAGTAGTACATGAATTCCGAAGTTTAATCGATTTTCTCGCAGTCTTCTAACATTTTGGTTTTAGCCAAGCTCAAAAGGACCTTGTTCTGTTGTTCCCTTTTTTTATTTCTAATTTTTAATTCTTACTTCGGATTGTTACTTTCTTAGTTTCTTTGACTCTTTATTTGTAAGATTTGGATTTTCAGTTTATTATACAGTTGCTCGTCTGTTTTTATATTTATTTTACTTTTTGTAATATTTGGCAAGTGATCTTTCTATGGTTTTTGTTTTCTTGTCCAATTTTGGTTAAAATGATTTATCGTCTGCACGTTTTGAGGATTTGATATTTAGTACTAGACATAGGGCTAGTTTCTTCTTCTTCAAACGGCTCTTCTCTTTCTTTCTTTCTTTTTCTTTTTCGTTTTTCTTTTGTTTTGTTTTCGAACGGTCTTTGGCTGGCCTTTTGTGTTATCCAACATGTTATAAAAGAGAATTTTCACGCTGGATTTTCTACACTTTAAGGGTTGTACTTTTCATTTGTTCTGTGCACCTTTGAGACTATGACTTCAGACTTCCAGATTGTTGTTTGTAAATACGCCTTTGGTTCAGGCTCTGCTTCTGAGAATATGAGAGGACATTTTGTGAACATTTTACTCTTATTTCTGTCGCGACTTCTGGAATCTCAAATCGCAACTTCAGCTTCAAAATATTTGTTTTTCAATTTTAACCATCTATGGCTTATTTTCTCCAAATGCATACATTAGGAATGGTATGCGGCCTGCAATATATTATCTTCAAATACCTTCATTATTGAGAGCAAATTAAGTAATATACCACTTTTGTACCATCATTGTTATGTTCTACAACATATTATTTCTTTCGTTGATGCATGTCACTTCTTTTGGTTAAAAAGACCAAAATATCTTTAGATGATACTCGTATGCTTAGCTCTAGTCTAAAGTGCTTATGATCAATTATGTTTGTTTCTCATAAAATGTTATGATTGAAAAACAATGCCTAGAAATGGTGTTTCTCAAAGTAACCCGTCATTTTTAGTTTTGTCGGTTCCTCTAGCAAAACAATTGTTGATGGATCTTCAAAATATAATAGACATGTCCACGTGCAGTAACTAGAAATTTGATAGCAACAGCCACTTGAGGTGCAGAATGCTCTCGGCTATGGACTTTTTTTTTTTTCAGATAGAAAAAAGGGTCTTGGTAAAGGGTATCAATAATTTATTACAAGCCAATCAATGCGCTGCCCACACTGAACTATTATCTAACCATCGAGTGACTTGAGAACTAATGAAACAATCTTTCTAACTCTTGAGAACAATGACTTCTCTGGAAAAGCAGGGACAAGACAATGATATCAGATTCAACTTGGTAAAACAAATTTGGATCAAAATTTGGCTAATTAAGTTTGGTGCTCAAGGCCTGTTTGATGTGAAGGGAAAGGGGCAGGAGGGATGGGGAACAGGCTTTGTGAATGAATTTAAGATTTAGGGTTATCTGGTATGAGATATCAAAGAAGGAATGACGAGTAACTCACAGGGTTTGGTTTTGATCAAGATTAGAAGAAAGAATAAAATATACAAGGGGTTGTTTTCTTCTATTTTCCCCTTTTCAAGTCTATACATCCTTCTTATTCTCGTTGTACCAAGCATGGCCTAAAATTCTGTAGGTAGTACACTCACATTTGTTTGCATGCATTCATTCACAAGTGTCAACATGCTTGTGCTTTTTTCTTCACAAGTATCCAGAATGATGTATCGAGTGACTTGAGAACTAATGAAACAATCTTTCTAACTCTTGAGAACAATGACTTCTCTGGAAAAGCAGGGACAAGACAATGATATCAGATTCGACGTGGTAAAACAAATTTGGATCAAAATTTGGCTAATTAAGTTTGGTGCTCAAGGCCTGTTTGATGTGAAGGGAAAGGGGGAAGGAGGGATGGGGAACAGGCTTTGTGAATGAATTTAAGATTTAGGGTTATCTGGTATGAGATATCAAAGAAGGAATGACGAGTAACTCACAGGGTTTGGTTTTGATCAAGATTAGAAGAAAGAATAAAACATACAAGGGGTTGTTTTCTTCTATTTTCCCCTTTTCAAGTCTATATATCCTTCTTATTCTCGTTGTACCAAGCATGGCCTAAAATTCTGTAGGTAGTACACTCACATTTGTTTGCATGCATTCATTCACAAGTGTCAACATGCTTGTGCTTTTTTCTTCACAAATATCCAGAATGATGTATTTCAACTTTCCCATCCTCTGTCACCTCACGAACCCCGCCACCACCCCACCACCCCCCCCCCCCCCCCCCATAAAAATGGTTCTTGGCTTTATGCATTGAGGTTAGATAATATAGAAACTAGTATATAGCTTAACAAGTAACATAACATTCTCAAATTCATCGATGCCGCTGCTCAAAAGTAATATAGTTGTGCTCGAATTATGAAATGAAATTATAGTTACCAATTAAGCAGCATCCTAGAAAAAGCCCCGCAAAGCTAAATAAAGACCATTAAGTTAGACAACAAGTCACAGAGTAGTAATCTGAGGGGGTGGGGGCTCTCAGTCTCGTGTGGCCTACTAGTTCTACTTCTTCCTTTTCTTGGGTGGCTGGAGAGCTTCCTCCTCTTCATCCTCCTCCTCGTCCTCCTCCTCCCCCTCCTCCTCCTGTTCCTCAACTCCCTCTTCCTCATCCTCATCCTCTTCACCATCACCATCGTCGTCATCGTCATTGTCGTCGTCTTGGTCATCGCCGTTGTCTTCATCATCCTCGCCCTCCTCGCCGTTCTCTTCGGCACCTCCAGCTTCACCTTCTGAGCCCCTCTTTGGGTCACTCTTGTTGTTGGAGTTTTTTCCAAAACCTTCTCCATCTTCAGATGAGAGGTCCTCTTCACCTTCTCCAAATCCACTATCCCCATCGTCGCTATCATCTCCATCTTCTCTGTTGTCATCTCCCTCAGCATCAGTTGGTTCGCCTTCACACTGCACGTGAAGGTCTCCTTGGATTATGGCTTTGGTGATCGATGCGGACCCACAAAGATCCTGCAACCAGTTTTTGGATAAGCACATTGCAAAATATTGTGAATATTTTGCGGTGGTAGATTCAAGTCAGTGGTTCATGATTGGCCAAGCTCAAAATAGTAAGGAATAGTCTACACAACTGAAGAGTAATAAATTATGGCCAAAAAATAACAAAAACAAAAACAAAAATGTAGATGCCATACAGAATACAGAGTAATTGGTTAAGGATCATTTTTTTGGCAAAATAGTTACAGCACTAAGAATAGGAATACGCAACATTAATGACATGACCTGAGTGGTGGTGGTGGTGGTAGAATATGCTGTCAATAGAAAGGGAAAAAGAAATGCTTCTAAACGCCCAAAAAAAAATGGAACATTATTTAAGAATCTTGTTTTATGAAGTGATGCTCAATTTAATAATAGAACAGAAGAAAGTGTCCTATGCAAATGTGGAAAAGGAAAATTTAAAAAAAGTGATTCTATTATTAGTAATGTCCAAAGTGCTGAAAATCTTCAACCACTAGATTGGTCTATCGACAAAGTAGATTTCATTACAAGATGTCACTGAGGCGTCTGACGTATATGGCAACTTCTATAGTATCCATTTTTCAACCTATGAACGCCATGAGTGTCCCCTTTATTTTCTGAATTTCTATTAGTCTGTTTGCCACTCCCAGTTTCCTTGCTCCAAAAAAGGAGGAAAAGAAAAGAAAGAGTTCAGTGGATATGAATAAACATTTACCTAAAAAAAAACATGATGTACGCTCTTATCTAGATTTGTCTCGAAATCTCCCAGAAGAATAGTCTTATTTAGATTTGTCTCAAGATCTCCAAAAAAAAAAAAAAAAGAAAAAAAGAAAGAACACTCTTTTTGTTTTGAACCCTATCCTCGAGGTTGTAGTTTTCGAAACTATCAAAACAAAATTTCAAAAGCCTCCTTTTTATCCGTTTTCACGTCAGCTATTTGGATTGGAACACAAACAAGGACGACAATATATATATATATATATATATATATAAAGCTCAATCCTTGTATTTAGTGGCAAGATAAGTTTAAGAAAAACGAGGGTACAATAGGAACAACACGAGAAAAAAAAAAAAGAAGCATTTTTCCTACTAAATAGGAGCATTATTTTCTTTATTATTGGATAATAGCATAGATATAGTTTAAAAATTATCAGAAAAAAATTATTAAATAGAACAACAATTTAACGAGGGTACAATCGGAACAACATGAAAAAAATTATTTTTCCAACCAAATAGGAGCATTATTTTCTTTATTATTGGATAGTAGCATAGATATAATTTAAATATTAGCAGAAAAAAATATTATTACATAGAGCAACAATTTAAAGTATTCCTTTGGAGATGACAATTAAAGATTTAAACATATGAAATTCAAAATTTTATATGTAAGACCATGTGTTAAGGCATAGCATTGAGCCTTTTTTGGTTTTTTTTTTTTTTTTTTTTTTTTTTGTGGGGGGATTTGCAAAATGACAGCATTGAACTTGCATTCCAAGTCATAGACAGAACTTCCCAAAAAAAAGAAATTTTTCTTACAGAGAATTATGAATGTAATTTTTAATTTTGATCAAAGCCCAAAAAAATGATAGGTCAATAACCTAAGGAAAAACCAGAAGAACGACACGTGCCAAAGATCAGCCCTCGAATATTCCACCCAAAATCATAGTAGCTACTAAAGATTCTCCGCAACTTTGACTTTTGACATCCTAACGCCCCACTTGACACCGCCAGCAAGAGAAGATTTTTCTAGTGTCAGTAGGCCCCACTTGCAATCTCGCAAAACAAAAAGTGGGCCCCACGGGTTCAAAGTACTAAAAACCTCATATTGGATCTCAAAGCGACAACCTAAACCACATCTAATAATACTATTCCACGTCCGAATTTCGAAGGAAAAGAAAAAAAACTTCAACACCAGCCCTACCTAGAAGACGGGGAAAAAAATTAAAAATAAGCTTCTTGTTTCGACGAAAAAAAAAGTAGAATAATACAAAAGTCGTTATTTTTACGTGTGATCTGAAAATTTACACATCAAATTTTGATCTCGATCTCCTCATTGACCGAACCTCCCTGTTCATATAGTGTCTATATCTAGACACAAAAAATATAAAGTCCAAAAAAAATATCCAACTAAAAAATAAAAACGACAGCGCAAGTTAGCAGGTAAAATAGCCAATCTTGGGCGCCACTTTACAGGTTCTGAGAACAACCAAAGCCAACTTAAAATACCAAAACCAACAACGAAATAAACGGTCCGAAGGCGTCTTTTATAGAAAGAACCAGTAAATGATTCAAAATGAAAGAAAAAAATTTGTACAAAAATTATAAAAAAAATATCTAAGCGACAAAAGAAAGAATATAAAAGATAAGACACACACAAAAAGATCAGCTAAACAAGCGGAGGAAGGTTTTTTTAAAAAAAATTATAAGTAAAAATAATTTACGGAAAGGATAGTTTATAGAGGAAAAGTTAACAAACAAACGCATCAAATTTTTTTGCTTAAAAAAAAACACACAAAGAAAAAATCCCACAAAAACGAAGAGAGAGAGAGAACGAAAAAAGAGATGGCAAATTTAGAAGGGAAGAAAAAAAAAAGAAACTTACCAGAGCCAAAAGCTGGCTTCTGAGCAAAGCCGAGACGAACAAAGCGGCTAAAGCCTCCTCAGCGCACGTTAGCGCGCCGTTAACTCCCACCGAACTGTCCTTGGTTTCCATCTGTTTCCGTAAACAGTGAGTCTCCTGCAACCACTGAACAGAAATAAAATATAATTTAAGCTTTTGGCCGTCGGATCTATCCCTTAAATCTCCCCAGCCGTTGGATCCATAAGAAGAGAAAAATAATTTTTAAATTAAAAAAACTGCGTGATTGGAAATACGTAAAATCATGTTCTTTTTTTTTGTTTAATAAGAACAAAGGTTAAAGGAGGGAGGAATTTGCATAACAGATTTTCTCGGGAAAAGGACAAAAAACGACTTTCAGAGAAGGGAAAATCGCCGGCTAAGAACTCAGACGGCGAGTTACGCGAGAAATTACCGGAGATTTCGACGGAAAACCTGTGGGACTAAGCCGGAATCAGAAAATTGCGACCAGTGGAGTCAAAAGTTGAAAAAAGAACCAGAAAATCGGAGGTAAAAAAACATAATCCGAGTTGAAATTCAGTGACTTCAAACCTGAAAAACGGAAGGAGATTGTGGAGCGAGAAAATTTGAGCTGCAAGAAAGGAAAAACAGACAACAAAAAGATTAGTGAACACGGAAGAGGAAAAGATGAAGGAAAATTCGGAAGGAAACTTCTTACCAAGAAGAAGAAGAGGAACAGAGATCTGAGCTCGTAGATGGCAGATCTGAGAGTTTTAGGCTCTAAAACCTGAAGAGAGAAGCATCAGAAGCTCCGTTCATTGTGGACCGTTCGATGGTGATCGTAGAAAACACAGAGAAACCAAGATATAGAAATATCAAGGGTTCAGAGACCGAGAGAGAGAGGGAGAGAGAGAGAGAGCGTGTGAGAAGGTGAGAGGGTGCTGGTGACTGACTGCCCGTAATTCTTCCAGTGAGGTTTCGGGCAGCTCGGGCAGCTCCTCATCATCATGGTAAAGGGGAAAGAAGGGTCCTATTTTGGGCTGCCGAAGAAAGAGGTAAGGAATACGGACAAGTGTGTGTTTCGCATACTACTATCTTGTTTAGCTACTATTTTTTAAAAGTGTTTTTTTTTTATTTATTGTATTGCTGAGGAAATCAGAAAAGATTTGTAAAAAAAAAAAAAATTGTGTACTAAATACTAAAAAAACCTTAAATTAAAAAAAATTATGGTATTTTATTATTCTATATCTTGTATTGTATTTTAAGTTGCTAAACATAATCTAATGCGATGTTTGAGAAGAAAGTTTAAAATTAATTTAGGTTTAAAAACTGTAGAATATAATAATTTTATACTATAAATTTAAAAACTGTAATATATGATAGTTTTATATTGTAAATTTTTACTAATTTTTAATGTAACATGTAAGAATTTTATATAATTCAAAACAAATTTTTCAAACAACCTTTATACTTTTTAAAATATATCATCTATTTGGAAGTTCTCAAAACGTGTACCTTCGAAATTAAAACTCAAGTCAAATTTATATATTCTCTAGGTTAAGAACTAATCATCAACCCAAATTAACAATAGATAAACATGTAGTTAAACATTAATTTACAAATTTACTCTATATAATTTGGATTAAAATTTGAAAAATACATTTTTTCTATCTTTTTCTTAATTTTATAACCAGAATGCCTAATTCGTGTTTGGTTTTAGGTTTATTTATAAATTTCAAAGAGTAAATTCATAAATTTAGGCACCAAATCTTATGTTAACTTTAAAAAGTACAATTTTAACCTGAATTTAAATTTTAAAAGAATAAAATATGAGCTAATAATTTTTTTATACACTTGACATATAAGGTAAAAAAACGGTAAATAATTTAAAATAAAAAAAGAATGCAACCAAGCGTATGATAAATTACATTTTTGAAAAAGCCGCTGGAGTTTTTTTTTTTTTTTTTCTTTTCCATGTAGGTGATCTATAGATCTAAGCATAAAAAAATTCTACATATGTGGAGCCCTGGTTAGGTTGATGAACCTGAGCAGGAGTTAATAAATGATCAACTAGGATTAAGTTACAAAGGCAATAACGACAAAGGTAGCTAGCTAGTTAGCATTTATTTAACATTGTCATATATAAATGCCGACCATTGTGATATCATATGTTTGGTACTTGCTTGGTGTTTGCCAGTATTTATTTGTTTGAATTAATTAATTATTTTCAAAATTGGCTCCGATTTTTTATTTCTAAATTAATTCAACTTGTTGAAAATCAAATCAATCATTTGATTATGCTTTTCGATCGGGCCCATCAAGTTTTTGTCTCACATAAAGCGAACAAACGAGTCAATGACTCTTTCTTTTCTTTCTTTCTTCTTCTTTTTTTTTTTTTTTAAATCTTTGAATTTGTGGTGAGAAGATTATACACAGTTTGAAAACATAATTCAAATCATGTGTCAATTAAATTGATTTAAAATTTAAATTGTATAAAAAAAACACTATAATAAAAATTAATTTAAACCATAATTTTATGATTCAAACTGTATTTCTGAAAATAATAGTAATAATAAGGCAATGCTTATAAGAACCTTTTTTTTCCACAAGATTTGCATCTAACTGTTAAAATGCAACAAGCTCACCCAAGGTTAAATAAGTTCAGATACAGTAAATCAATTAAAATCCAAAAATGAAAACAAAGAAAAAAAAATTTTGATTAGGAAAAAAAAAACCATGATTGTCGGTGATCTCCGACGACCGCTATGGGCCATTGTACCTTACCACAACCATTGGCTGGATCTGAGGTCAGATTGCAGCAACCTATGTCGACGAGCTCACGATCTAATCTAACCAGCTGAGTCCACTCTGTTGCGAAATTAGGTGCAAATCCCCTCCGTTGCAACTCAAACTCGCACGAAACAAGTATAGTGGAGGAGTCCCCTCATGGGTCGTGACAGTAAAAAACGCACAGTGAAAATGGGTCACGACCCATGATTTGTGATGTTTGTGGGTTGCAACCCATCTATCCCCTCAGTCGATCATCTATCTAGATTGTGATAGAGGTCGTGATTTGGTCACAACTGAGATCGCGAACCCTCGCGACTCTGACAAAGGCATTGGATTGCCGTCAATATGAAACTATTGAGCCCCCCACCCTCTCCAATCCACCCACTGTTAGACATATATGCCTTAAAGAGTAAAAATGTAATACGTTTTTGGAGACATTTTTATCAATAAAGAATTTATTCATTTATATATATCAAATCTTGTCCTCTTTACGTTCATATTTGTTAAATATATGTTAAGCAAACTGTAGTCTGAGACTGTCAGTCTAAACCTTTAAGAATTGGGCATATGATGGACTGATTATGCAGAAGACACGATTCTTAAGGTGACGGTCTAAAATATATGATCTGCAATCGATGGAATAAAGTTGGGTGCTTTATTCATGCAAAGATTGTTATGTTGTCTATATCCCTATTGGGAGATGGTTTGTCTTGACCATCGGAGTTGGACTCCGTGAATAGAAACATTGGCACGTTGTCATAGGTGACGATGTGTTAGATCGGGACACAAAGTGAATTGTTTTGGATTAATAACTCTGTCTTGGCAAATTGATTCACTTTAGACAATCATTTGTATTGTATCTTAATCCTGAGATAGATAGTGAGCCCATTGTCTCGACTTGTGTCTTTTGATGTACCAAATGGTGACTCCCACATCTCAATAGTGGTATGCATGCCTGTACGTTGGAGGCATGACTCTTGATGGCGTAGACTTGTTATTCATAGATATGGAATCCATAGCTTCTCTTTAGGAGTAATGATATCCTCTTATATGCGTTATCCTGTAATTGAAAAACTGGAGCGCTCAACGATTTGGATACATAGGTGTAACCGAATGGTATACTATCTTTGGATGGTAAGTTTTCTAATGGTGAGATAATGGAACGTAAGATAAAAATAATCGGGAAGGTAAAACAGAACTTGTCCTTAAGCTGATTATGGATTATCATATGGGGATACGATACACTATGGTATGTCATGGAGACTTAGCTATACAGGTTTTGTAATTCTATAAAGTTCGAGAGTGCAGCTCCAAGCTTTTAGTGGAGTAGCGTTGGAGTTGATAATTGTGAAATGTATATCTGGGATATTGGGTTTTATAATTATCGTGAGCTTGAAGTTTATAGGTCCATTTTGGTCCACTTTGCTAGCTCATAAAATCCTGTAACGATACGGCGTGCTTTTTCAATAATTGGTGACTTATGTCAGATTTATCAGATTGGTTTAAAATTTGTAAGAATCAAATAATTCATGTCTGTTTTTTGGTTGAATTAATTTTCTAATAAAATTAATTTAAGATAAACTTGTTAAATTATTGGGATCAGATAATTCATGTCTGTTTATCGGTTGATTTAATTGGATAAATTAAATCAAGATAAACTTGTAGAATTATTGTGAATTGATTTATTTTCTTAGAGATTATCTTGATAAAGTTTGTTTTGATCAGATAACTTCTCTATTGGGTTATTTGAATCAAAACTAAGACTTTATCCTATAAAATCTCAAGTGGAAAATAAAAGATTTGCGGAGATATTTACGCGGCAGTTCGGCCTGCCGATCAGGCTTCGGCTTGCCGATCAGCGAGCGATAAGATTACGCATTTTCACACGGATCTTATCAGATATTGATCCAAACTTGATTCTGTTTCGAGTTTTTGAGACATAATCTGATAAGGACTGACCCCAGGACCAATCGCTATAAAAAGGGAGTAAGTCTCATGAGTTACTCAGATCAATTGAGAGATTAAGAGTGATACTCTTTTGGTGAGATTTGAAAACTCCCTGAGAGCTTTTGTTCACAAATCACGAACACTAGCTTTGGGTTCTCTCGATTGGTTGGAAGGAGAGTCACCGGTGGAAAAGCTGTACGTGTGAGCCCACACTCACTCCGATCGTGGATGGAGAATAGCAAAGAAGACCGGTTGGTTGAGGCTCTTATAGAACGTTACTTCTCTTCACGGGTTGCAGAGGTTCTTCGGCACACAAATGTTAGTAAGATCTATTTAATTTATACATATAGCATGATAAACTTGTGTTTTGGAAAATACTCTGATGTTAAAATTTTAAAATTCCTGCTGCGCACCTCACATTGTTTTTTCCAACAATTGGTATCAGAGCCAAGGTTTTTACGTAAATTTACGAGTTTGTAATCATACTATATGTATAAATTTTGTGATCTTAATCTCTCCTATGCTTGAATTTAATTTTATAGAGAGTTGGCACTCTAGGTTTCTATATAATTATATGTTGTCATTGATTATATGGTGAATGTTCATTAATTAATTATGGTTGATTAAATTGTTATTTAATTATTTATTAATTTATTAATTTATACCGGTTATGGTTCCTTAGAGGTTAGAATATGTATTTAGGTTTTTCATGTAATTAGATAGCGGACTATCATCTCCGTCTAAAAATTGTTATTTAATTTTAAATTTGTGAAAATTTTGTAATTAAATAATTATTCAGAGAAAACAAAACTGGAAGGCGGATCTAGAAGATGGATGATGGCGCACCCAAGTATTTTCTAAGTCTCTAATTTTATGTTTTTGAATTGTTGAAAATAAAATTGATGAATTGCATTAAAATTGTATTTTCTGGAATGGAGATTTATGCTCAGTTGGCATGCCGAACATCACAGTTCGGTAGGCCGATGGTCATAGATCGGCAGGCTGGACGTTTGGTTCGACAGGCCGTCAGTGGGGCAGAAATCGACTGGCTCTGCCGGCAGGCCGAACTTCCAGTTTGGCATGTCGAACTCTCATGGGTCGGCAGGTCGATCTTTCGATCGGCAGGCCGATGAAGCATGACCGGCAGGCCGATCACCCAGATCGGCCTACCGATCGAGAACTGCAAATTTTTCAAAAAAGGTACAATTTTTGCGGGGCAATTTTAATTTTATTTTTGAGATGATTCTGAGAAACATTAAATTTGGATATGACCAGAAATATGAATTATTTGATTCATACGGGATTGAAGACTTGAAGATGGGAATTACGTGAAGAATGATACAACTTGAGGATTCAAGGATGAAGAATCGATATATGTCTCGATTATTCTCTTGTAATCTTAGTTTTCTATTCTCCAAGGTGGAACCATAATATTACGGTAATTATTATTTTGCTTGTAGCTTTGCTTGATTGCTTTGCTTGTCTGCATTATAATATGATTTGCCATGTATATTGATAACATGTCATATAGAATAGGAAATGCCACTCATATTAAAATTGTTCATGCAGAATTTTAAAATAAAACCTTGACTTCAAAAGATTGAGTGGGAGAAGGTTTTCGAAGAGAGAACCTAAGGCCTCCATCGTTGGTCCATAGGAAGAACATGGTGGTCCCGACCATTAGGAAGGGATTTCTATTATGTACCAGATTTGATCTCTGAGAGGATAAGGTATTTTAGCATGATTTATGGTTGCACACCCCTAGGTGGTGATTATAAATCATGGATAAAATATTGAAACGATGGTTATACACTCATGTTAATTTTATTATTAACCTCCCCTAGGAGCTTTGTTAATAAAATTGATGGCCAAAGAAACGATTATTAATATATGCTGGTTCATACGGGTCTTGGATGGCATATATTAATCGGGAGGGGATCCGTGTTCCTGATTGAATTTGGCATGACTCCCCTAGGAGCTTGTTGAATTCTGAGTTGGGAATTATTGTTGTAATGTTGTGATATTTTCAAGGTTTTGACACATAAACACATTTGTATGATTTTACATGATTGTGTTATCTTACTAAATTATTATGATATGTTTGCTTATGTTTGGTATATGATTCTTTATTATAGATTAAAAATGTCTAAAAACGCTTTATCATCGATACTTGACAAAAACCTGTTAACTGGTGAGAATTACAATGATTGAAAACGAAACCTGGATATCGTCCTGTCCTTTGAGAAACTAAAATATGTTCTGACAACCCCTTGTCCTCCCGAGCCTACGGGAGACTCATCTAATGAGCAATTCCAATCATATGACCGTTCGAAAGATGCCAATGATCAGGCCCGTTGCTATGTTATCGCCAGCATGAATAATGTGCTGCAGGCTCAACATCAAGATTATGAGACTACGAAACAGATCTTGGATAATCTTAAGGACATGTTTGGAGGCCAGGCCATAACAAAGCAGCAAGGGGCGCTTCGGAAACTCTTAAACTGTAGACAAAGACTGGGGACATCTTTAAAGCAGCATATGATGTTGGTCATGGGTTATCTAGCTGAGGCTCAAACCAATGGAACCGACATCGATGCTGAAACTCAGATGACTATGGTCTTTGAGACTCTGTCTAAGGAATTTATTCCGTTTAGAGCTACATTTAATTTGAGCAATAGACAGGATATGACCTTGACAGAATTAATGAAACAGTTACAGGAGTTTGAACAGCTGATCAGGGAGTCTCCTACGGGTGGTGGGCCAACATGGTAGGTGCTTCTGGTTCCAACCCCAACTCTGGAAATGCAAAGAAGCAACGGCCCAAGAACGGGAAGTCTTCTGTTCCTGCTAACACCAATAGCAAGAAGAAGAAGAACCCAAAGAAGCTTAAGTGCTTCTTCTATGGAAAGGTCAGACATATGAAGAAGAATTGCAAGGACTTCCTTTCTAAAGGAGGTTGGTGTGATCTTCTGTATTTAGAAACTTGTTTGGTTAAGGAATCCAGTGACATTTGGGTCATAGATTTCGGTGCAACTAATCATGTTTGTGTTTCTCTCCAGAGGTTCAAAGAAACGAAAAGTCTGCCACATGAAGACTGCACGCTTCGGATGGGCGATGGATCCTTGGTCTCAACAGAAGCAGTGGGAGACATCTATCTTTACTTGGATAACTATAGGAATTAATTTTGCAAGATTGTTTTTATGTTCCTAAATTTAAAAGGAATTTAATTTTTGTATCTTGTTTATTGAAAGACTCCTACGTGGTATCTTTTAATAAAAAAGTGGTGATTCGTAAAAATAAATCTTTTATCTATTCTGGATGGATGCAAAATAATTTATATTTTATCAAACCTAAGATGGCTTTATTGCTTAATGCTGAGATGAATGATAATAACTTTAAAAGACTTAAAACTTCTCACTCTAATAAGACTTATCTTTGGCATTTATGCCTTGGTCACATTAACCTAAATAGGATTCAAAGGTTGGTAAAGGATGGACCTTTAAGTCACTTAAAGGTGGAATCTATACCTCAATGTGAATCTTGTTTGGAGGGTAAAATGACAAAAGACCATTCGGGTTTAGAGGCAATAGGGCCGAAGGGGTTCTAGAACTTATGCATAGTGATGTTTGCGGACCAATGAACATCCGGGCACAAGGAGGGTATGAGTACTTCGTTACTTTTATTGACGATTACTCAAGGTATGGGTATGTGTGCCTAATGCACCACAAAAGCGAAACTTTTGACATGTTCAGGGAGTTTCGGGCTAAAGTGGAAAAGCAATTGGGTAGACCTATAAAGGCACTTCGATCTGATCGAGGTGGAGAATACCTTTCTGATGAGTTCTTGGGACACTTGTTAGAGAATGGGATTTTATCCCATTTGACTGCGTCGGGCACTCCGTAGCCGAATGGCGTAGTAGAGAGAAGAAATAGGACTTTGTTGGACATGGTCAGGTCCATGATGAGTTATTCATCATTACCTTTATCCTTTTGGGGATATGCACTACAAACTGCATGTTATCTTTTGAGCAATATGCCTTCAAAATTGGTCCCTAAAACTCCTCACGAGTTGTGGACAAGAAGGAAGACATCCTTAAACCATATTCACATATGGGGATGTCTGGTTCATGTCCTGTTTAAGGATCCGAGTAAGTTGGAAGCACGTTCGGAAGTTTGTGTGTTTGTAGGATATCCAAAAGGGACAAAAGGGGGTTATTTTTATAACCCGAAGGAAAATAAAGTCGTGGTTTCTGCTAATGCAACTTTCGTTGAGGAAAGTTACATGGACGACTTTAAACCTCGAAGCAAAGTGGTGCTTGAGGAGTTAAGGAGTGATCAGATCACTCCGGAGGTTCCGAATGAAACTGTTCCGATCAGTGTAGAAAAACCAAACAAACCTAAACAACAACCTCAAGGGCTTCGGCATAGTGGGAGGATTGGGCATCAACCTGAAAGGTATATGTTCAATGGGGAGGTCTTCTTGGCTGAACCAGATGAACATGACAGGGATCCTTATACTTACGCAAGGCTATGGAGGATGTTGATTCAAAACTTTGTACAGCGACCATGAACATAGAGATGAAGTCTATGGAGACTAATCATGTTTGGGAGCTTGTAGATCTTCCCGAAGGGGTAAAGCCCATAGGGTGTAAGTGGATCTACAAGAGGAAAAGAGGAGTGGATGGAAAGGTCGAAACCTTTAAGGCTAGACTGGTAGCTAAGGGTTATACGTAAAAGGAAGGAATCGATTATGAGGAAACCTTTTCGCCTGCAGCCATGCTTAAGTCCATCCAGATTCCATAGCTACTGCTCTCGACTACGAGATTTGGTAGATGGATGCCAAGACGGTTTTTCTAAATGGCTATCTTGATATGTCCATTTATATGAAACAACCAGACGGGTTCAAGATCACGGGTCAAGAGGGTAAGGTTTGTAAGCTGCTAAAGTCAATTTATGGACTTAAGCAGGCTTCTCGTTCTTGGAACATAAGATTTGATCAGGTGATCAAGACTTATGGGTTCTCACAAAATGTGCATGAACCATGTGTTTACCAACACATTAAGGACGAGAAGGTGGTTTTTCTACTGCTCTATGTAGATGACATTCTGCTAACTGGCAATGACGTTGGGGCGTTGTCATTGGTCAAATTATGGTTGGCCAATGAGTTTGACATGAAGGACTTGGGTGAGGCTAATTTTGTTCTCGATATCCAAATCTTTCGGGATAGGAAGAACAAAATGATAGCTTTGTCTCAGGCCGGCTACATAGATAAAATTCTCAGGAGGTTTGCAATGCAGGATTCCAAGAAAGGTGGGCAACCATCTAGGTCTGGAATTACTCTTTCTAAGAAAGACTCCCCAAAGTCTTATGAAGAAAGAGAATACATGAAGAAGGTGCCTTATGCTTCGGCAGTGAGTAGTCTCATGTATGCCATGCTTTGCACACAACCGGATATAAGTTATGCGGTCGGGATTGTAAGTCGATTTCAGGCAAATCTAGGACCGAACCACGGGTTGCGGTAAAGCATATTTTCAAGTACCTGAGAAGGACTCGAGGGTATATGCTTGTGTATTCGGGTGAGGACTTGACTCCTCTAGGATACACTGACTCGAATTTTCAATCCTGTCTAGATTCTAGAAAATCGACTTCGGGGTTTGTGTTTACTCTAGGCGGCGGTGCCATCAGTTGGAGAAGTGCGAAGCAAGATTGCACTTCTGATTCAACGATGGAGGCCGAGTATGTGACAGCTAGTGATGCTTTGAAAGAAGCAGTGTGGCTCCACAAGTTCCTTGGGGATCTTGAGGTAGTTCCTGGTATGGATAAGGCAGTATCATTGTACTGTGATAACAGTGCGGCGGTAGCTAATGTAAAGGAACCAAGATTTCACAAGAAGAGTAAGCATATCGATCGGAAGTATCATGTGATAAAGGACTTCGTTGAAGGCAGGCATGTCACGATGTACAAGATCGCATCAGAGGACAATTTAGTTGATCCTTTTATGAAGACACTTACTGGGAGAGTCTTCGAGAAACATATGGAAGCTATAGGGATGCGAGATTTGTCATATTTACTCACTTAGTGCAAGTGGGAGATTGTTAGACATGTATGCCCTAAGGAGTAAAAATATAATACGTTTTTGGAGACATTTTTATCAATAAAGAATTTATTCATTTATATGTACTAAATCTTGTCCTCTTTACGTTCATATTTGTTGAATGTATGTTAAGCAAACAGTAGTCTGAGACTGTCGGTCTAAACCTTTAAGAATTGGGCATATGATGGACTGATTATGCGGAAGACACGATTCTTAAGGTGACGGTCTAAAACATATGATCCGCAATCGATGGAATAAAGTTTGGCGCTTTATTCATGCAAAGATTGTTATGTTGTTTATATCCCTATTAGGAGATGGTTTGTCTTGACCATCGGAGTTGGACTTCGTGAATAGAAACATGACATGTTGTCATAGGTGACGATGTGTTGGATCGGGACACAAAGTGAATTGATTTGGATTAATAATTCTGTCTTGACAAATCGATTCACTTTAGACAATCATTTGTATTGTATCTTAATCCTGAGATGGATAGTGGGCCCATTGTCTCGACTTGTGTCTTTTGATGTACCAAAAGGTGACTCCCACATCTCAATAGTGGTATGCATGCCGGTACGTTGGAGGCATGACTCTTGATGGCGTAGACTTGTTATTCATAGATATGGAATCCATAGCTCCTCTTTAGAAGTAATGATATCCTCTTATATGCGTTATCCTGTAATTGAAAAACTAGAGCGCTCAACCATTTGGATACGTAGGTGTAACCGAATGATATACTATCTTTGGATAGTAAGTTTTCTAATGGTGAGATAATGGAACGTAGGATAAAAATAATCGGGAAGGTAAGACAAAACTTGTCCTTAAGTTGATTATGGATTATCATATAGGGATACGATACACTGTGATATGTCATGGAGACTTAGCTACAGGCTTTGTAATTTTATAAAGTTTGAGAGTGCAGCTCCAAGCTTTTAGTGGAGTAGCGTTGAAGTTGATAATTGTAAAATGTATATCTGGGATATTGGGTTTCATAATTATCGTGAGCTTGAACTTTATAGGTCCATTTTAGTCCCCTTTGCTAGCTCACAAAATCTTGTAACGATACGGCATGCTTTTTTAATAATTAGTGACTTATGTCGGATTTATCGGATTGGTTTAAAATTTGAAAGAATCAAATAATTCATGTCTGTTTATTGGTTGAATTAATTTTGTAATAAAATTAATTTAAGATAAACTTGTTGAATTATTGGGATCGGATATTTTAATATTAAAAATTTTACTTTTACACTTTAATAATTATGATAAAAAGCAGACCTTGTTGGAAAAATAATACGCAGCAAAATTTTAAAAATTTTATATCAGAGTATTTTTCAAAACATAAATTTGACACGCTATATGCATAAATTAACCGGATCTTACTAACCTTTGAATACCGAAGAACTCCTGCAATCCGTGAAGAGAAGTAACGTTCCAAAAGAGCCTCAACCAACTGGTCTTCTTTGCTATTCTCTATCCACGATCGGAGTGAGTGTGGGCTCACACGTACAGCTCTTCCTCAGGTGACTCTCATTCCAACCAACTAAGAGAACCGAAAGTTAGCGTTTGTGATTTGTGAACAAGAGCTCTCAGGGAGTTTCAAATTCTCACCAGCTGAGTATCACTCTTAATCTCTCAATTGATCTAAATAACTTATGGGACTTACTCCCTATTTAAAGAGGTTGAGTCTAGGGTCAGTCCTTATCAGATTAGGTCTTAAAACTTTGAATCAGAATCAAATTCGGATCAATATCTGATGAAATTCTTGTAAAGATGCGTGATCCTTTTTTTCGCGCATTGACGGCCGATCTGCCTAATCGGTAGGTTGAACTAGCGCCATCGGCAGGCCGAACTTGATGATCGTCATGCCAAACTGTCGAAAAAAAAATCTCAACGAATCTTTTATTTTCCACCCAAGATTCTATAGGATAAAGTCTCAGTTTTAATTCAAATAACCCAATAGAAAAGTTATCTAATCAAAACAACTTTATCTAGATGATCTCTAGGAAAATAAATGAATTCCTAATAATTCTACAAGTTTATCTTGATCTAATTTATTTAGAATTAAATCAATCGATAAACAGACAAGAATTATCCGATCCTAATAATTCAACAATTTTATCTTGAATTAATTTTATCACAAAATTAATTCAACCGATAAACAGACATGAATTATTTGATTCTTCTGAATTTCAACCAATCTAATAAATCTGACATAAGTCACAATTATTGGAAAAAGCATGCCGTATTGTTACAGGGTGTTGTGAGCTAGCAAAGGAGACCAAATGGACCTATATAGTTCAAGCTCCCGATAATTACGAAACCCAATATCCCAGATATACTTTTATAATTATCAACTCTAACGCTATTCCACTAAAAGCTTAGAACTACACTCTCGAACTACATAGAATTACGAATCCCGTATAGCTAAGTCTCCAAGACATATCATAGTGTATCGTATTCCTATGGGATTATCCATAATCAGCTTAAGGATAAGTTCTGTCTTACCTTTCTGATTATTTTTATCTTACATTTCATTATCTCACTATCAGAAAACTTACTATCCAAAGACTATATACCATTCGGTTACACCTATGATCTAGATGGTTGAGCGTTCCAGTTTTTCAATTACAGAATAACGCATATAAGATGATATCACTACTCCTAAAGAGGAGCTATGGATTCCATATTTATGAATAACAGGTCTATGCTATCAAGAGTCATGCCTTCAACATACCGGCATGCATACCACTATTAACATGTGGGTGTCACCCTTTGATACATCAAAAGACACAAGTCTAGACAATGGGCCCACTATTCATCTCAGGATTAAGATACAATACAAATGATTATCTAAAGTGAATTGATTTGCTGAGACAGAATTATTAATCTAAATTAATTCACTTTATGTCCCAATCCAACACATCGTCACCTATGACAATGTGCCAATATTTCTATTCACGGAGTCCACCTCGATGGTCAAGATAAACCATCTCCCAATAGGGATATAAACAACATAACAATCTTTACATGAATAAAGCGCCCAACTTTATTCCCTCGATTGCGGATCTTATGATTTAGACCGTCACCTTTGTTAGACATGTATGCCCTAAGGAGTAAAAATGTAATACGTTTTTGGAGACATTTTTATATCAATAAAGAATTTATTCATTTATATATACTAAATCTTGTCCTCTTTACGTTCATATTTGTTGAATGTATGTTAAGCAAACAGTAGTCTGGGACTGTCAGTCTAAACCTTTAAGAATTGGGCATATGATGGACTGATTATGCAGAAGACACGATTCTTAAGGTGACGGTCTAAAACATATGATCCGCAATCGAGGGAATAAAGTTGGGCACTTTATTCATGTAAAGATTGTTATGTTGTCTATATCCCTTTTGGGAGATGGTTTTTCTTGACCATCAGAGTTGGACTCCGTGAATAGAAACATTGGCGCGTTGTCATAGGTGACGATGTGTTGGATCAGGACATAAAGTGAATTGATTTGGATTAATAATTCTATCTTGGCAAATCGATTCACTTTAGACAATCATTTGTATTGTATCTTAATCCTGAGATGAATAATGGGCCCGTTGTCTCGACTTGTGTCTTTTGATATGCCAAAGGGCGACACCCACATCTCAATAGTGGTATGCATGCCGGTACGTTGGAGGCATGACTCTTGATAGCGTAGACTTGTTATTCATAGATATGGAATCCATATCTCCTCCTTTAGGAGTAATGATATCCTCTTATATGCGTTGTCCTGTAATTGGAAAACTGGAGCACTCAACCATTTAGATACATAGGTGTAACCGAATGGTATACTATCTTTGGATAGTAAGTTTTCTGATAGTGAGATAATGGAACGTAAGATAAAAATAATCGAGAAGGTAAGACAAAACTTGTCCTTAAGCCGATTATGGATTATCATATAGGGATATGATACACTTTGATATGTCATGGAGACTAAGCTGTATGAGCTTCGTAATTCTATAAAGTTCGAGAGTGCAGCTCCAAGCTTTTAGTGGAGTAGCGTTGGAGTTGATAATTGTGAAATGTATATCTGGGATATTGGGTTTCATAATTATCATGAGCTTGAACTTTATAGGTCCATTTTTGTCCCTTTTGCTAGCTCACAAAATCCTGTAACGACACGGCGTGCTTTTCCAATAATTGGTGACTTATGTCGGATTTATCAGATTGGTTTAAAATTTGTAAGAATCAAATAATTCATGTCTGTTTATCGGTTTAATTAATTTTGTAATAAAATTAATTTAAGATAAACTTGTTGAATTAATGGGGTCAGACAATTCTTGTCTGTTTATAGGTTGATTTAATTTTGGATAAATTAGATCAAGATAAACTTGTAGAATTATTGTGAATTGATTTATTTTCTTAGAGATTATCTTGATAAAGTTTGTTTTGATCAGATAACTTTCTATTGGGTTATTTGAATCAAAACTGAGACTTTATCCTATAGAATCTTGGGTGGAAAATAAAATATTCGTGGAGATATTTACGCAGGAGTTCGGCCTGCCGATCAGCGAGTGATAAGATTATGCGTTTTCACGTGGATCTTATCAGATATTGATCCTAACTTGATTCTGTTTTGAATTTTTGAGACCTAATATGATAAGGACTGACCCCAGGACCAATAGGTATAAAAAGGGAGTGAGTCTCATGATTTACTTAGATCAATATTGAGAGATTAAGAGTGATACTCTTCTAGTGAGCATCTGAAAACTCCCTGAGAGCTTTTGTTCACAAATCACGAACACTAGCTTTGAGTTCTCTCTATTGGTTGGAAGGAGAGTCACCGGTGGAAGAGCTGTAGTGTGAGCCCACACTCACTCCGGTTGTGGATAGATTATAGCAAAGAAGACCAGTTGGTTGAGGCTTTTCTAGAACGTTACTTCTCTACACAGGTTGCGGAGGTTCTTCGGTACACGAGGTTAGTAAGATCTATTTAATTTACACATATAGCATGTCAAACTTGTGTTTTGGAAAAATACTCTGATGTTAAAATTTTTTAAAATTTCGTTGCGCACTTCTCACACATTTTTCCAACAATTGGTATCAGAGCCGAAGGTTTTTACATAAATTTGCAAGTTTGTGATCATGTTATACATGTAAATTTTGTGATCTTAATCTCTCATATGCTTGAATTTAATTTTATAGAGAGATGGCACTCTAGGTTTATATATGGTGAATTTTCATTAATTAATTATGGTTGATTAAATTGTTATTTAATTATTTATTAATTATTTAATATCGGTTATGGTTCCTTAGAGGTTAGAATTTGTATCTAGGTTTTTCATGTAATTAGATGACGGACTGTCATCTCCGTCTAGGAATTATTGTTTAATTTAAAATTTATGAGAATTTTGTAATTAAATAATCATTCGGAGAATACGGATCTAGAAGATTGATGATGGCGCACCCAGGTATTTCTTGAGTCTCTAATTTTATGTTTTTGAATTGTTGAAAATAAAATTGATGAATTGCATTAAAATTGTATTTTTTGGAATAAGGGATTTCTACTCGGTCGACATGCCGGACATCATAGTTCGACAGGCCGATGGTCACAGATCGGCAGGCCGGACGTGTGGTCCGGTACGCAGTCAATGGAGCAGAAATTGGTTGGCTCTACTGGCTAGCCGAACTTCCAATTCGGCATGTCGAACTTTCATGGGTCGATAGGCCGATCTCCTAGATCGGTAGGCCGATGAAGCATGACCGGCAGGCCGATTACCCAAATCGACCTACCGACCGAGAGCTGAAAAATTTCCAAAAAAGGTGCAATTTTTGCAATGCAGCTTTAATTTTATTTTTGAGATGATTCTGAGAAACATTAAATTTGGATATGACCGGAAATATGAAGTATTTGATTCATATGGGATTGAAAACTTGAATATGGGAATTTTGTGAAGAAGGATACAGCTTGAGGATTCAAGGATGAAGAATGGATATATGTCTCGATTATTCTCTTGTAATCTTAGTTTTCTATTCTCTAGGGTGGAACCATAATATTATGGTTATTATTATTTTGCTTGTAGCTTTGCTTGATTGCTTTGTTTGTCTGCATTATAATATGATTTGCCATGTATATTGATAACATGTCATATAGAATAGGAAATGCCACTCATATTAAAATTGTTCATGCAGAATTTTAAAATAAAACCTTGACTTCAAAAGATTGAGTGGGAGAAGATATTCGAAGAGAGAACCTAAGGCCTCCATCGTTGGTCCATAGGAAGAACATGGTAGTCCCGACCATTAGGAAGCGATTTCTATTATATACCAGATTGGATCTCTGAGAGGATAAGGTATTTTAGCATGATTTATGGTTGCACACCCCTAGGTGGTGATTATAAACCATGGATAAAACATTGAAATGATGGTTATACACTCACGTTAATTTTATTATTAACCTCCCCTAGGAGCTCTGTTAATAAAATTGATGGCCAAAAAAATGATTATTAATATATACTGGTTCATACGGGTCCTGGATTGCATATATTAATCGGGAGGGGATCCGTGTTCCTGATTGAATTTGGCATGACTCCCTTAGGAGCTTGTTGAATTCTGAGTTCGGAATTATCGTTGTAAGGTTGTGATATTTTTAAGGTTTTGACACATAAACACATTTGTATGATTTTACATGATTGTGTTATCTTACTAAACTATTATATGTTTGCTTATGTTTGGTATATGGTTCTTTATTGTAGATTGAAAATGTCTAAAAATGCTCTATCATCGATACGTGACAAAAACCAATTAATCGGTGAGAATTACAATGATTGGAAACGGAACCTAGATATCGTCCTGTCCTTTGAGAAACTAAAATATGTTCTGACAACCCCCTGTCCTCCCAAGCATACGGGAGACTCATCTAATGAGCAATTCCAAGCGTATGACTGCTGGAAAGATGCTAATGATCAGGCCCGCTGCTATGTTATGGCTAGCATGAACAATGTCCTGCAGGCTCAACATCAGGATTATGAGACTGTGAAGCAGATCTTGGATAATCTTGAGGACATGTTTGGAGGCTAGGCCATAACAAAGCGGCAAGGGGCGCTTCGGAAACTTCTAAACTGTAGACAGAGATCGGGGACATCTATAAAGGAGCACATGATGTTGGTCATGGGTTACCTCGCTGAGGCTCAAACCAATGGAGCCGACATCGATGCTGAAACTCAGATGACTATGGTCTTTGAGACTCTGTCTAAGGAATTCATTCCGTTTAGAGCTACTTTTAATTTAAGCAATAGACGGGATATGACCTTAACAGAACTAATGAAACAGTTACAGGAGTTCGAACTGCTGATCAGGGAGTCTCCTGTTGGTGGAGAGGCCAACATGGTAGCTACTTCTGGTTCCAATTCTAACTCTAGAAACAAAAAGAAGCAACGGGCCAATAAAGGGATATCTTCTGTTCCTGCTAACACCAAGAGCAAGAAGAAGAAGAAGAAGAACCCAAAGAAGCTTAAGTGCTTCTTCTGTGGAAAGGTCGGGCATATCAAGAAACATTGCAAGGACTTCCCTTCCAAAGGAGGTGGGTGTGATCTTCTATATTTAGAAACTTGTTTGGTTGAGGAATCCAAGGACATCTGAGTCATAGATTTTGGTGCAACTAATCATGTTTGTGTTTCTCTGTAGGGGTTCAAAGAAACGAGAAGTCTACTACATGAAGACTTCACGCTTCTAATGGGCGATGGATCCTTGGTCTCAGCGAAAGCAGTGGGAGATGTCCATCTTTATTTTGATAATTATAGGAATTTATTTTTGCAAGATTGTTTTTATGTTCCTAAATTTAAAAGGAATTTAATTTCTGTATCTTGTTTATTTAAAGACTCCTACGTGGTATCTTTTAATGAAAATGTGGTGATTCGTAAAAACAAATCTTTTATCTGTTCTGGATGGATGCAAAATAATCTATACTTTATCAAACCTAAGATGGACTTATTACTTAATGCTGAGATAAATGATAATGACTCTAAAAGACTTAAAACTTCTCACTCTAATAAGACTTATCTTTGGCATTTGCGCCTTGGTCACATTAACCTGAATAGGATTCAAAGGTTGGTAAGGGATGGACCTTTAAGTCACTTAAAGGTGGAATCTATGCCTCAATGTGAATCTTGTTTGGAGGGTAAAATGACCAAAAGACCATACGGGTCTAGAGGCAATAGGACCGAAGGGGTTCTAGAACTTGTGCATAGTGATGTTTGCGAACCAATGAACATCTGGGCACGAGGAAGGTATGAGTACTTTGTTACTTTTATTGACGATTACTCAAGGTATGGGTATGTGTGCCTAATGTACCACAAAAGTGAAACTTTTGACAAGTTCAGGGAGTTTCAGGCTGAAGTGGAAAAGCAATTAGGTAGACCCATAAAGGCACTTCGATCTGATCGAGGTGGAGAATACCTTTCTGATGAGTTCTTAGGACACTTGTTAGAGAATGGAATTTTATCCCATTTGACTGCGCCGGGCACTCCACACCAGAATGACGTAGCGGAGAAAAGAAATAGGACTTTGTTGGATATGGTCAGGTCCATGATGAGTTATTCATCATTACCTTTATCCTTTTGGGGATATGCACTACAAACTGCATGTTATCTTTTGAGCAATGTGCCTTCAAAATTGGTCCCTAAAACTCCTCACGAGTTGTGGACAAGAAGGAAGACATCCTTAAACCATATTCGCATATGGGGATGTCTAGTTCATGTCCTGTTTAAGGATCCGAGTAAGTTGGAAGCACGTTCGGAAGTTTGTGTGTTTGTAGGATATCCAAAAGGGACAAAAGGGGGTTATTTTTATAACTCGAAGGAAAATAAAGTCGTGGTTTCTGCTAATGCAACTTTCGTTGAGGAAAGTTACATGGACGACTTTAAACCTCGAAGCAAAGTGGTGCTTGAGGAGTTAAGGAGTGATCAGATCACTCCGGAGGTTCCGAATGAAACTGTTCCGATCAGTGTAGATAAACCAAACAAACCTAAACAACAACCTCAAGGGCTTCGGCATAGTGGGAGGATTGGGCATCAACCTGAAAGGTATATGTTCAATGGGGAGGTCTTCTTGGCTGAACCGGATGAACATGACAGGGATCCTTATACTTACGCAGAGGCTATGGAGGATGTTGATTCAAAACTCTGGACAGAGGCCATGAACTTAGAGATGAAGTCTATGGAGACTAATCGGTTCTAGGAGCTTGTGGATCTTCCCGACGAGGTAAAACCCATAGGGTGTAAGTGGATCTACAAGAGGAAAAGAGGAGTGGATGGAAAGGTCGAAACCTTTAAGGCTAGACTGGTAGCTAAGGGTTATACGCAAAAGGAAGGAATCGATTATGAGGAAACCTTTTCGCTTGTAGTCATGCTTAAGTTCATCCAGATTCTCTTATCCATAGCTGCCGCTCTCGACTATGAGATTTGGCAGATGGATGTCAAGACGACTTTTCTCAGTGGCTATCTTGGTGAGTCCATTTATATGAAACAACCAGGCGGGTTTAAGGTCGTGGGTCAGGAGGGTAAGGTTTGTAAGCTGCTAAAGTCAATTTATGGACTTAAGCAGGCTTCCCGTTCTTGGAACATAAGATTTGATCATGTGATCAAGACTTATGGGTTCTCACAAAATGTGGATGAACCATGTGTTTATAAACACATTAAAGATGGGAAGGTGGTTTTTCTACTGCTCTATGTAGATGACATTCTACTTATTGGCAATGACGTTGGGGCGTTATCATCGGTCAAATTATGGTTGACCAAGCAGTTTGACATGAAGGACTTGGGTGAGGCTAATTTTGTTCTCAGTATCCAGATATTTCGGGATGGGAAGAACAAAATGGTAGCTTTGTCATAGGCCAATTACATAGATAAAATTTTCAGGAGGTTTGCAATGCAGGATTCCAAGAAAGGTGGGCAACCATCTAGGTCTGGAATTACTCTTTCTGAAAAAGACTCCCCAAAGTCTTATGAAGAAAGAGAATACATGAAGAAGGTGCCTCATGCTTCGACAGTGGGTAGTCTCATGTATGCCATGCTTTGCACACGACCGGATATAAGCTATGCGGTCGGGATTGTAAGTCAATTTCAGGCGGATCCAGGACCGAACCATTGGGTTGCGGTAAAGCATATTTTCAAGTACCTGAGAAGGACTCGAGGGTATATGCTTATGTATTCGGGTGAGGACTTGACTCCTCTAGGATACACTGACTCGGATTTTCAATCCTATCTGGATTCTAGGAAATCGACTTTGGGGTTTGTGTTTACTCTGGACGGCGGTGCCATTAGTTGGAGAAGTGCAAAGCAAGATTGCACTTCGGATTCAACGATGGAGGCCGAATATGTGGCAGCTAGTGATGCTTCGAAAGAAGCAGTGTGGCTCTGTAAGTTCCTTGGGGATCTTGAGGTAGTTCCTGGTATGGATAATGCGGTATCACTGTACTGTGATAACAGTACGACGATAGCTAATGCTAAGAAACCGAGATTTCACAAGAAGAGTAAGCATATTGATCGGAAGTATCATGTGATAAAGGACTTCGTTGAGGGCGGGCATATCACGGTGTGCAAGATCGCGTCAGAGGACAATTTAGCTGATCCATTTACGAAGACACTTACTGGGAGAGTCTTCGAGAGGCATGTGGAAGCTATGGGGATACGAAATTTGCTGTATTTACTCACTTAGTGCAAGTGGGAGATTGTTAGACATGTATGCCCTAAGGTGTAAAAATGTAATACGTTTTTGGAGACATTTTATATCAATAAAGAATTTATTCATTTATACCATATCTTGTCCTCTTTACGTTCATATATGTTGAATGTATGACAAGCAAACAGTAGTCTGAGACTGTTAGTCTAAACCTTTAAGAATTGGGCATATGATGGACTGATTATGCAGAAGACACGATTCTTAAGGTGACGGTCTAAAACATATGATCCGCAATCGAGGGAATAAAGTTGGGCGCTTTATTCATGTAAAGATTGTTATGTTGTCTATATCCCTTTTGGGAGATGGTTTGTCTTGACCATCAGAGTTGGACTCCGTGAATATAAACATTGGCGCGTTGTCATAGGTGAAGATGTGTTAGATCGGGACATAAAGTGAATTGATTTGGATTAATAATTCTGTCTTGGCAAATCAATTCACTTTATATAATCATTTGTATTGTATCTTAATCCTGAGATGAATAATGGGCCCGTTGGCTCGACTTGTGTCTTTTGATGTGCCAAATGGTGACACCCACATCTCAATAGTGGTATGCATGTTGGTACGTTGGAGGCATGACTCTTGATAGCGTAGACTTGTTATTCATAGATATGGAATCCATAGCTCATCTTTAGGAGTAATGATATCCTCTTATATGCGTTGTCCTATAATTGGAAAACTGGAGCGCTCAACTATTTGGATACATAGGTGTAACCGAATGGTATACTATCTTTGGATAGTAAGTTTTCTGATGGTGAGAAAATGGAACGTAAGATAAAAATAATCAGGAAGGTAAGACAAAACTTGTCCTTAAGCCGATTATGGATTATCATATGGGGATATGATACACTTTGATATGTCATGGAGACTAAGCTGTATGAGCTTCGTAATTCTATAAAGTTCGAGAGTGCAGCTCCAAGCTTTTAGTGGAGTAGCGTTGGAGTTAATAATTGTGAAATGTATATCTGGGATATTGGGTTTCATAATTATCATGAGCTTGAACTTCATAGGTCCATTTTAGTCCCCTTTGCTAGCTCACAAAATCCTGTAACGACACGGCGTGCTTTTCCAATAATTGGTGACTTATGTCGGATTTATCAAATTGGTTTAAAATTTGTAAGAATCAAATAATTTATGTCTGTTTATCGGTTAAATTAATTTTGTAATAAAATTAATTTAAGATAAACTTGTTGAATTAATGGGGTCGGACAATTCTTGTCTGTTTATCGGTTGATTTAATTTTGGAGAAATTAGATCAAGATAAACTTGTAGAATTATTGTAAATTAATTTATTTTCTTAGATATTATCTTGATAAAGTTTGTTTTGATCAGATAACTTTCTTTTGAGTTATTAGAATCAAAACTGAGACTTTATCCTATAGAATCTCGGGTGGAAAATAAAATATTCGCGGAGATATTTACGCGGGAGTTTGGCCTGCTAATGGGGCCTGTTCGGCCTACCGATCAAGCTGTTCGGCCTGTCGATTAGCGAGTGATAAGATTACGCGTTTTCATGCAGATTTTATCAGATATTGATCCAAACTTTATTTTGTTTCGAATTTTTGAGACCTAATCTGATAAGGACTGACCCCAGGACCAATAGGTATAAAAAGGGAGTGAGTCGCATGATTTACTTAGATCAATATTGAGAGATTAAGAGTGATACTCTTCTAGTGAGCATCTGAAAACTCCCTGAGAGCTTTTGTTCACAAATCATGAACACTAGCTTTGGGTTCTCTCTATTGGTTGGAAGGAGAGTTACCTCTGGAAGAGCTGTACGTGTGAGCCCACACTCACTCCGGTTGTGGATAGAGAATAGCAAAGAAGACCAGTTGGTTGAGGCTCTTCTGGAACGTTACTTCTCCACACAGGTTGCGGAGGTTCTTCGGTACATGAGGTTAATAAGATTTGTTTAATTTACATATATAGCATGTCAAACTTATGTTTTGAAAAAATACTCTGATGTTAAAATTTTTTAAAATTTCGCTGTACACCTCTCACACATTTTTCCAACAACCTTAAGAATCGTGTCTCTGCATAATCTGTCCATCATATGCCTAATTCTTAAAGGTTTAGATCGATAGTCTCAGATTTTGTTTGCTTAACATGCATTCAACAAATATAAATGTAAAGAGGATAAGATTCGGTATATAAACAATAAATAAATTCTTTATTGATAAAAATATCTCCAAAAACTTATTACATTTTTACTCCTTAGGGCATACATGTCTAACAATCTCCCACTTGCACTAAGTGAGTAAATATGACAAATCTCGCATCCTCATAGCTTCCAAATGTCTCTCGAAGACTCTCCCAGTAAGTGTCTTTGTAAATGGATTAGCTAAATTGTCCTCTGACGCGATCTTGTACACCATGACATGCCCGCCCTCAATGAAGTCCTTTATCACACGATACTTCCGATCAATATGCTTACTCTTCCTATGAAATCTTGGTTCCTTAGCATTAGCTACTACTGCACTGTTATCATAGTACAGTGATACTACCTTATCCATACCAGGAACTACCTCAAGATCCCTAAGGAACTTGCGGAGCCACACTACTTCTTTCAAAGCATCACTAGCTGCCACATACTCAGCCTCCATCGTTGAATCTGAAGTGTAATCTTGCTTCACACTTCTCCAACTGATGGCACTGCCGCCAAGAAGTAAACACAAAACCCAATGTCGATTTCCTAGAATCCAAACAGGATTGAAAATTTGAGTCAGTATATCCTAGAGGAGTCAAGTCCTCACCCAAATACGCAAGCATATACCCTCGAGTCTTTCTTAGGTACTTGAAAATGTGCTTAACCGCAACCCAATGGTTTGGTCCTGGATCTGTCTAAAATTGACTTAGAATCCCGACTGCATAACAAATATCCAATCGTGTGCAAAGCATGACATACATGAGACTACCCACTACCGAAGCATAAGGCACCTTCTTCATGTATTCTTTTTCTTCATCAAACTTTGGAGAGTCTTTCTTAGAAAGAGTAATTCCAAACCTAGATGGTTGCTCACCTTTCTTGGAATCCTACATTGCAAACCTCTTGAGAATTTTATCTATGTAGCTGGCCTGGGACAAAGCTATCATTTTGTTCTTCCTATCCCGAAAGATCTGGATACCGAGAATAAAATTAGCCTCACCTAAGTCCTTCATGTCAAACTACTTGGTCAACCAGAATTTGACTGATGATAATGCTCTAATGTCATTGCCAATTAGTAGAATGCCATCTACATAGAGCAGTAAAAAAACTACTTTCCCATCCTTAATGTGTTTGTAAACACATGGCTCATCCACATTTTGTGAGAACCCATAAGTCTTGATCACCTAATCAAATCTTTTGTTCCAAGAATGAGAAGCCTGCTTAAGTCCATAAATTGACTTTAGCAGCTTACAAACCTTACCCTCTTGACCCTTGACCTTGAACCCGTCTGGTTGTTTCATATAAATAGACTCATCAAGATAGCCATTTAGAAAAGCCATCTTGACATCCATCTGTCAAATCTCGTAGTCGAGAGCGGCAGCTATGGACAAGAGAATCCAGTTGGACTTAAGCATGGCTACTGGCGAAAAGGTTTCCTCATAATCGATTCCTTCCTTTTGCATATAACCCTTAGCTACCAGTCTAGCCTTAAAGGTTTTGACCTTTCCATCTACTCCTCTTTTCCTCTTGTAGATCCACTTACACCCTATGGGTTTTACCCCTTCGGGAAGATCCACAAGTTCCCAGACCTTATTAGTCTCCATAGACTTCATCTCTGTGTTCATGGCATTTGTCTAGAGTTTCGAATCAACATCCTCCATAGCCTCTACGTAAGTATAAGGATCCCTGTCATGTTCATCTAGTTCAGCCAAGAAGACTCCTAATTGAACATATACCTCTCAGGTTGACGCCCGATCCTCCTACTACGTCGAAGCCCCTTAGGTTGTTGTTCAGGTTCGTTTGGTTTTTCTACACTGATTGGAATGGTTTCATTTGGAACCTCCTGAGTGATTGGATTACTCCTTATCTCCTGAAGCACCACTTTGCTTCGAGGTTTAAAGTTGTCCATGTAACTCTCCTCAAGGAAAGTTGCATTAGTTGAAACCATGACTTTATTTTCCTTTGGGTTATAGAAATAACCCCCTTTAATCCCTTTTGGATATCGTACAAACACACAAACTTCTGAACGTGCTTCCAACTTATTCGCATTCTTAAACAGGACATGAGCCGGACATCTACATATGCGAATATGGTTTAAGGATGTCTTCCTACCCGTCCATAACTCGTAAGGAATTCTAGGGACCGATTTTGAAGGACATTGTTCAAAAGATAACATGCGGTTTATAGTGCATATCCCCAAAAGGATAAAGGCAATGATGAATAACTCATCCCTAAATAGACCTATATAGTTCAAGCTCCCGATAATTATGAAACCCAATATCCCAAATATACATTTTATAATTATCAACTCTAACGCTACTCTACTAAAAGCTTGGAGCTGCACCCTCGAACTACATAGAATTACGAAGCCTATATAGCTAAGTCTCCATGAAATATCATATGTATCGTATCCTCATAGGATTATCCATAATCGACTTAAGGACAAGTTTTGTCTTACCTTCCTGTTTATTTTTATCTTACATTCCATTATCTCACCATCGAAAAACTTACCATCCAAAGACAGTATACCATTTGGTTACACCTATGTATCCAAATGGTTGAAAGCTCTAGTTTTTTAATTACAAGATAACACATATAAGAGGCTATCACTACTCCTAAAGAGGAGCTATGGATTCCATATCTATGAATAACAGGTCATGTAAAGGGTACTAAAACGATGTAGTTTTAGCAAAATTTAAGCCCTACGTGCGCCATTTATTATTCCCCATTATTTCAAATGCCTCTCTCTAATTCTCAAACCCTTTCTCTCTTTCTCTAACTCTGCCCCCATGGCCTCACCATCGACAATCTAACCCCCCCACCCACAGACCCCCCGCCATCTACCCGACCCCCACTACCCCACGTCATCCTCGTCTTTCTCTCTTGCACACTTCGTGCCGCCATTCAAAACCTACCACCACCATCATTTCAAGGCATCCCCTAATGCCCTGCTACCATGGTCAAGCCGTCCTTCATAACCTTGCAGCCATCACTGTCGCTCATCTTGGTACGTTGTCAAAATTCTTGGTTTATTTACTCAAGTTTTGGGATTTAGTTCAGAATTCTTGGTTTACTAAAATTTTGAGTAGTAAAATTTTGGTTTTTTTCCCCTTAAGATGTAGATTGGAGAAATGAGTTTATAATTTAGGATTTGGCCATTTAGTATTGTTCTATAATGCCAATGATAATATTTTGTATAATATTGCAATTATTTCTATTATTTTGTATAGCTAATTTGTTGTTTTCTCATTAGTTAGTTAGTTTGATTTATTTAGCATTGTTAGTATATGCGCAAGTGTGAATTCTTTTAGTTTGTTGTTATTTTACTGTTCATTAGGTTTATTTTCGTTATTTTTATTAATTCTATTAGTTTGTTATGTTAATTTGTTTTATTTTTGTTTTATGTCAGTTTTGTTTCGGGCATGTTTTGCTTTATTGGTTTATGTCAATTTATGTGTTTTGCTTTTGATGAGGAGTTAGTTTATATTAGGTAAAAATGTCACAAGAGAGTGATCATGCAGAGTATGATGAAGAGTATGAGAAGTGTACGCTATTTTCCTCCTAACATAACAATGGAAGACAAGTGAGCAAGCCACGAAGGAAAACTAAATTCGATCCCAAAGTTGATTTTGATCGGAGAACAACTTTAATGAAAAGAATTCATAGATTAAGGAAGAGGGGATTAAGACTAAAAGTTACCTTTGATGCAAGAGGCCAACCAGAAGGCAAACCTGGAAATGAATTAAGCAATTGGATTGGTGTTTTTTGTCGAGAGCATGTTCCAATATGGATTAAAGATTGAAGAACTAAGAAATTGGACAAAGTAAGAGATGTTATCTGGAGAGAGATCTACAAAAGTTTCATAGTTAAGGATTCATATAGGAAAAAAGCTATGAAGATTTGTATTGAACCAGCAAAAGGGTTTAGATCCGAATTCTATGTCACTTTTGTAAAGTCCAACTTTTTCGTTTCGGATGACAATGATGATATATATAAGCAAACTCCTATGGTAGTACATACACTACTACCTCACTATAACTGGGATAATTGGGAAGGATATGTTAGGTGTTGACATTCTGCTAAGTTCCAACTATTATCAACAAACGCAAGAAAAATAAGAGCACAAAATGAATATGGCTCTAGAGTTAGCAAAGACAGATATTGAGTGCTTGAGCAATTATTGGTATGTTATTATCTTACTCCTATTACATATATTAATGATTCTACCATTAATATTTTACTAATATAGCAAAATACAGTTAGCAGAGATAGGTGTGCGACCATCATAGGAGGAGTTATGGGTAAAATTGTGTCAAGGTCATGATGGACAATTCAAAGATCCAAAATGTGCAGAAATTAGTCAGTTGATTGTAAGTTTATTAAACTCAAATTCTTAATTTGTAATTTTATAACTTTTGAAACACATTCAAAACAACTTAATTTGTTATTGCTTCATAGATGAGTATACGGAGCAACAAACTCAAAAGACCTTTGAGTCTATTGGTAATGATGACATACTGACTAGGGCACTAGGAATTTCAAAACACTTAGAACGTGTTCGTGGTCAATTTAAGTATGTCAAGTAGTCTCAATACTTTGACCAATGGCCCACTTTGCGATTTGATTCCCAAGTATTGAATCTACAATGGGAAAAATTGCAAACTACAAGGTCTTATGACCAACTTCATTTCACAAGGAGGTGTTAAACTAACGGAGGAGACTGTTTCACAATGCAACAACTTCAAAGCTAGCTACAGCCCTTTCGTCAAAGAAGTAGAAGCTCCAATAGCTTCAATGTCATCTCATCATTAAGAGCTCGAACAACATCAAGAATGTAGACTCTTTGTTGATGATATAATCCATGGTGGATGAGCTTATTGCACTTGAAAAAGTGTGGATGGAGAGTCTCTAAACTGATACAGTCCATGGAAGACCCTTAGGGGAGCAAAAAGTGTGTTAATATTATTACGTCTATAGTCAGCACGACTGAACTACCTTTTTCGACAAGAAGCAAAAACTGTTGGTAAAGCCACTGGAATCTTCATTGAATGGCCGAGAAGGTTAATTGAAGTCGTTGCAATGATGAAGACTAGTTGAGCGCCTAGCCACATTCCTGAGATGTTGCGGGAAAGAAATGCCTAAAAAAAGGTGTTAGATAAGCAAGAAAGTCACAACCTGAGGTAGAACAACATCGAGTAGTTAGGAAATAAGTGTTGTGAATGAACCCTTGTCTTTAGTTAACATGGTCTCATGCAAGATGAGTTGGTGGTTCAGTGCCCGTTATCGACAATAATCACTGGCAATGACAAGCTTATCTATGTGAACTATGAAGACGTTTACTACTTCATCAAGTTTGACAAAATTGAGGTGAACTATATACTGGTATACCTCAAGTAATGGCTTTATCTTTTTAAAATCTAACTAGACTTGTAAGCTATGTTAAAATAAGTTCATGCATTGTTTTCATTGTAGTTTTTTGGCGGAATATTGTGAATGTCAAGGCATCGCTCACAATTTTGGCTTCATGTCATTGGCCCTTGTCTCAAGTGTTGCAAGAGACCCACATAATGATGTTAGAGAGCGTGCCACATTACTTTTCAACCTTTTAGCACAAGCACCAAAAGGGAAATTATTTTTTATGCCATATAATCTTAGGGAACATTAAATGTTGGCACTTGTTTCACCATAGGAGGAATAAATATTTTGGTTTAATCCCTTTGAATACCCACCACGTGATGATTTCGTATAACTTACATAATTATAAACATCAATTTTTGTTATAAAATACAATTTGATAAGTTTTACATTATTGTGTTTAATTTAATTTAATCATGACAAATAATTAGGGCCTTTAACAATTGGAAACTTCAAGTGGGAAGTGGTATAGCACATCGAGTGAAAGGAACACCATATTCTCATGGTCAGTGTCCTAAACAAGGAGAAAACATAGAATACGGTTTTTTATTATTATTTTATGTTACTTGTGGGACATAATTTATATTGGAATACAAGGGCTATCAAAAAAGAAATTTTATATAGATATGGAAATAAATGAGGTTAGAGTTGAGTGGGTACAATTCGTAAGTAGGTATCTTGGATATAGCTAGAGTAGATAAATTATTTTGTAAAACAGTTCAATGTAAATGAATTTATAAATATTTTATTGTTTGATGTAATATCTTATTTTGCAATTGGGGCCTTGTATTAATACATAACATACCGAACTAACAATCCCATGGGAAACAAAGAATTCAAGGTGCATTTTTTGCTGATGACTAATTTTCCACGACAATTTTTGTGCAAAACTATCATGGACACAACATCTTACATGTTTGTTTTCCAAAAAACTGTCATGTAAGATAGAAAATGACCAACATAGCACGATGGCTTTTTTGAGAAGGTGTTATTTCCACAATGGTTTCACACAAAAACCATAGTGATAGATTCGCGCCAAACCCACCCTCATCCCACTTGATAGGCCTATGTGAAAAGTCTAGAAGGTACTACAACAGATGATTTCATAACGGTTTTTTAACCGTCATGAAAGTTTTCCACGATAGTCTCAGTTCTTAGTAGTGGTCCTTCATTGTGATGTCTTGATTATGTTTTGACATTTTCTTGATGAAGATATGAGAAAATAAGTGATTGTGATGTGATGTTGTAGCATGAGGCTACTGTTTTTTTTTAAATAGGTCGTTGGAGTTGAAAGTGAAGAACTTGGATGAGAAAAAACAATGAAGCTTTAAAAAGGAAGATGAGTCAAACCTAGAGAAGAAGAATCTTGAAGGTGACAAGATTCTATCTAGCCATATGTCTAGCCCAACAACAAAGGTTCCGAATTACGTATTAATGAGAGTTGATCCTTCAACGAGTCAAATTCTACTAGTCAAAAGTGCATCGACATTCAATGAAATGTGTCATATCCTAAAAAAGAAGAGTCGGGACTTGAACCTGAGAAAAGCACATTGGATCATGCCGAATTGGAGTGTGAGGGAAAACGAGCAAAACAAGGAAAAAGAGACCTCAGTTTTTTGGTAGTTAAGGCCTCTAACTAGAGGAAAACGAGCCAAAAAGGGCCAAGGTATAGCCAAAGGTCCAAAGACCAAGAACCAAGTATACAAGCATACTCAAAGAACCTACTTGAGAGTCCATGCATTGATCAACAAAGCTAAATGAAATAGTAACCCTAAACAGTGCTAAATTCCTACAAATAGTGATCCCAATGACCATGGAACAGAACCACACCTTGACCTAATCCGAACTCATAATACCACCCAACAAACTAAGAGGCATAAGGAACAAATCTTTCGACCAAACCCAGCCCGCAAACATAACACATAAACAAAAAACACAACCTAGAGGGCTTGTGGGGAAACCATTACCCTTATTACAACAAACACATAATAGAAAAACAATAGAGAACATACATCCAGAGTGCAGCCTCCACTATGATCCACAAAACCGAGGTCCCTTAATGCTCGCCACCCAAATGCCTCAGCCACCTGCCCACTAGGGAGCACCCACAACCTCTCCTTCGTCATCCCCCTGGTAAGACCATATCCACCTCAGCCTGCCCTCACCTAGCAACACGAACCTATCCCTAGCCATGGGTAGGCCTCTCAACGCTGGCACAAGGCATAAGATGGCAAATTGTTCCTAACTCATAGTAGCCCCACATGGTCGAGCCCTCTCCTACACACGTCCGACCCTACCCAATCCCAAAGGAGATCTGAGCCTCCCACGACCGCTACGGATGATAATGGCTCCTCCCTCCTTTGTCCCAAATAGATTGAAGGTGGGAGTCCTTCCTCTCCTAGCTTCGCGCCTAAACTCTAACATAAGCAAAAACCTTCTTCCCTAGCGGCATGAACACTGACACCATGAAGATCGCCCAACAATAACGCTTTGGATGAGAAATGGTGGCTAGCAAACAGGTAGCACGTCGGCCCATCGGCCTCAACACACTCTCTTTCTTTACTTTTTTCTTTCTTGCTCTCTCTCTCTCTCTCTCTCTAAAAATCGCGAGTTTATTTTTTGTTTTTTAAAAAAAAGACCTTAATTATCATTTATGATACTTAGATGCAAAAATAACATTTATACTCAATTTTTTTTTAAAAAAAGCACAAGGATAACATTTACTCTCAATTTTTTTTTTAAATTAACAAGGATAACATTTACTCAAAATTTTAGTCTTTTTTTCCTTAATCTGAAATCAATTAAATAAAAAATAAAAAAAATGTTTAAATGAACATTTTGTGTAAAAATTTACTTTAGAGTGTGAAAAAAATTGGAAAATATCAAGGCACTATTTTATCGTCATTATTATAAAAAGTAATGATATTTTATCATAATTGTAAAACACAAATTATTATAATATGTATACTTTTATTACTAAATTAGGTGTAGGAATCTTCAGAAATGCCATATATTGATAAGACGTTCAGAATTCTAGAGCTTTAAGGGACTTAGAAGCTGTTGAGAGTATGGTTCTCCCTTTCTTCTTGAACCAAAATGTTACGTTAAGGTGGACAATACCAATAGGTTTTACCAAAGCTAATGAGAGCATGGCTCTCCGTGATCTTGCTTAGCGTATGACTAGATTTTGGCTAGTCCGTTTCTCCATAGTTTTCACATCCTTTCTAATCTAAGTCCTGACTGGTTTTTGGTTCCCATTGTTAGTGTTTTCATCTTTGTTCTTTCTACTTCTCCTACTAGGTATTCTATAAAGGATGCTCGTAGTGCTTGAGACAATTTGAAGGAAATACCAATAAATTGCGAGGAAGGCAATGTAGGTGAAGTGTCGAGGGAGACTCCATTGGAAGAGGGAAGAACTGAGATTTCAGAGATGGCAGTGGTCATGGAAAAGGAATCACTAGATTTAGTACTAGATTCATCAATAGCCAATGATTTTCTCGAGAGAGCTCTAGTGGGAAGGATATGATTGTTCGCAAATTCATTTCCAAAGCAATGATGTGATCTATTTTGAAGGGAGTGTGAGGAATGGAGAAGAGCTAGAGCATCTCAGAGGTTGGCAGAGGAATTTTTACCTTCTTGTTCTTTAACAAGGAAGACTGCAGTAGAATTCTTAATCATCGCCGGTGGAATTTTAGAGGAGGCCATTTGGTTCTCAAGGAGTGGCTGAGGTCGAGAAGATGGGAAGATGCAAATTTGACAGTTTTCGAAGTTCTGAGTAGAGGTCCATAGCTTGCTTGTTTTTTTAAATATGAAGGAAAGGCCCTTAGGGTTGTGAAGAAGATTGAGTTCTCATCGATGGCTCAAGTCAAAAAACCGACATTGAAAGGGGATCTCAGATTTATGCAATTTCAAGCAAAAGTTTTTATCAATCACCCAATACCAGTGGGGTTTTATCAAAAACCTCTGATTGGTGGAGCTACAAAGTATTGGGTGCAGGTGAAATATGAAAAGCTCCCAGTTATTTGCTACTGTTGTGGTCGGATAGGACATGAGCAAAGGTCCTATGATTAGCGCATGGTGACAGGTAAAGAAGTTCCCTTATACGGCAGCTAGGTCAAGGCTGAGACCATTGGAGACACTTGATTTTCTCATAAAAGAATCAATACTTTTACTCCAGTTGAAAGAGGAACAAGAAGCTTTTAGAACCTAAAAGTGTTAGTGGGGTGTGTGCTTGTGCATAATCCTCAGACATGTCAGAGTCGTGGAACAAGAACCACTAATGCAGATACGGAAAATGTCAAGGTAGAAGGCGATCTTTTTTCATCTAAAGAGGCCATGCTTGGTGCTTGGAGAGAATTACCTTTCAAATTGAGGGGCCAACATTGCTTCAGTCTCCAGAGCTGGCCCACCATAAACTTTGTAAATCTTGAGTTCCCTATTGCTTCCCAAAAGTGGAGACAAATCCTTGGCCTCAAAATACTGCAGGTTCCAAAGCCCTTCATGAAGACCATGGAATAGATCTGGTCCCCAAATATGAGGCCCAATTCACTTTATGTAATGACTCTACTTATGTTACTTTTACTTAACTACTTAAACTTATATTTATATAGATTACGAAATTTCAGCAACATTTTTTTAAAGACTTTACTAATTAATTTTAATTTAAAAGCATGTATATGTTTGTCGCAACAGAAACAGTGACATATAATAGTGACTTAACAATCATCACAAAATATACATAATACTAAGGTCATATAGTTTACTTATTATCAAAAGAGTCATATTTAACAAAATTAAGTGCGAAAATAAAAGCACATGGTATCCATTCCCATAACTCCACTATGATCGTTCGTCGCTTCACCAACGTCCATTAGATGTTACTAAAAGGTTGTTTTACCTACAATATGAATATTCTTAAATGACCTTTCGCTTAACAAGTAAGAACTATAACTTATAAAATATTTAAAGTAACGTATAATGATAAAGTACATGTGCCGATTATGCTCAATTATAATCATGTCTTATTAATTTTATAAGACCTGAGTAGTCATACCAGTTGAATGCGATTGATGGGAAGTTAGGTTTTGCAACATCCTAACGACTCTATGATATAATTTAATTTATTTTTATTCTTAAATCTTAAGTTCCTTATAGTTTAAGAGATTGGTACGTCTCTCTTATTGAATTTATCCTTAAAAGTTTTACTAACAATCTAGTGGGCATGCAATATGACATGGCATAGCACACTTTGACTTGAAATTAGACATACTATTTTTAGAAACATTTATTTTAAAATTATTCATACTGTAGGCAAGATTCCTACTCACTTGTTATCTCATAGTAGCTCTATCTATTTGTCCAAAATTTCTTATCTTCAATAGGAAATAATTCTATATAAAACACCCATTAAGAGTGTGTAAGCATAATCTATTTTCTGCTATTTTAATTTTTAGCATAATCGTAAGAATTTTTACCGTAATCCCTTTAGCAAAGGATCATAAAAATTTTTAATTCTATTACAAGGATTAATTACTAATTTAACTCCTCATAATACTTAATTTTCCTTAATTGCCTTTAATTTGTATTATAATGGATAATTAATTAATTTAAAATAACTAATTAATTATCTTATCATTACTAAGTCTATATGTCCTTAACTAACTAAATTAGAAATTTCCTAAATTCATGAATCTTTGACTGATTTCTAATTAACCAGTTTCTTAATCACTTATTAGGCTCATAATTGGTTCAAATCCTGTTAAGCCAAAGAACGCTCCTAAGATGTTTTATGTGTTGTGCTGCTAAAACTATGACCCGAGTGGGTTTTTGGACTAAGGCGGACATTGGACTTGTGTCTACCATCATAATACAAAAAATCTTGCATGTTGGGTTTTTTTTTTTTTTTTTTATTACAATAGCTATTTTATCGTTCATTTGATAACCGTTAAGGATTTTCTTTTAAAAACCATATCCAAATAACTCAAGGATTTGAACCTAAATCGCTCTATAAAATAATGCCCCAATTTGGTAAAACACAAAATCTTGGATTTGTATAGTATGTCTAGAGTGTTGTAATTTCATGGTTTGTCGAAAAATAAAATTTTATTGTTATGCAATCTTTGTTTGTAAAAACTGGTACCAAAAAATACCTTTGATTAGTTTTAGAAAATTACTGTGAAACTATAAATAAAGACAATTTTTTCTTTTAAAGCTTTTCTTTATAAAAGTTACTTGTCTTAAATACGTGTTTTAATAACTTTCATGCTCATTTAGAAGTCCTGATCACTATCTTTAGCATACTTGTTTTTTGGTTAAATTTTGCAAACTTTACTGATTTAAAAGTTTTGACTGCTTTTTATAAATCCCAGTTAAAGTCCATTTTTGAGAAAAATTTTTACAAAACTTTCTTCACAAAAGATCTTCGTTTTTCAAAAAGGAAAACTTTCATGTTTGGCGAAAATTATGATTCGGCCTTAAAGTAGCCCAAATCTTTGAAAAACCGTTTAAGGTTATAAATACAATTTTTAGATAATCTTGAAAAACTGTCCAAAACTATATTTTAGAAGGAGATTTTGGGAACAATTTTTCATAAAAGTTGTCCATCTCATCAAAATCTAAAATTTTCATGTGCGGTGAAAAGTAAAATTTGGACCCAAAATGACCCAAAATAACAAAAACAATGGCAGCCCTTAAAAACAGTTTTTTACAGCTTTTCCCAAAAACTATTTTGGGCAGTTTTTGAGCAATTCTAAAAACTATTTTGAGCAGTTTGTAAAAATTGCTTGAAACCCTATTTAGTGTCAAAACTGTAAAATTTTACAGTCATGGAGTTTTGTTCAAAATGTCAAAAACTAAATGTTTTATGTTTGAAAAAGTTTTAAAAACCGTCTCTATAGCTTCCGTTTTCGCATTCAAAGCTTTTGAAAAAAATTTTCACAAACCAAAATTTGTAACAATATAAACCTAACACATATCTATACACTTTTTACCAACAGCACATACATAAACTAAACCAACCAACACATAAATAATTATTACAAACTATTTCCTCACTCAATCATCATATTACTCTTAAAAGTGCAAACTTTTACCTTAAAAAAAAGTAAGAAAAATGTTTAGGATTCTTTTCTTTGATGACCAAACTTGAACTCTTCATAAAATAACCAAATCCTCCTTTTTCTCTTTGCTTGGTCACTAAACATATACTTAATCTTAGTAAAGGTGTAAGCTTTTGGTTCTAACAAAGAAAATGATGATAAAATCAGGATTTACCTTGAAAAACACACTATAAAAACTTCACTTCTTTCCTTTGCTCTTCTAATCCATCTTAGCTCTTCCTTCTTTCTTGCTTTGATTAGTGATCTTTGTGATGGAATGGAATGAAATTTTTCTTCGAGGAAAAAGTGTAAGAAACTGTTTCTCAAGAGAGGAGAAGGAAGAAAATTTTCTTGGAGAAACTTGTATTAGGCCTAGTTTTTGGAAGGTGCATAAAGAAAGGAAAATTTCTTGATGAAACTTGAGTTTGATTTGGTCTTGAAAGGGAGAGATTGAGAGGAAATTTTTTTGTAGAAACCTCTTAGAGTGCATGGTTTTTGGGAGAAATGGGAGGATAAATGTAGTCTAAAATGAGCTCTTTGATGGTACAATTATAAATAGACCAAAAGCTAATCAAATTCATCCATTTAACTAATGGGTTAACTAAGCTCTAAGTAACTTTGATGAAGTTAGAAATTGGTTTAATCCCCCCAATTGTGGTGGTTGGTGAGATTTTTGTCTCTTAAATGCACCAAGGACAACATCACCTCAAGTGAAAGTCATGTTCAAATCTCCTTTTGATCTTATCCTTAAAGATTTCTTCTAAATAGATTTATTTCACACTATCGAGAGAAGACTAACTTAACTGATAGGAGATTTTAATATCTGTTGGGTCCTTTCCTATTTTTCAAATACAATTGAACTCTAAACACAATATGAACCGATATCAAAATTAGCTTTAATCATGTACCGATTTTTTACTGTGTTTAGTCTTAAAATTAATTCGACTTAATAAAAATCTATGCTTGACTTTATCTGCTTTTATACTCGATAGTGACAGTTTTTTGATAGTGCCAATTTTTAGAGCTCGTATAGTAATTTCTATCGAAAATGTTACTCGTGTAACTCCGATTTTAAATTAATTAGCAATAAAAGACTTGTTGAGCATTAGAGTGTTTTCTCGATATATTCCTAACTTCATATTGCACTTAAAAATTCTTGTAATTAAATTTCTCATGTTATTTATAGATTAAAATTTCTTTCACTTTAATTTACGATAGAGTTTGTCAACCGAATTATTAAATCACGAAAGTTAGTAATCTTAACTTTAAAATTTGCTATAGAATTTTTAGAATATTAATATTAATTTTGTAACTCCTTCAGTCACAAAAATTCTTACATGATATTTCCAAGAAAATCCTTAATTTAAATATATAAATTACAATATTTAATTCTAGGGTTTTCTTGGTCATTACACTTTATTTCATAGGCCATCCACTATGTAAGAAAAAATAGACTTTCTTATGGGTAATAGGAAGCGCATGGCAAGATCCACTATAATACCCATCATCCAGCCCACAACCCTTGTTGAGCCTAAGTCTGTTGAAAAGTGAGTGAGCCTAACTTATAATCCTCCTAAAAATCGACTCAAAAGATTAACTCACCAGAATCGACTCAAAAGAATTCCAAAAGAGTGAGGGATAATCCTAAAGAATCTGAAGTAAAGGTGAAAACAGATGAAGTGATTCCCGAATCTAGTTGTAAGATCCAAAATGAGGTAGTGGAGAATGAGGCATATGCAAGGGAGGCAAGAAATATAGAGTGGACTAATCTTTGTGGCAAAGCTCTATTCAATTTTGTTGAGGTTAGTAAGTTAATTGATATCAATGTCCAATTCGTATTGAATTTTAGAAAGGGTAAAGGGACAAGCCGAAACATGCCCCTCCTATCTCCATGAGGGCTCTTAGCTAGAATTGATAAGGGCTAGTGAGGCTAACCTTAGGGCACTTCTTAGAGCCTCTAATCTGGATACTGTCTTTTTGATGGAAACAAAAATTCAAATGGGGCCTACGGATAGTTTGAGAAGATCTTTAGGTTTTTATGATGCTTTTATTGTTCTGGCAGAGGGTGTTGCTGGTGGTTTATGCTTAATATGGAAATTGGGTCTTTGGGTAAACGTGAATTATGCAACTCAAAACTTACTTATGGCTCAGTTTGCCGGGGAAGATGGCCATGGAAACTGGAGCGCTTTCTTTTGCCATATGCCACCTTATTTTTTGAAGAAGAGAGAATTTTGGCACTAGCTTCTTAATTGAGCTTAGAGTACTATCAATATGTGGACAATATTAGGCGACCTTAATGAAGTATGTAATAGCGATGAGAAAATAGGAGCTTTGCCTTACAATGAGAGTAGAGATCGATTTTTGAATGAATTTATGTATGAGACAAGTGGATTTGACTTGGATTTCTAGGTGGTCAATTCACTTGGTTTAGAGGGAGAAACGCTGAATATCGAGTCTATGAAATATTGGATTGTGTGGTTTTTAGGAACGATTGGTTGGTCATGTTTCCCTAGTTGGGTGTTAAAAACCTTGCCATCTTCGATTCGAATCATGCTCCCATTTTACTCGACACTCATATGGACTCCACTCAAATGAGGACACCTTTTTGATTCTTAGAGTCTTGGCTTTTGGACCCGTCTTGTATACAAGTTGTCAAAGATGCTTGGAGCTTGGAAATCCATGAGACTAGTAGCTTCCAGTTATTGAAGAAAACGGTAGTCACAAGGTTGCTTTAAGACAGTGGAACATAAAAGTTTTTGGTTTTTACAAGGACAAACTTTGCTTCTTAAAAGGCAAACTAATTGAAATTCAAAGTTGAAATCCCTCTCAAGAATTTCTAAAGGAAGAGGCTGTATTCAGTTGGAATGGTTAGACGTCTTGGAGAGACAAAAGTTAATTTGGAAGCAAAAATCGAGAGAAAATTGGCTGAAAACAGGGGATCGCTATATTCGATTTTTTGATGCATCAACATTCATATGATGAAAATGCAACCATATTTGGTCTCTTAAACGAAAAGATGAACAAGTTCTGTGGCGTTGTGAAAAAATTTTGTGCTCACTATTACAAAAATCGGTTCGATGACGTAGCATAATTTTAAAAATTTTATGAAACACCCAAAAACTAACTCATGATGCTATAAACAATAAATTAAATCTAATTTAACATGCAAGTTGGAGATGAAAACAACACTTCTGACTAAAAAATTCTTCAAGAATGAATCTCTATAGCTAGATCTTCGATACTGTTCTCTTCCTTTAGATCATTGTATGTGTGGGTACAACTCAACAAATCTCCACCATGGCTACATTTCTTCCAACTACTAAAGTGCTTAAGAACTTAGGCTTACTACTAAAAGTGAGTAATCTAAGCTCTCCTCTCTAATTCGTACTTAGGCAGTCTTAGAATAAATGAGGACTCCAAATCTCTATTTATAGAAGTAGTAGGAAGAGTCAGAAGTCTATCAAAATATGGCGATAAATTTTCTCTTCTCTATCTCTATAGGTGGCGCCAACTTCAGGAGGATTATCTTCAAAATTTTAACCAATCACAGTGTAGGGATTTATGATTATCTGCATCATCCATGATAACTTCAATTTAAATAATTCAATTTAAATTAGAATTCTATCCAATATAATTATCTAATTTAAATAATTGTGAATAAGTATCCTTTATCCATAATTCAAAGTCAACTAGGATTTTTAAATCAATTATTCAAATACAAAATTTAAATAATTAATTATTCAAGATCCCAATTTCCAATTTGAATAATTATTTTCCAAAATTATTTGAATAATTAATTAGATAATTTTTTCTTCAATATTTACAGATGCATGTGCCATTCCTAGTGGGCTTGCGCCCATTAGCAGTCTAACCAAATGAGGCCCATGCGTCCCATCAAGCTTAGTGACTTGATGCATTTATACTTTTGTCTTACTTGTGGTAATCCAAACTTGTCCAATCTATTATAAAGGAATTCATGAGCTAGCGTTGGGACTCAATGTCAAGCTTCAATAATAACAGATAAATTAATTCTTGATTAATTGTCATATTTAATTATTAACTTTAATGTAATTCCACTATAAACCCAAAGCTGCACTCTTAAAAATATACCGTACTATAAGACTCCTGTTGAATTATTAATTATCATGTGTATTCTAATAGGTTATGTATAATCAGATGAAGAACTTAGTTCTGTTTTACCTTTCAATTATTTTATCTCAAAGTTCGCTTATTTCGCCATCAGAAAACTCATTCCTTTTATAACACATACAAAAAGAATACCATCTGGTTATTATATGTATCTTGATGATTGAGGCCTCGTTATACTTTTTAATACCCAAATACTGCGTGTGAAAGGATAACATTAACTCTTTGTTTGAGCACTATGGATTCCACGTTTGTAGATTATGCTCTCAACGAGTATAGGTTGCATCTCCAACATACCAAAAATGGAGCCTTCATTCATCGAAACTCTTGCCATTGACATATCAAAAGATACAAGCTACAAACATGTAATCATGAATCCACTTCGGGATTAATATGACACATAAATAATTATCAAAGAGAATTGATTTAAGTTAAATAGAATTATTATTAAATCAATTCAACTTACATCTAATTTAGTGTGCAACCACTATTAGGTCTACCACACTAATGTGTCTACCATGGAGTCAATCTGAACGACCAAGATAAGATGCCTCTACAATTGGACGTAGATCTCTATTATAGCCTTATCATGTATAAAGTGCCCAGCTCTATACATAGACTACGGACTATATAATTTAGACTAGTAATCTCCGAATCGGATCTTTTCTGCATATAAACTTCACATATTCTAATTCCAAGATTTGATTATTAATAGTTACGGATCACATGTTTGCTAATATAAAATCATTAAATGATAAAAATATAAGGAGCATTATTAATACATGTAATATTTGTATTATTATTTATTTAACCAAAAATGTCATAAATATAATTAAAGTATTTATTCCTTAGGACACCAATCCTAACATTCACTTTATTGAACAATTTAGGAAGCCTTTTGCCACGTCTAACCCCTCCATTAACAAATCCTTCAATGATCTTTTTCCTAAAAAGCTATCGGATGCAGAAAATGAAATGATTTGTTGATTGTCTTTAGAGACAAAAATCAAGAGGGTGGTTTGAAATATGAATCCACTTAAAGCGCTATGCTTGGACAAGATGGTTGGGGATTTTTACAAAAAGTATTGGGGTATCGTTGGGGAAAGCATTGTAAAGTTCATCTAAGAGTTCTTTACTATGGGGAAATTTGCGAAGAGTCTAAATCAAACTTTCATTTGTTTGACATCGAAGAAAGCTGATACATGTGGATTTGACCATTTTTACCCAATAGCTCTTTGTAGCTTCTCCTATAAAATTCTATCCAAGATTTTAGCTAAGAGACTTAGAGGGATTTTAGATAGAATTTTTTCCCTTTTCCAATCTACCTTTGTCTCTGGAAGATGGGTAACAGAGAGCTCGATTATAGTCCAAGAGATTACGTACTCGTTGAAAAAGTCAAAGAGTAAAACCAGCTTTTTAAGGATTAAGCTAGGCACATCAAAAGCTTATGACCGACTAGAATGGAGCTTTCTTCTGCAGGTTCTCCAAGGCAATGGAATTTGCGACAAATTTATGGGAATGAGCATAGAATGTGCCACAACAACACCCTTTTCCATACTCTTAAATGGCAATCCTCTTTTGTCTTTTAGTAGCTTGTATGGAATTCAGCAAGGCAATCCTATCCCACCATAATTTTTTATCATGTGTAGTGAGATCCTTTCTAAGCTTATCCTTCTTGAGCAAAGTAAGGGCAACATTTTAGGGATTAAGTGTAACGCCCCGAAATTTATTTAATGTTACTATAATGGAAGTGATGAATTAGTGTGCCATAATTAATGTTTCAACATTAATTTGATTACTTGGTTAGATTTTGAATTTTTGGTTGTTTTGTTAATTTGATGAATTCAAATGATTTCTTATTGTTTTAAAATGATGTTTTGAGTTTTAAAAACACAACAATTTGTAAAATGTTAAAAATATTTCGTTTTACAAAACCGTGGGTGGCATTTGGTTTTCGCACAGTAAAACCGCCCACAAATTTCCTCTATTTATTTCCTTTTTCCCTTCTCTCTCCTTACTCTCCCTGATCTCTCTCTCTTCTCTCCCGTGACTCTCTCTCGCTCTCTCTCAAATTCTCTCTCGGTTTCCCCTCTCTCTCTCAAATTTCTTCACAAATTTTGAATCAAAATTCGAATCCAAGCTTTGGGATAGCAAGGAGGAGGCTCAGGAACGTGATTTGGCAACCGAGAACGCGGATTGAAGCTTCGATTCGAGGTTGGTTTTGAAATTTCTAAACTTTTTTCAAAATTTTCAATTTTGTGCATTTTTGAAATCTAGGTTTGTTTAAGCCTAGAAAACCCTTGATTTAAGTTAAATGAACTTAGAACAACTAGAATTTAAGCTTAGATTGAAGAAAAACGGATTGGATTCAAGATTTTTCATTTTTCTCCATATTTTCTCATTTTCAGATTTTTGAGTTTAAATCTTGTTTGAATGAGTCCAAATGTGTTCTAGCATGTATTTCTATCAACTATGATTGTTTCCATGCCTGAAATTTGAGAAAAACATGTTAGAATCAAAATTTGAATTTTGGGGATCGAAAAACCCGTGGCTGGATTTCTGGGTTTTCCTAGTTCGGCAGGCCGGACCACGTGTTCGGCAGGCCGGAATAAGGATCGGCAGGCCGGTGTTCTTTCGCCCGGCAGGCCGAACTTGGGGAGATGACCGGTCGACCGAACTTGGCTTCCGGTAGGCCAAACTGTGCAGTCTGGCCAGTCCGGCCGGCCGAAGCAGGGAGTCCGACAGGCCGGCCGAAGCATGAAAATTTTGTGACTTTTCACCCGTTTTCACTGTTTTGAACCCCGATTTAAATTCCAACCTTATAGAATGATTTTAAGGATACAAATGGCACACTAGTACATCATGAATTGGTTTAGTAACATAGAATATCTCGAACTAGATATTGATCGATTTAGCGTGTATCTAGGATCGTTCGTGGTTCCGCGGAGCTAACGTATAGCGGACAGGGATTACGGTGTGGGGCACCAGCTTGAGTATCGAGGTAGGACTTCTACCCCATTCCTTGGTAGCCTAGTTTCAAAATGAGTTGGTTTTGAAAATGATTTCTATTAAAATGTTTTCAACGGTTGTTTGAAAATGAATTTATCGGTTATATTTTAATATACCGTGAACTGAAATGAACTTCATAATGAATGTAAATGACAACACTCGGTAATTGGGTTTTGAATGATGATGATAATAAACACATAGGCATGATGCCATATCAGAGATCGGGTCGTGTAGCGATTGACCTTGGGGGCAGGTCCTGAAACCCAGCTAGGCCACTACGGTAGTGATATTCTTATGGTTTGCCTAGGAAAAGAAAAATGATATTTCTGGTTGTTCGAGTAAACTGTTTTGGGTAAGAACGGTTTTACTTAAATTTATTTTTTTATTTATTCCTGTTTCTTTTAAATTACATAATTTGATAAAATACTGTCCTACTGAGCCTTTCGCTCACATTTTATTTGTTTTAAACTTTCCCCCTCTAGGTGGATTCCCATTTGGGTTCGGAGAGGATTCTTCGGACAGAAACCAGGAGCAGTAGGAGGATTTGTAGGTTAAATTGTATTAATTATTCAAGGCATATAATATTTAAACTTTCTTAATGCTTGGACTGTAGCTGTATTACTATATTGTCAGTACTATGTGTGTGCGCAAGTTGTGGGTCGATGGACCCATACTCGCGGCTCTTATTATTTTATTATTTGTTTAACATTTATAAATTCTCTTGTAAAATGTGGTCGAAACATTTCCATTTCTTGTTCAATTTAATCCTTAAACCATTGATTTCAATTAAATTCTACTTTAATTAATTTAAATAACCCGCCACGTCACCTCCGTACTCTAGGGTGTGACAGAATGGTATCAGAGCTCAAGATTATGAACCTTGGGAATTGTGCATACATAGGTTTGACAATGAAATACTTCTGACAGTCTAAATTTTATTTTCAGAAGTGAGAGAATGGCACCTAGACGTCGTTCGACAGCTGACGCCGAGTTCGGGAACGATGAGGGCATGATGAGGCCTATGTTTGTGGCTTTCCAGCAGATGGCAGCCAAGGCTAGACCGAAAGATTCTGATGTTGGTAGTCGACATGCGTACTTTAAGGAATTTCGACGGGCGTCTATTTCGACTTTTGATGGTAATGGGGATCCGCAGTTAGCAGAGTATTGGCTGGATTCGATCTTGAAACATTTGGATACCCTTGGTGTGCCTGAGGAGTATCGTGTGGAGTTTGCTGCGTATAAGCTCGAGGGTGGCGCTAACACTTGGTGGAAGCAAGCTAAGCGTTTGGAGCGCGGTGGTGATATCAGTTGGGACAGGTTTGAGGAGCTGTTCTATGATCGATATTTTCCGCAGGGGTATAAAGATCAGAAGGCAGCTGAGTTCTACAGGTTGCAGTAGGGTGAGTTGTCAGTTCGGGAGTATGAGGCAAGGTTTAATGAGTTGGCTAGGTTTGCTCTATCAGCGGTGGCATCGGAGCGTGAGAAATGTATTAAGTTTCAGGAAGGGCTCAAGGCTCCTATTCGGTGATAGTTGGTTGCTCTGCGGCTTAGGAGTTTTGGAGAGCTTGTGTCGTCGACGATATCCGTGGAGAATAATTATGTGCAGTATTGTGAGGACCGAACCAAGGCTTCAGGAGGACCGCAGAGGAGTGGCAGGAAGAGCACCAGTAGCCGTCTGACTCCGGGGAAGGGCAAGCAAGGTGGCACGAATAGTGGTAGCAGCAGTTCGTCTGGCAACGGGCGCAGCAATCCCTACAGTTTTCATTGTCATTTCTATCAGCAGCCTGGACACATCAAGAGAAATTGCCCGATTAGGAATGCTCGTCTTGGATCTCAGACCGGGGAGGATGCCAGTCGTCAGTCTCAGCCTCAGACCCTACCTCTGCCTCAGCAGTACCCACAGTTGCAGTATCCCCAGTTCTCTCCTCAGCAGTTCTCATATCCGACACGGGGGCAGCAGCCGCAGCATTTCCAGCGTAGCGTCCCTCAGTATCGGCAGAGTAATCCAGGACCCAACAATGTTGGTAGAGGAAAAGGGAAGGCTCCAGTGCAGGTTCATGCGATAGCATTTGGAGGTTCAGATTCTCATATTGGTAACGCGGTTGTCGATGGTACGATCTTGGTTTCTAGATCTTTAGCTCGCATTTTATTTGATACCGGTGCCTCTCATTCTCTCATTTCGAGTTCTTTTGTACATGCCTTGGGTTTAGAGGTAGAAGAGTTCGATGAACCCCTAGTTATAACTTCTCCCTTGGGGCGGGTGTGTATAAATTGTATGTGTAAATCTTGTAAAATAAAGATTGGAGATGAGATTTTGAAAAGTGATTTGATTATACTCCCTATGAGCTCTTATGATGTGATTCTAGGAATGGATTGGTTGTCCCGGTATAAGGCAGTAATGGACTGCCAACTTAGAAAAGTGACCCTAGTGTCTGATAGGGGGACGATAATCACTTACCAGGGTGGTGGTGATTGGTTAATGAGTGAGCGTTTCATGAAGTCGTGTCTAGGAGGGCGAAGGAACCTAGGTTGTTGTGCTTTTCTTGCTAACCTAGATTGCAAGCCCTATGCTTCGAGTGGCAGTGTAGCGATTCCAGTGGTTGATGAGTTTGAGGACGTCTTCCCCGACGAGTTGCCAGGATTACCACCGCATCGGGAGATTGAGTTTGGTATCGAGTTGTTTTCAGGGACAACACCAATTTTTATGGCACCTTATCGTATGGCGCCGACAGAAATGAAGGAATTGAGGAGGCAACTTTAGGAGCTTGCCGATAAAGGGTATATTCGAAATAGCACATCTCCGTGGGAAGCACCGGTTTTGTTTGCTAAGAAGCATGATGGGACTCTCAGGTTGTGTGTGGATTATCGACAGCTGAATCGTGTTACAGTGAAGAATAAGTATCCCTTGCCTAGGATTGATGAGTTGTTTGATCAGTTGGGAGGCTCGCGGTACTTCTCAAAGATTGATTTGTGGTCGGGTTATCATCAGCTCAGGATTAAGGAAGAGAATATTCCCAAGACAGCTTTTAGGACTCGGTATGGGCACTTTGAGTTTCTGGTTATGTCGTTTGGGTTGACGAATGCTCCGGCAGCTTTCATGGATTTGATGAGCAGGATATTTAGGCCGTATATGGATCAGTTCATGATTGTGTTCATCGATGATATTCTTGTGTATTCTAAGACTTCGAAGGAGCATGAGCAGCATCTCTGGATCGTGCTTTAGACTCTGTGGGAGCACCAGTTGTATGCTAAGAGGGAAAAGTGCGAGTTTTGGTTGACTGAGGTCAAGTTTCTAGGTCATGTCATCTCGGAGTATGGTATTTCGGTGGATCCGTCCAAGATTGAAGCCATAGTGGAGTGGGAACGACTAAGGAATGTAGCGAAGATTCGTAGCTTCTTAGGTCTTGCTGGGTATTACAGGAAATTTGTAAAGGATTTTTTGAAGATTGCAGCTCCGTTGACGAGATTGATCAAGAAAAATGTCAGGTTTGAGTGGGATGAAGATTGTGAGCTTGCTTTTCAGGAATTGAAGAACTGGTTGACTTCAGCCCCAGTATTAGTTATCCCTAGCAGTGACGAGCCGTATGAGGTTTATGCGGATGCTTCAGGGCGTGGACTTAGATGCTTATTGATGCAGCATGGACGTGTGGTTGCGTACGGACCGAGACAGCTACGACCTCACGAGTGAAATTATCCTACTCATGACTTGGAGCTCGCGGTGGTGATTCACGCGTTGAAGATTTGGAGGTGTTACTTGTATGGAGCGTCGTTTCAGGTTTTCTCCGATCACAAGAGTTTGAGGTATTTGTTCACTCAGAGGCATCTTAATTTGAGGTAGCGTAGATGGGTAGAGTATATGGAGGATTATGATTTTGCGTTGCAGTATCATCCTGGGAAAGCTAATGTGGTCGCGGATGCGCTTAGCAGGAAGTCTTCAGGGATTCTCGCTTGTTTGGCTTTTGAGGACTGGAGCAGGGATGCGACAGTGAGCGAGTATAAGCTACGATATCATGAAGACTGTGATCGAGTTTCGGTATATCATGTGGAAGCGACTCCAGCTCTTGTTCGGATGGTGAAGCAAAGTCAGTGGCAGGATCAACATTTGCAGGGGATTTGGTCGCAGATTTAGATCGGGGAGCAGTTTGAAGAATAGAGTGTGCATGCAGATGGATCGTTGTATTTTCTGGAGCGTCTTGCAGTTCCAGCTATCGCCGAGGTGACGAAAGCCATTTTAGATGAAGGCCATAGGTCTCAGTTCGCTATTCATCTAGGGAGCACAAAGATGTAACGCGATTTGAAGAGGCAATATTGGTGGAGAGGCATGAAGAAAGATGTTCAAGAGTACGTGGTCAAGTGTTGGACGTGTCTTCAGGTGAAAGCCGAGCATCAGAAGCCTGCAGGTCAGCTTCAGCCGCTTCCTATTCCAGGGTGGAAATGGGAGCATGTGACGATGGATTTTCTCACAGGTTTGCGAAGGACGGAGCAGCGGCATAATGCAGTTTGGGTCGTGGTCGACAGGTTGACAAAATCGACGCATGTCATTCCGTTTAGGTCGACGTGTTTGAGGAAGATTCTCAGGGATTTGTATCTACAGAACATTGTGAGGTTGCATGGAGTTCCTCTGTCCATCACCTCTAATCGAGACACCAGGTTTAATGCTAAGTACTGGAGGAGTTTTCAGGAGGCTTTAGGTACGGATTTGAACTTCAGTACGGCGTTTCATCCTCAGACTGATGGGCAGTCTGAGCAGGTCATTCAGATTCTTGAGGATATGTTGCGTGCTTGTGCGTTAGATTTCAATGGGAATTGGAAGCAATGTTTGCATCTGGCGGAGTTTGCATACAACAATAGCTATCAGGCGAGTATTGGTATGGCACTGTTTGAGGCGTTGTATGGGCGACCGTGTCGGTCACCTGTGTGTTGGGCCGAGCCTAAAGATAGGGTTATTCTTGGGCCGGATGAGGTTCGTGATAGCAACGAGAAAATCGCGGTGATTCGAGATCGGTTGAGGGCAGCTCAAAGTCGACAGAAGAGTTACGCGGATAGGAGACGTAGACCCTTAGAGTTCATGGTTGGAGATTTCGTTCTCTTGAGGGTATCGCCTCGTAAGGGAACTATGCTGTTCGGAGTGAGTGGGATGCTCGCACCGAGGTATATTGGGCCGTTTGAGATCACTCAGTGTGTTGGTGTGGTCGTTTATCGGCTTGATCTTCCGCCTGAACTTTCTCATGTTCACGATGTGTTTCATGTGTCGATGCTTAGGAAGTGTCCGCCTGAGTAGGGTAAGATAGTCTCATTTCGCGATGTTCAGGTTCGGGAAGGTACAACGTACGAGGAGGTGCCGATTCAAATCATCGATCGGAAGGTGATCAGTTTGCGTCGTCGTGAGATACCGTTGGTTAAGGTCGTGTGGCAGCATCACGGGGTTGATGAAGCCACGTGGGAATTAGAATCGAGTATGCGGGAATTGTATCCGCATTTGTTTTGTTTTTGAAATGAAATGTAAATTTCGAGGGCGAAATTTCTTTTAGGGGTGGAGAGTTGTAACGCCCCGAAATTTATTTAATGTTACTATAATGGAAGTGATGAATTAGTGTGCCATAATTAATGTTTCAACATTAATTTGATTACTTGTTTGGATTTTGAATTTTTGGTTGTTTTGTTAATTTGATGAATTCAAATGATTTCTTATTGTTTAAAAATGATGTTTTGAGTTTTAAAAACACAACAATTTGTAAAATGTTAAAAATATTCCGTTTTACAAAACCGTGGGTGGCATTTTGTTTTCGCACAGTAAAACTGCCCACAAATTTCCTCTATTTATTTCCTTTTTCCCTTCTCTCTCCTCACTCTCCCTGATCTCTCTCTCTCTTCTCTCCCGTGACTCTCTCTCGCTCTCTCTCAAATTCTCTCTCGGTTTCCCCTCTCTCTCTCAAATTTCTTCACAAATTTTGAATCAAAATTCGAATCCAAGCTTCGGGATAGCAAGGAGGAGGCTCGGGAACGTGATTTGGCAACCGAGAAAGCGGATTGAAGCTTCGATTCGAGGTTAGTTTTGAAATTTCTAAACTTTTTTGAAAATTTTCAATTTTGTGCATTTTTGAAATCTAGGTTTGTTTAAGCCTAGAAAACCCTTGATTTGAGTTAAATGAACTTAGAACAACTAGAATTTAAGCTTAGATTGAAGAAAAACGGATTGGATTCAAGATTTTTCATTTTTCTCCCTATTTTCTCATTTTTGGATTTTTGAGATTTTTGAGTTTAAATCTTGTTTGAATGAGTCCAAATGTGTTCTAGCATGTTTTTCTATCAACTATGATTGTTTTCCATGCCTGGAATTTGTGAAAAATAGGTTAGAAACAAAATTTGAATTTTGGGGATCGAAAAACCCGTGGCTAGATTTTTGGGTTTTCCTAGTTCGGCAGGCCGGACCACGTGTTCGGCAGGATGGAATCGGGATCGGTAGGCCGGTGTTCTTCCGCCCGGCAGGCCGAACCTGGGGAGATGACTGGCCGACCGAACTTGGCTTCCGGTAGGCCGAACTGTGCAGTCTGGCCAGTCCGGTCGGCCGAAGCAGGGAGTCCGGCAGGCCGGCCGAAGCATGAAAATTTTGTGACTTTTCACCCGTTTTCACTGTTTTGAACCCCGATTTAAATTCCAACCTTATAGAATGATTTTAAGGATACAAATGGCACACTAGTACATCATGAATTGGTTTAGTAACATAGAATATCTCGAACTAGATATTGATCGATTTAGCGTGTATCTAGGATCGTTCGTGGTTCCGCGGAGCTAACGTATAGCAGACAGGGATTACGGTGTGGGGCACCAGCTTGAGTATTGAGGTAGGACTTCTACCCCATTCCTTGGTAGCCTAGTTTCAAAATGAGTTGGTTTTGAAAATGATTTCTATTAAAATGTTTTCAACGGTTGTTTGAAAATGAATTTATCGGTTATATTTTAATATACCGTGAACTGAAATGAACTTCATAATGAATGTAAATGACAACACTCGGTAATTGGGTTTTGAATGATGATGATAATAAACACATAGGCATGATGCCATATCAGAGATCGGGTCGTGTAGCGATCGACCTTGGGGGCAGGTCCCGAAACCCAGCTAGGCCACTACGGTGGTGATATTCTTATGGTTTGCCTAGGAAAAGAAAAATGATATTTTTGGTTGTTCGAGTAAACTGTTTTGAGTAAGAACGGTTTTACTTAAATTTATTTTATTTATTTATTCCTGTTTCTTTTAAATTAAATAATTTGATAAAATACTGTCCTACTAAGCCTTTCGCTCACATTTTATTTGTTTTAAACTTTCCCCCTCTAGGTGGATTCCCATTTAGGTTCGGAGAGGATTCTTCGGACAGAAACCAGGAGCAATAGGAGGATTTGTAGGTTAAATTGTATTAATTATTCAAGGCATGTAATATTTAAACTTTCTTAGTGCTTGGACTGTAGCTGTATTACTATATTGTCAGTACTATGTGTGTGCATAAGTTGTAGGTCGATGGACCCATACTCGCGGCTCTTATTATTTTATTATTTGTTTAACATTTATAAATTCTCTTGTAAAATGTGGTCGAAACATTTCCATTTCTTGTTCAATTTAATACTTAAACCATTGATTTCAATTAAATTCTACTTTAATTAATTTAAATAACCCGCCATGTCACCTCCCGTACTCTGGGGCGTGACATTAAGGTAGCAAGAAATGGTACACAAATCTTCCACTTAATAATTGTAGACAACATATTCCCATTTGGGAGGGACACTGATCAAGAAACTGAAGCTTTCATGAGTAGTGGTTGGGGCAAATCGTTAACTTACATAAGTCGGCTTTGGTCTTTCCAAAAATATAAATGCTAGAACTCGTGATTTGCTTGGAAGAAAACTGGGTATGATGACAATGCGTGGAGATGAGAGATATCTTGGCAATCCTCTCTTCTTAACCAAGCATAGAATCAATGACTTCAAGCATGTTAAGGAGAAAGTCATGGCTCTGTTGGAGGGGTAAAAAGCTAAGCTTTTGTCTTAGATGGGGAGAACCACCTTGGTAAAGTCTATGCTTCAAGGCATTCCTTCATATGCTATGTCGACCTTTAAACTTCCCTTTTCTTTTTGTGATGACCTCGACAGAATAATTAGGAGACAGGTTCCTAAAATAAGAAGAGGTTCTTTACCATGATTAGATGGGATGAGATTTGCAAACCAAAGGACTGTTTGGGGTCTAGGAGTTTGGAGATTTAATTAAATTAATGTAGCCGTCATTGCTAAATTGTGGTGGCAAATGATAGAATGAAAAGAAGGACTATGGTGCGATGTGATGAGGAACGAGTATTGCCATGACAGGCACTTTTGGAATATGGAGTGTAAGGAAGGTGTGACATCCGAGAATTTCTAGTGCATTATACATATAATAATTAAGAGTTATGTTAATTAATTTATATACAAATTTTGTAAGCTAAATTTTCTACTAAAAACTTTTTTAAGAGCTTAAAGAGCAATTTTAGCATCATAAGGGCTATTGTTTAAATCCAAATTTTCTAAAAAATTCAATAAGAATAACTATGGGATTTTTAAGATTTAATATCATGCCATAGTCTTATATAAATAATGAATAAAATAAAGATAGGAATTAAGTGACGAGCAAGAGAAAATAAGTTAGAATACTTAGTTGTTGCAAATGTGTTGCAATAAATTTTAAGATAGAAACAAAGTTAAAAAAATATTGTATAGAAATATGAAAATTATATAGTATAAAAATTAAACAATACAAAAATCATGCAATATAAGGATTATACTACATAAAATTAAGCAGTATGGAAATTATACTGCACAAAGCTAGGCAATATGGGAATTGTAATGTGTGGTCAAGATGAATAAGTATGGAATAATATGGAACTATAAAAACAATATAGGAAAGAATATTGATAGTATAGGAAGTATACTGATAATATAGAAAAAATACTAAGTGCAGATTTGGACTATGTAAAAAGCTAGTAGGGCCCATTTGATGACACCCAAATGGTGGAAAATTTCCATATCCCCCTATGACAACCAGTTGGACAAGTGTGTCTGGGGGCACGTTTTCTTTTCATTTTGGTCCTTAGAACAAGTTTTATGTGGCCAAAGGCTTAAGTGAAAAAAAGTCACATATTTTCATGCAACTTGAAAAAAACTACCCATTTTCTTCATAGAAAAACCAATGACCTTCATCCTACTTTTCCTCAAAGATTTTGTTGGAAACAACCTCCAATCAAGCCTAGAATCAAGTCCAAGTATTGATGATCAAGATTAGTCACTTTTGAAGATAAAAATCCAAATCTTTTCTTATGGGTTCTAGTGTTTTCTTAAGTTATTGGATAGGTTTTGATGGGGTTTTGCTATATTTTATGTCAAGGACGTTTAGCAAATGTTTAAGCATCACAAAGGAAGACTAAGAGGCTTGAGGAATCCTTCATAAAAACCCCTAACCTTAGCACTTGAAAATTTGTTGGTTTTTCATGAGTTTGTATTAAGTATGCACTATAGCATGCAAAGTGGACTTTATGACATGATTGATTAATGTTGATATGATTGGTGATGTAGAGATAGGTTAGAAACTAGGGCTTTGTGCTTGAAAAAGAGAAAGTTTATCCAACTTTGTCAAAATACAAAGTTTGGTTAGTTTTCAAAGAATAGAGTTTTGATAAACTTAGAGATGGAATTAGCTTCCAAGTTTGAAACGAGATTTATTAGAAACATTGAGATAAACGACTTTCGTGAAAAAAAAAAAAAAGAACTTTGTAAAATTTCAAATGGAACATAGCCCGTCGTGCGGGCCTTCCTTAAGGGGCCTGCTATGCCAAAAGCAAGAGAAACGCCATCCGTACTTTTTCCTTTTTTAGGCCCCACGTCGCCACACAAGAGAGACATTGGGGCCTAAAAAAAGGGATCCTATCAACTTGGTCCAACATAGGATAATAAGTTCATGAGCTTAGTCGTACTTCATCGTCGAGAAACGAAAGAAGCTCCAAGTTTAACTTAGACGTAGCTCACTTTTTTTTGGGTGTGAAGTAGTGTCAAACCAAAATACCCAAAAAGCAAGTTGCACAAATAATTAAAGTTATGCATTTGTTATATTTTAACCTTTATTCTCTGTTTGGCAACCCGACTAGAACCAACTGGTTGGATCCAATATTGGTTAGAACTAAAAAAATGAGTTAGAACTATAATTTATGATTGGGACTTATGTTTGGTAAGTTTGTCAAAATGGTAGTTTGAATTAAAAGTAGTTCTTGTTGGAAAAACATGAATGCACTGGAATTTTAAAATATTAAATCAAATATTTTTTTCTAAATAACAAGTTAGACATGCCATGTATATAAATTAATTAAGATCTTACCTATCTCTTAGAATTAAACTGCACTTCTGACAAGAAAAACTTTGACAAAAATACTATTGAGAGTTGTGTTTGGAAGAGTTTCAGCCAACTAGTCTTCTTTGCTATTGTCTTTTCCACGACCAAAATGCAAGTCGGCACACATCGCTCAATTCTCCTCTAGGTAACGTCCCCCTCTAACTATTGGAAAACGAGTATTTAGCGAATTTTAAAAATTTTTAAATCAAAGTATTTTTCAAAACACAAGTTAGGCATGCTATATATGTAAATTAATGACAGATCTTACTAACCTTTTATATATCGAAGTAGACTCGAATCCGTATAGAGAAGAACGTTCCAGAAGAGCCTCAACCAACTAGTCTTTTTTGCTATTCTCTATCCACGATCAAAGTGTGGGTGGTCACACGTAGTTCAGTTTTTCTTCCAATGACTCTCCTTCCAACCACTTGAGAAGAGCTAGAGCTAAAGTTCTTGATGTTAAACAATAGCTCCTAGGGAGTTTTAGAATTTCTCTGAGAAAAGTACTCATTCTATACTTCTCCATAGATCTAAATAACTGAGAAACTCACCTATTATTTATAGAGGTCGGACATCATTATCAGATAAAGCCTCAAAATTCAAGTTTGGATTAGTTTCAAAGTCAAAAATGTGTAATCCGATTCTAAATCTAACTGCCATGGTCAACTGCGCCTAGTATACCGTGGTCGACCGCGCCGTCGTGTTAATAGAGTTTGAATTTGATTCGAACTCCTCAAACTGATCCAATAGATCTAGTCATAACTAACTGGATAAATCCTATCTTATTTGACCTGGGTATCATTTATAGAGCCTCAATTTTAATTCAAATAACCTAATAGAAAAGTTATATAATTAAAATATCATATACAGATAAACCCATACAAATAAAATATTATCCACTATAATTCAACATGTTTATCTTGAATTAATTCTCAAAATTAATTCAACATATAAACTAACATGAATTTTTAAATCCAATCAACTCGAATTTTAGTCAATCTAATAATTTAACATAAGTCATCAATTTGTACGAAAAACATAACGTATTGTTACTGAATTTATTATGAGTTAGCAAAGGGGACCCATGGACCTATATAGTTCAAGCTCCATAATTGTAAAATACAATATCTTAGATACATATTTTATAATTATCAACTCTAATGTTACCCACTAAAAGCTTAGAGTGCACTCCAAAACTATAAAAAATTACAAAACTCTAAGTAAGCTAACCGTCCATGACATATCATAATATGTCACATCCCCATAAGATATTCATAATCGACTTAAGGATGAATTTCATTTTACCTTTCAGATTATTTTTATCGTATATTCTATTATCACACCATTAGAAAACTTATTATCCAAAGACAGTATACCATTTAGTTACACCTATGTATCAAATGGTTAAGCGCTCTAGTCTTCCAATTACAAGATAACGCATATAAGAGAATATCATTAACTCTACAAAAAGAGCTATGGGTTCCATATCTATGAATAACAAGTCTATGCAATCAAGAGTCATGTCTCCAACGTATTGGTATGCAGACCATCATAAAGTCAAGATGTCACTCTTTGGTACATCAAAAGACATAAGTCAAGAATGCATAACCATTAGTCATTTCAAGATTAAGACACAACACATGTGATTGTCTAAAGTGAATTGATTTGCACAAACGGAATTATTAATCCAAATCAGTTCAACTTTATGTCCCGATCTAATACATTGTAACCTATGACAATACACCAATATTTCTACTCGTGGAGTCCCACTCTAATGACCAAGACAAGCCATCTACCGTTTGAGATGTAAACAACATAATAATCTTAGTATGAATAAAGTGCCCAACTTTATTCTCTCGATTGTGGATCTTATGATTTAGACCATCACCTTTAAGATTCATGTCTTCTGCATAATCTGTCCATCATATGCAAGGTTCTTAAAGGTTTAGATCGACAGTCTTAGACTTTTGTTTGCTTATTAGATATTCAACAAATATGAACATATAGAGGACAACCTTTGGTATATAAAACAATAAATAAACTCTTTATTGATAAAAATGTCACTAAAAATATATTACAATATTTTACTCCTTAGGACACCATGTCTAACAATCTCCCACTTGCACTAAGTGAGTAAATGTGATATGTTACTCATCCCCATGGCCCCAATAGGCTATAATGTCCTCAGATGTGATAAAACATATTTCCACATTTCCACTCACCATGTTGTCCTTTATCCCATAATACTCCCAATGAATATGCTTACTCTTCTTGTGAAAGCTTGATTCCTTAGCATTAGCTATCACTGTAGTGTTATCACAATACAACGATATCGCCTTATCCATGCCAAGAACTACCTTTAGATCCCCAAGGAACTTACAGAGCCACACTGCTTCTTTCAAAGCATCACTAGTTGCCACATACCTGGCCCCCATCGTTGAATCCGAAGTGCAATCTTGCTTAACACTTCTCCAAACAATGGCACCGCCGCCTAGAGTAAATACCAAACCAGAAGTCGATCTTTTCAAATCCAAACAGGATTGAAAATCCAAATCAATGTATCCTAGGGGTATAAGATCCTCACCCGAATACACAAGCATATATCCTCGAGTCCTTCTCAGGTACTTGAAAATATGCTTAACCGCAACCCAGTGGTTTGGTCTTGGATTTGACTGAAATCGACTTACTATCCCAATCGCATAACAAATGTCTGGTCGTATGCAAAACAAAACATACATGAGACTACCCACTGCTGAAGCATAAGGTACATTCTTCATGTATTCTCTTTCTTTATCAAACTTTGTGAATCTTTCTTAAAAAGAGTAATTCCAAACCTAGATGATTGCCTACCTTTCTCAGAATTCTGCATTACATATCTCTCGAGAATTTTATCTATGTAGGCCGCTTAAGATAAAGCTATCATTTTGTTCTTCCTATCTCAAAAAATCTAGATACCAAGAACATAATTAGCTCCACCCAAGTCCTTTATGTCAAACTGCTTGGTCAACCATAATTTGACCAATGACAATGCTGCAATATCATTACCAATCAGCAGAATGTCATGTGCATAAAAGGAGTAGAAAAACCACCTTGTCATCCTTAACATGTTTATAAACACATGGTTCATCCATATTTTATTTGAACCCATAGGTCTTAATCACCTGATCAAATCTTATTTCCAAGAACGAGAAGCCTACTAAAGTCTATAAGTTGACCTTACCCTCTTGACCTTTAGCCTTGAACCCATCTGGCTGCACCATATATATATGGACTGATGAAGATATCCATTTAGAAAGAAAGTCTTGACATCCATTTGCCAAATCTCATAATTGAAAGCGACAACTATGGATAAAAGAATGTGGATGGACTTAAGCATGGCTACAAGTGAAAAAGTTTCCTCGTAATCGATTCCTTCATTTGTGTGTATCCCTTAGCTGCCTATCTAGCCTTATAGGATTCGTTGTTCTCATATGCACCTCTCTTTCCCATATAGATCAACTTACACCCAATGGGTTTTACCCCTTCAGGAAGATCCACAAGTTTCCAGACCCGATTAGTCTCCATAGACTTCATCTCAGTGTTCATGGCTTCTGTCCAGAGCTTTGAATCAACATCCTCCATAGCTTCTACATAAGTGTAAGGATCCTTATCTTATTTAACCAGTTCAGCCAAGTAGGCTTTACCATTGAACATATACCTCTTAGGTTAACACCCGATCCTCCCACTACGCCGAAGCCCTTTAGGTTGTTGTCTACATTGATTGGATTGGTTTCAGCAAGAACCCCTGGAGTGATCGAATCACTTGCCAACTCATCAAGTACCACATTACTTTGAGGCTTAAATTTGTTCATGTAACTTTCCTCAAGGAATGTTGCATTCGTTGAAACCACGACTTTATTTTCTTTTGGGTTATCGAAATAACCCCCTTTAGTCCCTTTTAGATATTCTACAAACACACAAACTTCTGAACGTGCTTCCAACTTATTTGGTTCCTTATACAGGACATGATTCAGACATCCCCTGTGTGAATATGGTTTAAGGATGTTTTCTTACCCATTCACAACTCATAAGGAGTTTTAAGAACCAATTTTGAAGGCACATTGTTTAAAAGATAACATGCAGTTTTTAGTGCATATCCCCAAAAGGATAAAGGTAATGCCGAATAACTCATCATGGATGTGACCATGTCCAACAAAGTCCTATTTCTTCTCTCAGCTACACTATTTTTCTACATAGTGCCTGACGTAGTCAAATGAGATAGAATCTCATTCTCTAATAAGTTTTCCAAGAACTCATCGAAGAGGTATTCATCACCTCTATCGGATCGAAATGCCTTTATGAGTTTATTTAATTGTTTTTTTTGCTTCAACCCAAAACTCCCTAAACTTGTCAAAAGTTTTACTTTTTTGATGCATTAGGTAGACATACCTATATCTTGAGTAATCATCAATAAAAGTGACGAAGTACTCATACCTTTCTCGTGCCCTAATGTTCATGGGACCACAAGCATCACTATGCACAAGTTCTAGAACCCCTTCAGCGTTATTTCTCTTAAGCCCCAAATGGTCTTTTGGTCATTTTTTCCTCCAAACAAGATTCACATTGTGGAATAGATTCTACCTCTAAGTGACTTAAAGGTCCATCCCTTACCAACTTTTGAATCCTATTGAGGCTAATATGACCTAATCGTAGATGTCAAAGATAAGTCTCATTAGAGTGAGAAGTTTTAAATCTTTTAGAGTTATCATCGACCTCAGTGTTCAGCAGAGAGTCCATCTTAGGTTTAATAAAATATAGGTTGTTTTGCATCCATCCACTACAGATAAAAGATTTACTTTTACGAATCATAACTTTATTATTTAAAGAGACTTAATAAAGACTTTAAATAAACAAGTGATAGATATTAAATTCCATTTAAGTTTAGGACTAATTCTTCTTGATCTATCCAACTTTCCTATAGAAGAAGCACTTGAGCTTTTTTGGGTTTTTTTTCTTCATCTCCTTGTTCTTGCCATATGCAAGAATAGAAGATTTCTCGTTCTTAGCCCTCTGCTTCCTTCTGCTCCCTGGATTAGGATTGGAACCGGATGCAGCCACCAAGTTGGCCTCTCCACCCACAAGAGTTTCCCTAATCAGACTTTCAAACTCCTATAACTGCTTCGTTAGCTTCGTCAAGGTCACATCTTGCCTATTGCTCAAATTCTATGAAACTCTAAACAAGATGAACTCCTTAGATAATGTCTCAAAGATTATAGTTATCTATGACTCAGCATCGATATCAGCTCCATGGGTTTGTGCCTCAGCGAGGTAAACCATGACTAACATCATATTCTCCTTCATAGGAGTCCCTGGTCTCTCCTTGCAGTTTAAGACTTTTTGAAGGGCCCCTTGCTGTTTTGTTAGGGCTTGGCCTCCAAACATGTCTTCCAGATTATCCAAGATCTGCTTCGTAGTCTCATCATCTTCATGTTGAGCCTGCAACACGTTATTCATGCTAGCCATAACATAACAGTGGGCCTGATCGTAACATCGTTCTAGCAATTATATGCTTGGATTTGCTCATTAATGGAATCCCCAGTAGGTTCGAGAAGACACGAAGTTGCTAACATAAATTTTAGTTTCTCAAAGGATAGGACAATATTTAGGTTTCATTTTCAATCATTATAATTCTCGCCATTTAATTGGTTATTATAATGTATCGAAGATAAAATGTTCTTCGGCATTTTAATCGACAATAAAGATTCATATACCAAATATAAGCAAACAATCCATTATAGTTTATTAAGATAACACAAATAAGTATACATATAATTGTCTTTATGTGTCAAAACCTTGAACAAATCACAACCTTACAATGATAATTCCTAACTTAGAATTCAAGAAGCCAAATTCAATTAGGAACATGGATTCCCTCCAATTAATATATGTCATCTAGGATCCGTCTAATCCAGCATATATTAATAATCATTTTCTTTTGCGATTAATTTCATTAACAGAGCTCCTAGGGGAGGTTAATAATAAAAGTAATCTTAAGTGTATTTGTTTCAACTATTTTATCCATGATTTATAATCATCACTGAGGGGTGTACAACAATAAATTATGTTAAAATAAATTATCCCTTCGAAGATCTAACCTAGTACATGATGAAATCCCTTCCTAGGGGTCAGAATCACCATGTGCTACCTAAGGATCAGCAATGGAGGCCATAGGTCCTCTCTTTGAAAACCTTCTCACATTGAATATTTTGAAAACCAAGGTTTTATGTTAACATGCATGAACAATGTTTAATGAGCGACACTCCCTATTCTATATAACATGTTATCAACATACATGAAAAATCATATTATAATGTAGACAAGCAAAGCAACATGCAAAGTCAGAAGCAAAATAATAAATAAATAGCCGTAATATCATGGTTCCATCTTAGAGAAAAGAAAATAAAAATTAGAAAAAATAAATCGAAACATATTATTGATTCTTCATCTTTGTATCTTCAAGTTGTATCCTTCTTCATGTGGCATCCATCTTTAAGTCTTCAATCCCTCATAGATCAAATGTTTTACTTTTTCAGACAACATTAAATTTCATGTTTCTTAGAATTATCTCAAAAATAAAATTAAAACTACACCAAAAAAGCACCTTTTTGAAAACTATTCTGCTATCTACTAGCTGCCGAACTGTAACATGGGCTTGTCGATACAACTGCCACAGTAGACCATAGGGTCCCCCAAGCTGAATTTTTTAGAAAATAGTATTAAAGCAGTTTTTAAATCTTATTTTCAACAATTCAAAAACAAAAAATTTTAGAAACTCGAGAAAAATAGTGTAACTCCTATCATGTCCATCTTTTATATCCATCTTCACTTCGAATGACTATTTAATTACAAAATTTTATAAATTTAAAATTAAAATAATAAGTACTAGACGGTAATGATAGACTGCCATCTAATTACATGAAAAACTTAGATACATATTCTAACCTCTAAGAAACTATAACTAGCACAAATTAATTAATTAATTAATTAATAATTTAATCGATCATATTTAATTAATAAACATTCACCATATAATCTTATGACAATATTTATATATATAGAAACCCTAGAGTACCAACTCTCTAAAAAAATTAAATCCAAGCATAGAAGAGAATAAGATTACATAATCTATATATATAGCATGATCATAAACTCATAAATTTATGTAAAAACTAGGGGCTCTGATGCCAATTGTTGGAAAATAAATACGCAGCAAAATTTTAAAAAATTTTAAAATTAGAGTATTTTTCAAAACACAAGTTAGACATGCTATATACATAAAGTAATGACTGATCTTACTAACCTTTTGTATACCAAAATTGGCTCGAATCCATATAGCAAAGAACGTTCTAGAAGAGCTTCAACCAACTGATCTTCTTTGCTATTCTCTATCCATGATCGGAGAGTGGATGGTCACATATCGTTCAGCTTTTCCTTTGGTGACTCTCCTTCGAACCACTTGAGAAGACCTAGAGTTAAAGTTCGTGATGTTAAACAATGGCTCCTAGGGAGTTTCAAAGTTTCTCAGATAAGAGTACTCACTCTATACTTTTCAACTAATATAAATAGCTGAGAAAACTCACCCCTTATTTATAAAAGTCAGACCTGGGGTTAATCATTATTAGATAGCCTCAAAATTCTAGTCTAGATCAGTTTTAGAGTAAAAAATGTGTAATCAAATTCTAACTCTAACTACTGTGGTCGATCGCGCCTAGTATACGCAGTCGACCACGCCTAGTATACGCAGTCGACCACGCCTAGTATACGCAGTCGACCACGCCGTCGCGATAATGGAGTTCGAATATGATTTGAACTCCTCAAGCTGATCCGATAGATCCACTCACAAATAACTAGATAAATCCTATCTTATTTGACTCGGGTATCCTTTATGGAACTCAAGTTTAATTCAAATAACCTAACAGAAAAGTTATTTGATTAAAATAGTCATATACAGATAAACCCATACAAATAAAATATTATCCACAATAATTCACCATATTTATCTTGAATTAATTCACTAAATTGATTCTCAAAATTAATTCAACCGATAAACTAACATGAATTATTAAATCCAATCAATTGAAATTTTAGCCAATCTAATAATTTAACATAAGTCACTAATTTGTAGGAAAAACACGTCGTATCATTACAGGATTTATTATGAGCTAACAATAGGGATCCGATGGACCTATATAGTTCAAGCTTATATAATTATAAAATACAATATCCCAAATACATATTTTATAATTATCAACTCTAACACTATTCTACTAAAAGCTTAGAGCTGCATTCTCAAACTATATAAAATTATGAAGCTTCAAGTAAGCTAACCGTCTATAACATATCATAATATGTCACATCCCCGTAGGATTTCATAATCGACTTAAGGATGAATTCCATTTTACCTTCTCGATTATTTTTATCTTACATTTCATTATCACACCATTGGAAAACTTACTATCTAAAGACAGTATCCTATTCAGTTACACCTATGTATCCAAACGGTTGAGCGCTTCAGTCTTCCAATTATAGGATAACGCATATAAGAGAATATCATTAATTCCACAAAAGAGCTATGGATTCCATATCTATGGATAACAAGTTTATGCAATCAAGAGTCATGGCTCTAACATACCAATATGCGTACCATCATAAAGTCAGGATGTTATCCTTTGGTACATCAAAAGACATAAGTTAAGAATACAAGCCTATTGCTCATTTCAGGATTATGACACAACACATATGATTATTTAAAGTGAATTGATTTACACAAACGGAATTATTAGTCTAAATCAATTCAATTTTATATCCCGATCCAATATATCATCACCTATGACAATGCACCAATGTTTCTACTTATGGAGTCCCACTCTGATGCCAAGACAAGCCATCTCTCATTAGGGATGTAGACAATATAACAATCTTAGCATGAATAAAGCGCCCATCGATTGAGGATCTTATGATTTACACTATCACCTTTAAGATTCATATTTTTTGCATAATCTATCTATCATATGCATGATTCTTAAAGGGTTAGGCCGACAATCTCAGATTTTTGTTTGCTTATCATATATTCAACAAATATAAACGTAAACAGGACAACATTTGGTATATGAATAATAAATAAAATTTTTATTGATAAAAATGTCTCCAAAAACATATTACGACATTTTATGTCTTAGGGCACCATGTTTAACACTAACCACAAGAGAAAACCAAGAGCGAAGGTTCAGGATATTGCACAATAGCCCTATGAGAGTTTCAAAATTTCTCTCTCAAGAATACTCTTTCTAAATTTCTCTAGAGATCTAAATAACAAAAAGAACAAGTATCCTATTTATAGTGGTTGGTAGGGAGTCAATTCTACTTAGATAGGCTTCTAAATTCGAAACTGGGTCAAAATCTGCATTAAAATACATGAAAGACGCGTAATACGATTACGTGTAGCCAGTCCTAACCACCGGCCTATCAATTGTACTATTTTGGGTAACTAATTTACGCTCCATCAGCCAACCAGACTTGGTCATCGGTTTGCCAGTTTACCTAGTTTTGAAAGTTTCTATTTCTTATTCAACACGGGATCTTAGATAGAGTCTTAGTTTTAATTCAAATAACCTAATAGAGAAGTTATCTAATTAAGATAAATATATGCAAATAATCTCATATCAAATAAAATATATATTCAAATAATTCAACATGTTTATCTTGAATTTATTCATAAAATTAACTCAACCAATAAACTAATATGATTTATTAAATCCAATCAACTGAATTTAAACCAATCTAGGAATTAACATAAGTTCTAATATGTAGGAAAAAATATGTCGTATCGTTATAAGAAATATTGTGAGCTAGCAAAGGGTGCTTGATGGAAATATATAGATCAAGCTTCTATAATTATAAAATAACATGTCTCCGACATGTTTATCTTATAATTATCAACTCTTAAGCTATTCCACTAAAAGCTTAGAGCTGCATTCTTGAACTATATATAAATTACAAAACTCAAAAAAGTTAATCATCCATGACATATTTTATCGTGTAATATCCCTATAGGATATTCATAATCGACTTCATGATAAAATTCTTTTTTACCTTCCCGATTATTTTTATCTTATGTTCCATTATCTCACCATTAGAAAACTTATTAGTCATAACCAATACAAATAGTATACTATTCAGTGATACCTATGTATCTGAAGGGTTGAGCGCTCCAGTTTTTCTATTATAGGATAATGTCTATAAGAAAATATCATTAACTCCACAAAAGAGCTATCGATTTTATACCTATGAATAACGAGTTTACGTCAATCAAGAGTCATGTATCCAACGTACCAATATGTGTACCTTTATATAATTCAGGATGTCACCCTTTGTTACATCAAAAGACACAAGTCAAGAATACGAGCCTATTAAATCATTTCAGGATTAAGATATGACACACATGATTGTCTAAAATGAATTAATTTAAGAAAATGGAATTATTAATAAAATCAATTCAACTTTTGGCCCGATCCAATATATCATCACCTATGACAATATACCAATATTTCTACTCGTAGAGTCCAACTCAAATGATCAAAACAAGTCATCTTCCGCTAGAGATTTAGACTGTTGGAAACAAAGTGCGCAGCGGAATTTTAAAAATTTTTCATCAGAGTATTTTCCAAAACACAAGTTTGACATGTTATATGTATAAATTAAACAGATCTTACTAACCTCAGTGTGCCGAAGAACCTCCGCGACCTGTGTAGAGAAGTAACGTTCCAGAAGAGCCTCAACCAACTGGTCTTCTTTGCTATTCTCTATCCACAACCGGAGTGAGTGTGGGCTCACACATACAGCTCTTCCACCGGTGACTCTCCTTCCAACTAACAGAGAGAACCCAAAGCTAGTGTTCGTGATTTGTGAACAAAAGCTCTTAGGGAGTTTTCAGATGCTCACTAGAAGAGTATCACTCTTAATCTCTCAAATTGATCTGAGTAAATCATTAGACTCACTCCCTTTTTATACCTATTGGTCCTAGGGTCAGTCCATATCAGATTAGGTCTCAAAAATTCGAAACAGAATCAAGTTTGGATCAATGTCTGACAAGATACGCGTGAAAACGCATAATCTTAACTGTCGTCGGTCGGCAGGCCGAACTTTCTAATAGGCAGGCCGAACACGTCATCCGGCAGGCCAAACTGCCAAGAAAAAATCTCCGCCAATCTTTTATTTTTCACCCGAGATTCTAAAGGATAAAGTCTCAGTTTTGATTCAAATAGCCCAATAGAAAAGATATCTGATCAAAACAAACTTTATCAAGATAATCTCTAAGAAAATAAATCAATTCACAATAATTCTACAAGTTTATCTTGTTCTAATTGTCCAAAATTAAAACAACCGATAAACAGACAAGAATTACCTGAACGCAATAATTCAACAAGTTCATCTTGAACTAATTTTTTTACATAATTAATTCAACCGATAAACAGACATGAATTATTTGATTCTTATAAATTTTAAACCAATTTGATAAATCCGACATAAGTCACCAATTATTGGAAAAACACGCCGTGTCGTTACAGGATTTTGTGAGCTAGCAAAGGGGACCAAAATGGACCTATAAAGTTCAAGCTCATGATAATTATGAAACCCAATATCCCAGATATACATTTCACAATTATCAACTCCAACGCTACTCCACTAAAAGCTTGGAGCTGCACTCTCGAACTTTATAGAATTACGAAGCTCGTGTAGCTAAGTCTCCATGACATATCATAGTGTATCGCATCCCCATATGATCATCCATAATCGGCTTAAGGACAAGTTCTGTCTTACCTTCCCGATTATTTTTATCTTACGTTCCATTGTCTCACCATTAGAAAACTTACCATCCAAAGATAGTATACCATTCGGTTACACCTATGTATCCAAATGGTTGAGCGCTCCAGTTTTCCAATTACAGGACAACGCATATAAGAGGATATCATTACTCCTAAAGAGGAGCTATGGATTCCATATCTATGAATAACAAGTCTACGCTATCAAGAGTCATGCCTCCAACGTACCGGCATGCACGCCACTATAGAAATGTGGGAGTCATCCATTGGTACATCAAAAGACACAAGTCAAGACAACGGGCCTATTATTCATCTCAGGATTAAGAGACAATACAAATGATTGTCTAAAGTGAATCGATTTGCCAAGACAGAATTATTAATCCAAATCAATTCACTTTATGTCCCGATCCAACACATCGTCAACTATGACAACGCACCAATGTTTCTATTCACGGAGTCCAACTCCAATGGCCAAGACAAACCATCTCCCAAAAGGGATATAGACAACATAACAATTTTTACATGAATAAAGCGCCCAACTTTATTCCCTCGATTGCGGATCATATGTTTTAGACCATCACCCTAAGAATTGTGTCTTCCGCATAATCATCCCATCATATGCCCAATTCTTAAGGTTTAGACTGACAGTCTCAGGCTACTGTTTGCTTATCATACATTCAACAAATATGAACGTAAAGAGGACAATATTTGGTATATATAAATGAATAAATTCTTTATTGATAAAAATGTCTCCAAAAACGTATTACATTTTTACTCCTTAGAGCATACATGTCTAAAAATCTCCCACTTGCACTAAGTGAGTAAATACTGCAAATTTCGCATCCCCATAGCTTCCACATGCCTCTCGAAGACTCTCCCAGTAAGTGTCTTCGTGAATGGATCAGCTAAATTATCCTCTGACGCGATCTTGCACACCGTGACATGCCCGCTCTCAACGAAGTCCTCTATCACATGATACTTCTGATCAATATGCTTACTCTTCTTGTGAAATCTTGGTTCCTTAGCATTAGCTACCGCCGCACTGTTATCACAGTACAGTGATACCACCTTATCCATACCAGGAACTACCTCAAGATCCCCAAGGAACTTGCGGAGCCACATTGCTTCTTTCGAAGCATCACTAGCCGCCACATACTCGGCCTCCATCGTTGAATCTGAAGTGCAATCTTGCTTTGCACTTCTCCAACTGATGGCACCGCCACCTAGAGTAAACACAAACCCCGAAGTCGATTTCCTAGAATCCAGGCAGGATTGAAAATCCGAATCAGTGTATCCTAGAGGAGTTAAATCCTCACCCGAATACACAAGCATATACCCTCGAGTCCTTCTCAGGTACTTGAAAATATGCTTTACCGCAACCCAATGGTTCGGTCCTGGATCCACCTGAAATCGACTCACAATCCCGACCGCATAGCTAATATCCGGTCGAGTGCAAAGCATGGCATACATGAGACTACCCACTGCAGAAGCATAAGGTACCTTCTTCATGTATTCTCTTTCTTCATAAGACTTTGGAGAGTCTTTCTTAGAAAGAGTAATTCCAGACCTAGATGGTTGCCCACCTTTCTTGGAATCCTGCATTGCAATCCTCCTGAGAATTTTATCTATGTAGCCGGCCTGTGACAAAGCTATCATTTTGTTCTTCCTATCCCGAAAGATCTGGATACCGAGAACAAAATTAGCCTCACCTAAGTCCTTCATGTCAAACTGCTTGGTCAACCATAATTTGACCGATGATAATGCCCCAACGTCATTGCCAATTAGCAGAATGTCATCTACATAGAGTAGTAGAAAAACCACCTTCCCATTCTTAATGTGTTTGTAAACACATGGTTCATCCACATTTTGTGAGAACCCATAAGTCTTGATCACTTGATCAAATCTTATGTTCCAAGAACGAGAAGCCTGCTTAAGTCTATAAATTGACTTTAGCAGCTTACAAACCTTACCCTCTTGACCCGCGACCTTGAACCCGTCTGGTTGTTCCGTATAAATGGACTCATCAAGATAGCCATTCAGAAAAGCCGTCTTGACATCCATCTGCCAAATCTCGTAGTCGAGAGCGGCAGCTATGGACAAGAGAATCTGGATGGACTTAAGCATGGCTACAGGCGAAAAGGTTTCCTCATAATCGATTCCTTCCTTTTGCGTATAACCCTTAGCTACCAGTCTAGCCTTAAAGGTTTCGACCTTTCCATCCACTCCTCTTTTCCTCTTGTAGATTCACTTACACCCTATGGGTTTTACCCCTTCGGGAAGATCCACGAGCTCCCAGACCCGATTAGTCTCCATAGACTTCATCTCTATGTTCATGGCCTCTGTCCAGAGTCTTGAATCAACATCCTCCATGGCTTCTGTGTAAGTATAAGGATCCCTGTCATGTTCATCCGGTTCAGCCAAAAAGACTTCCCCATTGAACATATACCTTTCAGGTTGACGCCCGATCCTCCCACTACGCCGAAGCCCCTGAGGTTGTTGTTCAGGTTTGTTTGGTTTTTCTACACTGATCGAAATGGTTTCATTCGGAACCTCCGGAGTAAACAGATCACCCCTCAACTCCTTAAGCACCACTTTGCTTCGAGGTTTAAAGTCGTTCATGTAACTCTCCTCAAGGAAAGTTGCATTAGTTGAAACCACGACTTTATTTTCCTTTGGGTTATAAAAATAACCCCTTTTAGTCCCTTTTGGATATCCTACAAACACGCAAACTTCTGAACGTGCTTCTAACTTATTCGGATCCTTAAACAAGACATGAGCTGGACATCCCCATATGCGAATATGGTTTAAGGATGTCTTCCGTCTTGTCCACAACTCGTGAGGAGTTTTAGGGACCGATTTTGAATGCACATTGTTCAAAAGATAACATGCGGTTTGTAGTGCATATCCCCAAAAGGATAAAGGCAATGATGAATAACTCATCATGGACCGAATCATGTCCAACAAAGTCCTATTCCTTCTCTCCGCTACGCCATTCTGCTGCGGAGTGCCCGACGTAGTCAAATGGGATAAAATCCCATTCTCTAACAAGTGTCCCAAGAACTCATCAGAAAGGTACTCCCCACCTCGATCAGATCGAAGTCTACAGCCCGAAACTCCCTGAACTTATCATAAGTTTCACTTTTGTGGTGCATTAGGTACACATACCCATATCTTGAGTAATCGTCAATAAAAGTGACGAAGTACTCATACCCTCCTCGTGCCCAGATGTTCATCGGTCTGCAAACATCACTATGCACTAGTTCTAGAACCCCTTCGGCCCTATTGCCCTTAGACCCGTATGGTCTTTTGGTCATTTTACCCTCCAAACAAGACTCACATTGAGGTATAGATTCCACCTTTAAGTGACTTAAAGGTCCATCCCTTACCAACCTTTGAATCCTATTTAGGTTAATATGGCCTAGGCACAAATGCCAAAGATAAGTCTTATTAGAGTGAGAAGTTTTAAGTCTTTTTGAGTTATCATTTATCTCAGCATTAAGCAATAGGTCCATCTTAGGTTTGATAAAATATAGATTATTTTGCATCCATCCAGAACAGATAAAAGATTTGTTTTTACGAATCACCACTTTTTCATTAAAAGATACCACGTAGGAGTCTTTAAATAAAGAAGATACAGAAATTAAATTCCTTTTAAATTTAGGAACATAAAAACAATCTCGCAAAATTAAACTCCTATAATTATCAAAATAAAGATGGACATCTCCCACTGCTTCCGCTGAGACCAAGGATCCATCGCCCATCCGAAGCGTTAAGTCTTCACGAAGTAGACTTCTCGTTTCTTTGAATCCCTGCAGAGAAACACAAACATGATTAGTTGCACCGGAATCTATGACCCAGATGTCACTGGATTCCTCAACCAAACAAGTTTCTAAATATAGAAGATCACACCTACCTCCCTTGGAAAGGAAGTCCTTGCAATGCTTCTTTATATGCCCGACCTTACCACAGAAGAAGCATTTAAGCTTCTTTGGGTTCTTCTTCTTCTTCTTCTTGCTCTTGATTGCAGGAGGAATAGAAGACTTGCCACTCTTGGCCCGTTGCTTCTTTCCATTCCCAGAGTTAGGATTGGAACTAGAAGCAGCTACCATATTGGCCTCTCCACCAGCAGGAGACTCCCTGATCAGCAGTTCAAACTCCTGTAACTGTTTCATTAGTTCTGTTAAGGTCATATCCCGTCTATTGCTTAAATTAAAAGTAGCTCTAAACGGAATAAATTCCTTAGACAGAGTCTCAAAGACCATAGTCATCTGAGTTTTAGCATCGATGTCGGCTCCATTGGTTTGAGCCTCAGCGAGGTAACCCATGACCAACATCATATGCTCCTTTACAGATGTCCCCGGTCTCTGTCTACAGTTTAAGAGTTTTCGAAGCGCCCCTTGCCGCTTTGTTATGGCCTGGCCTCCAAACATGTCCTCAAGATTATCCAAGATCTACTTCACAGTCTCATAATCCTGATGTTGAGCCTGCAGCACGTTGTTCATGCTAGCCATAACATAGCAGCGGGCCTGATCATTAGCATCTTTCCAGCGATCGTACGGTTGGAATTGCTCATTACTTGAGTCTCCCGTAGACTCGGGAGGACAAGGAGTTGTCAATACATTTTTCCGTTTCTCAAAGGAAAGGACGATGTCCAGGTTTCGTTTCCAATCGTTATAGTTCTCACCGGTTAATTGGTTTTTATCAAGTATCGATGATAAAGCATTTTTAGACATTTTCAATCTACAATAAAGAATCATACACCAAACATAAGCAAACATATATAATAATTTAGTAAGATAACACAATCATGTAAAATCATACAAATGTGTTTATGTGTTAAAACCTTGAAAATATCACAACCTTACAACGATAATTCCCAACTCATAATTCAACAAGCTCCTAGGGGAGTCATGCCAAATTCAATCAGGAACACGGATCCCCTCCTGATTAATATATGCCATCCAGGACCCGTATGATCCAGCATATACTAATAATCGTTTCTTTGGCCATTAATTTTATTAACAGAGCTCCTAGGGGAGGTTAATAATAAAATTAACGTGAGCGTATAACCACCGTTTCAATATTTTATCCATGATTTATAATCACCACCTAGGGGTGTGCAACCATAAATCATACTAAAATACCTTATCCTTTCAGAGATCCAATCTGGTACATGATAGAAATCCCTTCCTAGGGGTCAGGACCACCATGTTCTTCCTATGGACCAACGATGGAGGCCTTAGGTTCTCTCTTCGAAAACCTTCTCCCACTCAATCTTTTGAAGTCAAGGTTTTATTTTAAAATTATGCATGAACAATTTTAATATGAGCGGTACTCCCTATTCTATATGGCATGTTATCAATATACATGGTAAATCATATTATAATGCAGACAAGCAAAGCAATCAAGCAAAGCTACAAGCATAATAATAATAATAACCGTAATATTATGGTTCCACCCTAGAGAATAGAAAAACTAAGATTACAAGAGAATAATCGAGACATTTATCGATTCTTCATCCTTGAATCCTCAAGCTGTATCCTTCTTCATGTAATATCCATCTTCAAGTCCTCAATCCCGTATGAATCGAACACTTCATATTTCCGGTCAAATCCAAATTTAATGTTTCTTAGAATCGTCCCAAAAATAAAATTAAAACTACATTGGAAAAATTGCACCTTTTCTGGACATTTGGTAGTTCTCGGTTGGCAGGCCGATCTAGGTAATCGGCCTACCGATCATGGAGGTTCGGCCTGCCGAACATGAAGGTTCGGCCTGTCGGCAGAGCACCAAAATTTTTGCCCCACTGTCGGCTTGCCGGACCGTACGTCCGGCCTGCCGATTTATGACCTTCGGCCTGCCGAACTGTGAGGTCCGGCATGCCGACCGAGCAGAAGAAACCTTAATCCAGAAAATACAATTTTAATGCAATTCATCAATTTTATTTTCAACAATTCAAAAACATAAAATTAGAGACTCAGGAAATACCTGGAGGCGCCATCATCAATCTTTAAGATCCGACTTCTCGTTCCGTCTTCTCCAAATAATTATTTACTTACAAAATTCTTACAAATTAAAAATTAAATAACAATTCCTAGACGGAGATGATAGTCCGCCATCTAATTACATGAAAAACCTAGATACACATTCTAACCTCTAAGGAACCATAACCAGTATTACTTAATTAATAAATAATTAAACAACAATTTAATCAACCATAATTAACTAATAAACATTCACCATATAATCCATAACAACATTTATATATTATATAGAAACCTAGAGTGCCATCTCTCTATAAAATTCAATTCAAGCATAGGAGAGACTAAGATCACAAAATTTATGCATATAACATAATCACAAACTTGTAAATTTATGTAAAAACCTCGTCTCTGATACCAATTGTTGGAAACAAAGTGCGCAGCGGAATTTTAAAAATTTTTCATCAGAGTATTTTCCAAAACACAAGTTTGACATGTTATATGCATAAATTAAACATATCTTACTAACCTCAGTGTGCCAAAGAACCTCCGTGACTTGTGTAGAGAAGTAACGTTCTAGAAGAGCCTCAACCAACTGGTCTTCTTTGCTATTCTCTATCCACAACTGGAGTGAGTGTGGGCTCACACGTACAGCTCTTCCACCGGTGACTCTCCTTCCAACCAACAGCGACAACCCAAAGCTAGTGTTCGTGATTTGTGAACAAAAGCTCTCAGGGAGTTTTCAGATGCTCACTAGAAGAGTATCACTCTTAATCTCTCAAATTGATCTGAGTAAATCATTAGACTCACTCCCTTTTTATACCTATTGGTCCTAGGGTCAGTCCATATCAGATTAGGTCTCAAAAATTCGAAACAGAATCAAGTTCGGATCAATATCTGATAAGATACGCGTGAAAACGTGTAATCTTAACTCTCGTCGGTCGGCAGGCCGAACTTTCTGATAGGCAGGCCGAACAGGCCAGTTCGGCAAGCCGAACACGTCATCCGGCAGGCCGAACTGCCGAGAAAAATCTCCACGAATCTTTTATTTTCCACCCGAGATTCTAAAGGATAAAGTCTCAGTTTTGATTCAAATAGCCCAATAGAAAAGATATCTAATCAAAACAAAACTTATCAAGATAATCTCTAAGAAAATAAATCAATTCACAATAATTCTACAAGTTTATCTTGTTCTAATTGTCCAAAATTAAAACAACCGATAAATAGACAAGAATTACCCGAACGCAATAATTCAACAAGTTCATCTTGAACTAATTTTCTTACATAATTAATTCAACCGATAAACAGACATGAATTATTTGATTCTTATAAATTTTAAACCAATCTGATAAATCCGACATAAGTCACCAATTATTGGAAAAACACGCCGTGTCGTTACAGGATTTTGTGAGCTAGCAAAGGGGACCAAAATGGACCTATAAAGTTCAAGCTCATGATAATTATGAAACCCAATATCCCAGATATACATTTCACAATTATCAACTCCAACGCTACTCCACTAAAAGCTTGGAGCTGCACTCTCGAACTTTATAGAATTACGAAGCTCGTGTAGCTAAGTCTCCATGACATATCATAGTGTATCGCATCCCCATATGATCATCCATAATCGGCTTAAGGACAAGTTCTGTCTTACCTTCCCGATTATTTTTATCTTACGTTCCATTGTCTCACCATTAGAAAACTTACCATCCAAAGATAGTATACCATTCAGTTACACCTATGTATCCAAATGGTTGAGCGCTCCAGTTTTCCAATTACAGGACAACGCATATAAGAGGATATCATTACTCCTAAAGAGGAGCTATGGATTCCATATCTATGAATAACAAGTCTACGCTATCAAGAGTCATGCCTCCAACGTACCGGCATGCATGCCACTATAGAAATGTGGGAGTCACCCATTGGTACATCAAAAGACACAAGTCAAGACAATGGGCCTATTATTCATCTCAGGATTAAGATACAATACAAATGATTGTCTAAAGTGAATCGATTTGCCAAGACAGAATTATTAATCCAAATCAATTCACTTTATGTCCCGATCCAACACATCGTCAACTATGACAATGCGCCAATGTTTCTATGCACGGAGTCCAACTCCGATGGCCAAGACAAACCATCTCCCAAATGGGATATAGACAACATAACAATCTTTACATGAATAAAGCGCCCAACTTTATTCCCTCGATTGTGGATCATATGTTTTAGACCATTACCCTAAGAATTGTGTCTTCCGCATAATCATCCCATCATATGCCCAATTCTTAAGGTTTAGACTGACAGTCTCAGGCTACTGTTTGCTTATCATACATTCAACAAATATGAACGTAAAGAGGACAATATTTGGTATATATAAATGAATAAATTCTTTATTGATAAAAATGTCTCCAAAAACGTATTACATTTTTACTCCTTAGAGCATACATGTCTAACATAGACAACATAATAATCTTTGTATAATAAAGCGCCCAACTTTATTCCCTCAATTGTAGATCTTTTTATTTAGACTATCACTTTTAAGATTTATGCCTTCTACATAATCTGTCCATCATATGCGCGATCTTAAAGATTCAGATTAATAGTCTTAGATTTTAATTTGCTTATCATATATTTAGTAAGAATGAACATAAAGGGGACATATTTGTTATATGAAACAATTAATAAACTTTTTATTGATTAAATGTCTCTAAAAAAACTATTACATCATTTAATCCTTAAAGCATATAGTTTAACGATTTTCCACTTACCCTAAGTGAGTAAATGTGACATGTTACGCATCCCCATAGCCTCTACATGCTTCTTGAAAGCCCTCATTGGTATTTTCTTCATGAAAGGTTCAACTATATTGTCCTCGGCTGCAATCTTGCATAGTACAATATGTCCATTCTTCTTGTGAAATCTTGGTTCCTTAACATTAAGTATTGCTACAATGTTATCACAATACAACATTATTGACTTACCCATGGTAGGAATTACCTCAAGATCTCCAAGGAACTTGTGGAGCCACACAGTTTATTTTGAAGCTTCACAAGCTGCCGATACTCAACCTCTATCATTGAATCTAAAGTGTAATCTTGCTTGACACTTCACCAAGCAATGGCACCTCCTCCCAAAGTAACACATAACCTAAACTCAATCTCCTCAAATCCAAACAGAAAATTCAAATTAGTGTATCCAAGAGGTGTTAGATCGTCACTAGAATACATTAGCATATAACCTCTAGTCTTTTTCAGGTACTTGAAAATATGCTTGACCACAACCCAATGGTTGGGTCCCGGATCTAACTGGTACCAACTCGCAATCCCAATTGCGATATCAGATTGTGTGCAAAGTATAGCATACATGAGACTACCTACTGCCATAGCATGAGATACCTTCTTCATGTATTTTTTTTTTCATCAGACTTTGGAGATTATTTCTTAGAAAGAGTAATTCTTGATCTAGTTGCTGCCCACTTTTCTTGGAATTATGCATTGCATACTTTTCGAGAAGCTTGTCTATGTAGGTAGTTTTGGATAAAGCTATCATTTTATTCTTCCTATCTCAAAAGATTTGGATATCTAGAACATAATTAGCTTCACCCAAGTCCTTCATGTCAAAATGCTTAGTCAACCATAATTTGATCGATGACAGTGCCCCAATGTCATTGCCAACAAGCAGAATGTCTTCTAGATAGAGCAGTAAAAAAAAAACCAACTTCTTATCTTTAATGTGTTTGTAAACACATGGTTCATCCACATTTTGTTCGAACTCATAAGTCTTGATCACTTGATCAAATCTTATGTTCTAAGAACAAGAAGCTTGCTTAAATCCATAAATAGACTTTAGTAGCTTACAAACCTTATTCTCTTGACCTTTAGCTTTGAACTTGTCTACTTGTACCATATATATGGTTCATCAAGATAGCCATTCAAAAACGTCGTCTTGATATCTATTTGATAAATCTTGTAATTGAGAGCAGTAGCAATGGACAAGAGAATACGAATGGACTTAAGCATGGCTATAGGCGAAATGGTTTTCTCGTAATCGATTCCTTCCTTTTGTGTGTATCCCTTTCCTACTAGCCTAGCCATATAGGTTTCAAATTTTCCTTATGCACCTTTCTTCCTCTTGTAGACCTACTTACACCCTATGGATTTTACCCTTTTGGGAAGGTTCATAAGCTCCCATACTTGATTAGTGTTTAGAGATTCCACCTCAGTGTTCATAGCTTCTATCCAAAGCTTTGAATCAACGTTCTCCATGGCTTCTTTTTATAAGTGTGAGGATCCATGTCATGATCAACTAATTCAGCCAAGTAAGCTTCACCATTTAACATATACCTTTCGAGTAGATGCCTGACCTCCCACCATGTCGAAGCTCTCTAGGTTATTGTTCAGCTGGCTTTTTTATAATTAATTAGATGGTTTCAACTAGAACCCCCAAAGTGATTGAATCACCTGCCAACTCCTTGAATACCACCTACTATGAGGAATAAAGTCGTTCATGTAACTTTCCTCAAGGAAAGTTGAATTCATTGAAACCATGATTTTATATTCTTTTGGGTTATAAAAATAACCCCTTTCTGTCTCTTCTAGGATATCCTACAAACACACACACTTCTGAACATGCTTCCAATTTATTCATTTGCTTTTCTAGGACATGAGCTGAACATTCCGATATACGAATATGGTTTAAGGATATCTTCCTACTCGTCCATATCTCGCGAGGAGTTTTAGGAACCAATTTTAAAGGCACATTGTTCAAAAGATAACATATGGTTTGTAGTACATATCTCTAAAAAGATCATGGTAATGTGGAATAACTCATCATCGACCTAACTCTATCCAACAAAGTGATATTCCTTCTCTTAACCATGCAATTCTGCTAAGGAGTGCTAGGCATAGTCAAATGGGATAAAATCTCATTCTCTACTAAATATCCTAAGAACTCAATAGAGAGGTACTCACCACCTCGATCAAATTGAAGTACATTTATAGGTTTACCTAATTGCTTCTCTGCTTTCGCTCGAAACTCCTTGAACTATTCAAAGGTTTCACTCTTATGATTCATAAGGTAAATGTATCTATATCTCGAGTAGTCATCATTTTAAGTGACAAAATATTCATACCTTCCTCGTGCCTTGATATTTATGGGACCACAAACATCGCTATGCACAAGTCCTACAACCCCTTCGACTCGATTGCCCTTCGACCCAAATGGTCTTTTAGTTATTTTGCCCTCTACACAAGACTCACATTTTGGTATAGATTCCACCTCTAAATGATTTATAGGCCCATCCCTTATCAACATTTAAATCCTATTCAGGCTAATGTGACCTAATCGTAAGTATTAAAGATAAATCTTATTAGAGTGAGAAGTCTTAAGTCTTTTAGAGTTATCATTTATCTCAGTGTTCAATAGTGAGTCCATCTTAGGTTTGATAAAATATAGCTTGTTTTGAATCCATCCACTGCATATAAAATATTTGTTTTTACGAATCATAACTTTATTACTAAAAGAAACTAAATAAGAATCCTTAAATAAACAAGTGATAGAAATTTAATTCCTTTTAAGTCTAGGAACATAAATACAATCTCTCAAAACTAAACTCCCATAACTCTCAAAATAAAGATGGATGTCTCCTACTGCTTTAGCTAATACTAAGGATCCATCGCCCATCTGTAACGTGAAGTGCTCATGTAGTAGACTTCTTGTTTCCTTAAACCCCTCCTTTAGCTTGGAAGTCCTTGCAGTTCTTCTTGATGTGCCCGACCTTCCTGCAAAAGAAACACTTTAGTTTCTTTGGGTTCCTCTTTTTTTTCTTCTTATCCTTGCTCTTTGTCAGAATAGAAGACTTCCTGTTCTTGGCTTTTTATTTCTTTCCATTCCCAGTGTTAGCGTTGGAACCAAATGCAACCACCAAGTTTGCCTCGCCACCAGCTGGAGCTTCCTTGATCAAGTTTTCAAACACCTGCAACTGATGCATCAACTCAATCACATCCTGTCTATTGCTCAAGTTATATGGAGCTCTAAACAGAATGAACTCCTTAGAAAGAGTCTTAAAGACCATAGCCATCTGTGACTTGACATTAATGTCGGCTCTATGGGTTTGAGCCTCGGCAAGGTAACCCGTGACCAACATCATTTAATCCTTCATAGATGTCCCTGGTTTTTGTTTGCAGTTGAGAAGCTTTCAAAGAGCCTCTTGCCACTTCGTCCAGGCTTAGCCTCCAAACATGTCCTTAAGATTATCCATGATCTGGCAAGTAGTCTCATGATCTTCATATTGAGCCTGTAGCACTTATTCATGCTAGCCATGATATAGCTGCAGGCCTAATCATCATCATCCTTCTACTGATCATGCACTTGGATTTGTTCATTAGCGGATTTGCCGGTAGGTGTAGGAGGACATGGTGCAGTTAGCACAAATTTTAGTTTCTCAAAGGATGGGACGATATTTAGGTTCCATTTCCAATCTTTATAGTTCTCACCAGTTAAAATGTTTTTATCAAGTATCAAAGATAAAAGAGTTTTTAGATATTTTGATCTACATAAAGATTCATATATCAAACAAAAGCAAACATTCAATAACAATTTAATAAGATAACACAAATAAGTAAGCATACAATATGTTTATGTGTCAAAACCTAAAAAAAAAAATACCTTACAATGATAATTCCTAACTCAGAATTCGACAAGCCGCGAATTTGACAAGCCACCAAGGAGAGACTTGCCAAGTTTAATTAGGAACACTGATCCCTTCTAATTAGTATGTACCATCATAGAGCCATATGATCTAGCATATACTGATAATTGCTTTCTTTTGCCATTAACTTTATTAACAGAGCTCCTAGGGGAGGTTAATAATAAAATTAATCTTGAGTGTTCAACCATCATTTCAACTACTTTATCTATGGTTTATAATCAACACCTAGGGTTGAACAACAATAAAACATGCTAAAGCAAATTATCCTCTCAGAGATCCAACATGGTATATGATGCATCCTTTCCTAGGGGTTGGAACCACCGTTTGTTACCAATGGACCAACGATCAAGGCCATAGGTCATTTCTTTGAAAACCTTCTCCCACTCAATATTTTAAAAAATAAAGATTTTATCTTAACATGCATGAACAATTTTGAATGAGCGGCACTCCTTATTTTATATGACAAGTTATCAACATACATAGCAAAACATATTATAAAGCAAACAAGCAATGCAATAAGCAAAGCTACAAACAATGTAATAACTAGCCGTAATATTATGGTCGTATCCTAGAGAAAAGAAAACAAAGATTACAAAAGGATTAATCGAAACATATATCGATTCTTCATCTTGTATCTTCTCGTTATATCCTTTTTCATGTGGCATTTGTCTTCAATTTTTAATCTCATATGGATCAAAAAATTTATTTTTTTAGTTATCACAAAGTTCAAGGTTTCTCAAAATTGTCTCAAAACACAAAAATAAAAAACTACATTGAAAAACACATCGATTTTGTAAAAATAATTCTGCCTGAGACCGGCTTGCTAGTCTCTAATCATTGAACTGCCAATTTCATCAAACACCCTTGGCTTTATCAGGGTCTGGTTGCTAGTCCAACACTAAATCAGCATTTTTCAATCTTTTGCCAAAAAAAATATACAGTTTTTAATTTATTTTTTAACAATTTAAAAATATAAAAATTTATAAACATAGAAAAATATATAGATTTGCAATCATCTCCATCTTTAAGATCCGTCTTCAATATTTTAATAGAAAATTTATAACCAAAACCTATATCATTTCTAGCTTACAAAATTTCTTTAAAATAAAATAAAAAACACTAGACAGTGATAATAGACCGCCAGCTAATTACATGAAAAAACCTAGATGCACATTCTAACCTCTAAGAAACCATAACCAGCAAAGAATTAATTAATTAAAAAATAATTAAAACCAAAATTTAATCAACCATAATTAATTAATAGCATTCACCACATAATTTTTTTATGACAACATATAAATATATATAGAAACTCTAAAGTGTCAACTCTCTAAAAAACTTAATCCAACAATAGGAGAGATCAAGATCACATAATTTATGTACATAGCATGACCACAAACTCATAAAATCAACGTAAAACCTTACTCTGATACCAATTGTTGAAAAAAACGTAAACACAGTGGAATTTTAAAATTTTAAATCTAAGCCTTTTTTGAAATAACAAGTTAGACATGCGATGTTTATAAATTAATTAAGATCTTACATACCTCTTAGAATTAGAACCACACTTCAAACAAGAAAACATTTGACAAAACTACTATTGAGAATTGCATTTGAAAAAGCTTAAACCAACTAGTCTTCTTTGGTATTCACTTTTCCACGATCGGAATGCGAGTAGACACATGTCGTTCAATTCTCCTCTTGGTAACATCTTCTTCCAACCACAATAGAAAACCAAGAGTTAAGCTTCGGGATGTTAAACAATAGCCCTATGAGATTTTCAGAGTTTCTCTCTAAAATACTCTCTCTAAATTTTTCTAATAATCCAAATAATAATAGGAATAAGTATCCTATTTATAGTAGCTAGTAAAGAATCAATTCTACTTAGATAGGGCTTCGAAATTAGAAACTAGGTCAAAATCTACATCAAAACGCATGAAAGACGCATAATAGGATTACACCCAACCAGCCTACAGGTCCTGACCACCGGCTTGTCGGTTGTATTGTTTTGCGTAACTAAGTTACGCTCCACCGGTCGGCCAGACTTGGTCACCAGCCTATTGGTTTGCCTAGTTTTGGAAGTTTCTATATCTTATTCTACAGGGAATCTTAGATAAAGCCTTAGTTTTAATTCAAATAACTCAATAAAGAAGTTATTTGATTAAAACAGTCATATACAGATAATCTCACATTAAATAAAATATATATTCAAATAATTTTACATGTTTATTTTGAATTAATTCATAAGATCAATTCAACCAATAAACTAATATGATTTATTAAATCCAATCAATCGAGTTTAAACCAATCTAAGAATTAACATAAGTTACCAATATATAGTAAAAAATACACCGTATCATTACAGGAAATATTGTGAGCTAGCAAAGGGGATTCGATGGACATATATAGATCAAGCTCTTATAATTATAAAATAACACGTCCCTGACACATTCATTTTATAACTATCAACTTTTAAGCTATTCCACTAAAAGCTTAGAGCTACACTCTATAACTATATATAAATTATGAAACTCTAATAAGTTAATCATTGATGACATATCATAACGTGTAAAATCCCTATAGGATATTTATAATCGACTTAAGGATAAAATTCTATTTTACCTTCCCGATTATTTTTATCTTATATTTCATTATTTCACCATTAGAAAAATACTATTCATAACTAATACAAATTGTATACCATTCAGTTACATCTATGTATCTAAAGGGTTGAGCATTCCAGTCTTCCTATTAGAGGATAATGCCTATAGGAGAATATCATTAACTCTACAAAAGAGCTATAGATTCTATATCTATATATGAGTCTACATCAATTAACAGTCATGTCTCCAATGTACCAGCATGCGCACCTTCATATAATTCAGGATGTCATTCTTTGGTACATCAAAAGACACAAGTCAAGAATACAGGCCCATTAATTCGTTTTAGGATTGACACATATTATTGTCTAAAGTAAATTGATTTAAACAAATGGAATTATTAATCAAAGCAATTCAACTTTTGTCCTGATCCATATATCGTCACCTATAACAATATACCAATGTTTCTACTCAGGAAATCCAACTCTGATGATTAAGGCAAGCCATCTCCCGTTAGTGATGTAGATAATATAACAATCTTTACATGAATAAAGCACCCAACTTTATTCTCTCGATTACAGATCTTTTTATTTAGAATATCACTTTCAAGATTCCTGTCTTCTGCATAATCTGTCCATCATATATGCGATTTTAAAGGTTTAGATTGATAGCCTTAAACTTTAGTTTGCTTATCATATATTTAATAGAAATGAACATAAGGATGACATATTTGATATCTGAAATAATTAACAAACTCTTTATTGATTAAATGCCTCCAAAAAAATGATTATATCATTTAATCCTTAGGGCACCTAGTCTAACAGTTCTAACTATTGAAACTCGATTCTAATTGCTATTGGGCCAAACAAGGATTTCAATTAGAACTAAAACAATTAGCTAAAATCGGGCTTTCAAACAGATACTACATAGACTACCGTAAAACATCAAAAAAATAAAAAGGAAAAAAACAAAGAGAAAAAAAGTAATGCCTCAAAAAAGAAAGAAAGATAACAAAAAATATGAAATATCCAAAAAGGAAAAAGGAAAAAAATCAAACATTGTTTGAAAGAGATAATGATAGATAATAGAGTTCCAAAAAAAAAAAAAAAGTAAGATGCCATGATGGGGAAGTCAAAAACAAAAAGAAAAATTCATGTATGAGATTATGATGAACAAATGAAGTCTTAATATATGAGAAAAAAAGTTTAAAAAAATATTAATAAAAATAAAGAAAGTTAAAAGCACAAAAAAGTAAAACACTAAATGGTGAGAATGAACCAAAATGAAGTACTAAAATGCAAACGAAAAAGGTAGGAGAATAAATAAAAAAAGAAAAGCAAAAAAAAGTCAAAAAGAAAAGGAAAAAAGGAAAAAAGGAAAAACCAAAATTGTAAAAATAAAAAGTAAAACCCAAAATGAGTCTTTTTTGAGCAAGCAAACATCAATTTTTCATCAAACATGCACTTGTTTATTATGGTTTAAGAATTTATAGGGTAATTGAGATATCAGTTTTAACTTAAAATATTTGTTTCAAAGTTGTAGCAATATGAGAGCTTTACATTGTAACAACTTTTTGCTTTTTACTATACTTGATGAAAGCTTTACACAGTTTGTTTATTGGAATCCTAGACACTTAGAATTTAACATAGTATAAAAAAATAGAAGCATAAAAATAAAAGAGGTAAAAAAAAAAGCACAAAAAATTTATGAAGTGCAAAATGAAAAGAAGAAAACAAATCAAATGAAAAAAGGGGAAAAAAGTAACTCCAAAACGGTGCATATAGAATGACGAAATAGGAACGGTGCATGTTATGCACTCTTTTTACATTGTTAAATTTGTATGTACGTGTGTGTTCAAGTTGATGGCATGGATACTAGAATTAGCAATTGCATTATATCATCTAAAAACTTTAATTTAACAACATATATCTGCCTATTTTATTTGTTCTTAGTCATTACACTAACAGTTTTATACACTGCATATGTTACTTGTTCTAAATAAGTATTTCTAAATAAGTACACGTACTCCTTATAAATGGATGGCTATATGTATGCAGTGTCATTTGGTTCAATTAGTTAGATCTATTATAAATTATAATCTATATATATTGCCCAGTTAACAATGTATATTAGTTCATTGAGCTAATTGCATGGAGTGAACTCTGTTATTGGTATGAGAAAGCTTTATATAATTTTGATAACATTTTAAAAAATGCTATAGCCAAATTGTTATATGATGCTGTTATTATTTCAAATAAGCACGCTTAGCACATTTAGCTCGATCAGGATTATCCTGACACCTTCCACTCTTGGCTTTCGATTTCGATCAAGATAAATAGAAATTCATCTCAACTACATCACAAGATTAATATTGTAATAAATGAGATTTGCTAGATCATTTGTATGTATGGCATAATGACATATTTATAGTTTTTTAGAAGACAATCATCATACTGTGGGAAAGAGACTATTTGTGTGTGCGCTGTTAAGTTTGCTTGGAAGTGGTCTAAATTAATTCCAGGGGTTAGATTGGGACTCAAATAGTTTCATGGGATAGATCGGGACCATTTCGAATTTTTTGTGTAGTTCTTAGGATTTGTGAGCGACAGTGTCTCATGGGTTGATTGAGCACGTATTGCTTGGTCAAGGTTCGTTAGTATGTATGCATGCTTTATAATAGACCTAGGTGGGTAACTTATGGTATACATAACTATACGTGTATTATACGTTTTTATTATATGACAGGTACGATGAAAATTTTACAAGTCCATACATGATACCACTATACTGAATTGCATAGTTTCTACTTACTGAGCATTAGTTCATGTAGATCTTGTGATGCAGTTTAAGGCACATCTTAGTAACGTTGATTTGGAGGTCAACTGATACCCTTTTCATTCTCGTGACTCTCTATATATATATACATTACTGACCCTACATGAGCGTATTTTTGTATAAATTATGGTACTTGTAATTACTATGGGATTTTTATAAGTACAGTTTGGGTAAAATTTCATTTTGAGATGTAAATTATTATAAATATTTATCGCCGGCCCATCTTTTGTAAATATAGAACCAAAGTCACTTGTAAGTTAAATGATTTTCAAAAGTTTAAATTTGCACACTATTTTCTTAATTAAGTATATTAGTTTTAAAGAGAATATAACGCCATCTAACTTAATTATATATTAGTAGTGTGGTTAAGTCAGACGAGCGTCATATCTCTCCTCTAATGGCACTTTGACACTGCTAAAGATCTTCTCTGCGTGGAGTGAGGTCTTGCAATCTCACAATTTTTAATTCTTCAATTCTTGTATTGTTTATTTTTGTGTGTGTGTGGTTTTTTTTTTTTTTTTAAGATTTGATGAGGGAATAACTTTTTGTATTTTTTTGAATTATTTCTGTGATGAAACCGATACTTTTATTTATTTTGGCAGTCATTAGTGGCAACAATTTTTGATAAATTTTAGTAATTATCAGTCAGTATCCAACTAATATCATGGCGGTTATCGGTTGCCAATGGTGAACACTGGTGATTACCAATTAGTATCAAGGTGGTTATGGTTGATAACCGTCTAGTACCATGGTGGTTATTGGTTGTCAGCGGTGGATAATGGTGGTTGCCAACTAATATCAAGGTGGTTATCAATTAGTAACCAGCTGTATCACGATGGTTTTCAGTCGCCGACGATGGGTACTGGTGGTTATTATCTTGTATCAAGGTGGTTGTCAATCAGTTACCAAAAAAAAAAAAAAAGGTCGTCGTCGATTGGTAACCAGTGAGTATCTCAGCGGTTATCATTTAATAACCAACCTATATCACACCATTTTCAGGTTTATTTGGCATGCTAAATATAGTATGATGACATGAGCTTGACATTCTGTAAATCTATAAGTCAATCTAAGCGTTCATTTTGTGGTACTCCTCTTTAGAGCTCCCTCCTTTTCCATAAAAGATATAAACCCATCGTTGGTTAGTTTGGGTCGTTCTATATTAGGTCTAGTAATCATTGGACTGGGTTCGGAGTGATTTGCTATTTTGCAGTTGCAATGTCCTGCAAATCCTGCAAGTTTTAGCTAAAATTTGGCAAACCTGTTGGGATTACAGGACAGAATTTCTTGTAACTTTTAAAATACCAGCAATTATAAGAAAACAACGAAAAAGTTACTGCAGAAATGATGACCAAGTTATTTTTAAATTCACAAAAAAGTGCTTAATCTACTGTTCAGATAGGAAATGAAATGTGCGAATTGAAGATAAAAAATTAGGTTCCATTCGATCAGAATGGGAGATGTTTCATGTATGCACATGAAAAGGGACTGCGGGAAAAGCATTCATGGATGCTGTCGTTTTAGCAAAGCGCAGAATGTACAATGGAAAATGTTTGTACCTTTAAGAGTACAGTTAAATTATAAAGTTATACTTCAAACCAATTTTTGTATATTATTTTTTTAATAAAATTAAATTTCAAACTAATTTTAGCTCAAACTCTTTATTACAACGTTTCCCAACCTGTGCATAAACGTGCACACATACAAGAGAGATTAAAAAAAAAGTGAGTGATATACATTTTGTAAAATGTAGACTGTGACTAATGTTGCACTTCAACTATATGGTTCGGAACTCAAACCATTTCCTTCGATGGCATAATAGTTTAACTCTCTAACAAATTTAGAACATGTATTTGCACTCTAATATTTATGATTAGATTAATTAAAAGGGAAACGAAATTTAGTTTGAATAGCAATATAAAGCTAAAAAGATGGTTAAAATTGAACCTCAGGAGCTTCGTGATAGGAAGTACCTCCTGACATAGTTTCTATTTTACATTTTTTTAGACATTCAAAAAAAAAGTTAAAGAAAAATAAAGAAAAAAGTTTCAACTGGTATAAGTAAAGCTCTCATATGTTATAATGTTTAAGTTAAAACTTTAAGTTTCAATTTGGTTCCAAACTACTCACATATTCAAAGATGAAAAAAAACAAAAAACAAAAAAACAAACTTAAAAAAGAGGAACCTGATGACCGCGCAACAGGGACAAGAGCACCCATCTCCTTTGATTATGAGCTTCAATATTTTCATTCTTTCAAATTCAAACAAATGAGCATAAATAGACATTTCAAGCTAAATGCACAACTTCTGACCTCAAATTCAATCCAAAAATTTTCCGTGCACTTTAAATTGGAGTCAAGAAAATTAAAAAAACGTCACAACCCATTAAGAGGTCACACCATTATTAACCTGTTTGGAGAATTAATTGAAACATATGTTTTAAGTTTAAGAAATATAGAATGTGAAGATGTGTAGAATATAAGAACTTTACATTGTAACTACTTTTTGCTTTTATTGTAACTGTTGAGAGCTTTACACTGTTTATAGTTAAAATTGATAAGTTGAAACAGATGTTACAAATGGAGAGTATAATCTTCTAATTTGTAACGTATATATGTAACCGTTTCATTCTTTAACGGTTTCAAGAATTGAAACCAATATTAATTTTGCAACGATCATTCATAATTAGCCTCATATTTATGCCCATTAAACCAACCCTTGGTAACTGCATTTCTGAGGCAGTATAAGAATCCTTGATGGAAGGATTTCCATATACACAACAGAAGAAAAATTTTCTTTACTTTCATGTATTGAACGTGTAACTTGGGTCCCCAAGTCCAGAATTCTCTTTGGAAACCATCACCATCAATTGAGATTTTGTGAAGACTTGGAAGCTCCCAAGTGAGGCAGCCACACTACACTCGTCAACACCGGAGATACAGTGCAATGGCCGAAGGTAAAACTAAAATTTCACACGCTTCTGTTTTGTTTCTTATATGCTAATTGTTTTCGCATGTTAAGAATCGTTTAAGCTTAACATTTGGTATTAGAGCCGAATTATTCTCTGCCTAGCGTAAGATAACTTCGGTTCAAAATCCTGTGTTGAAACGCACGGTTGAAATTTTTTTTTTGATTTTTGGGTTTTTGATTTTAACATTTTTTAATTGAAACCAAGATTAGAAATCATTTAGATATTGGATTTCTAAGCATTTTGCAATTTGAAACGTCAAAAACGGTAACCGAATGGTTGAAAACGAGCCGGGTCTGAAACCGGGTCAAAAACCGGGTCAACTAGGTCAAAACGACCCAGTTCAAGGTTGAAGACAACCTAAAACGACATGTCGTTTGGCATTGGGATAGCCAAAATGGCATGTCGTTTTGCAGGGGAGGGGCTCATTTTCATCGCTAAAAACAACATGTCGTTTTGGACCATAATGACCAAAACGGCATGTCGTTTGGATTATTGGCAGACTGCCCTTCATCTAAACGACTGTGTCGTTTACGCCTGGGGGGGGGCCTCCTCCAAAACGACGTCATGCAGCCTTGGTTCTTAAAAAAAAAAAAAACCCAAAAATTAAAAAAAAAATTGCTTTTTTCCAGATTTCATAAAATGATATTTTTGGGGAAAATTTCATAAAATTTTCAGTTTTTATAATTTTATGAGATTTTCATAATATCCACAATTTTGGTAGTTTTATAAAATTTTTCATATTATGAAAAATTCATAATTTTGAATATTCATAATTTTTGGTATTTGTTATGAATATTATGCATTATTTGTTGTGGATATAATTTTGTAAATTTATGTGCATATAGTGTTCATTATGTATAATTTGTGATTTAAAATTATGCATGCAATATTAAGTTAAATAATTTAGTACATTTAAATTTTGTACAATAATGTGCTAAATTATGTTTTTGAATGTATAATTTTAATCTATAGATAATGAAAATTGGTACATAAATTATGGTTCTTTGTTCATACTTAGTTATTGCTTAAAGTAAATGTAATTTATTTTATGAGCAAATATACTATAAAAAAAAATGTCCAGTGATGCATATAATTTTTGAATAATTAAAGAGTAACCACAGCATCTTTAATTATGCAAAAATTATATTTATTGTTTAAATCACATATGGTAAAAGGACATTAAATTGTGATTAATCATATGTAATATGATAAATTTTATCCTATAGGAATTTTTATTGTATTTAATATGATTAGTTAGGATGATGTATTAAATTATCATTCTTAATTTACCCACAGGAATTAAGAAAAGGGAATATAATTTGATAGTGTCATCATAAGGATATTCATTAGGATATATGAATCTGTTTGAGTTAAAAATTTAGCCCACAGGTAATTTTTATGTCATTAGAATCATATTTTAATGCATGATTAACATTAGTAAACATGTCATAAAGTATTGTAGCCTCATTATAGTAACATAAGCATATATGTTTTATTATGCAGCTATGCAAACTGTGAGTTACTTTGATTTTCAATGTGACATTCCTGAACTTAAGGGTGATAACTATAAGGTGTGGAAGGAGAGAATTCTCCTTTATTTAGGAGTAATGGACATTGACTTTGCTATTTATAAGGATGAACCACCTGCCATTACGGAGACCAGCCAGCCGGATGATGTTGATCGTTATGAAAAATGGGAGCGATCTAATCGCCTCTGCGTAATGTTCATAAAGACTAAGATCTCGACTGACATACGTGGTTCATTGGAGCAATATGACAATGTGCGAGCTTTGATGAAGGCAATTGATGAGCAGCTTGCTACATCAGACAAAGCTTTGGCTAGCACCTTGATAATGAAGTTTTCATCCATGAAGCTTACCAGAATTCATGGTGTACGTAAGCACATCATGCAAATGAGGGATATAGCGGCTCAGCTGAAGACTCTTGAGGTTGAGATGTCTGAAACCGTTCTTGTGCACTACATTCTCAACACTCTCCTACATCAATATGGATCTTTCAAGATATCCTACAACACACATAAGGATAAGTGGTCCATCAATGAATTGATGACCATGTGTGTTTAGGAAGAAGGAAGGCTTGTTATGGAAGCGGGAGAGACTGTGCATCTAGCAACTCAAAGGAAGAATAAGGGCCAAGCCAAAAATAAAGGAAAAGGCAAACTGCCTGCACAAGCTGATATCAAGAAGGAATCCAGTTGCTTCTTTTGCAAAAAGAAAGGGCACATAAAGAAGGATTGTCCTAAATATCATAGATGGCTTGACAAAAAAGGTACTCAATTCTCACTTGTTTGTTATGAATCTAATATGGTTGATGTTGAGCATAACACATGGTGGATTGATTCTAGTTCTACAATCCATGTCACTAATTCCTTGTTGGGATTGCAAGGCCTAAGGAAGCCAGTGGGAAGTGAGCAGTGCATCTTTTCAGGCAATAAGATGCGCTCATATGTGGAAGCAGTCAGAACATGCAATTTAGTTTTAAGTAGTGGTTTTGTATGAAAGTTGGAAAAGACATTTTATATTCCTAGTTTTTCTAGAAATTTAATTTCTGTTTCGAGGCTTATACCGTTGGGTTTTTCCTTTAATTTTTCAAACACTATATTTAGTTTGTTTTATAGATCTGAACTTATTAGAAATGGTATGTTGTCGAATGGTCTTTTTAAAATTAATTTACAAGATAAAGCTTCTTATACTTCTATGCATGTTCATGATAATGCTGGCATTAAGAGATGTGTTATGAATGAAGATTCCTCTATGTTGTGGCACCGTAGGTTGGGTCATATCTCTATTGAGAGAATAAAGAGATTAGTAAATGATAGGGTACTTAGTGCTCTAGATTTTACTGACTTTGACACTTGTGTGGACTGCATAAAGGGAAAGCAGACCAATATGTCAAAGAAAGGTGCCAAGAGGAGTTCAGATATATTAGAGATCATACATATAGATATTTGTAGTCTAGACATAGATGCGTATGGTCAAAAGTATTTCATTACTTTTATTGATGATTGCTCACGATATATGTATCTCTACTTGCTTCATAATAAGAATGAAGCTATAGATGCCTTTAAGGTGTTTAAGGCAGAAGTAGAGAAACAATGTGGTAAGCAAATAAAGATAGTGAGATCTGATAGAGGTGGTGAATACTATGGTAGATACACCGAAGATGGACAAGCGCCTGGTCCATTTGCAAAGTTTCTTCAAGAACATGGGATAGTTGCCCAGTATATTATGCCCGGTTCTCTAGATCAAAATGGTGTGGCAGAAAGAAGAAACCGAACATTGTTGGATATGGTGCGAAGCATGCTTAGCAGCTCCAAGCTTCCTAAGTCCTTGTGGACTGAAGCTCTCAAGACGGCCGTGTATATATTAAATCGAGTTCCAACTAAAGCTATCTCAAAGACACCATTCGAGTTATGGAAAGGTTGGAAATCGAGTTTGCGACATATACACGTTTGGGGATGCCCGTCTGAAGTGATAGTCTATAATCCACAAGAAAAGAAGCTAGACCCAAGGACCATAAGTGGATATTTCGTTGGTTATGCTGAACAGTCTAAGGGATATAGATTTTATTGTCCATCACATATCACTAGGTTTGTGGAATCAAGGAATGCAAAATTTCTTGATAATGACTTGATTAGTGGGAGCGATCGATCTTGGAACACTGTTCCAAAGAAAGATCATATAGATGCTCAAGCTTCCACTTCATATGATAGAGTGATTGTTATACACAACACGCTTACAGTTCAAACGCGTGTTGAACAACAGCCAGTTATTCAAGTTCCATAGATTAATGATCAAGAAGCAGTAGATCCAGCTGAACAACAAATACAAGATTCTGTTGAACAGCCAGTTGATCAACATGCTCCTTAAGAGAATATTGAACTAGCATTAAGGAGATATACTAGAGTAAGGCGATCAGCCATTCCTACTGACTATATTGAAACGCCCACCTTACGGACGTCACAGATTTTGTTACATACATTCCTTACATACTTTTAATTTAGGATAAACCATTTGTACAAAAACCTAATTGAAACTTTATTTGGGAAAACATACCCAGGATCCATGCATACATTTTTTTTTTTTACAACATCCAAAATCTTAATCCATCCTTAAAATAATAATTTACTTATTCATAAATATCTTTTAAATAGTTTAACAAAACCATCGAAAATTGAAATAATCCTTTCAAACGAGCATGGAAAACTTACTTACAATTCGGCAGGCCGAAGGTCAAACTTCGGCAGGCCTTCTGAAGCTATGCAAAAATAAGATTTTCAGAGTTGATGAGATCGGTAGGCCGGTACAAAGTAATCGGCAGGCCGATCCATCCATCGGTAGTCCGAACAATAATGTTTGATAGGCCGACCGATTATAAAACCAACCTTTAAAGTCAAAACTCCATAATTTAAATGTGGAAGACGAAATTCTAAAAAAGGAATAAGATAAAACAATAAAAGATAGTTCATGGATTCTTTAAAACTTATCAAATAAACGTGTCCAAATAATAAAACATAATTTTATATTATAAAATAAAAACTTCCTTCATGGCGTTCTTCCGATTAAAATTCATCTTGCTTAGCTCACACGCCTTTCCACGCCCTCCGCCTAGTTCATCACCCTCTTACCCTTATCTACAACATGATATAAACTGAATAAGCTAAAGCTTAGTAAGTACATTATTATCTCACAACTTAAGACATTTTATGAACATCATCATCATCATACATCATAACAGTGCGCTAGGCACATTTGCATAGGAACATATCTTTCGTTACTTTGACCATATTAAAACTTAATTCATTTTATCTTAAGGGCCCAACTGTTGTACCATATTCATCATTATAGGCGCGCCGTCATGAGAGGAGAAGGGTAGCTAATCCTAAACAAAACATGACATCATAACATATCATAACATTAGTGTGCAACACTTATTTAGGTGATACATATATATACATATTTAAACTTTCATGCTTTGAAATACGTCATTACCATACATGCATAACATTTGAACATAAAAATCTTTCATAAGAAACCTTTAAATGAAATCATCATAAAATCATCATAGATATCATCATGAACACAATTTCAAACCTTATAAAACATATCATGTTGCAGGTGAGAATGTACTTACTTTTTAAGCTAGCTTACTTAACCTTAATTTTTGTTGGTGACGACGCTGCGGTCTCGATGTGCTCACTTCATAATGTGTTCATGTCATTCATTCATAAAAAAATAAATAATTAACATATATTTTTAAGAAACCATGAAATCATCAACAATTCATAACCTCTTCCAATAACATATTTCATCACATATCCTTTCCTCTCTTGAAAACATCAATTTCATAAAACATTTCATCAATGTTAAAACATTAAATAAAAATATCAACACAACATGCATCACTGACCTCCATGAATTCAAAACTTAACAACTCAACATTTGCACATAATTTGAGCACCACATTTGACAGGGACAAAGTTAATACATAAACATATTACCATGATTTTTCATTTATCATAAAAATTTCATTTGCAATTTAAACCAAGTCACATAACTCACACTTCCAAAACTGCCAGCAATAATAATTCAGTGAACAACTCTAAACTAAAGTCCATTTATCACATTTTGACATCATAGAAAAATCTACAAAAATTAACACATATAATAGACATATAGACTTCTAACATATCCAAAAATTGGCTTCAACAAAAATCGGAGTGGGTCAAAATGCACATTTGAAATCAGTAGTAAAACTAACTTCCATCATATAAAGTAGTGAGTTACATGAGTTCATCTTTTTCAAACAATCAAAAAAATTTTATTTAGGCCTCAAAATTCTTATGACATCATATTAACATAGAAATATAGCACCTCAAAAATTCGTGTCATCAAATAAAATCATTTAATCATACAAAATATCACACAACAAGGAGTTCAACAATTTTCCGATAAAACAGTTTCTAAACCTAGTCTTAATGAAAATTCCATAACACATAAAATACCCATCAAATCATCACCAAAATTTCCAGTCAATATCACAACATATACATGAACATTTTTCCCCAAATTTTGTAAAAAAATCAAAGCATATTTACCCCTTGAATTAAAACCACATTTTTGAGCAACATAATAAAACAACATCATTTTACTGTGAGTGGCAAAGGGTAGAAAATTCATATCTTATCATAGAAAAATCTAATTAAGGTGAAATTTGGAGATACATCACACAACATATTAAAATTTCAGAGCAAAAGAAAATGCCTAGACAAATTTATGGCAGTCAGATTAAGGAGGAGAAATGCATTTCAGAAACACCATAAAAGAGAGTTCATACCTTAAACAAATTTCTTCACAAACTCCTTCGAATTCGACCAAAGAAATTTCAATATTTCTCACAAATAATAGCTGGGAAATTTGAAAGGGTGACAAAGAAGAAAACGTGAAGAGGAGAAAGAGAGAGAGAGGAAACGTCTAAGAAAATAGAGAGAGAGAGCAAAAATTATTATGAAAGAAGAAAATGAGAGTAACGTACAAAAAGGAGGCTTGTCCTTTCCCTTATTATCCGAAATTTCTGACTAAAATCATGGGGAACAGAGAGAGATAAGGGGAAAGTCAACAAATCATCTCATCTTACCATATTTGAAACCATATCAATTACATTCAATCGATCAAATGTCAATTATTTTATTTCCTTAAATGAGGAAATTAATCCATAAATATGCCAATCAATCACAATAAACAATCCAATCATCGTAATTATCTCAATCATAAATTTGGAGAGACTTTTGTTGACTGCTCGTCAGCTGTCATCGGCCTGCTGATTCCTCACTTTGGCCTGCCGATTCCACAAAGTTCGGCCTGCTGATGATTTCTATCGGCCTGCCGATGCTTGAGGGACAATTCGGTCTGCCGAACTTGAAGGTTCGGCCTGCCAAACTGTGCTTGCATACTAGAATACATCATAACATTTAAATCATTAATGAATCATCATAATACATACAATAATAATAACATGAACACTTGAGCACATCAATTCCACGTGACCGTCACCTGTCATAACACTTAGAATAAATTGTTAGTGACAATATTATCATAAATCAATATGGAAAATACTTAACGTCGTCCCTAATATAACATTATCTGTTACATAAAATAGGCTGGTGTTACATATATTGTGTATCTATAGGAGTCTGACTACAACATAGGAGTCAAAAATGATCTAGAAACGTTTTCACAAGCCATGAGTTGTAAGGAATCTAACTTGTAGTACGATGCCATGAAAGAAGAGATGAACTCTATGTCATGTAATAGAGTTTGGGATCTTGTCAAATTGCCTGATGGTGTAAAAGCTATTAGATGTAAATGGGTCTTCAAGACAAAGAAGGACTCATTAAGCAACATTGAGAGACATAAGGCAAGACTCGTTGCTAAAGGATTCACTCAAAGGGAGGGTATAGATTACACTGAGACTTTCTCCTATATCCAAAAAGGACTCCTTTCGTGTGATCATGGCATTAGTAGCTCATTTTGATTTTGAGTTACATCAAAACGATATGAAAACGACATTCCTCAATGGTGATTTAGAGGAAGAGGTTTACATGAAACAACCTAAAGGATTCTCCTCTAGTGATGGTGAGCAATTGGTGTGCAAACTCAAGAAATCCTTATATGGTTTGAAACAGGCTTCCCGTCAATGGTATTTGAAATTCCACGATGTCATCACTTCATTTGGTTTTGGAGAGAACATCATGGATCAATGTATATACCAGAAGGTAAGTGGGAGCAAGATTTGTTTCCTTGTTTTCTATGTGGATGATATCCTTCTTGCAACCAATGACAAGAGGTTTTTATATGAGGTGAAACAATTCCTTTCTAAGAACTTCGATATGAAGGATATGGGTGAGGCATCTTATGTCATTGGCATAAAGATCCATAGGGATAGATCTCGATGCATTTTGGGACTATCTTAGGAAACCTATATCAATAAAGTCTTAGACAAATTTCGGATGAAAGATTGTTCACCAAGTGTAGCACCCATTGTGAAGGGTGATAAGTTTAATTTGAACCAATGCCTAAGGAATGATTTCGAGAAAATTCAAATGAGCAACATTCCTTATGCTTCAACTGTTGGAAGCCTTATTTATGCTCAGGTCTGCACAAGACCTGACATTGCATTTGTTGTGAGAATGTTGGGCAGATATCAAAGTAACCCAGGCATTGACCACTAGAGGGCTGCAAAGAAGGTGATGAGGTACCTTCAAGGCACAAAGGATTACATGCTTATGTATAGGCGAACAGACAATCTAGAGGTGATCAGCTACTCCCATTCAGACTTTGCTGGCTGTGTTGATTCAAGAGAATCAACTTCTGGTTATATTTTCATGCTAGCCGGAGGAGCTGTATCTTTGTAACGTCCCGAAATTTATTTAATATTAATGTAATGTAAATGATGAATTAGTGTGCCATAATTAAAGTTTTAACTTTAATTAGATTATTTGGTTGGATTTTTAGTTTTTGGTTGTTTTGTTAAATTGATACATTCAAATGATTTCTTATAGATTTAAAATGATCTTTTGAGTTTTAAAACACAACAATTTGTAAAATGTTAAAAATACTCTGTTTTGTAAAACCGTGGGCGGCACATGGTTTTTGCACAGTAAAACTGTCCACCGATTTTCTCTATTTATTTCCTTCTTCTCTCTCTCTCTTCACTCAGCTTCCTCACTCTCTCTCTCTTCCCTCCCATGGTTCCCTCTCGGCAGCTCTCCCTCTCAAATTTCTCTTTCAAAAATTTTTGAACTCCATTCGAATCCAAGCTTCGGAACAGCAAGGAGGAAGCTCGGGGACGTGATTCGGCAACCGAGAACGCGGATTGAAGCTTCGATTCGAGGTTAGATTCGAAATTTCTAAACTTTTTACAAAATTTTCAATTTTGTGTGTTTTTGAAATCTAAGTTTGTTTTAGCTTAGAAAACCGTGGATTTGTGTTAAATGAGCTTAGAACAACTAGAATCTAAGCCTAGATTGAAGAAAAATGGATTGAATTCAAGATTTTTCATTTTTCTCCTCTTTTTCTCATTTTCGGATTTTTGAGGATTTCGAGTTTAAATGTTGTTTAAATGATTCCAAACATGTTCTAGAATGTTTTTCTATCAACTATAATTGTTTTTCATGCCTGGGAATTGAGAAAAACAGGTTGGAATCTGGATTTGGATTTTGGGGATCGAGAAACCCGTGGCTGGGATTTCTGGATCTTCCCAGTTCGGCAGGCCGAAGTTCATGTTCGGCAGGCCAGAGTGATGATCGGCAGGCCGGTGTTCTTCCGACCGGCAGGCCGAATCTGGAGCAATGTTCGGCAGGCCGAACCTTGTTTCCGGCAGGCCGAACTGTGCAGTTCGGCAGGCCGAAGCAGGGCGTCCGGCAGGCCGACCGAGGCATGGAAAATTTTGTGATTTTTACCCGTTTTCACTGTTTTGAACCCTGATTTAAATCCCAACCTTATAGGATGATTTTAATGATACAAATGGCACACTAGGACATCATGAAATGATTTAGTAACATAGAATGTCTCGAACTAGATATTGATTGACTTAGTTTGTATCTAGGATCGTTCGTGGTTCCGTGGAGCTAACGTATAGCGGACCGGGATTACGGTGTGGGGTACCGGCACGAGTATTGAGGTAGGACTTCTATCCTATTTCTTTGGTAGCCTGGTTTTGAAATGATTTGACTTTGAAAAGGATTTCTATCCAAAATGTTTTCAACGGTTGTTTGAAAATGGTTTTATCGGTTATATTTTAATATACCGTGATCTGAAATGAACTTCATAATAAATGTAACTGACAACACTCGGTAATTGGGTTTTGAATGACAATGATAATAAACACTAAGGCATGATGCCATATCAGAGATCGGGTCGTGTAGCGATCGACCTTGGGGGCAGGTCCCGAAACCCAGCTGGGCCACTACGGTGGTGATTTCATGGTTTGCCTAGGTAAAAGTAAATTGGTGTTTTGATTTGACGAGTAGACTGTTCTGTGTCAGGACGGTTCTATTCAAATTGTTTATCTATTTATTTATTTAATTTTCCTTTGAATAACTTCTAATAATGTTGTGTTCTTTTGCGTTAAACTATTTTATAAAACATAGTCCTACTGAGCCTTTCGCTCACGTTTTATTGTTTTAAATTTCCCCCTTCTAGGTGGTTTCTCATTTAGGTTTGGAGAAGATTCTTCGGACCGAACTCAGGAGCAATAGGAGAATTTATTTATATTCTGTATTATTAATCAAGGCATGTAAGACTTAACTTTATTTGTACTTGGACTGTAATTGTATTTATGATATTGTCAGAAACATGTGTGTGCACAAGTTGTGGGTTGTGGAACCCATATTCGCGGTTTTTATTTAATTATTATTATTTGCTTAATATTTATAAATTCTTTTATAAAATGTGGTGGAAAATCTTCTTAATTTTTATTTAATTTGATTCTCAAACTCTCGATTTTTAATTAAATTCTCTTTTAATTAATCTAAATATTCTGCCACGTCACCTCCCGTACTCTGGGGCGTGACAGAATGGTATCAGAGCTCAAGGTTATGAACCTTGGGAATTGTGCACACATAGGTTTGACAATGAAATACCTCTGACAGTCCAAATCTTGTTTTCAGAAGTGAGAGAATGGCACCTAGACGTCGTTTGACAGCTGACGCCGAGTTCGAAAATGATGAGGGCCTGATGAGGTCTATGATTGCGGCTTTCCGGCAGATGGCAGCCAGGGCTAGACCGGAAGACTCCAGTGTTGGTAGTCGGCATGCTTTCTTTAAGGAATTCTGGCGGGCGTCTATTCCGACTTTTGATGGCAATGGGGATCCGCAGCTAGCAGAGTATTGGTTGGATTCGATCTTGAAGCATCTAGATACTCTTGGTGTGCCTGAGGAGTATCGTGTGGAGTTTGCGGCGTATAAGCTCGAGGGTGGCGCCAACACCTGGTGGAAACAAACTAAGCGTCTGGAGCGCGGTGGCGATATTGGTTGGGACAAGTTCGAGGAGCTATTCTATGATCGGTATTTTCCGCAGGGGTATAGAGACCAGAAGGCAGCTGAGTTTTATAGACTGCAGCAGGGTGATCTTTCAGTTCGGGAGTATGAGGCGAAGTTTAATGAGTTGGCTAGGTTTGCTCCATCAGCTGTGGCATCGGAGCGTGAGAAATGCATCAAGTTCCAGGAAGGACTCAAGGCTCCTATTCGGCGGCAGTTGGTTGCTCTACGGCTTAGGGGATTCGGAGAGCTTGTGTCGTCGGCGATCTCCGTGGAGAATGATTACGTGCAGTATTGTGAGGACCGAGCCAAGGCTTCAGGAGGACCGCAGAGGAGTGGCAGGAAGAGCATTAGTAGTCATCCAGCTCCGGGGAAAGGCAAGCAAGGCGGTGCGACCAGTGGCAGCAGCAGTTCGTCTGGCAGCGGGCGCAGCAATCCCTACAGCTTTCATTGTCATTTCTGTCAGCAGCCTGGACACATCAAGAGGAATTGCCCGATCAGGAGTGCTCGTCTTGGATCGCAGACCGGGGAGGATGCCAGTCGTTCATCTCAGCCTCAGCCTCAGACCCTACCTCCGCCTCCGCAGTACCCGCAGTTGCAGTATCCGCAGTTCTCTCCTCAGCAATTCTCGTATCCGGCACGGGGGCAGCAGCCGCAGTATTTTCAGCGCAGTGTTCCTCAGTATAGAGCTCCGAGTACAGGTAGTGTGCAGTCATCTCCATCTCAGCAGTATCGGCCGAGTAATCCAGGACCCAGCAATATCGGTAGAGGAAAAGGGAAAGCGCCATTGCAGGTTCATGCAATGGCATCTGGAGGGTCAGATTCTCAGACTGGTAACGCGGTTGTCGATGGTATGGTTTTGGTTTCTAGATCTCTAGCTCGCGTTTTATTTGATACCGGTGCCTCTCATTCTCTCATTTCGAGTTCTTTTGTACATGCCTTGGGATTAGAAGTAGAAGAGTTTAATGAACCCCTAGTCATAACTTCTCCCTTGGGGCGGGTGTGTGTAAATTGTATGTGTAAATCTTGTAAAATAAAGATTGGGGATGAGATTTTGAAAAGTGATTTGATTGTACTCCCCATGAGTTCCTATGATGTAATTTTTGGGATGGACTGGTTGTCCAGGTATAGTGCACTTGTGGACTGCCAACTTAGGAAAGTGACCCTAGTGTCTGATAGGGGGACGGTAATCACTTACCAGGGTGGTGGTGATTGGCTAATGAGTGAGCGTCTCATGAAGTCGTGTTTAGGAGGGCGAAGGAATCTAGATTGTTTTGTTTTTCTTGCCAATCTAGATTGCGAGCCCTATGTTTCGAGTAGTAGTGTAGCAATTCCGGTGGTTGATGAGTTCGAGGATGTTTTCCCCGACGAGTTATCAGGGTTACCACCGCATCGGGAGATTGAGTTTGGTATTGAGTTGTTTCCAGGGACATCACCGATTTCTATGGCACCTTATCGGATGGCGCCGGCAGAAATGAAGGAATTGAGGAAGCAACTTCAGGAGCTTGCTGATAAAGGATATATTCGGAATAGCACATCTCCGTGGGGAGCACCAGTTTTGTTCGCTAAGAAGCACGATGGGACTCTCAGGTTATGTGTGGATTATCGGCAGCTGAATCGTGTTACGGTGAAGAACAAGTATCCCTTGCCTAGGATTGATGAGCTATTTGATCAGTTGGGAGGTTCGCGATACTTCTCAAAGATTGATTTGTGTTCAGGTTATCATCAGCTCAGAATCAAGGAAGAGGATATTCCCAAGACAGCTTTTAGGACTCGGTATGGGCACTTCGAGTTTCTGGTTATGTCTTTCGGGTTGACGAATGCTCCAGCAGCTTTTATGGATCTGATGAACAGGGTATTTAGGCCGTATCTGGATCAGTTTGTGATCGTGTTCATCGATGATATTCTTGTGTATTCTAAGACATGGGAGGAGCATGAGCAGCATCTTCGGATCGTGCTTCAGACTCTGCGGGAGCACCAGTTGTATGCTAAGAGGGAAAAGTGTGAGTTTTGGTTGACTGAGGTCAAATTTCTGGGTTATATCATTTCAGAGCATGGTATTTCAGTGGATTCGTCCAAGATTGAAGCTATATTGGAGTGGGAACGACCAAGGAATGTAGCAGAGATTCGCAGCTTCTTAGGTCTTGCTGGATATTACAGAAAATTTGTAAAGGATTTTTCGAAGATTGCAGCTCCGTTGACGAGATTGATCAAGAAAAATGTCAGGTTTGAGTGGGATGAAGACTGTGAGTCTGCTTTTCAGGAATTGAAGAACCGGTTGACTTCAGCTCCAGTGTTGATTATTCCTAGCAGTGGTGAGCCGTATGAGGTTTATGCTGATGCTTCAGGGCACGGACTTGGATGCGTGTTGATGCAGCATGGACGTGTAGTAGCGTACGGATCGAGACAGCTACTACCTCACGAGCAGAATTATCCTACTCACGATTTAGAGCTTGCGGCGGTGATCTACGTGCTGAAGATTTGGAGGTGTTACTTGTATGGAGCATCGTTTCAGGTCTTCTCCGATCACAAGAGTTTGAGGCATCTGTTCACTCAGAGGGATCTCAACTTGAGGCAGCGCAGATGGGTGGAGTACATGGAGGATTATGATTTCGCTTTGCAGTATCATCCCGGGAAAGCTAATGTGGTAGCGGACGCGCTTAGCAGGAAGTCTTCAGGGGTTCTCGCTTGTTTGATTTTTGAGGACTGGAGCAGGGATGCGACAGTGAGTGAGTATCGGCTACTGTATCATGAAGACGGTGATCGAGTTTTGTTGTATCATGTGGAAGCGACTCCAGCTCTTGTTCGGATGGTGAAGCAAAGTCAGTGGCAGGATCGACATTTGCAGGGGATTTGGTCGCGGATTCAGAACGGGGAGCAGTTCGAGGAATGGAGCGTGCATGCAGATGGATCGTTGTACTTTCGGGAGCGTCTTGCAGTTCCAGTTATCGCCGAGGTGACGAAAGCCGTTCTAGACGAAGCTCATAGGTCTCAGTTCGCTATTCATCCGGGGAGCACCAAGATGTATCGTGATTTGAAGAGGCACTATTGGTGGAGAGGCATGAAGAAAGATGTTCGCGAGTACGTGGCCAAGTGTTCGACGTGTCTTCAGGTGAAAGCCGAGCATCAGAAGCTTACAGGTCAGCTTCAGCCGCTTCCTATTCCAAGGTGGAAATGGGAGCATGTGACGATGGATTTTCTCACAGGTTTGCCGAGGACGGAGCAGCGGCACGATGCAGTTTGGGTTGTGGTCGATAGGTTGACAAAATCGGCGCATTTCATTCCGTTTAGGTCGACGTGTTCGAGGAAGATTCTCGGGGAGTTGTATATGCAGAACATTGTGAGGTTGCATGGAGTTCCTTTGTCCATCACCTCTGATCGAGACACCAGGTTTAATGCTAAGTATTGGAGGAGTTTTCAGGAGGCTTTGGGTACGGATTTGAACTTCAGTACAGTGTTTCATCCTCAGACTGATGGGCAGTCTGAGCGGGTTATTCAGGTTCTCGAGGATATGTTGCGTGCTTGTGCGTTGGACTTCGGCGAGAATTGGAAGCAATGTTTGCATTTGGCGGAGTTCGCGTACAACAACAGTTATCAGGCAAGTATCGGTATGGCACCATTTGAGGCATTGTATGGGCGACCGTGTCGATCACCTGTGTGTTGGGCCGAGCCGAAAGATAGAGTTATTCTTGGGCCGGATGAGATTCGTGACAGCAACGAGAAAGGCGCGGTGATTCGGGATCGGTTGAGAGCAGCTCAGAGTCGGCAGAAGAGCTACGTAGATAGGAGACGTAGACCCTTAGAGTTCGCGGTTGGAGATTTTGTTCTCTTGAGGGTGTCACCTCGTAAGGGAACTATGCGGTTCGGAGTGAGTGGGAAACTCGCGCCGAGGTATATTGGGCCGTTCGAGATCACTCAGCGTGTTGGTGTAGTCGCTTATCGGCTTGATCTTCTGCCCGAACTTTCTCATGTGCACGATGTGTTTCATGTGTCGATGCTTAGGAAATGTCCACCTGAGCAGGGTAAGATAGTATCGTTTCGCGATGTGCAGGTTCAGGAGGATACGACGTACGAAGAAGTGCCGATTCAGATCATCGACCAGAAAGTGATTAGCTTGCGTCGTCGTGAGATACCGTTGGTAAAAGTCGTGTGGCAGCATCATGGGGCTGATGAAGCCACTTGGGAATTAGAGTCGAGTATGCGGGAGCTGTATCCGCATTTGTTTTGTTTTTGAGATGAGTTGTAAATTTCGAGGACGAAATTTCTTTTAGGGGTGGAGAGCTGTAACGTCCCGAAATTTATTTAATATTAATGTAATGTAAATGATGAATTAGTGTGCCATAATTAAAGTTTTAACTTTAATTAGATTATTTGGTTGGATTTTTAGTTTTTGGTTGTTTTGTTAAATTGATACATTCAAATGATTTCTTATAGATTTAAAATGATGTTTTGAGTTTTAAAACACAACAATTTGTAAAATGTTAAAAATACTCTGTTTTGCAAAACCGTGGGCGGCACATGGTTTTCGCACAGTAAAACCGCCCACCGATTTTCTCTATTTATTTCCTTCTTCTCTCTCTCTCTTCACTCAGCTTCCTCACTCTCTCTCTCTTCCCTCCCGTGGTTCCCTCTCGGCAGCTCTCTCTCTCAAATTTCTCTTTCAAAAATTTTTGAACTCCATTCGAATCCAAGCTTCGGAACAGCAAGGAGGAAGCTCGGGGACGTGATTCGGCAACCGAGAACGCGGATTGAAGCTTCGATTCGAGGTTAGATTCGAAATTTCTAAACTTTTTGAAATCTAAGTTTGTTTTAGCTTAGAAAACCGTGGATTTGTGTTAAATGAGCTTAGAACAACTAGAATCTAAGCCTAGATTGAAGAAAAATGGATTGAATTCAAGATTTTTCATTTTTCTCCTCTTTTTCTAATTTTCGGATTTTTGAGGATTTTGAGTTTAAATGATTCCAAACATGTTCTAGAATGTTTTTCTATCAACTATAATTGTTTTTCATGCCTGGGAATTGAGAAAAACAGGTTGGAATCCGGATTTGGATTTTGGGGATCGAGAAACCCGTGGCTGGGATTTCTGGATCTTCCCAGTTCGGCAGGCCGAAGTTCATGTTCGGCAGGCCGGAGTGATGATCGGCAGGCCGGTGTTCTTCCGACCGGCAGGCCGAATCTGGAGCAATGTTCGGCAGGCCGAACCTTGTTTCCGGCAGGCCGAACTGTGCAGTTCGGCAGGCCGAAGCAGGGCGTCCGGCAGGCCGACCGAGGCATGGAAAATTTTGTGATTTTTACCCGTTTTCACTGTTTTGAACCCTGATTTAAATCCCAACCTTATAGGATGATTTTAATGATACAAATGGCACACTAGGACATCATGAAATGATTTAGTAACATAGAATGTCTCGAACTAGATATTGATTGACTTAGTTTGTATCTAGGATCGTTCATGGTTCTGTGGAGCTAACGTATAGCGGACCGGGATTACGGTGTGGGGTACCGGCACGAGTATTGAGGTAGGACTTCTATCCTATTTCTTTGGTAGCCTGGTTTTGAAATGATTTGACTTTGAAAAGGATTTCTATCCAAAATGTTTTCAACGGTTGTTTGAAAATGGTTTTATCGGTTATATTTTAATATACCGTGATCTGAAATGAACTTCATAATAAATGTAACTGACAACACTCGGTAATTGGGTTTTGAATGACAATGATAATAAACACTAAGGCATGATGCCATATCAGAAATCGGGTCGTGTAGCGATCGACCTTGGGGGCAGGTCCCGAAACCCAGCTGGGCCACTACGGTGGTGATTTCATGGTTTGCCTAGGTAAAAGTAAATTGGTGTTTTGATTTGACGAGTAGACTGTTCTGTGTCAGGACGGTTCTATTCAAATTGTTTATCTATTTATTTATTTAATTTTCCTTTGAATAACTTCTAATAATGTTGTGTTCTTTTGCGTTAAACTATTTTATAAAACATAGTCCTACTGGGCATTTCGCTCACGTTTTATTGTTTTAAATTTCCCCCTTCTAGGTGGTTTCCCATTTAGGTTTGGAGAAGATTCTTCGGACCGAACTCAGGAGCAATAGGAGAATTTATTTATATTCTGTATTATTAATCAAGGCATGTAAGACTTAACTTTATTTGTACTTGGACTGTAATTGTATTTATGATATTGTCAGAAACATGTGTGTGCACAAGTTGTGGGTTGTGGAACCCATATTCGCGGTTTTTATTTAATTATTATTATTTGCTTAATATTTATAAATTCTTTTATAAAATGTGGTGGAAAATCTTCTTAATTTTTATTTAATTTGATTCTCAAACTCTCGATTTTTAATTAAATTCTCTTTTAATTAATCTAAATATTCCGCCACGTCACCTCCCGTACTCCGGGGCGTGACAATCTTGGAGGAGTGGAAAACAAACGTTGGTTTCTACTTCCACAATGGAGGCAGAGTTTGTTTCTTGTTTTGAGGCTACTTCACATGGTGTATGGTTGAAGAGTTTCATATCAGGCCTTAGAATTGTAGATTCTGTGTCTAGGCCATTAAGGATATATTGTGACAATTCAGCTGCTGTCTTTATGGCTAAGAATAATAAGAGTGACAGTCGAAGTAAACATATCGACATTAAGTACTTAGCCATAAGGGAATGGATTAAGGAAAATAAAGTAGTCATTGAGAATATAAGCACTGAATTGATAATCGCAGATCCTCTGACAAAAGGAATGCCACCGAAGTCATTTAAGGATCATGTAGTTCAGATGGGACTTGGTTCCATAATGTAAATTTGTTTGTACATACAATTTACAGTCTTAATGAAACTCTTATTCAGTTATGATGTTTTCTTATATTTGTTTTGCGCATAAAGTTATTGGAGGAAAATTCACATTTAGTAGGACCAAGAATAAACATTAGATTTATTCATAAAGTTAAGTTACCATATAGGGTATAAAGTCTGAGAAATAATACATTGTAATAAATGGAAGATAATACTCACAATTTAGAGAAATAATCGCTATGATTCATCTATGTGTTTCTTGAAAGTTTGGGTTTAATAAATATAAGGATAAATATGGAGACCAAGTAGGAGAATGTAACCGTTTCATTCTTTAACGGTTTCAAGAATTGAAACCAATTTTAATTTTGCAACGATCATTCATAATTGGCCTCATATTTATGCCCATTAAACCAGCCCTTGGTAGCTGCATTTTTGAGGCAGTATAAGAATCCTTGATGGAAGGATTTCCATATACACAACAGAAGAAAAATTTTCTTTACGTTCATTTTGTATTGAACTTGTAACTTGGGTCCCCAAGTCCATAATTCTCTTTGAAAATTATCACCATCAATTGAGATTTTGTGAGGACTTAGAAGCTCCCAAGTAAGGCAGCCACACTACACTCGTCGACACCGGAGATACAGTGCAATGGCCGGAGGTAAAACTAAAATTTCACACGCTTCCGTTTTATTTCTTATATGCTTATTGTTTTCGCATGTTAAGAATAGTTTAAGCTTAACAACATAATGACAATTAAGAAAATTAACGTTTTTAAAAACATTTCGTCATCTTGCAAAATAAAAATAAAAAAAGAAAAAGAAATAACATTTGTTATCGTCTCCTATCAAAGAATTCGTCTTAACTATAGATGCGTGTTCGACAGTCACTAATTGTTTGTCTGTAAAGCTCTTTTTTTGCACTTTTGTACCGAAGAAATCAACATAAAAAAGATCTAAAAAGTCTATTCACGTCACACATCAGCTAAAAGTACTCTTGTCAATAGACTTAACCAAAAACCTATCCCCAATTTCGTGTGGTAGTTCATTTAGGACTCTGATCAAAATTTCTGACTTGCAAAGTAAAAAGTTCCCAATGCCGTCCCACAAAAGAAAAGTAAGAAGGTTTTCCAATTTGATTTGCTGACTTCTAATTCCTATTGTACGTCTTCAACTATTAAAGTCATCCCTTGCCTTCATTCACTTGCCTTCTTTTTCCAAGCATCCGAATCCGCCAAAAGAATCCCCAAAAACTAAAATAAAAATAAAAATAAGGCCAATTCTACAATATGGTATGAAAAACACAGCACACCGTCGTGAATCATCATATTACATTTGAATCATATCAAAAAATTTAAGGAGTTGGTATAGTATTTTTATTTTTATTTTTGGTTCATATTCAACCCTAGAATTCTCTTAACATAATAATATAAGGTTAATTATATAATTGTACCTCCTAGTTTTAATTATTTCTTAATTTGTCTTTATGTTTTTTGAAACTGCAAAGCAAGCCTTAAAATTTTAAAACTTATTTCAATTTTATTCTCATTAATAAAAAAATTGAGCAAAACAATATGACTACCCTTAAATAGTTATAATAAGTATTTTATATATATTAAAAACATTAAAAAAATCTTGAAACAAAACATCAAATTTCAAAAAAAAAAAATCTTAAGTTTTATAACTTTTTAAATTTTTAAATATATTTTTAAAATTTTTTTCCAGAAGAAACAAATATTTATAAACAAATTATGTTTAGTCAAAGGTATTTTTATTTTATCTTTATATTTTTTAAGTCAAAAAAGTCTATAAGGGATAAACTTTAAACAAGTTTTTTTAAATTTAAAGATACTTTTATAGTTGTTTTAAAAAAATAAATTAAAAAAAATAATAAAAACTAGAAAAAAATATAGTTACGTGATTATCTCACATATATATATATATATATGTATGTGTGTGTGTGAGTGTGCAATTGCCAAGATCGGTAAACACAGGATAAGACTGAAGCCGAAAGGACGATTAATAGTTATAAGATTTGGTACATATGGAATTCCTTTGCATGCTTTACACACCTCCTGTCTCTACCCCTTTTTCACAACAAATGGCCTGCACTTAGATTTTGTACTTTTGCTCTGTACTTGCCTGCATTAGATTGGTACAAAGATAATAGATAGATGTGGGATGTAAAAAGAAAAAGAAAAAGAAAAAGGAGCATATGTGATTCCTTAATAACATTATCTTTTCATTTCTTTTCTTTTCTTTATTTTCTTTTTTTTTTTCTTTGGTTGGAAAACTCAAAAAAATCTATGCCATGAGAGAAAAAGTAGAAAAAGGATCCTAAATAAAAACACTTGTTTATTAGAGAATTCTAGGGAATTCTATATTAAGCCTCAAAATGGAGTTGTACCTTTACACTCAAGTAGATAAGAAGAAGACCAATTTGTATCTGTTTACTATATAAATTGTTTGTGCTTCGCCTGACTTGATTATTAACCTCTTAACTAGAAAACCGGGAAGCTTTTTAATTTGTCTACCTATATTGGATAAGAGAGTACTTAATTAAAGTCGACATATATGCATATAAATGCAAGCTTATTTTCAAAACTTAACATTCATAAATAATGACTTCAAAAGATGTTGGAGGTTGAAATACAAGAAAGACAGTCATTTAAGTCACCTCTTTTGCCAACTTTTTTTTTTTTTTTTTTATAGATTCTGAATAATATTCCTAAAAGACCACGTAAACCCAGTTCTAGATTTCAATTCTCTTTATGGACATACATATACGATCTATTCTTGCTATGACAAGTTAAAGAAAGAACATTATACTTTTGAAATGCATTTATACATTATTTTATTAAAAGTCCAAAAAACCCAAAAATAATAATGCTGCATGATGTGATCGATGATTGAAAAACTTGCACAATAGAATAAAATATACCAACGTATTCTAACATAAAATATATTGGCATGGCCCATTAAAGTCGTTTTACTTAAGAGTTGTCTCCAACTCATACCCTTTTGTAATGGAAGGAAGAAAAACACATACACGGACACAAAGAAAAGAAAAAAAAAAGAAATAAAAAAAGAAATAAAAACACTTACGTAAAGTATGTGCCACTTGTTGAACTACATGCTTTTTTGTGCATGCATATAGATATCCATGTGAAAGAATCAGCAGCAACAAACGAATAAATAGTTCAACAAATTAAAGTGACAACGAAATGCTTCTAAAAAAAAAGTAATTTCCCAACTGCATTGAAGACTATAACTTTATTTTGCAAGGTGTGATCATGCCCTAAAAAATGAAAGGGAAAAAATTTTTTCAAACAATTATTTATGAAAGTACTCTGTATTTATAATAATATCAAAATGGTACACTGACATTTTAAATATATATATAAGGTACCAATAACTTATTAACCAAAACCTAATGAATTTTATTTTATTTTTTGAATGATTTTAATAACATAAAATTACGTCAAAAAAGTTCGAATGTAAAATCAGATCTTCCCCTTATGATCTCTTGTGTGGCGCCGCTCTGTGCAGTGATTGCCCTGCCCCAAGGCCCCCCCGCCGGTGCTTCCAAACCACCAAATCCGCTCCCCTCCCCTCCTTGCCCCACGTTTTTCCTGCAAAAATTTATTTTTATTATTTTTATTTTTATTTTAAGAAACCACCATGAACGCCACATTGAGGACTAAGTTGGCTCAGTGTACTATCCTCGCACTGACGGACAGGGTGAGTCTTGTGTGTTGTGGGGATTGCTGGACAAGGAGACCTATATCGAAGGGCAACGGGACTGGAATTTGAAATCCGATTTGAGTTTATTTTTTGTTAGAAATTTATATTTTTAATTTTGAAAAATATGTTTAGAATTATTAATTTTTTATTTATTAATTAAAAGGTTTAAAAGATATTTCATACCCCCAATAAACGACCTCATGATGATATTTTTTTTTTAAAACAAAAGGGTACCGTTTTAATATTTTAAAAAATATAAAGGATTTTCTTAATAATTGTGAAAAACATAAGATATTTAATTTTTTTTTCCAAAATGAAAATTAAGAAGTTACTTTTTTTAATAGCACGAAATGTTACAATTACTTTTTGTAATAGAAAACTACACGAAATGTTACAACAATGGGTGGAAGACATGCCAAAAAAAGAAGAAAAACAATTGGGTTTGAGAATCTAAATTATAGTGATTTTTGATGTCCCTGAAAAATTTGTTGACGCCACACTAACCATTCTTAGTGGCAAGCCACTTTGAATTGCGCTTGAGAATAAGACCACAAATAGGAAAAAGCAAGTGTTTGCGTGACGTTTCTTCTGCTTGATTCAAACGAATACACAGAGAATATGAAAAGGAAAAACACTCAGGAATCATCCAACCATTCAGAGGGCACCCCACTACTTCTATAATTGTGTAAACTTTATACACATCAATGCCACCATGACCCAATTTTATAATTATTTAAGCTTATCCCTATCTTGAAAATTATTTTCTTTTTAACTAAAGCCTTTTTTATTTTCTTCTTTCCCTTTAAGTAGATAATCCATATGCTTGAATATCACAATGATTATTGAAACTTGTGAATGGAGGTGCCAATATTGGACCTTGGCGTTGATTAATAGTTTTTGATTTGTTTTGATATTGCAAGGCAGAACATGCATAAAACGATATATAACATCACGTAGGGCATTTTTCTTTCTTTTTGTTCTTTGCTATTAAAAGCAAGTACAGTACTGTTTTCATATTTTTGGCCATTTTGACCCCGGATCCTTTCTACCTCGTACATTGTCTCAAGCATCCCATTCTTATTATTATCATTATTGCTGCTACTACTATTATTTATTAGTAATAGTAATAAGAGAAAAAAATAAAAGAAACAAAAAAAATAATAGTAGTAGTAGTATTAATAAGAGAAAAAAAATAAAAGAAACGAAAAAAATCCTTTTTTTTTTTGCCAAAGAATCATTTTATGCCCTAGTGCTACAATGAAATGAAACAGTTAATTACCAATGATAGCTAGGTACTAAGTGTTGGAGTCAATTTCCTAACATCAATCTTCTTCTATCAGTTTTGCCACAATCTGTTGTGATCTTCGTTGCTCCTCCTTAGAGGGCGCCAAGGGTTGACCTGTAAAAAACACTTCGATGCTCAAGTCAGCCAAACAATGGTGAAGATATTTTGGGATCAGGAAAGAGAAGAAATGTAGAAAGAGAGAATTGCAAAAGAGAGAGAAAAGGATCTATTCTCTTGAGTTTTATGTCCTATTTATACTTGACTTGCCCTAATTTGATGATGACAATCATCAAATTTGGGCTCATCGCATTCTTTTTTGCATTTAGGGTATCTTTTGATTTTCTTTTGAAGTAAGGGGCTAATAGAAATGCTTGACATTCCTTTCCTTTGTCTTCTTCTTTGGGATCCATGTGTACTCACGTGTTTCTTCTTATTGTGCAAGCAATGAAATATGTGTTTTATTATTAGTGGTTTTCCTGACATATGGACACATGTACTTCTCAAAATGGTCCCCTGACGGCACTCTTATTATTCTACCTTAACTAATTTGGTTTATATCTCGATATATCATTCTGCTTATCAAGTTCTGTTTGAGCTATTAGAATTATCTGTCTTCTGCCATGTCGATCATTCGATCTCTAATCATATTTATTCTTTTATCATGACGGTCGATGATTGTTGTCAATCGTCAAGGAAGACACTGTCGACATAGTATTGGCTTGCTAGAAAATCCCTCAACATTGAGTACTACATGTTGCAAGTTATTTTTATTTAACGTTTTTCTTTTGGCCTATACAGAAATTTGCTTATATCACAAAAAAGGACTCTTGAATGTAGGCATGCAATGTTCTTTTCCTAAAAAAGTATAAGTACTATATTAATTGGGAGAATGAATTGGCATCTTTGGAAAACCAAGAGTCTACATTATTCTCCTTAAGATATGGATACAAGAGAAAGTGAGCTCTAATGAGATTCCTATATTTATTCTCAGGATAAGAAAGGCTTATATATATTCTAAAGTGATAAAGCATGCAGAGGAAACTTGAACCCGTTCTTTTTCTCTTTTTTTTTTTTTTTTTCAAGGGAACTTGAATTGAACCCGTTATATTGATGAAACATATCTGATTTATTTTTTATTGAAAAATTAAATACAAAATTTATTAGGATTAAAATTATTAATAAATAGTACTATAACGAAGAAATCCAATAAATAACATAAGCAATATTTTATTTTCTTTCTTGTTGTTGGAAAAAAGTTTGATCAGAGAAAAAAGTTTAGCATCAAGTGTGTAGTTTTTCTTTTTCCTTTTTCCTTTTTTCCCCTAAACCTCAATGTATTTGCATATATATATATATATATATATATAGGTATGTACATATATTGGTGGTATATTGATTTTTTAAAAATAATGGCTGAAAGATAATTGATGATTGATGGGGGACATCCAACACTTGACGTTATCAAAGGAACCACAGAGAGGCAGTCTTGTGTTTGCCAAGATGATCCGAAACCATGAAATTTTGAACCACGTAATCATTTGAGTTAAATCATTTACGTACCAATAAGTCGCAACTCTTTAGAGCTGGTCAAACCATTTTCAAGTATTTTCAGGAAAGCAAAAAATTAAGTGCAGATCTTCGTAGTTTTATTGCAGGAAGTGCGAAGAACATGATCTTTCCACATTCAATCACATGATTTTCTTTTTAAAAAAAAACTCAGTGCAGATTTGAACACATCACATTTAATCACATATACACATATATTATATATATAAATTATATGCATAGCATAATCAGAATTTGGGTAATAAATGTATACAAATCTCGTAACTTTAAAAACAATCTTATTTGTAGGCTGTTATTATATCTTGCCACAAAATCTCATAAAGGTAGTTGGACAGGTACATCCTTATGTTATGTTTCATTGGGACGTCTCCTTTTCAAGGAGGCAACAATATAATTACGCTGTCCCTAAGATCAAGGAGTACAAAAAGTTGGTCAGAAAGCAACACTAGATTAAACCCCTGCTCTCACTAATTTCTACACGTACTTTTTTGTTGAAGAACTATATACATACATAGATAGTATCGAATACACATATATACATATACATAATATATGTGTAGAAAGAGAGAGAATACTGAAGGAACACTTAAATATATTTCTTTAGGTTTTGTATATATATATATATATATATATAAACACTAAGAACTTCAAAAGGCAAGGCCAAAGGAAAATAGTAATTGAATTCTTTCTATTCTCTTTCTTTCTTATTTTATTTTAATTTATTTTTTTCCGAACAAGAGATTTTAATTAAATGCACTAAAATTGTGGCGAAACTACATGTTCCCCCACTCAATTTTTGAACATTAAATTTTTTACCCACAAACATTTTAAGAATTATAAATTTGTTCCTATTTTATAATAAAAATACAACTATGCTCCCATTAAATAATCGAAGTATGTTGTTGTGCTATCATTTTTATAGGAAAAATTATATCTTTCTTCTTACTTTATCTTTAAAATATGCAACTATATTTTTGTTTAATAAAATGTTAAATCTAATTTTTTATATTATGTCTCCACTGAAAAACCTTTCCAACTCTGCCACTGATTAAAGGCTATATATTTCTTTTGTATTATTCTTGTAGCATTTTCACACATATACGGACACATGAAATTTCCTGCGTTTGCTACATTTATGTGTATATCTCTACTCTGAAGCAACAACAGGACAAATAGTACATGAGGTTTTAAAATAAAGATTCTAAATTCTCTTCATTGTGAATTTAGTAATGTACATATGAAAACAACAACTCTATATATTTATAAAACTTGCTTATAAATGCATCCATCAGGTTGATCAGATTCCGCAACCCTACCTTCCATGCATTTTACCCGACTAGAATATATGCTTTATGACTAGTAATAATAATATACTATTTTCAACTAATAAATTAAATTAATTACAAAAAATGGAGGAAAACAGAGAAACTCATTTGATTTAATTATGTCTTCTCCAAGTTGAAGGGGTTGAGGTCAGTGTTGTCCCTGTAGGATTCGAAGAGCCAATACATGCATGCTTGTAAAAACAAACAAACAAACAAATATAAATGAAGTTAAACAAATTTATAAATTGCACAACACATGATCTAACCAACTCCAAAAGGGAATTTTTATATTTATTTTCGTGAAAGCTAGTTTTTAATTAGGCCTAGTGACACCAACTTTGCTTTAACTAAGTGGTGACGAGATGGGTTTAATCGAATAAATTAATAGTACTGCCTTTATGTGTACTTTTGTAATGCAAATAATTATAAATTGACTAAGAAAGATGCTAATTAAAATTCAAAAGGTCAAACTTATAATCGAAGGTATCAACTAGTTGAGCTGATAAAGCCGATTCCATTAAAATTATATAGAGGTGAAAAATATCAGCAATATTTATGAAAGATTAACACTGTAATATATAAAAGTTGAAATGTAAGAAGACATTTATTTAAGTAAAATTGACTTTAAAAAATAGAGATTGGGGAAAATAGCATATTTAGGTTAAAACTTTACAAATAATGTCATATGGTTTTAAAATGTGTCGTAAATAATATATTATGAGAAATTGAATAATATCTCATGAGAAATTAAAAATAAAAACCCCAAAATACCCTAACCTCTTTCTCTTCTATATTTCCTATCCTCCTCCGGCCGAGAAATACGTTCTTACCATTACTGTGTAAATATAAAAATTCACCCACAGCCAAAAAATATAGTATCAATTTGGTATTATTTTATTACCGTGAAATAAAAAAATTCACCGATTACTTTACCAGACCACTACCGGCTGAGAAACATATATTTTGGTAATATTGTATTATCGTATAAATACAAAATTCACTGGTGACTTTGTCAAACCGTCAGTGGCTGGGAAGTATAATGTTATACTTGTTTCTTCATCCATATTTAATTGTTTAATATTAACGAATCATATAAACTATTTGCACCGATTAATTTAAGAAAAAAATTACGATCTTATACTTTTTATAAACTAAGGGAACCTTTATGCATTTTTCTTGTTCAAAGTAAAGGAATTCTATAAACTTTTGACCCTATGATTTATGAAAAAAATCTTACAAATGGTAGGACATGAATTTATTCAAATTTGTACTTGAGGAGTAAAACGGTTTGGTTCAATAACGCTGACCACAGAATTTTTTTTTTTTTCTGGTGAATTAAATAGTTTTTATTTTTATTTTTGAAGTAAGTGAAATCACTATTTTGTTTGCAGTGAAAGAATTAATATTTCGGTTTAAAAAAATTGAAACGTCCCTTAAAAAACAGAAGAAATGATATGAAAGAATCAATGGGCTTTTACTTTCTTTTTTTTTTTAATACTAAAGCGTTCATCACTGTTCTTTTTTTTGGAGTTTAGTAACTTTATCAAATATATTATATCTATATATGTATATATTCAATAGAAATTTTAAAGACGATAGATTTTTATTTTTTTTTTTATTTTTTTTATGAAAATGCTTCTGAAAGTTTGTTTGTTTGGTGATTTGATAAAGAAAAACAACACTATTTATGTGTAAATAATTTTTTAGTACTTTGAGAAGGTACTGAAACAAGCAGAATCTGGGGTGCTTTAAGAATGGGCGTGTAAAATGTAGAACGAGGAGTGTCAAGAAATGCACTTTTAGTATAATACCAAAAGAATTGTGATTGAAACTTACATCCGTTTTTCTTTTTTTTTTTTTTTTTTTTTTTTAAAAAAAGGAAGAATAACATTCAATATAAACTCATCAATCATTTATCATCATTAATTATAAGCTATAAACACTTTGTTTTGTTCCAGAATTTAGTTGCTTTTTTTCCCAGCCACTTGCTTTTTATTTATTTTTCTAAGTTTACGTAAAGTATTTTCTTTTTTCTAAAAAAGTTTGTACCGAAGCTTTGCATTTATATAAATGACTCATTTTGTTATCCTCAAATTTCAAAATGTTTATAAATCTATGTTTTTCTTTTAAATATATATTTTTTTATTCTTGTTTTCATATAAATTGTGTGATTAAGAAAATAGATTGAGACATGGATTTTATCTAATTAAAAAATAACAAAAACAAACCTTAACGCATAAAAAAAAAAAATAAGATAAGGCTTCTAAAAAAATATAAGATAAATTTTTGTATTTCATTATATACAAAAGAGGTTTTTTCATCAGTTTTATTTAACCATACCGTAAAATTAACAGCCAATTAAAAATAAGGTGTAATACAATTTCACTGCCTTTTTCTCTAATTTTTTTTAGAGATAGGGGAATATGAACTTCATACCTAGAACCAGCTCAAAAAGTTTTGGGAGCTCAGTAAAAACTTTTAAGAGGGCGTATCTAAAATTAATTATATTTATTTATACTTTTACCTAAACATATTTATTTTTAACTAATTAGGTTAACAAACCAAATAACTCTGTAGACACAACAATAGCAAAAAAATATAATAACCCATCGATTTTTTAAATTTTTGCGACTTTACAAATATATATATGAATTTTTTTAGACATATAGATACATAAGACCTAAAAGAATTAAGTAGAAGATTATATATCAACAAAAACGTAAGCTTGAAAAATTGAAATTTTAAAAAGCTACTTATATCTATGTTTAAGGTTCAATATATCTATTTAAGGCTCTATGTTTTTTCTTTAAAAAATTATATTAAATCTATTGAGGCTTGAATTTTTTTTAGGAGACATTAAAGGCTTGATTTTAGAACACATAAAACTAAGTTTTCTAATTGTGGATATACATATAATACATTCGAAATTTGGTACAATACATCCGTACTGCAGATGTAACTTCAAAAATTGAACAGAAGGGCCTTAAAAAATGAGTGAATATATATGCATGATATTACTGTTATACATAAAACATAGTAAATAAAAAATTAAGAAAACAAGGTTTTAAGAAGAAATTGAGCCCACACTATCTATACCTTCGGTGTTAATAAAAAAATAGTTCTAAATGCATTTTTATCTGGAAAAGTTTTTCTCTTGGATGAAAAAAATATAATTGAAATATTCTTTTTTTTTTAAATGGTTGAATGAATGTTATAAAAGCAAGAACCAAAAATAATTAAATAAATGTTGTAAAAGCATTAACCAGTTGCATGTACAAGAGCACATGTTTAATTCATTGAAAAAGATAAATATGAAGGAAATCTCATGGTGTGTTTGTTTGAGTTTTTAAATCATGGTTTGAATCATTTTGCTACAGTAATTTCTCTTACAAAAATTTAAATCTTTATTCAAATACTCTACTCAAATACTCGTACCAAACGCACCAGAAGATTACCGGAAATCTTGATTAGTATTATTATTAGTAATTTTTATTGTTGACATTTCTATATAATTGGTTATTAAAAAATCAAGAGAAATATTTTTTTCAATCAATTTTTAAGCTTAACAAGTTGCTTAATGTGCTATAAAAAGTCATCTAAAAACTACATCATCATATATAATTAAAGTATGTGCTTGTTACTATAATTTGATCAGTAATCACCGGCAGGAACGTAACTATTAAAAATTCATCCATACTCTTAATTTCTACATATTTATGGTGTGAGATGACAAACCTTAAAAATAAATCTCTACGTAAACAGATTGTTCTTGGTGTTTATACAATATGGTGCACGAAGTGAAAGAAAAATAGATTTTGAATATTTTAGAGGAACTAATTAATTAATTAATCAATTTTTTCATTAGGCTGTCTTGTATCGACAACATACTAATCTGTCGTGTTTTCCATAATTAGTATCGAAGAAGATGAGATGCAACACATATTTGCATTGCATTCTTCGTTAATCAATTTTTAATTTATTGTTGACTTTCTTAGGTGTTTAAAATATATTCTTGAGCTTCAGGTTTTTGGCGCCTTTTCTAGTCCCAGAAAAAAAAAAAAAGATGTTAATTTTACACTAAAACTTATCGGCTTTTGTAGAGAAAAAAAAAAAAAAAAAACCTGATCCACTTTGTCAGTAAACTCAAGGATGAAACAATTACATCTATGAAAACATTAATACCAATAGAATGAAAACATTAATACCAATACTTTATATTATTTATCGGTAGAAATTGATGTGAATATGAAAATTTATCTTAAAACACTTTAAAATACTTTATTTTGAGATGAGACTTTAAAACACTCTTATATAGTTAATTTTACATAATTTAAATGAAACTCTCAATAAATACTTTTATTTTAATCAAGCATGGTAATAAATGATTATGGTAAAATAAATGAGGCTCACAAATTAAATAAAGTTTTTTAAAAACCAACCTAAGCCAGGTACTTTACCACAAGGAGTTTCTTGAAAATTCAAATGTATTTAAAGATTAGAATACCCTTTTAGTTTGAACAATGTTCATAATAAACCATGAATTTTAAAGAGCTTCTTACATAATTTTGGAATTCTACATTCAAATGTGAATTAAAAAAATATGTAAATGCTACTACATTCAAAAGTTCAAAAAAAAAATAAATATAGAGTACTTATATTTTATTGATATCGACAAATATTTTTGCAAAATTTTTGTACTACTTTGGTGATATTTTGTCATTTAATGCTACACTCACAAAAATTGATAATTACATGAAAACATAAATATTTATCAATAATTTCATAAAAATTTTTGAATACTCCGTAGAAAAGATATTACACCCTCCTTACATATTGAAACATTTCAAATATGAAAATTTCTGTAAGTATATTAGTAGAAACATCGATTTTTCAAACTTTGAGTAAACTTAACCAAGTATACTTAACACAAAATGAAAATCCAATTTACCTTAAAAAAAAGTTCAGTTACTTTAAAAAAAATTTCAAAGTTTAAGCGAATTTCCTCTTAGAAAGCGTATTTAAAATTCTATATTCTAGTCCACTTTAGTAATTAAAAAAAGCAACAGAGACGCATATAAATGTCACACCAATTTTTTCTCTGCTAGGCCCCTAAAGATTCTAAAATTCTCAGTTAGGCCTCAAGTGGACAATACTGTGGAAGTGTGGATCTCAAGTAGCCGTTACTGTTCCCATTAAAAACTTTTTTTGTCAAAAAAATAAAAATCAAGAGCTCCAAAGTCCGACCCCACAGGCACCAAAACCCGTGACGCCACGCGCTCTCTCTCCCCTTCCCGCGCTTTTAACAAACCAACGCCCAAAAAAAAAAAGAAAAAAAGTCGTCCCTGTCCCACTGCCAAACTACCCTCCACGCGTTTTCTCAGCTCGTGGACATAAACTCCCTGAGTTTACCACCTGACAACATCTCCGGTTAAAGATTCGCCGGGAAATGACGTCATAGGGATTATGTGTTTTTGCGGGGTGCGCAGGTTAAGAGAAGTGGCGCAGCGTAGCGAAGCGGATCCACCTGGTGCGCACATTAGAAAAAGGAGGGTAGTGGAAAGATGACGATTACGACGCCTCAGCTCGTTTGTAAGCTTTGACTCTCTCTCTTGTTTCTCTCTCTACAAGTTTTCTTGGCGTGGTATCACAGTCGGAGACAAAAACAGTTTTCTCAAATAACAACAAAAACAAATAAAATTTTAAATAATTATTCGATCAATAAAAAAAATCAGGAATTAAACAATAATTGTAATTGTAACAGTAATAATTTATAATAATATATTAGCGATGATAATTATAATATTTTAATTCAAAGTTTCCTCTTTTAAAGTTATCGTTCGTTCCCTCATTTCATTCGATTATTCTCCTCCTCCTCCCACCGAGATGATGGGACTTGTTAGGTATCTTCGGATTCGGACTAGTCGATAGTTGCAGATTTTGAGCTTCGAGAAGAGAATTATTATAGGTCTTTTCAAGCTTCTCTAACTAGTTTTTTATTTGATTTTTCTTTTTTTTTTTTGGTGTTTGGTTGCGGAGAAAATCGAATTTAACTTGAGAAAACTAGAGCGAAAAGTGTGTGTGTGTGTGTGTTTTTTTTTTTTTTTTTTTTGCGTTTTTTGAGTGATTTTTCTTGACAGATATACGCAGAGAAAGTATAAACATACGTATTATATACGTGTATATGTGTATTTGTGGTTGTGTATATATATTTAATTTATGTGCATATATGTGTATGTAAAAATTTTAAGGGTTTAAAGTGTTTTTTTATCCCCTTTCTTTTTATTTCGTTTTTCTCTGTTTTCTCAAAGTGGAAGTTGTTTTCCCGGTAGTTTCTCAGAATTCTTTATGTGCTAATGAAACTTTGAAGGAATTAACTAAAACATGTAAGGGAATATTGAGCTTTGGCATCAGTTTTTTCTGTTTTTCCCTTTTGTGATGCTTTTATTGTTCCTTTTTTTTTTTGGGGGAAAGAAAAGGAGAGATAGTAAGAGAAGAAGAACGTAAGTGAATGAAACAGACTCGGATTTTCAGTATCTGAGTTTATGTTATTGTGGGAAAGTTCTATATAATTCAGTTAGCTTTGAAAATTACTGTCTTGGAATGGTCAAATTCCTCTATTATTGGTTTACGTAAGACAAACTCGTTTCATGCTTTTGCACCAGAATCTTATTGGTTTTTCTTTCCTATTTCTTGATGTATTTGTAATTTGAAAGTTCAATTTTGCTTGAAGCATGAAACCCTGATGCTTTGTTTGTCCTCCTATTATGTTGTCGTTTTTGTTGCTGTTTCCGGAGTTCTCTTGTTATTGTTCATAACCAACAAGCCCACTTTCTTCTTTATTCATAAGGGCATTGCTGTATTAGATATTGTTCGTTGCCTCGTCCTTTCTACTCTTTCTCTTGTGCCACTTCTCGGTCGAATTTGGTGAACTATTATTTATTCATTTGGCTCGTAAATATGGATCAAGGTCTGGCATATGTGGTTCAATCTCTTTGATTTTTTGTTGCTGACATGCCAATTTCAGCGCCAATGTTGTTTGCTTACACATAGAACTGCACAAAGTTTACAAGAGCTCCATTGTTTTAGGATGCTTCTGTCATATTCGTGGCCATTGATGACTTGTTTTTGTTTGCTTTATGTCATTTCTTTAGCCATCGTTTAATGCTGAAGTCTCACTTAATGCTTCATCTTCTCAGTTAAATGAACATGAACTCCACATCAGCCCAATTTGTCACCTCAAGAAGGATGGGGGCTTATGAGCCTATCCACCAAATGAGCATGTGGGAAGAAAACTTCAAAAGCAACGGTAATTTAATTGCGCCGGCTCCCATAATTGTGGAGGAGGATGTGAAACTAAACGATCAGGTTTAAAGTTTGGAATTCTTGTTCAATCAGTCTTTTGATCTGTAAAATGTTGAGCTAAACTTTTTGGTCTTATTTACCTTCCGTAGTCAGAAGATGCTTCAAATGGAATTTTGGGACCTTCTGATAGATATTACCAAGAAGCAACTAATAAACCTCCAGACAAGGTAAGAATCATTACGCCTTTGGTTCAATGCATAATATAGATATGCATATCTAAAACAATTTCCCTTGGCTACAAATCTATTTTAAAAATTGCAGGTGCAGAGAAGACTTGCACAGAATCGGGAGGCTGCCCGTAAAAGTCGTTTGCGAAAAAAGGTAGGGAGGGGTATTGCCTTTGATGACATGCTTTCAATGAAAAACTATATAAAAGATTGACATGATTAGAGTGTTTTGTGTGTAGGCTTATGTTCAGCAGTTAGAAACAAGCCGTTTGAAGCTAATTCAGTTAGAGCAAGAGCTTGAGCGAGCCAGGAAACAAGTACATATAAGATTAATTTTACTTGTAGTTTCTTAATTCCATTACTAAAATGTTGAGCAACAAACAGAAACAAATGAAACCAAGGGCTAGAGTTTGAGCAAACATTATAACGTTTTCCTTTGTAAAACTAATGAACTTGTCATTTCTTTTTTCAACTACAGGGCCTCTATGTAGGCGGTGCAGGATTAGATGCTAATCACCTGGGTTTCTCAGGAACTGCAAGCACAGGTTTGTTAATCCTGGCTTCCATGTCTCTTTGATTTTATCCCTAACGGGCATGTATTCTGAATTATATGTTTTTGCTATAATATGATAGTGCTATGTGAATCGCAAGTTCTGCATTTTTGGAATTTCTTCATATTTTGCCCCCAAGTTAGAGATCGAAAAAAGTATCCCATGTAGTTTAGCATTCATTTGAGGTTATCAGTGCTTCCCTTTTTAGTATATCAAGAGGTTGACTTGAAGTTTTTGTTTGTAACAAACTAGGAATGAAGCTTTCACATCTTCATGTACACTATAATAATTGTCAATTGACGACTTTTATGTTGGAGATACTTGAGGTCGAGAATGTAGCTGTGAGGCTTATTTCAATTTTCACCAGCAAAACAAAAATATTTTTGATAATTCAGCACAAAAATATTCGCTGCGTAACCTGTGAAGCTGTGAGACTACATGGTATATATTTGTCCAAAATCGCTTAGAAATATATGATACAATTGAGTTTGTTCACCATTGATTGCATGAACTTGATAAAGAAGTCCCTGAATTATAGGAAAATATTGAGTCCAGTATGTGACTAGTTAATTAGCACCAGTAGTTGGAGCTTGGAAATAATTGTCATTTTTTGTGTGCTACTTGATCCTTTAAGCAATGATGAGCTTCTTCATTTTAATTCTCTTGGTCATTTCGAAATCATATTGCACATGTCTGTCAAGAGAAAAGGTCAGTAGGAATAAAGTTTCTCAATGGATGGATTGTCTTACATCTGCACAAGAAATCTTTGCATTCTTCATGTTTCTCATAAAGACCAAATTTTTATTTGCAATTTTTGTTTGTAACCTGAAATTTTCAATGTGCAAAGAAGCTTAATGTCGAACCTTAACTTTGATTCACCTTTGCATTGTATGTTTTTCTACTTTTCAAATATCTTCTTCATTTTCGTTTCTTCTGCCCTAAAATTGACAACGTCATGGGTCTGCAGGCATAGCTGCATTTGAGATGGAGTACGGGCATTGGGTGGAAGAACAAAATAGACTAATTTGTGAACTGAGGACCGCTTTGCATGCACATATAAGCGATGTAGAGCTTCGCATGCTAGTAGATAGCAGCATGAGCCACTATTTTGAACTTTTCCGCATGAAAGCAACTGCTGCAAAAGCCGACGTGTTCTATGTGATGTCTGGAATGTGGAAGACATCAGCTGAAAGGTTTTTCTTGTGGATTGGAGGGTTCCGACCTTCGGAACTGCTGAAGGTGCTGTATGATACAATATAATCATTGATGTACATGCAATTTTTTGTAATGCATAGGGCTCTTTATGTGTTTGCAATGTGGGTGTGTGTTTTGTTCTCTTTCTTCTTCTCCTTGTCTTTGTGTAGGTAGTTCATACATTTGTGTCGATTACAGGTTCTTGGGCCCCATCTTGAACCCTTGACAGATCAACAACTTCTGGATGTGTATAACCTAAGACAATCATGTCAGCAAGCAGAAGACGCTCTTTCTCAAGGTATGGAAAAACTCCAGCAAACATTAGCCGAGTCTGTAGCTGCTGGTCAGTTAGGTGAAGGAAGTTATATCCCGCAAATGGGCACTGCTATGGAGAAGCTAGAAGCTCTTGTGAGCTTTCTGAATCAGGTAATACATTGCTTATTTTCGAGTTCCTAGTAAGGGGTTCAGTTCCAATTTTTTAACTTATAATTTTAGTTAGCTTTGTTGCATATTATATATCTTGTTTTTTCATTCCTATATCTGAAGATGGATTTTTTCTAGCGCATTAAAATCTGTAGACTTATTTGGATTTAGAAGTAATTTCTTACACGCACGTAAGTGGCCATTTAGAGTCTATTTAAAATGGAAATTGACGCAACTTCTTTAGTCTCTGCTCTCTGGTGTGGAGACTGTTGATTGAAAGTTCTTGTAGGCTTAAAGTAAATCTGTATTTAGAAGTAATTTCTTAAACCCATGTAAGTTGCCATTTAAAGTCTATTTAAAATTAAAATTGACGCAACTTCTTTGGTCTGCTCTCTGGTGTGGAGACTGTTGGTTGAAAGTTCTTGTAGATTTGAAGTAAATCTGGACAATTTTGTATCCAAGCATTACAAGGATATATTTCTCATGGAAGGAACCCTATCATTCACAGCATCCCTTCTTTCTAGAACTTACCTGCCCACTATTTATTTGAATGAAAATGAGCCTCTGGGAACTAAAAAGCACCACCAAATGCTTTCTTAGGTTTGTAGCAAATGTGAAGTATATTTTTCTTTTTGAGAAATTCTTGTCCTCAAAAATGTTGCTTTCTATGTACCCTTTTTTTTTGCATAAAAATTAGCTTCTTATCGAACAAAAGCAATTATAAAGTATAAGGGATGATTAAAGAAGCAAAAATCTGTGAAAATCATCTCAAATATGTCGATTTCTGCTCCGTTAATGCTAATCGTGTAGGATATTTTGTTTACAAAAAGTTCCCACTTGTGACAAATTTTTTAAATGTTTTCTGACACATCATCAAATTTAAAGATTGCTGAGTACCTTCCATATCCTTAATTATCACCCACTAAAGGGGTTTTCATGTTCTCTTCCCTCTTCGATCTATTCAGGTCTCGGTCAGGGGTGACTTCCAAATTCTGGTCTCATTCTTCCCTTCCCTTGTTTTTTCATTGCAGTAAAAGTCGTTTTGGTCCAAAAACCACCAATCTTTGACGTATTTCTGTGTCAGAAACATGCTTTTGAGAGGGGATGACATTGTTGAATCAGATTTCAGCAACATTGCCTTCGTCAATAAGCAACCTTACCTCATTTCCTCTTTAACTTCTTGTGTTCTCTTTCCATCTTAGAGTAGTGAATTATTTCCCCTAGACTATTGAAGTCGTGGGACATAAATGTTTATTCCACTCTTCATTATGGTATTCTATTATTTGTGGTACTAAGAATTTGTACCCCAACTTTCTGAATTGTCACATATTTTTTTCAACCAACTGATGAGCTTGTCAAAACAGGCCGACCATCTTCGGCAGGAAACCCTGCAGCAGATGTCCCGTATCTTGACGATCCGCCAGGCAGCGAGAGGCCTGCTTGCTATGGGGGAGTACTTTCAACGTCTCTGGGCTTTGAGCTCGCTTTGGGCTACCCGTCCCCGTGAACCTGCTTAGAGTCTTTACTTTGACAGAAGACACAAGCAAAGGTCAGACAGAAACACATCAGTCACTGCCAGAGCCATACTTCCACAACATGAGGTGCTTTTGCTGAATACCCCTTAAAAAATGCCGTAATGTAGATGAAAGTCTTCTAAGCTGCTGGCATTTTTCAAGCAGCCTCCAATATCTGAGAAAATTGTACATATGAAATAGCCATTTTGTCAAGAGGTGGTTTGTTAGCAAATTGAAAATTTTCCAATGCTTTTCTTTGTAAATTATTATGCAAGACAACATTCATAGGATTTTCGTTTCAAGTTTACAGAAGCAAAGCATGTCTTGTAGATATTCTGTATTTACAATGCGTTTGCATGCATCTTGATCTTGTTGTATATTATGTAAAGTTGTTTCTTTGTACTTCGAAACAACAAAAAAACTAGACAAGTTGTTACTTTGTGCTTTGAAACGAGAGATAAACTCAACTCCATATATTTGTTTTATGTAATGCCTAGCTAGTTTATGCCACTCCTCCTGTTTGTTTTCCTCATCTCGTTGATGTGAATTTCAAGTCATGTTGTTTCAATGCATTTCATCTTACATATTTTAATTTGTGCATATTTATTCTCACTTCTCAGGCCCATGAAAAAGTGAATTTCTAGTCGCGCAGTGCTGTGTGAACAGACAAAGCTGAGAGCTCCTAATAAAGGTTTGTGTTGCCCTCCAGTGCAAAATTGGATTTGGTTACTTCTGAAGATAAATATAAAGACAGTGTCGCTTCCTCCTGAAAGCCTGATTGATCCGTCACAATAGATTTTGCGTGTTATTTACTTCCGTATATTAACAAAAAAAAAAAAAAATTGTAATTTACAAAACTTGGATGTTGTAAATTATTGGATGCTCCTTTTTTCCTACTCATGTGGTACGGCATTTATAAAAACTGTATACATATGTCTAGTGTTGCCGCAAATAGCTGGACGATGGTGATTGATTAAAGTGTTGGTGTGCACGGACATTTGGAGGTTTTGGCTTTACGAAAATATCGGCGGAGGTGTTGAAGTCGAAAAAACGAGACAATTAGTAGCCCGTGTCAGAGAAATTATGTAAAAGATATCTTCTTTGTTGTCGTTTTATGCTCAAAATTTTAAAACATTTTAGGGAAAAGAAATTACCGATATCGTTGTCGGATATATATTGCACATATATTCATTATATATACACATATTACACAAATATAATATTTATATATAGTGACAAAAATAGGTTAATTCAAATATTATTTAGTTTCTTTTCATTCACTTGAAACAAAAATAGGTTAATTCAAGTCGTTGGAATTAAAATATGAAACGCAGCGGAAGAAACAGATCGTTGACAAACAAAAATTTTTTGAAAATTTTGTTCATCGGGAATAGATATATAATTTTAATTATAGAAAGCTTTAAGAATTTTTACTAATCTTTTGAAGACTATCAGGGTATCATAGCTTTCCTCTTTGACACCACGATCTTCCAATCTAGGCATCCACACCAATGGAAAGACGAGTGGGCGTCAAACTGCAAGAATGAATTTTCCTCACACTTTTTTGAATATGCTATGCTATCAACATATGAGATAGCAGACATTTTTTTTTTCAGAGAAGAACTCTCAGTTTTTCTCTGGGTATTTTGTAAAAGTTACGTGAATGAAAAAACTCCTGAGATAATTGTTATCTCCCCCTTTTTATATCTGAGCCATAAATAATTTTTCAATTGATTTCTAATTTAAAATAACCACCATATCACATATATAGGAAAAATATATATTTTACATGATTGTAATCTTTTTACTTTCCTCTTTTCTTTTTTTTTTCTTTTTCCCGAATCACTAAAGTGATCCGTTTATCACACACACGCATATATATATATATAAGTATATGTAAAAAACGTGAAACGTAACATGTTTTTACGTTTGTTTTTTTTCTTCTTTTTTAATACTATATTAATATATATATATATATTAATATATTATAAAATCTTATATATATATAAAGATTTGGTTCAAAACCATATATATAAATTTAAATCTAAATTCAAAAATAAATCACATTTATTTAAGAATAGATTTTAAAAATAATCAATTAATTAATTAACTAATACTCAGTTAAATGTGACAACATTTATCACATTACATTATATGTCACAGAGAATATTTTTTTGTGTCACATTAATAATTCAAGTCTAAAATAATAATTCAAAATTCAATAATTCTAAACTAAATTTGTATAATTCATTCTATGCATAAATCCATTATAGTGTTACAGATGTAGCATTAGGACCTATGGACCTATAACCTAAGCTCCAATAAATTTGACAATTAATCAAACTCTTTAATTAATGTGCGAAATTTATTAGTTTTAGTGTTACTCTACTAAAAACCTAAAACTGAACTCTTGAGATTATACTGAAATTACTCAAAGAAAAATTAACGAGTAGTCCATTGATATAATAATTACATATAAGTCAGTCCTCCATAAATAGTTCATAATAAGAGCTAGGTTCAATTTTCGTTCACCTCTCTTATTACATCTTTATCCTTGAGTTCCAATAATTCTCTAATGAACAATTAATTCATAATCTTATTATGAACGAGCGGTCTACTGTTCAAACCTTCAATTATCACTCAAGAAAACTATCTTTCTAACTTCCATAGGGAAGGAATGGATTCCATATCTATATAATATTATTCCCAGCCATTTATTACATTATGTTTCCAAGATGCTAAGTTATGATCTCTGCTTAAACAAATCTTACCATGCAAGTCAAAAAACATAATGTCATAAATAGGAGTCTAATAAATACTCAGGATTAAGAGTGTCAAATATATGATCATCATAATGATAAATTTGAATACTCTATTTGTAACGGATGATTATTAGAGATTCATAATTCATCTGGTCCAGTCTTATATAATCTCATTATATAAAGTACCTCCAATCTAATGTCTCTACATTAATAGCCCAGATAATGACTATTTTATTTTAAATGAGATTAGATTGTATTTGTAATATTTAATTAAAGATCCCAAACTTTAATTAATTATTACGGACTATTTAGATTATTATCTATAAATTTTATCCCTAAGCATATAATACTTATATGCTAAATTTATAGTCACATAAATAATCATGAAATTTTCTTGATGTTTATAAATGTATTCATAACACAAATAAGCAACCAAAATAATTATAAATGTCACTTTATTTATTTATTATCAATATGTGCAAAATGTCACAGCTTTTAGGGCACCAAACCCAACAATCTCCCACTTGCCCTAAAGTAGGTGAGACATGTCTCTAAGACCTAAGCCTTCCAAGTGTGCCTCGAAGCTCTTTGCAGGTAACGTCTTAGTGAAAGGGTCGGCAAGGTTGTTTTCCGACGTTACTTCCCGACTTCTACATTGCCTCGATGCACTATCTCTCTAATCAAATGATATTTTCTCTCTATATGCTTTCCTCTTTTGTGGCTTCTAGGTTCTCTTGAATTTGCCACTACACCACTATTATCACAATATAGTGTGAATGGTTTATCCATGCTTGGAACTACTTCTAAATCATTTAAGAACTTACGAAGCCAAACAGCTTCTTTAGCTGCTTCACAAGCAGCCACGTATTCAGCTTCCATAGTTGAATCACCAATACAAGATTGTTTGATGCTTCTCCAAACTATGGCTCCACCACCAAAAGTAAACACTGATCCAGACGTAAATTTACGTGTGTCTTTGTCTGATTGAAAATCAAAATTAGTATATCCAATGGGAATCAAATTCTCACCAGAATATACCAGCATATAGGTTTCTCGTTCTCCTAAGATACTTGAGAATATGTTTAACCGCTACCCAATGATCTAATCCTGGGTTAGATTGATACCGACTGACTATACCCACCGCATAGCAAATGTCAAATTTTGTACACAACATGGCATACATTAGACTTCTCACTATAGATGTATAGGGTACCCGTCTCATGTTTTCTTCCTCTTGAGGTGTCTTAGGCCACTACTCTTTTGAGAGACAAACTCCATGACATGTAGGTAAATTACCTTTCTTGGAGTTTTGCATCGAAAATTCTATAACCACCTTACCGATATACGATGCCTGAGACAGCGCCAACAGTTTGTTCTTACGATCTCTTATGAGTTGGATTCCAAGAACATAACTATTAGACATGTATGCCCTAAGGAGTAAAAATGTAATATGTTTTTAGAGATATTTTATCAATAAAGAATTTATTCATTTATATATACCAAATAGTGTCCTCTTTACGTTCATATTTGTTGAATGTATGTTAAATAAACAATAGTCTAAGACTGTCAGTCTAAACCTTTAAGAATTGGGCATATGATGGACTGATTATGCAGAAGACACGATTCTTAAGGTGACGGTCTAAAACATATGATCCACAATCGAGGGAATAAAGTTGGGCACTTTATTCATGCAAAGATTGTTATGTTGTCTATATCTCTATTAGGAGATGGTTTGTCTTGACCATCGGAGTTGGACCCCGTAAATAGAAACATTAGCACGTTGTCATAGGTGACGATGTGTTGGATCGGGACATAAAGTGAATTGATTTGGATTAATAATTCTGTCTTAGCAAATCGATTCACTTTAGACAATCATTTGTATTGTATCTTAATCCTGAGATGGATAGTGGGCCCGTTGTCTCGACTTGTGTCTTTTGATGTACCAAAGGGTGACTCCCATATCTCAATAGTGGTATGCATGCCGGTACATTGGAGGCATGACTCTTGATAGCGCAGACTTGTTATTCAAAGATATGGAATCCATAGCTCCTCTTTAAGAGTAATGATATCCTCTTATATGCATTATCTTGTAATTAGAAAACTGGAGCGCTCAACCATTTGGATACATAGATGTAACTGAATGGTATACTATCTTTGGATAGCAAGTTTTCTAATGGTGCGATAATGGAACGTAAGATAAAAATAATCGGGAAGGTAAGACAGAACTTGTCCTTAAGCCGATTATGGATTATCATATGGGGATACGATACACTATGATATGTCATGGAGACTTAGCTATACGGGCTTCGTAATTCTATAAAGTTCGAGAGTGCAGCTCCAAGCTTTTAGTGGAGTAGCGTTAGAGTTGATAATTGTAAAATGTATATCTGGGATATTGGGTTTCATAATTATTGTGAGCTTAAACTTTATAGGTCCATTTTAGTCCCCTTTGCTAGCTCACAAAATCCTGTAACGATACGGCGTGCTTTTTCAATAATTGGTGACTTATGTCGGATTTATCAGATTGGTTTAAAATTTGAAAGAATCAAATAATTCATGTCTATTTATTGGTTGAATTAATTTTGTAATAAAATTAATTTAAAATAAACTTGTTGAATTATTAGGATCGGATAATTCTTGTCTGTTTATATTTAATTGGATAAATTAAATCAAGATAAACTTGTAGAATTATTGTGAATTGATTTATTTTCTCAGAGATTATCTTGATAAAGTTTGTTTTGATCAGATAACTTCTCTATTGGGTTATTTGAATCAAAACTGAGACTTTATCCTATAGAATCTCGGGTGGAAAATAAAAGATTCACGAAGATATTTGTGCGGCAGTTCGGCTGTCGATCTACGTGTTTGGCCTGCCGATTAGCAAGAGATAAGATTACGTGTTTTTATGCTGATCTTATCAGATATTGATCCGAATTTGATTTTGTTTCGAGTTTTTGAGACCTAATCTGATAAGGACTGACCCTAGGACCAATCGCTATATAAAGGGAGTAAGTCCCATGAGTTACTCAGATCAATTGAGAGATTAAGAGTGATACTCTTCTGGTGTGCATCTGAAAACTCCTTGAGAGCTTTTGTTCACAAATCACGAATACTAGCTTTGGGTTCTCTTGATTGGTTGAAAGGAGAGTCACCGGTGGAAGAACTGTACGTGTAAGCCCACACTCACTCCGATTGTGGATAGAGAATAGCAAAGAAGACCAGTTGGTTGAGGCTCTTCTGGAATGTTACTTCTCTTCACGGGTTGCGGAGGTTCTTCGGCACACAAAGGTTAGTAAGATCTGTTTAATTTATACATATAGCATGTCAAACTTTTATTTTGGAAAATACTCTGATGTTAAAATTTTTAAAAAATTCCCGCTGCGCACCTCACATTGTTTTTTCCAACAATTGGTATCAGAGCTAGGTTTTTACATAAATTTATGAGTTTGTGATCATACTATATGTATAAATTTTGTGATCTTAATCTCTCATATGCTTGAATTTAATTTTATAGAGAGTTGGTACTCTAGGTTTCTATATAATTATATGTTGTCATGGATTATATGGTGAATGTTCATTAATTAATTATGGTTGATTAAATTTTAATTTAATTATTTATTAATTAATTAATTTATATCGATTTTGGTTCCTTAGAGGTTAGAATATGTATCTAGGTTTTCATGTAATTAGATGGCGGACTATCATCTCCGTCTAAGAATTGTTATTTAATTTTAAATTTGTGAGAATTTTGTAATTAAATAATCATTCAGAGAAAACGGATTTAGAAAGCGGATCTAAAAGATGGATGATGGCACCCAGGTATTTCCTGAGTCTCTAATTTTATGTTTTTGAATTGTTGAAAATAAAATTGATGAATTGCATTAAAATTGTATTTTCTGGAATAGAGATTTATGCTCGGTCGGCATGCCAAACATCACAGTTTGGTAGGCCGATGGTCACAGATCGGCAGGCCAGACGTGTGGTTCGACAGGCCGTCAGTGGGGTAGAAATCGGCTGGCTCTACCGGCAGGCCGAACTTCCAGTTCAGCATGCTAAACTTTCATGGGTCGGCAGGCTGATCTTTTCGATCGGCAGGCCGATGAAGCATGACCGGCAGGCCGATCACCCAGATCTGCCTGCCGACCGACAGCTACAAATTTTTCACAAAAGGTGCAATTTTTACGGTGCAGTTTTAATTTTATTTTTGAGATGATTCTGAGAAATATTAAATTTAGATATGACCGAAAATATGAAGTATTTGATTCATACGGGATTGAAGACTTGAAGATGGGAATTACGTGAAGAATGATACAACTTGAGGATTCAAGGATGAAGAATCGATATATGTCTCGATTAATCTCTTGTAATCTTAGTTTTGTATTCTCTAGGGTGGAACCATAATATTACGGTAATTATTATTTTGCTTGTAGCTTTGCTTAATTGCTTTGCTTGTCTGCATTATAATATGATTTGCCATGTATATTGATAACATATCATATGGAATAGGAAGTGCCACTCATATTAAAATTGTTCATGCATAATTTTAAAATAAAACCTTGATTTCAAAAGATTAAGTGGTAGAAGGTTTTTGAAGAGAGAACCTAAGGCCTCCATCATTGGTCCATAGGAAGAACATGGTGGTTCCAACCCCTAAGAAGGGATTTCTATCATGTACCAGATTGGATCTCTAAGAGGATAAGGTATTTTAGCATGATTTATGGTTGCACACCCCTAGGTGGTGATTATAAACTATGGATAAAATATTGAAACGATGGTTATACACTCACGTTAATTTTATTATTAACCTCCCCTATGAGCTCTGTTAATAAAATTAATGGCCAAAGAAACGCTTATTAATATATGTTGGATCATACAGGTCCTGGATGGCATATATTAATCAGGAGGGGATCCGTGTTCCTGATTGAATTTGGCATGACTCCCCTAGGAGCTTGTTGAATTCTGAGTTGGGAATTATCGTTGTAAGGTTGTGATATTTTCAAGGTTTTGACACATAAACACATTTGTATGATTTTACATGATTGTGTTATCTTACTAAATTATTATGATATGTTTGCTTATGTTTGGTATATGATTCTTTATTGTAGATTAAAAATGTCTAAAAACGCTTGCTCATCGATACTTGACAAAAACCTGTTAACTGGTGGAATTACAATGATTGAAAACGGAACTTGGATATTGTCTTGTCCTTTGAGAAACTGAAATATGTTCTGACAACCCCTTGTCCTCTCGAGCCTACGGGAGATTCATCTAAAGAGCAATTCCAAGCATATGACCACTGGAAAGATGCCAATGATCAGGCCCGCTGCTATGTTATGGCTAGCATGAATAATGTACTGCAGGCTCAACATCAAGATTATGAGACTGCGAAGCAGATCTTGGATAATCTTGAGGACATGTTTGGAGGCCAGGCCATAACAAAACGGCAAGGGGCACTTCGAAAACTCTTAAACTGTAGACAGAGACCGGGGACATCTGTAAAGGAGCATATGATTTTAGTCATGGGTTACCTTGCTGAGGCTTAAACTAATGGAGCCGACATCGATGCTGAAACTCAGATGACTATGGTCTTTGAGACTCTATCTAAGGAATTTATTCCGTTTAGAGCTACATTTAATTTGAGCAATAGACGGGATATGACCTTGACAGAATTAATGAAATAGTTATAGGAGTTTGAACTGTTGATCAGGGAGTCTCCTGCGGGTGGTGAGGCCAACATGGTAGCCGCTTCTGGTTCCAACCCCAACTCTGGGAATGGAAAGAAGCAACAGGCATTGAACGAGAAGTCTTTTGCTGCTGCTAACACCAAGAGCAAGAAGAAGAAGAAGAAGAACCCAAAGAAGCTTAAGTGCTTCTTCTGTGGAAAGGTCGGGCATATTAAGAAGCATTGCAAGGACTTCCTTTCCAAAGGAGGTAGGTGTGATCTTCTGTATTTAGAAACTTGTTTGGTTGAAGAATCTAGTGACATTTGGGTCATAGATTCCGGTGCAACTAATCATGTTTGTGTTTCTCTGTAGGGGTTCAAAGAAACGAGAAGTCTGCTACATGAAGACTTCACGCTTCGGATGGGCGATGGATCCTTGGTCTCAGCGGAAGTAGTGGGAGACATCCATCTTTGCTTTGACAACTATAGGAATTTATTTTTGCAAGATTGTTTTTATGTTCCTAAATTTAAAAGGAATTTAATTTTTGTATTTTGTTTATTTAAAGACTCCTACATGATATCTTTTAATGAAAAAGTGGTGATTCGTAAAAACAAATCTTTTATCTGTTCTGGATGGATGCAAAATAATCTATATTTTATCAAACCTAAGATGGACTTATTGCTTAATGTTGAGATGAATGATAATAACTCTAAAAGACTTAAAACTTCTCACTCTAATAAGACTTATCTTTGGCATTTATGCCTTGGTCACATTAACCTGAATAGGATTCAAAGGTTGGTAAGGGATGGGCCTTTAAGTCACTTAAAGGTGGAATCTATACCTCAATGTGAATCTTGTTTAGAGGGTAAAATGACCAAAAGACCATACGGGTCTAAAGGCAATAGGGCTGAAGGAGTTCTAGAACTTGTGCATGGTGATGTTTGTAGACCGATGAACATCCGGGCACAAGGAGGGTATGAGTACTTCATCACTTTTATTGACGATTACTCAAGATATGGGTATGTGTGCCTGATGCACCACAAAAGTGAAACTTTTGACAAGTTCAAGGAGTTTCAGGCTGAAGTGAAAAAGCAATTGGGTAGACCCATAAAGGCACTTCGATTCGATCGAGGTGGAGAATACCTTTCTAATGAGTTCTTGGGACACTTGTTAGAGAATGAGATTTTATCCCATTTGACTGCGCCGGGCACTCCGTAGCAGAATGGCATAGTGGAGAGAAGAAATAGGACTTTGTTGGACATGGTCAGGTCCATGATAAGTTATTCATCATTACCTTTATCCTTTTGGGGATATGCACTACAAACTGCATGTTATCTTTTGAACAATGTGCCTTCAAAATCGGTCCCTAAAACTCCTCACGAGTTGTGGACAAGAAGGAAGACATCCTTAAACCATATTCGCATATGGGGATGTCCGGCTCATGTCCTGTTTAAGGATCTGAATAAGTTGGAAGCACGTTTGAAAGTTTACGTGTTTGTAGGATATCCAAAAGGGACTAAAGGGGTTATTTTTATAACCCGAAGGAAAATAAAGTCGTGGTTTCTGCTAATGCAACTTTCCTTGAGGAGAGTTACATAGACGACTTTAAATCTCGAAGCAAAGTGGTGCTTGAGGAGTTAAGGAGTGATTAGATCACTCTGAAGGTTCCGAATGAAACCGTTCCGATCAATGTAGAAAAACTAAACAAACTTGAACAACAATCTCAGGGGCTTCGGCGTAGTGGGAGGATCGGGCGTCAACCTGAAAGGTATACGTTTAATGGGGAGGTCTTCTTGGCTGAACCGGATGAATATGATAGGGATCCTTATACTTACGCAGAAGCTATGGAGGATGTTGATTCAAAACTCTGGACAGAGGCCATGAACATAGAGATGAAGTCTATGGAGACTAATCAGGTCTGGGAGCTTGTGGATCTTCCCGAAGGGGTAAAACCTATAGAGTGTAAGTGGATCTACAAGAGGAAAAGAGGAGTGGATGGAAAGGTCAAAACCTTTAAGGCTAGACTAGTAGCTAAGGGTTATACGCAAAAGGAAGGAATCGATTATGAGGAAACCTTTTTGCCTGTAGCCATGCTTAAGTCCATCCGGATTCACTTATCCATAGCTGTTGCTCTCGACTACGAGATTTGGCAGATGGATTTCAAGACGGGTTTTCTAAATGGCTATCTTGATGAGTCCATTTATATGGAACAGCCAGACGGGTTCAAGGTCACGGGTCAAGAGGGTAAGGTTTGTAAGCTGCTAAAGTCAATTTATGGACTTAAGCAGGCTTCTCGTTCTTGGAATATAAGATTTGATCAGGTGATCAAGACTTATGGGTTATCACAAAATGTGGATGAACCATATGTTTACAAACACATTAAGGATGGGAAGGTGGTTTTTCTACTGCTCTATATAGATGACATTCTGCTAATTGGCAATGACGTTGGGGCGTTGTCATCTATCAAATTATGGTTGACCAAGCAGTTTGACATGAAGGACTTGGGTGAGGCTAATTTTGTTCTCGGTATCCAGATCTTTTGAGAAAGAAAGAACAAAATGATAGCTTTGTCATAGGCTGGCTACATAGATAAAATTCTCAGGAGGTTTGCAATGCAGGATTCCAAGAAAGGTGGGCAACCATCTAGGTCTAGAATTACTCTTTCTAAGAAAGACTCCCCAAAGTCTTATGAAGAAAGAGAATACAAGAAGAAGGTGCCTTATGCTTTGGCAGTGGGTAGTCTTATGTATGCCATGCTTTGCACACGACCAGATATAAGTTATGCGGTCGGGATTGTAAGTCAATTTCTGGCAGATCCAGGACCGAACCACTGGGTTACGGTTAAGCATATTTTAAAATACCTGAGAAGGATTCGAGGGTATATGCTTGTATATTTAGGTAAGGACCTGACTCCTCTAGGATATACTGACTTGAATTTTCAATCCTGTCTGGATTCTAGGAAATTGACGTTGGGGTTTGTGTTTACTCTAGGCGGCGGTGCCATATGTTGGAGAAGTGCGAAGCAAGATTGCACTTTAGATTCAACAATGGAGGCCAAGTATGTGGCAGCTAGTGATGCTTCAAAAGAAGCAGTGTGGCTCTGCAAGTTCCTTGGGGATCTTGAGGTTGTTCCTGGTATGGATAAGGCGATATCACTGTACTATGATAACAGTGCGGCGGTAGCTAATGCTAAGAAACCAAGATTTTACAAGAAGAGTAAGCATACTAATTGGAAGTATCATGTGATAAAGGACTTCGTTGAGGGTGGGCATGTCACGGTGTGCAAGATTGCGTTAGAGGACAATTTAGCTGATCCATTTATGAAGACACTTATTGAGAGAGTCTTCGAGAGGCATGTGGAAGCTATGGAGATGCGAGATTTGCTGTATTTACTCACTTAGTGCAAGTGGAAGATTGTTAGACATGTATGCCCTAAGGAGTAAAATATAATACGTTTTTGGAGATATTTTTATCAATAAAGAATTTATTCATTTATATATACCAAATCTTGTCCTCTTTACGTTCATATTTGTTGAATGTATGTTAAGCAAACAGAAGTCTGAGACTGTCAGTCTAAACCTTTAAGAATTGGGCATATGACAGACTGATTATGCAGAAGACACGATTCTTAAGGTGACGGTCTAAAACATATGATCCACAATCGAGGGAATAAAGTTGGGCACTTTATTCATGCAAAGATTGTTATGTTGTCTATATCCCTATTGGGAGATGGTTTGTCTTGACCATCGGAGTTGGACTCCGTAAATAGAAACATTGGCACGTTGTCATAGGTGACAATGTGTTGGATCGGGACACAAAGTGAATTAATTTAGATTAATAATTCTGTCTTGGTAAATCGATTCACTTTAGACAATCATTTGTATTGTATCTTAATCCTGAGATGGATAGTGGGCCCGTTATCTCGACTTATGTCTTTTGATGTACCAAAGGGTGACTCCCACATCTCAATAGTGGTATGCATGCCGGTACGTTGGAGGCATGACTCTTGATAGCTTAGACTTGTTATTCATAGATATGGAATCCATAGCTCCTCTTTAAGAGTAACGATATCCTCTTATATTCGTTATCTTATAATTGGAAAAACTGGAGCACTCAATCATTTGGATACATAGGTGTAATCAAATGGTATACTATCTTTGGATAGTAAGTTTTCTCATGGTGAGATAATGAAATGTAAGATAAAAATAATCGAGAAGGTAAGACAGAACTTGTCCTTAAGCCGATTATGGATTATCATATGGGGATACGATACACTATGATATGTCATGGAGACTTAGCTATACGGGCTTCGTAATTCTATACAGTTTAAGAGTGCAGCTCCAAGCTTTTAGTGAAGTAGCGTTGGAGTTGATAATTGTGAAATGTATATCTGGGATATTGGGTTTCATAATTTTTGTGAGCTTGAACTTTATAGGTCCATTTTGGTCCCTTTTGCTAGCTCACAAGATCCTATAACGATACAAGCGTGCTTTTTCAATAATTGGTGACTTATGTCGGATTTATCGGATTGGTTTAAAATTTGAAAGAATCAAATAATTCAGTCTGTTTATTAGTTGAATTAATTTTGTAATAAAATTAATTTAAGATAAACTTGTTGAATTATTGGGATCGGATAATTCATGTCTATTTATCGGTTGATTTAATTGGATAAATTAAATCAAGATAAACTTGTAGAATAATTGTGAATTGATTTATTTTCTTAGAGATTATCTTTATAAAGTTTGTTTTGATCAAATAACTTCTCTATTGGGTTATTTGAATCAAAATTGAGACTTTATCCTATAGAATCTCGGGTGAAAAATAAAAGATTTACAGAGATATTTACGCGGTAGTCCGGCCTGCCAATCTACGTGTTTGGCTTGCCGATCAGCGAGAGATAAGATTACACATTTTTATGCGGATCTTATCAGATATTGATCCAAACTTGATTCTGTTTTGAGTTTTTGAGACCTAATCTGATAAGGACTGACCCTAGGATCAATCACTATATAAAGGGAGTAAGTCTCATAAGTTACTCAGATCAATTGAGAGATTAAGAATGATACTCTTCTAGTGAGCATCTGAAAACTCACTAAGAGCTTTTGTTCACAAATCACGAACACTAGCTTTGGGTTCTCTCGATTGGTTGTAAGGAGAGTCACCAGTGGAAGAGCTATACGTGTGAGCCCACACTCACTCCGATCGTGGAAAGAGAACAGCAAAGAAGACCAGTTGGTTGAGGCTCTTCTAGAACGTTACTTCTCTTCACGGGTTACGGAGGTTCTTTGGCACACAAATGTTAGTAAGATCTGTTTAATTTATACATATAGCATGTCAAACTTGTGTTTTAGAAAATACTTTGATGTTAAATTTTTAAAAAATTCCCGCTGCGCACCTCACATTGTTTTTTCCAACAATAACTTGCCTCTCCCAAATCTTTCATTTGGAAATGGTTGGCGAGCCATTTTTTTACATCAGATAATACGCCTACATCATTCCCAATGAGTAGGATATCATCTACATAAAGAACCAAGAAGACCACCTTCTTATCTTTGATGTACTTGTAGACACAAGGTTCATCAATATTTTGATCGAAACCATAAGATTTGATCACTTCATCAAATCTCAAGTTCCAAGATCTTGAAGCTTGCTTGAGTCCATAGATGGACCTCTGCAACTTGCAAACTTTTTGCTCTTGACCTTTGACTATAAACCCTTCTGGTTGCACCATATAGATGCTTTCCTCAAGATAGCCATTCAAAAAGGCAGTCTTGACATCCATTTGCCATATCTCATAATCAAGACAAGCAGCAATGGATAAAAGAATCCGAATAGATTTAAGCATAGCTACAGGCGAGAAAGTTTCTTCATAGTCAACTCCCTACTTTTGGGTATAACCCTTTGCCACAAGTCTAGCTTTGAAAGTCTCAACTTTTCGATCCACTCCTCTTTTCTTCTTGTAAATCCATTTGCACCCTATGGGTTTTATCCCTTCAGGTAGGTCTACAAGTTCCCAGACTGAATTGGAGTACATTGCTCCATTTTAAGGTTCATAGCTTTCAGCCATTTTTCTTCTCAGAATCTTCTATTGCATCACGATATGTCAATGGATCATCCTCACCATTATCAGAGATAGCAACATTTGCTTCTCCAAGTTCCCTGTATCGAGCAGGTGGTCTCACAACCCTCCCACTACGTCGAGGTGGAATGACATTCTGATCGGAAGATGTGGTCTCCTCATTTTGTCCTTCGACAACAGTTGTCGATTGCGGTCTGATCTAATCAGAAAGTAACTCTTCAAGTACAACTTTGCTACGAGGTTTATAGTTTGTCATATAATCATTCTCCAGAAAAGTGGCATTTGTCAATACAAATACCTTCTTTTCCTGTGGACTATAAAATAAACCTCCCCTTGTTCCCTTTGGGTATCCCACAAATAAGCATACTTCAAAACGTGGTTCCAGCTTCTTGGTCTTTCCTTTCAGCACATGTGCTGGACACCCCCATATATGGATATGTCACATACTAGGTTTGCGACCATTCCATAACTCTAAAGGTGTTTTTGAAATAGACTTAGATGGAACTATGTTTAGAAGATATATTGCAGTTTGTAGTGCATATCCCCAAAATGAAGTGGGTAATGATGAGTAGCTGAGCGTGGATCTCACCATATCAAGCAACATTCGATTTCTTCTCTCTACAACACCATTTTGTTGTGGTGTTCCAGGTGTGGTGAGATATGATAGAATACCATGTTCTATCATATAGTCCTTGAATTCAGTATCAAGGTATTCCCCTCCTTGATCAGATCGAAGACTCTTCACTGTCTTTCCTAATTACTTTTCAGCTTCCGCTTGGAATTCTTTGAACTTTCCAAAAGTTTCAGATTTCCTTTGCATTAGGTACATGTATCCATACCTCGAATAATCGTCAATAAATGTGATGAAATATTCGTAACCACCACGTGCTTGCACATTAAATGGACCGCAGATGTCCGAATGTATCAGCTCAAGTGGTTCCTTGGCCCTTTTGCCTTTTGCAGAGAAAGGCCTTTTAGTCATTTTACCTTCAAGACAAGATTCACAAACTGGTAGAGAACTAACTTTTAGTTCTTTTAAAGGACCTTCCTTTACCAGTTTGTTAATTCTGTTAAGGTTAACATGACCTAATCTAAGTTGCCATAGGTATGTTTCATTATCAGAAGAAACTTTTGCTTCTTAGGTTTTGGTTGTTCAACTTTGAACATTTCGGTATTGAGCAGTGATTTTTCGTTGGGCCTTAAGGTGTAAAGCCCATTTTCCAGATGCACAGAACAAATATCCAAACCATTTCTAGAAATATTAACATAATTATTATTAAAAGAAACATTGAACATTTGTTCAAATAGTCTGGAAACAGAAATTAAATTTCTATGAAAACAAGGAATGTAATAAACATTGTCCAAAATTAAAAACTTATTTCTAAAATAAAGTTTAACCACTCCCACTGCTTTTGCCGAAACAACCTCTCCTGTTTCCACTCTCATCATTTATTCCTTGTCGGCAAGCTGCCTTGAAGAACTAAGCATCTGCAAAGAAGAACAAACATGGTTAGTTGCCCCTGAATCAATTATCTAAGGTGAAGTATCATCTTCAACTAAACAAGCTTCTAAAATGAGTAAATCTGATTTAACATTGTTCTTCTTTTCTTTGAGCTCCTGAAGATACTTTTTGTAGTTTCTCTTACAGTGCCCAACTACGCCGTAGTGGAAACATTTTCCTTTAGGCTTCTTTTAGTTTGAGCTCTTTTTACTGTTGTTGCTTTTGTTCTTCTTAGGTTGCCCTCCATTTTTAGACTTACCACTTCCTTCAGTCATCTTCCTCTTCTTATTCTTTTGAGTAGAAAAGGAGGGTTAAGCTTCTGCAACATTTGCCTTAGCTTCTTTAGTCTTTTCTTTCAAAATAGACTCGAAGGTTTGAAGCTCATTAAGCAACTCAGTCATGTTAGATTTTAGCTTGTTCATGAAATAGTTGCTTTTGAACTGAAGGAACGCAGGAGAGATGGTTTCCAAAATCATCCCCACCTGTGTGGCTTTATCTATCACTGCCCCGTTCACCTTGGCCTCATGGAGATAGTTAACCATGTTGAGAACATGTTCTCTGACCGAAATCCCTGCCTTCATTTTGGCATTCATTACCGCCTTAATGGCTTCGTGGCGTGCCTTTTTAGAAGGTTTGCCAAACATGTCTTGTAGAGACTACATTATCTCATAAGCGGTCTCCATGCTTTCGTGCTTCATCCTAAGCACGTCAGACATGCCAGCCAAAAGAAAACAGTAGGCCTTGTTGTTTGCCTCGATCCAACGATCATATGCTTCTCGTACATTACGAGGAGCATTGATAGCAGGCTCTAGAGGACATTCTTCCGTCAGGACAAACTTATAACTTTCGCAAATTAGTACAATGTTCATGTTACTCTTCCACTTGACAAAATTATCTTCGGTTAATTTTTCATTTGAGAGAATAGTGATGATTGGATTAGATATTGTTGCTGTAATAAATAAATAAAATAACATAAATTAAATGGTTGTATAAACATCATAAATATATGTTTTGAAATAGTAAACGTGATGCATGATGCATATGAAAAACACACAAAAAATATTTTACTAATTCCATGATTATTCAATTTTAATAAATAAAGTGTCGCCATAGGGTAGGTCAAATTATTTATGAATTGAATTGAGATATTCTCAATTAATAAATATATTCAAAATATCTCATATTTTCTATATTTATTAATAACCGTTTATATTTGGTCAAGATATAATTAACAATTTATTATGTCTTTATGAGTGTAACCCACTATTTTAAATTTTAACAACTTAACTCAAAATTGCCGCAATAGGGTAGGTCAATTTTGAAATACATTATAAAATCCTATCTCTAGGAAGCCAACCTTGATATTGATTTAAATGGACACCCTCTATAGGGAGGACGAAATCAAAGCGTCGTGAGACACCACCTAAATCTCACGGTGTTGTACTAATAGTGGAGACCGTAGGTTATATTGTCATATTACCTTCTCCCACTCATTATTTTAAAAGATGTGTTTTATCTTATAAAACATCATATGTTTCATAGTTCTAGTAGATAAAAATAATATTTAATTACTGGATTAAATTATGTGTTAATAGAATCCCATTCTATTTACACTTAAATAAATTACTAGATTTTTTAAAAATCTAAATTTATTATAAATTGTCTAAGTTACCAAATATTAAACAATTTAAAATTAGATAACTTAGAATTAATTTGAATTTTACCAAGTCTTAACTATTAACTAAATTCACATTATTTGGTTGATTAATAAATTAAGATTCTATAAAACCAACCCAATTAATTTAATCTCATTAAATTAATGCTAACACATATTAAATCATTTTATAAACTCCTTTACAAAAAAAATATGTAAGTGTATGCATGTCATGTTACAATAACTATAAGTGGGCACTTTCCTATATGACATGTTATCATGCATGAACATGTTATCACAATCATCACATAAAAATAAAAATGAAAATAAACAATGGATTTTTTGACCGGGTCCTTTTGGAAAATTAAAATTACAACCCATAAAAATAAGAGAGAAAAAAAAATTACAGGGGTCTTCTTATAATTTATACATAATTCCCTACTCCAATTTTGCAGTCTTTATCAGGTGGTTTATTGTGCAACAATCTGCTGGATAACCTTTGAAATTTGATAGGCCTAAAGTTCTCAACTGGGCCAAAAGATCCAATGAACTTCTTTTTCTTCATCGCTCTACGTGTAGCAGGTGAAGGAGAGGAGAAAAGAAAATAATAATAATAATAAATTACAAAAAGCCTATACCCCTTTATGGGTATACACAGATTGATCTAATCAAACTGAAAATAAAATTATCAATCCAAAAGGACCATATAATTAACGACCAAAAATCCATTCATTAAACAACCATGCATCACATGAATAAAAATTAAAAAGATGCAAAGTGCCCACAAACATGCATAAAAAACATGATATTATCAAAATAAAATCATGTTAATTAAAATTATATATGCTATAACCCGCTCTGATGTCATTTATTGGAATTAAAATATAAAACGCAGCAAAAGGAACGGATCGTTGACAAACAAAATTTTTTTGAAAACTTTGTTCATCGGGAATAGATATATAATTTTAATTATAGAAAGCTTTATGAATTTTTACTGACCTTTTGAAGACTATGATGGTATCCTAACTTTTCTCTTTGACATCACGATCTTTTAATCTAGGCCTCCACACCAATGAAAGACGAGTGGGCGTCAAACTGCAAGAATGAATTTTCCTCACACTTTTTTAAATCTGCTATGTACTCAACACATGAGATAGCAGACCTCTTTTTTTTTTTTTAGAGGAGAACTCTCAGTTTTTCTCTCTGGGTATTTTGCAAAAGTTACGTGAACAAAAAAAATCATGAGATAACTGTTATCACTCTCTTTTTATATCTGAGTCATTAGTAATTTTTTAATTGATTTCTAATTTAAAATAACCACCATATCATATATATAGCGAAAGTATATATTTTGCATGATTGTAACCTTTTACTTTCCTCTTATCTTTTTTTTTTCTTTTTCCCAAATCACTAAAGTGATCCGTTTATCACACACACGCATATATATATATATATATATATATATATAAGTAAATGTAAAAAACGTGAAATGTAACAAGTTTTTACGTTTGCCTTTTTTCTTCCTTTTTAATATTATATTAATATACATATATATTAATATATTATAAAATCTTATATATATAAAAAGATTTGGTTCAAAACCATATATATATATATCTAAATCTAAATTAAAAAATAAATCACATTTATTTAAGAATAGATTTTAAAAATAATCAATTAAATCTAAATTAAAAAATAAATCACATTTATTTAAGAATAGATTTTAAAAATAATCAATTAATTAATTAACTAATGCTCAGTTAAATGTGACAACATTTATCACATTACATTATATGTCACAGAAAACATTTTTTTGTGTCACATTAATAATTCAAGTGTGAAATAATTAATTCAAAATTCAATAATTCTAAACTAAATTTGTATAATTCATTCTATGCATAAATCTATTATAGTATTATAGAGGTGGCATTGGGGACCTATGGACCTATAACCCAAGCTCCAATAAATTTAATAATTAATCAAACTCTTTAATTAATGTGCCAAATTTATTAGTTTCAGTGTTACTCCACTAAAAACCTAAAACTGAACTCTTGAGATTATAGTGAAATTACTCAAAGAAAAATTAGCGAGTAGTCCATTGATATAATAATTACATATAAGTCAGTCCTCCATAAATAGTTCATAATAAGAGCTAGGTTCAATTTTTGTTCACCTCTCTTATTACATCTTTATCCTTGAGTTCCAATAATTCTCTAATGAACAATTAATTCATAATCTTATTATGAACGAGCGCTCTACTGTTCAAAGCTTCAATTATCACTCGAGAGAACTATCTTTCTAACTTCCATAGGGAAGAAATGGATTCTATATCTGTATAATATTATTCCCAACTATTTATTACATTATATTTCTAAGATGCTAAGTTATGATCTGTGCTTAGACAAATCTTACCATGCAAGTCAAAAAACATAATGTTATAAATATGAGTCTAATAAATACTCAGGATTAAGACTGTCAAATATATGATCATCATAATGATAAATTTGTATACTCTATTTGTAACGAATGATTATTAGAGATTTATAATTTATCTAGTCTAGTCCTATATAATCTCATTATATAAAGTACCTCCAATCTAATGTCTCTACATTAATAGCCCGGATAATGACTATTTCATTTTAAATGAGATTGGACCGTACTTGTAATATTTAATTAAAGATCTCAAACTTTAATTAATTATTACGGCCTATTTAGATTATTATCTATAAATTTTATCCCTAAGCATATAACACTTATATGCTAAATTTACAGTCACATAAATAATCATGGAATTTTCTTGATGTTTATAAATGTATTCGTAACACATATAAGCAACCAAAATAATTATAAATGTCACTTTATTTATTTATTATCAATATGTACAATGTCACAGCTTTTAAGACACCAAACCCAACACAAGTATCATTTAGTTCCTTTTTATTCGCTTAAAATTTTATTTAAATCTGTGTATTGTTCATTCGAACACTTGATATTGTTAAGGGATTTTTTATTGGGCCAATGATAGTTCAACACGTGTCATTGATTATTGACCAGAAGTTGATACTCGCCCTAGGAGATGAGCCAAGTAAGAACGACATCTATCAAGAACAAACCTGGAGAACTCCAAAAGCTTAAGATTGACTTCCTTGTTGGAGAAAAGACCACCCTCGAGAGAGAAGTCGTACTAGTTAGAGACGTTTAGAAATAATACGACCATATAAAAGCGAGCATGTGTCCATGTGTCAGGGCGACACGTGGTCAATGATGTACTAAAACCACGAAGAGAACATGGGAATGCATGAGTACCAACGATAAAGATGAAAAGGAAAAATGAGGAACATTCTTCTAGGGCCCTTTCCGAAATAGGAAATCAAATAAGGCCCAAAATCTTAAAAGAAGGATATAACGTATCAAAAATCTAATGATTGTTAATAAAATTATCAGATCTTTGACAACCTTGCTATAAATTGAATTTAAACCAATGAAGAATGGACATTCGAGCTCATTCTCTGAGATTACTCTTCTTACTACTCTTTTCTACCTTACTCTAAATATCTCCATTGTTGCTCACCTAAGCTTTAGAGTGTCTAAGCAGATCAACCAGCAGTAGCTCAAAGGCGACAGAGCTTCGAGCATTCTATCGAAGATCAACGGAGCAGGTATGAGGGGATTGATGTTCAGAAATTCACTTCAACATCTAGTGCCGTTTGTGGGAAATCATTCAGGTGTCCATGGAAGGCATCACCCACTGATTTTCTTACTCACAATCTCTACTTGTATACTACAATTGGTTTTGCTTTCTAAACTTTATCTCTAGTTTAAAGTTTGACCAAATGTTTTTGCTGTTTGGATCCGAGCTTTTTCATTATCTTTTGATTCAATCGCTACTAAATGACTATTAGGAGTCTTAATGTTAAAGTAATGCTTTGATTTTGCTTTGCTTGCTAGATTCGTGGCGGTGAAGATTCGTGACGATGAAAGTTCAAAATCTAATATTGTTGATATTCGATCATATGTTCAGCTAATTTGCTATTAAGTGATTTCAATTCTTAATAGTTTTTCAACTGATATATTTTTTATCGATTCAATGTTCATTGGGTTATTGCTTTTGAACTCTTTCGTTTCTTTGAAACATTCTATTCCACATGTGAGACGTTCCAAATCTATACACCTTTTAAATATGTTTCTTATGAATATGTTGATTATTGTGTCCTTTGATGTTATCTCTACCTTGAACTAATCATTTATATGCTTTATTTTGATTTTAAGTTTATGCAATAAGTTCTTATATGATTATTGAATCTCCATCTAATATGCTTATCTAATCCTTTAGATATATGAGTCAAATAAATTGTATGATCTAAGGGATTAACAAAGCTTATTTTTCCTTGCGAAATAATTGATTTGAGATTTTCGTGTTTAAGGTGCTGTCCTTATTTTTTTTCCTCCCAAAACTAACGTGGACGAAAGAGCTGAACAAAAACAAGGAGTGGAAAGAAGTTCAGATCATGAGAAGATGCTAGATGCAGCTAACAAAAAGTTGGAAAATGTGATTTAGACCTTGATAGAGCACCAGTGCATCTCTCAGAAGCAACACCTAGAGAATGCGAGTTAAAAGCTATGCTATAGTAGTTTCTCAGTGCTTAGATAGAAAACTGCCGTAAGGAGATGGGCAAGAACGCCAAACCTCAAGGTGCGAACAAAAACTTAATAGTTCCTGTGAAAGAGGAGCAGGTCAACTAGTTTCTAAAGCAACTAGTCGAGCAAGACTTGCAAGCTGCCAAAGAAGTATCAAAGTAGAATTCAGAAGGCTTTAGGATAAACATTATGTCTATTGGGGCCTATGAATTAATCAAAGAAGAAATGAGGCAAGGACGAGAAGAGTTGCACCTGGAGGTGCAGAAGAATGTTGGGGGCTTTTGATGAGTTAGTCCCACTGAATTGGGCATGCAAGCAGCTTAAGGGATAACTCTATCCCCATTTGTTGATGCAATCTTGACAAAACTTCGAGAAGAAAAATTCAGGACTTTGAACTTTCAACTGTTTGATGGGAAAGGAGATCCCATGCAACACGTTTTCTAGTATCAGTACAAGATGATGATTGAGGGTGCTAATGACACCCTGATGTGCAAAGTTTTCCCAGCCTTGTTGATAGACCAGCCTCGACTTGGTTCAGACAACTTCTTGTTAAGAGCATTGATAACTTTTCGAAACTATATGAAATCTTTTTCTCCAGGTATATTTGCAACCAACAAGGCCAGGTCACGATGGTAGACCTGTTTCAAATCACATAAGAAACTGGCAAATCCCTGAAACATTCTTCACTTGATTTATTGCTGAGGTCCAATTGATCGATAATTGTGATATGATGATTGTTACTCAAGCTTTTGCTAAAACCTTAATCCTAGACTTTGACTTTTACCTGGAATTATTGAGGGTACCTCCCCTCGACATGACTGACATAATTGCCAGGGCATAAGGCGCCATCCTAATTAAGAAAGATTGAGCTTGACGTGGAATGATTACCACGATTTCAAAAGGCTAAAGCTCGTTAAGTGGCAAGGACCGAAAAGACCATTTAATGGGGATAATACCCGAGCCCCACAAAATCAATGACCAAAAAGACCAAGAACTGAGAATGATTGTGAACCGATAATAGACCAAGAAATGATGATAGACCACCACTCAAGTTAAAGACCATAACCAAGAGGATGTGGGATAAAAATAGGCATTGTGAGAGCTTCCATGATCCCATGTTGCTTCGAACCCCAGATGACTGAAAAGATAAGACCTTGCCAGTTTCATAATTACAGTTATATTACGGAGGAATGTCAGTCTTTAAACGGTCAAATCCTTGCAATGGTCTTTAGTGGACAACTTGCACACTATAAGAAAGAAGAGAGTAAGCCAGTGACCAAAATGCCCAAGATGGTTGACCTAGCATCAACAGAGACCAAAAAAGACATACAATTGCCTAGCTCCAGTTTGACTCTGAAGTATGTTCCCGTGATTTTGGGGCAACCTGAGAAAAATGATAAGCAAAACAAAAACGAGCAAAGTGAACGTCTACGTTATGAAAAGCTGAAGAATATTGAGGCCCACAGTCATCGAGTATAATTTGTTGCCAAATAGTTAAAACGCATAGTCCTAATCGCTTTTACTCAGTAGGATTTGGTTGATACATGACTCCCATATGATCATCCCCTAATAGTCGAGTTACAGATTGGAGAATTTGTTAGACATGGTGCCATAAGGAGTAAAATGTTGTAATATAATTTTGGAGGCATTTTATTAATGAAGAGTTTATTTATTATTCATATACCAAATGTTGACGTCTTTATGTTCATTTCTATTGAATATATGATAAGTAAACAAAAGTCAAAGACAATCAGTCTAAACCATTAAGGATTGTGTATATGATAGATAGATTATACAGAAGACATGAATCTTAAAAGTGATGGTCTAAATCATAAGATCTACAATCGAGGGAATAAAGTTAGGTACTTTATTTATGCTAAAATTGTTATATTATCTACATTTCTAACGGGAGATGGCTTGTCTTGGTCATCGATATAGGACTCCACGAGTAGAAACATTGGTACATTATCATTAGTGACGATGTATTGGATCGAGATAAGAAGTTGAATTTATTTGGTTAATAATTCCATTTGTTCAAATCAATTCACTTTAGACAATCATATGTGTTGTGTCTTAATCCTGAAATGATTAATGGGCCTGTATTTTGGACTTATGCCTTTTGATGTACCAAAGGGTGACATTCTGATTTAATGAAAGTATGCATACCGATATGTTAGAGGCATGACTCTGTTAGACGTGTATGCCTTAAGGAGTAAAAATGTAATATGTTAGAGACATTTTTATCAATAAAGAATTTATTCATTATTAATATACCAAATCTTATCCTCTTTACGTTCATATTTGTTGAATGTATGTTAAGCAAACAATAGTCTGAGACTGTCGGTCTAAACCTTTAAGAATTTGGTATATGATGGACATATTATACAGAAAACATGATTCTTAAGGTGACGGTCTAAATCATAAGATCTACAATTAAGGGAATAAAGTTGGATGCTTTATTCATATAAAGATTGTTATGTTGTCTATATCCCTATAGGGAAATGGTCTGTCTTCGCCATCGGAGGTAGACTCTATGAATAGAAATATTGGTACATTGTCATAGGTGACGATGTATTGGATCGGGACATAAAGTGAATTGATTTGGATTAATAATTCTGTCTCGACAAATTGATTCACTTTAGATAGTCATTTTTATTGAATCTTAACCCTAAGATGAATAGTGGGCATGTTGTCTTGACTTGTGTCTTTTGATATACCAAAAGGTGACACCCACATTTTAATAGTGGTATGCATGGCGGTACGTTGAAGGCGTGACTCTTAATAGCGTAGACCTGTTATTCATAGATATAGAATCCATAGCTCCTCTTTAAGAGTAGTGATATCCTCTTATATGCGTTATCCTATAATTGGAAAACTGGAGCGCTTAACTATTTGGATAAATAGGTGTAACCAAATGGTATACCGTCTTTGGATGGTAAGTTTTCCGATGGTGAGATAATGGAACGTAAGATAAAAATAATCAGGAAGGTAAGACAGAACTTGTCATTAAGCCAATTATGAATAATCCTATGAGAATATGATACACTATGATATGTCATGGAAACTTAGCTATACGGGCTTCGTAATTCTATATAGTTCGAGAGTGCAGCTCCAAGCTTTTAGTAGAGTAGCATTTGAGTTGATAATTACGAAATGTATATTTGGGATATTGGGTTTCATAATTATCGAGAGCTTAAACTATATGGGTCTATCAGGTTTCCTTTACTAGCTCACAAAAAATCCTGTAACGATACAGCGTGCTTTTCTAATAATTGGTTACTTATGTCAGATTTATCAGATTGATTAAAATTTAGAAGAATCAAATAATTCATGTCTGTTTATCAGTTGAATTAATTTTGTGACAAAATTATAAACTTGTTGAATTATTGAGATCGGATAATTCTTGTCTGTTTATCAGTTGAGATAAACTTGATTTAATTTTGAATAAATCAAATCAAGATAAACTTGTAGAATTATCAGGAATTCATTTATTTTCTTAGAGATTATCTAGATAAAGTTGTTTTAATTAGATAAATTCTCTATTGGGTTATTTGAATTAAAACTGAAACTTTATCCTATAGAATTTTGGGTGGAAAATAAAAGATTTGCTGAGATTTTTTATCGATAGTTCGGTATGCTAATCCTCAAGTTTGGCCTATCGATGGGGTAAGTTCGACATGCCGATGAGACAGATTGGCATGCCGATCGCGTGATACAAAAATCACTCATTTTCACGTGGATTTCATCATATATTAATCCAAATTTGATTCTGGTTTAAATTTTGAGGCATTATCTGATAAGGACTGACTCCTGGGCCCAATCTCTATAAAAAGGGAGTGAGTCTCACTATTATTTAAATCAATTGAGAGATTAAGAGTGAAACTTTAATAGTGAGATTCTAAAACTCCTTGAGAGCTCCTGTTCACAAATCACGAACACTAGCTTTAGGTTCTCTCAATTAGTTGAAAGGAGAGTCACTTGGTGGAAGAGCTGTACGTGTGAGCCTACACTCACTCGATCGTGGATAGAGAATAGCAAAGAAGGCCAGTTGGTTGAGGTCCTTCTAGAATGTTACTTCTCTTCATTGATTGCAGGAGCTTTTCAACACACAGAGGTTAGTAAGATCTAGTTAATTTATGCATATAGCGTGTCAAACTTGTGTTTTGGAAAATACTTTGATATAAAAATTTTAAAATTCTGCTGCATATTATTTTTTCCAACAAACTCTTGGTTAATGTAGATTGGTTATTCATAGATTTAGAATCCATGGCTCTTTTTGTAGAGTTAATGATATTTTCTTATATGCATTATCTTGTAGTTTTAAAACTAGAGCGTTCAACCATTTGAATATTTATGTGCAACCGAATGTTATACTATCTATGGATAGTAAGTATTCTAATTGTGAGATAATGGAACGTAAGATAAAAATAATTGGGAAGGTAAAATAAAATTTATCCTTAAACCGATTTTAAATATCCTATAAGGATGTGACACATTATGATATATCATAGATGGTTAGCTTGTTGGAGCTTTGTAATTTTATATAGTTTGAGAATACAGCTCTAAGCTTTTAGTGGAGTAGCATTAGAGTTGATAATAATAAAATATGTATCTAGAATATTGTATTTTATAATAATAGGAGCTTGATCTATACATGTCTATCGGGTCCCCTTTGCTAGCTCATAATAAGTCTTGTAATGATACGGGGTATTTTTCTTACATATTGGTAACTTATGTTACATTACTAGATTGGCTGAAATTTGATAGTACTGAATTTAATAATTCATATTAGTTTATCGGTTGAATTAATTTTGTGAATTAATTCAAGATAAACATGTTGAATTATTTAGATAATATTTTATTTTTTATCGAATTATTTGTATATGACTATTTTAATCAGATAACTTCTCTATTGGGTTATTTAAATTAAAACTGAGGCTCTATATAAGATTCCCATGTGAAAATAAGATATTTTGAGGATTCTAGCTTATCGCACAGTTGATAGGTCGGTGGAAAACTTCGGCAGACCGATGAGTAAATTCGACCGGCCGATCTCCTACATTAGCACGCCGAACATGCGATAATCGATATACGCATTTTTTACATTTTGTAATCAGAAATTGATCCAAACTCGGACTTTGAGCCCTAATCTGATAAGATTTAACCTCAAATTCTACCACTATAAATAGAGGTTAGTAATCTTAGTTATTCAAATCAGTTGAGAAGCATACAATGAGTACTCTAGTAAGAAAAACTCTAAAACTCCCTGAGAGCTATTGTTTAATATCAAGAATCTTAGCTCTAGGTTTTCTCAAGTGGTTGAAAGGAGAGTCATTGGAGGAAAAGCTATACGACATGTGACCACCCACACTCCGATTGTGGGTAGAAAATAGCAAAGAAGACTAGTTGATTGTAACACCCGAGAATTTCTAATGCATTAAAAATGCATTAAGTTAAGGATTATATTAAGACGAAAAATACAGTTTAAGGAAAAATACTATATAATGACATGGAAAATTATACAGTATTAGAATAATGCAGTGTAAGGGAGTACATTGATAAAGTTATACAGCATGAAAATTACACGACAAAAGTAATGCAGTGTAAGAATTAGACTATTTAAGGTTATGCATTATAGAAATTAGACTATTTAAGTTAAAGCAGTATAGGAATAATACTGTTTGGAGAATATGGATGAATAAGGAATACTGTAGCAGTATAGGAAAAATACTGTCAGTATAAATTTTTCTTGTCCCATTCATGAGTGCAAAGACAGCAACAGATTACAATGGAGTAATTACTCCATGAAAAAAAAAATACGCAAATTGATACAACAAAAGTAAAAGTTTATTTGCCATTTTCCATTTCCCAATTTGTTCTTTGTTCCCTTCAGTTGGTATTGAAAAAAATGATTAAAACATCATGTATTTAATAACAATAAGAAGAAAAAACTTGTTGTTTAACATATTCGCTTGATACGACCATATGGCATGGAATACCCAAAAAAAAAAAAAAAACCATTTTATCTTTTGTTGTATTGTCTCCCATATCATCACTACGTGCACAACACAAACTGATTTTCATTATCGTTGGTTTTTTTTTTTTCAATTATTATTATTTTAACATTTAAAAGCACAATGAATAAGGTGTTTGTTGTTGTTGTTGTTGTTAGTTATTGGCAAAAAACACCATGCACCATTGCTTTGCAACATAATACAGATGATGATGATGGCTGTCTATGTAATCATTCTTTTTTATGATTACAAATACGAAAACGTTCCCATACATTGGTGTCATCAATCAAAATAACAGGTTTAATTAAGCTTTTGAATCCTCGTATTGGGAAATTGTCTTAATCACGCTTTCTTTCTTTCTTTCTTTCTTTTTTATAGCGATTACAAATATGATATGTTTGGGAAGATTTTGATGAAAGGGCAAAAAAAAAATTCAAATTGGGTAAAAGGCCTCTTTTTTTTTGGAATAAAAAAAACATGCTTTTCTATGCAGGTAAACTGTCCCAGTTTTTTTCAACAAAAAAAGAAAAATGACTGTAACAGAATAAGGAACCTCAACATGTTGAAAAAAAAAAAAACTAAAACTGTTTTTATGTCCAAAAAGCCTTTTTTTTAGTGCCAAAAACTGTCCAAAAAAAAGTGGACTATTTCTCAAAATTTTTTTTGCCCGGAGGTCGTTTCTCAAAATCACTCGTTGTTTGACAGGAAGCAAGTATTCTGTCTCATTGTTTATGCTAATTTTTTTGTCCATGATCTTCCCTTTCGAAGAATACTATTTTTACTTGGCAATATTTGAGAAGTTCCATAATGAGTTTGAATCATAATCTGATCAGGAACTGATTTTGGCGAGGATTCATTCATGTCTTCGAAGCCTGTCATGGGGCCTATGTCCTCCGAGGTAAGTTTTTCTTGTTATCTATGCTTTTTCATTCTTTTTTTGTGTAGAAAAAATGGGATGAATCCTTTATTACTATTATTATTATTTTGTTTAATTTTTCCATTTCCTTTTTAATGCAGATAAGCTGCATTTCTTCTGACGACACCCTATTTGGACCATATATATATATATTAAAGTGTGACATATTTGTAATAAAAGCTAAAACATGGATTTAAAATTATGCTTTAATTTATTGAAAAGTGAGATGACATATGTCCATACGAGAAGCTAAAGAGTGACAAAAAGAATGACTATAGCAATACTTATCATATATTAACATTTTTTTAATAAAAATGAATTAATTAGTGATGCAGCCCATATTGGGGCTTCTTCTGGTTAACCGACTACTACTACTGGCCGTCGACCGCCCCCAGCTACCGTTAAGTTTTGGAAGTTTCCCAATTTTAAAGATTTTATTAGTTATTTTCAAAATTCAAATTAAAGATTTATTCTCCATTATCGAATAGACTTTAGCTACAAATTTTAGGATTATTTTCTAGTTTTCTTTTATTTATTTTATGCATTTAAACTTCTATAAATAGACTACATTAGATTGTTATTTTCAATTGTTTAGTTATTCAATAAAATTCTAGAGAGAGTTTCTCATATTTTGCTTGTTCTTTAGTATTCCTTCGAATGAATGAATTACTTGTACCTTGTTTTTCGGTATTCCATATGAATCAATAGATTGCAATTTTACCTATCTTTTGGTATTCAGATTGAATCAACAAATCTTTTGACATTCTAATCAAATCATCGTGCTTTAGGAATTTATTTCTTTTTCCTAATTTTGTTATACGCCTCCGCTACATCAGTTGGTATCAAAGCCGAACATTCTTACACTGATTTTAAGCATGTCTCCTTCCCGTAGAGTCGACCGTACTCCCATAGCCATTGATCGTGCTCTCGCCGCCCACACTGTAGCCACAACTACATCTCTCATCGTCAGCCCCAAAGAACTTGCTTGTATCCAGGATCAACTTGATGATATAGCAGCGAAGATCGATGTTGTTGTTCTACAGTGTGAAAACAAATAATTTGAATATGAAGAGGAAAATTTTGAATACAAGGAACAACCGAAGATCTACTTCTCTACAAAACTTGTAAAGAAGAAGAAATCTTCCGTGGAGATGTTGATTGTAGTGAAAATTTTGCTAGTGGTCTAATCTTCTATGAGAGTAATGGAGAAGGTGACGATCAAATAATTAATTTTGATCTTGTATTTGACAATGACAAAGGAGAAGAAGAAGACCAAGATAATTATTTTGATTCATTATTTGACGACCCCGACAGTGAAGAAAAAGATTTAGTTTTTGATTCTACCACTGTCATCAACGAAGACATTATTCTTTTTCTGTGTCTTTTATCCAACATCACCTTCCTTGTGGTTCTTCCCCAATCAATCTTGTTTAAATTCAACATGATTGATATTATTTTGCCTAGCATGGTAAAGGAGCGTATTCATGGGTTCCATAATTTCAGCCCTAAAGAGGTTCATCCCGAATTCATGAAGCAGATTCTGCTCTATCCTTATCGCTTGAAGACACTCAAGATGGAGGGCGAATCTTTTCCAGGCTGGTGTCTAATGTAGCCCATATAGGGGCTCCTTGAATACAGTCGGTCGGCCGGCTACTACTATTGGTGGTCGACTGCCCTTAACGAGTGTGAAGTTGTGGAACTTTCCTGATTTGAAGAGTTTTTGAGTTATTTTTTAAAATTCAAATTAAAGATTTGTTTCCTATTATCAAATAGTCTTTAACAACAAATTTTAGGGTTTCAAACTCCATATAGGGAAGGAACATTGTTGCTTGTGAGATATCAATCATTTACATGGGCCTACTTCTCATTCCATTTGTGGGAATTTGATGATATATAAAGCATCCCTAATGAATGATCGACTCATGTTTGAGCATGATGACTCACTTTGTGCCAACCTATTACCAATAATCTTTTCGGTTCATATGAGAATGGTAAATTAATGCATTTTTTGCATCAATGGATGAAAAATCACGAACATAATAATTTCCAATTGATCATGTTCCCCGAAAAAAAAATACTTTCGAGAAATGATGAATATGACTGAAGTGGCCATACATACAAATCTATTTATGGATCTATATGCTTCGATTGGAACTTGAAGTTCCAGAATAGGTGGCTGGTGTACCACCATAATGAAACTACCTTTTCTTTTTCTTATTCGGAATAAAATCTATGTTGGCTTCGTCAGGAGGATCGCGTAGTTTGTTACGTTAGCTCCAAAAGAATAAGTTGCATTGGAATTGAGTGTTATACATGTATGCCCTAAGGAGTAAAAACGTAATATATTTTTGGAGACATTTTTATCAATAAAGAATTTATTTATTATTTATATACTAAACCTTGTTCTCTTTATGTTCGTATTTGTTGAATATATGATAAGCAAACAAAAGTCTTAGACTGTCGGTCTAAAGCTTTAAGAATTGGGCATATGATAGGCAGATTATGCAGAAGACACGATTTTTAAGGTGATAGTCTAAATCATAAGATCCACAAATCGAGGGAATAAAGTTGGATGCTTTATTCATGCAAAGATTGTTATGTTGTCTATATCCTTAACAGGGATAGTTTGTCTTGGCCATCGGAGGAGAACTCCGCGAATAGAAACATGTTAGACATGTATGCCCTAAGGAGTAAAAATGTAATAAGTTTTTGGAGATATTTTTATCAATAAAGAATTTATTCATTGTTTATATACCAAATCTTGTCCTCTTTACCTTCATATTTGTTGAATGTATGTTAAGCAAACAATAGTCTATGACTGTCGGTCTAAACTTTAAGAATTGGGCATATGATGGACGGATTATGCAGAAGACACGATTCTTAAGGTGATTGTCTAAATCATAAGATCCGCAATCGAGAGAATAAAGTTGGGCGCTTTATTCATGCAAAGATTGTTATGTTGTCTATATTCCTTTTGGGAGATGGTTTGTCTTGACCATCGGAGGTGGACTCTGTGAATAGAAACATTGGCACGTTGTCATAGGTGACGATGTGTTGGAGCGGGACATAAAGTGAATTGATTTGGATTAATAATTCTGTCTCGGCAAATCGATTCACTTTAGACAATCATGCCGGTATGCATGCCGGTTGTCTTGGCTTGTGTCTTTTGATGTACCAAAGGATGACACCCATATCTTAATAGCGGTATGCATGCCGGTACATTAGAGGCATGACTCTTGATAGCATAGACTTATTATTCATAGATATGGAATCCATAGCTCCTCGTTAGGAGTAATGATATCCTCTTATATGCGTTATTCTGTAATTGAAAAACTGAAGCGCTTAACCATTTGGATACATAGGTGTAACCGAATGGTATATTATCTTTAGATGGTAAGTTTTCAATGGTGAGATAATGGAACGTAAGATAAAAATAATCGGGAAGGTAAGACAAAACTTGTCCTTAATCCGATTATGGATAATCATATAGGGATACGATACACTATGATATATCATAGAGACTTAGCTATATAGGCTTTGTAATTCTATGTAGCTCGAGAGTGCAGCTCCAAGCTTTTAGTGGAGTAGCGTTAAAGTTGATAATTATGAAATGTATATCTGGGATATTGGGTTTCATAATTATTGGGAGCTCGAACTATATTGGTCCATTTGGTCCCCTTTGCTAGCTCACAATATCCTATAACGACACAGCTTGCTTTTCCAATAATTGGTGATTTATGTCGGATTTATTAGATTGGTTAAAATTTGGAAGAATCAGATAATTCATGTCTGTTTATTGGTTGAATTAATTTTGTGATAAAATTGATTCAAGATAAACTTGTTGAATCATTGGGATTGGATAATTCTTGTCTATTTATCGGTTGATTTAATTTTAGATAAATTAGATCAAGATAAACTTGTAGAATTATTAGGAATTGATTTATTTTCCTAGAGATAATCTAGATAAAGTTGTTTTGAATAGATAACTTCTCCATTGAGTTATTTGAATTAAAACTGAGACTTTATCCTATAGATTCTCAGGTGGAAAATAAAAGATTCGTAGAGATTTTTTATCGACAGTTCGGCCTACCGATCCACGTGTTCGACCTACCAATGGGGCCTGTTCGGCTTGTCGACGAGCGAAGGATAAGATTACGTGTTTCCACACGGATCTTATCAAATATTGATCTAAACTTGATTTTGTTTCGAGTTTTTAAGGCCTAATCTGATAAGTACTAACCCTAGGCCCAACCTTTATATAAAGGGAGTAAGTCTTAAGAGTTACTCAGATCAATTGAGAGATTAAGAGTGATACTCTACTGGTGAGAATCTAAAACTCCCTGAGAGCTCTTGTTCACAAATCACGAACACTTGCTTTGGGTTCTCTCAATTGGTTGGAAGGAGAGTTACCTTGGTGAAGAGTTGTATGTGTGAGCCCACACTCACTCTGGTCGTGAATAAAGAATAGCAAAGAAGACCAGTTGGTTAAGGCTCTTCTGGAACGTTACTTCTCTTCACGTTTTGCAAGGGTTCTTCGGCATACAAAGGTTAGTAAGATCTGGTTTATTTATACATATAGCATGTTAAACTTGTGTTTTGGAAAATACTCTAATGTAAAATTTTAAAAATTTTGATGCGTACTCTTTTCCCAACAATTGGTATTAGAGCCATAGTTTTTACATAAATTTACAAGTTTGTGATCATGTTATATGTATAAATTTTGTGATCTTAATCTCTCCTATGCTTGAATTTGATTTTATAGAGAGTTGGCACTCTAGGTTTCTATATATTATATATGTTGTCATGGATTATGGGGTGAATGTTCATTAATTAATTATGGTTGATTAAATCATTATTTAATTATTTATTAATTAATTAATTTATACCGGTTATGGTTCCTTAGAGGTTAGAATGTGTATCTGGGTTTTTCATGTAATTAGATGGCAGACTATCATCTCCATCTAGGAATTGTTGTTTAATTTTAAATTTGTAATAATTTTGTAATTAAATAATTATTCGGAGAAGACGTATCTAGAAGGCGGATCTAGAAGATGGATGATGGCGCACCTAGGTATTTCTTGAATCTCTAATTTTTGTTTTTGAATTGTTGAAAATAAAATTGATAAATTGCATTAAAAATTGTATTTTCTAGAATGGGAGATTTATGCTCGGTTGGCATGTCAAACATCACAGTTTGGCAGGCCGATGGTCACAGATCGGCAAGCCAGACGTGTGGTTCGATAGGCCGTCAGTGGGGCAAAAATCAGGTGACTCTGGCAACAGGCCGAACTTCTAGTTCGGTAGGCCAAAATTTCATGTGTTGGCAAGCCGATCTTCCAGATTAGCAGGCCGATGGAGCATGACCAACAGGCATATCACCCAGATCGGCCTGCCGATTGAGAGCTAGAAAATTTCCAGAAAAGGTGCAGTTTTTTCGATGCAGTTTTAATTTTATTTTTGGGACAATTTTGAGAGACATTAAATTTGGATATGACCAGAAATATGAAGTATTCGATTCATACGGGATTGAAGACTTGAAGATGAGTATTACATGAAGAGCGATACAGCTTGAGGATTCAAGGATGAAGAATCAATAATATGTCTCAATTATTCTCTTGTAATCTTAGTTTTCGATTCTCTAGGGTGGAGCCATAATGTTACGGTTATTTATTATTTTGCTTGTCTGCATTATAATATGATTTGCCATGTATATTGATAACATGCTATATAGAATAGGGAGTGCTGCTCATATTAAAATTGTTCATACATATTCTTAAAATAAAACCTTCATTTCAAAAGATTGAGTGGGAGAAGGTTTTCAAAGAGAGAATCTAAGGCCTCCATCATTGGTCCATAGGCAGAACATGGTGGTCCCGACCCCTAGGAAGGGATTTCTATCATGTACCCGATTGGATCTTTGAGAGGATAAGGTATTTTAGCATGATTTATGGTTGCACACCCCTAGGTGGTGATTATAAATCATGGATAAAATATTGATACGATGGTTATACACTCACGTTAATTTAATTATTAACCTCCCTAAGAGCTCTGTTAATAAAATTAATGGCCAAAGAAACGATTATTTGTATATGCTGGATCATACGGGCCCTGGATGGCATATATTAATCAAGAGGAGATCCGTGTTCACGATTGAATTTGGCAAGACTCCCCTAGGAGCTTGTTGAATTCTGAGTTGGGAATTATCGTTGTAAGGTTGTGATATTTTCAAGGTTTTGACACATAAACACATTTGTATGATTTTTCATCATTGTGTTATCTTACTAAATTATAATTATATGTTTGCTTATGTTTGGTATATGATTCTTTATTGTAGATTAAAAATGTCTAAAAACGCTTTATCATCGATACTTGACAAAAACCTATTAACCGGTGAGAATTATAATGATTGAAAACGAAACCTGGATATCATCTTGTCCTTTGAGAAACTGAAATATGTACTGACAACCCCTTGTCCTCCCGAGCCTATGGGAGACTCAACTAATGAGCAATTCCAAATGTTTGATCGCTGGAAAGATGCTAATGATCAGGCTCGTTGCTATGTTATGGCCAGCATGAATAATGTGCTGCAGGCTCAACATCAGGATTATGAGACTGCGAAGCAGATCTTGGGTAATCTTGAGGATATGTTTGGAGGCCAGCCCATAACAAAGCGGCAAGGGGCACTTTGGAAAGTTTTAAACTGTAGACAGAGGCAGGGGACATCTGTAAAGAAGCATATAATGTTGGTCATGGGTTACCTCGCTGAGGCTCAAACCAATAGAGCCGACATCGATGCTGAAACTTAGATGACTATGGTCTTTGAGACTCTGTCAAAGGAATTTATTCCATTTAGAGCTACATTTAATTTGAGCAATAGGCAGGATATGACCTTAACAAAATTAATGATACAGTTACAGGAGTTTGAGCTGCTGATCAGGGAGTCTTCTGCGAGTGGTGAGGCCCACATGGTAGCTGCTTCTGGTTCCAATCCTAACTCTGGGAATGGAAAGAAGCAACGGGCCAAGAATAGGAAATCTTTTATTCCTGCTGGCACCAAAAGCAAGAAGAAGAAGATGACAAACCCTAAGAAGCTTAAGTGCTTCTTCTATGGAAAGGTCTGGCATATCAAGAAGCATTGCAAGGACTTTCTTTCCAAAGGAGGTAGGTGTGATCTTCTATATTTAGAAATTTGTTTGGTTGAGGAATCCAGTGACATTTGGGTCATAGATTCCGGAGCAACTAATCATGTTTATGTATCTCTACAGGGGTTCAAGGAAACAAGAAGTCTGCTTCATGAGGACTTCACGCTTCGAAAAGGCAATGGATCCTTGGTCTCAGCGGAAGCAGTGGGAGACGTCCATCTATGTTTTGATAATTATGGGAATTTATTTTTGCAAGATTGTTTTTATGTTCCTAAATTTAAAAGGAATTTAATTTCTATATCTTGTTTATTTAAAGACTCCTATTTGGTTTCTTTTAATGATAAAGTGGTGATTTGTAAAAACAAATCTTTTATCTGTTCTGGATGGATGTAAAATAATCTATATTTTATCAAACCTAAGATGGACTTATTGCTTAATGCTGAGATGAATGATAATAACTCTAAAAAACTTAAAACTTCTCACTCTAATAAGACTTATCTTTGGCATTTGCGCCTTGGTCATATTAACCTAAATAGGATTCAAAGGTTGGTAAGGGATGGACCTTTAAGTCACTTAAAGGTGGAATCTATACCTCAATGTAAATCTTGTTTGGAGGGTAAAATGACCAAAAGACCATTCAGGTCTAAGGGCAATAGGGCCGAAGGGGTTCAAGAACTTGTGCATAGTGATGTTTGTGGACCGATGAACATCTGGGCACGAGGAGGGTATAAGTACTTCATCATTTTTATTGACGATTACTCAAGATATGGGTATGTGTACCTAATGCACCACAAAAGCGAAACTTTTGACAAGTTCAGGGAGTTTCGGGCTGAAGTGGAAAAGCAATTGGGTAGACCCATAAAGGCACTTCGATCCGATCAAGGTGGAGAATACCTTTCTGATGAGTTCTTGGGACACTTATTAGAGAATGGGATTTTATCCCATTTGACTGTGCCGGGCACTCCGTAGCAGAATGGCGTAGTAGAGAGAAGAAATAGAACTTTGTTGGACATGAATTGTGGATGAATTGTGTGTTTACAAACACATAAAGGATGGGAATGTGGTTTTTCTACTACTCTATGTAGATGACGTTCTGCTAATTGGCAATGACATTGGTGCATTATCATCAGTCAAATTATGGTTGACCAAGCAGTTTGACATGAAGGCCTTAGGTGAGGCTTTTGTACTCGGTATCCAAATCTTTCAGGATAGGAAGAACAAAATAATAGCTTTGTGCTAGGCCGGCTACATAGATAAAATTCTTAGGAGGTTTGCAATGCAGGATTCTAAGAAAGGTGGGCAATCATCTAAGTCTGGAATTACTCTTTCTAAGAAAGACTCTCGAAAGTCTTATGAAGAAAGAGAATACATGAAGAAGGTACCTTATGCTTCGGCAGTGGGTAATCTCATGTATGCCATGCTTTGCACAGGACTGGATATTAGTTATGCGGTCAGGATTGTAAGTCAATTTCAGGCAGATCTAGGACCGAACCATTGTGTTGCAGTAAACTATATTTTCAAGTACCTGAGAAGGACTCGAGGGTATATGCTTGTATATTCGGGTGATGACTTAGCTCCTCTAGGATACTTACTCAGATTTTCAATCCTGTCTGGATTCTAGGAAATCAACTTCAGGTTTTGTGTTTACTCTCGACGGCGGTGCCATTAGTTGGAGAAGTGCCAAGCAAGATTGCACTTTGGATTCAACAATGGAGGCCGAGTATGTGGGAGCTAGTGATGCTTTGAAAGAAGCAATGTAGCTCCGCAAGTTCCTTGAGGATCTTGAGGTAGTTCCTGTAATGGATAATACAGTATCACTATACTGTGATAACAGTGCGGTGGTAGCTAATGCTAAGGAACCAAGATTTCACAAGAAGAATAAGCATATTGATCAGAAGTATCATGTGATTAAGGACTTCGTTGAGGGCAGGCATGTCACGGTGTGCAAGATTGTGCCAGAGGACAATTTAGCTGATCCATTTACGAAGACACTTACTGGGAGAGTCTTCGAGAAGCATGTGAAAGCTATGGGGATGCGAGATTTGTCGTATTTACTCACTTAGTGCAAGTGAGAGATTGTTAGACATGTATGCCCTAAGGAGTAAAAATGTAATAAGTTTTTGAAGATATTTTTATCAATAAAGAATTTATTCATTGTTTATATACCAAATCCTGTCCTCTTTACGTTCATATTTGTTGAATGTATGTTAAGTAAATAATAGTCTGAGACTGTCGGTCTAAACCTTAAGAATTGGGCATATGATGGACGGATTATGCGGAAGACATGATTCTTAAGGTGATAGTCTAAATCATAAGATCCGCAATCTAGGGAATAAAGTTGGGCGCTTTATTCATGCAAAGATTGTTATGTTGTCTATATCCTTTTTGGGAGATGGTTTGTCTTGACCATCGGAGGTGGACTCCGTGAATAGAAACATTAGCACGTTGTCATAGGTGACGATGTGTTGGATTGGGACATAAAGTGAATTGATTTTGATTAATAATTCTGTCTCAGCAAATAGACTCACTTTAGACAATCATTTGTATTGTATCTTAATCCTGAGATGAATAGTGGGCCTGTTGTCTTGGCTTGTGTCTTTTGATGTACCAAAGGGTGACACCCACATCTTAATAGTGGTATGCATGCCGATACATTTGAGGCATGACTCTTGATAGCGTAGACTTATTATTCATAGATATAGAATCCATAGCTCCTCTTTAGGAGTAATGATATCCTCTTATATGCGTTATCTTGTAATTGGAAAACTGGAGCGCTCAACCATTTGGATACATAGGTGTAACCGAATGGTATACTGTCTTTGGATGGTAAGTTTTTCGATGGTGAGATAATGGAACGTAAGATAAAAATAATCGGGAAGGTAAGACAGAACTTGTCCTTAAGCCGACTATGGATAATCATATGGGGATACGATACACTATGATATATCGTGGAGACTTAGCTATACGGGCTTCGTAATTCTATGTAGTTCGAGAGTGTAGCTCTAAGCTTTTAGTCGAGTAGCATTGGAGTTGATAATTATGAAATGTATATCTGGGATATTGGGTTTCATAATTATTGGGAGCTTGAACTATATAAGTCCATTTGGTCCCCTTTGCGAGCTCACAACATCCTGTAACGACACGGCATGCTTTTCCAATAATTGGTGACTTATGTCGAATTTATTAGATTGGTTAAAATTTGGAAGAATCAGATAATTCATGTCTATTTATCGATTGAATTAATTTTGTGATAAAATTGATTCAAGATAAACTTGTTGAATTATTGGGATCGGATAATTCTTGTCTGTTTATCGGCTGATTTAATTTTGGATAAATTAGATCAAGATACACTTGTAGAATTATTGGGAATTGATTTATTTTCCTAGAGATAATCTAGATAAAGTTGTTTTGATCAGATAACTTCTCTATTGGGTTATTTGAATTGAAACTGAGACTTTATCCTATAGATTCTTAGGTGAAAAATAAAAGATTCGCGGAGATTTTTTATCGGCAGTTCGGCCTACTGATCCACGTGTTTGGCCTGCCGATGGGTCCTGTTGGGCCTGTCGATCAGGCTGTTGGCCTGTCGATGAGCGAAGGATAAGATTACGCGTTTCCATACAGATCTTATTAGATATTGATCCAAACTTGATTTTGTTTCGAGTTTTTAAGACCTAATCTGATAAGGACTGACCCTAGGCCTAACCTCTATATAAAGGGAGTAAGTCTTAAGAGTTACTCAGATCAATTGAGAGATTAAGAGTGATACTATGTTGGTGAGAATCTGAAACTCCTTGAGAGCTCTTGTTCACAAATCATGAACACTTGCTTTGGGTTCTCTCAATTGGTTGGAAGGAGAGTCACCTTGGTGAAGAGCTGTACATGTGAGCCCACACTCACTCCGGTCATGGATAGAGAATAGCAAAGAAGACCAGTTGGTTGAAGCTCTTCTGGAACGTTATTTCTCTTCACGTTTTGCGAGGGTTATTCAGCATACAAAGGTTAGTAAGATCTGGTTAATTTATGCATATAGCATGTCAAACTTGTGTTTTGGAAAATACTCTGATGTAAAATTTTAAAAATTCCACTGTGTACTCTTTTCCCAATAAAACATTGGTGCATTGTCATGGATGATGATGCATTAGATCGAGACATAAAGTGAATTAATTTGGATTAATAAGTTTGTCTCGGCAAATCGATTCACTTTAGACAATTATTTGTATTGTATCTTAATCCTGAGATAAATAGTGAGCCTATTGTCTTGACTTATGTCTTTTGATGCACCAAAGGGTGACATCCACATTTTATGTTGTACACATGTCGGTAAGTTGGAAGCATGACTTTTGATAGCGTAGACCTGTTATTCATAGATATGGAATCCATAGCTCCTCTTCAGGAGTAGTTAATATCCTCTTATATGCATTATTCTGTAATTAGAAAACTAGAGCGCTCAACCATTTGGATACATAGGTGTAACCGAATGGTATATTGTCTGTGGATGGTAAGTTTTTCGATGGTGAGATAATGGAATGTAAGATAAAAACAATTGGGAAGGTAAGACAAAATTTATCCTTAAGCCGATTATGGATAATCCTATAGGGATACGATACATTATGATATGTCATAGAGACTTAGCTATACAAGCTTCGTAATTCTATATAGTTCGAGAGTACAGCTCTAAGCTTTTAGTGGAGTAGCATTAGAGTTGATAATTATGAAATGTATATCTGGGATATTGGATTTCATAATTATCGAGAGCTTGAACTATATAGGTCCATCAGGTCCCCTTTGTTAACTCATAAAAAATTTGTAACGATATGACATGGTTTTCCAATAATTGGTGACTTGTGTCAAATTATCATATTGGTTGAAAATTCAATAGGATCAGATATTTTATGTCTGTTTATTGGTCGAATTAATTTTGTAAAAATTAATTCGAAATAAACTTATTGAATTATCAGGATTGGATAATTCATGTCTATTTATCGGTTGAATTAATTTTGAATAAATTAATTCAAGATAAACTTGTTGAATTATCAAGAATATTTATTTTCCTAGAGATTATCTAAATATGACTGTTTTAATCAGATAACTTCTCTATTAGGTTATTTGAATTAAAATTGAGGCTCATACTAAGAATCTCAAGTGCGAAATAAAAGACTCGCAGGGATAATTTATCGTAATTTCGGCTGGCCGATCTTTAAGTTTAACTTGCCAATAGAGTAAGTTTGGCAGGCCGATCTACTAGTTTGGCTTGCTGACTGGCGATAAATAGATCATATATTTTCACGCGAATTTTATCTAATATTGATTTCAATTCAAATTTTTGAGGTCTTATCTAATAAGGACTGACCCTTAGGCCCAAACTCTATATATAGGGGAGTGACACTCATTGTCATTTAGATGAATTGAGAGATTAAGAATGAGACTTTGTTGGTGAGACTCTGAGACTCCTTATGAGCTATTGTTCATACATCATGAACTATAGCTTTGTGTTTTCTCAATTGGTTGGAAGGAGAGTTGCCTAGTGAAAAAGCTGTACAAGTGTGCTCACACACACACTGGTCGTGGATAGAAAATAGTAAAGAAAGCTAGTTAGTTAAGGTCCTTCTACAACGTTCTTTCTCTTCATCGATTGTGGGAGCTTTTCGGCAAAAAAGGTTAGTAAGATCTAGTGAATTTATGTAGATAGCATGTCAAACATGTATTTTAGAAATTACTCCAGAATGAACAATTTTTAAAATCTACTATGTATTATTTTCCCAACAATTGGTATCAGAGACATGATTTGTACATAAATTTGTGAAATTTGTGATCATGCTATACGTATAAATTATGTGATATTGATCTTTCATATGCTTGAATTTAATTTTTTAGAAAGTTGGTACTCTAGCGTTTCTATATATTTACATGTTGTTATGGATTACATGATGAATGTTTATTAATTAATTATGGTTGATTACATTATTGTTTAATTAATTATTAATTAATTAATTTATGCCGGTTAGAATGTGTATCTAGGTTTTTCATGTAATTAGATGGTGGACTATTATCTCTACCTAGGAATTATTATTTAATTTTAAGTTTGTAAGAATTTTGTAATTAAATAATCATTTGAAGAAGAAAGATCTAGAAGATGGATGATAGAGTTCCATATATATTTCCTGAGTCTCTAAATTTTATGTTTTTAAATTGTTGAAAATAAAATTAAAAAACTACGTAAAGCTGTATTTTTTAGAAAAATGTGATTTCTGCTGGGTCAGTAAGCCGAACCCTCTAGTTCAGTAGGATGATGGTCGCAAATTAGCAGGCCAGACTTCAGGTTTGGTAGGCCGTCAACGAGACAAAAATCTGGTGGCTCTAGCGGCAGGCCAAACCTTTCAATTTGACAGGCCGATCTGTCATGACCGTCAGGTCGACCTGAAAAGATCGGCAAGCCGGAGGATCATGATCAGTGGGCCGATCATACAAATTGGCATGCCGGAAGAAAGTCATGATTTTTTAGGAAAAGGTGTGTTTTTGGTGCAGTTTTGATTTTGTTTTTGGGACAATTCTGAGAAACATTAAATTTGGATCTAACCGGAAATATGGAGTTGAAGAATCAATAATATGTTTTGATTTATCTTGTATAATTTTTATTTTCTTTTCTTTAAGCTGGAACCATAATATTACGGTTATTTATTATTTTGCTTGTGACTTTGCATGATTGCTTTGCTTGTCACATTATAATGTGATTTGCCATGTATATTGATAACATGTCATATAAAATAGGGAGTGCCGTTCATTAAAAAAAATTGTGCATGCATGTTTATAAACTAAAACATTGATTTCAAAAGATTGAGTAGGAGAAGATTTTCAAAGAGAGGACCTACGGCCTCCATCGTTGGTCCATGGTAACACATGGTGGTTCCGACCCTTCGGAAGGGACTTCATCATGTACCAGGTTAAATTTTTGAGAAGATAAGGTATTTTAGCATGATTTATGGTTGCACACCCCTAGGTGGTGATTGAAAATTATGGATAAAATATTAAAATGATGGTTATACATTCATGTTAATTTTATTATTAACCTCCCCTAAGAGCTCTGTTAATAAAATTAATGGCCAAAGAAACAATTATTAATATATACTGGATCATATGGGTACTGGATGGCATATATTAATCAGGAGGGGATCCGTGTTCTTGATTGAATTTTGGCATGACTCCCATAGGAGCTTGTTGGATTCTGAGTTAAGAATTATCGTTTTAAGATTCTGATATTTTCAAGGTTTTGACACATAAACACATTTGTATGCTATACATGATTGTGTTATCTTACTAGATTAAAAATGTATAAAAACGCTTTAGCATCGATACTTAACAAAAACCAACTAACCGAAAAGGATTGTAATGAATGAAATAGAACCTAAACATCGTCCTTTTCTTTGTGAAACTAAAATTTGTGCTGACAACTCTATGTCCTCCCGAGCCTGCTGGAGATTCCACTAATGAGCAAATCCAAGCTTTTGATTACTAGAAAGATTCCAATGATCAGGCCTGCTACTATTTATGGCCAGCATGAATAACATGCTGCAGGCTCAACATGAGGATTATGAGACTGCTAGGCAAAACTTGGATAATCTGGAAGACATGTTTGGAGGCCAGGCCTTAACAAAGCAGTAAAGGGTGCTTTGGAAACTCTTGAATTGCAAACAGAGACCGAGGACATCTATGAAAGAGCATATGATGTTAGTCATGGGTTACCTTGCTAAGGCTTAAACCAATGGAGCTAACATCCATGCTAAACCTCAGATGACTATGGTCTTTGAGACTCTATCTAAGGAATTTATCCTGTTTAGAGCTACTTTTAATTTATGCAATAGACAGGATATGACCTTAATAGAGTTGATGAAACAGTTATAGGAGTTCAAACTACTTATCAGTGAGTCTCTTGTTGGTGGCGAGGCCAACTTGGCGGTTGCCTCTAGTTCCAATCCTAACCCAGGGAATGGAAAGAAGCAATGGGCCAAGAACGTGAAGTCTTCTATTCCTGCAAACAGCAAGAAAAAGAAGAAGAAGAACCCGAAGAAGCTAAAGTGCTTCTTCTGTGGGAAGGTCGGGCACATAAAGAAGAATTGCAAGGACTTCCTTTCTAGAGGAGGTAGCTAGAATCTTTTGTATTTAGAAATTTATTTGGTTGAGGAATCTAGTGACACCTAGGTCATAGATTCTAGAGCAACTAATCATGTTTGTGTTTCTCTGTAGGGGTTCAAAGAAACAAGAAGTCTACTTTGTAAAGACTTCACGCTTTGGATATCAATCTTTATTTTGATAATTATAGAATTTTGATTTTGTAGGATTGTTTTTATGTTCCTAAATTCAAAACGAATTTAATTTCTATAGCTTGTTTATTTAAAGACTCCTATTTGGTTTCTTTTAATAATGAAGTGGTGATTCATAAAAACAAATCTTTTATCTGTTCTTGATGGACACAAAATAATCTATATTTTATCAAACCTAAGATGGACTTACTTCTTAAAGCTAAGATGAATGATAACAACTCTAAAAGAGTTAAAACTTCTCACTCTAATAAGACTTATCTTTGGCATTTGTGACTTGGTCATATTAACCTAAATAGGATTCAAAGGTTAGAAAGGGATGGACCTTTAAGTCACTTAAAGGTGGAATTTATACCACATGTGAATTTTGTTTGGAGGGTAAAAGACCAAAAGACCATTTGGGTCTAAAGGCAATAGGGCCGAAGGGGTTCTAGAACTTGTGCATAGTGATGTTTGCAGACCGATGAATATCCGGGCACGAGAAGGGTATGAGTACTTCGTCACTTTTATTGACAATTACTCAAGGTATGGGTATGTGTACCTAATGCACCACAAATCGAAACTTATGACAAGTTCAGGGAGTTTCAGGCTGAAGTGAAAAAGCAATTAGGTAGACCCATAAAGGCACTTCGATCCGATTGAGGTGGTGAATACCTTTCTAATAAGTTCTTGGGACACTTATAAGAAAGTGGGATTCTATCCCGTTTGACTATGTTGGGCACTCCACAACAGATGGCATGGCCAAGATAAGAAATAGGACTTTATTGGGCATGGTTAGGTCCATGATGAGTTATTCATCATTGCCTTTGTCCTTTTGGGAATATGCACTGCAAACCGCATGTTATCTTTTGAACAATGTGCCTTCAAGACATCCTTAAACCATATTCGCATATGGGGATGTCCAACTCATGTCCTGCTTAGGGATGCAAATAAGTTAGAAGTGTAACGATTGGGAAAAATCTAAGAATTAATAAATGTGATTAATTAAGGATTTTTCCATAATTACTTAGCTAAGTGTCTGAGAAAGTACAAGTTTAGAATTTATTAACATGCAAATTTAAATGTCTTAATAGTTACAAAACCTTAGAAATAAATAATATTATGAATGCACAAATTTATGTGCTTTATGTATGAGATATGTAACAATATCATGTCATGATAGTAAATTAAAATAATTATTTATGATGTCATAAATAACTGTACTCTTATGTATGAGATATGTATGCTAAACTAAAAGTTTATGTTGTCATGAATAATCCATGCAGTATGAATAAGTTATGGAAATGATTTCATGATAGCATGGAAATCCTAATAAAGCAATGATATAGTAAGAGTATAGTTATGTGTATGGAAATTTTAAGTTTACGGATCAAGAATTTGATCAACTTGACCACAACACAGTATAGATTTCTAAGACCAACAAAAGCATCTTTAAATATTTGAAAAATGCTAGAAAATGGGAAATATCCCACAAAAAAAAAATTGCTCTCTCTACTTTCTCTCTCTCCTCTCAAATTTCGGCCAAGATTTCGACGTCTATTTTTGACACCTCCTGCACCAACAGAAAGCTCTCGACGAGTTGAGTCCAACGGTATGCTGTGATGCCCACAACGCTGCCGGAGGAAGCCGCACGTGCCACCTAAAGTGGCGGTGAAACCCAAAACTTTTTGGCGAGATATCTTTGTTGTTTGATGTCCGATCGACGTGATTCTTGTTCTTACATGACCAACATAATGAGAGGAAAAAAACCCACCCATGGTTGCACCTTAACCATCACTGAAGAGCTCTACCCATCCACACCATCATGCGCACCGTGAAGCCCATTGACTTTGCAATTGCGGTCACTATTGAGGTCAATTGACCTTACCACAATGCTCAGAGGATCAAGGGGAGTGAATTCCCTCGATCAATTTCACCAAAGGAGGCCGCCTCGCCGGACTTCCATGAAAGCCATCGGCCACCGCCATGGATGGTTGCATTTTCTTGAAATCTGACAGCTTCGGCTCAAATTGATGAGGGGGAAACACTCAAAGAAGGATGGATAGCAAAAGCCCTTAGCCAATTTTAGGCCAAAACCGCCGAAACATCGCCGCCTAAGCCACCATTTTTGGCCTAGATTGTAGAGCCCGACTGCTATGTTAGAGGTAGAATTAGGCAAAATTGACACCTCCATTAGACTCAAAAGGGTCAAATTAGGGGGGGTAGGCCTGACTTCAGCTGCCAACGGAGTTCGGTCGACACCAGTCAATGTCGTCGGTCAACGCCTGTCAACAGCCGGTCAACCCAACTTTGGGTTTTTGTGATTCGGACCTCTGATCGATGATCTGAGATAGCCACTTGACTCATTTCGACGCTTTAAACATATGGTGACCTCCGTTCAAGCTAATTTCACTCCGATGAAAATTGTCTAGTACCAATTGTACACGGATCGAGGTGACTCAAACTGTAGTAACAGAGTTCAAAATGACATGTCTAGCAATGTATGATCTCTAGAAGCATTCCTAGCCATTTATGGTCGCTCAAGGAGCACTGCAGAGGATGCTTCATAAACTGTAGATACAGTGAGATACAACTGGATCCGCTTAGCTCAGAGTCTAGGTAAGTAGGAATCTCGCCTGCAGTATGAATAGTTTTAAAATAAAATATTTTAAATGTGTTCATAAAGAGTTATGAAAATGTATGAGTGGTGAATTGTTACGCTGTGTATGTTATGATGTATTGTTATGTTATGATAATTTGAACTATTATGTTATGATGTGCCATGTCATGTGTTGGTATGATCATGTAAAGTGATGAATGCAGTATGGATTTGTAATATATTTGCAATAATTATGTTTAAAGTATGTTTGCATTTTATTAATGCATAAAGTTTTATGGCTTAAGTTATAAGTTTAAAATTGAATTTGTTATGCAATAAGTTTTAGAGTACAAGTTATGATTTGCAATTGAGTTTGAATATAATGTGATAACATTTAATATACTCACTTAAACTAAAAAGAAGGTAAAACAAAGATAAAAAGGAAGTGTTGTACTAGCCTCCTTGTTGTAAGGTACTCAAAGTAAAGATAAAGTTATGACCTCAGTGTTCGATGGTCTCTAAGTCTTCCACAAGGGAAGCATTTTAAGTCTTCCACAAGGGAAGCATCTCAAGTCTTTCATAAGAGAAGTATCATGTTTATGATCTCATGATTAATGATATTGGTACGAACACAAAAGTTTATAAGATAAAAAAAGTTATGGAACAAAGATAAGAGTTAAAGTAAGGAATGAATGATTATAGGATGCTCATAATTAAGCATAAAACAAGTTGATAAGACAGCATAAAATATTCATGTATATTATTTTTATTAAAATGATTTTTTTATTATATTTTACGAGACTGATTTCCTACTTGTTGAGCGAAAGCTCATTTAAGTATGTTTATACTGTAAGTAAGAAAACCTATCAGTGACATTGATGGGCAATAGGTAAGAAAACCTATCAGTGACATTGATGGGCAATGGTGAGTAGCAGATGAATAGTAGAGATGGGTATGGAGACCACTACACAGTTTATAATATTTCCGCATTATGAGTTTACAAATTTATGTATGTTTCTATTTTACATTAAATGTTTTTGAAAAACATTTTTATGTTTCCAAGAAAAGGTTTATGAAGGACGTTTTATGAAAAATGTATTAGAAATGTTTATTGAAAAGCGTTTACGAAAAACGTTTAAAAAAAAGAAACTTTATGAATATGTTTTATGAATTTATTAATATGAAAGTTTAGATGGTTATGCTTTGAGAAATTATTATGATAGTTTTAAGAAAGTTTTAAAAAGCATTTCGTATGATTTTATTCCATCATTTGATTTAAAATTCTTTTAAAATAGTTTATTTACATAAAGAAATGTTTTAAAGAAAGTGGTTTTTAAAATAATTATTCTTATGTTCAGAGGAAATGTTTCGAGAAAATTATTATGATTATGTTTTAAGAAAATTGATGTTGTGAAGTATGCAAAGGATTAAGCTTTGGAAATTATGATTACAATTACGTTGTTACCACTTTTAAGAAATTAATGTTATTATGTCAGGTTTCTGAAAGCAAATTTTGGAAAGTAGTCATTATTTCCTTTATGGAATTAAGTTTTGATAATGGATTTCCATTCTGTTAAAGGTTATATGTTAAGAATCCATTTGAGGAAAAAAAAATTATTTTTGTAATTTCAGTACTTTATCTTAAAGTATATTGAAGTTACGTTTATGTTCAAGTTAAGTAATGGCCACGTAGGCGGGTCATCACAAGAAGCACGTTCAGAAGTTTGTGTGTTTGTAGGATATCCAAAAAGGACTAAAAGTGGTTATTTCTATAACCCAAAGGAAAATAAAGTCGTTGTTTCAACTAATGCAACTTTTCTTGAGGAGAGTTACATGGACGACTTTAAGCCTCAAAGCAAAGTGGTGCTTGAAGAGTTGAGGAGTGATTTGATCACTTGGGGGATTCCAAATAAAACCGTTTCAATCACTGTAGAAAAACCAAATGAACTTGAATAACAACCCAAGGGGCTTCGGTGTAGTGGGAGCATCGGGTGTTAACTTGAGCAGTATATGTTCAATGGTAAGGCCTTTTTGACTGAACTAGATGAGCATGACAGGGATCCTTACACTTACGTAGAGGCTATGGAGGATGTTGATCTGAAACTCTGAACAGAGGCCATGAACATAGAGATGAAGTCTATGGAGACTAATCAAGTCTAGAAGCTTGTGGATCTTCCTAAAGAGGTAAAACCCATAGGGTGTAAGTGGATCTATAAGAGAAAGAGAGGAGTGGATGGAAATGTCAAAACCTTTAAGGCTAGACTGGTAGCTAAGGGATACACGCAAAAGGAAGAAATCGAATACAAGGAAACCTTTTCGTCGGTAGCCATGCTTAAACCTATCTACATTCTCTTATCCATAGCTATCGCTCTCAACTACGAGATTTGACAGATGGATGTTAAGATGGCCTTTCTAAATGGCTATCTTGATGAGTCCATTTATATGGAACAACCAGACGAGTTCAAGGTCAAGGGTCAAGAAGGTAAGGTTTGTAAATTGCTAAAGTCAATTTATGGACTTAAGCAGGCTTCTCGTTCTTGGAACATAAGACTTGATCAAGTGATCAAGACTTATGGGTTCGCACAAAATGTGGACGAACCATGTGTGTACAAACACATTAAGGATAGGAAGATGGTTTTTTTACTGCTTTATTTAGATGACATTCTGCTAATTGGCAATAACATTAAGGCGTTGTCATAGATCAAATTATGGTTGACTAAGCAGTTTGACATGAAAGACTTAGGTGAAGCTAATTTTGTTCTCGGTATCTAGATCTTTTGGGATAGAAAGAACAAAATAATAGTTTTGTCCTAGGCCAGCTATATAAATAAGATTCTTAGGAGGTTTGCAATGTAGGACTCCAATAAAGGTGGGCAACCATCTAGGTCTAGAATTACTCTTTCTAAGAAAGTGTCTCTAAAGGCTAAAGAAGAAAGAGAATATATGAAAAAGGTGCCTTATGCTTCAGTAGTGTGTAGTCTCATGTATGCCATGCTTTGCACGCGACTAGATAGTTGTTATGCGGTCGAGATTGTAAGTCGATTTCAGGCAGATCCCAGACCGAACCATTGGATTACGGTCAAGCATATTTTTAAGTACCTGAAAAGGACTCGAGGGTATATGCTTGTGTACTCAGGTGAGGACTTAACTCCTCTAGGATACATTGACTCAGATTTCCAATCCTGTCTGGATTCAAGGAGATCGACTTCTGGTTTTGTGCTTACTCTGGGCAGCGATGCCATCAGTTGGAGGAGTATGAAGCAAGATTGCACTTCAGATTCAATGATGGAGGCCTAGTATGTGGCGGCCAGTGATGCTTCGAAAGAAATAGTGTGGCTCTGCAAGTTCCTTGGGAATTTTGAGGTAGTTCCTAGTATGGATAAGGCGGTATCATTGTACTGTGATAATAGTGCAGCGGTAGCTAATGCTAAGGAACCAAGATTTCACAAGAATAGTAAGCATATTGATCAGAAGTATCATGTGATTAAAGACTTCGTAGAAGGTAGGCATGTCATAGTGTGCAAAATCGTGTCAAACGACAATTTAGCTGATCCATTTACGAAGACACTTACCGGGAGAGTCTTCCAGAGGTATGTGGAAGCTATGAGGAAGCGAGATTTGTTATATTTACTCACTTAGTGCAAGTGGGAGATTGTTAGACATGTATGCCCTATGGAGTAAAAATTTAATATGTTTTTGGAGACATTTTTATCAATGAAGAATTTATTAATTATTTATATACCAAATCTTGTCCTCTTTACATTCATATTTGTTGAATGTATGATTAGCAAACAAAAGACTGAGCTATCGGTCTAAACCTTTACAAATTGAGCATATGATGGACAAATTATGCGGAAGACATGATTCTTAAGGTGACAGTCTAAATTATAAGACCCGCAATCGAGGGAATAAAATTAGGCGCTTTATTCATGCAAAGATTGTTATGTTGTCTATATCCTTAATGGGAGATGGTTTGTCTTGGCCATCGGAGGAGGACTCCGTGAATAGAAACATTGGTGCATTGTCATGGATGACGATGCATTAGATCAAGACATAAAGTGAATTGATTTAGATTAATAATTCTATCTCAGCAACTCAATTCACTTTAGACAATTATTTGTATTGTATCTTAATCCAGAGATGAATATTGAGCCCGTTGTCTTGACTTATATCTTTTGATGTACCAAAGGGTGACATCCACACTTTATGTTGGTATGCATACCGGTACGTTGGAGGCATGACTCTTGATAGCGTAAACCTGTTATTCATAGATATAAAATCCATAGCTCCTCTTCAAGAGTAGTTGATATTCTCTTATATGCGTTATCCAGTAATTGAAAAACTGCAGCGTTCAACCATTTGGATACATGGGTGTAACCGAATGGTATACTGTCTTTGGATGGTAAGTTTTTTGATGGTGAGATAATGAAAGTAAGATAAAAATAATTGGGAAGGTAAGACATAATTTATCCTTAAGCCGATAATCGATAATGCTATGGGATACGATACATTAAGATATGTCATGGAGACTTAGCTATACGGGCTTCGTAATTCTATACAGTTAAAGAGCGCAGCTCTAAGCTTTTGGTGGAGTAGCGTTAGAGTTGACAATTATAAAATGTATACATGGGATATTGGGTTTCATAATTATCGAGAGCTTGAATTATATAGGTCTATCAGGTCCCCTTTGCTAGCTCATAAAAAAACTGTAACGATACAGCGTGCTTTTCTAATACTTGGTGACTTGTGTCAAAATATCGATTGGCTGAAAATTTGATAGGATCAGATAATTCATGTCTGTTTATTGGTTGAATTAATTTTGTGAAAATTAATTCAAGATAAACTTGTTGATTTATCAAGATCAGATAATTCATGTTTGTTTATCGGTTGGATTAATTTTGAATAAATTAATTCAAGATAAACTTGTTGAATTATCAAGAATATTTATTTTCCTAGAGATTATCTAGATATGACTGTCTTAATCAGATAACTTCTCTATTAGGTTATTTGAATTAAAACTGAGGCTCTATTTCAAGAATCTCGAATGGGAAATAAAAGATTCACAAGGATCATTTATCGTAAGTTCGACCTGCCGATGGAGTAAGTTCGGTAAGCTGATCTGCCAGTTTGGCCTACCGACCAAGTGATAAATAGATCACATGTTTTCATTGCAGATTTTATCTGATATTGATTCTGATTCAAATTTTTAAGATCTTATCTGATAAAGACTGACCCTTGGGCCCAACCTCTATAAATGGGGGAGTGAAACTCATTGTTATTTAGAACAATTGAGAGATTAAGAGTGAGACACTGCTGGTGAGACTCTAAAACTCCCTGTGAGCTATTGTTTACATGTTACAAACTATAGCTTTGGGTTTTCTTAATTGGTTCGATGGGGAGTTGCCTGGTGGAAGGGCTGTATAAGTGTATTCACACATACACCGGTCATGGATAGAGAATAACAAAAAAGACCAGTTGGTTGAGGTCCTTCTACAATGTCCTTTCTTTACATTGATAGCTTTTTGGCAAACAAGGTTAATAAAATCTGGTTAATATATGTATATAGCATATCAAACTTGTATTTTGAAAAATACACTAGTATGAAAAATTTTTAAAATTTCACTGCGTACTATTTTTCCAACATCGAGAAAGTTCTATAGAGTTCATAATTACATAAAAGAAGTCAAAGTAGGGCAGCAGCACTTCATAGTTGACTTTGTACTAGTAGAACTTTTTTTTCTAGTTTTCTTTTATTTATTTTATATATTTAGAATTCTATAAATAGACTATATTATATTGTTATTTTCAATTGTTCAGTTATTTAATAAAATTCCAAAGAGAGTTTTCTTAGATTTTGCTCGTTCTTCGGTATTCCTTTGAATCAACGAATTACTTGCACATTGTTTTCCAGTATTCCACATGAATCAACGAATTGCAATTCTACCTATTTTCTGGTACCAGTTTGAATCAACGGATCTTTGGCATTCTAATTGAATCAACGAGTTTTAAGAATTTATCTCTTTTTCTATTTTTTATATGCTTTCGCTACGTCAATTAGTGCGCAAGTAGGACAATAAAATTAACATATATGCACAGTAAGAATTAAATATCCCTACAAAATTAATAGAGTGATGACAACGTATTTGTGAGTATAGTTTAGTGGTAAATCTATATCTAATTCCACCTTAAAATCATATAGAGTTTAAATTCCGCCTCATATGTTGTTTCAAAAAAAAAAAAAAAACAGAGATGGGGACAATATGGAATAGAATAAGTCTTACATTCAATACATGCTCTAATTAGTTCACAAAAATGATGGTGACTTTAAGCACTCTATTGCTGCAACAGGAACAATGCATACTTGAATAAGGCAAGGCTTTGACAAGGAAGTTATGGGCTGTCAAAGCCCATATCTAATTTATGAACCTTTTTTTTAAAAAAAAAAATAAAGTATTAAATGGAAGATTTTGATGAAAGGGACAAAAAAAAATGAATTAGGTAAAAGTCCTCTTTTTTTTTTGGAACAAAAAAAACACGTTTTTCTCTGCAGGTAAACTGTCCCAGTTTTTTTCAAAAAAATAAGGAAAATGACTGTAGTAGAATAAGGAACCTCAACAAACTAGAACCATTTTGATGTCCAAAAAACCGTTTTTTTGGTGCCAAAAACTGTCCCAAAAAAAAAAGGCCATTCATCAAAAATTTTTTTTCCAAAAAGTCATTTATCAAAATCTCCCTAAATAAATTGCCATGTTTAAAATCCAAAGATCATAACAAGTCATGTGTCAGAGGACGAAAGTTAGATTTCCAAAGTCCTTTTTGTTTTGTTTTGCGAAAACAAGTAAATATTAACATTCAAGACAAAATAATATGCAACGCCGAGTATGGAAGCATTATTTTTTCTTAATAGCCGATTGTTTATCTCTGTTAGGCTATTCGTGCTTTTAATAGACGATGACATTATTTGAATAAAGGAATCTCTTCCTACAAAAAAACTATTCCTTGTATTAAACAATTTGGGCATGCTTTCCAAACGGTACGTTCGAGTAAATTTCCTAGCATCAATTTTTTTCTTTTTTTGTCATTCTCTGCCGTGATCCTTGCTACTCGTCCTCAAAGGACGCCAGGGGTGGCTTGCAAAGACACTTCGACGCTCAGTTTAGTCATATAGTGGAAGAGATTTTTTGAGAACAGGAGAAAGAAGAAAGAGTGTGAGAGAAAATTGCAGAAGAGAGAAGTTTCTTTTTTCTTGAGTTTCATGTCCTATTGATACTTGGCTTACTCTAATATGATAACTGTTAGGACAATCATTAGATTTGTATATGTCTTTTTTTTTTTTGTTGAACTTAAGGTTTATTCTGATTATCTCTTCTAAGTAAGGGCCCATTAGGAATGTTCGTCATTTATTTTTCTTGTCTTTTTCTCTAGGATTCATGTATACTCACGCATTCCTTCTTGCTATGCAAGTAATAGAACATGCGTCTTCTTATGAGTAGTTTCCTTGACACATGGACATGTGCATTTCTGAGAGTGGTTGTTCTGACGCATTTCATGACATTCGATCTAATTGTCTAACTCGACATCTCGATACATCATTCAGTGTATTGAGATATAGGTCCCTCTTCCAACTCGAGTTGTTGGAGATTTCTAGCTCTAGCTTCATCAATTGTTCAATTCTTAATCACTTTATCTGCTTGATATGATAGCTAAGATCGATATTGATCATTGAAGGTGACAAGTGTTAGTGTGCTTGTAATGACCGGAAAAATCTAGAAATTAATAAGTATAATTAATTGAGGATTTTTCCATCATAAATCAGCTAAGTACTTGAGAAAGTACAAGATTTGAGTTTATTAATACGTAAATTTAAAGGTCTTAATAGCTGTAAGACCTTAGAAATAAATAATGTTGTGAATGCACAAATTTATGTGCTTTATTTATGAAACATGTAACAATGTAATGTTATGATAGTACATTAAAATAATTAAAAAATAATTATTTAATGTGCTAAACCAAAAGTCTATGATTTATTGATTTCATGTACGAGCCAAAGAAGTGATTTTTATAAGAATGTCAATTAGAATGTTTAAATTGGGATTACTTGACAAAAGTAGAATTTCCAACTTACTAACATTATGTGGAAATTCCTACATGATATCAGTTCAATAAAAGAAACCCAAATCAATAGTGATCACGAGCTCTATACCATGACTCAGAAAATAGTGAGCACCAAGATTAAGTATGCAAGAATTCCAATGTTTTAAATGTGTATGGTTAGTTATTATACACATTAATGATTACGTAAAGTTTATTATTATTGTTGTAATGACAATAATAATAATAGCAGTTGTCATAGTAATAATAAAGAAGAAGAGTGATGATAGAGTCCACAAACGTTAATCTATTGGTAAGTAGTGGATTCATAAATAGCTCTTTACAAGAAATAGTTCAGGTTAAATCCGTAAAGCACGAAATTGTGCTAAGTTTGGAATTTAAATTAAACTGACTTTCAGATAGTCAATTTAATTTACAAAACTTTTACAAAATTACAACTATTTTTTTTTCATAACAAAATTTAAAGTTACAATATGAAAATTTTTAATGAAAAATATATGTTTTAAAGTTTCAAAGGTTAAAAAAATATATAAATAATTATATTGAGCAAAGTTTTAAATACATAATATCCTTCTTAGAAGTCATTTATAAATATATATATATATATATATAAATATGTATACAGTTGTAGAAATAGCTAATCATTGATTTTAAAGACAAATGTATCAGAGTTATTATTTTTAAAAATAAGGTCAAGAATACAAATTTTAAGTTTTAACCAAAGTTCTTAAATACAAAAGTATTATTATTAGCAAATATATACATATATATATATATATTTGGTGAAATAAGCGAATCAACGATTTTAAAAACAATACTGTTAAAGTTCATCATATCAGAACAAATTCAAGAAATCCATACGATATGGATAAACTTTATGAAAATAATTTTATGACAGTATAGAGATGTTTATACGGCAATGATACAACAAAAAAAATTAATTAGAATTTATGTAACATTTTAAGGAATGAGAATATTACAGTTAAAAAAATATACAGTTATGTTTATGAAAACTTCAAATTTACGAATCAAATTTGATCTGCCCGACACAATGTACATGGGATTATGTGGACCATATAAGGGCCTATAAATACTTGAAACAAAAAAAAAAATTAGCCAATCACAATCAGCCACCCTTTCTCTACTTTCTCTCTCTACTCTCTCTCTCCTCAAACTCAGTTCAAGAATCCAGCTTCCATTTTTGACATCTCCTACACCAATGGAAAGCTCTCATCGAGCTGAGTCCAACAGTGTGCCGTGCTGCCCAAAACACTACCGAAGGAGGCCACACGCGCTAGCCAAAGTAGCGAAAAAACACAAAATTTTTCAGTGAGATTTCTCCACCATCTGAGCACCGATCGACACAATCTTGGTGTCTAAAGACTCAAAATGAAGAAAGGAAGAGAACGGCACTGATTTTTTGGGTTCAATTTTTGCCGAAAGAGGCTCGACGGAGTTCCCCATTCTCGTCGTTGAAACTGCCTTCTTCAGCAATGGTATTGCACACCGCCGATACCAAAGCACTTAGAATGAGGTGAGGATCAAAATGCCTCCATCAATTTCACGCTACAGCCATTGCCAGTCAGAGAATAGAAGACACCTGTCGTCGCTGCCATAGGTTAGTTTGACTTCACTGTTTCCTGCGACGTTGGACCAAATTGAGGGGACAATCGTGTTCAGATGGTTGAGAAGAGCAAAATGCCCAAATCAATTGCTTGAAACCATCACCGGTGGCCAGAGTTCCATATGCTTGTCGTGTGCTGCTGTGGGAGAGATCAGGTTTGCCCATTTCGACGGCGGTGACACACACCGCCAGTGTCAATCGACTCAGAGGCCGACGACTACCATGACCAAACTCTCAATTGCTAATTTCCACAACGGGATGCCAGAGATTTGAGGAGCTACCGTTGTTGTCGGGAGTCCATCTGATTCTGCCAGGTGCGATGGTGTTGAGGAGTGCCAAATGAGGGAAAATGCTCAGAATGCAACAGACTTTGAAATGCCTAAGTTGATTCCGCCGATCCATGGCCAGAGGACCACAATCAGTGCCGCCAAGACTGCCAAACGATTTTTCCCAAATTTTATTATTTCGATTGGCATAGTTAGAGGTCACATTGTGTAAAATTGAGGCTGCCATCGAACTCAGAATGTCCAAGACTGCCAAGAGTCGAGATTACAGCTTTTCGAGGTCACCGGAGCCGCCTTATGCGCCCCACGCGCCGTCGTAGGTGGCCGGCCTCCGGTGAACCACGGGTCGTGAGCTTCTGACCTCTGATCGACAATCTGAGACCGTCTTCTGACTCGTTTTGACGTTCTAGACGCGATGATGACCTCCGTTTGAGCTAATTCCACTCCGATCAAAAGTATCTAGTACCGACTACACACGGATCGAGGTGACTCAGACTGTAGTAACAGAGTCTAGAATGATGTTTTCAGCAATAATAAATCTCCATGGATCATTCCTAGCCATCCACAGTCATGCAAGGAGCACTACTGAGGATGTTGTGTAGACTGTAGATACAACAAGATGCAACTGGACTCGCTCAGCTCGGAGTCCAGGTAAGTAGGAATCTCGTCTACAGTATGAATAGCTTTAAAAATAAATTAATTTTTTAATATTTTCATAAAATTTATGAAAATACATGATCAGTGATTTATTACACTGTCATATGCTATAATGTGATATGTTATGTTATGACATGATGTGAAATGCTATGACGATGATGATATGATTAATGTGTGATGTATGCAATATTTAAATTATATTGTTTAATCACCTTCAAGTCAAGTATGATTATGATTTATGATTCATGAATTAGAAAATTGTGATGTCATGTAGTGATAAATCATTCTGCATACACACAATAAGACAAGTGAAACTTATAAGATAAGTTAAGGGTGTCGTACCAACCTACTGACCCACAGGGAGGCTCCATGTTAAAACAATGAATGATCTTGGTGTCGTTGGGACCTCGCGAACCCTAACTTCCCAAGACTCGCGCACAACTGGTACGATCACTCGGGCCCAAAGTAAGAAGATATGATATAGCTTAAATAATTAAATATAAATCAAGTTGATAAGCAAGCATAAAATGCTCATGCATATTTTTATTAAAATAATTTTTAATTATGTTTTGCGAGACTAATTTCCTACTTGCTCAGCGAAAGCTCATTTAAGTATGTTCATGTTGTAGGTAAAAAAAAAAAACTTGTCAGCGGCACTTGATGGGCAATGGTAAGTGGCAGACAAATGGTGAAGATAGGAATGGATACCGCTCACGCAATGTCATATTTTTGCATTATTATTTTACAAATTTATGTATGTTTTATTTTACAAAATTTCATATGTTTTCACCTTATGAAAATTATGTGCATATGAATAAGTAAATAATTTACGTAATCATGTTTTAAAAACCGAGATCGTGATTACGCAATCTTAGTCTAGAGGATTTCAAGGTTTAAAAATGTTGCAATAGACAATGCAACAAATGCACGAAATTTTTAAGAAAGAAAATTATAAGTTTATTTGGAATTATACAAGATATGGGAGTTTTACACTAAGTTAAGAAATGAATTTTACGAATATGTTTTGTGAAATCATTATGAAAGTTTAAAAGAAAAGCTTTAAGAAATTAGTATCTTAAACTTAAAAGTTAAGTTATAAGAAATTATGTTTTGTTTAGTTTAAAAAGGGTTAACTTTTAAGAAAACAATATGTTATTTTTAAGATGTTAAAATTATAAGTAAAATATATAAATAATTGTAAAGAAAGTTTTAAAGAGCATTAAAATGGGATTTTATTTCAATATTTAATTTAAAATTGATTTGGAAATAGTTTTATTTAAATTAAGAAATGTCTTTAAAGTAATGGTTGCTAAATAATTATTCTTATGTTTTAAAAAAAAGGTTCAAGAAAATTACTATGGTTATATTTCAAGAAAATTACGTTATGAGTTATGTAAAGGATCTTGCTTTTGGAAATTATAATTATGTTAAAACGTAATGAATATTATTACGTTATTATCACATTTGAGAAATTTATGTACTATGTTAGATTTATGCAATTAAGTTTTAAGGCATGATTATTATATCTTTTAAGGTAATATGTTGAGAATTCTTTCTCTTCAAGAATTCATTTGCTACTAAGTTTTGGGAAACAATTATTATTTCCTCTATGGTTTTATGTTAAGGATTCCACAACAAGAATCCATTAAAAATTCTGAAATTTTTGTACTTTATTCGTAAGCATGTTTAAGTTCATGATCATGTTTAAGTTAAGTGACGGCCACGTAAGGAGGGTCGTCATAGTTGGTATCAGAGCCGGTATCCTGCCAACCTACTTCACGTCGTCAGGTGTGTGCTTCGCTATTGTCCAAGTAAGTTAAGTTAATTAAATGTTAAGTTAAGTTACATTAAATGATAAGTGTCGATTTTTCATGTAATGACAATCAAGTTATCAGCATGCAAGTACGATTTAGATGTTCTCTCATGGTCCAACTTCAAGTTTAGCCATCAAGATGCCTCAAATCATGGGAAATGATATTGGGTGCTAACTTTCTAAGCAAGCAGGACAACTTCTAGAATCACGAGAACGCTAGAATCAACACTTCGAGATGATCACCACTCAAAGTGCAAACTTAAGTAAGAATTAGAGAACTGATAACATCTAGACAATATGATTAGTAAATTTAAGAGTAAGATGTCGAGGCTTGGGATGTAGCGGCGGTTTAAAGGCCATTTATACGCCCATCTCGATGCCAAATAAAAAGGTGCACTAATATTAAGATTAGAGATAGTATGTGGGGAGGATGACACATTTAGTATCTACCAAGTAAAGTTACGTATCTAAGGATAGTTTTATAGGCACGTCTCAACATTAGCAATTATACAATAGACAAGTAAGGCTTATCGACCTTCCAATCACAATAGAACTGACAGGATTTGCCATTTGATGAGTTAGAATATATTGCTAGTGTGTGTGTGTGTGTGTGTGTGTGTGTATAAACCAAACCCATGATTAGAGTGATACGGATTAACACGTTAGAATTATTATGACACAATAAGACACATACCTCGAGTAAGGTCATAAGAATAGGTGTCCAGCCCAAATTATTCATCTAAATTTCTGATAAAATATTGTAGCCATTAAAACTAATAACTTATAAGTATACCCCCATCACATTAGTTGAACGTAGTATATTTTAAAAGCATGTTTTCCGTTTGTTTCATGTAAAATTTGCCACTTATGTTTTTCCGACAAATACACTTACTATAAGCCATTTTTATAATTTTCACAGGTATAATATGAACTCTCTTGTTGTCGTGAACCAATCAAGTTAAAGAATGTAATGGTCAAATACTTGAGGAAGAAGTAAGTTCCAAGATAGGGACCATCCATGTTAAGTTAAGGGCTTTGATAGCTTGAGATCAATATTATACTAAAAGTACCTATGGATTAAATAGGACCCATAAACAGCTTTTTCTTTTATTATAAACATGTTTGGGTCCTTACTCATGAAGTACAAAATTTTGTCAAGTTTAAAATTTGATTTAAATTGTCAAAAAAAAAAAGTGTTTAACAAATTATTACTACTATTTTCACTAAGTAAATAAAAGTTTATGAAATGTTTTGTTGAGACAAAAAAAATGGTTTTTATTAAAATAAAAATGACTGTCGTATTTTAAAAAGTTATAAAAATATATATATATTCACATGCACACAACCTTTCATAGAAATAGTAAAGAATCCTTAGAACGATATAGGACACTAAAGTGGCCTAAAAAGAAGGAACACATAGCCAACTATAGACACGAAATTCATATGTAGAGAAAATTAAGACACATCATGAATGTTTCTACAGTGGAAACAAGGTTAATTAGAACCCCGAATGAGACATAAGCTTTACGAATTTTAAAACACAGTAAGACGACACACATATGATTATGCCATTGAACAAGATGAGACAGTTAAGGCTAGAATGACATGATTTTCTATGAAAATAGGTGCTCAAAAGAGTAGAATTTCAATCCCAAGGTGGGTAGAGCGTATACTAGACTCTAATGAACCTTTTTACAGGTTAAAGAAGACAATATAGTTTTGCTCTTCTAGAAAAGCATATCCCACTCAGTAGTAGAAGAATTAGATCTAGAATAGATTTCTTACCCATAAACGGGCCATGAAAACCATAAAACTACCTATGTTCTTACGATATGCTAAGGTAGCATGTCCTAGACTCTAGAGTAAGTACAAGTAAAAGGAATCGATAGTACGATTTCATACACTATGAGATCTATTACCCCTATATGTCATGGTAGTATGTTGAAATATCTAGAATAACCCTGACTAAGGAGAATCTATGGTATGATCTCCATATGTTTGGGAATATAATGCACCTCTTTATATAGTATCATAGTGGGATTTTCTGCTAGAAGAAAAATAAAACCACCAAATTACCGTTAAGAAACTAGAAGAAAGTACTATAAGATACACTAGTTTTGATTAGAAATCGTGAGAATGATTTAGATAACCAATCATAACTTAGAAGTTTCTCATGACCAATATAGAGGTCACAAAAGCAAAACAAAGAGAGACCCTAAAAATATGAAAAATGGGAATGAATTTCCTTTTCTCACACCTCAAGGAAAGGCAGGACAAATTTAAGAGAGATGTGAAAGTATAAGCTTAAACGTTATAAACCAGATAAACATGTTTTAGATAGTTATTATCACTAGTCTGGGATGACTAGATGATAAAGACCTATAGATTAAGCGATAAAAAGATGAACTTTTTGACTAGCTCTTATGTACTAGATCATGATCTAGATGCAGATACGCAACCTAAGACGCGAAATAGAATAAGTATAAGTCCTGAAACAATAGAAAGAATAACTTCAAGGAAGCAAGGACAAACTTCCATGTCAAGATTTTGGAGCAAAAGTGTTGGAAAAAATAATGTGAGGTGCACAACGGGAATTTTAAAATTTTTAACATCAGAGTATTTTTCCAAAACACAAGTTTGACATGCTATATGTATAAATTAAACAGATCTTACTAACCTTTGTGTATCGAAGAACCTCTGCAACCTGTGAAGAGAAGTAACGTCCCAGAAGAGCCTCAACCAACTGGTCTTCTTTGCTATTCTCTATCCACGATCGGAGTGAGTGTGGGCTCACATGTACATCTCTTTCACCGGTGACTCTCCTTCCAACCAATCGAGAGAACCCAAAGCTAGTGTTCGTGATTTGTGAACAAAAGCTCTCAGGGAGTTTTCAGATGCTCACCAGAAGAGTATCACTCTCAATCTCTCAATTGATCTGAGTAACTCATGAGACTTACTCCCTTTATATAGCGATTGGTCCTGGGGTCAGTCCTTATCAGATTAGGTCTCAAAAACTCTAAACAAAATCAAGTTCGAATCAATATCTGATAAGATCTGCGTGAAAAAAAGTAATCTTATCTGTCGCTGATCGACAAGCCGAACAGCCTGATAGGCAGGCCGAATAGGCCCTATCGGTAGTCCGAACACGTAGATCAACAGGCCGAACTGCCGCGTAAATATCTCCGCGAATCTTTTATTTTCCACCCAAGATTCTATAGAATAAAGTTTCAGTTTTGATTCAAATAACCCAATAGAGAAGTTATCTGATCAAAACAAACTTTATCAAGATAATCTCTAAGAAAATAAATCAATTCACAATAATTCTACAAGTTCATCTTGATTTAATTTATCCAATTAAATCAACCGATAAACAGACAAGAATTATCCGATCCCAAAAAATTAACAAGTTTATCTTAAATTAATTTTATTACGAAATTAATTCAACCAATAAACAGACATGAATTATTTGATTCTTTAAAATTTTAAACAAATCTGATAAATCTGACATAAGTCACTAATTATTGAAAAAAGCGCTCCGTATCGTTACAGGATTTTGTGAGCTAGCAAAGGGAACCACAATGGACCTATAAAGTTCAAGCTCCCGATAATTATGAAACCCAATATCCCAGATATACATTTCACAATTATCAACTCCAACGCTACTCCACTAAAAGCTTGGAGCTGCACTCTCGAACTTTATAAAATTACGAAGCCCGTATAGCTAAGTCTCCATGACATATCAAAGTGTATCGTATCACCATATGATAATCCATAATCAGCTTAAGGAAAAGTTCTGTCTTACCTTCCCGATTATTATTATCTTACGTTCCATTCTCTCACCATTAGAAAACTTACCATCCAAAGATAGTATACCATTCGGTTACACCTGTGTATCCAAATGGTTGAGCGCTCTAGTTTTTCAATTACAGGATAACGCATATAAGAGGATATCATTACTCCTAAAGAGGAGCTATGGATTCCATATCTATGAATAACAAGTCTACGCTATCAAGAGTCATGCCTCCATCGTACCAACATGCATACCACTATTGAGATGTGGGAGTCACCCTTTAGTACATCAAAAGACACAAGTCGAGACAACAGGCCCACTATTCATCTCAAGATTAAGACACAATACAAATGATTGTCTAAAGTGAATCGATTTGCCAAGACAGAATTATTAATCCAAATCAATTCACTTTGTGTCTCGATCCAACACATCGTCACCTATGACAACGTGCCAATGTTTCTATTCACGGAGTCCAACTCCGATGGTCAAGACAAACCATCTCCCAATAGGGATATAGACAACATAACAATCTTTGCATGAATAAAGCGCCCAACTTTATTCCCTCGATTGCGGATCATATGTTTTAGACCGTCACCTTAAGAATCGTGTCTTCTGCATAATCAGTCCATCATATGCCCAATTCTTAATGGTTTAGACCGACAGTCTTAGACTACTGTTTACTTAACATACATTCAAAAAATATGAACATAAAGAGGACAAGATTTGGTACATATAAATGAATAAATTCTTTATTGATAAAAATGTATCCAAAAACGTATTACATTTTTACTCCTTAGGGCATGCATGTCTAACAATCTCCCACTTGCACTAAGTGAGTAAATGCAGCAAATTTTGCATTCCCATAGCTTCCACATGTTTCTCGAAGACTCTCCCAGTAAGTGTCTTCGTAAATAGATCAGCTAAATTATCCTCTGACGCGATCTTGCACACCGTGACATGCCCGCCCTCAACGAAGTCCTTTATCACATGATACTTTCGATCAATATGCTTACTCTTCTTATGAAATCTTGGTTCCTTAGCATTAGCTACCGCCGCACTGTTATCATAGTACAGTGATACCGTCTTATCCATACCAGGAACTACCTCAAGATCCCCAAGGAACTTGCGAAGCCACACTGCTTCTTTCGAAGCATCACTAGTTGCCACGTACTCGGTCTCCATTGTTGAATCCAAAGTGCAATCTTGCTTCACACTTCTCCAATTGATGGCACCGCTGCCCAGAGTAGACACAAACCCCGAAGTCGATTTCCTAGAATCCAGACAGGATTGAAAATCTGAGTCAGTATATCCTAGAGGAGTCAGCTCCTCACCCAAATATAAGCATATACCCTCAACTCCTTCTCAGGTACTTGAAAATATGCTTTACCGTAACCTAATTGTTCAGTCCTGGATTCACCTGAAATCGACTTTCAATCCCGACCGCATAGCTAATATCCGGTCTTGTGCAAAGCATTGCATACATGAGACTACCCACTGCTGAAGCATAAGGCACCTTCTTCATGTATTCTCTTTCTTCATAAGACTTTGGAGAGTCTTTCTTAGAAAGTGTAATTCCAGACCTAGATGGTTGCCCACCTTTCTTGGAATCCTGCATTGCAAATCTCATGAGAATTTTATCTATGAAGCCAGCCTGTGACAAAGCTATCATTTTGTTCTTCCTATCCCGAAAGATCTGGAAACCCAGTAAAAAATTAGCCTCACCCAAGTCCTTCATGTCAAACTGCTTGGTCAACCATAATTTGACCGATGACAATGCCCCAATGTCATTGCCAATTAGCAGAATGTCATCTACATAGAGTAGTAGAAAAACCACCTTCCCATCCTTAATGTGTTTGTAAACATATGGTTTATCCACATTTTGTGAGAACCCATAAGTCTTGATCACCTGATCAAATCTTATGTTCCAAGAACGAGAAGCCTGCTTAAGTCCATAAATTGACTTTAGCAGCTTACAAACCTTACCCTCTTGACCCGTGACCTTGAACCCGTCTGGCTTTTCCATATAAATGGGCTCATCAAGATAGCCATTTATAAAAGTCATCTTGACATCCATCTGTCAATTCTCATAGTCGAGAGCGGCATATATGGATAAGAGAATCTAGATGGACTTAAGCATGGCTACAGGTGAAAAGGTTTCCTCATAATCGATTCCTTCCTTTTGTGTATAACCCTTAGCTACCAGTCTAGCCTTAAAGGTTTCGACCTTTCCATCCACTCCACTTTTCGTCTTGTAGATCCACTTACACCCTATGGGTTTTACCCCTTCGGGAAGATCCACAAGCTCCCAGACATGATTAGTCTCCATAGACTTCATCTCTACGTTCATGGCCTCTGTCCAGAGTTTTGAATCAACATCCTCCATAGCTTCTGCATAAGTATAAGGATCCCTGTCATGTTCATCCGATTCAGCCAAGAAGACCTCCCCATTGAACATATACCTTTTAGGTTGATGCCCGATCCTCCCACTACGTCGAAGTCCCTGAGATTGTTGTTCAAGTTTGTTTGGTGTTTCAACACTGATCGAAATGGTTTCATTTGGAACCTCTGTAGTGATCTGATCACTCCTTAACTCCTCAAGCACCACTTTGCTTCGAGGTTTAAACTCATCCATGTAACTCTCCTCAAGGAAAGTCGTATTAGCAGAAACCACGACTCTATTTTCCTTCGGGTTATAAAAATAACCCCCTTTAGTCCCTTTTGGATATCCTACAAACATGCAAACATCCGAACATGCTTCCAACTTATTCGGATCCTTAAACAGGACATGAGCCAGACATTGCCATATGTGAATATGGTTTAAGGATGTCCTCCTTCTTGTTCACAACTCGTGAGGAGTTTTAGGGACCAATTTTGAAGGCACATTGTTCAAAAGATAACATGCAGTTTGTAGTGCATATCCCCAAAAGGATAAAGGTAATGATGAATAACTTATCATGGACCTAATCATGTCCAACAAAGTCCTATTTCTTCTCTCCGCTACGCCATTCTACTGTGGAGTGCCCGGTGCAGTTAAATGGGATAAAATCCCATTGTCTAACAAGTGTCCCAAGAACTCATTAGAAAGGTATTCCCCACCTCGGTCGGATCGAAGTGCCTTTATGGGTCTACCCAATTGCTTTTGCACTTCTGCCTGAAACTCCCTAAACTTGTCAAAAGTTTCACTTTTGTGGTGCATCAGGCACACATACCCATATCTTGAGTAATCATCAATAAAAGTGACGAAGGACTCATACCCTCCTCTGTGCCCAGATGTTCATCAGTCCGCAAACATCACTATGCACAAGTTCTAGAAGCCCTTCGGCCCTATTGCCTTTAGACCCGTATAGTCTTTTGGTCATTTTACCCTTCAAACAAGATTCATATTGTGGTATAGATTCCACCTTTAAGTGACTTAAAGGTCTATCCCTTACCAACCTTTGAATCCTATTCAGGTTAATGTAACCAAGGCGTAAATGCCAAAGATAAGTCTTATTAGAGTGAGAAGTTTTAAGTCTTTTAGAGTTATTATCATTCATCTTAGCATTAAGCAATAAGTCCACCTTAGGTTTGATAAAATATAGATTATTTTACATCCATCCAGAACAGATAAAAGATTTGTTTTTACAAATCACCACTTTTTCATTAAAAGATACCACGTAGGAGTCTTTAAATAAACAAGATACAGAAATTAAATTCCTTTTAAATTTAGGAACATAAAAACAATCTTGCAAAAATAAATTCCTACATTTATCAAAGTAAAGATGGACATCTCCCACTGCTTCCGCTGAGACCAAGGATCCATCGCTCATATGAAGCGTGAAGTCTTCATGTAGCAGACTTTTCGTTTCTTTGAACCACAAACATGATTAGTTGCACCGAAATCTATGACCCAAATGTCACTGGATTCCTCAACCAAACAAGTTTCTAAATGCAAAAGATTACACCTACCTCCCTTGGAAAGGAAGTCCTTGCAATGCTTCTTAATATGCCCGACCTTTCCACAGAAGAAGCACTTAAGCTTCTTTGGGTTCTTCTTCTTCTTCTTCTTGCTCTTAGTGTTAGCAGGAACAAAAGACTTCCCGTTCTTGGCCCATTGCTTCTTTCCATTCCCAGAGTTAGAATTGGAACTAGAAGCAGCTACCATGTTGGCCTCACCTTTCGCAGGAGACTCCCTGATCAGCAATTCAAACTCCTGTAACTGTTTCATTAATTCTGCTATGGTCATATCCCGTCTATTGCTTAAATTAAATGTAGCTCTAAACGTAATAAATTCCTTAGACAGAGTCTCAAAGACCATAGTCATCTGAGTTTCAACATCGATGTTGGCTCCATTGGTTTGAGCCTCAGCGAGGTAACCCATGACCAACATCATATGCTCCTTTATAGATGTCCCCGGTCTCTGTCTACAGTTTAAGAGTCTCTGAAGCGCCCCTTGCCGCTTTGTTATGGCCTAGCCTCCAAACATATCCTCAAGATTATCCAAGATCTGCTTCGCAATCTCATAATCCTAATGTTGAGCCTGCAGCACATTATTCATGTTGGCCATAACATAGCAGCGGGCCTGATCATTAGCATCTTTCCAGCGGTCATACGCTTGGAATTGCTCATTAGATGAGTCTCCCGTAGGCTCGGGAGGACAAGGGATTGTCAGAACATATTTCAGTTTCTCAAAGGACAAGACGATATCCAGGTTCCGTTTCCAATCATTGTAATTCTCACCGATTAATTAGTTTTTGTCAAGTATCGATGATAAAGCATTTTTATACATTTTTAATCTACAATAAAGAATCATATACCAAATATAAGCAAACATATCATAATTTAGTAAGATAACACAATCATGTAAAAACATACAAATGTGTTTATGTGTCAAAACCTTGAAAATATCACAACCATACAACGATAATTCCCAACTCAGAATTTAACAAGCTCCTAGGGGAGCCATGCCAAATTCAATCAGGAACATGGATCTCCTCTTGATTAATATATGTCATCCAGGACCTCTATGATCTAGCATATATTAATAATCGTTTCTTTGGCCATTAATTTTATTAACAGAGCTCCTGGGGGAGGTTAATAATGAAATTAACGTGAGTGTATAACTATCGTTTCAATATTTTATCCATGGTTTATAATCACCACCTAGGGGTGTGCAACCATAAATCATGCTAAAATACCTTATCCTCTCAAAGATCCAATCTGGTACATTATAGAAATCCCTTCCTAGGGGTCAGGACCACTATGTTCTTCCTATGGACCAACGATGGAGGCCTTAGGTTCTCTCTTCGAAAACCTTCTCCTACTCAATCTTTTGAAATCAAGGTTTTTTTTTTAAATTATGCATGAACAATTTTAATATGAGCGGCACTTCCTATTCTATATGTCATGTTATCAATATACATGGCAAATCATATTATAATGCAGACAAGCAAAGCAATCAAGCAAAGCTACAAGCAAAATAATAATTACCGTAATATTATGGCTCCACCTTAGAGAATAGAAAACTAAAATTACAAGAGAATAATCGAGACATATATCGATTGTTCATCCTTGAATCCTCAAGTTGTATCCTTCTTCATGTAATTCCCATCTTTAAGTCTTCAATCCATATGAATCAAATACTTCATACTTCCGGTCATATCCAAATTTAATGTTTCTCATAATCATCTCAAAAATAAAATTAAAACTGCACTGCAAAAATTGCACCTTTTCTGAAAATTTGCCAGCTCTCGGTCGACAGGTTGATCTGGTAGATCGGCCTGTCGACCCATGAAAGTTCGGCCTGCTGGTAGAACCAGTCCATTTCTGCCCCATTGACGGCCTGCCGAACCACACGTCTGGCCTGTCGATCTGTGATGTTCGGCATGCCGACCGAGCAGAAATCTCCATTCTAGAAAATACAATTTTAATGCAATTCATCAATTTTATTTTCAACAATTCAAAAACATAAAATTAGAGACTCAGGAAATACCTGGGTGCGCCATCATCCATCTTCTAGATCCGTCTTCTAGATCCGTCTTTTAGATCCATTTTTTTGAATAATTATTTAATTACAAAATTCTCACAAATTTAAAATTAAATAACAATTCTTAGACGGAGATGATAGTCTGCCAGCTAATTACATGAAAAACCTAGATACATATTCTAACCTCTAAGGAACCATAACCGGTACAAATTAATTAATTAATTAATAATTAAATAACAATTTAATCAACCATAATTAATTAATGAACATTCACCATATAATACATGACAACATATAATTATATAGAAACCTAGAGTGCCAACTCTCTATAAAATTAAATTCAAGCATAGGAGAGATTAAGATCACAAATTTATACATATAGCATGATCACAAACTTGTAAATTTATGTAAAAACCTATGGCTCTGATACCAATTGTTAGGAAAAAAAATGTGAGGTGCACAGCGGGAATTTTAAAATTTTTAACATCAGAGTATTTTTCCAAAACACAAGTTTGACATGCTATATGTATAAATTAAACAGATCTTACTAACCTTTGTGTAACGAAGAGCCCTGCAACCAATGAACAGAAGTAACGTTCTAGAAAAGCCTCAACCAACTGGTCTTTTTTGCTATTCTCTATCCACGATCGGAGTGAGTGTGGGCTCACACGTACAGCTCTTCCACCGATGACTCTCCTTCCAACCAATCGAGAGAACCCAAAGCTAGTATTCTTGATTTGTGAAGAAAAGCTCTCAGGGAGTTTTCAGATGCTCACCAGAAGAGTATCACTCTTAAACTCTCAATTGATCTGAGTAACTCATGAGACTTACTCCCTTTATATAGCGATTGGTCCTGGGGTCAGTCCTTATCAGATTAGGTCTCAAAAACTCTAAACAGAATCAAGTTCAGATCAATATCTGATAAGATCCCTGTGAAAAAGCGTAATCTTATCTGTCGCTGATCGACAGGCCGAACAGCCTGATCGGCAAGCCGAATAGGCCCCATCGGCAGGCCAAACACGTAGATCGGCAGGCCGAACTGCCACGTAAATATCTCCGTGAATCTTTTATTTTTCACCCGAGATTCTATAGGATAAAGTCTCAGTTTTGATTCAAATAACCCAATAGAGAAGTTATCTGATCAAAACAAACTTTATCAAGATAATCTCTAAGAAAATAAATCAATTCACAATAATTCTACAAGTTCATCTTGATTTAATTTATCCAATTAAATCAACCAATAAACAGACAAGAATTATCCGATCCCAATAATTCAACAAGTTTATCTTAAATTAATTTTATTACAAAATTAATTTAACCAATAAACAGACATGAATTATTTGATTCTCTCAAATTTTAAACCAATCTGATAAATCTGACATAAGTCACCAATTATTGAAAAAAGCACGCCGTATCGTTACAGGATTTTGTGAGCTAGCAAAGGGGACCAAAATGGACCTATAAAGTTCAAGCTCACGATAATTATGAAACCCAATATCCCAGATATACATTTTACAATTATCAACTCTAACGCTACTCCACTAAAAGCTTGGACCTACACTCTCGAACTTTATAGAATTACGAAGCCCGTATAGCTAAGTCTCCATGACATATCAAAGTGTATCGTATCCCCATATGATAATCTATAATCAGCTTAAGGAAAAGTTCTGTCTTACCTTCTCGATTATTTTTATCTTACGTTCCATTATCTCACCATTAAAAAACTTACCATCCAAAGATAGTATACTATTCGGTTACACCTATGTATCCAAATGGTTGAGCGCTCCAGTTTTCCAATTACAAGATAACGCATATAAGAGGGTATCATTACTCCTAAAGAAGAGCTATGGATTCCATATCTCTGAATAACAAGTCTACGCTATCCAGAGTCATGCCTCCATCGTACCAACATGCATACCACTATTGAGATGTGGGAGTCACCCTTTGGTACATCAAAAGACACAAGTCGAGACAACGGTCCCCTATTCATCTCAAGATTAAGATACAATACAAATGATTGTCTAAAGTGAATCGATTTGCCAAGACAGAATTATTAATCCAAATCAATTCACTTTGTGTCCCGATCCAACACATCGTCACCTATGACAACGTGCCAATGTTTCTATTCACGGAGTCCAACTCCGATGGTCAAGACAAACCATCTCCCAATAAGGATATAGATAACATAACAATCTTTGTATGAATAAAGCGCCCAACTTTATTCCCTCGATTGCGGATAATATGTTTTAGACCATCACCTTAAGAATCGTGTCTTTCGCATAATCAGTCCATCATATGCCCAATTCTTAAAGGTTTAGACCGACAGTTTCAGACTACTGTTTACTTAACATACATTCAACAAATATGAACGTAGAGAGGACAATATTTGGTATATATAAATGAATAAATTCTTTATTGATAAAAATATCTCCAAAAACGTATTACATTTTTACTCCTTAGGGCATACATATCTAACAAAAAGTTGCCGAAAGAAAACAAAAAAAAAAACTTCATGAGATTAGGATACGAAGCCATAGGATACCCCTAGTTTATGACAATTTTTGAGGACGAAAATTTTATAAGGTAGGTAGATTGTAATGACCGAAAAAATCTAGAAACTAATAAGTATGTTTAAATGAGGATTTTTCCATCATAACTCAGCTAAGTACTTGAGAAAGTACAAGATTTGAATTTATTAATACGTAAATTTGAAGGTCTTAATAGCTATAAGACCTTACAAATAAATAATGTTGTGAATGCACAAATTTATGTGCTTTATTTATGAAACATGTAACAATGTAATGTTATGATAATACATTAAAATAATTAAAAAAATAATTATTTAATGTGCTAAACTAAAAGTCTGTGATTTATTGATTTCATGTACGAGCCAAAGAAGTGATTTTTGTAAGAATCTTAATTAGAATGTTTAAATTGGGATTATTTGACAAAAGTGGAATTTCCAACTGACTAAGATTATCTGAAAATTCATACATGATATCAGTTCAGTAAAAGAAACCCAGATCAATAGTGATCATGAGCTCTATACCATGACTCAGAAAATAGTGAGCACGAAGTTCAAGTATGCAAGAATTCCAATGTTTTAAATGCGTATGGTTAGTTATTATACACATTAATAATTACGTAAAGTTTATTATTATTGTTGTAATGACAATAATAATAATAGCAATTGTCATAGTAATAGTAAAGAAGAAGAGCGATGATAGAGTCCACAAACGCTAATCTATTGGTAAGTAGTGGATTCATAAATAGCTCTTTATGAGAAATAGTTCAGGTTAAATCGATAAAGCACAAAATTGTGCTAAGTTTGGAATTTAAATTAAATTGACTTTCAGATAGTCAATTTAATTTACAAAACTTTTACAAAATTACAACTGTTGTTTTTTTTTTTCATAACGAAATTTGAAGTTACAATATGGAAATTTTTAATGAAAAATATATGTTTTAAAGTTTCAAAGGTTAAAAAAAATATAAATAATTATATTGAGCAAAGTTTTAAATACATAATATCCTTCTTAGAAGTCATATATATATATATATGTATGTATACAGTTGTAGAAATAGCTAATCACTGATTTTAAAGACAAATGTATCAGAGTTATTGTTTTTAAAAATAAGGTCAAGAATACAAATTTTAAGTTTTAACCAAAGTTCTTAAATACAAAAGTATTATTATTAGCAAATATATACATATATATATATATATATTTGGTGAAATAAGCGAATCAACGATTTTAAAAACAATACTGTCAAAGTTCATCATATCAAAACAAATTCAAGAAATCCATACGGTATGGATAAACTTTATGAAAATAATTTTATGATAGTATAGAGATGTTTATACAGCAATGATACAACAAAAAAAAATTAATTAGAATTTATGTAACATTTTAAGGAATGAGAATATTATAGTTAAAAAAATATATACAGTTATGTTTATGAAAACTTCAAATTTACGGATCAAATTTGATCTGCCCGACACAATGTACATTGGATTATATGGACCACATGAGGGCCTATAAATACTTGACAAAAAAAAATCAGCCAATTACAATCAGCCACCCTCTCTTTTTACTTTCTCTCTCTACTCTCTCTCTCCTCAAACTCAGTCCAAGAATCTGGCCTCTATTTTTTACACCTCCCACACTAATGGAAAGCTCTCATTGAGCTGAGTCTAACGGTGTGCCGTGTCGCCCAAAACATTGCCAGAGGAGGCCATACGCGCCGGCCAAAGTGGCAGAAAAACACAAAATTTTTTGGTGAGATTTCTCCACCATCCGAGGACTGATCGACACAATCTTGGTGTCTAAAGACTCAGAATGAAGAAAGGAAGAGAACGACACTGATTTTTGGGTTCAATTTTTGTCAAAAGAGGCTCGACGGAGTTCCCCTATTCCCGTCGTCGGAACTGCCTTCTCCGGCAACAGTATTATACACTGCCGGTACCAAAGCACTCAGAATGAGGCGAGGATCAAAATGCCTCTGTCAATTTCATGCCACAGCCGTTGCCAGTCGGAGAACGGAAGACACCCATCGCCGCTGCCATAGGCGAGTTCGACTTCATTGTTTCCGGCAACATTGGACCAAATTGAGGGGACAATCGTGTTTAGACGGTTGAGAAGAGCAAAATGCCCAAATCAATTGCTTGGAACCATCGCCGGTGGCTGGAGTTCCACATGCCCGTCGTGTGCCACCATGGGAGAGATCAGGTTTGCCCATTTCGACGGTGGTGACACACACCACCAGTGTCAATCGACTTAGAGGCCGACGACTACCATGACCGAACTCTCAATTGCCAATTTCCACAGCGGGATGCCAGAGATTTGAGGAATTTCCATCGCCGCAGTGAGTCCCTCCAATTCTGCCAGGTGCGATGGTGTTGAGGAGCACCAAATGAGGGAAAATGCTCAAAATTCAACAGACTTTGAAATGCCTAAGTTGATTCCGCTGATCCATGGCCAGAAGACCACCATCGGTGCCGCCAGTTTTCCCAAATTTTATTGTTTCGATTGGCATAGTTAGAGGTCACATTGTTTAAAATTGAGGCTGCATCAAACTCAGAATGTCCAAGATTGCCAAGAACAGAGATTACAGCTTTTCAAGGTCACCGGAGTCGCCGCACACGCCCCACGCGCCACCGCAGGTGGCCGGCCTCTGGTGGACCTTGGGTCCTAAGCTCCCGACCTCTGATCAACGATCCGAGATAGTCTCCTGACTCGTTTTGACATTTTGGATGCGATGGTAACCTCCATTTGAGCTAATTCCACTCTGATCAAAAGTGTTCGGTACCAATTTCATGCAAATCGAGGTGACTCAGACTGCAGTAACGGAGTCCAGAATGATGTTTTTAGCAATAATAAATCTCCATGGATCATTCCTAGCCATCCACAGTCGCCAAAGGAGCATTGCTGAGGATGCTGCGTAGACTGTAGATACAGCGAGATGCAACTAGACCCGCTCAGCTCGGAGTCCAAGTAAGTAGAAATCTCGCCTACAATATGAATAGCTTTAAAAATAAATTAATTTTTAAATATTTTCATAAAATTTATGAAAATGCATTATCAGTGATTTATTACACTGTTATATGCTATAATGTGATATGTTATGTTATGACATGATGTGAAATGCTATGATGATGATGATGATATGATTAATGTGTGATGTATGCAATATTTAAATTATTTTATTTAATCACCTTCAAGTCAAGTATGATTATGATTTACGACTCATGAATTATGAAATTGTGATGTCATGTAGTGATAAATCATTCTGCATACACACAATAAGACAAGTGAAACTTATAAGACAAGTTAAGGGTGTCGTACTTGTTGGAAACAAAGTGCGTAGTGGAATTTTAAAAAAAATTTCTCATCAGAGTAATTTCCAAAACACAAGTTTGACATGTTATATGTATAAATTAGACAGATCTTACTAACCTCAGTGTACCGAAGAACCTCCGCAATCCATGTAGAGAAGTAACGTTTCAGAAGAGCCTCAACCAACTGGTCTTCTTTGCTATTCTCTATCCACAACCGGAGTGAGTGTGGGCTCACATGTACAGCTCTTCCACCGGTGACTCTCTTTCCAACCAACAGAGAGAACCCAAAGCTAGTGTTCGTGATTTGTGAACAAAAGCTCTCAAGGAGTTTTTAGATGCTCACTAGAAGAGTATCACTCTTAATCTCTCAAATTGATTTGAGTAAATCGTGAGACTCACTCCCTTTTATACCTATTGGTCCTGGGGTCAGTCCATATCAGATTAGGTCTCAAAAACACGAAACAAAATCAAGTTCAGATCAATATCTGATAAGATCCGTGTGAAAATGCGTAATCTTATCTACCGCTAATCGATAGGCCGAACATTCTGATCGACAGGCCAAACACGTCATTCGGCAGGCCAAACTCCCGAGAAAAAATCTCCGTGAATCTTTTATTTTCCACCCGAGATTCTAAAGGATAAAGTCTCAATTTTGATTCAAATAACCCAATAGAGAAGTTATCTGATCAAAACAAACTTTATCAAGATAATCTCTAAGAAAATAAATCAATTCACAATAATTCTACAAGTTTATCTTGATCTAATTTGTCCAAAAATTAAATCAACCGATAAACAGACAAGAATTATCTGATCGCAATAATTCAACAAGTTTATCTTGAACTAATTTCATACAAAATTAATTCAACCGATAAACAGACATGAATTATTTGATTCTTACAAATTTTAAACCAATCTGATAAATCTGACATAAGTCACCAATTATTGGAAAAGCATGCCGTGTCGTTGCAGGACTTTGTGAGCAAGCAAAGGGGACCAAAATGGACCTACAAAGTTCAAGCTCATGATAATTATGAAACCCAATATCCCAGATATACATTTCATAATTATCAACTCCAACGCTACTCCACTAAAAGCTTGGAGCTACACTCTCAAACTTTATAGAATTACAAAGCTCATGTAGCTAAGTCTCCATGACATATCATAGTGCATCGTATCCCCATATGATAATCCATAATCGGCTTAAGGACAAGTTCTGTCTTACCTTCCCGATTATTTTTATCTTACGTTCCATTGTCTCACTATTAGAAAACTTACCATCCAAAGATAGTATACCATTCGGTTACACCTATGTATCCAAATGGTTGAGCGCTTCAGTTTTCCAATTACAGGACAACGCATATAAGAGGATATCATTACTCCTAAAGAGGAGCTATGGATTCCATATCTATGAATAACAAGTCTACGCTATCAAGAGTCATGTCTCCAACGTACCGGCATGCATACCACTATAGAGATATGGGAGTCACCCATTGGTACATCAAAAGACACAAGTCGAGACAACGGGCCCACTATTTATCTCAGGATTAAGATACAATACAAATGACTGTCTAAAGTGAATCGATTTGCCAAGACAGAATTATTAATCCAAATCAATTCACTTTATGTCCCGCTTCAACACATCGTCACCTATGACAACGTGCCAATGTTTCTATTCACAGAGTCCAACTCCGATGGCCAAGACAAACCATCTCCCAAAAGGGATATAGACAACATAACAATCTTTACATGAATAAAGCGCCCAACTTTATTCCATCGATTGCGGATCATATGTTTTAGACCATCACCTTAAGAATCGTGTCTACCGCATAATCATCCCATCATATGCCCAATTCTTAAGGTTTAGATTGACAGTCTCAGACTACTGTTTGCTTATCATACATTCAACAGATATGAACGTAAAGAGGACAAGATTTGGTATATAGATAAATGAATAAATTCTTTATTGATAAAAATGTCCCCAAAAACGTATTACGTTTTTACTCCTTAGGGCATACATGTCTAACAATCTCCCACTTGCACTAAGTGAGTAAATACAGCAAATTTCGCATCCACATAGCTTCCACATGCCTCTCGAAGACTCTCCCAGTAAGTGTCTTCGTAAATGGATCAGCTAAATTGTCCTCTGACACGATCTTGCACACCGTGACATGCCCGCCCTCAACGAAGTCCTTTATCACATGATACTTCCGATCAATATGCTTACTCTTCTTGTGAAATCTTGGTTCCTTAGCATTAGCTACCGCCGCGCTGTTATCACAGTACAGTGATACCACCTTATCCATACCAGGAACTACCTCAAGATCCCCAAGGAACTTGCGAAGCCACACTGCTTCTTTCGAAGCATCACTAGCCGCCACATATTCAGCCTCCATCGTTGAATCTGAAGTGCAATCTTCCTTCGCACTTCTCCAACTGATGGCACCGCCACCCAGAGTAAATACAAACCCCGAAGTCTATTTCCTAGAATCCAAACAGGATTGAAAATCCGAATCAGTGTATCCTAGAGGAGTCAAGTCCTCACCCGAATACATAAGCATATACCCTCGAGTCCTTCTCAAGTACTTGAAAATATGCTTTTCCGCAACCCAATGGTTTGGTCCTGGATCCGCCTGAAATCGACTTACAATCCCGACCGCATAGCTAATATCCGGCCGTGTGCAAAGCATGGCATACATGAGACTACCCACTGCCGAAGCATAAGGCACCTTCTTCATGTATTCTCTTTCTTCATAAGACTTTGGAGAGTCTTTCTTAGAAAGTGTAATTCCAGACCTAGATGGTTGCCCACCTTTCTTGAAATCTTGCAATGCAAACCTCCTGAGAATTTTATCTATGTAGCCGGCCTGTGACAAAGCTATCATCTTGTTCTTCCTATCCCGAAGGATCTGGATACCTAGAACAAAATTAGCCTCACCCAAGTCCTTCATGTCAAACTGCTTGGTCAACCATAATTTGACCAATGACAACGTCCCAACGTCATTGCCAATTAGCAGAATGTCATCTACATAGAGCAGTAGAAAAACCACTTTCCCATCCTTAATGTGTTTGTAAACACATGGTTTATCCACATTTTGTGAGAACCCATAAGTCTTGATCACTTGATCAAATCTTATGTTCCAAGAACGAGAAGCCTGCTTAAGTCCATAAATTGATTTTAGCAGCTTACAAACCTTACCCTCTTGACCCGCGACCTTGAACCCGTCTGGTTGTTCCATATAAATGGACTCATCAAGATAGCCATTCAGAAAAGCTGTCTTGACATCCATCTGCCAAATCTCGTAGTCGAGAGCGACAGCTATGGACAAGAGAATCTGGATGGACTTAAGCATGGCTACAGGCGAAAAGGTTCCCTCATAATCGATTCCTTCCTTTTGCGTTTAACCCCTGAGACTGTTGTTCAGATTTGTTTGCTTTTTCTACACCGATCGGAATGGTTTCGTTTGGAACCTCCGGAGTGAACGGATCACCCCTTAACTCCTCAAGCCACACTTTGCTTCGAGGTTTAAAGTCGTCCATGTAACTCTCCTCAAGGAAAGTTGCATTAGTTGAAACCACGACTTTATTTTCCTTAGGGTTATAAAAATAACCCCCTTTAGTCCCTTTTGGATATCCTATAAACACGCAAACTTCCGAACGTGCTTCCAACTTATTCGGATCCTTAAACAGGACATGAGCTGGACATCCCCATATGCGAATATGGTTTAAGGATGTCTTCCATCTTGTCCACAACTCGTGAGGAGTTTTAGGGACTGATTTTGAAGGCACATTGTTCAAAAGATAACATGCGGTTTGTAGTGCATATCCCCAAAAGGATAAAGGCAATGATGAATAACTCATCATGGACCGAATCATGTCCCACAAAGTCCTATTTCTTCTCTCTGCTACGCCATTCTGCTGCGGAGTGCCTGGCGCAGTCTAATAGGATAAAATCCCATTCTCTAACAAGTGTCCAAAGAACTCATCAGAAAGGTATTCCCCACCTCGATCAGATCAAAGTGCCTTTATGGGTCTACCCAATTGCTTTTCCACTTCAGCCCTGAAACTCCCTAAACTTATCATAAGTTTCGCTTTTGTGGTGCATTAGGTACACATATCCATATCTTGAGTAATCGTCAATAAAAGTGACGAAGTACTCATACCCTCCTCGTGCCCGGATGTTCATCGGTCCACAAACATCACTATGCACAATTTCTAGAACCCCTTCGGCCCTATTGCCCTTAGACCCGTATGGTCTTTTGGTCATTTTACCCTCCAAACAAGATTCACATTGAGGTATAGATTCCACCTTTAAGTGACTTAAGGGTCCATCCCTTGCCAACCTTGGAATCCTATTCAGGTTAATATGGCCAAGGCGCAAATGCCAAAGATAAGTCTTATTAGAGTGAGAAGTTTTAAGCCTTTTTGAGTCATTATCATTTATCTCAGCATTAAGCAATAAGTCCATCTTAGGTTTGATAAAGTATAGATTATTTTGCATCTATCTAGAACAAATAAAAGATTTGTTTTTACGAATCACCACTTTTTCATTAAAAGATACCACGTAGGAGTCTTTAAATAAAGGAGATACAGAAATTAAATTCCTTTTAAATTTAGGAACATAAAAACAATCTCGCAAAATTAAATTCCTATAATTATCAAAATAAAGATGGACATCTCCCACTGCTTCCGCTGAGACCAAGGATCCATTGCCCATCCGAAGCGTTAAGTCTTCACGAAGTAGACTTCTCGTTTCTTTGAATCCCTGCAGAGAAACACAAACATGATTAGTTGCACCAGAATCTATGACCCAGATGTCATTGGATTCCTCAACCAAACAAGTTTCTAAATATAGAAGATCACACCTACCTCCCTTGGAAAGGAAGTCCTTGCAATGCTTCTTTATATGCCCGACCTTACCACAGAAGAAGCACTTAAGCTTCTTTGGGTTCTTCTTCTTGCTCTTGGTAGCAGCAGGAATAGAAGATTTCCCACTCTTGGCCCGTTGCTTCTTTCCATTCCCAGAGTTAGGGTTGGAACCATAAGTAGCTACCATATTGGCCTTAACACCAACAGGAGACTCCCTGATCAACAGTTCAAACTCCTGTAACTGTTTCATCAGTTCTGTCAAGGTCATGTCCCATCTATTACTTAAATTAAAAGTAGCTCTAAACAGAATAAATTCCTTAGACAGAGTCTCAAAGACCATAGTCATCTAAGTTTTAGCATCGATGTCGGCTCCATTGGTTTGAGCCTCAGCGAGGTAACCCATGACCAACATCATATGCTCCTTTACAGACGTCCCCGGTCTCTGTCTACAGTTTAAGAGTTTTCGAAGCGCCCCTTGCCGCTTTGTTATGGCCTGGCCTCCAAACATGTCCTCAAGATTATCCAAGATCTGCTTCGCAGTCTCATAATCCTGATGTTGAGCCTGTAGCACGTTGTTCATGCTAGCCATAACATAGCAGCGGGCCTGATCATTAGCATCTTTCCAGCGGTCGTACACTTAAAATAGCTCATTACTTGAGTCTCCCGTAGGCTCGGGAGGACAAGGAGTTGTCAGAACATATTTCAGTTTCTCAAAGGAAAGGACGATGTCCAAGTTTCGTTTCCAATCGTTATAGTTCTCACCAGTTAATTGGTTTTTGTCAAGTATCGATGATAAAGCGTTTTTAGACATTTTCAATCTACAATAAAGAATCATATACCAAATATAAGCAAACATATATAATAATTTAGTAAGATAACACAATCATGTAAAAACATACAAATGTGATTATGTCAAAACCTTGAAAATATCACAACCTTACAACGATAATTCCCAACTCATAATTCAACAAGCTCCTAGGGGAGTCATGTCGAATTCAATCAGGAACACGGATCCCCTCCTGATTAATATATGCCATCCAGGACCCGTATGATCCAGCATATACTAATAATCGTTTCTTTGGCCATTAATTTTATTAACAGAGCTCGTAGGGGAGGTTAATAATAAAATTAACGTGAGTGTATAACCACCGTTTCAATATTTTATCCATGATTTATAATCACCACCTAGGGGTGTGCAACCATAAATCATACTAAAATACCTTATCCTTTCAGAGATCCAATCTGGTACATGATAGAAATCCCTTCCTAGGGGTCGGGACCACCATGTTCTTCCTATGGACCAACGATGGAGGCCTTAGGTCCTCTCTTCAAAAACCTTCTCCCACTCAATCTTTTGAAGTCAAGGTTTTATTTTAAAATTATGCATGAACAATTTTAATATGAGCGGTACTCCCTATCCTATATAACATGTTATCAATATACATGGTAAATCATATTATAATGCAGACAAGCAAAGCTACAAGCAAAATAATAATAACCGTAATATTATGGTTCCACCCTAGAGAATAGAAAAATAAGATTACAAGAGAATAATCGAAACATTTTTCGATTCTTCATCCTTGAATCCTCAAGCCGTATCCTTCTTCATGTAATATCCATCTTCAAGTCTTCAATCCCGTATGAATCGAATACTTCATATTTTCGGTCATATCCAAATTTAATGTTTCTCAGAATCGTCCCAAAAAATAAAATTAAAACTGCACCGAAAAAATTACACCTTTTCTAGACACCCGGCAGCTCTCGGTCGGCAGGCCGATCTGGGTGATCGGCCTTCCGATCATGTAGGTTCGGCCTGTCAAACATGAAGGTTCAGCCTGTCGGCAGAGCACCAAAATTTCTGCCCTACTGTCGGCCTGCCGGACCACACGTCCAGCCTGCCGATCTGTGACCTTCGGCCTACCGAACTGTTAGGTCCGGCATGCCATCCGAGCAGAAAACCCTCAATCCAGAAAATACAATTTTAATGCAATTCATCAATTTTATTTTTAACAATTCAAAAACATAAAATTAGAGACTTAGGAAATACCTGGAGGCGCCATCATCAATCTTCTAGATCCAACTTTTCGATCCGTCTTTTCTGAATAATTATTCAATTACAAAATTCTTGCAAATTAAAAATTAAATAACAATTCCTAGACGGAGATGATAGTCCGCCATCTAATTACATGAAAAACCTAGATACACATTCTAACCTCTAAGGAACCATAACCGGTATTAATTAATTAATAAATAATTAAACAATGATTTAATTAACCATAATTAATTAATAAACATTCACCACATAATCCATGACAACATATATATTATATAGAAACCTAGAGTGCCATCTCTCTATAAAATTCAATTCAAGCATAGGAGAGATTAAGATCACAAAATTTATGCATATAACATTATCACAAACTTGCAAATTTATGTAAAAACCTCAGCTCTGATACCAATTGTTGGAAACAAAATACGCAGCGGAATTTTAAAAAAAATTTCTCATCAGAGTAATTTCCAAAATACAAGTTTGACATGTTATATGTATAAATTAGACAGATCTTACTAACCTCAGTGTGCCGAAGAACCTCCGAAATTCGTGTAGAGAAGTAACGTTCTAGAAGAGCCTCAACCAACTGGTCTTCTTTGCTATTCTCTATCCACGATCGGAGTGAGTGTGGGGTCACACGTACAGCTCTTCCACCGATGACTCTCCTTCCAACCAATCGAGAGAACCCAAAGCTAGTGTTCTTGATTTGTGAAGAAAAGCTCTCAGGGAGTTTTCAGATGCTCACCAGAAGAGTATCACTCTTAATCTCTCAATTGATCTGAGTAACTCATGAGACTTACTCCCTGTATATAGCGATTGATCCTGGGGTCAGTCCATATCAGATTAGGTCTCAAAAACTAGAAACAGAATCAAGTTCGGATCAATATCTGATAAGATCCGCGTGAAAACGTGTAATCTTATCTACCGCTGATCGGCAGGCCGAACATTCTGATCGGCAGGCCGAACATGTATTCGGCAGGCCAAACTCCTGAGAAAAAATCTCCGTGAATCTTTTATTTTCCACCCGAGATTCTAAAGGATAAAGTCTCAGTTTTGATTCAAATAACCCAATAGAGAAGTTATCTGATCAAAACAAACTTTATCAAGATAATCTCTAAGAAAATAAATCAATTCACAATAATTCTACAAGTTTATCTTGATCTAATTTGTCAAAAAATTAAATCAACCGATAAACAGACAAGAATTATCTGATCGCAATAATTCAACAAGTTTATCTTGAACTAATTTCTTACAAAATTAATTCAACCGATAAACAGACATGAATTATTTGATTCTTACAAATTTTAAACCAATCTGATAAAAACGACATAAGTCACCAATTATTGGAAAAGCATGTCGTGTCGTTACAGGACTTTGTGAGCTAGCAAAGGGGACCAAAATTGACCTATAAAGTTCAAGCTCATGATAATTATGAAACCCAATATCCCAGATATACATTTCACAATTATCAACTCCAACGCTACTCCACTAAAAGCTTGGAGCTGCACTCTCGAACTTTATAGAATTACGAAGCTCGTGTAGCTAAGTCTCCATGACATATCATAGTGCATCGTATCCCCATATGATAATCCATAATTGGCTTAAGGACAAGTTCTGTCTTACCTTCCTGATTATTTTTATCTTACGTTCCATTGTCTCACTATTAGAAAACTTACCATCCAAAGATAGTATACCATTCGGTTACACCTATGTATCCAAATGGTTGAGCGCTCCAGTTTTTCAATTATAGGACAACGCATATAAGAGGATATCATTACTCCTAAAGAGGAGCTATGGATTCCATATCTATGAATAACAAGTCTACGCTATCAAGAGTCATGCCTCCAACGTACCGGCATGCATACCACTATAGAGATGTGGGAGTCACCCATTGGTACATCAAAAGACACAAATCGAGACAACGGGCCCACTATTCATCTCAAGATTAAGATACAATACAAATGACTGTCTAAAGTGAATCGATTTGTCAAGACAGAATTATTAATCCAAATCAATTCACTTTATGTCCCGATCCAACACATCGTCACCTATGACAACGTGCCAATGTTTCTATTCACAGAGTCCAACTCCGATGGCCAAGACAAACCATCTCCCAAAAGGGATATAGACAACATAACAATCTTTACATGAATAAAGCGCCCAACTTTATTCCCTTGATTGCTGATCATATGTTTTAGACCATCACCTTAAGAATCGTGTCTACCGCATAATCATCCCATCATATGCCCAATTCTTAAGGTTTAGATTGACAGTCTCGGACTACTGTTTGCTTATCATACATTTAACAAATATAAATGTAAAGAGGACAAGATTTGGTATATAGATAAATGAATAAATTCTTTATTGATAAAAATGTCTCCCAAAACGTATTACATTTTTACTCCTTAGGGCATACATGTCTAACAGTACCAACCTCCAAACCCACAAGGAGGCTCCATGTTAAAATAATGAATGATCTTGGTGTCGTTGGGACCTCGCGAACCCTAACTTCCCAAGACTTGCACGTAACTGGTACGATCACTCGGGCCCAAAGTAAGAAGATAAGATATCGCTTAAATAATTAAGTATAAATCAAGTTGATAAGCAAGCATAAAATGCTCATGCATATTTTTATTAAAATGATTTTTAATTATGTTTTGCGAGACTAATTTCCTACTTGCTGAGTGAAAGCTCATTTAAGTATGTTCATGCTGTAGGTAAAAAAAAACCTGTCAGCAACACTTGATGGGCAATGGTAAGCGGCGGATGAATGGTGAAGATGGGAATGGATACCACTCATGCAATGTAATATTTTCGCATTATTATTTTACGAATTTATGCATGTTTTATTTTACAAAATTTCGTATGTTTACACCTTACGAAAATTATGTGCATATGAATAAGTAAATAATTTACGTAATCATGTTTTAAAAACCGAGATCATGATTACGTAATCTTAGTCTAGAGGATTTCAAGGTTTAAAAATGTTGCAATAGACAATGCAACAAATGCATGAAATTTTTAAGAAAGAAAATTATAAGTTTATTTGGAATTATAAAGGATTATGGGAGTTTTACACTAAGTTAAGAAATGAATTTTATGAATATGTTTTATGAAATCATTATGAAAGTTTAAAAGAAAAGCTTTAATAAATTAGTATCTTAAACTTAAAAGTTAAGTTATAAGAAATTATGTTTTGTTTAGTTTAAAAAGGGTTAACTTTTAAGAAAACAATATGTTATTTTTAAGATGTTAAAATTATAAGTAAAATATATAAATAATTGTTAAGAAAGTTTTAAAGAGCATTAAAATGGGATTTTATTTCAATATTTAATTTAAAATTGTTTTGGAAATAGTTTTATTTAAATTAAGAAATGTCTTTAAAGTAATAGTTGCTAATTAATTATTCTTATGTTTAAAAAAAAAAGTTCAAGAAAATTACTATGGTTATGTTTCAAGAAAATAATGTTATCAGTTATGTAAAGGATCTTGCTTTTGGAAATTATAATTATGTTAAAACGTAATGAATATTATTACGTTATTATCACATTTGAGAAATTTATGTATTATGTTAGGTTTATGCAATTAAGTTTGAGGAATGATTATTATATCTTTTAAGGTTATATGTTGAGAATTCTTTCTCTTCAAGAATTCATTTGCTACTAAGTTTTAGGAAACAATTATTATTTCCTCTAAGGTTTTATGTTAAGGATTGCACAACAAGTATCCATTAAAAAAAATTATTCCAAAATTTCTGAAATTTATTCGTAAGCATGTTTAAGTTCATGATCATGTTTAAGTTAAGTGACAACCACGTAAGGAGGGTCGTCACAGTACTATTGGCTTTGTGGAAAATCACTCCACTGTAAAAGAGGAAATGTAATAAGATTAGAAAAAAAAAATAAAGTAATATGAATGAGGATCACTCTTTTTTTTTTTTTTTAGTGTTTATTTATCTATTCAATGGTGTAGTGAGAAACAATCAAATAAGATTAGGAAAAAAAAAAGTAAAGTAATATGAAAAAGTTTAGAGCTGCTTGATTCTTGATAGCTTTTTCCCGATTTTTCTTTTTATTGCTTGATGTATTAAATTAAAGATTAATGCCACGTTGGACACAAATGTAAGATATAGTCTAAACACAGCTTTTTTCTCATATTAAAAAAAGGTTTTTTCTTTTAATTTTTATACCATGTAATTTGAAATTTTGAAAAGATCATTCCTTGTATTTTTAACCGTATTATACATTCATGTTTTAAGATTCATGTTAAATTCTTATTTTTTAGGTCAAGGTTAATCGACTATGAAAGATTAACATCTAAACATTCAACATATTTGAAATTATTTTTTCTTGATCCTTTTTTTTGATAAGCGTATTTAGTTTTTTTATTTTCAAAATTGAGTTTTGATCAACAAAAGATGAGAGTTGTGTACAATTTCAAAATCTGAAGATATAATTGTGATACAATAATTTAAAAATATAAGGTTTGAATAACATTTTTTCTTTATTTTAGGGCAAGAGATAATATATCCCAACAAAATTTGCACCTATTGAAGGGCCCACCCATCCAAAAATGATTTGCGTTTGCATGTTGTCCCACACTATATAAAGAAGTCTCACAGCCACATTATCCAAACAGCCAACCTAGCTTAAGAGAGCTTCTAGTAGAATTGAGGGCTTCTAGTAGAATTTGCAAACCTCAAATTAAAGTGTCTCTCAATGGCCGAATCTACAGCTGATTTGCAAAGCTTAATTAGATCAAATTTTTGTTTCTTAGCTGTTGATCCACACATGGAACTGCTAACCCAATTTTCTGGGATCGGCAGCCGAATTAGTGTCAATCATGTTAGCGAAAATTCAAGCCTATTGGACTCTTTTTCAAGGGACAACTTGTGTGGCAATCCAGCACCTGATCAACTCCCACGAAACTTGGCCCAAATTTTCCTCGGAAAATACGGTTCTATCTATAGTAATAATAATAACCAGCTTTATGCTACTTATAATTCCTCTGAAGAGAAGAGCTTAGGATTAGTGTCTTCTACTCTAGTTTCTGAAACTGGGACAAAGAAGAGAAATGTACGTCTTAATTTGGTCTATATATCTATCTTTTGCGTGTTGATCAATATATATATATATGTAGTAGTACGCAGCTTTTTTATTGGTTTTCATCTCTCTCTCTCTATATGTATATATGTATGTGTGTGTGTGTGTATATATATATATATATTTGTTTTGTGGTTGATGTGCAGGGCTCAAGGAAAAGAAAGAGAGTGAAAAGCAATGACAAAGAAGAAGAGAAATCACCAAAGGAATTGGCTCATGTTAGAGCCAGAAGAGGGCAAGCCACTAGTAATCACAGTCTAGCTGAAAGGGTAAATTAATATATATATATAGGAACAATTTTTATTTTCAAAAGAAAAAAAAGAACCCAAAAAATGCAATTAATTGTTTTTTTTTTTTTCTCTCTCTGCAATTAGTGGGGTGATCATGAATTTATTTTTTGTTAATCAGGCTAGAAGAGGAAAAATCAATGAAAGACTCAGATGCTTGCAATCCATTGTCCCAGGATGCTACAAGGTAAAATATATAATTATCAATAATTTCAGCAGAGAAAAAAAAAGGTCACTTTCAAAGTACTTGTAAAATTGTAACATAAATTAAAAATATAATGATGAAAGAAGCATAAATAAAAAATTAAATTGTATGGCACTTGATGAAATTGCAGCCTATGGGTATAGCAGTTATGTTGGATGAGATTATTAATTACGTGCATTCCTTGCAAAATCAGATCGAGGTTTGTAAGTTTTTCTTCTTCTTTCCCTCTATTTTTTTTTTAGGTTAAAAATAAGAATATTTCAAACAATAAACAATTCTTGTTTTTTCATTTGTGAATTCAGTTTCTTTCGATGAAGCTGACTGCAGCAAGTGCTTTTTATGACTTCAACTCAGAGACGGCTGCCATAGAAAGAATGCAGGTGTTTATTCCTTTTTAATTTCGTTATAAAACTAAATTAATTTATTACAATTAAAAAAATCCAGATTTTTTGGAATAATATTAGCTTATGTCAATGTCCATATATCTCAAGATGCAAAGTAGATTACTAAATTAGGACATAAAATATTAATAAAACAAGTAATATAATAGTTCCGTGTCTCCACTCACTTTTTGAAATTTTAGTTTTATTCTTAATTTTGTATAAGATTTTAGGTATGTCTTCACTAATTTTAGTTGTGCTTTTATCAATTTTAGTTATGCTCTTACTTCATAAGAGAAATTATAATTGTGCCTTTATTTTGTAGTTAAAATATATAATTTATATCCCTATTTAATAAAAAGCTATTTTTGATTTTTTTTTTATAGGCTCCCATTGGTAATATTTTTTTACCCCCGCCACTGATTAGGGACGTAAATATTTTGGTATTCAACACTTGGGGATGGGTTCTGTTGTTTCAGACTGAAAATCTGCTGGCCATCCAGAATTTTGTCGAATTGATCAAAAAACCAAGTCAAGCTTAAATTTATGTATTGTCATTGTTGATGTTTATAATAGAACGAACATGAAGAAGTCGTTAATTGTGGAAATAAAAATAGTGAACAATGACCGTATACGGGTCCTAAATTATTAAGGCATATCTACCAACTGCCAAGGTTCTTATGGTCCACCTGTAAGGAAGGCGGGATTAATTCAAATGGTGGGGCAACAGGGAGAAATGATAGGCAAAAAGATAACAAGCTCAAAGCCACAAAAAGGATTTCACTTTAAAAGAAAATTACACGTTGCACTGCACTTAAAAAAAAAAAAACGTTTACATGTTGTTTGGTGCATATGTTTACAGTTGTTTAAACTTTAAAGCAGTTTAAATTGGTGTGTAATAAAGTAATAATTGAGGACAGTTTTAACTATAGAGGTAATTTTAAACCAATCAAAACTATCAAAAACTAAACGTTACCCCCTTCAAGTTCACATGGTTTGAATGATTTTTTATGGTAAAAACCATTTTCATGCCCGTTATTCTTTCATAAACCATAATTTTTCAAACTCCAATTCTCGTTTGAAACTTGATGTGATATTTTATTCTCGTTTTAAAACCTTACATTTCAAATACCAGTTCAAAACTACCGTTTAAACAACAAAGTTTAAAACCTACAGTTCAAATTATAAAGTTCTCAACCACACTATTCCGAACCTGCACACCAAACAAACTTTTATTTATGCTATATTTAAAAAAAATTATGCTATATCATTTAAACATATATGGTATTTATAAAAGTAAGTTTGAAAAGATAATATCTATGAAAATTTCCTTGGTATTTTCTGGATATTTCACTTAATGATTGAACGCTAAATCTAGTTATGGTTGGTTGTTTCTTCTCAAGTTAGTCATACCATTATACAGTTCAAACGAAGCTACTTAAGCGTGGAACTTTTTTTTGTTTTGGGGACTATTTAGGTTGTGAACAGTCTCATCTATCAACTTCGCTGAAGAGCATGCTTTTCTAAAATTGCACATCATAATTTGACTTCTAGTCTAGTAAAAAAGAAAGAAAACAATAATAGTAATAATGATAATTTGCTTCTTATTTTGTCTTAAGATATTATTATGTTTAAAAGTGGACGTTTGTGTGAATCAACAATTAATTACTTCCTTTCTGATTTTGTTTTGGTGCAGTGTGCTTGGAAGGACATGGATGGCTTTGCATAGGAGAATTCTATAAATTATTTTTTCCTCTTATTTCACTCCTACTCCTAATATTACAACGTTAACATTGCCACAACTTGAACTGATTTTCTTTTTAGCTTTGTAGCGTCTTTTAGGCTATATTTGATACTGTGTTAAAGTTCCGTATTGTAAAATAATACAATAATACAATGTTTGATATTATCATTGTATTGTATAATTTAATACATATAGTAAATTAATACAATAAATGTTGTATTATGGAATTCGGCCCATTTTTGATGTATTGTATTATATTTTTTATCAGAGTTGGATCCAACATGTTGTTAGGGGCGGTTGGAGTTAGGCCAATACAGAATTGGGCCGAAATCTATAATTTTTGTAAAATTTGAGGGTACATTTATATTTTTTAAAATTACAATTTAACCCCTCAACTTTTTTAAAATTATTTTTTGACCTCATATTTTTTTAAAAAAAATTATGTTTTTGACCATATATTTTCTTAAATTTACTTTTGACCTTTTAAATCTAATAAAATTATATTTTGACCTAAAAATTTTTAAAATTTTATTTTAGTCCCTCAAACTTAAAAAAATTACATTTTAACTCTTATACAATATGTTATGCACTAATCACTTATCGGATTATGATAATACAATACAATACAATATAATCTAATACATCTTTTACAATACACTATAATATGGTCTACCAAACATAGCTTTAATGAACTTAACAAGATAGCAATTACAACCCAAGAAGTAGCAAGGCACAAAGACAATTCTCTTATTTTCTTAAATTTTCTATTGATCTTGCTTCTTTTTTGCCCCGTGACGTTAAATAGTCGAAAGAATAACTGGTTGTTTTATAATGAATAAGACCGAACCAAGCTATAGTATAGAAGCATCAGATCTGAATGTTGCAGACGCTTTTCAATACACTGCTCTGTGTGTAGTGATTGTGTTCAGGTGTGTTATCATCTCCCTAGTAAGCTATAAACGATGATTGTCTGTAAACAAAAAGTTATATGGGACGACACTGATGATGAAGGGACTGAACTGTGATTAAACTAATTCTTTCCACCTTTTCTTTTAAAAATAAAAAAAATAAAAATAAAAATTGGGCTGTTATGCAAGCAATCACGTGATTAAAATGATTGTTTTCTTTTCCTTCATAGGCAAGCAACTCAGATGGTTAATTTATCCCTTCAAAAAAATGATTCAGGTTGTGCTCAACAATAACAAAAATTACAGCGTTGTTAGCACGACGCTCTAACCAACTGAGATGATAGGCCGTTTCAGATTTAAACTAAAGAATATTTACGCAACTACTTTTTTTATATTGGGATCCTAACACTTCCGCTGTTATTCGTTGGAAGACGAGTGTATAACATAATTACTTTTTTTTTTTTTTTTTTTGCTGAGTATGTAACATAATTACTTGTAAGGATGCTAATGTATCTTATATTTTTTTGTCATAGCAGAGTTAACGAGACAACTGGTCCAATTATATTTATTAAATTAAAATATGACTTTAGTTTGTAAAAATTTTACAAATATCTTAAAATGATATTATTAAAATTATTACTATGTAATTATATAGTCCAATATATATATCATTAAGATAATTACGATGTTATTAAAAATATTTTTAAGATATTTTAAATATTGTGTTAGATTTTAATTTCATAACAATAATTTGTTTATATATTATAATTTTTTCTAGAAAAAAAATTAAAGATAAGAAAGTTTGAACTTTAGGCCTATATGAAACTTCCGCTAGACTAAAACCTTTTTTTTTTTTTTTGAAAGTACTAAGCCTACGTACATTACATTTATAATCATATGAAACATTAACAAATTGCTGTTACAAGCATTAATCAAATGTTACCGCAAGACTAGAAAACTTGGGAAAATTAATGAGACTGCCGAAGAAAATTCACTTTTTTTTTTTCTTTTTCCATGGCATTTTTCTTTTTCCATGGCATACAGATTACTACACTGAAATCAAAATCTTACAAGAAACAAATAGCATATCGAAATTTTCAGCTAAAATTTGCAATGAAAGGAAGCCAGATGAAAAAAGAATTCCAAGCAAAGCCATCAAAAGCTATTAATATTGCAATCCAAAACCGGCACAAATTATAATCCTCCGCAAATAAACTCATGTAGAAATTGCATATGGTGGTTGAAGTTTGTAGTTTATAGTTTATAGTTTATAGAAACCGCCACAAATTAGAGTTTATAGTTTTCAAATTTTAAAAGAGTGGCCGAAGTTTAATCTGAGCCATCTCCATCTCTCTTTCCCGTCTCCCTCCATTCTTTTTCCCCTCTCTCTAGTCTCTACGCTTTTCCCTTCACCTCACTGCCGGCAAAATGAAAACTACCTCCGGTGTTAGACCTACCCCCTGCAAGGAAAGGGACTTGTTAAAGATGAACAGATAAGTAACGATGCTCCCAATGTGACCTTGAAGTCAGCATCACGGGGGAGACCGCCTAAGATAGAGGACCTTGTTGATGACGGAGAACTGTCCGGAGCAATTGCAGGCGACAGGAAAAAGGTTCTCCAGAACAATTGCAGCCGATGGAAAAAGGGTTTCAGAGATCTTGAGGTCTATTAGATAATTGCTAACGAAATTTGCTTTTGACTTCTGGATTTTTCATTATAAACTTATAGTTGGCAATGGAGTTTGGAGTTTATGAATAACTTATAATCGGCCATTTCCTTCATGAAAGCCCTTGAACCGGATAAATAGGCACAAATCCCTAAACCCTTAAGTGAAACAAAAGAATAAAAAAGCATTTTTGTATCCATTGCAAGTCCAAAAAGACCCAGGTATCCGTCAAAAAGACTAAAGAGCTAAATGTAAATTACAATAAAAATCACTGGGAGTAGGCCTTCTACAAAAATTTATTGCACCATTGCGAGCTGCCATCCGGCTTAGTACTACTAAGTACGGCGTCTTTTTGGGAGTCTGCAGCCGTTATGGGGTTTTCTGGTTGTATCTTCAATGTATACTATTGGGTTTTGATCCGTCCGAGAATTGGTATACCCCTCTCTCCAGCTCAAGATTGCTTGCTTCTTCTTTTTAAAGAACGTAAACCCTTTAACCTTTACCACAACTGACTTTAACCCGAGATTTCTAGACATTCTTCCAACATGTTCTGCCACAGCCTCACCAGAATATCGAGTCGGTTTTGATCCTTTCAGTCCTGGCACTGATCCCAACGAAGCCCCAAACTTTTTGTTCCCCTTTGAATCTGTCACAGTAACAAAACTATTGTTACGCATCAGCTTTATGTGGACAAAATCAGCATTTCTCTCAATGCTATATCGAGGATGTCCCATGGCGTTCCTATCTTCTGCCTCAATAATATCCCTTACGAAATTCATGGGATTTCCCCCTCCCCTCGGGAAATCTTTCCGAGCATCAGAATGCATGGATGAAAGGAAACTAAAAGCATATGGAGCAGTAGCATTCCTCTTGAAATGCATAATACTGGAACTCAACCCTGAGCGTCCATTCAGTCCCCCTACATGGTGTAATATCTTTCCCCTCAGAATGTTAGCAGAGGATTTAGAACCGTCTTGGGAACTCTCCTGAGGACCTGTAATACCGAGGATGTAACACACAATTATCTAAAAGGTAAAACATTTACAGGTTGACTTCCATTAGAACTTCGAATGGTGTAACCCATCATACAAATTTCATATTAATAACTTGTGTAAAAACTTTCAGGAAAGTTATCTCCAGAATTTTCTATGTCAAAAACCAAGTTCCTTGCTACGCGACAAATATTGCATATTCGGGGTGAAAGTACGAAAAAACGAACAGCTACTACCATATATTACTGCGGTTAAGACTTACAGCATTCTATGTTTTGTCAAGAAAACAAAAGACCACTTGAACCAATTAAGAAAATGAAAAATATGCAAAGTCCATAAATAAGTTGTGCAAGAACCCAAATTCTCACATAGAGCGAGAGTCCAACAATCATACCTTCAAATTATTTCCTAATTGATTGAAAAGATTATTTAAATATTTCTAACTTCTCATGAACCTATCATTATTCAGTAAATTAATCAGAACATGGAAATAAAAACCCCAATCTGACCAAATAATGCCAGACCAAAAAAATGCGATTTTGTTATTACAATGCATAATTCCTTTATAAATTGGCTAACAAATACAATAGAATCTCCAAATGGTGCTCAAATTCAAACTTCGAAACTTCAATTGAGAGCAAAAGTTCCTCAAAGATTCATAAGTCGACCAAAAGACGACTTTGTTTTTCCTTGCTGTGAAAAGAAGTCTTACCATATTTCACCGAAAGAGCAGAGAACGATCTTGAAGCAATAAGATCGCCACGGTCGTGAGCGAGGAGAGAGACAAGAGACAAAGATCGACGGGCATGGCAGATAGAAGATAAAGAAGAATACATCCCTCAATTCTAAATTTTGTTTGGGTTCCTGGGGCTGGGATAGAAGATTGCAAGGAGACACAAATCAACTAAAGCAACAAAAGGCACAAAACGAAACAAAACTAAAGCAAATAAGAAATATACAAAGTTTGAGAGAGAGAGAGAAAGAGATGTATTTATCATACTTAAAAAGTTGTGACAGAGACAATTTTTCAATAAAAATTCTATAATTGAAAAATAAAAGTTCCTTCGTTTCTTTACATGCATATAATGCCTTCTTCGTAAATCCTTATGAAAGGTATTTATCCATCTTAATTCATATTATATAGTAAAATACTACTATTAATACTTTATTAATTTCATTCTTTTCAGGTGAAGTATTCATTTATTTTAATTATAGGGTGCAAATTTACATGTTATAAGGACTAAAGAATTATAAGGGTAAAGAATGGTGCCTAACCAATATCCAAAATCCATATCTAACTCAATGATTTACGCATAAAACAATATGAATGAAAAAAGAATTAACAACATAAAACCAATTATTGACCAAGTCAAAATATTTGTATTAACAATTTGAATAGTAAAAATTCAATCACTTTAACACACTCCATATAGCTCCAGCTATTCGCACTCTCAAAATTTCTCCTCTCTATTCTTGAACATTAGTTGGTATTTCACAAAAATACATAATAAAGGCATTAATCTGACGTAACATTGATCACAGAAGGCAAGAGACAAAAATTGCAAATCGAGCATTCAAATCGTTCTAAACCATGCATGCCATAAACCTAATGTAAAAGCTTCCATTGGTAGCATTACTAAAAAATATATAAATAAGTAACAGTAATAGTAATAACAAAAAATTGTTGTCTTTCTACAAAGGTTGGTAACATATACTCAGATAAGTTAAGGTTTGAGCTTCAAATCTGGTGAACAAACTAAGAAATTGAAATACTAACCTTTCTGAAATTGACCTACAAGCCTTATGTGAAGAAGCTGCAGCCAGATAGTGAGCAATATGTTATTTTGTAAACTCCAGCTTCAAAAAAAAAAAAGCCAAAAAACAAGAAAGCTTTACGGATGCGGGATGTCTAATTCAACCAATTGAATTACCAAAGTAGCATAAGTAATGAAACTGACCAAAACAAAAGGAGCACTTGCACAAAGAGTGGTCAGATTCCATTTCAATCTTAATGGGTTTTCTATAATAATAATACAGAAATACAAAAACCATATTTAACGGCTAAACCAAAATCCACTATTATAATCAAAAAACAAAAACCATTTTTAGGCTTCTTCTTAATTTCCCATGATCCCATCTACTCTTTCTCAAACCAACTTTACCCAGACACCCTTTTAGCCTCTTTTTTAGCACCATGACACCTATTCGGTTTCTGCTAAATATTGGTCTCACTAATTAAGTCACTATTCAAAGACAAAATGATTTCATCATTGTTGATTGGATGAACCTTAACTAAGACAATATTCGGGATGAAAATGAAAAAGTCTCAAAAGGAACAATAAATTAAAGCAAAAAAACTAACCCAGAGACCCCAGAACTAATTCCCATCAAAACTCAAATATTTCCCACCTTTTTAACAGGATCTAGTAATCTCCAAACTAAGATAAATAATCCATTGAATAGATAACATTTTAAGGTCTTAGCTAACCATTAATTGAAACTAATTCAAACAGGAATACTAAAAAAAAAGACCATCCATCAATCTCAAGAAACGGAACCGAGAAAGCACAAACCAATGCAAGAGAAACGTCTTAATCGAAAAACAACATCAAAATATCCACGCAAAACCATTGACAGTAAAATGTAAATAACAGAAGAAGAACTTGACAACATAACCTAGCGATTGAACCCTAAATCCGTGAAAAAAAAATGATGGGTTGTAGGATTAGGGCATTGAAAGAGAGCTTATGCTTGCACTGGAGAACTGAACTGAACTGAGAAAATAGAGAGGCCACAAAAAGAAAGAGATTGGAAGAAATTCGAACGAGCTAGGGAGAGAAAGTGTTACCTCGGAGCTTTACTCGGTCGACGGAGCTTCACCGCTCAGGGTTTTTAGGGTTTTTATCAATAGAAACGATGATAGAGCGACGAGAGAATTTTCCTCCACTTTTAATGTGAAGGGCTGGAAAATTGTTCCTATTTGAATGTAAAAATAAAAAAAATAATTAAAAAAATAAAAAAATCAAGTAATATCTCCATTAGAAAAAGTTTGGCTTAGTGCTTTTATGATCCTCCAAAATTGAATCGAAACCTTTTTTTTTTGTCTTTTTTTCTTTATTTTTCTGAAACTTTTTTTTTTTTTGTACAAAACGTTTTTTTTTCTCTTTTTTCTTGTGGAATATTTTTTTTCTTTTATCAGTTTTTAACTTATTTTTTCTCAATTTTTTCTCTTTTTTTTGTTAACATGCTTTTTTCAACTAGTATAAACTATTAAAAAGGACAAGTCTATAGTCAAGAACTTAGAGATTCTTTGTCAGTGAAGAACAAGTAAACACCATTAGATCAAAATTGAATGGTAAAAAGGATGGAAGGACCATAAAAAAAAACTCAAGATTTGAAAACCCTTCTTCCTCCTCCTCCCTTCTCCACCATATCACCATCAACAAGCCCAACCCTGCGCTTCCACCCACTAACGAGCCCAACCCCATCGTGCCTAGCTCCAGCAAGATTTGAGAAATATCGACCAACCATGAGCAAACCCTAGCTCAACACAACGACGAAGCCCTTCTCCCCTTCAAGAAAAGCCTGAAGACAACAACAACATTGTTTGAGCTCGAGTTTAACGACGACACTGCCTAAGCCCATCGCTCCTTCAAGGAAAGCCTGAAGACAACAACAACACCATCTAAGCTCGGGTCTGATGACGATGCCATCTAAGCCCATTTTTGTTTTTAGATGACGAAGATGTCAGGCTTTCAAATGGAGCAGGCAGAGTTGTCAACGGCAAGATAGGGAGGTGGTGGAGCTTCCAACAACGACTACGCATGGAGAGGGAGATCAGCTGATGATGATGACGTGTGGAGGGGTGAATATGTGACGGCAACTATGGAGTTGAGATGATAGTGTTAAGTTTGTTAAGATTAAAAGTTTGATTAAATCAATAGTTAAGATTTAATTTTTGTTGTTTAATTCCCTACATCCAAGATTATATATTTAACTATAAGCATATTTTCTAATAGCCATTAAATAACTATCCAATGATTAATATTTTTGTTCTTTACTATGGATAATAATAGCATTTCCCACCACCTTTTCCCATAAAAAAAAAATAATTGCGAGCTCTTCAAATTTTTTTTTTTTTTCTTGAAGATCATTAGCACATGTGTATATCATGTGTCATTCAATAAAAGAAAAATAAATCCAAAATTCCCCCCAACTCTCTACCAAAGGTCTTGAAAAGAAAACTACTTGAAAAGTGGGTCATTTAGGATAGCTGTTGCGTTGCTTTTGACCAGTAGAAGAAAACGAACATAAATAAGGCTTTTCAATTTCCGTTTGCATAGAACATGAAAAATATGATTTTAGAAAGGCATTTAATTATATTTGATTAAATAAGTCAAAAGCATATAATACAAGGATATAAATAGAATTTTTAATTTATTATTTACAAATAAAAGATTGAAAATGTAAATAAAAGTTATTTCTTAACTTTTTTTTTTAGACATGAAAGAAGTAATTTGTTACAAAAAAACTTACAAAAACAAAAATTCAATCAATTTGTCTATCAAAGCACGTCAAAAACAACCTTTAGATATAAGCCAAAAACTCCTTATTTTGAGCCACTCTAAATAGGGTCTATATGTGTATAAACATGCACTTAAATAAGCTTCTAAAGAATGTTTCTTTTGTTGAGAGGAAAAAACCTCTGTGCAATTACATTTTTTAGTCTAATGATACTATCACTTCACTTGTATTTTATAAATAACTCAGATATGGGCTTTTCACTTTTTAAACTAATCCTTTTATTTTGAGAAAATTGCATAGAATGCCGTCTTATGAACACTTTATTCATTTTTCCCTTCTTTTTTACTACTCAACAATTCTTTTTTATTATTGATTTTTTAATTTAATTTATCAATTGACATTTTTGTTTCTAAATAATAAACCATATCAGAAAAAGAAAACTCTAACCCAGTTAGTTTCTTTCTCTACCTTACCTCCCTTATCTCTCCTCCTTTCTCTCTTCTCTCTTCTTTGCTCTGATCTGACTTCTCCACCTCCTCTCTCTCTCTCTCTCTCTTTCCTTTCTCTTTGCCCCTTCTTTCTCCTATTTGCTTGCCCCTCTCTTATCTAAGTTTGGCACTAGATTCATAAGCAGATTCATGGCCGACATTCATCGAGATCAAAGCTAAGATTGTCGGTTGTTCCCTCCATTCCAGATCTGTAACTACGACGTCAAAAAGACCAGATTGCAGGCCTAATCCGTTCCATTTTCAAATTGGTTGGCGAGCAACACCTCTTGCGACGGTCTTCTTCTTCGAGTCCAGCACCAAATCGTGATCTCCTCCTTTGCGTGATCTCTTCTTCATGAGACAATCAGAGTCATCGTTGTTCATTGCGATGAAATCAAGTGAGATTAAGTCGACATGAGAAGATCGAGATCATTAGATTTCAATGTATTTGAGATTAATAGTCAATGTACGTTGTTTGTCTTTGATTTTGTTGGATCTCTATTTGTTAGAATGGAAATAGTAGAAAATGTCACTTTTTAAAACTAATTGTAGTAAATAGCAAGTTTTGCAAATATTTGTCGTAAATGTCAAATTTATGGTGTAAACAATTTATTTACCCATTTGCTTACAGTATAAATAACTTTTATGCACATGATAAATGAATTTATAATGTAAATAATGTATTTATCCATTGTTTATTTACATAATAAATAAGTTATTTACAAATATACTAATATTAACTTTAAAAAGTTAAAAAAATCTGACTTTTCCCCATTCTCCCTTGTTAGATTTGGTTGAATTTATGTTTAATTGAGCCTTCAAGTTTTAACGACTTTGTTTGTTCTACTGATTTTTTTATTTAATCTTTTAGTTGGATTTACATTTATTTCTTTTAATTTACTTTAGATCGGATTGTTTCGCATGTAATGGTTAATCATTGATGTGAATTTTATCCCAATAGCGTTCACTATTTTAGAACTTACAATTATTGTATCACTTATGATGTTTTGCATCAATATTGACAATAAATTTTATTAGTTGAAGGTAGATATCTGTGTTAGACATGTATGCCCTAAGGAGTAAAAATGTAATACGTTTTTGGAGACATTTTTATCAATAAACAATTTATTCATTTATATATACCAAATCTTGTCCTCTTTATGTTCATATTGTTGAATGTATGATAAGCAAACAATAGTCTGAGACTGTCAGTCTAAACCTTAAGAATTGAGCATATGATGGACTGATTATGCGGAAGACACGATTCTTAAGGTGATGGTCTAAAAAATATGATCCGCAATCGAGGAAATAAAGTTGGGCGCTTTATTCATGTAAAGATTGTTATGTTATCTATATCCCTTTTGGGAGATGGTTTGTCTTGACCATCGGAGTTGGACTCCGTGAATAGAAACATTGGCGCGTTGTCATAGGTGACGACGTGTTGGATCGGAACATAAAGTGAATTGATTTAGATTAATAATTCTGTCTCGGTAAATCGATTCACTTTAGACAGTCATTTGTATTGTATCTTAATCCTGAGATGAATAGTAGGCCCGTTGTCTCGACTTGTGTCTTTTGATGTGCCAAAGGGTGACACCCACATCTCAATAGTGGTATGCATACCGGTACGTTAGAGGCATGACTCTTGATAGCGTAGACTTGTTATTCATAGATATGGAATCCATAGCCCCTCTTTAGGAGTAATGATATCCTCTTATATGCGTTGTCCTGTAATTAAAAAACTGGAGCGCTCAACCATTTGGATACATAGGTGTAATCGAATGGTATACTATCTTTGGATGGTAAGTTTTCTAATGGTGAGACAATGGAACGTAAGATAAAAATAATCGGGAAGGTAAGACAGAACTTGTCCTTAAGCCGATTATGGATTATCATATGGGGATACGATATACTATGATATGTCATGGAGACTTAGCTACACGAGCTTCGTAATTCTATAAAATTTGAGAGTGCAGCTCCAAGCTTTTAGTGGAGTAGCGTTAGAGTTGATAATTGTGAAATGTATATCTGGGATATTGGGTTTCAAAATTATCATGAGCTTGAACTTTATAGGTCCATTTTGGTCCCCTTTGCTAGCTCATAAAATCCTATAACGACACGCCGTGCTTTTCCAATAATTGGTGACTTATGTCAATTTTATCAGATTGGTTTAAAATTTGTAAGAATCAAATAATTCATGTCTGTTTATCGGTTGAATTAATTTTGTAAGAAATTAGTTCAAGATAAACTTGTTGAATTATTGCGATCAAATAATTCTTGTTTGTTTATCGGTTGATTTAATTTTGGATAAATTAGATCAAGATAAACTTGTAGAATTATTGTGAATTGATTTATTTTCTTAGAGATTATCTTGATAAAGTTTGTTTTGATCAGATATCTTCTCTATTGGGTTATTTGAATCAAAACTGAGACTTTATCCTTTAGAATCTCGGGTGGAAAATAAAAGATTCGTGGAGATTTTTTCTCGGGAGTTCGACCTGCCGAATGACGTGGTCGGCCTGTCAAACTGGCCTGTTCGGCCTACCGATCAGAATGTTCGGCCTGCCGATCAGCGGTAGATAAGATCACGTGTTTTCACGTGGATCTTATCAGATATTGATCCGAACTTGATTCTGTTTCGAGTTTTTGAGACCTAATCTGATACGGACTGACCCCAGGACCAATAGCTATATAAAGGGAGTGAGTCTTATGATTTACTCAGATCAATTTGAGAGATTAAGAGTGATACTCTTCTAGTGAGCATTTAAAAACTCCCTGAGAGCTTTTGTTCACAAATCATGAGCACTAGCTTTGGGTTCTCTCTATTGGTTGGAAGGAGAGTCACCGGTGGAAGAGCTATACGTGTGAGCCCACACTCACTCCGGTTATGGATAGAGAATAGCAAAGAAGACCAGTTGGTTGAGGCTCTTCTGGAACGTTACTTCTCTACACAGATTGCGGAGGTTCTTCGGCACACTGAGGTTAGTAAGATCTGTCTAATTTATACATATAACATGTCAAACTTGTGTTTTAGAAATTACTCTGATGAAAATTTTTAAAATTTCGCTGCGCACTTTGTTTCCAATAATTGGTATCAGAGCCGAGGTTTTTACATAAATTTGCAAGTTTGTGATCATGTTATATGCATAAATTTTGTGATCTTAATCTCTCCTATACTTGAATTGAATTTTATAGAGAGATGGCACTCTAGGTTTCTATATAATATATATGTTGTCATGGATTATGTGGTGAATATTTATTAATTAATTATGGTTGATTAAATCGTTGTTTAATTATTTATTAATTAATTAATACCGGTTATGGTTCCTTAGAGGTTAGAATGTGTATCTAGGTTTTTCATGTAATTAGATGACGGACTATCATCTCCGTCTAGGAATTATTATTTAATTTTTCAATTTGTAAGAATTTTGTAATTAAATAATTATTCAGAGAAGACGGATCTAGAAGACGGATCTAGAAGATTGATAATGGCGTCTCCAAGTATTTCCTGAGCCTCTAATTTTATGTTTTGAATTGTTGAAAATAAAATTGATGAATTGTATTAAAATTGTATTTTCTAGATTGAGGGTTTTCTGCTCAGTCGGCATGCCGAACCTCACAGTTCGGCAGGCCGAAGGTCACAGATCGGCAGGCCAAACGTGTGGTCCGGCAGGCCGACAGTGGGGCAAAAATTTTGGTGCTCTGCCGGCAGGCTAAACTTTCAGTTCGGCAGGCCGAACCTTCATAATCGGCAGACCGATCACCTAGATCGGCCTGCCGACCGAGAGCTGCCAAGTGTCCAAAAAATGTGCAATTTTTTCGGTGTAATTTTAATTTTATTTTTGAGACGATTCTGAGAAACATTAAATTTGGATATGACCGGATATATGAAGAATTCGATTCATATGGGATTGAAGACTTGAAGATGGATATTACATGAAGAAGGATACAGCTTGAGGATTCAAGGATAAAGAATCGATAAATGTCTCGATTATTCTCTTGTAATCTTAGTTTTCTATTCTCTAGGGTGGAACCATAATATTTCGGTTATTATTATTTTGCTTGTAGCTTTGCTTGATTGCTTTGCTTGTCTGCATTATAATATGATTTACCATGTATATTGATAACATGTCATATAGAATAGGGAGTGCCGCTCATATTAAAATTGTTCATGCATAATTTTAAAATAAAACCTTGACTTCAAAAGATTGAGTGGGAGAAGGTTTTTGAAGAGAGGACCTAAGGCCTCCATCGTTGGTCCATAGGAAGAACATGGTGGTCCCGACCCCTATGAAGGGATTTTTATCATGTACCAGATTGGATCTTTAAAAGGATAAGGTATTTTAGTATGGTTTATGGTTGCACACCCCTAGGTGGTGATTATAAATCATGGATAAAATATTGAAACGGTGGTTATACACTCACGTTAATTTTATTATTAACCTGCCCTAGGAGCTCTGTTAATAAAATTAATGGCCAAAGAAACGATTACTAGTATATGCTGGATCATACGGGTCTTGGATGGCATATATTAATCAGGAGAGGATCCGTGTTCCTGATTGAATTTAGCATGACTCCCCTAGGAGCTTGTTGAATTCTGAGTTGGGAATTATCATTGTAGGGTTGTGATATTTTCAAGGTTTTGACACATAAACACATTTGTATGATTTTGCATGATTGTGTTATCTTACTAAATTATTATATATGTTTGCTTATGTTTGGTATATGATTCTTTATTGTAGATTGAAAATGTCTAAAAACGCTTTATCATCGATACTTGACAAAAACCAATTAACCGGTGAGAACTATAACGATTGGAAACGGAACCTAGACATCGTCCTTTCCTTTGAGAAACTGAAATATGTCCTGACAACTCCTTGTCCTCCCGAGCCTACGTGAGACTCAAGTAATGAGTAATTCCAAGCGTACGATCGCTGGAAAGATGCTAATGATCAGGCCCGCTGCTATGTTATGGCTAGCATGAACAACATGCTGCAGGCTCAACATCAGGATTATGAGACTGCGAAGCAGATCTTGGATAATCTTGAGGATATGTTCGGAGGCCAGGCCATAACAAAGCGGCAAGGGGCGCTTCAGAAACTCTTAAACTGTAGACAGAGACCAGGGACATCTGTAAAGGAGCACATAATGTTGGTCATGGGTTACCTCGCTGAGGCTCAAACCAATGGAGCCGACATCGATGCTGAAACTCAGATGACTATGGTCTTTGAGACTCTGTCTAAGGAATTTATTCCGTTTCGAGCTACTTTTAATTTAAGTAATAGACGGGTTATAACATTGACAGTGAGGCTCAAACCAATGGAGCCGACATCGATGCTGAAACTCAGATGACTATGGTCTTTGAGACTCTGTCTAAGGAATTTATTCCATTTCGAGCTACTTTTAATTTAAGTAATAGACGGGATATGACATTGACAGAACTGATGAAACAGTTACAGGAGTTTGAACTGCTGATCAGCGAGTCTCCTGCTGGTGGAGAGGCCAATATGGTAGCTGCTTCTGGTTCCAGTCCTAACTCTAGGAATGGAAAAAAGCAACGGGCCAAGAGTGGAAAGTCTTCTATTCCTACTGCTACCAAGAGCAAGAAGAAGAAGAAGAAGAACCCAAAGAAGCTTAAGTGCTTCTTCTGTGGTAAGGTCGGGCATATAAAGAAGCATTGCAAGGACTTCCTTTCCAAGGGAGGTAGGTGTGATCTTCTATATTTAGAAACTTGTTTGGTTGAGGAATCCAGTGACATCTGGGTCATAGATTCCGGTGCGACTAATCATGTTTGTGTTTCTCTATAGGGATTCAAAGAAACAAGAAGTCTACTTCGTGAAGACTTAACGCTTCGGATGGGCGATGGATCCTTGGTCTCAGCGGAAGCAGTGGGAGATGTCCATCTATATTTTGATAATTATAGGAATTTAATTTTGCGAGATTGTTTTTATGTTCCTAAATTTAAAAGGAATTTAATTTCTGTATCTTCTTTATTTAAAGACTCCTACGTGGTATCTTTTAATGAAAAAATGGTGATTCGTAAAAACAAATCTTTTATCTGTTCTAGATGGATGCAAAATAATCTATATTTTATCAAACCTAAGATGGACTTATTGCTTAATGCTGAGATAAATGGTAATGACTCAAAAAGACTTAAAACTTCTCACTCTAATAAGACTTATCTTTGGCATTTGCACCTTGGCCATATTAACCTGAATAGGATTCAAAGGTTGGTAAGGGATGGACCTTTAAGTCACTTAAAGGTGGAATCTATACCTCAATGTGAATCTTGTTTGGAGGGTAAAATGACCAAAAGACCATACGGGTCTAAGGGCAATAGGGCCGAAGGGGTTCTAGAACTTGTGCATAGTGATGTTTGCGGACCAATGAACATCCGGGCACGAGGAGGGTATGAGTACTTCATCACTTTTATTGATGATCACTCAAGATATGGGCATGTGTACCTAATGCACCACAAAAGTGAGACTTATGATAAGTTCAGGGAGTTTCGGGCTGAAGTGGAAAAGCAATTGGGTAGACCCATAAAGGCACTTCGATCTGATCGAGGTGGGGAATACCTTTCTGATGAGTTCTTGGGACACTTGTTAGAGAATGGGATTTTATCCCATTTGACTGCGCCGGGCACTCCGCAGCAGAATGGCGTAGCGGAGAAAAGGAATAGGACTTTGTTAGACATGATTAGGTCCATGATGAGTTATTCATCATTACCTTTATCCTTTTGGGGATATGCACTACAAACCGCATGTTATCTTTTGAACAATGTGCCTTCAAAATCGGTCCCTAAAACTCCTCACGAGTTGTGGACAAGACAGAAGACATCCTTAAACCATATTCGCATATGGGGATGTCCCGCTCATGTCCTGTTTAAGGATCCGAATAAGTTGGAAGCATGTTCGGAAGTTTGCGTGTTTGTAGGATATCCAAAAGGGACTAAAGGGGGTTATTTTTATAACCCAAAGGAAAATAAAGTCGTGGTTTCAACTAATGCAACTTTCCTAGAGGAGAGTTACATGGACGACTTTAAACCTCGAAGCAAAGTGATGCTTGAGGAGTTGAGGGTGTTGGAAACAAAATACGCAGCGGAATTTTAAAATTTTTTCATAAGAGTATTTTCCAAAACACAAGTTTGACATGTTATATGTATAAATTAAACAGATCTTACTAACCTCAGTGTGCCGAAGAACCTCCGCGACCTGTGTAGAGAAGTAACGTTCCAGAAGAGCCTCAACCAACTGGTCTTCTTTGCTATTCTCTATCCACAACCGGAGTGAGTGTGGGCTCACACGTACAGCTCTTCCACCGGTGACTCTCCTTCCAACCAATAGAGAGAACCCAAAGCTAGTGTTCGTGATTTGTGAACAAAAGCTCTCAGGGAGTTTTCAGATGCTCACTAGAAGAGTATCACTCTTAATCTCTCAAATTGATCTGAGTAAATCATTAGACTCACTCCCTTTTTATACCTATTGGTCCTTGGGGTCAGTCCATATCAGATTAGGTCTCAAAAATCAAAACAGAATCAAGTTCGGATCAATATCTGATAAGATACGCGTGAAAAACGCGTAATCTTAACTGTCGCGGTCGGCATGCCGAACTGTGTGATAGGCAGGCCGAACTGGCCAGTTCGGCAGGCTGAACTTTCTGATAGGCAGGCCGAACTGCCGAGAAAAAATCTCCGCGAATCTTTTATTTTCCACCCGAGATTCTAAAGGATAAAGTCTCAGTTTTGATTCAAATAGCCCAATAGAAAAGATATCTGATCAAAACAAACTTTATCAAGATAATCTCTAAGAAAATAAATCAATTCACAATAATTCTACAAGTTTATCTTGTTCTAATTGTCCAAAATTAAAACAACCGATAAACAGACAAGAATTATCCGAACGCCATAATTCAACAAGTTCATCTTGAACTAATTTCTTACATAATTAATTCAACCGATAAACAGACGTGAATTATTTGATTCTTATAAATTTTAAACCAATCTGATAAATCCGACATAAGTCACCAATTATTGGAAAAGCACGCCGTGTCGTTACAGGATTTTGTGAGCTAGCAAAGGGGACCAAAATGGACCTATAAAGTTCAAGCTCATGATAATTATGAAACCCAATATCCCATATATACATTTCACAATTATCAACTCCAACGCTATTCCACTAAAAGCTTGGAGCTGCACTCTCGAACTTTATAGAATTACGAAGCTCGTGTAGCTAAGTCTCCATGACATATCAAAGTGTATCGCATCCCCATATGATCCTCCATAATCGGCTTAAGGACAAGTTCGGTCTTACCTTCCCGATTATTTTTATCTTACGTTCCATTGTCTCACCATTAGAAAACTTACCATCCAAAGATAGTATACCATTCGGTTACACCTATGTATCCAAATGGTTGAGCGCTCCAGTTTTCCAATTACAGGACAACGCATATAAGAGGATATCATTACTCCTAAAGAGGAGCTATGGATTCCATATCTATGAATAACAAGTCTACGCTACCAAGAGTCATGCCTCCAACGTACCGGCATGCATGCCACTATAGAGATGTGGGAGTCACCCATTGGTACATCAAAAGACACAAGTCGAGACAACGGGCCCATTATTCATCTCAGGATTAAGATACAATACAAATGATTGTCTAAAGTGAATTGATTTGCCAAGACAGAATTATTAATCCAAATCAATTCACTTTATGTCCCGATCCAACACATCGTCACCTATGACAACGCGCCAATGTTTCTATTCACGGAGTCCAACTCCGATGGCCAAGACAAACCATCTCCCAAAAGGGATATAGACAACATAACAATCTTTACATGAATAAAGCGCCCAACTTTATTCCCTCGATTGCGGATCATATATTTTAGACCATCACCTTAAGAGTCGTGTCTACCGCATAATCATCCCATCATATGCCCAACTCTTAAGGTTTAGACTGACAGTCTCAGACTACTGTTTGCTTATCATACATTCAACAAATATGAACGTAAAGTGGACAATATTTGGTATATATAAACGAATAAATTCTTTATTGATAAAAATGTCTCCAAAAACGTATTACATTTTTACTCCTTAGAGCATACATGTCTAACAATCTCCCACTTGCACTAAGTGAGTAAATACTGCAAATTTCGCATCCCCATAGCTTCCACATGCCTTTCGAAGACTCTCCCAGAAAGTGTCTTCGTAAATGGATCTGCTAAATTGTCCTCTGACGCGATCTTGCACACCGTGACATGCCCGCTCTCAGCGAAGTCCTTTATCACATGATACTTCCGATCAATATGCTTACTCTTCTTGTGAAATCTTGGTTCCTTAGTATTAGCTACCGCCGCACTGTTATCACAGTACAGTGATACCGCTTTATCCACACCAGGAACTACCTCAAGATCCCCAAGGAACTTGCGGAGCCACACTGCTTCTTTCAAAGCATCACTAGCCGCCACATACTCGGCCTCCATCGTTGAATCCGAAGTGCAATCTTGCTTCGCACTTCTCCAACTGATGGCACCGCCACCCAGAGTAAACACAAACCCCGATGTCGATTTCCTAGAATCCAGGCAAGATTGAAAATCCGAATCAGTGTATCCTAGAGGAGTTAAATCCTCACCCGAATACACAAGCATATACCCTCGAGTCCTTCTTAGGTACTTGAAAATATGCTTTACCGCAACCCAATGGTTCGGTCCTGGATCCGCCTGAAATCGACTCACAATCCCGACCGCATAGCTAATATCCGGTCGAGTGCAAAGCCTGGCATACATGAGACTACCCACTGCAGAAGCATAAGGTACCTTCTTCATGTATTCTCTTTCTTCATAAGACTTTGGAGAGTCTTTCTTAGAAAGAGTAATTCCAGACCTAGATGGTTGCCTACCTTTCTTGGAATCCTGCATTGCAAACCTCCTGAGAATTTTATCTATGTAGCTAGCCTGTGACAAAGCTATCATTTTGTTCTTCCTATCCCGAAAGATCTGGATACCGAGAACAAAATTAGCCTCACCCAAGTCCTTCATGTCAAACTGCTTGGTCAACCATAATTTGACCGATGACAACGCCCCAACGTCATTGCCAATTAGCAGAATGTCATCTACATAGAGTAGTAGAAAAACCACCTTCCCATTCTTAATGTGTTTGTAAACACATGGTTCATCCACATTTTGTGAGAACCCATAAGTCTTGATCACTTGATCAAATCTTATGTTCCAAGAACGAGAAGCCTGCTTAAGTCCATAAATAGACTTTAGCAACTTACAAACCTTACCCTCTTGACCCGTGACCTTGAACCCGTCTGGTTGTTCCATATAAATGGACTCATCAAGATAGCCATTCAGAAAAGCCGTCTTGACATCCATCTGCCAAATCTCGTAGTCGAGAGCGACAGCTATGGACAAGAGAATCCGGATGGACTTAAGCATGGCTACAGGCGAAAAGGTTTCCTCATAATCGATTCCTTCCTTTTGCGTATAACCCTTAGCTACTAGTCTAGCCTTAAAGGTTTCGACCTTTCCATCCACTCCTCTTTTCCTCTTGTAGATCCATTTACTCCCTATGGGTTTTACCCCTTCGGGAAGATCCACAAGCTCCCATACCCGATTAGTCTCCATAGACTTCATCTCAATGTTCATGGCCTCTGTCCAGAGTCTTGAATCAACATCCTCCATAGCTTCTGCGTAAGTATAAGGATCCCTGTCATGTTCATCCGGTTCAGCCAAAAAGACCTCCCCATTGAACATATACCTCTCAGGTTGACGCCCGATCCTCCCACTACGCCGAAGCCCCTAAGGTTGTTGTTCAGGTTTGTTTGGTTTTTCTACACCGATCGGAATGGTTTCGTTCGGAACCTCCGGAGTAAACGGATTACCCCTCAACTCCTCAAGCACCACTTTGCTTTGAGGTTTAAAGTCGTTCATGTAACTCTCCTCCAGGAAAGTTGCATTAGTTGAAACCACGACTTTATTTTCCTTTGGGTTATAAAAATAACCCCCTTTAGTCCCTTTTGGATATCCTACAAACACGCAAACTTCTGAACGTGCTTCCAACTTATTCGGATCCTTAAACAGGACATGAGTTGGACATCCCCATATGCGAATATGGTTTAAGGATGTCTTCCGCCTTGTCCACAACTCGTGAGGAGTTTTAGGGACCGATTTTGAAGGCACATTGTTCAAAAGATAACATGCGGTTTGTAGTGCATATCCCCAAAAGGATAAAGGCAATGATGAATAACTCATCATGGACCGAATCATGTCCAACAAAGTCCTATTCCTTCTCTCTGCTACGCCATTCTGCTGCGGAGTACCCAGCGCAGTCAAATGGGATAAAATCCCATTCTCTAACAAGTGTCCCAAGAACTCATCAGAAAGGTATTCCCCACCTCGATCAGATCGAAGTGCCTTTATGGGTCTACCCAATTGCTTTTCCACTTCAGCCCGAAACTCCCTGAACTTATCATAAGTTTCGCTTTTGTGGTGCATTAGGTACACATACCCATATCTTGAGTAATCGTCAATAAAAGTAACGAAGTACTCATACCCTCCTCGTGCCCGGATGTTCATCGGTCCGCAAACATCACTATGCACAAGTTCTAGAACCCCTTCGGCCCTATTGCCCTTAGACCCGTATGGTCTTTTGGTCATTTTACCCTCCAAACAAGACTCACATTGAGGTATAGATTCCACCTTTAAGTGACTTAAAGGTCCATCCCTTACCAACCTTTGAATCCTTTTTAGGTTAATATGGCCAAGGCGCAAATGCCAAAGATAAGTCTTATTAGAGTGAGAAGTTTTAAGTCTTTTTGAGTCATTATCATTTATCTCAACATTAAGCAATAGGTCCATCTTAGGTTTGATAAAATATAGATTATTTTGCATCCATCCAGAACAGATAAAAGATTTGTTTTTACGAATCACCACTTTTTCATTAAAAGATACCACGTAGGAGTCTTTAAATAAAGAAGATACAGAAATTAAATTCCTTTTAAATTTAGGAACATAAAAACAATCTCGCAAAATTAAACTCCTATAATTATCAAAATAAAGATGGACATCTCCCACTGCTTCCGCTGAGACCAAGGATCCATCGCCCATCCGAAGCGTTAAGTCTTCACGAAGTAGACTTCTCGTTTCTTTGAATCCCTGCAGAGAAACACAAACATGATTAGTTGCACCGGAATCTATGACCCAAATGTCACTGGATTCCTCAACCAAACAAGTTTCTAAATATAGAAGATCACACCTACCTCCCTTGGAAATAAGGTCCTTGCAATGCTTCTTTATATGCCCGACCTTACCACAAAAGAAGCACTTAAGCTTCTTTGGGTTCTTCTTCTTCTTCTTCTTGCTCTTGGTAGCAATAGGAATAGAAGACTTCCCACTTTTGGCCCGTTGCTTCTTTCATTCCCAGAGTTAGGATTGGAACCAGAAGCAGCTACCATATTGGCCTCTCCACCAGCAGGAGACTCCCTGATCAGCAGTTCAAACTCTTGTAACTGTTTCATCAGTTCTGTCAAGGTCATATCCCGTCTATTGCTTAAATTAAAAGTAGCTCTAAACGGAATAAATTCCTTAGATAGAGTCTCAAAGACCATAGTCATCTGAGTTTCAGCATCGATGTTGGCTCCATTGGTTTGAGCCTCAGCGAGGTAACCCATGACCAACATCATGTGCTCCTTTACAGATGTCCCCGGTCTCTGTCTACAGTTTAAGAGTTTCCGAAGCACCCCTTGCCGCTTTGTTATGGCCTGGCCTCCAAACATGTCCTCAAGATTATCCAAGATCTGCTTCACAGTCTCATAATCCTGATGTTGAGCCTGCAGCACGTTATTCATGCTAGCCATAACATAGCAGCGGGCCTGATCATTAGCATCTTTCCAGCGGTCGTACGCTTGGAATTGCTCATTACTTGAGTCTCCCGTAGGCTCGGGAGGACAAGGAGTTGTCAGAACATATTTCAGTTTCTCAAAGGAAAGGACGATGTCCAGGTTCCGTTTCCAATCATTATAGTTCTCACCGGTTAATTGGTATCAGAGCCGAGGTTTTTACATAAATTTGCAAGTTTGTGATCATGTTATATGCATAAATTTTGTGATCTTAATCTCTCCAATGCTTGAATTAAATTTTAAAGAGAGATGGCACTCTAGGTTTCTATATAATATATATGTTGTCATGGATTATATGGTGAATGTTTATTAATTAATTATGGTTGATTAAATTGTTGTTTATTTATTTATTAATTAATTAATACCGGTTATGGTTCCTTAGAGGTTAGAATGTGTATCTAGGTTTTTCATGTAATTAGATGGCGGACTATCATCTTCGTCTAGGAATTATTATTTAATTTTTAATTTGTAAGAATTTTGTAATTAAATAATTATTCGGAGAAGACAGAACGAGAAGTCGGAACTTAAAGATTGATGATGGCACCTCCAGGTATTTCCTGAGTCTCTAATTTTATGTTTTTGAATTGTTGAAAATAAAATTGATGAATTGCATTAAAATTGTATTTTCTGGATTGAGGGTTTTCTGCTCGGTCGGCATGCCGGACCTCACAGTTCGACAGGCCGAAGGTCACAGATCGGCAGGCCGGACGTACGATCCGGCAGGCCGACAGTGGGGCAGAAATTTTGGTGCTCTGCCGGCAGGCCGAACCTTCATGTTCGGCAGGCCGAACCACCATGATCGGCAGACCGATCACCCAGATCAGCCTGCCGACCGAGAGCAGCCAGGTGTCCAGAAAAGGTGCAATTTTTTGGTGCAGTTTTAATTTTATTTTTGGGACGATTCTGAGAAACATTAAATTTGGATATGACCGGAAATATGAAGTGTTCGATTCATACGGGATTGAGGACTTGAAGATGGATATTACATGAAGAAGGATACAGCTTGAGGATTCAAGGATGAAGAATCGATAAATGTCTCGATTATTCTCGCCGAACTTTCTGATAGGCAGGCCGAACTGCCGAGAAAAAATCTCCGCGAATCTTTTATTTTCCACCCGAGATTCTAAAGGATAAAGTCTCAGTTTTGATTCAAATAGCCCAATAGAAAAGATATCTGATCAAAACAAACTTTATCAAGATAATCTCTAAGAAAATAAATCAATTCACAATAATTCTACAAGTTTATCTTGTTCTAATTGTCCAAAATTAAAACAACCGATAAACAGACAAGAATTATCCGAACGCCATAATTCAACAAGTTCATCTTGAACTAATTTCTTACATAATTAATTCAACCGATAAACAGACATGAATTATTTGATTCTTATAAATTTTAAACCAATTTGATAAATCCGACATAAGTCACCAATTATTGGAAAAGCACGCCGTGTCGTTACAGGATTTTGTGAGCTAGCAAAGGGGACCAAAATGGACCTATAAAGTTCAAGCTCATGATAATTATGAAACCCAATATCCCATATATACATTTCACAATTATCAACTCCAACGCTATTCCACTAAAAGCTTGGAGCTGCACTCTCGAACTTTATAGAATTACGAAGCTCGTGTAGCTAAGTCTCCATGACATATCATAGTGTATCGCATCCCCATATGATCCTCCATAATCGGCTTAAGGACAAGTTCTGTCTTACCTTCCCGATTATTTTTATCTTACGTTCCATTGTCTCACCATTAGAAAACTTACCATCCAAAGATAGTATACCATTCGGTTACACCTATGTATCCAAATGGTTGAGCGCTCCAGTTTTCCAATTACAGGACAACGCATATAAGAGGATATCATTACTCCTAAAGAGGAGCTATGGATTCCATATCTATGAATAACAAGTCTACGCTACCAAGAGTCATGCCTCCAACGTACCGGCATGCATGCCACTATAGAGATGTGGGAGTCACCCATTGGTACATCAAAAGACACAAGTCGAGACAACGGGCCCATTATTCATCTCAGGATTAAGATACAATACAAATGATTGTCTAAAGTGAATTCATTTGCCGAGGTAGAATTATTAACCCAAATCAATTCACTTTATGTCCCGATCCAACACATCGTCACCTATGACAAAGCGCCAATGTTTCTATTCATGGAGTCCAACTCCGATGGCCAAGACAAACCATCTCCCAAAAGGGATATAGACAACATAACAATCTTTACATGAATAAAGCGCCCAACTTTATTCCCTCGATTGCGGATCATATATTTTAGACCATCACCTTAAGAGTCGTGTCTACCGCATAATCATCCCATCATATGCCCAACTCTTAAGGTTTAGACTGACAGTCTCAGACTACTGTTTGCTTATCATACATTCAACAAATATGAACGTAAAGAGGACAATATTTGGTATATATAAACGAATAAATTCTTTATTGATAAAAATGTCTCCAAAAACGTATTACATTTTTACTCCTTAGAGCATACATGTCTAACAGAGGGGTGATCCATTCACTCCGGAGGTTCCGAATGAAACCATTCCGATCGGTGTAGAAAAACCAAACAAACCTGAACAACAACCTCAGGGGCTTCGGCGTAGTGGGAGGATCGGGCGTCAACCTGAGAGGTACATGTTCAATGGGGAGGTCTTTTTGGCTGAACCGGATGAACATGACAGGGATCCTTATACTTACGCAGAAGCTATGGAGGATGTTGATTCAAGACTCTGGACAAAGGCCATGAACATAGAGATGAAGTCCATGGAGACTAATCGGGTCTGGGAGCTTGTGGATCTTCCCGATGGGGTAAAACGCATAGGGTGTAAATGGATCTACAAGAGAAAAAGAGGAGTGGATGGAAAGGTCGAAACCTTTAAGGCTAGACTGATAGCTAAGGGTTATACGCAAAAGGAATGAATCGATTATGAGAAAACCTTTCGCCTGTAGCCATGCTTAAGTCCATCCGGATTCTCTTGTCCATAGTTGCATCTTTCGACTACGAGATTTGGCAGATGGATGTCAAGACGACTTTTCTGAATGGCTATCTTGATGAGTCCATTTATATGGAACAACCAGACGGGTTCAAGGTCGTGGGTAAAGAGGGTAAGGTTTGTAAGCTGCTAAAGTCTATTTATGGACTTAAACAGGCTTCTCATTCTTGGAACATAAGATTTGATCAAGTGATCAAGACTTATGGGTTCTCACAAAATGTGGATGAACCATGTGTTTACAAACACATTAAGGATGGGAAAGTGGTTTTTCTACTGCTCTATGTACATGACATTCTGCTAATTGGCAATGACGTTGGGGCGTTGTCATCGGTCAAATTATGGTTGACCAAGCAGTTTGACATGAAGGACTTAAGTGAGGCTAATTTTGTTCTCGGCATCCAGATTTTTCGGGATAGGAAGAACAAAATGATAGCTTTGTCACAGGCCGGCTACATAGATAAAATTCTCAGGAGGTTTGCAATGCAGGATTCCAAGAAAGGTGGGCAACCATCTAGGTCTGGAATTACTCTTTCTAAGAAAGACTCTCCAAAGTCTTATGAAGAAAGAGAATACATGAAGAAGGTGTCTAATGCTTCGGCAGTAGGTAGTCTCATGTATGCCATGCTTTGCACACGACCGGATATTAGCTATGCGGTCGGGATTGTAAGTCGATTTCAGGCGGATCCAGGACCGAACCATTGGGTTGCGGTAAAGCATATTTTCAAGTATCTGAGAAGGACTCGAGGGTATATGCTTGTGTATTTCAATCCTGTCTGGATTCTAGGAAATCGACTTCGGGGTTTGTGTTTACTCTGGGTGGTGGTGCCATCAGTTGGAGAAGTGCGAAGCAAGATTACACTTCAGATTCAACGATGGAGGCCGAGTATGTGGCGGCTAGTGATGCTTCGAAAGAAGCAGTGTGGCTTCGTAAGTTCCTTGGGGATCTTGAGGTAGTTCCTGGTATGGATAAAGCGGTATCACTGTACTGTGATAACAGTGCGGCGGTAGCTAATGCTAAGGAACCAAGATTTCACAAGAAGAGTAAGCATATTGATCAGAAGTATCATGTGATAAAGGACTTCGTTTAGGGCGGGCATGTCACGGTGTGCAAGATTGCGTCAGAGGACAATTTAGCTGATCTATTTACGAAGACACTTACTGGGAGAGTCTTCGAGAGGCATGTGGAAGCTATGGGGATGCAAAATTTGCAGTATTTACTCACTTAGTGCAAGTTGGAGATTGTTAGACATGTATGCCCTAAGGAGTAAAAATGTAATACGCTTTTGGAGACATTTTTATCAATAAAGAATTTATTCATTTATATATACCAAATCTTGTCCTCTTTATGTTCATATTGTTGAATGTATGATAAGCAAACAGTAGTCTGAGACTGTCAGTCTAAACCTTAAGAATTGGGCACATGATGGACTGATTATGCAGAAGACACGATTCTTAAGGTGATGGTCTAAAACATATGATCCGCAATTGAGAGAATAAAGTTGGGCGCTTTATTCATGTAAAGATTGTTATGTTGTCTATATCCCTTTTGGGAGATGGTTTGTCTTGACCATCGGAGTTGGACTCCGTGAATAGAAACATTGACGCGTTGTCCTAGGTGACGACGTGTTGGATCGGGACATAAAGTGAATTGATTTAGATTAATAATTCTGTCTCGGTAAATCGATTCACTTTAGACAGTCATTTATATTGTATCTTAATCCTAAGATGATAGTGGGCCCGTTGTCTCGACTTGTGTCTTTTGATGTGCCAAAGGGTGACACCCACATCTCAATAGTGGTATGCATACCGGTACGTTGGAGGCATGACTCTTGATAGCGTAGACTTGTTATTCATAGATATGGAATCCATAGCTCCTCTTTAGGAGTAATGATATCCTCTTATATGCGTTGTCCTGTAATTGAAAAACTAGAGCGCTCAACCATTTGCTTACATAGGTGTAACCGAATGGTATCCTATCTTTGGATGGTAAGTTTTCTAATGGTGAGACAATGGAACGTAAGATAAAAATAGTCGGGAAGGTAAGACAGAACTTGTCCTTAAGTCGATTATGGATTATCATATGGGGATACGATACACTATGATATGTCATAGAGACTTAGCTACACGAGCTTCGTAATTCTATAAAGTTCGAGAGTGTAGCTCCAAGCTTTTAGTGGAGTAGCGTTGGAGTTGATAATTGTGAAATGTATATTTGGGATATTGGGTTTCATAATTATCATGAGCTTGAACTTTATAGGTCCATTTTGGTCCCCTTTGCTAGCTCACAAAATCCTGTAACGACACGCCGTGCTTTTCTAATAATTGGTGACTTATGTCGGTTTTATCAGATTGGTTTAAAATTTGTAAGAATCAAATAATTCATGTCTGTTTATCGGTTGAATTAATTTTGTAAGAAATTAGTTCAAGTTAAACTTGTTGAATTATTGCGATCAGATAATTCTTGTCTGTTTATCGGTTGATTTAATTTTGGATAAATTAGATCAAGATAAACTTGTAGAATTATTGTGAATTGATTTATTTTCTTAGAGATTATCTTGATAAAGTTTGTTTTGATCAGATATCTTCTATATTGGGTTATTTGAATCAAAACTGAGACTTTATCCTTTAGAATCTCAGGTGGAAAATAAAAGATTCGCGGAGATTTTTTCTCGGGAGTTCCGCCTGTCGAATGACGTGGTCGGCCTGCCGAACTGGCCTGTTCGGCCTACCGATCAGCGGTAGATAAGATCACACGTTTTCACGCGGATCTTATCAGATATTGATCCGAACTTGATTCTGTTTCGAGTTTTTGAGACCTAATCTGATACGGACTGACCCCAGGACCAATAGCTATATAAAGGTAGTGAGTCTTATGATTTACTCAGATCAATTTGAGAGATTAAGAGTGATACTCTTCTAGTGAGCATCTAAAAACTCCCTGAGAGCTTTTGTTCACAAATCACGAGCACTAGCTTTGGGTTCTCTCTATTGGTTGGAAGGAGAGTCACCGGTGGAAGAGCTGTACGTGTGAGCCCGCACTCACTCCGGTTGTGGATAGAGAATAGCAAAGAAGACTAGTTGGTTGAGGCTCTTCTGGAACGTTACTTCTCTACACAGGTTGTGGAGGTTCTTCGGCACACTGAGGTTAGTAAGATCTGTCTAATTTATACATATAACATGTCAAACTTGTGTTTTAGAAATTACTCTGATGAAAATTTTTAAAATTCCGCTGCGCACTTTGTTTCCAACAATCTGATGCCTACCGATTTAACTGTTGACAATCTAGTGTAGATATCTTATTATTATTATTGTTATTATTATTATTATTATTATTATTATTGTGCTGAAATGGTTTATGACTTTGAAATTTGGCGGGTTTTGCTTCAACTGCAACACTTGGCCTATTTTTCATAGGAACTTGGCGAGTTTTACGATATAACTTGTGTTGGGTTTGGTGCCCTAAAAGCTGTGACATTATACATATTGTTAATAAATAAATAAAGTGACATTTATAATTATTTTGGTTGCTTATATGTGTTTTGAATACATTTATAAACATCGAGAAAATTCCATGATTATTTGTGTGACTATAAATTTAGCATATAAGTGTTATATGCTTAGGGATAAAATTTATAGATAATAATCTAAATAGTCCGTAATAATTAATTAAAGTTTGAGATCTTCAATTAAATATTACACGTATGGTCCAATCTCATTTAGAATGAAATTATTATTATCTAGACTATTGATGTAGAGACATTAGATTAAAGGTACTTTATATAATGAGATTATATAAGACTAGACCAGATAAATTATGAATCTCTAATAATCATCCGTTACAAATAGATTATTCAAATTTATCACTATGATGATCATATATTTGACAGTCTTAATTATGAGTATTTATTAGACTTATATTTATGATATTATATTTTTTGACTTGCATGGTAAGATTTGTATAAGCACAAATCATAACTTAGCATCTTGAAAATATAATGTAATAAATAGTTGGGAATAATATTATACAGATATGGAATCCATTCCTTCCTTATGGAAGTTAGAAAAATAGTTCTCTTGAGTGATAATTCAAGGTTTGAATAGTAGAACGCTCGTTCATAATAAGATTATGAATTAACTGTTCATTAGAGAATTATTGAAACTTCAAGATAAAAATATAATAAGAGAGGTAAACAGAAATTAAACCTAGCTCTTATTATGAACTATTTATGGAGGACTTACTGATATGTAATGATTATATCAATGGACTACTCGCTTATTTTCTTTGAGTAATTTCACTATAATCTCAAGAGTTCAGTTTTAGATTTTTAATGGAATAACACTGAAACTAATAAATTTGGCACATTAATCAAAGAGTTTAATTAATTGTCAAATTTGTTAGAGCTTGGGTTATAGATCCATAGGTCCCCAATACCACCTTTGTAACACTATATTAGATTATGCATAGAATGAATTATAGATATTTAATTTAAAATTATTGAATTCTGAATTAATTATTTCACACTTAAGTTATTAATATGACATAGAAAAATGTTCTCTGTGACACATAATATAATGTGATAAATATTGTCACATTTAACTGAGCATTAGTTAATAAATTAATTGATAATATTTAAATAATATGATTATTTAAATATAATTTTAAAATCTATTCTTAAATAAATGTGATTTATTTTTGAATTTAATATATATATGTATAAGATTTTATATTAATATATATATATATATATATATATATATATTAGTTAACAAATTCGAATTGAATTCATTCTCTCTTTTACGTTCTCTTTTAAAAAACATTATATATATATATAAATGTTGAATCAGTGGGTTAATGATTTGTTTAAAAAAAAAACATCGTACCGTAAACATAAGTTTACGTTTACGATTTATATATATATATATATATATATATATATAAAGGGGAAAGAAAAAAAATTAGGTAAGAATCATGTAACATATATCCTTTCCTCATATATCTGATATGGTGGTTATTTCAAATTTGAAATTAATTAAAAAATCACTAATGGCTCAGATATAAAAAAGATGAGATAACAGTTATCTCAAAAGATTTTTCATTCACGTAACTTTTGAAAAACACTCAGAGAGAAAAACTGAGAGTTCTTCTCTAAAACAAAAAAGTCTGCTATCTCATGTGTTGAGTACATAGCAGATTCAAAGAAGTGAGGAAAATTCATTTTTACAGTTTGACGCCCACTCGTCTTTCTATTAGTGTGGACGCTGGATTGGAAAATCGTGATATCAAAAAGGAAAGCTAGGATATCCTGATAGTCTTCAAAAGGTTAGCAAAATTCCCAAAGCTTTTTATTATTAATTAAAATTATATATATATTCTCGATTAATAAAGTTTTCAGAAAATTTTTGTTTGTCAACGATCCGTTCCTTCCGCTGCGTTTCATATTTTAATCCAACAACTTGTTGGCACCTGGTGAGTTTCATGTCAGAATATGTTAGCACCTAGCGGGTTTCGCAACGTAGCCTGGCGGTTTCAACGCTGAAACACAACAGAACTTGGTAGGTTTCGCAACGGAACCTAGTAGGTTTCTACTCTAGAATCTACCAGGTTACGGTCTAACATTTTGCGTCGACAACTGGTGGTAGTTGGTATTTCTTCGTTTCAAAGAATATATGAGGAAATCTGGTAGGTTCCTACTCTATAACCTACCGAAGGGGAAAAACACAAGAAGACCCCCTAAAGGAGCATCTTTTCAAGACTGCTCTCCCAAAAAGGCTCTTTTCAAAACTGCCCCTTTAATTAAAAAAATGTGATTTATTAAAAGTCTAAGTTACCTCTTTCTTTAATTAAACAAAGTGATTTATTAAAAGTCTAAGTTACTTTCCCTTCTCACTCCTTTATGTGGTAAATTACTTGAAACACCAGCATTTTGAAGCGTAATCCGGTAGTTTTTGGAGCTAGAACTGTAAGGTTCTAACATATTTTCTTTGAAACAAAGAAGCGCCAACTGCCTTCAGTCACAGGCATTGGGCGCCAGAGTGTAACTTGGTAGGTTCCAATGGAACCTACCACATATTATTTTTAAAACAAAGAAATGACAATCGACTCCAATCGCTGGCGTGAGGTTGTAGAGCGTAACCTCGTAGTTTCCAAAACTAAAACCTAACAGTTCCAACATATTTTTTTGAAATAAAAAAATGCCAATCGCCTCCAATCGCTGGCGTGAGGTGCTAGAGCGTAACCTCGTAGTTTCCAAAACTAAAACCTAATAGATTCCAACATATTTTTTTGAAATAAAAAAATGCCAATTGCTTCTGTTCGCCAGTGCAGATTGCTGTAGCGTAACCTACCAGATTCTAACATATTTTTTTTAAACAAAGAAATGCCAACCACCTCCTGTCGTTAGTGCATGGTGCTGGAGCATAACCTTGTAGGTTCTTTGGAACATACTAGATTCTAACATATTTTCTTTAAAACAAAGAAATGCTAACCATCTCTAATCGCTGGCGCAGGTTGCCTGGAGCATAATCTTGTAGATTCCAAAGCTGAAACCTGCAAGATTCTAATATATTTTATTTAAAACAAAGAAATACCAACCACCTTCGGTCGTCGGCATGGGGTGCCGAAGCTAACCTTGTAGGTTCCAAAGCTGGAACTTAACAATTCAAACATATTTTCTTTGAAACAAGAAATACCAACCCTCCATGTTCTATCGCGTAACCCACAGAAACCTGATAGGTTTTGAAGCAGAATTCGATAGATTCCAAAGTGAAACCTAGCAGTAACATATCGAAACCAATCAGAACATCTCTTCTTCTTTTTTTCTACAAATATCACCTTTATTTAGAAAACACACAAAAAAAAAAATCACTAATACATTGGCCCTGTTTGTTTTTGTTCTCAAATTTTTTGGAAATGTTTTCGCATGTTTTTGAGGCAAAAATTTTAAAGCACTCTCAGCACAATTCTCAAAAAATTCTCATTTTTCAAAACAAAAATATTTTCACCTATTTTGAAAACAATACCAAACAGCCCATTATATTTTTTTAAAAAAGACACCATATTATAAAAAATGATATACAAATTCATACTATAATGACACCCAAGATGGACTCAAATTTCTACAAACATCAAATAAATAAAAAGAAATAAAGCCTAAGCAGATCAATTTCTTTCAAAGAGAAAAAGATGCCCCATAGAAAAATCAATCTACTATTGGATTGTGATAGATATTCAATGGCAAGATTACAGGAGTGAATCTTGTCAGCTTCCTTATTTGGAAGCTCCAACTTGAACTCCTCTTTTAAAGCCATCACAATACCCACATTGTCCAAGCTTATCAAAGCCTAAGTCCTTCTAGAAATATACATGAGGAGAAAATATGTTTTAATGTATAAAGAAGAACTTTCTAGAAAAATGACGAGAAAATAATTCTTTAATGAAATAAGGAAAGAAATCTAAGCCATTCACAAGCCCTAAATCTACCTTCACTGTCTTCAAGACTTCAACAAGCAATCAATATAGTTAAAACAGAATGTTGCACTAGTAAAACAAAAAATAAAAAAATAAAAACAAAAATAAAAATAAAAGTATGAGCAAAATAAAAGAAAATCATTAACCAAACACAATATATAAGAATCAATTCTAAATTTCAAACTAATTTGTAATTATATATATAAACATTCCTTCCCAAAATTAGTTTTCTTAAATTTAAATACCAATTTCGTGACTAAAATTCCAGATCTACCTAGTAATAGTTTCTAATCCCTAATCTTAGTCCTTAACAACTATTTATGCGCGGTTTCACAATGTAAGTTTGAATCAAAACTTTTGGTTGCTACAGTGTAAAGCTCTCACATGCCACGGTGTTTTTAACAAAAATTGGTTCAAACCATTAGTTTTAGAGCTCTAAACAACGGTTTTACGAACAAAAATCTTCAAAAAAAAATCACTAAAACAAAACTCATAAAAAATCACACTACAAGAACAATGAACTGAATCTGATCAGAACAAAACAAAATGGAGAGAAATCATGATATGAAAATATACTTACCTTGCACTCCAAAGCATTGGTGTTTTCATTTTTCTCACGCTCTATAACAGAGTTGCCTGTGAGCCTTTTGGCGTCCAAATCGTTGCCATCCACGACAAATCGAAGATTGTCCAGCTTCACTCCTAATCGACTGCAAGTTCCAAATCTTCAACTCCTTTAGAGTTCTCCTCTCCAAATCACGGATGGCGTCATAAGGGATGACAGCATGCCACCAGTAACCGCAAACCCTAGGCCTTCATCCGTCATTGTTGTAGAGAGAAAGAAGAGAGACGGAGGTGGAGGCGAAGGGGAGATAGAGGAAAGAGAGGGAGGCAAAGGCGACAAGGGATATGGAGAGGAAGGCCGACAGGGGAGATAGAGAGGAGAGAGAGAGATAAATTTGATTTGAGTTAGGGGTTTGATTTAGTGTTTAGACGATTAGATTAAATAATGGGCAAATCAATAAATGTGTAATTATTTTAAAAAATTAAAAACTAAAAAGGACAATTATGAAAAGACATAAGTGATATGACAGTTTTAAAAACAGATTCACTTAAGGGGGCATTCTATATAATTTTCTCTTTGATAACCTTTTTCTAATTAAAGGAGGAATGATAACTTAGACTTCTAATAAATCACTTTTTTTTAATTAAAGGAGCAGTTTCAAAGAGAGCTTTTAAGGTAGACAATATTAAGAAGGCGTTTTCCTTTGAACCTTTTCCTTTCTACCCCAAAATGTTCTCAAAACAAAGTCCTAATTTCTCTGTCCAATTTTTCATGTTTCAAACTGTGTCCAACCATTCATGTAATATCATCCACCAGCCCAATTGATTTCAAACCTCTCCAATTTTTTCTTATCTTAATCCATAAGTATTTTTGGCTCTAAACGAAAAATTCCTATGAGCAAATTCGTGAACTGCAATTTTTTTTTCCCGTTAAAAAGAACATGTTATATCCTGTCAAGAGTAAAGGAGCTTGACGAGCACTCATGCTGCACGCAAGAGAGGAGAGGAGAGGAGAGCAAGGGGCTTTTGTTTTCCTAACACTCAATCGAGATACATTAGTCTTTCTTTTCACATTGTTGATTCAAACAAAAATAAAAAATATATTTTTAAGACGATTTAAAACCTAGAAGGATATTTTTAAACTATCAACAATTTAAAGACAACCATGGGATTAAACTAAACTCATACTGTATTTTAGGGCTATACAAAAACCACCCTACACCCGCCCATCTCGAAAAAAACGGGTTTACGTTAGCAACCAATTGGTGGGCGGGTTCAATATATTCGATGGGCGGGTTTGGTTTTAAGTTTTTGACGGCAGGTTCAACTCGCACCCGTCCACCTATATATTTAAAAAAAAAAAACTTTTAATTTATTTGATTTTATTCTTATTTTAGAGATGATTGAACAATCCAACACACTAAGCACGGGCTCGACTGCCTCTTGACATATTGAAAACTGAAAATTCTCCTATTATTTTGTGAAGTGATCAAAATTCAAATCAAGTAAGTTAATAGAGAAAGCCCTAAAAGAAAAAAAACACTTGACTTTGTTCATCATTTTATTTGTAGCATTCTATTATTTTTGAACCCAGTGAATAGGCTTTAATCTTTATGGACTCTTGACTTTGTTTATCACTTCATCTGTAGTTGATGTTTCTTGTTGCAGTGAATGATTTTGTTTCTTAATTTGTACTTTTGAATATGGTCACTGTCTTTAAGCATCAAACTTGTTGGGAATGCTTTATGTATTATCATCTTATATTTTCTACAAATTTTCTTCACTTTCTAAAAAAAAGGTCCAAAAAATTACATTAGATAATAGCATAGGTCTAAACCGCCTCAACCCGCTCGTATCCACCCGCAACCACCCAAAACCAAACCGAAACCACCCGCTATGTGGTGGGCGGTTTGCAGGTTGGTTAATCGCCAACCCGCCATCCAAAAAAACCGCACCGCACCGCACCACTCGCCCAAAAACAATTAAACCACCCGCCGTTCATCCCTACTGTATTTGGATCAAATGGTATTCGACTTGTCCATGGTCAGGATTTCAATGAGTACCCTAAATCAAAAAAAAAAAAAAAATTCCGAGAATTATGTGATAAGAGATGAGAAAAACAAAAACAAAACAAAAGGACAGTTATCAGCCATATAGAAGAATGATTGAAACCAATGATTTGAACTATTTTTTATTCCAAACATTAGATTGTAGCTGTCTTTTGCTTTACATAGTATGCTAAGAGCTTTACACTGTAGACCATTCAAACTGGTGTTCCAAATGGAGGGTAAGAAAAGTATGATCACATGACTTCTATAGAAGCATGCTATTCACATGTAACAGGTTGACAAGCAAATTCACAAACGAAGTATATTTTTCAGTAGTTCAGTTGAGGCCTTGAAGTTGAGAATTTTTCAAATTGAGAAATGAGACACAGATACACAGCAAGCGGTGTTTGGTTTAAAAGAATTGCCCGTATTATCGGGTTGAGCAAATCAATCATTATACAATCTAAACTACCAGAGTACTAGAGCATGTACCAATTAAACAAACAAAAGAATCAGCGATAGCAGTTTTCAATTAAACAAACAAAAGAACATCATAACATTTTCCTCATTATCAACAATCTATCCAAGGCCCAAAAAAAAAATACGTACTTTGTTGTTGTGAATATATCAGCTGTAAAACTCAAACCCGTCAGATGTTAATATCTGAGCGTCTTGATCTGGCAGTACTGCTGATTTCGGAAGAGCCATTCAGAGCAAACCTAGGCAGGCTGTAGTTCTCGGAAACCGAAACCGGCTGCTGAGGGTAGAGCGTCGGAGGCGGTGTGAGATTGCGTTGAGCTGGGAGAGGAGGGAGCATGTTGTATTTGTAAGGGTCGCTGCAGAAACTGCAATCAAACAGAAATTGGGTAGGCATGGATTGACAAGGCCCTAAGTCCAATTCTTGGACATTACAGAATTCAGAAATTGACATGTTTGGAAAAAGACTCGAATTTTGTACACGAGAAAACATAACGCTTATTAACACATGCTCGTTTTGAAGCGAACATACTGCATACCCACCACACGAAACAATGATGATAACAATATAGAGAAATTTCAAGGAATTGAGTTTTTCAAATTACCTAGTATTCTCGTAATCATCATCAATTAAATTTTCATCCAATCGCTGTACAGGTCTTTGAACCGGAGAAACGGACCATGAGTTCAAAGCAGGTAATTCATCTGCAAAGTACCTTCTCCTGATCAACTGCATATAAAAACAAAGACGTTATTTTCTCGTACAGTAGGATTCATACGCTTCACATACATTGTGGTTGCACGCACGTAGACACATGATCCATAGTTCAAAATACATGAAGAAAGAAATAACAACAAAAAACGGGAGGACAAGAACACAGACCATTCGAAAGAATTTCATCATGGCTTCCTTGTCATATCTTGCTTCCTTTGCGGCCTGCATTTACATTTAAGTTTCAACATGTAAACCACAACATAAGACGCAGAAAATATAACTGAAATAGTTGACTACATGCAGATCTGGTACAAAAATGTCGCATTGAGAACAAAATATTTACTCATTTTATTTAATTTATTCTACGCATGCATGTTAAGGCTGATGCCAAAGCAACAAAGGCATCAAATTCAAATCTCACAGTTCCTTTCCTGCTGGTAAAGCTCACGGCACACACGCAAGGGTGCCAATGCATGTTGCATTCATATTATTACAGAACTCTAGGAAAGAACTGGCATAGTAAGTCATAATAACCCATAAAGCAAGGATAGAAAAAGAAAGGGGACACATCCTAATGTGATTGCAAGAGATGCATAGCAAGAAGCTTGCCGGAAAACCAAGTAACTATCACCAAACAACAGCACTTCCTCCTATGTTCCTGCAAACTCAAAAATTCTATCAGTAACCAAACATAATTGCACTATTTCCACAAATCCACAGTAAATTTCCTTTATCACATGCATGCTATGATGCCAACACACACACATGTACACCCAACAGATTAGTTTCACGAGCTATTCAATTACTGTGTTCGTATTATTCTATTTCCATGGACCATTTTGCTCCTAGTTGGGGAAATGTTTGCTTCTTACCGCAATAAGCCCTCCAGAACCAGGAAAACTCTCGGTTAGTGGAAGTTCCTCACTGGAAGGTAGCAGACCCTGCTTCTCAACCCACTGACGAGCTGCGTCAACAAGGTTTCCACTACTTCCTCTTGTGCCCTCTTTTGCAGCAACGTCGGCTTTGTTACCGATAACAATATAGGGAACAGGAAGGCCACCAGGTCCTCCAGAACCTAGAGGAGCTGAAAATGTCCCGGTTGAAGCAATCTCAGATGCCCACTTCTGCAAGCTGCTTTTTGTCCTCCTTTGAGAGAGATCATGAACGAAAATAACACCTGTACATGATTGCAATATGAGAAGTCAGAGTTAATAATTACAGATGGTTGGTGCTTGCAAAATTCTGTATTTCTATGATTTCAATTGAGCAAAAATGTAGGAAAGATATGGGTTATTGTTAAATATGAATACAGCACAGTAATACTGTCAGGCTAATCTGAAAATGAGATAATTAAGCGTATATGACGTTGATGAAGAGCTTCCTTTAAGGAGTTATAAGATGTCTTCAATCCAAAATGCGATTGCCGGATTTTTACATTCGATCATGACCTAATCAATTGGAGTCAGCCCATGTAATAAGATACTAAAAATAATTTTCCAAATTTAATTAATATTCTGTGGCAACACATTCAAATGAAATTTGGGCAGATCCCTGAAGCGAAGGCATCAGAGTCTCCCACTTTGATTCCCGCCCTGTAGGTCTCTGCAATACAAAATGAGGGATTATTCTGTTGGGCTTTTAAGCCACACCAGTAATAGAACTACATGCCTTGCTTAAAATGGGTCAAAGCATCATCAACCATAGTTCTCAACACATTGACAACATAAGTAACTACTATATTTGTGCCTAAAAAAATGCAACACACATAGTCAATCTCATAAAAATACATCACAGAAGTTATCGAAAGCTAATGTTAGTTTTGGAACCTTTTCACTTGTTTGCATTAAACATAGACAACTATTTGTGAGAGAACTGGATGTTTAGAAGGGGAGGAGACTTGCTACTTGCCATTAATTTGTGCATAGAAAAGAGATCGACAATCTTTATATCTTTCATGTCCAGAAACATCCCAAAGCTCAACAAAAAAATCTCTTTCACGATTGCCTTTGATGCTGCTTGAAGAGCTATCAGCATTTCCATAAGTTATGTGCTGTATAATTGAAGGCAAAAAAAAGTGTTTTTATGAGCTCCAAAATGACTCCATGTCTCCTTTCAGATAGAGAGAGAGAGAGAGAGGCAATTCTCACCTTTACAGCAACTGTACATCCAATAGTTTGTGGAGGGCGAACGATAGAAGAACCTTTGAGAATCAGATGCACAAGAGATGTTTTCCCAACGCCTAACAAAAAATCATAGTAGAAGTTGAAGTTTCGTATTTCCGACTGAAATGGAGATTTACAGTATATTAACTTAATCATTCGTCCTTGAAATGCAAAAGAACATTAACTAGTGTAAAGCAAATTAGAATTCCATCATTATTATTCAACTTCTATATTCCCGCTCAGAAATTCTACTTCCTTGTTCTACCATCTTCCAACATACTACATGCTGTGCAAACCTTGATCCACAGATGAATTTGTGACACTATGAGTATATTTGTTCACTCTACCATAAACTTCTAAATCCACAACTGTTCAACCAACTAATCAAATAAGCAACATAAAACATTGTTAGCCTAGAACTCGGAACTATTGATACTCAAATACTCAGGAAGAAGCAAAAACTAACAAACACATATGCCTCCACAATTAAAATTAGCAGAGAAAAAAAAGTAGGTAACACAAGGAAGAACAAGAAGCGATTAGCAATAACCTTATACAAATATCAGTATCTATTCCAAAACAAATTATGATTCCATCATTATTCTTCCTTTATATATATATATATATATATATATATATGTATATATAATCACTTCCTTATCCAACAAACCTTTCAACATGCTACAAGCCCTAAACACAAAACTCTGCACAACATTGCTCCACCAGTGGATAAGACAACCTCATATATGTAGCACAAGTTCTTGTTAACGGATTAAATCCTTAATCCTTTAACAACAAGATCAAGATAGATATTGTTAACGGAATTTTAGTGGTCACACTCAATGTGAAAGCTACATCCACACTTAGCCGTTGTACAATTTCACCTTGATGAGGAAGATATTACAAGAGAATCATGCATCCCACACTCTTCTCGATCTCTCTACTGTTTACCTTTAACTCTACTCCCCAAAAATCAGTAACCTCCCAATACAAGTAAAACTAGGTCAACCGAAAACGGTATAAAATACCCAGTATACCCTTAATAAAATTTTGGTTCGGGGTTGAACACTTATCCCATAAGTCCAATCCGCGTATTGATTCTGCCTAAGGCAATAATTAGGTTCACACACTCGAGAGTTCCAATCCTTTTTTTTTGCCTTTGAAATTAAGCTCCAACACTGGTAATAATTAGAGTTATGACTATTCTCATTGTTCCAACACTGGCAACGTAAATTTGTCCAATCTACTAGAGATAAACCCCTAAACGAATCAGAACAGTGCTCAGATTTGGCACCAATTAATCTCCAAACTTTCAGGAAGAGCCTAAACCAATAAACACACAACATACAATGAAAGAGGCATCTATGCTACACAAAACATATCAAAGTCAATAAAAACATAAAATGGGCAAACATTCGTTATGATAATAACTACATACCTGAATTGAATTTTTTTCTTTTTTGAAAAAATAAAAATAAAAAACCACTGCATACCTGAATCGCCAACCACAAATACTCGAACCTGCCCAGAAGGAGGTCCTCCGTTTTGGTCTTTGCTCTCCCTCTCACGTTCCCTCCAAAACATGTTGTTCCACAAAAACCCTCCAAACCAAAATCACCTCAAAACAGTCCACAAAAAAATCTTGTTCTATTATATTTTTTCGTTTCTCTTCCTCACAAACAATCAAGTCCCATCAAAGACACTTAAGATCCAACAGTTTCTCGAACTGGGTACCTTCAGTTTCAATCTAAAATCCATGTTTACATTGAAATTAAGCCAAAAACAAAGAACCCATTTCCAGAAATGTCACGAAAACCCAGATCCGATAGCGAGATGTTGAAGTGGGTCTCGCGCAAAACGCGAAAACAACAATTCTAAGAAAAGAAGAAACAAGATCTGAAAGGATATATGTTGAATTTGTCGAATTGTAACTAATAAGGAAGGAGGATTTGATTGGATTTATGTATTTGTTTAGTTCATACTGTAATAAGCAAAACAACGAGGTTGAACAAATTATAAACGGTTTGCCGAAAATTGTTTTGGGTCGGTGATGAGAGGGTTTGATCGCCCGGTTGTTATTGGAACATGAATGCCTGAGAGGGTCTTGAAGCACTGATGTAATATTTGCTATTGGTGAGTGATTGCACCCGCTGTGGATCGCGTGCTCTTCTTTTCTTTTCTTTTCCTTTCTCCCATTTTTTGCGGGTCTTTCTCCAATTTTTTTTTCTTGAATTCTTTATTTTGTTTTCTTAGGGGGGAATTCTTTCGGTACGTTTGGTAAATAGACTCAAACTATTGATTGTTAAATATGATGTCTTAAAGAGTAAAATATTATAATATGTTTATAAAGATATTTTATTAATAAAGAGTTTATTTATTGTTCATATATTAAATATTGTCTTCTTTACGTTCATATTTGTTGAATATATGATAAGCAAACAAAAGTCTGAGACTGTTATTCTAAACCTTTAATAATTATGCATATGATGAACAAATTATACAAAAGATATGATTCTAAAGGTGATGGTCTAAATAATAAGTCTGCAATTGAGGGAATAAAGTTGGGTGCTTTATTCATGCTAAAATTGTTATGTTGTCTACATCTTTAACGGAAGATGGCTTGTCTTAGCCATCGGAGTGGGACTCTACGAGTAGAAACATTGGTACATTATCATAGGTGACGATGTATTAGATCGGGATATAAAGTTGAATTGATTTGGATTAATAATTCTGTCTGTGCAAATCAATTCACTTTAGACAATCATATGTGTTGTATCTTAATCCTCAAATGACTAATGGGCTCGTTATCTTGACTTACGTCTTTTAATGTACTAAAGGGTGACATCTTGACTTTATAATGGTACGCATACTGGTACGTTGGAGACATGACTCTTGATAGTGTAGACCTGTTATTCATAGATATGGAATCCATTGCTCTTTTTGTAGAGTTAACGATATTCTCTTAGATGCGTTATCCTGTAATTGAAAGATTGAAGCGCTCAACTATTTGGATGCATAGCTGTAACTGAATGGTATACAGTCTTTAGATTGTAAGTTTTCTAATGGTGAGATAACGAAACGTTAGATAAAAATAATCAGAAAAGTAAGACGGAATTCATCCTTAAGCCGATTATGATATGCTATGGGAATACGACATATTACCATATGTAATGGCACTTAGCTTACTTGAAGCTTCATAATTTTATTTAGTTCAAGAGTACAGCTCTAAGCTTTTAGTGAACTAGCGTTAGAGTTGATAATTATAAAATATGTATATGAGATATTGTATTTTATAATTATCAGAGTTTGAACTATATAGGTCCCATCAGGTCCCTATTTGCTAGCTCATAATAAATCCTGTAATGATATGACGTGCTTTTCTAACAAATTGGTTACTTATGTTAAATTATTAGATAGGCTGAAATTTGATAGGATCAGATAATTCATGTCTATTTATCGGTTGAATTAATTATGTGAATTAATTCAAGATAAACATGTTAGATTGTTAGGAATATTTTATTTTCTATGAAATTATCCAGATATGACTGTTTTGATCAGATAACTTTTCTATTGAGTTATTTGAATTAAAACTGAGGCTCTATCTGAGAATCTCGTGTGGGAAATAAAAGATTCTTAGGGATAATATTATCGCAAGTTCGGCAAGCTAATGGATAAGTTTGGGCTGTCAATCTAACGATAATCTGATTACGCATTTTAGACGCTATTTTCATCAGAAGTTGATCCAGATTCGAATTTTTGAGGCCTTATCTGATAATGATTAACCTTAGTCCGACCTCTATAAATAAGGGGGTAAGTTTTCTTAGTTATTTATATCAGTTGAGAAGTTTAGAGTGAGTACTCTAGTGTGAGAAACTCTAAAGCTTCCTGAGAGCTATTGTTCACAATCAAGAATCTTAGCTTTAGGTCTTCTTAATTGGTTGAGAAGAGAGTCACTGAAGGAAGAGCTGTATGACATGTGCCCACTCATACTCTGATTGTGGATAAAGAATAGCAAAGAAGACTAGTTGATTGAGACTCTTCTAGAAAGTTCTTCTCTTCACTTATTTCTAGAGCTCTTCGGCATACAAAAGTTAGTAAGATATGTCATTAATGTATGTATATAGCTTGTCAAACTTGTGTTTTAAAAAATACTCTGATTTAAAAATTTAAAAATTTCGCTTCGTACTCATTTTATAGCAACTGGTATCAAAGCTAGCGTTTTTCATAAATTTACGAGTTTGTGATCATGTTATATATATAGATTATGCGATCTTATTCTCTCCTATGCTTGAATTTAATTTTTGAAGAGTTGACACTCTAGGGTTTCTATATATATTTAAATGTTGTCATGAAATTACATAGTGAATATTTATTAATTAATTATAGTTAATTAAATTATTATTTAATATTAATTAATTAATAAATTTATGCCAGTTATGGTTTTCTAGAGGTTACAATGCGTATTTAGGTTTTTTATATAATTAGATGACAGTCTATCATCACCGTCTAGGAATTATTATTTAATTTTAAATTTGTAAAATTTTGTAATTAAATAATCATTCGAAGTGAAGACAAATCTAGAAGATGGATGATAGTGTTCCATTGTTTTTTCCTAAGTTTCTAAAATTTTGTATGTTTTTGAATTATTGAAAATAAAGTGAGAAAACTACTTAAAAATGTTTTCTAGAAAACGTGAGTTTTGCTCGATTGGCAAGCCGAACCCTTAGGTTCGGCAAGCCAATGATCATAGTTTGGCAAGCTGTTCGTGGGGCAAGATTCTATCAGCTCTGGCGGCAGGCTGAGCTTTCAAGTTCGACAGGCCGATGGGATATGACCGGTAGGCCAATGACACAGCTCGGTAGGCCAATAGAGAGCTCTAGGTTTTTAGAAAAGGTGTGTTTTTCGATGCAATTTTGATTTTATTTTTGAGACAATTCTAAGGAATATAAAATTTTATGGTGATCAAAAAAATAAAGCATTTGATCTATAAGGGATTGAAGACTTGAAGATAGATGCCACATGAAGAAAGATATAACTTGAATATACAAGAATGAAAAATCGATAATAGTTTCGATTAATCTTTTCTAATCTTTATTTTCTTTTCTCTAGAATGGAACCATAATATTACGGCTATTTATTATTTTGTTTGTGGCTTTGCATGATGCTTTGCTTGTCTGCATTATAATTTTCTATGTATGTTGATAACATGTCATATAGAATAGGGAGTGCTACTTATTAAAAATTGTTCATGCATGTTAATATAAAACCTTAGTTTTCAAAATATTGAGTGGGAGAAGGTTTTCAAATAGGGAACTTATGGCCTCCATCAGCGGTCCATAGATAGCACATGGTGGTTCCGACCCCTAGGAAGGGACTTCACCATGTATCGGGTTGGATCCCCGAAGGAATAATTTAGTTTAGCATGTTTTATTATTGTACACCCCTAGGTGATGATTATAAATCATGGATAACACAGTTGAAATGATGGTTATACACTCAAATTAATTTTATTATTAACCTCCCATAGGGGCTCTGTTAATAAATTAATGACCAAAGAAAACAATTATTAATATATGTTGGATCAGACAGGTCTTGGATGGCATCTATTAATCGAAGGGGATCCGTGTTCCTGTTTGAATTTGGCAAGTCTCCCCTAGACGGCTTGTTGAATTCTGTGTTAGGAAGTATTATTGTAAAGATGTCATTTTTTCAAGGTTTTGACACATAAACACAATTGTATGTTTACTTCATTGTGTTATTTTACTAAACTGTTATCGAATGTTTGCTTATATTTGGTATATGAATCTTTATTGTAAATTAAAATCTCCAAAAACGCTTTATTCTTCGATACTTGATAAAATCCAATTAACTGTTGAGAATTACAATGATTAGAAAAGGAACCTCAATATAATCCTCTCATTTGAGAAACTAAAACTTGTGTTGATAACACCGTGTCCTTCCAAACCAACCGGGGAATCTACCAATGAGCAAATCTAAGCGTATGATCATTGGAAAAATGCTAATGATTAGGCCCGCTGTTATATTATGGCTAGCATGAATAACATGCTATAGGCTCAACATGAAGATTATTAGATTGCAAAGTAGATCATGGATAATCTTGAAGACATGTTTGGAGGCCAAGCCATAACAAAACGATAAGGGGCTCTTTGGAAACTTTTAAACTGCAAGCAGAAATTGAGGACTCCTATGAAGAGCATATGATGGTAGTCATGGTTATTGACGTTAAGGCTCAAGCCCATGGAGTTGATATCGATGCCAAGTCATAGATGACTATGGTTTTTGAAACTCTATCAAAGGAGTTCATCCCGTTTAAAGCTTCACACAATATGAGCAATAGACAAGATGTGACCTTAATGGAGCTAATGAAGTAGTTATAGGATGTGACCTTAATGGAGCTAATGAAGCAGTTATAGGAGCTTCACACAATTTGAGCAATAGACAGGATGCTCTTTGGAAACTTTTAAACTACAAGCAGAAACTGATGACTCCTATGAAGAGCATATGATGTTAGTCATAGGTTACCTTGCTGAGGCTCAAGACCATGGAGCTGATATCGATGCCAAGTCATAGATAACTGTGGTTTTTGAAACTCTGTAAAAGGAGTTCATCCTGTTTAGAGCTTCACACAATTTGAGCAATAGACAGGATGTGACCTTAATGGTGCTAATGAAGCAGTTATAGGAGTTTGAAAATCTGATCAGGGAAACTCGTACGGGTGGTGAGGCCAACGTGGCAGCTACATTTGGTTCCAATTCTAATTTAGGACATGGAAGGAAGCAGAAGGCTAAGAATGGGAAATCTTCTATTCCATCAAATGGCAAGAATAAGAATAAGAAAAAGAAGAACCCTAAGAAGCCGAAGTGCTTTTACTGCAGGAAGGTTGGGCACATAAAGAAGAATGGCAAGGACCTCCTTTCTTGAGGAGCTAGGTGTGATCTTTTGGTTATTGAAACTTGTTTAGTTGAGGAATCAAGTGACACTTGGGTCATAGATTCCGAAGCAACTAATCACGTTGTGTTTCTCTACAGGGGGTTCAAAGAAACAAGAAGTCTACTGCATGAAGACTTTATGCTTTGAATGGGCGATGGATCCATATTGTTAGCTAAAGCAGTGGGAGACGTCCATCTTTACTTTGATAGGATTTTGGCTTTGCGAGATTGTTTTTATGTTCCTAAACTTAAAAAGAATTTAATATATGTAGCTTGTTTATTGGAAGATTCTTATTCAGTTTCTTTTAATAATAAAGTGGTAATTCGTAAATACAAATCCTTTATTTGTAATGAATGGATGAAAAACACTCTATATTTTATCAAACCTAAGATGGACATGCTGCTTAACACTGAGGTTAATGATAATAACTCTAAAAGGCTTAAGACTTCTCACTCTAATAAGACTTATCTTTGGCATTTGCAACTAGGTCGAATTATCCTAAATAGGATTCAAATGTTGGTAAGGGATGGACCTTTAAGTCACTTAAAGGTGGAATCTATACCACAATGTGAATTTTGTTTCGAGGCCAAAATGACCAAAGGACCATTTGGGTCTAAAGGCAATAGGGCCGAAGAGGTCCAAGAAATTATGCATAGTGATATTTGTGGTCTCATGAATGCCCAAGAACGAGGAGGGTATAAGTACTTCATCACTTTTATTGACGATTATTCAAAATATGGGTATGTCTACCAAATGCATCATAAAAGTGAAACTTTTGACAAGTTCAGGGAGTTTCAGGCTGAAGTGGAAAAGTAATTAAGTGAACCCATAAAGGCACTTTGATCTGATCGAACTGGTGAATACCTCTCTGATGAGTTATTGGAACATTTATTAGGGAATGGGATTTTATCCCCTTTGATTACGCTGAGCACTCGGCAGCAAAATGTTGGAAAAACGGTACGCAGCGGAATTTTAAAAATTTTATATATCAGAGTAATTTCCAAAACACAAGTTAGACATGCTATATGTATAAATTAGACAGATCTTACTAACCTTTGTGTACCGAAGAACCTCTGCAACCTGTGAAGAGAAGTAACATTCTAGAAGAGCCTCAACCAACTGGTCTTCTTTGCTATTCTCTATCCACAACCAGAGTGAGTGTGGGCTCACACGTACAGCTCTTCCACTGGTGACTCTCCTTCCAACCAATCGAGAAAACCCAAAGCTAGTGTTTGTGATTTTTGAACAAAAGCTCTCAGGGAGTTTTTAGATGCTCACCGGAGGAGTATCACTTTTAATCTCTCAATTGATATGAGTAACTCATGAGACTTACTCCCTTTATATAGTGATTGGTCCTGGGGTCAGTCCTTATCAGATTAGGTCTCAAAAACTCGAAATAGAGTCAAGTTTGGATCAATATCTGATAAGATCCGCGTGAAAACGCGTAATCTTACCGCTCGTTGATCGGCAGGCCGAACACGTAGATTGGCAGGCCGAACTGCCGCGTAAATATCTTCGCGAATCTTTTATTTTCCACCCGAGATTCTATAGGATAAAGTCTCAGTTTTGATTCAAATAACTTAATAGAAAAGTTATCTGATCAAAAACAAACTTTATCAAGATAATCTCTAAGAAAATAAATCAATTCACAATTATTCTACAAGTTTATCTTGATTTAATTTATCCAATTAAATCAACCGATAAACAGACAAGAATTATCCTATCCCAATAATTCAACAAGTTTATCTTAAATTAATTTTATTACAAAATTAATTCAACCAATAAACAGACATGAATTATTTAATTCTTTCAAATTTTAAACCATTCCGATAAATCCGACATAAGTCACCAATTATTGAAAAAGTATGCCGTATCGTTACAGGATTTTGTGAGCTAGCAAAGGGGACCAAAATGGACCTATAAAGTTCAAGCTCATGATAATTATGAAACCCAATATCCTAGATATACATTTCACAATTATCAACTCCAATGCTACTCCACTAAAAGCTTGGAACTGCACTCTCGAACTTTATAGAATTACGAAGCCCGTATAGCTAAGTCTCCATGACATATGAAAGAGTATCGTATCCCCATATGATAATCCATAATCAGCTTAAGGACAAGTTTTGTCTTACCTTCCTGATTATTTTTATCCTACGTTCCATTATCTCACCATTAGAAAACTTACTATCCAAAGATAGTATACCATTTGGTTACACCTATGTATCCAAATGGTTGAGCGCTCCAGTTTTCCAATTACAGGATAACGCATATAAGAGGATATCATTACTCCTAAAGAGGAGCTATGGATTCCATATCTATGAATAACAAGTCTACGCTATCAAGAGTCATGCCTCCAACGTACCGTCATGCATACCACTATTGAGATGTGGGAGTCACCCTTTGGTACATCAAAAGACACAAGTCGAGACAACGGGCCCACTATTCATTTTAGGATTAAGATATAATACAAATGACTGTCTAAAGTGAATCAATTTGCCGAGATAAAATTATTAATCTAAATCAATTCACTTTATGTCCCGATCCAACACATTGTTACCTATGACAACGGGCTAATATTTCTATTCATGGAGTCCAACTCTGATGGTCAAGACAAACCATCTCCCTAAAGGGATATAGACAATATAACAATCTTTGCATGAATAAAGCGCCCAACTTTATTCCCTCGATTGCGGATCATATGTTTTAGACCGTCACCTTAAGAATCGTGTCTTTCCCATAATCAGTCCATCATATGCCAAATTCTTAAGGTTTAGACCGACAGTCTCAAACTACTGCTTGCTTAACATACATTCAACAAATATGAACGTAAAGAGGACAAGATTTGGTATATATAAATGAATAAATTCTTTATTGATAAAAAATGTTTCCAAAAACGTATTACATTTTTACTCCTTAGGGCATACATATCTAACAATCTCCCACTTGCACTAAGTGAGTAAATACAGTAAATCTTGCATCCCCATAGCTTCCACATGTTTCTCGAAGACTCTCCCAGTTTGTGTCTTCGTAAATGGATCAGGTAAATTGTCCTCTGACGCGATCTTGCACACTATGACATGCCCGCCCTCAACGAAGTCCTTTATCATATAATACTTCCGATCAATATGTTTACTTTTCTTATGAAATCTCGGTTCCTTAGCATTAGCTACCACCGTACAGTTATCCCAGTACAATGATACCACCTTATCCATACCAGGAACTATCTCAAGATCCCCAAGGAACTTGCGGAGCCACACTGCTTCTTTCGATGCATCACTAGCCGCCACATACTCGCTTCCATCATTGAATCCGAAGTGCAATCTTACTTCGCACTTCTCCAACTGATGGCACCGTCGTCGAGAGTAAACACAAACCCAGAAGTCGATTTTCTAGAATCCAAACAGGATTGAAAATTTGAGTCAGTGTATCCTAGTGGAGTCAAGTCCTCACCCAAATACACAAGCATATACCATCGAGTCCTTCTCAGGTACTTACCGTAACCTAGTGGTTCGGTCCTAGATCCGCCTGAAATCGACTTACAATCCCGACCGCATAGCTAATATCCGGTCATGTGCAAAGCATGGCATACATGAGACTACCCACTGCTGAAGCATAAGGCACCTTCTTCATGTATTCTCTTTCTTCATAAGACTTTGGAGAGTCTTTCTTAGAAAGAGTAATTCTAGACCTAGATGGTTGCCCACCTTTCTTGGAATCCTGCATTGCAAACCTCCTGAGAACTTTATCTATGTAGCCAGCTTGTGACAAAGCTATCATTTTGTTCTTCTTATCCCGAAAGATCTGGATACCGAGAACAAAATTAGCCTCACCTAAGTCCTTCATGTCAAACTACTTGGTCAACCATAATTTGACCGATGACAACGCCCCAACGTCATTGCCAATTAGCAGAATGTCATCTATATAGAGCAGTAGAAAAATCACCTTCCCATCTTTAATGTGTTTGTAAACACATGGTTCATCCACATTTTGTGAGAACCCATAAGTCTTGATCATCTGATCAAATCTTATGTTCCAAGAACGGGAAGCCTGCTTAAGTCCATAAATTGACTTTAGCAGCTTATAAACCTTACCCTCTTGACCAGCGACTTTGAACCCGTCTGGTTGTTCCATATAAATGGACTCATCAAGATAGCCATTCAGAAAAGCAGTCTTGACATCCATCTGTCAAATCTCTTAATCGAGAGCGGCAGCTATGGACAAGAGAATCCGAATGGACTTAAGCATGGCTACAGGCGAAAAGGTTTCCTCATAATCGATTCCTTCCTTTTGCGTATAACCCTTAGCTACCAGTCTAGCCTTAAAGGTTTCGACCTTTCCATCCACTCCTCTTTTCCTCTTGTAGATCCACTTACACCCTATGGGTTTTACCCCTTCGGGAAGATCTACAAGCTCCCAAACCTGATTAGTCTCTATAGACTTCATCTCTATGTTCATGGCCTCTGTCCAAAGTTTTGAATCAACATTCTCCATAGCTTCTGCATAAGTATAAGGATCCCTGTCATGTTCATCCGGTTCAGCCAAGAAGACTTCCTCATTGAACATATACCTCTCAAGTTGATGCCCGATCCTCCCACTACGCCGAAGCCCCTGAGGTTGTTGTTTAGGTTTGTTTGGTTTTTCTACACCGATCGGAACGGTTTCATTTGGAACCTCTGGAGTGAACGGATCACCCCTCAACTCCTCAAGCACCACTTTGCTTCGAGGTTTAAAGTCGTCCATGTAACTTTCCTCAAGAAAAGTTGCATTAGTAGAAACCACGACTTTATTTTCCTTCGGGTTATAAAAATAACCCCCTTTAGTCCCTTTTAAAAATCCTACAAACACGTAAACTTCTAAACGTGCTTCCAACTTATTCGGATCCTTAGACAGGACATGATCCGGACATCCCCATATGTGCATATGGTTTAAGGATGTCTTCCTTCTTGTCCACAACTCGTGTGGAGTTTTAGGGACCGATTTTGAAGGCACATTGTTCAAAAGATAACATGCAGTTTGTAGTGCATATCCCCAAAAAGATAAAGGTAATGATGAATAACTCATCATGGACCTGACTATGTCCAACAAAGTCCTATTTCTTCTCTCCGCTACGCCATTCTGCTGCAGAGTGCCCGGCGTAGTCAAATGGGATAAAATCTCATTCTTTAACAAGTGTCCCAAGAACTCATAAGAAAGGTATTCTCCACCTCGATCGGATCAAAGTGCCTTTATGGGTCTACCCAATTGCTTTTCCACTTCAGCCCGAAACTCCTTGAACTTGTCAAAAGTTTCGCTTTTGTGGTGCATCAGGCACACATACCCATATCTTGAGTAATCGTCAATAAAAGTGATGAAGTACTCATACCTTCCTCGTGTCCGGATGTTCATTGGTCCGCAAAGATCACTATGCACAAGTTCTAGAACCCCTCGGCCCTATTGCCCTTAGACCCGTATGGTCTTTTGGTCATTTTACCCTCCAAACAAGATTCACATTGAGGTATAGATTCCACCTTTAAGTGACTTAAAGGTCCATCCCTTACCAACATTTGAATCTTATTCAGGTTAATATGACCAAGGCGTAAATGTCAAAGATAAGTCTTATTAGAGTGAGAAGTTTTAAGTCTTTTTGAGTCATTATCATTTATCTTAGCATTAAGCAATAAGTCCATCCTAGGTTTGATAAAATATAGATTATTTTGCATCCATCTAGAACAGATAAAAGATTTGTTTTTACGAATCACCACTTTTTCATTAAAAGATACTACGTAGGAGTCTTTAAATAAACAAGATACAGAAATTAAATTCCTTTTAAATTTAGGAACATAAAAACAATCTTGCAAAATTAAATTCCTATAATTATCAAAGTAAAGATGGACATCTCCCACTGCTTCCGCTGAGACCAAGGATCCATCGCCCATCCGAAGCGTGAAGTCTTCACGTAGCAGACTTCTCGTTTCTTTGAACCCCTGTAGAGAAACACAAACATGATTAGTTGCATCAGAATCTATGACCCAAATGTTACTGGATTCCTCAACTAAACGAGTTTCTAAATATAGAAGATCACACCTATCTCCTTTGGAAAGGAAGTCCTTGCAATACTTCTTAATATGCCCGACCTTTCCACTAAAGAAGCACTTAAGCTTCTTTGGGTTCTTCTTCTTCTTCTTCTTGCTCTTAGTGTTAGCAGGAACAGAAGACTTCCCATTCTTGGCCCATTGCTTCTTTCCATTCCCAGAGTTAGAATTGGAACTAGAAGCAGCTACCATGTTGGCCTCACCTTTCGTAGGAGACTCCCTGATCAGCAGTTCAAACTCTTGTAATTGTTTCATTAGTTCTGTCAAGGTCATATCTCGTCTATTGCTCAAATTAAATGTAGCTCTAAACGGAATAAATTCCTTAGACAGAGTCTCAAAGACCATAGTCATCTGAGTTTCAGCATCGATGTCGGCTCCATTGGTTTGAGCCTCAGCGAGGTAACCCATGACTAACATCATGTGCTCCTTTACAGATGTCCCCGGTCTCTGTCTACAGTTTAAGAGTTTCCAAAGTGCCCCTTGCCGCTTTGTTATGGCTTGGCCTCCAAACATGTCCTCAAGATTATCCAAGATTTGCTTTGCAGTCTCATAATTCTGATGTTGAGCCTGCAGCACATTATTCATGCTGGCTATAGCAGCAGGCCTGATCATTAGCACCTTTCCGACATTCATACGCATGGAATTGCTCATTAGATGAGTCTCTTGTAGGCTCGGGAGGACAAAGGGTTGTCAGAACATATTTTAGTTTCTCAAAGGACAGGACGACATCCAGGTTTTGTTTACAATCGTTATAATTCTCACGGGTTAATTGGTTTTTGTCAAGTATTGATGATAAAGCATTTTTAGACATTTTCAATCTACAATAAAGAATCATATACCAAACATAAGCAAACATATAATAATAGTTTAGTAAGATAACACAATCATGTAAAATCATACAAATGTATTTATGTGTCAAAACCTTGAAAATATCACAACCTTACAACGATAATTCCCAACTCAGAATTCAACAAGCTCCTACGGGAGTCATGCCAAATTCAATCAGGAACACGGATCCCCTCCTAATTAATATATGCCATCCAGGACCCGTATGATCCAGCATATATTAATAATCGTTTCTTTGGCCATTAATTTTATTAACAGAGCTCCTAGGGGAGGTTAATAATAAAATTAACGTGAGTATATAACCATCGTTTCAATATTTTATCCATGATTTATAATCACCACCTAGGGGTGTGCAATCATAAATCATACTAAAATACCTTATCCTTTCAGAGATCCAATCTAGTACATGATAGAAATCCCTTCCTAGGGCTCGGGACCACCATGTTCTGCCTATGGACCAACGATGGAGGCCTTAGGTCCTCTCTTCGAAAACCTTCTCCCATTCAATCTTTTGAAATCAAGGTTTTATTATAAGAATATGCATGAACAATTTTAATACGAGCGGCACTCCCTATTCTATATGACATGTTATCAATATACATGGCAAATCATATTATAATGCAGACAAGCAAAGCAATCAAGCAAAGCTACAAGCAAAATAATAATAATAACCGTAATATTATGGTTCCACCCTAGAGAATAGAAAACTAAGATTACAAGAGAATAATTGAGACATTTATTGATTCTTCATCATTGAATCCTCAAGCTGTATCCTTCTTTATGCAATACCCATCTTTAAGTCTTTAATCCCGTATGAATCAAATACTTCATATTTCCGGTCATATCCAAATTTAATGTTTCTTAGAATCGTCCCAAAAAAATAAAATTAAAACTGCACTGGAAAAATTGCACCTTTTTTGAAAACTTTTTCCAGCTCTCGGTCCGCAGGCCGATCTGGGTGATCGGCCTGCCGGTCATGCTTCATCGGCCTGCCGATCATACAGATCGGCCTACCAACCCATGAAGGTTTGGCCTGTCGAATTGAAAGTTTAGCCTGCCGGCAAAGCCAACCAATTTTTGCCCCACTGACGGCCTGCCAGACCACACGTCCGGCCTACTGATCTGTGACCATCGGCCTGCCGAACTGTGATGTTCGGCCTACCGAGCAGAAATCCCTCATTCTAAAAAATACAATTTTAATGTAATTCATCAATTTTATTTTCAACTATTAAAAAACATAAAAATTAGAGACACAAGAAATACCTGGGTGCGCCATCATCATTATTCTAGATCCGTCTTCTTTGGATAATTATTTAACTACAAATTTAAAATAAATAATAATTTCTAGACAAAGATGATAGTCCGCCATCTAATTACATAAAAAACCTAGATACACATTCTAACCTCTAAGGAACCATAACTGGTATATATTAATTAATTAATAAATAATTAAACAACGATTTAATCAACCATAATTAATTAATAAATATTCACCGCATAATTCATGACAACATACATAATTTATAGAAACCGAGAGTGCCCACTCTCTATAAAATTTAATTCAAGCATAGGAGAGATCAAGATCACAAAATTTATGCATATAACAAGATCACAAACTTGTAAATTTATGTAAAAACCATGGCTCTGATACCAATTGTTGGAAAAACAGTGCGCAGCAGAATTTTAAAAATTTTATATATCAGAGTAATTTCCAAAACACAAGTTTGACATGCTATATGTATAAATTAAACAGATCTTACTAACCTTTGTGTACCGAAGAACCTCCGCAACCTGTGAAGAGAAGTAATGTTCCAAAAGAGCCTTAACCAACTGGTGTTCTTTGCTATTCTTTATCCATAACCGGAGTTCACGTACAGCTATTCCACCGGTGACTCTCCTTCCAACCAATCGAGAGAACCCAAAGCTAGTGTTCGTGATTTTTGAATAAAAGCTCTCAGGGAGTTTTTAGATGGTCACCAGAAGAGTATCACTCTTAATCTCTCAATTGATCTGAGTAACTCATGAGACTTACTCCCTTTATATAGCAATTGGTCCTGGGGTCAGTCCTTATCAGATTAGGTCTCAAAAACTCGAAACAGAATCAAGTTCGGATCAATATCTGATAAGATCCGCGTGAAAACGCGTAATCTTATCGCTCGCTGATCGACAGGCCGAACATGCCCCATCGGCAGGCCGAATACGTAGATCGACTGGCCAAACTGCCGCGTAAATATCTCCGTAAATCTTTTATTTTTCACCCGAGATTCTATAGGATAAAGTCTCAGTTTTGATTCAAATAACCCAATAGAGAAATTATTTGATCAAAAATAAACTTTATCAAGATAATCTCTAAGAAAATAAATCAATTCATAATTATTCTACAAGTTTATCTTCATTTAATTTATCCAATTAAATCAACCGATAAACAGACAAGAATTATCTGATCACAATATTTCAACAAGTTTATCTTAAATTAATTTTATTACAAAATTAATTCAACCAATAAACAGACATGAATTATTTGATTCTTTCAAATTTTAAACCATTCTGATAAATCCGACATAAGTCACCAATTATTGAAAAAGCACACCGTATCGTTACAGGATTTTGTGAGCTAGCAAAGGGGACCAAAATGGACCTATAAAGTTCAAGCTCATGATAATTATGAAACCCAATATCCCTAATATACATTTCACAATTATCAACTCCAACATTACTCCACTAAAAGCTTGGAGCTGCACTCTCGAACTTTATAGAATTACGAAGCCCGTATAGCTAAGTCTCCATGACATATCAAAGTGTATCATATCCCCATATGATAATCCATAATCAGCTTAAGGACAAGTTCTGTCTTACCTTCCTAATTATTTTTATCTTACATTCCATTATCTCACCATTAGAAAACTTACCATCCAAAGATAATATACCATTTGGTTACACCTATGTATCCAAATAGTTGAGTGCTCCAGTTTTTCAATTATAGGATAATGCAAATAAGAGGATATCATTACTCCTAAAGAGGAGCTATAGATTCCATATCTATGAATAGCAAGTCTACGCTATCAAGAGTCATGCCTCTAACTTACCGGCATGTATACCACTATTGAGATGTGGGAGTCACCCTTTGGTACATCAAAAGACACAAGTCGAGACAACAGGCCTACTATTCATCTCATGATTAAGATACAATACAAATGACTGTCTAAAGTGAATCGATTTGCCGAGACAAAATTATTAATCTAAATCAATTCACTTTATGTCCTGATCCAACACATCGTTACCTATGACAACGTGTTGATGTTTCTATTCATGGAGTCCAACTCTGATGGTCAAGACAAACCATCTCCCTAAAAGGATATAGACAACATAACAATCTTTGCAAGAATAAAGCACCCAACTTTATTTCCTCGATTGCGGATCATATCTTTTAGACCATCACCTTAAGAATCGTGTCTTCCGCATAATCAGTCCATCATATGCCCAATTCTTAAGGTTTAGACCGACAGTCTCAGACTACTATTTGCTTAACATACATTCAACAAATATGAATGTAAAAAGGACAAGATTTGGTATATATAAATGAATAAATTCTTTATTGATAAAAAATGTTTCAAAAAATGTATTACATTTTTACTTCTTAGGGCATACATATCTAACACAAAATGACATAGTTTAGAGAAGAAATAGGACTTTGATGGACATGGTTAGGTCTATGATGAGTTATTCAACATTACCTTTATCATTTTGAGGATATGCATACAAACCGCATGTTATCTTTTGAACAATGTGCGTTCAAAATCGGTTCCTAAAACTCCTCACGATTTGTGGACGGGGAAGAAGACATCCTTAAACCTTATTTGCTTATGGGGATGTCGGGCTCATGTCCTGTATAAGGATGTGAACAAATTGGAAGCACGATTGGAAGTTAGTGTGTTTGTAGGATATCCAAAAGGGACTAAAGGGGGTTATTTCTATAACCTAAAGGAAATAAAGTTGTGGTTTCAACGAATGCAACATTTCTTGAGGAAAGTTACATGAGGGACTTTAAGCCTTGAAATGAAGTGGTACTCGAGGAATTGGCAAGTGATTCGATCACTCCGGGGGTTCTGGTAGAAACCAATCAATCAATGTAGAAAAACCAACTAAAAAACAACCTGAGGGGCTTCGGTGTAGTGGGAGGATCGAGCGTCAACCTGAGAGGTATATGTTCAATGGTGAAGCTTATTTAGCAAAACTGATTGAATATGACAAGGATCCTTACACTTATGAAGAGGCTATAGAAAACGTTGATTCAAAACTCTAGACAGAAGCCATTAACACCTAGATGAAGTCTATGGAGACTAATCGGGTCTAGGAACTTATAGATCTTCCTAAAAGGGTAAAACCCATAGGGTATAAGTGGATCTATAAGAGACAAAAAGGAGCAGATGGGAAAGTTGAAACCTATAAAGCTAGACTGGTAGCTAGGGGATAAATGCAAAAGGAAGAAATCAATTATGAGAAAACCTTTTCACCTATAGCCATGCTGGCTTAAGTCCATTCGCATTCTCTTATCAGTAGCTGCCACTTTCGACTACGAGATTTAGCAGATGGCTGTCAAGACAGCTTTTTTGAATGGCTAACTCCATGAGTCCATATATATGGTACAGTCAGACAAGGGTAAGGTTTATAAATTGCTAAAGTCAATTTACAACTTAAGTAGGCTTCCTGTTCTTAGAACATAAGATTTGATCAGGTCATCAAGACTTATGGGTTCGAATAAAACGTGGACGAACCATATGTTTACAAATACATTAAGGATAGGAAGGTGGTTTTTTTTACTACTCTAAGTAGATGACATTTTGCTGATTGGCAATGACGTTAGGGCATTGTCATCAGTCAAATTATGGTTGATCAAGCAGTTTGACATGAAAGACTTAGGTGAGGCTAATTATGTTCTTGGTATAAAGATGTTTTAGGATAGGAAGAACAAAATGATAGCTTTATCCCAAACGGCTTACATAGATAAAATTCTCAAGAAGTTTGCAATGCAGAATTCCAAGAGAGATGGCCAACAATCTAGGTCTGAAATTACTCTTTCTAAGAAAGGCACACCAAAGTCAGATGAAGAAAGAGAATACAAGAAAAAGGTGCCTTAGACTTTAGTAGTGTGTAGTCTTATGTATGTTATGCTTTGCACACGATCAGACATTTGTATGTAATCAGGGTAGTAAGTCAATTTCAGTCGGATCTAGGACCGAACCATTGGGTTGTGGTTTAGCATATATTTCAAGTACCTGAGAAAGACTTGAAGGTATATGCTTGTGTATTCAGGTGAGGATCTAACACCTCTAAGATACACCGATTCAGATTTTCAATCTTGTTTGGATTCAAGAAGATCAACTTTTGGTTTTGTGTTTACTTTGGGTGATGGTGCCATTGTTTGGAGAAGTGCCAAGTAAGATTACACTTTGGATTCAACAATGGAAGCCGAGTATGTGGTAGCTAGTGATGCTTTAAAAGAAGCAGTGTGGTTCTGCAAGTTCCTTGGGGATTTTGAGGTAATTCCTGGTATGAATAAGGCGATATCGTCGTATGATGATAACACTATAGCAATAGCTAATGCTAAGAAACTAAGATTTCACAAGAAGAGTAAACATATTCATCAAAAGTATCATGTGATAAAGGACTTCGTTGAGGATGAGCAAGTTGCTATATGCAAAATCTCATCTGAGGAAAATTTAGCTAATCCGTTCACGAGGACACTAACTGCAAGGGTTTTCAAGAGTTATGTGGAAGCTATAGGGATGCGAGATATGTCACATTTACTCACTTAGTGCAAGTAGGAGATTTTTGGACATGATGCCCTAAGGAGTAAAATGTTGTAATACGATTTGGAGACATTTTATCAATAAAGAGTTCATTTACTGTTCATATACCAAATGTTATCCTCTTTACGTTCATATCTGTTGAATGTATTATTGGAAAAATAGTACGCAACAGAGTTTTAAAATTTTTTATATAAGAGTATTTTCCAAAACACAAGTTTGATATGCTATATGCATAAATTAACTGGATCTTACTAACTTTTGAATGCTGAAAAGCTCCTACAATCAGTGAAGAGAAGTAACGTTTCAGAAGGACCTCAACCAACTGGCCTTCTTTGCTATTCCCTATCCATGATCGGAGTGAGTGTGGGTTCACATATACAGCTCTTTCTCCAGGTGACTCTCCTTCCAACCAATTGAGAGAACCCAAAGCTAGTGTTCGTGATTTGTGAACAAGAGCTCTCAGGGAGTTTTCAAATTCTCACTAGTTGAGTATCACTCTTAATCTCTCAATTGATTTAAATAACTTATGAGACTCACTCTTTATTAATAGAGGTTGGGTCTAGGGTCAGTCTTTATAAGATAAGGTCTCAAAAATTCAAATTTGGATCAATATCTGATGAAATCTGCGTGAAAATGCGTGATTTTTTTTTCTCGCATAGGCAGGCCGAACTTGCCTCATCGATAGGCCAAACTTGAGGATCGGCATGCCGAACTGCCCAAAAAAAATCTAAGCGAATCTTTTATTTTCTACCCAAGATTCTATATGGTAAAGTCTCAGTTTTAATTCAAATAACCCAATAGAGAAGTTATCTAATTAAAACAACTTTATCTAGAAAATCTCTAGGAAAATAAATGAATTCCTAATAATTCTACAAGTTTATCTTGATTTAATTTATTCAAAATTAAATCAACTGATAAATAGACAAGAATTATCCGATCCTAATAATTCAACAAGTTTATCTTGAATTAATTTTGTGACAAAATTAATTCAACCGATAAACAGACATGAATTATTTGATTCTTTCGAATTTCAACCAATTTAATAAATTTGACATAAGTCACCAATTATTAGAAAAGCACGCCGTATTTTTACAGGATGTTGTGAGCTAGCAAAGGGGACCAAATGGACCTATATAGTTCAAGGTCCCGATAATTATAGAACCTAATATCCTAGATATACATTTCATAATTATCAATTCCAATGCTACTTCACTAAAAGCTTGGAGCTGCACTGTCGAACTATATAAAATTACGAAGCCTGTGTAGCCAAGTCTCCATGACATATCATTGTGTACCATATCCCTATAGAATTATCCATAACCGGCTTAAGGACAAGTTTTGTCTTACCTTCTCGATTATTTTTATCTTACGTTCCATTATCTCACCATCGAAAAACTTGCCATCTAAAGACAGTATACATTCAATTACACCTATGTATCCAAATGGTTGAGTGCTCTAGTTTTTCAATTATAGGATAATGCATATAAGAGGATATCATTACTCCTAAAGAGTAGCTATGGATTCCATATCTATGAATAACAGCTCCACGCTATCAAGAGTCATGCCTCCAATGTACCAGCATGCATACCACTATTAAAATATGGGTGTCACCCTTTGGTATATAAAAAGACACAAGTCAAGACAATGAGCCTACTATTAATCTCAGGATTAAGATACAATACAAATGATTGTCTAAAGTGAATCGATTTGCTGAGACAAAATTATTAATCCAAATCAATTCACTTTATGTCCCGATCCAACACATCGTCACCTATGATAACGTGCCGATGTTTCTATTCATAGAGTCCACCTCTGATGGCCAAGATATACCATTTCCCAATTGGGATATAGACAACATAACAATCTTTACATGAATAAAGCGCCCAACTTTATTCCCTCGATTGCGGATCTTATGATTTAGACCGTCACCTTAAGAATTGTGTCTTCCGCATAATCTATCAATCATATGCCCAATTCTTAAAGGTTTAGACCGATAGTCTTAGACTATTATTTGTTTAACATACATTTAACGAATATGAACGTAAAGAGGACAAGATTTGGTATATAAATAATAAATAAATTCTTATTGATAAAAATGTCTCTAAAAACATATTACATTTTTACTCCTTAGGGTATACACGACTAACATGTATGATAAGTAAACAAAAGTCTAAGATTGTTAGTTGAAACCTTTAAGAATCATGCATATGATGGACAGATTATGTGGAAGACATGATTCTAAAGGTGATGGTCGAAATCATAAGATCTGCATTTAAGGGAATAAAGTTGAGCGCTTTATTTATGCTAAGATTGTTATGTTGTCTACATCCTTAATGGAAGATGGCTTATCTTGGCCATCGGAGTGGGACTCTACGAGTAGAAACATTGGCACATTGTCATAGGTGACGATGTATTACATTGGGACATAAAGTTAAATTGATTTGGATTAATAATTCCATCTATGTAAATCAATTTACTTTAGACAATCATATGTGTTGTATCTTAATCTTGAAATGACAAATGGGCCCGTTATTTTGATTTATGTCATTTAATGCACCAAAGGGTGACATCTTGGTTTTATGATGGTACGTATACTGGTACGTTAGAGACATGACTCTTTATAGTGTAGACCTACTGTTCATAGATATAGAATCAATAGCTCTTTTTATAGAGTTAATGATATAATGATATTCTCTTATATACGTTATCCTATAATTGAAAAACTGAAGCGCTCAACTATTTGGATGCATAGGTGGAACCAAATGGTATACTATCTTTGGATAGTAAGTTTTCCAATGGTGAGATAACAGAACGTAAGATAAAAATAATCGGGAAGGTAAGATAGAATTTATCCTTGAGCCAATTATAAATATCCTATGGGGATATGATACATTATGATATATCATAAACACTTAGCTTACTTATAGCTTTATATATAGTTTGAGAGTGCAGCTCTAAGCTTTTAGTATAGTAGCGTTAGAGTTGATAATTATAAAATATATATCATTCTTGGATATTGTATTTTATAATTATTAGAGCTTGAACTATATAGGTCCATCAGGTCCATGTTTGCTAGCTCATAATAAATCTTATAATGATATGGCGTGCTTTTCTAACAAATTAGTGACTTATGTTAAATTATTAGATTGGCTAAAATTCTATAGGATTAGATAATTCATGTCTATTTATCGGTTGAATTAATTTTGTGAATTAATTCAAGATAAACATATTGAGTTATTAGGAATATTTTATTTGCTATGAGATTATCCAGATATGACTATTTTGATTAGATAACCTTTTCTATTGAGTTATTTGAATTAAAATTGTGGCTCTATCTGAGAATCTTGGGTAGAAAATAAAAGATTCTTAGGGATCATATTATTGCAAGTTTGGCAGGCCGATATGCTAGTTTGGCCTGCCGATGGGGTAAGTTTGGCAGGCCGATGGATAAGTTTGGACTACAGATATAGCAATAATCTGATTACGTGTTTTAGACATAATTTTCATCAGAAGTTGAGGTCTTATCTAATAATGATTAACCCCAGGTCTGACCTCTATAAATAGGGGCTGAGTTTTTTCAGTTATTTAGATCAGTTGAGAAGTTTAGAGTGAGTACTCTTGTGTGAGAAACTCTGAAACTCCATAAGAGCTATTATTCACAATCAAGAACCTTAGCTCTAGGTCTTCTCAATTGGTTGGAAGGAGAGTCATCGGAGGAAGAGTTGTACGACGTGTGCCTATTCACACTCCAATCGTGGATAAAGAATAGCAAAAAAGACTAATTGGTTGAGGTTCTTCTAGAAAGTTCTTTTTTTCATTGATTACTAGTACTCTTCGACATACAGAGGTTAGTAAGATTTGTCATTAATGTCTGTATATAGCAGGCCAAACTTGTGTTTTGAAAAATACTCTGATTTAAAAATTTTAAAATTTTGTTGCGTGCTCATTTTCAAACAAGGATTAGGACTTGAGTTAGTGATGTGAATTATTATTTGAATTGATGTTTGGATGTGTATTTAGGTTTTAATCTGAGTATGGAATAGAATTAGAATTTGTGTTTGGAGAAAAAGTAAAAAAAGCTTTTTGATTTATTAACAAATCTAATAAAATCTTAATGCTAATGATCCTAAAAAATATGCAAATGGATCTTAATTTATTCTACTCTTTATTAGAGATATAATGAAAAAAGAATCATTTCATTTAGATATCAAATGAAGAAGTTATGATTTTTTTCCTTAAATAGAGGATAAGGAATTTCGGCTTTTACTGTAGTATAGATATCCAAGTATCAACTAAGGGGTAGTCAGAACTCTGAAACTTGGATCTTGAAACTCATTTGGTTTTGATTTTAGGGGAAATAAATACATATCCAAGGGATTCTTGATACTTGAATTTAAATTTGAGTCCATTGAGTTTAAATGATACATAAACCAAATAGACCCTTTATTTCTCATGTAGTGATTAATAGGCTAGTTTGACATTGTTGTGTTGTGCTGTTGCTTTTATTATGCTGTAGACCAAAAGCAGGTAGACGTTTGGTAAATTTTTTTTTAAAGCTACTATGAGAACTAGAAGCAAAATGTAAAATTGCTATGAAGATATATAATGACGAAAATAGTCATTTTTTACTAAGCATATTTATAGTTTTAGTTTTTAATTAATTTTATTTTTAAGGTTAACCTACATAGTATTCATACATTAAAATACCAAAAATGTAATTTTATTTTTATTACTTAATATATTTTAAGAAAAATAAATTATTTTTATTAACTAAACGAGATTAATTATATGTTCATGATAAGTGCTTAATTTAATATAATTTTCTAATTAATTCTCCCACGAATTTTTGCTTAGTTTTGAGTATTTTGTGTTTAATTATGGGTTTTTGTGTTTTGCTGGCATTTTAAGATAATGAGTTAAAAATGGCTGAAAATAGCTAAAATTTGGAGTTTCAAATTACATTTATTCAGTTTGAAAGTTAGCCAAGGGCTAAAGTGAAAATTTTAGGAATTAAAACAGTGAAATTAGCAAATTTAGTAAAAACAAGGCTCGTACATGCGAGAAAATGCCTCACGGCTACGCCACAGTATAAAGAGCAAGTGTGGCTACTCCAAATTGCCTTGAAGTTGTTCTAGACCCCCTCAAGGGCCCACGGCCATGAGCCATGCATAGTGGGAGAGAAGGAATCCATGCAGGCCTGATGCCCAGCATAGTGCGCGGCCATGCTAAAAACTCCCTGCCCCCATGCGCTTTCAACCTATAGTGTACGAGAAATTCTTCTGCACATGGCCATGTAGCTTGAAGCCTGTCCCCATGTGTCCCTTTAAGCTAAGGCTCTGAATTTAACTTGAAGTGACCTAAAATTACATGTTTTCACTATAAATACCTCATTTAGAAACACAAACGATATCAATTTTTCATTTTTTTTATCACTTTTTCTTAGTCTTAGGAGATGAAAAAAAGGAGAAAAAGTGAAGAGGCTCCGGTGGTGGCTCAACGAATTTCATCCTCGTGGAGAATTCTTCAGCATCATATTCATTCTTTTCTTTATTCCTTCTTTATTTTCTTTTTCAATTATGTTATTTTAGTTTTGTTTTGGTTAAAGAGAGTTTTAAAACCCTAGGCATATCTATACGATTAATTTCCAATTTTTCAATTGAAATTGTTTATGTTCTTCTATTATTATTGTTCAAGATTATTTTCTTGTTTTGTTTAGGTGTGCAACTAAATGGACTTAAATTAATCTATTGCTAGATTGGAATGCTTGACCCGTAATTGTCTTGTTATTCTAATCATTAGTAACAAACTGTAATCATTGATTATGATCAAGTTTCTGTATGATTACATGTGGAACGCAACCTAGTTTAGATAATCTAAACTTGTGTGATTGTTGCTTATATCAACCTATTTTTCTCATGTTAATGCTTCCATGGATTAGATCTCTTGTTCTAGGTTGTTTAGTGGAAAAAAGAGGTTTAATAGAGTGCTTGTCTTATTAAATCTACAAACTAAGAAAAGATTGGGATAATAGAGCTTGTTGTTATCTACGGTTGGTAGTTTTGAAAGTTAATTGGGAATAATTTTATAATTAATTATATGGTTATTGTTCAGTGGTGGTGAATGATCCTTTAACTAGTTTTATCTTCATTCTTTTATTTTATTTTATTTTCTTGTGTTTTCTTTTATTTTGTAATTTAGTTTAAATCTAAACCCCCCTTTGTGTCTTAGATTTTAGTGTCAATAACTAATTAATTAGACGCAATTCTCCGCCGAAACGATCCTTGCTCATCAGTACACTCATTAACAACATTTTAAGGTTAATTTGGTGCTTCCCTTGAGTCCTTCCAAATTTTGGCACCATTTGCTGAGGATTGTTATTGAAATTAATTGGATATTTGTTTTTTTTATAAGTTTTAATTTAATTTTTCTTTTGTATTTATTTATTGCGAGGTACTTTGGGATGATACATTGATGGGGCCTCATAAGTTTTGCCTAAAAAGACGTAGAGCTATTCCATATTGCTTAGTGGAGAAACAAAGATTTGCTCATTCGGGTTTTGTATCATGCGTTCTCAAAGGAGTGGCAACTTCAAATCTTCCTCGATGGCTTATGTGCAACAACAAGATGCTGGGTTGAAAGAGGTAACGACACTATCTCTTTTTACCAACAATCTATGGATGAAGCCTACTTTATGTTGGAAGACATGGCCGAGTATGATCATTGGAGTTGGAATTGTTCAAGGACCAACCAAGATTGGGAGGATGATTACTATAATTTGGAGCCCCTTAATCTTATGATATGGGGTCATAAACTGTCAATGGAGTAGCCTTGGTTGACAAACCACCTACAGGTACATCTTTTAAAGACCTAGTTAAGGTCTTGGTCACTAACATGTTATAATTTCAAGAGGAGATAACTGCTAGCCTTGATAATTTGCAAAGTCATATTAATCAATTGGCTAGCATTATAAGTAGGTTGGAGGAACAAGGTGATAATTAAATAGTGCAAAATATAATATGGCATGAGGATGACGATGAATCAAACAACTTTGATTGGGAGAGTAATTTGCCTAACATAGGAGCTTTATGGGAATTTGAGCTTCTATAGGAGATCAAGCCTTAGGATGACCTAGAGACTTTTGACCTTTTTTGCTCAACACTTAGACACTCATGTGGTTAAGACCGATTACATCTTCTAAGTCATAAGATGTCCGTTCAAGGCCATGAATTCTATGAAAGATCACATCATGAGCATGGTTTTGGAGAATAAAGTGGAAAGTGATGAGCAATTGGAAAGGTCATTATTTGAGGAATTCTTTTATGAAGCCAAATCACAAAAGTTGTTGGAGGATTAGAAAGCATATGTGACCATCAATTTGAGCTAATCGATGGTAATAACACAAACACCACCAACAAATCCTTACTACTTATTAGCACCACCTCCATCAAACATCCTTTATGAGTTTACGCGAGACTTGAAGTTCTCTTCCCAAGCACATTCAACCAAACAAAGTCGAGTTAATGTGATGCACATACATTTCCTACATATTGCCAAGCTTGAGGGCATTTATAATGAAGACTCATGGGTTGTGTCTTATGACACCTGTATTAATGTGTATATACAAAGATTCATCGATGATTTCGTCGGACCTTCAACGTCCGTGAAATACGATATTAACATGGAAATACTATATCTACATGTAAATACAAAAGTTTACTGGCGACTTCACGGGACTACTGGCGGCCATGAAATACAATATTAACATGGAAATACTATATTTGCACGTAAATACAAAAGTTTACCAATGGACCATCGTCGACCGTGAAATATAGTATTAACATGAAAATAATATATTTACATATAAATACAAAAATTTGCTAACGACTTCGCTGAACTACTAGCAAGCAGAAAATATAATATTAACATAGAAATCATATATTTATATATAAATATAAAAGTTTACCAATGACTTGCACAACCACCAACGGCCATGAAATACAGTATTAACATGGTATTTACATGTTAATATAAAAGTTCACTGGCAGATCACCGGTGGCCGAGAAATATAGTATTAACATGGAAATATTATAATAGCGTGTAAATACAAACATTCATTGGCGAATCATTGGACAAATGGTGGTCGAAAAATATAGTATTAATATGAAAATACTATACATATATATGGGAATAATAAGATTAACTCGCGACTTCACGGGACCACAATAGCTGGCAAAGATAGTATTTATTTACATATAAATACAAAGATTTACTGACGACTTCGTCAGACCATTGGCAGTTAAAAAATACATTATTAACATAGAAATACTATATATATATATATGGAAATATAGTATTTTCACATAAATATAAAAATTTATTGACAATGTCATCGGACATCATCGGCACCGGTGACATAACAGGTTACTGAAAAATACAACAACAATAGAAAAGCACAACTACAACATAAAGAAATATGTATATATATATACACACACACACATACACGAAAGACAAACTTACAAAACACAAGGAAAAAAAAGGAAAATATAAAAAATGAAACTTTTTTGTTTTTTTCTCCTATTTTCCTATATAAAAAATTAAAATAAGGAAAAGTGCACAAAAAAAACTAAGGACATAACTGCAACCTTAAAACCAATAACTCATATTGGGCCTCTCAAATGGTGATGGGAGCTCTCAGACGGCAACGATAGTAGGTGCTCAGACTTGGACAGTGATGGTGATCACTTTCATGAGATTAGATCCTAAGAAAATCTTGATCATTCATTCTTGACTTGTCGAGATTTGCGAAGCCAAAGATGGTGCTCCTAGATCGAGATCGTTCTCACAAGATCTATATGCCAAGGAAAACCAGATCTAGTGGTTTGTAAATAATCTGGCTCAAAGGAAAACCAAATCATCACGATAGTAGGATTGGCATTGTAGTGGGGGGGAAAACAATCTAGCTCTATTTGTGCTTGAGGTCGCTTGACCTAACAGAGATTTGGCTGCGAGAAAGTGAAGAATAAGTCACAATCAAGCTCTAGTGGTCGCAATATGATTTCACGATGCTGCTTCTCATGTTCTTATTCCAATGGTCACAATCTAGCGATCTGGCTCCGCTTGTGACGATTGTGGTCGTGGTCTTGCTCCAATGTTCACTTCGCGACAGGTAAAGCTTCTTGATCGATGTTGAACGGAAGAGGTTGGTGTCCACTATCGATAGAACAACAGTCAGAACTATACCAATGAGGTCAACAAAGAGAAGAGCATTAGGGAGAAAATAGAGCAGAGAGATAGAGAGACAAAAATGGGAAAACACAGAAGAAGCTAAAATAACGAAAAAAGCAAATGTAAAAAAGGGACAAAAAATCTATTATGAAGGGGTATTTTAGGTTTTTGATAACTTGTAAAATATTGATTGGTGTTGATATATTATTTATTTCATTTTTATAAAGCTCTTGACATTATCTACTATCTACCTAATAAAATATGTTATTTTCTACAATTTTTCATTAAAAAAATTATGTTACTATGTGCAGGATGAGGTTTAATCATATTTCTTATATATAAAATACATCTAGAGGCTACTTTTAGCTTTTGTATCTGCCTACAGTAGTTTAGGGTGTTTGGTAAACTCTGCTTCTAAAAAGTTGCTTCTAAAAACTGTTGCCCAACAAGAAAAGTTAAGAAATAGGTTAAGGGTTGCTTTTTTGCAACAGCTTTTACTTTTATAATTTAAAATTACTAGACTAACCTCAATAATAATACATAATTTTCAATCTACCCATTTTTTCTTTAACAAATTAAAATAAATAAAAGAACAAGGACAAATAATAACCTGTTATTATTATTACTCATTTTAATGTCATTTATTTTTACATTGATTGGTATGCCTCAAGGGAATCACCAAATTAATGTTACTTAAAATGTTGCCACCACTAAACAATAACCATAAAATTAATTATAGAATTATTCCTAATTAACTATCAAAACAACCAATCATAGATAACAACAAGCTCTACTATCCCAATTTCATCTTAGTTTGTAGATTTAATATGACAAGCACTCCATTAAACCCTTTTCCACTAAACAACATAGAACAAGCTCTCTAAATTTAATATACGGAAGCATTAAGATGAGAAAGATATGTTGATCAAAGCAACAATTACACAAGTTTGAATTATTTAACCTAGGTTATATTCTACATGCAATCATACAAAAACTTGACCATAATCAATGACTACAATTCGCTACTAATGATTAGAATAACAAGACAATTACGGATCAAGTATTCCAATCTAGCAATAGATTATATATAAGTTCATTTAGTTGTGCACCTAAACAAAACAAGAAAATAATTATGAACAATAATAATAGAAAAACATAAACAATCTTAATTAGAAATTGAAAAATAATTCTATAAATTAATCATATAGATATGTCTAGGTTTTTTAAATTCCCTTTAACCAAAACAAAACTCAAATAACATAATTAAAAAAAGAAAATAAAGAAGGAATAAAGAAATGAGCAAATATGATGTCGAAGAATTCTCCACTCGGATGAAAATCCTTGAGCCACCATCGGAGCCTTTCCTTCTTTTCTTCATCTCTTAAAACTAAGAAAAACTGATGAAAAACTAAAAAAAAAACTAAAAAATTGATATATTTTGTGTTTCTAAATGAAATATTTATAGGTTTTGGTATTAAAGTTTTAAAAGGGGTAATTTTAAGTCACTTTGGGTCAATTTTGGAGCCTTAGCTCGAAGGGATACATGGGGGCAGGTTTCACTCCATGTGGCCATGCATGGAGGAATTTCTCGTACGCTACAAGTTGAATGTGCATGGGGGATGGGAGTTCTTGGTGCGGCCGCGCTGTGCTAGGTATCAGGCCTGCATAGATTCCATCTTTTTTGTGGGCCTGCCGCTTGTGGCTCGCGGCCGTGCATCCTGCAGGGGGTCTAACGCAGCTACAAGGCAATTTGGAACGGTCGAGCCTACTCTCTGTATTGTGGTGCGGCCATGGGGCATTTTCTTATGGAGGCGAGCCTTGTTTTTGCTGAATTTGTTGATTTCACCCTTTAAATTCCTAAATTTTCACTTTCACCCCTAGTTGACCTCTAAATTGAATAAATGTAATTTGCAACTCCAAATTTTAGCTATTTTCATCCATTTTTAACTCGTTATTTTAAAACACTTGCAAAACACAAAAAACCACAATTAAACATAAAATACTCAAGAATAAGCAAAGATTCGTCAGAAAATTAATTAGAAATTGTATTAAACAAAGCACTTATTAAATTCCCCCAAAAATAACCTTTGCTCGTCCTCAAGCAAACCTAAGATGAAAAACAAATAACAAAAACATAAATAAAGAAAACTAACCTTTTAACCTTTTATCTTAGAGAACAATAAGAGTTATGGACTAAAAATCAAACAAGCATTGTGTTAAATCAATTAGTTATTCTTAAACTAATACATCCTATAACAATTGTACTAGTGTGTGGGTGTGTGTGTGAAATAGTCAATCTTACCAATATTGAGACAACACATGTTTTGAAAAAGGTAAATCCTTATAGTCCTCATAGAAATGATTGCCCAATCCTAGTTGAAAAGATTAAATATCATAGGCTTCCCTTTGGTACAAATCTCTACTACGCCGAAGGCACCAACTAAAAACAAAAAAGTATTCTATATAGGTTGTAACAGGGTCAAAGGGTAGCAGTTAAAAGAAAGAAAGGATATGGGAATTACAAAGGTCCTAAAGATTTCATAGAATTAGAGAAATTATAGAATTCTTCAAAGAACACTTCTCACAACCTGATAGAAATCTTATATAGTCGGATACCATTGTGTTGGGCCCTTACATCATTCTAACCAACATTGTAAGACCCAAATATGAAGATAAGAAAGCTCAAGAAATTTTACTGTTGAATTTTTATTCTTTTTTTTCTCTCTTTTTTTTTTGCTTTTTTTTACCTGCCTTTACAAGAGTTCTTTCTTTCTTCTTTCTTGATTCGATTCTTTCCCCCACACTTATCTTCTATTTCAAACTCAATTCTTGCAAAATCTCCTTGAACATGAAATAAGTCTCTAAACTCTAATTTATCTTTAAAACAAGGGCATAGGATATAAATGTAAACGGGTTAGGTATGGAGTAATGTGTTAGCCAAAGAAAAATGTCTACATGAAAGACAATTTGGCTTACTAGGGGGATGTTTTCTTTCCTTTTCGAGTTAGATTTGTGAGAAGTGCTGCTCTCTTGGAGAAATCTTCCACAAAATTCCAGTAATAACCAGCTAGAGTCAAGAAGCTCCTTATCTCATACATAAGGTAAATATTTAATCTGTGATCCTAGATAATCTAATACATAAGCTTTAAGCATATCTTCTAGAATTTGAATGGCTCTTTTAGACTGGCTATCACTTTAAGGATGAAATGCAGTGCTGAACGCCAATTTAATACCCATTGCTTTATGAAACCGTATTGTTAGGTATATTAGCACATTAGCTTAAAAAGGACATTGACACCTTCCACTTATTATTGTTGGTTTGAGTAATAGGTAAGTAGAAATTCATTTCAACTATATCTCAAGATTATTACTATAATATATATGATTTACTATATCATTTGCATACATGGCATAAAGGCACATGTATAGTTTTCTGAAGAAAATTATTATAATTTGAGAAAGAGACTATTTGTGTGTGCCTTATGTAGTTTGCTTGTAAGTGGCCTTAATTAGTTTCATGGGTGAGATTGAAACTCAAATAGTTTTATGGGATAGATTGGGACCTTTTTTGGACCTTTTTTGTAATTCCTAGGAATTGGAGGACTACAGTGTCTCATGGGTTAGATTGGAGCACTATTGTTTGCCAAAGGTTTGTTAGTATGCATGCATGTTTTATAATCGACCTAGGCAGGCGACTCAAGGTGTACATAACTATACGCATATTAAACGTTTTTATGATATGGTCGGTATGATGAAAATTTTATAAGCCTATGCATAATGCACTATAATAAACTATATAGTTTCTACTTACTGGGCATTACCTCATATTGTTCTTGTGATATAGATGAGGGTATATCTCTATAGTATTGATTTGGAGGTCGACAGTGGTAGTCCAGGCAACTCTTTGGGAAAGACATCGTGAAACTCATCAACAACAAGAATAACAGTATTTTATCCAATCATACTAGGCTCACCCTTTAGCGCTAAAAGAAAAGTGATACAAGCTAAGTTTCATTGGCCTCTTACATAAGGCTTTAAGAGCTAGTCCACAAAAACCTAATCTGTTGACCCTTGATAAGTAACCATTGTTCCTGAGCTTGTAACCATGGTTCCTTTCCTACGATGACAATCAACCACGGCACCGTACTTGGATAGCTAGTCTATATCAAGGATTATGTTGTACGCACTCATCGGAATAACATCAAGGTCGGCTTGTAATACCTCACCCTCGATTGTGATCTTACACGATCTACAAACCATATTTACCTTTACTTAACTAAGTGGAGAAGTTACGGACGTAAATTTAAGGCCTTTGGTCTTCAAACCCAGGGTACTCTCAAAAGATTTAGAAGTAAGGGAATGTGAATACCAATATCAAACAAAACATGAGCCAAAGAATGTGAAACTAGAATCATACCATCGACAATGTTGCTAGCTTGAGCTCTAGAGTTTCCATAAAAAATGTTATAAGCTTGGCCTTGTATTTTTCCCTTGCCTTTGTTTTTGTTGCCTTGCTTTTGATTGTTAAACCTGAACTACTGAGGGGGTGGAGACAGCACAGTATAATACCCAAGAAATTCTTTGTGCTTAAAATAAGAAATATTTAGGAGTTATTATGAGCAATTTATGTACAAATTTTGTGAGGTAAAAGCTATGCTTAAAATTTTGTTAATTGTATTGAATGTAGTGCAAGTGACACAAGGATTATTATTTAAATCCAATTTTTCTAATAAATTCCATAAAAATAAACATGAGATTAAATATCATGCCATAGTCATAAGCAAAGTATGAATTATATGAGGATGAGAGTTAGTTGATGTATAAGGGGAAAATAAGCTTGAAATCTTAACTGTTGTAGAATATGTTACAATAGATTTTGAAATAGATATATAGTATAAGAAAAATGCTGTATGGAAAATATAAAAAATATAATGTAAAAATTAAGCAGTATAAAAGTTATGCAGTATAAGGATTATATAGTGTGAAAATTATGCAGCATGGAAATTATACTACATAACATTAAGCAGTATAAGAATTATATTATGTGGAGGATGTGGACAAGTATAGAATATTGTGGAAGCTTGTAAATAGTATAGAAAAGTATACTGGCAGTATAAGAAAGTATACTTGTAGTATAGCAAAAATACTACATAGTGTAAATTTGGATTGTTGAAATGTCAAACTTGTCAAAATTGGACACCTCAAAAGTTAAAGAAATTTTCATAAGGTTCCTACGGAATTAGATGTTGATAAGTGGAAAAGGGCAACTTTTCTTTACAATTCAACCCGTATTATGGAACTATAAATACCTAAGGGTATTCTTGAAAAAAAAGGTTAGTTCTATCTCATCAAAATTGCTCCTATTTTCTCCCACTAAAAATTAGCCCCTTTCTAGCTCTCTTACTCTTAAAATTTTGATGATTTTATCCTCCAATGATCCAAAGAATCATGAACAGGTGTTTTTGAAGAAGTTTAAGGAGTTTTGAAAGAAGTTTAAAAGCTTTTAAGCACCAAAAGAGAGGACAAACACTTTGGACTTATTTAGGTCACAAAGCCGACTAAAAGAGGAAAAAGTATAAATTGAAAATATTAGAGCAAGATTCAGGTAAGTTTCAAGCCCCACCTATAGCATGAAGAAAATGATTTTCAAATGCTTTGTATATCTTTGAAATATGTTTGTGTTTATTACGCAAATTTATTAAAGGCCAAGTCATGATTTAGAAAATCAGCACATGAAATATTCACATATTATTTATTTATTCATTTAATTTGAAATGTCTTTAATTACAAATAAAATATTTGTTCCTTATTGCACCAATCCTAACAATCTCCCACTTGTCCTAAGTGAGTAAATGTGGCATATTGCGCATCCCCATGCTCTCCACTTGTTTCTCAAAGCTTCTTTTTGTCAAAGCTTTGATAAACAGATCAGCTAGGTGATCCTCATATGCTATCTTGCAAACTGCCATATCTCCATTCTCTATAAAGCTCTTAATTATAGATACTTATCGTCTTCTTACTCCTCTTGTGGTGTATTGAATCCTTGGTATTAGCTATAGTCATCGCATTATCACAAATACAAGACTATAGATTTTTCCATACTAGTAATTATCTCAAGATCTTTAAGGAATTCCCTGAGCCATGCAATTACCTTAAATGCCTCACTGGCATCCACATATTTAGCTTCAATAGTTGAGTAAGCAATGCAAGATTCCTCGACACTTCTTGTAACACTCAGAAATTTAATTAAGCATAACTAGTGTTTAAATGGTGGATTAGTATGCCTTGATATCAATAAAGACTTAATTTAAGTATTTTATGGTATTTTAAACTTATCCCACTTTTAATTATTTCTATATGTTATTTTGAATTTTGGAACAAAAAAATTTGCCAAATACCCGATACGTCCCAATTTCAAAACTACGTGCCAAAGCACATGGTTTCTCCTTGCAAAAACCACTCTTCCTCTCTATTTATTTTCTCTCTCTCACTCTCACTCTCCCTCACTCTCTCAGACTCTCTTTCTCTCTTCCTCTTTCTCTCTTTCTCTTGTAGCCCCTCTCTTTTCTCTCTCTCTTTACTTTGATTTCAAAATTTTGAGTTCAAGCTTCAAATCTTAGCTGGATTGGGAGCTTAGGAACATGATTGGGCTACCATAAAACTATTTTAAAGCTTTAATTTGAGGTTAGTTTCTTTGATTTTCAATTTCAAATTTTTATCCTAAATCATTCAATTTCTTTAAGATGTTGTAATTCGTGTTTCTTGAGCTTAGGAACCTCAATCTAAGTTAGTGAAACTCAAATCATCTAGAATCTAGGCTTGATTGGACGAAATTTGAATTTAATCAAGTTTTCCTCTTTTTCTTCATTTTGGGATTTTTTTTTGAAAATTTCTATGTAAATCTTGGCTAAATGTGTTTAAATGTGTTATCGTATGTTTTTTTTTATCATTTATGAATGTTATAAATGCTCTGGGACTTGAAAAACAAGTTTAGAATTGATTTTTGGGCTTGGGGAGGCCGAGAATCAAAGTCTCGGACCTCCCATGTTTTTCCAATTTGGCATGCCAAACTCAATGTTCGATAGGGCAGATTCATAGGTTTGGCAAGCTAGATTCATCTGGTCGGCAACCAAACTTGGGCCAGTTCGGCAGGTCAGTCCTGGCTAGCTGGTAGGCCAAACTATAGAGTTCGGTATGCCAGACTAGGGGTTTCGACATGACCTCGTGAAAATGACTCTTTTTGTCCGTTTTTCACCGTTTAAAACCTAGATCAAGATTTTTAACTCATGGTTTGATTTTATGAACTTTAAAGGCATACTAAGACACCATGAGATATCTTAAAGATGTAGAATACCTTAAGCTAGATATTCATAAACTTAGTTTCCAATTAAGGTTGTTCGTGGTTCTATGGAGCTAATATATAGTGGATCGGGACAACGGTATTGAATGTTGGTACGAAATATCAAGGTAGGACTTCTACCCCTTCTCCTTTGGTAGCCATGTTTTTAAAGGATTTTGGCCACAAAGCATTTCCTTTCAAATGTTTTCAAGAAATGAGGTTCATTACTTATTTTCATTATTGGCTAAATAATGAATGATCATAATGAACGTAACAAAAATATCTAGTAAATAAGACATAATAATGATATGACATCAGACGTGTCGATTAGTACCGTCCAGAATGATAAAATAGAGTATGATGCAATATACAGAGATCGGGTCGTGAAGAGTACGACCTTAGAGGCAGGTCCCGAAACCCAGTTGGGCCACTTCAGTGGTGATTCTTATGGCTTTGCCAAAAACATGATAATGAGACTGTCTATGGATGAATAAATGATTAAACGGTACGAATAAATTGCATGGGCTTTAGTTAGTTATTTGTTTATTTATTTATCTTGTTTTGTAGCTTTTGTTTAAAAATTAATTATATGTTTAAATTAAATGTTTTCAAAAGCTTAGTCCTACTAAGCCTTTCGCTTACATTTTTCTTGTTTTAAAACCTTTCTCCCCCTTCTAGGTGGAATCTAGCTTAGAGAAGACTCAAGAACTAGGAAAGAACCACAGGATTAGGGCATCACTGTCTAGGGTATTTATTTATAAACAAGGCATGTAATATTTTAACTTTAGTTCCCTTTTATTTGGACTATGGTTGCGTATTTAATATTGTCAATTTCGTATGTGCGCACTACTGTGGGTTCAGTGGGGCCCAATGGTGTTTGTTTATTTAATATTTTAACTCGCTTTGCCTGCTTTCATATTTTAAGAAATATCTTAAAATGTTTTAAATATCCTCCATTCTTATAATTAACTCAAAATCTTTTAAAATGGCTGTTTTTAATAAAAATTTGATTTAATTAACCTAATTAATCTGTCACGTCACCTCCCGAATTTCACGGCATAACACATCTTTAGACTATGGTGCCTTCGAGCTTGTGAGCAGCAAATTTAACCCTATATTCTTCCAGAACCCCATGGTGTCCAAGTGTTTTAGCATAACTTCAAACCAATACACAGCCTATTGAGAACACCTTCACCATCAAATCAGCCCTATGAAATTTATGAAAATACCCCTACCTGCGGTCCTCATTGGGCTAGTTGTTGCAGGCTTTAGTCATCATCCCTTGAAAAGCTATATACATTGAGTTCAGAAACTTCTCGTTTGGAAAACTTGCTAATTGGTGGCTTTCCTATGTGGTGGTATTCTTTCTTTTGAAAGAAAGGAAATTAGATTGATAGTGGTTTTTCTTGATGTCTCATGTATGCATGAATCCTAAGGTTTAAAACCTAAGGCTCTGATACTAAAATCTATCATGACCCCAAACCAGGGTATGACGTGGAGGTACGATTTAAGAAAAATTAAGTCTAAGGAATTAATTTAAAAATAATCTTAATTTTAAATTTCGTATTTCAATTTATTAGTGAAAATCATATAATGAAGATCTAGTTATTTTCTTAAACCAAGTTTTTCAAAAGATAAAAATCTTTATTCAAAGGTTTTTGGTAAAGATAATTTTACCCTTTAATTTTCAACTAATTTTTCAAGTTCACAATTTTGAATTTCAATATATTTTTTAAGTAAATTAAATTCAAATAAAAGAAGATATATCTTAGGAAACATCATAATACGAAAATTTTAAACTAATCGCCTCTGGCATCGATTCAAGGATCTACACCAAATGCCAAGTCTAGGCATAATCCCAAAACAGATAAAAATGAACATTTGCAGCACATTCGACATTAAATCACAATCCAAAAATTAAAGAAAAAAGTACAAAATGAGAATAAAAATGGAAAAAGTCAACGTTACATGCCTTGACTTGAATAGAAAAATTAATTACTACAATAGGGTAAAATACCTCCACTTGAGCTAGGCTCAACCTTGAAAACTATTGCCACTGCAACTTACTCTGGATTGTTTCTAGCACTTCCTGGGAAGGTTAAATAAAAAAATGAGTAGAAAACCCAAGATGATAAAATTTAACAAACTTTGAATTTGAATAAGCAATTTCAATAAATAACAATAGCAAGTGAAACAATTTAGCCAAAACCATAGTTCTCAAACATCAACATCTGCATATACAATATATTAACATACTTACAGTTCTTCAACCAATTACCTACACTTTGAAGTGCCCTGATCAAAGTTTAGGAGCCTCCCCCCAAGGTTATATCTTTTAAAAACTAAATACACAACGAAATTTTAAAAATTTTAAATAAAACCTTTTCCATAAGCGAGTTAGACATGTTTTGTATCATAAATTAATTAAAGATCTTCATATGTTTAGTAGATTGGAAACTGCACTTCTGACTAAATAAAAATCTACAAAACTGTTATGTGAGAATCGCAAACATAAGAGTTTTAACCAACTAGTTTTCTTTACTATTCTCTTTTCTATGATCGAACTATGAGTGGGTACATGTTGTTCAGCCTTCCTCTTGGTAACATCTCATTCCAAGCACAAGAGAACTAAGAGATTGTTCTTGATGTCAGATAATAACTCTATAGGAGTTTCAAAGTTTCTCTCATTAGAATATTCTTTCTAAATTTCTCAAGTGATCTAATAGGAACATGTTTCCTATATATAGTGGCTGGTAGGGCACTAATTCTTATTAGATTGGGCTTCAAAATTAGACTCTGGATCAAAATCTCACAAGAAAACACATTAGCCGCAGATTGCTAACATGGCAGGGCAGGTTGACTGGCCTTTGTGTCGACTGATTGATCAGCCTCAATAGTTTTAAGCTTTTGACTAGCCACCCGATCTATCCATTCATCAGTTTTGACCCGATTAGATAAGTGTCCACTTTATTTGACCTGAAATCTTTGATAAAGCCTTTAGTTTAAATTCAAATAAATCAATACAAAAGTTATTTGATTAAAACAGTTATATACAGATAATTTCATATCAAAATATATATAAATAATACAACATGTTTATCTTGAATTAATTCACAAAATTAATTTAATCAATAAACTAACAAGAATTATTAAAATCTAATCAACCGAATTTTAGCCTATCTTAGAATAACATAAGTTACTATTTTGTAGGACAAACACTACGTATCATTATAGAAAAATATGTGAGCTAGCAATGGGAACCCTATGGATATATAAAGATCAAGCTTCTATACTTATGAAATGACATGTACCCAACACAATCCTTTTATAATTATCAACTCTAAAACTATTCCACTAAATTTTAGAGTTGCATTCTCAAACTATATATAAATTACAAAACTCCAATAAGCTATAAGTTAATGACATATCATAATATGTAACATCCTTATAGGATATCCATAATTGGCTTAAGAATAAATTTTATTTTACCTTCCTGATTTTATTTACTTTGTACTATTATCTTACATTCGAATACTTACTATTCATAACTACTATAAATAGTATACCATTAGGTTACACAAATGTATCCAAATGGTTGAGTACTTCAGTTTTTCAATTCTAGGATAATGCCTATAAGAGGATATCAATAACTCTATCAAAGAGCTATGATTCTATATCTATGAATAACGAGTCCACGCCAATCAATAATCATGTCTCTAATGTGGTATGCATACCTTCATTTAATTTAAGGTGTCCCCCTTTGGTACATCAAAAGACATAAGTCAAGAATACAAACCTATTAATTCATTTCAAGATCAAGGTGTAACACATGCGAATGTCAAAAGTGAATTGATTTATTCAAAAAAAAATTATTAACTAAATAACATTAATCTTTAGTCTCGATCTAATATATCGTCACCAGTGATAATGCATGAATGTTTCTGCTTGTGGAGTTTCACTCTAATGACTAAGACAAGTCATCTCTCATTAGGGATGTAGACAACATAACAATTTTAACATGAATAAAGCACCTAGTTTTATTCTATCGATTGCAGACCTTTTATATTTATATCATCACCTTAAGATTTATGTCTTTCGCTATAATTTGTCCATCATATGCATGGATTTAAAGGTTTAGAACGATAATCTCATTCTTCTATTTTTATATCATATATTCAATAAAAATAAGTATAAAGAGGACATAATATTATGCATGATATAAATAATAAACTCTTTATTGATTAAATATCTCAAAAATAGTTATATCATTTAGTACTTAACTGATAAGTGCTTAATTTTACATAATTTTATGTCATTCTTTTATGTATTTATTTAGTTAGTTTTTGAGTTTTCTTGTGTTCTTATTGTGTTCTTCTAGGTATTTTGTGGCAATAGAATAAAAAGCAGGTGAAAAAGGAGGTTTTGAAAGCTTCAAGAAACACATTTATGCTTTTGGAGGTTCATCGGGCATTGCGACTCAAGTTTTGAGCATCGCAGCTTATAAAATGAGCAAAACAGGCTATCAGACATAAGGGTTGGGCACTACAGCACTAGCTTTGCGCATTCAGCACTTGTATGAGATTCAGAATGACACCTTAGTGCCAATAAATGGGCATCATGGTGCCAAACGCAAGGAAATCCTATGTTCAACAAAGAAAATATGGTCTGTAGTGCCCATAGCGAAGCCACAGCACGTGTTTCCAATTGTTGACCCGAAAATTGGTCCAAAAAGGCCTCAAATTTTTCTGTTTCAACCATAGCATCGTATGTCTATAAATACCTCATTCCCAACCAAAATTAGATGTTCCTTTTTCATACTTTAGAGGACCAAGAGGAGGGATGAAGGAGAGGTTTTGGCGGTGGCTCAAGGAATATCATCTAGGTGGAGGATTTTTAGATGCCATAATCATTCTTTTTCTTATTCCTTCTTTCTTATTTTATATGTTTTTAGTTTAGTTTTGTTTTTGGTTGCGGGTGGTTTCAAAACCTAGGTATGATTATAAATTAATTGTCAGAATTATTTTTTGATTTTCTAATTATAATTGTTTATTTTCTTCTATTATTATTGTTTATTATTATTTTCTTGTTTTATTTGGGTGACCAACTAAATAGGACTTGTAACTAATCTATTGCTAGATTAGAAATATTGATCCATAATTGTCTTGTTCTTTTAATTATTAGTAGTAAATTGTGGTTATTGATTATGATCAAGCTTTCTTATGATTGCGTGCAAAACATAACTTAGGTTAAATGAACCAAGCTTTTGTGTTTGTTGCTTAGATCAACCTAGCTTTCTCAACTTAAGACTTCTGTTAGGTTAAATCTAGAGAGCTTATTTTAGGTTATTTAATGGAGAAAAAGAGCTTATTTTATTATACAATAGGGTAAGAAAAGATTGGGATAACAAAGCTTGTTGTTATCTACTTTTAGTAGTTTCAATGGAAAATTGAAAATATTTATGTGATTAATTTTATGGCTATTGTTTAACGGTGGAGATTGATCCTTTAACTAGTTTTATTATTATTGTTTTACTTTTATTTATTTTTTTGTGTTTTATTTAATTTAGTTATTTAGTTAAATTCAATCCCCCAATTTGTGTTTAGTGTCATTGTGTCATAGGCTTTTAATATCAATAATTAATTAATTAGAACCAATCCTCTAAAGGAATGACCCTTGCCCATCATTAAACTCAATAGCGACCATATTTTTTGTGATGTTTAATTTGGTACTTCCCTCGAGACCTGCCAATAGGGCACCAAGTCTAACAATATCTCATAACTTGATCTTTATGGCTACGTAAAATTAACCATCGAAGCTCTATGCTTCCTCAGTGGCATTTGAAAAACCATACATTCTAGTTTAAATTAGATTTTGAAGTTCATTCTTTCAAATCAAACATGATATTTGCTTTTGCTTTTACTATTTATCTCAAATCACATCTTTGGAAAGAAGTTTATTTTTAATAAACAAAACACAACAACAATAATTATTTCAAATATTCATTTTTATGGCCAAAACAGTCAAATAACAAGTTGAAATCATGACCGCCAAAGAAAGGGAATGAGATCCTACCTCTTTACCAACAACATCCATGGATAGCCTCTAAGTCTCACTAGCTTAATCCACAAAACACAAGCTCCTAACGCTACAAAACCTTTACGTCTTTCTAGTAGGACCAACAAACAACTAATAAGGACACAATTGAAATTCTAAGATCACATTATGTATAAATTAATCATTAGTATGCCTCTTTGTGAAAATATATTCATAGAATGCAATTAAATTCTCTAGATTTTTAGGCATCCAAAAAAGGTTTTAGAAGTGGTTTTAGGCCTCAAAGTAGCAAAGAACTAGATCCAACAAGTCAAGAGCCGTCAATGGGCTCAAAGGAAGGCCGCAGCCTCATGTCGCTATTGGCCAGTCGATCGGCCTCCAAAGGGGAAGCCAACTACCCTTCCTCTGAGACTAGAAAAAGCTAGTTTTCCCTTCTCGTGACGTGATTCGATTCTAACTCAAATCTTTTCCACCAAATCACATTTTAATGCATGAAATGTGTTCAAAAAATTTAAACTATGTGTAAACATCAATAAATATTTTTCTTTAAATATTATGCATATAACACAATCCAGATTTATGCAAACTTGAACTTAAACATGTGAAAATCTGATTTTTGAATAATAAACCATAAAGATTTTGAACATGAAGTGATGGAGTTCAAATTTAAGCATGCTAACATGTTTCAAACTTTGAATGTTGAGTTGAGTCAATAATTTTTCTTTATTTAAACATTGATTTCAAATTTTTACTTAACAACCCAACAAAATTTGTTAACTTTTGGCCATTGCATTTCTGGGATAAAAATCCAAATATTTAGAATATGTGGCATAAATTCGATGGCAAGATTTTCTTGTAAAAGACATATACAACCAAATTTAGGCTTAGTTTGAGATTGATGTGCTCCTAGAAGAAACACCCATTTTTGCTTAAAGCAAAAGCATAATCCAAAAGCTACAATTTATAGCTTCTCTAAATACCTTAAAAATTGCATTGGTTTCTGCGCAAAGTTCTTGTCTAAACTTTTTACCAAACATTAAATTTGCAACAGTTTTTGTGCAAAATGCTTTTAGGAGCTAAAAGCAATCCCGAACTAGGCATTAGATAGTAGAAAACTTAAATGTGCTCTTATAGAATATTCTATATAGGTCAAGTCCAAATATTCTAAAACAATAATAACCATCCCATAAAAGGCCAACTTATAACTTAAGGTTTTTCAAGACCATTAATAAGATCCATAGCCTGATATTTTGGACGTAAATTATTTATGTTCTTAATGAGTTAGCTATTAATGACTTGAATTGAGTGGGTAATGAAATATTGATTTTGATATGAATTTTATCTTTAAATTATATAAATCATGTTTTTTTTAATAATGAGTAGTTTGAGGTCACATATATTGACAATAACATTAAAAAATCCTACGTTTTTATATTAATTTTGATGGCTAAATTATAAAGTTTTTTTCATGACAATCTTTGTTGTGTAGTTTTTTTAATGACTAAAATATAAGGTTTTTTTTTAACTCAATGTTTTTAAAGACTAATTACTAACGACCACTTAATGTCACAAAGACATGCACTAATGATAACATAATAAGCATCATAAAATATGTACTAATGACCCGTCAACTTCAGGCCCCGTTGGGTTGAGTGATGCGTGAGTCAGCTTGTGGTGGAGAGCGGTGAAAGGGCGGCTATTCTCCCATCAACCGGAAGTAGGTTGAGGGCCCAATAGCCTTTATCTCTTGGAGATTTGGGCCTTTGATGGGCGCCGGCCTTATTGGATGGCTTCTCCTCGGGTTGGCGATGGTAGGCAGTTACAAGTGGTAGCAGTGGTTCTCGTGTGCTAGCAGGTTGGCTCCTTTCTGGTCTCTTTTGATTCATAAGCCTTGGTGTAGTTTCCCTCCTCACTTGTTGCCATAGTCGGATCGTTGTGGAAAGTGGTGTTCTTGTTGTTTAGGTCATACCTTTTTGTTTTAATTTTTGTGGTTGTCAATTAACGATGTTGATGTTTCTGCTAGGTATTTTTTTGATTTCTTGTTTGCTTGTTGTAATAGTGGAGGTGGTCTCCCCACCTTCTATCATAGTCTTTTTGACTAGTACGTGAGTTATTGTCCTCAATGGTGTTATGATAGGCCTCGGTGCTATTAGTCTCTGATCTTGTTTGATCAAAGTTTTTCACCTCCTATAGTTGTATATTTGAAAGAATCGTGTTTGAGCTTGATTTGTTGTGTGCCTTTCTAGATTCCTTATTTTGGAACTCAGTAAATGTGTTAGCCTTTGAGTATTTTCAACTGAACCTATCGATGGTTCTGATCTATAGTTGGGGTTCAGTCGCTATTTGCATCATGCTCTTTCATGTCTGAATTAGTGCTTTATTATTCTAATTTTCAATGCAATCTCCTCTTAAAAAAAAATTGAACTGCATTATTGAATAGTAGTACATAATATGGTCATTAGTACATGTTTTAATGGTCCTTATTGAAACATGTATACTTGTGATTTTCAACACTAGCTTAAGGCAAAAATAAGTGTGTTAAACAGAACACATAACATTGAATAAAGGATTGAATTTTGGAAGAAGCTATAGGAGGAATAGGAGTATGAAAGGGAAAACAAATTATGCTTAAATAATTCAAAATATATGTATATCTGAAGCATAAATCTCAACACATAAAATAAAAATTAGCTATAACATAATAAATAAGGAATTAAATACATATTAGTTTCCATCCAAGAATTAAAATAGAATGCCCAAATTTTTTTACATTAATTAAAGTTTGGATTTGCACATAAAAATTTATGGTAGATTTGGTATGGTAGAAAAGATTGAACAAAAGAATAGGTCACTATTGACTTTTTCTAGAAATTTATTGCATCTTGACCACCTTTTTAAAGTTTATTTAATATACATATATATATATACCAGTTTGAATGTACAAAGATATTTTTGCCCCTAAGAGTAACGATATAAATGCATTTGCTAATTTAATATAACATGTAAAACCTTTACAATGTAGCCTACTTTTGTGTTACACTGTAGCATGTTAGAGCCTTATACTATTACTATTGGAACTATATAGTTGAAATGAAGTTGTAAAATGATGCCATAACAGCTTGATATACTTTTCCATAGGGATCAATGAGTAGGGAGGAGATCGTCGTAACAGAGATCTACCCAAGCCATTAGTAGAGCCTTCGTTCAAGATCAACGTCATGATATCTTCAAGACTGTTGACCTTCCATGGTGGCTGATTGAGGAGGTAAATAGATTTGTTGCATCTTGACTGGCTTTTAAAGATCGACGTGGCAGCTCAATCTGTGAAGAGGAGAAGCAATCGGCTTGTCTGGTTTGTTAGTTGTGCCTGTTTGAATTATGGTTGCCCAAAAACTACCACACTTGCTGTCCCTAACATCTCAACATCTGGCCCAGCAATGTTGAGTCTACGTCAACAACATACTCTATGGAGGGTTCAACCTATTGCCAACACACCTAGGTAGGCGGGTAGTAGTTTAGCTATTTTAGCAACGGGTTCAATCTGACTCACCTGCCAATCTAACTATGATGCCCATAATTCTCACATACTCATTGACTAATGCATTGCATGATTTTATAATAACATGCATTTGATTTATATGTTGATTATTCATTTAAAATGCATCATCATATTGATAGTGTGCATTAAATACTATATTATGTATAATGTATTGTAATATGACAAGTTTCTTGAAGTTAGATCTAGTAAGTGTTATGATAGAAAGGAAGTTATAATAATGATGTTTAGGGATTACAATGGATTTAATGGATAAAGGAGCTCAATTATACCTATAAGGTACAAACTTGGGGGAAAATATTTACTTTTGATCTAAATGGAGAGTTTTAATATAAGTTTTGTTAATAGAAAGGATCCATTAATGATGTGAGATCTCTTATGATGATGATGTATAGCTATGAAAACAATAATGAGTAGAGGACATGAGTTTTATGCAAGTTTCTTGGTTAGAATGCTCTAGAAAACCCCTAAATTATAAAATTTTTTATGTTCAGATTTTTGAGACATGATTAAGGTATTTGTCGGGTTGTAAGTGGCTTGAGAATTTATTACTCCATGTTTGATAATTTATAGAAGAGTTCTAGAGGAATACATAAAGTTTTGATAACAAACGATTAAGAACTCAAAGATGGAGTTTGTTGTGTATCGAAATTTCGGTGAAGGACATGCACCAAATTTGGTACGCAAAATGATTAGCCACGACCTAATTTGTACTTGAGCTTTTGTATGAATGTTTAACACCTCATTAAAGAAGTGAATATGCTGAAATAAGGACACTAAGCTAGCCAAGGTGAAACTAATTTATGGTGAAGTAACTTTTGGTTGTTTAAAAAGCTTATAAGCAACTAGGTGCCATTTTTAGACCTAAAAACTCTAAGTCTAACTCTCCAAGCTCTAAAACATCATTTCCCATTTATGTTTTGATAGACAAAGAAAATCATTGGTGGTTTGTCAAGTTTTGGGTGCCAAATCGCAAGAAAAACCTAACAAAATCAAGGTATGGGGCTGTTTTGGTTTATAGGATGTTTGGTGTTAGTTCAGGGGGTTTTCCTTTGATTTTTGATGGGATATTTTAACCTAATGGCCTCTAATATGTCAGGAACATCCCCTTAATGGTTTAAGTAAATTCAATTGGGAAGTGGTGGTTTCAAGTTTGTTTTTGGTGGCTATCCAGAATAAGGTAAATTTTCAAAGTGCTTTAGGTTTTGCCTTTTTTTCCTAGGCTAGAAGGCTCCTTTGAAACTAAAATTTTGAGGATATATTTATTTATATGTTACTTAAATCCCCTAAAATAGTTTTTGCAAAGTTCAATTTGGTTTGGGAATTGTAGTCTTAAAACTATACTTGGTTCTTAAGATGTTGTAATTTATGATGGTTTTGACAGTTTGGGAATTTAAAATTTATTCACAACTTGGAAACAGATGTTTCAAGGTATAATTAAGCTTTGGGGAGTCATAAAATATAGGGGGAAACTATGGCAAATTTTTAGGTTAAAGTTTGGATCATTTCGGACCAAAATGAGGCCAAAAGAAGGTTGAAATGGTGCACTTGGGCCAGCTAGCCGTGCCAAGCCAAAAGCCTGCACACAAGGCCTGCACATAGGGCTTGTGTGCAGCCTGTGTGGGCAGGATGGAAGATTGCCTTAGCCATCCCTTGGCTAGTCCTCGGCCAGATTAGGCCAAATGGTTGTTTGGGGTTTTTGGGCCCTCGGAGTTTGTTTTTTATGCCGTTTGAAGTGTTTGAGATGTGAAAATATCTATCTTCATTAACATTACCTAAAATTAATATTTAGAAATTATTTTTAATTATTAATAATAATAATATAATAAAAATGTAAGAAAATTCTAAGGTGTCAAAAATTAAGGATTTTAATCTGTTTTTCATTATTTTCGAACCATGAGTTCAATTGAAGTTTAATGTTGATATATTTAATGATTTAAGAAGTTAAAGTGAAGCTAATTATAAGGATTAGACTTAGAATAAATATTTAAAATAGAAAAATGAGCTCCTTAATGTTTGATTATTAGTTATTGTCAGATTGGTGATAATAAGTAGAAATTTTCAATCTTTCAAAAGTGTGAAGTACCAGACCCCACAAGAGCTTTATTGGTTATCTCATTGAGTAAAGTAAGTAGAATTCCACTTGTATCACCATAATTGTTGTGCATTTAATGTTGTGAATTGATATATAAAAGTTATGTGCATTGCACTATATATTATGGGTTCAAATATGTCCCAGCATATAAAGATTTTTGAAAAATGTGAAATTGAGTATACTAGTGAGCTGTGATAGGACTCTAAGCATCTAAGAGACAATGATGGGAAACTTTTAAGCATCAGGGACGCAATTATTAGGCATCTAGGATGCCATGTGAGATGTTAAGTATCTGGGACACCAATGATTAGGCATCTAGGATGCCATGTGATATGTTAAGCGCCTGAGATGCCAATGATTTAAGCATCTAACATGTAATACTTCCTCCTCCAGAAAACACTAAACAACGTACACACTATGTCAAGAGTATAAAAGATACATGGAAGAGTAAATGAAATGAAAGCATGATAAAGTGAAAAGTTAGAGAGTAAACATATTTTAATTTAGCTCATTCATTCAAATGCTACTCATGCTTGCATAATTCTACTTACTAGGCACTAGCTCCCTCATTTTTATGGTGATGTAGATGAGGGCATGTCCCTGCACTAGCTGAGGACTAAATGGTTGGTTGGTGCATTCTCGATGCTCGAGGCTAACATATATGGACTAGCTGACCTATTAATTTTATGGTCTTATTGTATATGCATTTTTGGTGAGCTAGAAGGATTATATATGGTACACGACTGAGCCTATTTTGAAGAGATGTATAATATTGTATATATTTGGCCAGCCATTTGAGGTGTATTACATAGTTTTTGATATCCTTATTAGTTAAAACTTTTTAAAAGTTCAAATTTGCCATATTTTTATACTTCTTTTGAATGACATATCAAGGTTGACATAAGAAAAAGATAAAATGTAACACTACTTAATGTAACTAGATGGGTCTTTTAGGATTATGTTAGATGGGTGTTATAGCAGTGGTATTAGAGAAAGGTCTATTCTATAGACTGTCCATATACAAAGGTCACTGGATGAGGGAATGCAGCCAACCAATAAGTTTATGATTATAATACACATTAATATATATTGTGTTTATGTTGAATTCATGCATGTATTGGTCATTTATTGTGATTATATGTGAGAAAGACCGCATCAAATTGCATGGAAATACGATTAAAACTAGAAGTCGGGCTAAGCTTATTGGGGATAGTAGTTTGAAGGGTATAACGAACATACCCTGTCTCCACATTGGATCAAGAACAGGGTCAGAGGGATCAAAAACAGCTAATTAATAGAGATGCCTGTCTCAATAGGCTTACTAATTTGATGGAGAGATTTTTGGAACAACAAGCCAAGATACAAGCTGATCAACCTACTCCACCTCCACCATCACCACCACCTCTTCCTCTTCCTTCCCTACCTATACCAGCAGCAGACATTATGGGTGAGTGTTTTCTGAAATATAAGCCACCAACGTTTGAGGGTATCGAAGATTCTAAAAGTGCAAAGAACTGGATACGCATCATGGAGAGATTGCTTGATTGTGCTAGGATACGGATACTGATAAGGTGTATTGTGCTATTATGATGTTGAAGGAGGATGCAAGCTGTTGGTGGGATACTGTGATAGTCATGCATGACATCAACACCATGACGAGAAATTTTTAGGGATTTGCTAGAGGAAAAGTTTGTGACATCTGACCCCAAAGATAAAAGGAGAAGAGAGTTTGCCATTATCAAATAGGGCTCGATGATAGTAGCTGAGTATCTAAGAAAATTTGATGAGCTCTCACGTTATGCCACCTATCTGAATAATAATGAGCACCTAAAGATTGATCAGTTTATTAATGGGTAGAATCCTATAATACGCAAAGATGTGGAAGTGGTTGAGCTTGACAGAACAAACTTTACAAAAGTGGCTAATAAAGCACTGAGGGTTGGTAAAGCAAAAAAGAAAGTGGTTGACGCCCACAAGAAAACAAGAGAGAAAGAAGACACGTTTAGGGGCAATCAAGGTAGACGGTTCCAATTTGGGAATCAGGAAAATAGGGGTAGAGGACAGCAACAACGACAACAAGGTCCACCATGGGCTAGAAATGGCCAGAAACGACAAGCTAATTGGAACCAGAGATCACAGGGCCAAGGCAAGAGAAGTAAAGGTCTAGAATAACAGACCCAAGCGACTTCAGCCACTGAGGTTAGGAGGATAGAGTGCCCCAAATGTGGGAAGTTTTATTGTGGAGAGTGCAGATAGGGGGTATGTTATACTTGTGGTAACCCAGGTATTGTCCTTCAGCCCTCGGTGATCAACAAAAAAAAGTCCCTGCTAGGGTTTTTGCTTTTACACGGACTGAGGCAGTTGCAGGTCCATCAATTTGTTGGAAAAATAGTACGCAGCAAAAATTTTAAAATTTTTAATCAGAGTATTTTCCAGAACACAAGTTTGACACACTATATGCATAAATTAACTAGATCTTACTAACTTTTAAATGCCAAAGAGCTCCTATAATCTATGAAGAGAAGAACATTCCAGAAGAGCCTCAACCAACTAGTCTTCTTTGATATTCTATATCCACGAACTGTATGTGTATGGGCAGACCTCATATAGCTCTTCCCCTTGGTGACTCTCCATCCAACTATTGAGAATACCTAAAACTAACATTCATGATTTGTGAACAAGAGCTCTTAGAGAGTTTTAGAGACTCTCATACTAGAATGCTTACTCTTAATTTCTCACTTGATCTAAATAACATAGAAAACTCACTCCCTATTTATAGAGGTCGTTCCCATGGTTTGTTATTATCAAATAAGGCCTTAAAAATTCGAATCTGGATCAATATGTGATAAAATCACATTTGAAACGCGTGATCCAAAAATCATTAGATCAGGAGGCCGAACTAACAGATCGGCTTGCTGAACTTACCCCGACGGTAGGCCTAACTAACTGATCGACTTGCCGAACTTACGATTAATGATCTCTACTAATCTTTTATTCACACCCTAGATTCTTTAGATAAAGCCTCAATTTTAATTTAAATAACCTAATAGAGAAGTTATCCGATTAAAACAACGATACCTAGATAATCTCTAAGAAAATAAATATTCTAGATAATTCAACAAGTTTATCTTCAATTAATTTACAATATTAATTCAACCGATAAACAGACATAAATTATCTAATCCTATCGAATTTAAACTAATCTAATTATTTAACATAAATCACTAATTTATTGTAAAAGCATGCCATATCGTTACAGGATTTATTATGAGGTAGCAAAAGGGACCTGATGGACCTATATAGTTCAAGCTCCTAATAATTATAAAACCTAATATCTTAGATATATGTTTCATAATTATCAACTCTAATGCTGCTCCACAAAAGCTTAGAGCTGCACTCTCCAACTATATAAAATTATGAAGCCCAAATTAGCTAAGTGCCCATGACATATCATGATGCGTTGTATCCCCATAGTGTATCCATAATTGACTTAAGGATAAATTTTATCTTTCCTTCTCGATTATTTTTATCTTACATTTTATTATCTCACTATCGAAAAACTTACTATCCAAAGACAGTATAAAATTCAGTTACACCTATGTATTCACATGGTTGAGCGCTCCAGTTTTTCAATTACAGGGTAACGCATAAAAGAGGATATCATCGACTCCTAAAGAGAAGCTATGGATTTTGTATCTATGAATAACAAGTCTACGCTATCAAGAGTTATGTCTCCAAGTACCAGTATGAGTATCAAAATAAAATCTGGATGTCACCCGTTGGTACATCGAAAGACATAAGTCAAAATAACCGGCTCATTAGTCATTTTAGGATTAACATACAACACATGTAATTGTCTAAAGTGAATTGATTTGCCAAGATAGAATTATTAATCCAAATCAATTCCACTTTATATTTTGATACAATATATCATCACATATGACAATATACGAATGTTTCTATTCGTGGAGTCTACCTTCGATGGCCAAAACAAACCATCTCTGTTAGGGACATAGACAACATAACAATCTTTGTATCAATAAAGCACCCAACTTTATTCTCTTGATTGTGGATTTTATGATTTATACAATCACCTTTAACATCATGTCTTCTGTATAATCTATCCATGATATGCCTGATTCTAAAGGTTTAGACTGACAGTCTCTGACTTAGTTTGCTTAACATACATCCAACAAATATGAATGTAAAGAGGATGACAATTTGGTATATGAATAATAAATAAATTCTTTATTGATAAAAATGTCTCCAAAAACATATTACATTTTTACTCCTTCTTTATTGATAAAAATGTCTCCAAAAACATATTACATTTTTACTCCTTTCGGCATGCTTGTCTAACAATTTTTCACTTGCACTAAGTGAGTAAATATGACATATCCTGCATCCCCATAGCTTCCACATACCTCTTGAAAACTCTCGTTGTTAGTGTGTTCGTGAATGGATCAGCTAAATTGTCCTCGAATCCGATTTTGCATACAACAATATGCCTGCCCTCAATCAAGTCCTTTATCACATGATACTTCTAATGAATATACTTACTCTACTTTGTGAAATCTTGGTTCCTTAGCATTAGTTATCGCTGCAGTATTATCACAATACAATGATATCGCCTTATACATACCAAAAACTACCTCAAGATCCCCAAGGAACTTGCGGAGCCACACTACTTCTTTTGAAGCATCACTAGCTACCACATACTCCACCTCTATCATTGAATCGAAGTGCAATATTGCTTAACACTTCTCCAAACAATGGCACCGCTGCCCAGAGTAAACACAAAACCAAAAATCGATCTCCTTGAATCCAGATAGGAATAGAAATCCAAATCAGTATATCCTAGAGGTGTTAAATCCTTACTCAAATATACAAGCATATATCCTCGAGTCCTTCTAAGGTACTTGAAAATATGCTTGATCGCAACCCAATGGTTTGGTCCTAGATTCGACTAAAATCGATTTACTATCTTGATCGCATAACTTCTATCCAGTCGTGTACATAGCATGGAATACATGAGACTACCCACTATCAAGGACAAGGCACTTTCTTCATGTGTTCACTTTCTTCAACAGACTTTGGTGAGCCTTTCTTAGAAAGAGTAATTCCAGATCTAGATGGTTGTCTACCTTTCTTGAAATCCTACATTGTAGACCTCTTGAGAATTTTATTTATGTTGTTAGCTTGGGACAAAGCTATCATTCTATTCTTCCTATCCCAAAAGATCTAGATACCAAGAACATAATTAACTTCACCCAAGTCTTTCATGTCAAACTGCTTGGTCAACCATAGTTTGACCAATGACAACCCCCCAACATCATTGCCAATTAGCAGAATGTCATCTTATAGAGCAGTAGAAAAACCACCTTCTCATCCTTAATGTATTTACAAATACAAAGTTCATCCATATTTTGTTCGAACCCATAAGTCTTAATCACCTGATCAAATCTAATGTTCCAAGAATGAGAAGTCTGCTTAAGTCCATAAATTGACTTTAGCAGCTTACAAACCTTACCTTCTTGACCCTTAGCCTTGAACCTGTCTGGCTATTCCATATATATGGACTTATCAAGATAGCCATTCAAAAATGCAGTCTTGACATCCATCTGCCAAATCTCGTAGTTAAGAGCAGTAGCTATGGACAAGAGAATACAGATGGACTTAACAATGGCTACAGGTGAAAAGGTTTCCTCATAATTGATTTCTTCCTTTTGCGTGCATCCTTTAGCTACTAGTCTAGCCTTATAGTTTTTGACTTTTTTATCTACTCCTCTCTTTCTCTTATAGATCCACTTACACCCTATGGGTTTTACCTCTTCAGGAAGATCTACAAGTTTCCAGACCCGATTAGTCTTCATAGACTTAATCATAGTGTTCATAGCTTCTGTCCAGAGTTTTAAATAAACATCCTCCATAGCCTCTTTGTAAGTGTAAGGATCCTTATCATAGTCATTCAGTTCAGCCAAAAAGGCCTCACCATTGAATATTTACCTCTCGAGTTGACGCTCAATCCTCCCATTACGCCAAAGCCCCTTAGATTGTTGTTTAGTCAGTTTTTCTACACTGATTGAAACAGTTTCATTCGAAACCCCCAAAGTGATAGAATCACTCGCCAACTCCTCGAATACCAATTTACTTTAAGGCTTACAGTTGTTCATGTAACTTTTCTCAAGGAAAGTTGCATTCGTTGAAACCATGACTTTATTTTCCATTGGATTATAGAAATAACCCCCTTTAGTCGATTTTTGATATCCTACAAACACACAAACTTCTGAATGTGCTTCTAACTTATTTGCTTCCTTAAACAGGACATAAGCTGGATATCCCCATATGCGAATATGGTTTAAGGATGTCTTCTTGCCTGTCCACAGCTTGTGAGGAGTTTTAGGAACCGATTTTGAAGGCACATTGTTCAAAAGGTAACATACAGTTTATAGTACATATCCCCAAAAGGATAAAGGCAGTTATGAATAACTCATCATAGACCTAACTATGTCCAACAAAGTCCTCTTTCTTCTCTCAGTCACGTCATTTTGCTGCAGAGTGCCCAATCAAATGGGATAAAATCTCATTCTCTTATAAGTGTTCCAAGAACTCATTAGAAAGGTATTCACCACCTCAATTGGATAAAAGTGCCATTGTGGGTCTATCTAATTGCTTTTCCACTTCAGCCTAAAGCTTCCTGAACTTGTCATAAGTTTTGCTTTTGTGGTGCATTAAGTACACATACCCATATCTTAAGTAATCATAAAAAAAAGTCACAAAATACACATACATTCCTTGTGCTCAGATGTTCATAGGACCGTAAACATCACTATGCACAAGTTCTAGAACCCCTTCGGCCTTATTGCTCTTAGACCCAAATGGTCTTTTGGTCATTTTACCCTCCAAATAAGATTCATATTATGGTATAGATTCCACCTTTAAGTGACTTAAAGTTCCATCCCTTACCAACTTTTGAATCCTATTCAAGTTAATATGACCTAGTTGTCAATGCCAAAGATAGGTCTTATTAGAGTGAGAAGTTTTAAGTCTTTTAGAGTTATTATCATCAACCTTAGTGTTAAGTAGTAAGTCCATCTTAGGTTTGATAAAATATAGATTGTTTTGCATCCATCCATCACAGATAAAAGATTTGCTCTTACAAATCACTACTTTATTATTAAAAGAAGCTACATATGAGTCTTTAAATAAACAAGCTACAAAAATTAAATCTCTTTTTAGTTTAGGTAAAAAAATCTTGCAAAATTAAATTCTTATAAGTATAAAAATAAAGATGGACATCTTCCACTGCTTTAGCCAATACTAAAGATCTATCACCCATCCGAAGCGTGAAGTCTTTATGCAGCAAACTTTTCATTTTTGTAAACCCCTATACAGAAACACAAACATGATTAGTTGCCCTAGAATCTATGACCCAAGTGTCACTAAATTCCTTAACCAAACAAGTTTCAATAACTAGAAGATCACACCTTCCTCCTTGGGAAAGGAAGTCCTTCCAATTCTTTTTAATGTGCTCGATCTTCCCACAGAAAAAGCACTTGAGCTCCTTCAGGTTCTTCTTTTCTTCTTCTTATTCTTACAATTTGTAGGAATAGAAGATTTTTTGTTCTTAGCCCATTGCTTTTTTCCATTCCAAGGGTTGGAATTGGATCTTAACACAGCCGCCAAGTTGGCCTCACCACTAGCAGGAGTTTCTCTGATCAGATTTTTAAACTCCTGTTACTACTTCATTAGCTCAATCAAGGTCATATCCCGCCTATTGCTTAAATTAAATATAGCTCTAAATGGGATAAACTCCTTTGACAGAGTCTTAAAGACCATAGTCATCTGTGTTTCAGCATCTATGTTAGCTCCATTGGTTTGAACCTCAGCAAGGTAACCCATGACTAACATCATATGCTCCTTCATAGGAGTCCCAGGTCTTTGTTTGTAGTTTAAGAGTTGCCAAAATGCCCCTTGCCGTTTTGTTAGGGCCTGGCCTCCAAACATGTCTTCAAGATTATCCAAGATTTGCTTCGCAGTCTCATAATCTTCATGTTGAGCTTGCAGTGCATTGTTCATGTTGGCCATAACATAACAGCGGGCCTAATCGTTAGCATCTTTTTAGTAATCATACGCTTGGATTTTCTCATTATTAGAATCTCCCTTAGGCTTGGGAGGACACGGAGTTGTCAGCACAAATTTTAGTTTCTCAAAGGATAGGACAATATTCAGGTTCCATTTCCAATCATTCAAATTCTCTCCAATTAATTGGCTTTTATCGAGTATCGAAGATAAAGCATATTTAGAGATCTACAATAAAGAATCATATACTAAACATAAGCAAACATACCAGAATAATTTAGTAAGATAACACAATCAAGTAAACATACAAGTGTGTTTATATATCAAAACTTTAAAAATATCACAACCTTTCAATGATAACTCCCAACTCAAAATTCAACAAGCCACCTAGGTGAGACTTATCAAATTCAATCAAGATCATGGATACCCTCTTGATTAATATATGCCATCCAAAACTTGTATGATCCAGCATATATTAATAATCGTTTCTTTAGCCATCAATTTTATTAACAAAGCTCCTAAGGGAGGTTAATAATAAAATAAATATAAGTGTATAACTATCGGTTCAATATTTTATCCATGATCTGTAATCACCACCAAGGGGTGTGCTAAAATATCTTATCCTCTTGGAGATCCAACCCGGAATATGATGAAGTTTCTTCTTAGGGGCCGGAACCACCATGTGCTACTTATGGACCAACGATGGAGGCCGTAGTTCCTCTCTTCGAAAACCTTCTCCGACTCAATCTTTTATAATTAAGGTTTTATTTTGAAAACATGCATGAACAATTTTAATGAGTGGCACTCCCTATTCTATATGATATGTTATCAACATACATTGCAAATCATATTATTATGTAGACAACCACAGCAATCATGCAAAGCTACAAGCAAAATAATAATAAATAACCATAATATGATGGTTCCACCCTAGAGAAAAGAAATTAAAGATTACAAAAGATTAATCAAAGCATATTATGGATTCTTTATCCTTGAATCTTTAAATTATATCCTTTTCTATGTATTATCCATCTTTAAGTTTTCAATCTCGTATAGACCGAAAACTCCATATTTTCGATTATATCCAAATTTAATGTTTTTCAAAATTGTCTCAAAAATTAAATCAAAAGCATACCGAAAAATGCACATTTTTTGAAAAACAACTACTCTCTGCTGGCATGCCGATCTGTATGATCGGCTTACTAGTCTCAAGCCTTCGGCCTGCTGAACTTAACAGTTCGGTCTACTGCTAGAACTGGCTGAAATCCACCCCGCGGATGCCCAGTTGAATGTAGGTTCGACCTACCTGTCTATGACCATCGGTCTATAGGTTTGGCTTGCCAACTGAGCAGATGTCACAATTTTCTAGAAAACAATTTTTATGTAGTTTTTTAATTTTATTTTCAACAATTCAAAAAAAAAAGAGACTCAAGAAATACCTGTGGAACCACTGTCCTCTCCATCTTTTCGATCCATCTTCACTCCAAATGATCATTTAATTATAAAACTCTTGCAAACCTAAAATTAAATAATAATTCTTAGACGGTGATAATAGTCCGCCTTTTAATTACATAGAAAAACTTAGATACTCATTCTAACCTCTAAGGAGCCATAACTGGCATAAATTAATTAATTAATAAATAATTAAATGATAATTTAATCAACCATAATTAACTAATAAACATTCATCATGTAATCCATGACAACATATATAAATATATAGAAACTCTAAAGTGCCAACTCTCTAAAATATGAATTCAAGCATAGGAGAGATCAAGATCACATATTTATACATATAGCATGATCACAAACTCATAAATTTCGTAAAAGCCATGTCTCTGATAACAATTGCTAGAAAATAGTACACAGCAACAATTTTAAAAGTTTTAAGTAGAGTATTTTTCAAAACACAAGTTTGACACACTATATGCATAAATTAACCAGCTCTTACTAATCTTTAAATGCCAAAGATCTCCTACAATCTATGAAGAGAAGAACGTTTTAGAAGAGCCTCAACCAACTGGTATTTTTTGATATTCTCTATCCACGATCAATATGTGTGTGGACACACCTCATACGTCTCTTCCCCTTAGTGACTGTCCATCCATCCAATTTAGAAAACCAAGCACTAACGTTCGTGATTTATAAACAATAGCTCTTAAGGAGTTTCAAAAACTCTCAGATTTGAGTGCTCACTCTTAATTTCTCAACTGATCTAAATAAATGAGAAAACTCACTCCCGATTTATAAAAGTCATTCCCATGGTTGGTTATTATCAGATAAGGCCCCAAAAATTCAAATCTGGATCAATATCTGATAAAATTGTGTTTGAAATGCATGATCAAAAAATCGCTATATCGACAGGCTGAACTAATGGATCGGCCTACCAAACTTACCCTATCGGCATGCCAAACTAACTGATCGGCCTGCCGAGCTTACAAGTAATGATCCCTGCAAATCTTTTATTTCCCACTTGAGATTCTTTGGATAAAGCCTCAGTTTTAATTCAAATAACCCAAGAGAGAAGTTATCTGATTAAAACAATCATATCTATATAATCTCTAGGAAAATAAATATTCTGGATAATTCAACAAGTTTATCTTTAATTAATTTACAAAATTAATTTAACAGATAAACAAACATGAATTATTTGATCCTATCAAATTTCAGCCAATCTAATAATTTAACATAAGTCACCAATTTATTGAAAAAGATGCCGTATCGTTACAAGATTTATTATGAGCAAGCAAATGAGGCCTGATGGACCTATATAGTTCAAGCTCCCAATAATTGTAAGACCCAATATCCTACATATATGTTTCATAATTATCAACTCTAATGCTTCTCCACTAAACGCTTAAAGCTGCACTCTCGAACTATATAAAATTATGAAGCCCAAATTAGCTAAGTGTCCATGACTTATCATGATGCGTTGTATCCCCATAGTATATCCATAATTGGCTTAAGGATAAATTCTGTCCTACCTTTTTGATTATTTTTATCTTACGTTATTATCTCACCATTGAAAAACTTACTATCTAAAAACAGTATACCATTTGGTTACACCTATGTATCCAAATGGTTGAGCGCTCCAATCTTCCAATTATAGATAATGCATATAAGAGGATATCATCGACTCATAAAGAGGAGCTATTAATTCCATATTTATGAATAACAAGTCTACGCCATCAAGAGTCATGTCTCCAACGTACCAGTATGCGTATCAAGATAAAATCTAGATGTCACCCTTTGGTACATCAAAAGACATAAGTCAAAATATTGGGCTCATTAGTCATCTCAGGATTAAGATACAACACATGTGACTGTCTAAAGTGAATTGATATGTCGAGTCAGAATTATTAATCCAAATCAATTACATTTTTGTCCCGATTCAATACATCGTCATCCATGACAATGTACCAATATTTCTATTCGTGGAGTCTACCTCCGACGGCCAAAACAAACCATCTCCCGTTAGGGATATAGACAATATAACAATCTTTGCATGAATAAAGCACCCAGCTTTATTCCCTCGATTATGGATCTTATGATTTAGACCATCACCTTTAAAATAATGTCTTCTGCATAATCTTGATTCTAAAGGTTTAGACCGACAATCTCAGACTTAATTTTGCCTAACATACATCCAACAAATATGAATCTAAAGAGGACAACAATTTTGGTATATGAATAATAAATAAATTCTTTATTGATAAAAATGTCTTCAAAAACATATTACATTTTTACTCCTTATGGCATACATGTCTAACACAGTTGTCATAGGTGAAATGCTTATTCATGGAATTATTGCACGTGAATTAATAGATTTAGGTGCCACTTATTTCTTTGCATCCAAAGAGTATGTGAAAAGACTAGGTAGACAAGCAAATAAGATAGAGATGCAATATAGTGTAACATTATCGTCTAGGGAGATTATGCAGTCAAGTTAGATATTACGAGCCTGTCTAGTGGTAATTGATGGAAAAGAATTATTTGTGGACTTAGTGGTACTAAATATGACAGGTTATGAAGTAATCTTGGAAACGGATTGGTTGACAAAGTATAATGCATGCATTATTGTAAAAGGAAGACTGTAGTATTTAGACCTTTAGAAGAGGAAGTGTTTTCATTTGTTGGCATGGCGGGTGGATTGAGAACTCCAATGATATCAGCTTTGAGAGCCAGAAGACTACTAGATAAGGGATGTATGGGGTTTTTGGCTAGTGTTGCAGACATGTAGACAGAGTAGGCAGCAAGAGTAGAAGATGTCCCAATTGTGAATGAGTTTCCAGAGGTATTCCCAGAAGATTTACCAAGGTTGCCATTGTGTAGAGAGCTTAAATTTGAGATTGAGTTAATACCTGGTACAACTCCCATATCCAAGACACCCTACAAAATGGTACTAGTTAAGTTAAAAGAATTGAAGGTTCAATTATAGAAGTTGTTGGATAAAGGATTTATTCAGCCGAGTTCCTCTCTATAGGGTGCACTGGTATTATTTGTGAAAAAGAAGGATAGGACAATGAGATTATGTATTGATTATCGAGAATTGAATAAGGTGATAGTGAAGAATAAGTATCCTTTGCCTCGGATTGATGATTTATTTGAACAATTACAAGGAGCCACTATGTTTTCTAAGATTTATCTACAATCAGGGTACCACCAGTTAAGGATTAAGGAGGATGACATTCCAAAGACTGTCTTTCGAACAAGGTATGGACATTATGAGTTCTTAGTTATGCCATTTGGGCTGATCAATGCTCCAAAAGTATTTATGGATTTGATAAATAAGGTACTTAAGGATTTCTTAGACAATTTGTAATAGTCTCCATTGATGATATCCTTATGTACTCTTACTCAAGAGAGGATCATGCAGAACATCTAAGGATTATTCTAAGAGCTCTTAAGGAAAAATAGTTATATGCCAAATTTAAGAAATGGGAGATTTGGTTAGAAAGTGTGGCATTTATTTGACATTTTGTATCAAAAGATTGGATTTTAATGGATCCTGGTAAGATTAAGGTGGTAACTAATTGGCCTAGACCAAGTAATCCTTTAGAGATTTGTAGTTTTCTAGGCTTGGTAGGATACTGTAGGAGATTTGTTGAGGGATTTTCAAAGATCGCCACTCCTCTTACTTAGTTGACAAGGAAAAATGTGCAGTTTAAGTGGTCTGATGCATGTGAACATAGCTTTTAGGAGTTAAAGAATAGGTTGGTTATGGCTCCAATTCTTCCTATTCTTATGAAAAATAAGGAATTTGTGGTATACAACGATGCCTCTAGGAGTGGGTTGGGATGTATATTGATGCAAGATGGGAAAGTTGTAGCTTATGCTTCTCACTAGTTGAAAGATTATGAAAAGAATTACCCAACTCATGATTTAGAGCTGGTAGCCGTAGTGTTTGCCTTAAAGATATGGAGACATTACTTATATAGGGAAAGATGTGAGATTTATACAGACCATAAGAGTTTAAAATATCTCTTCACCTAGAAGGATTTGAATATGAGGCAAAGACGATGGTTAGAGTTGATTATGGATTATGATTGCATTATCAACTATCAGCTTGGCAAAGCTAATGTGGTGGCAGATGCTTTAAGTCGCAAGTCCTCAGAGTGTGTGTTAGCTATATCATTAATTCAGATGCCAATTGCTAAAGATTTGTAGAAATTGAAATTGGAGATAATACCGTATAGGTTAATTGAGAGGTTATCTACAATAACATTATAACCTACACTATTAGAAAGGATTAAGCTGAGATAGAGTTCAGATCCTTTCCTTTGTCGTATAAGGAAAAAGATTGAAACTAGGAAAAGTAAGAGTTTTTAGATTTCTTATGATGGAGTGATTACACTTGGAAATAAGCTTTGTGTTTCAAATAATGGAGATCTTCAAAAAGAGATAAGAGAGGAAGCACGTAGCACTCCTTATTCGATACATCCCGGTACAAGTAAGATGTATAAGGATATGAAAGCTTTTTATTGGTGACCAAGGATGAAGAGAGATGTGGTAAAGTTTGTGAAAAAATGTCTTACATGCTAACAAGTCAAAGGGGAACATCAAAGACCATCAGGTAAATTGTGACCTTTAGAGATTCCAAAATAGAAATGGGAGGATATTGAAATGGATTTTGTGACTGGGTTACCTAAAACAAGGAGTGGATATGATTCAATTTGGGTGATCATTGATAGATTAACAAAGTCAGCCTATTTCTTTTTAGTTTACACTAATTACTTTATGGATCAGGATGCTCGATTGTATGTGAAGGAGATTGAAAGATTGCATGGAGTACCAGTGACTATTGTTTCAAATAGGGGTTCTTAGATTACTTCCAATTTTGGAAGAGTTTGCATAGAGCTATGGGGATGAAGTTAGCATTCAGTACAGCATTCCATCCTAAGACTGATGGTCAATCAGAGAGGACTATTCAGATTTTGATGGATATGTTTAGGGCTTGTGTTCTTGATTTTCAGAACTCTTGGGATGAGTATCTTCCTTTAGTTGAGTTTGCATACAATAATAGCTATCAAGCAACTATTGGTATGGCACCTTATGAGGCTTTATATGGTAGAAAATGTTGGTCTCCAGTTCTTTGGAACGATACGAGTAAAAATAAGTATCTTGGTACTGATTGGATGTAGGAAACTAAGGAGGTAATTCAAAAGATTTGCAAAAGAATGTTAGTTACTCAAGGTAGACAAAAGAGTATGCAAATGACAAGAGAAGAGATGTGAATTTTGCTGCAAGAGACAAGGTCTTCTTAAAGGTTGCACCAAGGAGTGGAGTAAAAAGATTTCGAAAAAAAGAAAAATTAAGTCCCAAGTACATTGGTCCCGATGATATTGTGGAAAGAGTTGGAAAGGTAGCATATAGATTAGCTTTACCATCATCACTTGGTGGTGTACATGACGTCTTCCATGTGTCTTTGTTGAGAAAGTATGTGCCAAGTCCTTCACATGTCCTCAAATGGGAAGATGTAGAGCTTAAAGAGGACTTGACTTATGAAGAAAAACCTATTTAGATTTTAGAAAGAAAGGAAAAAGTAAAGGAAAAAGTGCTTAGAATCAAAAAGATATCCTTAGTCAAGATCCTATGGAGGTGTCATTTAGTAGAAAAAGCAACATGAGAATTGGAGGATGAGATGAGAACAAAGTATCCAGACGTATTTAGCAAGTGAAATTTCAAGGACGAAATTTTTATAAAGATAGGAGAGTTGTGATGCCCAGAATTCTCACATACTCATTGGCCAATGCATTGCATGATTTTATGATGATATGCATACGATTTATATATTGATTATTTATTTAAAATGCATCATCATATTGATAGTATGCATTAAATACTACATTATGCATAATGTATTGTAAAATGACAAGTTTCTTGAAGGTAGATCCGGTAAGTGATATAATGGAAAGGAAGTTCTAATAATGATGTTCACGGATTACAATAGATTTAATGGATAAAGGAGCTCAATTATACCTAAAAGGTACAAAATTGGGGAAAATGGCCACTTTTGACCTAAATGAAGAGTTTTAGTATAAGTTTGCCAAAAAAATAGATCCATTGATGATGTGAGATCTCTTATAATGATGATGTATAGCTATGAAAAGAATAATGAGTGGAGGACGTGAGTTTTACGCAAGTTTCTTGGTCAGAATGCTCTAGAAAACCCTAAATTACAAGATTTTCGATGTTCAGATTTTTGAGTCATGATTAGGATATTTGTTTGCATGTAAGTGGCTTCAAAATTTATTATTCCATGTTTGATAATTTATAAAAGAGTTCTAGAGGAATAGATAAAGTTTTGATAACAAATGGTTAAGAACTCAAAGATGGAGTTTATAGTGTACTGAAATTTTAGTGCGAGTATATGCACCAAATTTGGTAGGCAAAATGATTAGCCATAACCTAATTAGTACTTCAAATTTTGTATGAATGTTTAACACCTCATTAAGGAAGTGAGTATGCTGAAATAAGGACACTAAGCTAGCCAAGGTGAAACTAATTTATGGTGAAGTAATTTAAGGTGTGTTCTTGGTTGTTTAAAAAGTTTATAAGCAACTAGGTGCCATTTTTAGATATAAAAACTCTAAGTCTAACTCTCCAAGCTCTGAAACTTCATTTCTCATCTATGTGTGATAGAAAAAGAAAATTCCTTGGTGGAAAAAGAAAATTCCTTGGTGTTTTTTTTCAAGTTTTGGGTGCCAAATCGCAAGAAAAACCTAACCTAGTCAAGGTAAGGGGCTGTTTCAATTTATAGGATATTTGGTGTTAGTTCAAGGGGTTTTCCTTTGAGTTTTGATGAGATATTTGAACATAATAACCTCTAATATGTCAAGAACATATCCATAAATGGGTTTAAGTAAATTCAATTAGGAAGTGATAGTTTCAAGTTCGTATTTGGTGGCTATCTAGAATCAGGTAAATTTTTGAAGCGCTTTAGGTTTTGCCTTTGTTTCCTAGGCTACAAGGCTCCTTCGAAGTTGAAATTGTGAGAATATGTTCATTTATATGTTATTTAAATCCCCCTAAAATAGTTTTAGCAAATTCAATTTTGGTTTGGGAGTTGTAGTCATAAAACTGAACCTGGTTCCTTAGATGTTATGGTCTATAATGGTTTTGATATTTTGGGAATTTAAAGTTTATTCACAGCTTGGAAACAGGTGTTTCAAGGTATAATTAAGCTTTGAGGAGTCTTAAAATATAGGAGGAAACTATGGCAAAATTTTTGGGATAAATTTTGAAGCATTTCAGATCAAAATAAGCCCAAAAGAAGGTTGAAATGGTCCCCTCAGGTTGGCTGGCTGCACTAGGCCAGCAGCCTGCGCATGAGGCCTACACACAGGGCCTACCTGTAGCCTATGTAGGCAGCCTTCATGCGTGGGCAGGGCTATGTCAGCCAACCCTCACCCAGTCCTTGGCCAAACTAGGGCCTAGTTAGGGGTTTTCGCCCCGTTAGAGTCCCTTTTTTTATGCCGTTTGAAGTGTTTGAGATTTGAAAATACCTATTTGCATTAACATTACATAAATTGATATTTAAAATGATTTTTAATTAAATAATAATAATAATAATATAATAAAAATGCAACAAAATTCTAACATGTCTAAAATTAAGGATTTTAGTCCGTTTTTTATTATTTTCGAACTATGAGTTCAATTGAAGTTTAATTTTGATATATTTTGTAATTTAAAAGGTTAAAGTGAAGCTAATTATAAGAATTAGACTTAGAATAAATACTTAAAATAGGAATATAAGCTCCTTAATTTTTGATTATTTGTTATTGTCGGATTGGTGGCAATATAAGTAGAAATTTTCAATCTCTTAAGGGTGTGAAGTACCAGAGAGCTTTATTGATAGTCCCATTGAGTAAAGTAAATAGAATTTTGCAAGCCCCCTTACAGAAGTCACATATGTCGTTATATTCATTCTTATTATCGTTATTTAAGATAAACTATTTAAATTTAAAAACATAATTTGATGAACATATCCCTAGGATCCATACATATATTTTCTTTTTATAACATTTATAAATATACAATCATATATTAAAACTACTAATACATATAATTATTAAATAGTTTACCAATTCCAAAACAATAAGACCATAATTTAAATAAAATTTAATTCAACTTTAAAATCTGTCCAAACAGTTCGATAGGTTGAACATGACCGGCTGTCCGAACTGCAACCACCAACAGGCCATCCGAGGCACTACAAAACAAGGGTATTAAAATACTTGGATTGGCAGGCAGATACAAGGTAATCAGTAGGCCGATATTCTGCAAAATCAATACAATGTAAAAACAAGTCTTCTTACTTAATAGTGCGGAAATTTAACATGCAAAGAAATAGAAACATAGTTCAATTTTTTTAAATGAAAAATTTCTATCTTAGCGTTCTTCCATTTCAATCTATCATTCCTTGCTCACATGCCTATCCTTGCCCTCCACCTATTCCATAGTCCTCTTATCTTTATTTACAACATGATCATAAACTAATTGAGCAAAACCTTAGTAAGTACACTTTCTTATCTCACAACTTAAAACATTTTATGAACACCTTTATGAAACATCATAATCATAATCATCATTAACATTATAGTGCACTTGGCACAGTTTCATATATAATATATCTTTTATTATCATTATCCATATTAAAACTTCAATCATTTTATCTTTGGGGGCCCAAGTGTTGCACCATCATCATCGTCGTAGAAGCACCGTCATAAGAGGAGAGGGGTAACTATTCCCAAACCAAACATGACAAGTCAAACTTTGGACATCATAAACATAGACATAAATATAAACATAGGGTGTGCAATACTTAATTAAAAGATACATATATAAACATACTTTTAACATACCTCATCATTGAAACATTCGTTAAACCTTCTGGTTGCAACAAGAGTTTTTTTTTCATGAGAAAACAATATGTAAAAAAAAAACTTAAAAATTATCATATAACATATTCTCAAAACTTTTTCATAAACTTTTATCATGTTGCAGATAAGAATACATTTACTTGACTTGCTTACTTAAACCTTATATTAGATGACGTCGTCGCGGTCTCGATATGCTCACTTCTTAGTGTGTTCATGTCATACATCTATATACAAATAAAAATAAATTTCATTCTCATGAAATCATCCAAAACCATATGACATTATTCATACTTTCATCTCAAGAAATACAAGAGCATAAATACACTTTACTAACTTATCAATATTCATGCAAAAACTGCAATACTAATACTTGCCTGACCCTTATGTATTCATAATTTAATAACTCACAATTCATATACATTTAAGGCATGAGATTTTGTAGGGACATAATTAACATATATATGAATTACCCTAATTTTTATTTAGCCATAAAAATTTCATTAGATAATTAAAATAAGTCACACTACACACAACACAAAAACTGCCAGCAACAACAAAATAGTGAGCAGCCCTAACAAACACTCATAAAATAAATTATCTATATCCTAAAATAATTTCATAAAAATCCTGCATATAATAGACACCTAAAACTATAACATATCCAAAATTGAACTTCAAATAAATTTTCAACAATTCAAAACATGCATTAGTATTTAGAGACAAAATAAACCTCAAACACATAAGGCAGTGAGCAATACAATATCATCATACTCAAACAATTAAAATAAAATTACTTTGATCCTAAAATTTTTATGACAACCTATCAACATATAAATATAGTATACAAAAAGTTTCATTAACAAATAAATTCATTTGGTCATACAAATAGGTCACACAAGCAAGAAGTCCAGAATTCACTACATAGGCAGCCATGAAACCTAATCTTAAAGAAAGTTCAAGAACTCATAAAATATTCATCAAATCACCACGAAATTTTTCAGATCATAACCTAACATATGTATGAATATTTTTGCAAAATTTCATTCAAATCACAATTCGTTTGCCTCTTAAACATAGACTAACTTTTTGTAAAACATTACTAATCAGCAATAATAACACCATGAGTGGCAGAAAATAAAAATTTAATATCTTAATGTAGAAAATACTAAATCATGTGAAATTTTGCAGAATATCATATAACGTATACATAAGTATCATAGTAAAATTTCAGAGCAAACGGAAATTCGTATACAAAGTTATAGGGGTCGGATTGGAGAGAGAATACAATTTTAGGTATAGTCTAGAATATGTTTCTTACCTCAAAACAATTCTTCTCAAGCTTTCTTTGAATTAGTCTAAGCGAAAACCCAATATGTCATTCAAATATTTGTAGGAATATAAGGGAGAAAAGGGAAGAAAACATGTAAAGAGGAAGAGAGTGTCTAAGAAAATTTTAGAGAGAGAAGGAGAGAGAAAAATGATTTTAGAGAGAGAGGGAGGGGGTGATATGCGTGTAAATGGAGAATGGTGTGAAAAGAACATAATCTTCTCTATATTTGAAGCATATTTTCTTTTAAAAAGATGAGGTATGTGTGTAGGGTGGGGTGAGATAAGGAAAAAGTCCAAAATTTGCTCTAACTACTAAATCTTATCTTTTCAAATTAGGAAACCTTATCACAAAAATCAAATCTTCTCTTCTAAAAAGTCAAACCTTCCCCAATCATGGATAAGAAAAGAGATAAAATATATCAATTATTCAAAATTTTCCCAACTAATTAAATTAATCATCAATGCCACAAAATTTCAAAATTATATGTTGATTTCTCGTCAGCCGCATTCGGCTTGCCGATGACTTAATTCAGCCTGCCGAAGTTGTAAGTTTGGCCTACCGATCAAATCCTTCAACATGCCGTTTTGGAAAATAAATTCGAAAGTACCACTTTGAAGATACCAAAAATAAAATATTAAATATTTATCATCCATATATTATAAGTGACATGAACACCTTGAGCACATCAATTTCATGTGACTGTCACCTGTCATAATACTCAAATAAATGGTCAGTAACATTATTTCATTAGGAAAAATACTTAACATTGTTAAATGTCTATCATTAACCGTTACATGAAAAATGGCAGTTGTTACAAATTTCACCTGTATCACGATAATTGTTCCACATTTAATGTTGTGAATTGATATGTGAAAGTTATGTGCATTGCATTATATGTTGTGATTTCAAATATATGCCAACACATAAAGAATTATGAAAAATGTGATATTGATTATGTTGGAAAAATAGTACGCAGCAGAATTTTAAAAATTTTATATTAGAGTATTTTTTAAAATACAAGTTTGATATGCTATATGCGTAAATTAACTAGATCTTACTAACCTTTGTGTGCCGAAAACCCTCGCAAAATGTGAAGAAAAGTAACGTTTCAGAAGAGCCTCAACCAACTGGCCTTCTTTGCTATTCTCTATCCATGATCGGAGTGAGTGTGGGTTTACACGTACAACTCTTCCTCTAGGTGACTCTCCTTCCAACCAATCGAGAGAACCCAAAGCTAGAGTTTGTGATTTGTGAACAAAAGCTCTCAGGGAGTTTTCAGATTCTCACTAGCAAAGTATCCTCTTAATCTCTCAACTTTTAAGATTTACTCCCTATTTATATAGGTTGGTCCTAGGGTCGGTCTTTATCAGATTAGGTCTCAAAAATTTGAACCAAATCAAAATCGGATCAATATCTGATAAGATCACGTGTATTATCATATCCGCGTAAAAACACGTGATCTTATCCTTTGCTTATCGGCAGGCCGATCAGGATGATCGGTAGAACGAACGCATGGATCGGCAAGCCGAATTGCCGAATAAATATCTCTGTGAATCTTTTATATTCCACCCAAGATTCTATAGGATAAAGTCTTAGTTTTAATTCCAATAACCCAATAGAGAAGTTATCTAATCAAAACAACTTTATCAAGATAATCTCTAAGAAAATAAATGAATTCCCAATAATTCTACAAGTTTATCTTGATCTAATTTATCCAAAATTAAATCAACCGATAAACAGACAAGAATTATCTGATCCCAATAATTCAACAAGTTTATCTTGAATCAATTTTATCACAAAATTAATTCAACCGATAAATAGACATAAATTATCTGATTCTTCAAAATTTTAACCAATCTGATAAATCTGACATAAGTTACCAATTATTGGAAAAGCACGTCGTATCGTTACAGGATGTTGTGAGCTAGTAAAGGGGACCAAAAGGACCTATATAGTTCAAGCTCCTGATAATTATGAAACCCAATATCCCAGATATATATTTTAGAATTATCATATGATTATCCATAATTGGCTTAAGGACAAGTTCTTGTTAGACATGTATGCCCTAAGGAGTAAAAATGTAATAAGTTTTTGGAGACATTTTTATCGATAAAGAATTTATTTATTATTTATATACCAAATCTTGTCCTCTATACGTTCGTATTTGTTGAATGTACATTAAGCAAACAAAAGTCTAAGACTGTCGGTCTAAACCTTAAGAATTAGGCATATGATGGACGGATTATGCAAAAGACACGATTCTTAAGGTGGTGGTCTAAATCATAAGATCCACAATCGAGAGAATAAAGTTGGGCACTTTATTCATGAAAAGATTGTTATGTTGTCTATATCCCTTTTGGGAGATGGTTTGTCTTGACCATCGGAGGTGGACTCCGTGAATAGAAACATTGGCACGTTGTCATAGGTGACGATGTGTTGGATCGGGACATAAAGTGAATTGATTTAGATTAATAATTATGTCTCAGCAAATCGATTCACTTTAGACAATATTTGTGTTGTATCTTAATCTTGAGATGAATAGTGGGCCCGTTGTCTTGGCTTGTATCTTTTGATGTACCAAAGGATGACACCTAGATCTTAATAGTACTATGCATGCCGGTATGTTGGAGGCATGACTCTTGATAGCATAGACATGTTATTCATAGATATAGAATCCATAGCTCCTCTTTAGAAGTAATGATATCCTCTTATATACGTTATCTTGTAATTGGAAAATTGGAGCGCTCAACCATTTGGATACATAGGTGTAACCGAATGGTATACTGTCATTGGATAGTAAGTTTTCTGATAGTGAGATAAGGGAACGTAAGATAAAAATAATCGAAAAGGTAAGACAGAACTTGTCCTTAAGTCGATTATGGATTATCATATGGGGATACGATACACTATGATATGTGATGGAGACTTAGCTATACGAGCTTCGTAATTCTATGTAGTTTGAGAGTGCAGCTCCAAGCTTTTAGTGAGTAGCGTTGGAGTTGATAATTATGAAATGTATATCTAGGATATTGGTTTCGTAAATATTGGGAACTTGAACTATATAGGTCCATTTGGTCCCCTTTGCTAGCTCACAACATCCTATAATGACAAGGCGTGCTTTTCCAATAATTAGTAACTTATGTTGGATTTATTTGATTGGTTGAAATTTGGAAGAATCAAATAATTCATGTCTGTTTATCGGTTGAATTAATTTTGTGATAAAAATTAATTCAAGATAAACTTATTGAATTGTAGGGATCGGATAATTCTTATCTGTTTATCGGTTGATTTAATTTTTGAATAAATTAGATCAAGATAAACTTGTAGAATTATTGGGAATTCATTTATTTTCTCAGAGATTATATACATAAAGTTGTTTTGATTAGATAACTTATCTATTGGGTTATTTGAATTAAAACTAAGTCTTTATCCTATAGAATCTCGGATGAAAAATAAAAGATTCGCGAGATTTTTATTCGGCAGTTTGGCGTGCCGATGGACGTGTTCGGCCTACCGATGGGGCCTGTTCGGCCTGCCGATCAGGTGGTTCGGCTTGCCAATCAGCGAATTCCACGCGTATCTTATTAGATATTGATCCAAACTTGATTCTGTTTTGAGTTTTTGAGACCTAATATGATAAGGACTGACCTTAGGACCAATCTCTATATAAAGGGAGTAAGTCTTAAGAGTTACTCAGATCAATTGAGAGATCAAGAGTGATACTCTGCTAGTGGGAAATAAAAAACTCCCTAAGAGCTTTTGTTCACAAATCACGAACACTTTCTTTGGGTTCTCTTGATTGGTTCGAAGGAGAGTCATCTAGTGGAAAAGCTGTACGTGTGAGCCCACACTCACTCCGGTCGTGGATAGAGAATAGCAAAGAAGACCAGTTGGTTGAGGCACTTCTGGGACGTACTTCTCTTCACGTTTTGAGAGAGTTCTTCAGCAATCGAAGGTTAATAAGATATGGTTCATTTATGCATATAGCATGTCAAACTTGTGTTTTGGAAAATACTCTGATGTAAAATTTTTAAAATTCCACTGCGTACTATTTTTTTCTAATAATTGGTATTAGAGCCATAGTTTTTACATAAATTTACGAGTTTGTGATTATGTTATATGTATAACTTTTGTGATCTTAATCTCTCCTATGCTTGAATTGAATTTTATAGAGAGTTGGCACTCTAGGTTTCTATATATTATATATGTTGTCATGGATTATGTGGTGAATGTTTATTAATTAATTATAGTTGATTAAATTCTTATTTAATTATTAATTAATTAATTAATTTATACCGGTTATGGTTCTTTAGAGGTTAGAATGTGTATTTAGTTTTTTCATGTAATTAGATAGCGGACTATCATCTCCGTCTAGGAATTATTATTTATTTTAAATTTGTAAGAATTTTGTAATTAAATAATCATTCGGAGAAGACGGATCTAGAAGAAGGATGATGGTGCACACAGGTATTTTCTGAGTCTCTAATTTTTGTTTTTGAATTGTTAAAAAATAAAATTGATGAATTGTATTAAAAAATTGTATTTTCTGGAATGGGAGATTTCTGCTCGGTCGGCATGCTGAACACACCAATTCGACAGGTTGATGGTCACAAATCTGTAGGCCGAACATGAGGTTCGGCAGGCCGTTAGTGGAGTAGAAATCAGGTGGCTCTGGCGGCAGGCTGAACTTTCATGAGTCCGCAGGCCGATGGAGCATGATCGGCAGGCCGATTATCTAGATCGGCCTGCCGACTAAGAGCTGAAAAATTTCCATAAAAGGTGCAATATTTTCGATGCAGTTTTAATTTTATTTTTGGGATAATTCTAAGAAACATTAAATTTGGATATGATCGAAAATATGAAGTATTCGATTCATACGGGATTGAAGACTTGAAGATGGGTATTACATGAAGAATGATACAGCTTAAGGATTCAAGGATGAAGAATCGATTACATGTCTCGATTATTTTCTTGTAATCTTAGTTTAATATTCTCTAGGGTGGAGCCATAATATTACGGTTATTTATTATTTTGCTTGTAGCTTTGCTTGTTTGCATTATAATATGATTTGCCATGTATATTGATAACATGTCATATAGAATAGGAAGTGCCGCTCATATTAAAATTGTTCATGCATATTCTTAAAATAAAACCTTGATTTCAAAAGATTGAGTGGGAGAAGGTTTTTGAAGAAAGAACCTAAGGCCTCCATCGTTGGTCCATAGGTAGAACATGGTGGTCCTGACCCCTAGGAAGGGATTTCTATCATGTACCAGATTAGATCTCTGAGAAGATAAGGTATTTTAACATGATTTATGGTTACACACCCCTAGGTGGTGGTCATAAATCATGGATAAAATATTAAAATGATGGTTATACACTCACGTTAATTTTATTATTAACCTCCCCTAGGAGCTCTGTTAATAAAATTAATGGCCAAAGAAACAATTATTAATATATGCTGGATCATACGGGTCCTAGATGGCATATATTAATCAGGAGGGGATCCGTGTTCCTGATTGAATTTCACATGACTCCCCTAAGAGCTTGTTGAATTCTGAGTTAGGAATTATCGTTGTAAGGTTGTGATATTTTCAAGGTTTTGACACATAAACACATTTGTATTTTTTACATGATTATGTTATCTTATTAAATTATTATTATATGTTTGCTTATGTTTGGTATATGATTCTTTATTGTAGATTAAAAATGTCTAAAAATGCTTTATCATCGATACTTGACAAAACCTATTAACGGGTGAGAATTATAATGATTGGAAATGGAACCTGGATATCATTCTATCCTTTGAGAAACTGAAATATGTACTAACAACCCCTTGTCCTCCCGAGCCTACAGGAGAGTCAACTAATGAGCAATTCCAAGTGTATGATCGCTGGAAAGATGCTAATGATCAGGCCCGCTGCTATGTTATGGCCAGCATGAATAACGTGCTGCAGGCTCAACATCAAGATTATGAGACTGCGAAGCATATCTTGGATAATCTTGAGGATATGTTTAGAGGCCAGGCCATAACAAAGCGGCAAGGGGCGCTTCAAAAACTTCTTAACTGTAGACAGAGGCCAGGGACATCTGTAAAGGAGCATATGATGTTGGTCATGGGTTACCTCGCTAAGGCTCAAACCAATGGAGCCGACATCGATACTAAAACTCAGATGACTATGGTCTTTGAGACTCTGTCAAAGGAATTTATTCCATTTAGAGCTACATTTAATTTAAGCAATAGATGGGATATGACCTTAATAGAACTGATGAAACAGTTACAGGAGTTCGAACTACTGATCAGGGAGTCTCCTACGGGTGGTGAGGCTAACATGGTAGCTGCTTCTGGTTCCAATCTCAACTCTGGGAATGGAAAGAAGCAACGGGCCAAGAACGGGAAGTCTTCTATTCCTGCTAGTACCAAGAGCAAGAAGAAGAAGAAGAAGAACCCAAAGAAGCTTAAGTGCTTCTTCCGTGGAAAGGTCGGGCATATCAAGAAGCATTGCAAGGACTTCCTTTCCAAAGGAGGTAGGTGTGATCTTCTGTATTTAGAAACTTGTTTGGTTGAGGAATCAAGTGACATTTGGGTCATAGATTTCGGTGCAACTAATCATGTTTGTGTTTCTCTATAGGGGTTCAAAGAAATGAGAAGTCTACTGCATGAGGACTTCATGCTTCGGATGGGCGATGGATCCTTGGTCTCAGCGGAAGCAGTGGGAGACGTCCATCTTTATTTTGATAACTATAGGAATTTATTTTTGCAAGATTGTTTTATGTTCCTAAATTTAAAAGGAATTTAATTTATGTATCTTGTTTATTTAAAGACTCCTATTTGGTTTCTTTTAATGATAAAGTGGTGATTTGTAAAAACAAATCTTTTATCTGTTCTGGATGGATGCAAAATAATCTATATTTTATAAAACCTAAGATGGACTTATTGCTTAATGTTGAAATGAATGATAATAACTCTAAAAGACTTAAAACTTCTCACTCTAATAAGACTTATCTTTGGCATTTGTGCCTTGGTCATATTAACCTGAATAGGATTCAAAGGTTGGTAAGGGATGGACCTTTAAGTCACTTAAAGGTGGAACCATACCTCAATGTAAATCTTGTTTGGAGGGTAAAATGACCAAAAGACCATTCAAGTCTAAGGGCAATAGGGCCGAGGGGTTCTAGAACTTGTTTATAGTGATGTTTGTGGATCGATGAACATCCAGGGATGAGGAGGGTATAAGTACTTCGTCACTTTTATTGATGACTACTCAAGATATGGGTATATGTACCTGATGCACCACAAAAGCAAAACTTTTGACAAGTTTAGGAAGTTTCAGGCTGAAGTAGAAAAGCAATTGGGTAGACCCATAAAGGCACTTCGATCGGATCGAGGTGGGGAATACCTTTCTGATGAGTTCTTGCAACACTTATTAGAGAATGAGATTTTATCCTATTTGACTGTGCCGGGCACTCTACAGCAGAATGGCGTAGCAGAGAGAAGAAAGAAGACTTTTTTGGACATGATTAGATCCATGATGAGTTATTCATCATTGCCTTTATCCTTTTGGGGATATGCACTACAAACCACATGTTATCTTTTGAACAATGTGCCTTCAAAATCGGTCCCTAAAAGTCCTCACGAGCTGTGGGCGGGTAGGAAGACATCCTTAAACCATATTCACATATGGGGATGTCCGGCTCATGCCCTGTTTAAGGATCCGAATAAGTTAGAAGCACATTCGGAAGTTTGTGTGTTTGTAGGATATCCAAAGGGACTAAAGGGGGTTATTTTTATAACCCAAAGGAAAATAAAGTCATGGTTTCAACTAATGCAACTTTCCTTGAGGAAAGTTACATGGATGACTTTAATCCTCAAAGCAAAGTAGTGCTTGAGGAGTTAAGGAGTGAACCAATCACTCCGGAGATTTCGAATGAAACCATTCCGATCAGTGTAGAAAAACCAAAAAAACCTAAACAACAACCTCAGGGGCTTCGGCATAGTAGGAGGATCGGGCGTCAACTTGAGAAGTATATGTTCAATGGGGAGGTCTTTTTGGCTAAACCAGATGAACATGACAGGAATCCTTATACTTATGCAGAAGCTATGGAGGATGTTGATTCAAAACTCTGGACAGAGGCCATGAACATTGAGATGAAGTCTATGGAGACTAATCAGGTCTGGGAGCTTGTGGATCCTCCCGAAGGGGTAAAACCTATAGGGTGTAAGTGGATCTACAAGAGGAAAAGAGGAGAGGATGGAAAGGTCGAAACCTTTAAAGCTAGAATGGTAGCTAAGGGTTATACGCAAAAGGAAGGAATCGATTATGAGGAAACCTATTCACCTATAGCCATGCTTAAGTCCATCCAGATTCTCTTGTCCGTAGTTGCCGCTCAAGACTATGAGATTTGGCAGATGGATGTCAAGACGACTTTTCTGAATGGCTATCTTGATGAGTCCATTTATATAGAACAACCAGATGGGTTCAAGGTCACAGGTTAAAAGGGTAAGGTTTACTGGTTGCTAAAGTCAATTGATGGACTTAAGCAGGCTTCCCATTCTTGGAACATAAGATTTGATCAGGTGATCAAGACTTATGGGTTCTCACAAAATGTGGATGAGCCATGTGTTTATAAACACATTAAAGATGGGAAGGTGGTTTTTCTATTGCTCTATGTAGATGACATTCTGCTAATTGGCAATGACGTTGGGACGTTGTCATCGATCAAATTATGGTTGACCAAGCAGTTTGACATGAAGGACTTGGGTGAGGCTAATTTTGTTCTCGGTATCCAGATCTTTCAGGATAGGAAGAACAAAATGATAGCTTTGTCCCAGGCCAGCTACATAGATAAAATTCTCAAGAGGTTTGCAATGCAGGATTCCAAGAAAGGTGGGCAACCATCTAGGTTTGGAATTACTCTTTCTAAGAAAGACTCTCCAAAGTCTTATGAAGAAAGAGAATACATGAGGAAGGTGCCTTATGCCTCGGCAGCGGGTAGTCTCATCTATGCCATGCTTTGCACACAACCAGATATTAGTTATGCAGTCAAGATTGGAAGTCGATTTCAGGCGGATCCAGGACCAAACCATTGGGTTGTGATAAAGCATATTTTCAAGTACCCGAGAAGGACTCGAGGGTATATGCTTGTTTATCTGGGTGAGGACTTGACTCCTCTAGGATACACTGACTCGGATTTTCAATCTTGTCTGGATTCTAGAAAATCGACTTTGGGTTTTGTGTTTACTCTGGGCGACGGTGCAATCAGTTGGACAAGTGTTAAGTAAGATTACACTTCAGATTCAATGATGGAGGCCGAGTATGTGGCAGCTAGTGATGCTTCGAAAGAAGCAGTGTGGCTCTGCAAGTTTCTTAGGGATCTTGAGGTAGTTCCTGGTATGGATAAGGCGGTATCACTGTACTATGATAACAGTGTGGTGGTAGCTAATGCTAAGGAACCAAGATTTCACAAGAAGAGTAAGCATATTGATCAGAAGTATAATGTGATAAAGGACTTCGTTGAGGGTGGGCATGTCACGGTGTGCAAGATCGCGTCAGAGGACAATTTAGTTGATCCATTTATGAAGACACTTACTGGGAGAGTCTTCAAGAGACATGTGGAAGCTATGGGGAAGCGAGATTTGTCATATTTACTCACTTAGTACAAGTGGGAGATTGTTAGACATGTATGCCCTAAGAAGTAAAAATGTAATAAGTTTTTGGAGACATTTTTATCAATAAAGAATTTATTTATTATTTATATACCAAATCTTGTCCTCTATACGTTCATATTTGTTGAATGTATGTTAAGCAAACAAAAGCCTGAGACTATTGGTCTAAACCTTAAGAATTGGGCATATGATGGACGGATTATAAGGAAGACATGATTCTTAAGGTGATGGTCTAAATCATAAGATCCGCAATCAAGGCAATAAAGTTGGGGACTTTATTCATGCAAAGATTGTTATGTTGTCTATATCCCTTTTGGGAGATGGTTTGTCTTGATCATCAAAGGTGGACTCCTTGAATAGAAACATTGGCACGTTGTCATAGGCGACGATGTGTTGGATTGGGACATAAAGGGAATTGATTTAGATTAATAATTCTGTCTCGGCAAATCGATTCACTTTAGACAATCATTTGTGTTGTATCTTAATCCTGAGATGAATAGTGGGCCCGTTGTCTTGGCTTGTGTCTTTTGATGTACCAAAGGATGACACCCAGATCTTAATAGTGGTATGTATGCCGGTACATTGGAGGCAGGACTCTTGATAGCGTAGACCTGTTATTCATAGATATGGAATCCATAACTCCTCTTTAGGAGTAATGATATCCTTTATATGCGTTATCCTGTAATTGGAAAACTGGAGTGCTCAACCATTTGGATACATAGGTGTAACCGAATGGTATACTGTTATTGGATAGTAAGTTTTATGATGGTGAGATAAGAGAACGTAAGATAAAAATAATCGGGAAGGTAACACAGAACTTATCCTTAAGCCGATTATGGATTATCATATGGTGTTATGATACACTATGATATGTCATGGAGACTTAGCTATACGAGCTTCGTAATTCTATGTAGTTCGAGGGTGTAGCTCCAAGCTTTTAGTGGAGTAGCGTTGGAGTTGATAATTATGAAATGTATATCTGGGATATTGGGTTTCATAATTATCGGGAGCTTGAACTATATAGGTCCATTTGGTCCCCTTTGCTAGCTCACAACATCCTATAACGACACGACGTGCTTTTCCAATAATTGGTAACTTATGTCGGATTTATTAGATTTATTGAAATTTGGAAGAATCAAATAATTCATGTCTGTTTATCGGTTGAATTAATTTTGTGATAAAAATTAATTCAAGATAAACTTGTTGAATTGTAAGGATCAGATAATTCTTGTCTGTTTATCGGTTGATTTAATTTTTGAATAAATTAGATCAAGATAAACTTGTAGAGTTATTAGGAATTCATTTATTTTCTCAAAGATTATCTAGATAAAGTTGTTTTGATTAGATAACTTATCTATTGGGTTATTTGAATTAAAACTAAGACTTTTTCTATAGAATCTCAGATGAAAAATAAAAGATTCGCAAGATTTTTATTCAACAGTTCGGCTTACCGATGGACGTGTTCGGCCTGCCGATGGGGCCTGTTCGGCCTGCCGATCAGGTGGTTCAGCCTGTCGATCAGCGAAGGATAAGATCACGTGTTTCCACACAGATCTTATCAGATATTGATCCGAACTTGATTCTGTTTCGAGTTTTTGATACCTAATCTGATAAGGACTGACCCCAGAACCAATCTCTATACAAAGGGAGTAAGTCTTAAGAGTTGCTCAGATCAATTGAGAGATCAAGAGTGATACTCTGCTAGTGAGAATCAAAAAACTCCTTGAGAGCTTTTGTTCACAAATCACGAATACTTGCTTTGGGTTCTCTCGATTGGTTGGAAGGAGAGTCACCTAGTGGAAGAGCTGTACGTGTGAGCTCACGTACATCTCAGGATTAAGATACAATATAAATGATTGTCTAAAGTGAATCGATTTGCCGAGACAGAATTATTAATCCAAATCAATTCACATTATGTCCCGATCCAACACATCGTCACCTATAACAATGTGCCAATGTCTCTATTCACGGAGTCTACCTCCGATGGCCAAGACAAACCATCTCCCAATTTGGATATAGACAACATAACAATGTTTACATAAATAAAGTGCCCGACTTTATTCCCTCGATTGCGGATGTTGTGATTTAGACCATTACCTTAAGAATCGTGTCTTCTGCATAATCCGTCCATCATGTGCCCAATTCTTAAGGTTTAGATCGACAGTCTCAAACTATTGTTTACTTAACATACATTCAACAAATATGAATATAAAGAGGACAAGATTTGGTATATAAATAATGAATAAATTCTTTATTGATAAAAATGTCTCTAAAAACTTATTACATTTTCACTCCTTAGGGCATACTTGTCTAACAATCTCCCACTTGCACTAAGTGAGTAAATACGACAAATCTCGCATCCCCATAGCTTCCACATGCTTCTTGAAGACTCTCACAGTAAGTGTCTTCGTAAATGGATCAGCTAAATTGTCCTCTGACACGATCTTGCACACCGTGACATGCCCACCCTCAGCGAAGTCCTTTATCACATGATACTTTCGATCAATATGCTTACTCTTCTTGTAAAATCTTGGTTCCTTAGCATTAGCTACCGCCGCACTGTTATCACAGTACAGTGATACCGCCTTATCCATATCAAGAACTACCTCAAGATCCCCAAGGAACTTGCGGAACCACACTGCTTCTTTCGAAGCATCACTAGCTGCCACATACTCGGCCTCCATTGTTGAATCCAAAGTACAATCTTGCTTGGCACTTCTCCAACTGATGGCACCGCCTCCTAAAGTAAACACAAAAACCGAAGTCGATTTCTTATAATCCAAACAGGATTGATAATCCGAGTCAGTGTATCCTAGAGGAGTCAAGTCCTCACCTGAATACACAAGCATACACCCTCAAGTCCTTCTCAGGTACTTGAAAATATGCTTAACTACAACCCAGTGGTTCGGTCCTAGATCCGCTTGAAATCGACTTACAATCCTAACCGCATAACTAATATCCGGTCGTGTGCAAAGCATGGCTTACATGAGACTACCCACTACCGAAGCATAAGGCACCTTCTTCATGTATTCTCTTTCTTCATAAGACTTTGGAGAGTCTTTCTTAGAAAGAGTAATTCTAGACGTAGATGGTTGCCCACCTTTCTTGGAATCCTGCATCGCAAACCTTATGAGAATTTTATCTATGTAGCCAGCCTGGGACAAAGCTATCATTTTGTTCTTCCTATCCTGAAAAATCTAGATACCAAGAACAAAATTAGCCTCACCCAAGTCATGTCAAATTGCTTGGTTAATAATAATTTGACCGATGACAATGCCCCAATGTCATTACCAATTAGCATAATGTCATCTATATAGAGCGGTAGAAAAACCACCTTCCCATCCTTTATGTGTTTGTAAACACATGGTTCATCCACATTTTGTGAGAACCCATAAGTCTTGATCACCTGATCAAATCTTTTGTTCCAAGAACGGGAAGCCTGCTTAAGTCCATAAATTGACTTTAGCAGCTTACAAACATTACCCTCTTGACCCGTGACCTTGAACCCGTCTGGTTGTTCCATATAAATGGACTCATCAAGATAGCCATTTAGAAAAGCCATCTTAATATCCATCTATCAAATCTCGTAGTCGAGAGTGGCAGCTATGCTCAAGAGAATCCGAATGGACTTTAAGCATGGCTATAGGCGAAAAGGTCTCCTCATAATCGATTCCTTCCTTTTGTGTATAACCTTTAGTTACCAGTCTAGCCTTAAAGGTTTCTACCTTTCCATCCACTCCTCTTTTCCTCTTGTAGATCCACTTACACTATATGGGTTTTACCCCTTTAGGAAGATCCACAAGCTCTCAGACCTGATTAGTCTCCATAGACTTCATCTCTATGTTCATGGCCTCTGTCTAGAGTTTTGAATCAACATCCTCTATAGCTTCTGTGTAAGTATAAGGATCCCTGTCATTTTCATCCAATTCAGCCAAAAAGAGTTCCACATTGAACATATACCTCTCAAGTTGACGCCCGATCCTCCCACTATGCCGAAGCCCCTTAGTTTGTTGTTCAGTTTCGTTTGGTTTTTCTACACTGATCGGAACGGTTTCATTCGGAACCTGTAGAGTGATCGGATCACTCCTTAACTCCTCAAGCACCACTTTCCTTCGAGGTTTAAAGTTGTCCATGTAACTCTCCTCAAGGAACATTGCATAAGTTGAAACCATGACTTTATTTTCCTTTGGGTTATAAAAATAACCCCTTTTGTCCCTTTTGGATATCCTACAAACACGCAAACTTCAGAACGTGCTTCCAACTTATTCAAATCCTTAAACAGGACATGAGCCAGACATCCCCATATGCGAATATGGTTTAAGGATGTCTTCCTACCTGTCCACAACTCGTGAGGAGTTTTAGGGACCGATTTTGAAGGCACATTGTTCAAAAGATAACAGGCGGTTTCTAGTGCACATCCCTAAAAGGATAAAGGTAATGATGAATAACTCATCATGGACCTAATCATGTCTAATAAAGTCCTATTTCTTCTCTCTGCTACGCCATTCTACTGTAGAGTGCTCAACACAGTTAAATGGGATAAAATCCCATTCTCTAATAAGTGTCCCAAGAACTCATTAGAAAGATATTCCCCACCTCGATTAGATCGAAGTGCCTTTATTGGTCTACCCAATTGCTTTTCCACTTTGGCCCGAAACTCCCTGAACTTGTCAAAAGTTTCGCCTTTGTGGTGCATCAGGTACACATACCCATATCTTGCATAATCGTCAATAAAAGTGACGAAGTACTCATACCCTCATTTTGCTCGGATGTTTATTGGTCTGTAAACATCACTATGCACAAGTTCTAAAACCCCCTCGGCCCTATTGCCCTTAGACCCGAATGGTCTTTTGGTCATTTTACCCTCCAAACAAGATTAACATTCAAGTATAGATTTCACCTTTAAGTGACTTAAAGGTCCATCCCTTACCAACCTTTGAATCCTATTTAGGTTAATTTGACCAAGGCGCAAATGCTAAAGATAAGTCTTATTAGAGTGAGAAGTTTTAAGTCTTTTAGAGTTATTATCATTCATCTCAGCATTAAGCAATAAGTCCATCTTAGGTTTGATAAAATATATATTTTTTTGCATCCATCCAGAACAGATAAAAGATTTGTTTTTACAAATCACCACTTTATCATTAAAAGAAACCAAGTAGGAGTCTGTAAATAAACAAGCTATAGAAATTAAATTCCTTTTAAATTTAGGAACATAAAAACAATCTTGCAAAAATAAATTCCTATAATTATCAAAATAAAGATGGACGTCTCCCACTGCTTCCGCTGAGACTAAGGATCCATCGCCCATCCGAAGCCTGAAGTCTTCATGCAGCAGACTTCTCGTTTCTTTGAACCCCTGTAGAGAAACACAAACATGACTAGTTGCACCAGGATCTATGACCCAAATGTCACTGGATACTTCAACCAAACAAGTTTTTAAATATAGAAGATCACACCTACCTCCTTTGGAAAGGAAGTCCTTGCAATGCTTCTTGATATGCCTGACCTTTCCACAAAAGAAGCTCTTGAGCTTCTTCGGGTTCTTCTTCTTCTTCTTGCTCTTGGTGCTAGCAGGAATAGAAGACTTTCCGTTCTTGGCCCGGTTGCTTCTTTTCATTCCCAGAGTTAGGATTGGAACCAGAAGTAGCTACCATGTTGGCCTCTCCACCTGCAAGAGACTCCCTGATCAGCAGTTCGAACTCCTGTAACTGTTTCATCAATTCTGTTAAGGTCATATCCTGCCTATTGCTTAAATTAAAAGTAGCTCTAAATAGAATAAATTCCTTAGACAGAGTCTCAAAGACCATAGTCATCTGAGTTTCAGCATCGATGTCAGCTCCATTGGTTTGAGCCTCAGCGAGGTAACCCATGACCAACATCATATGCTCCTTTACAAATGTCCCCGGTCTCTGCTTACAATTAAGAAGTTTCCAAATCGCCCCTTGCCGCTTTGTTATGGCCTGACCGCCAAACATATCCTCAAGATTATCCAAGATCTGCTTCGCAGTCTCATAATCCTGATGTTGAGCCTACAGCACGTTATTCATGCTAGCCATAACAGAGCAGCGGGCCTGATCATTTGCATCTTTCCAACTATCATACGCTTGGAATTGCTCATTAGTTGAGTCTCCTGTTGGCTCGGGAGGACAAGGGGTTGCCAGTACATATTTTAGTTTCTCAAAGGAGAGGACGATATCTAGGTTCCATTTCCAATCATTATAAGTCTCTCCAGTCAGTAGGTTTTTGTCAAGTATCGATAATAAAGCATTTTTAGACATTTTTAATCTACAATAAAGAATCATATACCAAACATAAGCAAACATATAATAATAATTTAGTAAGATAACACAATCATATAAAAACATACAAATGTGTTTATGTGTTAAAACCTTAAAAATATCACAACCTTACAATGATAATTCCCAACTCAGAATTCAACAAGCTCCTAGGGGAGTCATGCCAAATTCAATCAGGAACACGGATCCCCTCCTGATTAATATATGTCATCTAGGACCTGTATGATCCAGCATATATTAATAATCGTTTCTTTGGCCATTAATTTTATTAATAGAGCTCCTAGGGGAGGTTAATAATAAAATTAGCATAAGTGTATAACCATCATTTCAATATTTTATCCATGATTTACAATTACCACCTAGAGGTGTTAACCATAAATCATGCTAAAATACCTTATCCTCTCAGAGATCCAATATGGTACATGATAGAAATCCCTTCTTAGGGGTTGGGACCACCATGTTCTGCCTATAGACCAATGATGGAGGCCTTAATTTCTCTCTTTGAAAACCTTCTCCCACTCAATCTTTTGAAATCAAGGTTTTATTTCAAGAATATGCATGAACAATTTTAATATGAGTGGCACTCCCTATTCTATATGACATGTTATCAATATACATGGCAAATCATATTATAATGCAGACAAACAAAGTAATCAAGCAAAGCTACAAGCAAAATAATAATAACCGTAATATTATGGTTCCACACTAGAGAATAGAAAACTAAGATTAGAAGAGAATAATCGAGACATATTATCGACTCTTCATCCTTGAATCCTCAAGCTATATCCATCTTCATGTAATGCCCATCTTCAAGTCTTCAATCTCGTATGAATCGAAGACTACATATTTTTGGTCATATCCAAATTTAATGTTTCTCAGAATTGCCCCAAAAACAAAATTAAAATTGCATTGAAAAAACTGCACCTTTTTTTAGAAATTTTCTAACTCTCGGTCGGCAAGCCGATCTGGGTGATTGGCCTGCCGATCAGGATGATCGGCCTACCGACTCATGAAAGTTCGGCCTGTCGAACTGGAAGTTTGGTCTGCCGCCAAAGCCACCAGATTTTTGCTCCACTGACAGCCTACCGAAGCTCACGTTCGGCCTGCCGATCTGTGACCATCAGTCCGTCGAACTGGAGGGTTCGGCATGCCAACTAAGCAGAAATCACCTTTTCCAGAAAATACAATTTAAAGCAATTTATCAATTTTATTTTCAACAATTCAAAAACATAAAATTAGAGGCTCAGGAAATACCTGGGAGCACCATCATCAATCTTCTAGATCCGTCTTCTTCGAATAATTATTTAATTACAAAATTCTTACAAATCAAAAATTGAATAATAATTCCTAGACGGAGATGATAGTTTGCCGTCTAATTACATGAAAAACCTATATACACATTCTAACTTATAAGGAACCATAACCGGTATAAATTAATTATATTAATAAATAATTAAATAATCATTTAATCAACCATAATTAATTAATGAACATTCACCACATAATCCATGACAACATAAAAATATATAGAAACCTAGAGTGCCAATTCTCTATAAAATTAAATTCAAGCATAGGAGAGATTAAGATCACAAAATTTATACATATAGTATGATCACAAACTCGTAAATTTATGTAAAACCCTATCTCTAATACCAATTGTTGAAAAAATAGTATGCAGCGGAATTTTAAAAATTTTATATAAGAGTATTTTCTAAAACACAAGTTTGACATGCTATATGCATAAATTAACCAGATCTTACTAACCTTTGTGTGCCGAAGAACCCTCGCAAAATGTGAAGAGAAGAAACATTCCAGAAGAGCGTCAACCAACTGGTCTTCTTTGCTATTCTCTATCCACAACCGGAGTGAGTGTGGGCTCACACGTACAGCTCTTCCTCTAGGTGACTCTCAGTTTGTGATTTGTGAACAAAAGCTCTCAGGGAGTTTTTAGATTCTCACTAGCAGAGTATCACGCTTAATCTCTCAACTGATTTAAGTAACTCTTAAGACTTACTCCCTATTTATAGAGGTTGGTCCTAGGGTCAGTCCTTATCATATTAGGTCTCAAAAATTCAAACCAGAATCAAAATCGGATCAATATTTGATAAGATAGGTGTAAAAACGTGTGATCTTATCCTTCGCTCATCGGCAGGCCAATCAGGATGATCGGTAGGCTGAACAGCCCCATCGACAGATCGAACACGTAGATCGGTAGGCCAAACTGCCGAATAAATATCTCCGCGAATCTTTTATTTTCCACCTAAGATTCTATAGGATAAAGTCTCAGTTCTAATTCAAATAACCCAATAGAGAAGTTATCTGATCAAAACAACTTTATTTAGATAATCTCTAAGAAAATAAATGAATTCCCAATAATTCTACAAGTTTATCTTGATCTAATTTATCCAAAATTAAATCAACCGATAAACAGACAAGAATTATCCGATCCCAATAATTCAACAAGTTTATCTTAAATCAATTTTATCACAAAATTAATTCAACTGATAAACATACATGAATTATCTGATTCTTTCAAATTTTAACCAATCTGATAAATCTGATATAAGTTACCCATATTGGAAAAGCACACCGTATTGTTACAAGATGTTGTGAGCTAGCAAAGGGGACCAAATGGACTTATATAGTTCAAGCTCCCAATAATTATGAAACCCAATATCCTAAATATATATTTCATAATTATCAACTCCAACACTACTCCACTAAAAGCTTGGAGCTGCACTCTCGAACTATATAGAATTATGAAACCCGTATAGCTAAGTCTTTATGACATATCATAACGTATCGTATCCCCATATGATTATCCATAATCGGCTTAAGGACAAGTTCTGCCTTACCTTCCTGATTATTTTTATCTTACGTTCCATTATCTCACCATTTGAAAACTTACCATCCAAAGACAGTATACCATTCGGTTACACCTATGTATCCAAATGGTTGAGCGCTCTAGTTTTTCAATTACAGGATATCGCATATAAGAGGATATCATTACTCCTAAAGAGGAGCTATGGATTCCATATCTATGAATAACAGGTCTACACTATCAAGAGTCATGCCTCCAATGTACCGGCATGCATACCACTATTATGATGTGGGTGTCACCCTTTGGTACATCAAAAGACACAAGTCAAGACAACGGGCCTACTATTCATTTCAGGATTAAGATACAATATAAATAATTGTCTAAAGTGAATCGATTTGCTGAGACAGAATTTTTAATTCAAATCAATTCACTTTATGTCCCGATCCAACATATCATCACCTATGACAACGTGCCAATGTTTCTATTCATGGAGTCCATTTCCGATGGCCAAGACAAACCATATCCCAATTGGGATATAGACAACATACCAATCTTTACATGAATAAAACGCCTGACTTTATTCCCTCGAATGCGGATCTTGTGATTTAGACCATCACCTTAAGAATCGTGTCTTTCGCATAATCCGTCCATCATATGCCCAATTCTTAAGGTTTAGACTGACAGTCTTAGACTATTGTTTGCTTAACATACATTCAACAAATATGAACGTAAAGAGGACAAGATTTGGTATATAAATAATGAATAAATTCTTTATTGATAAAAATGTCTCCAAAAACTTATTACATTTTTACTCCTTAGGGCATACATGTCTAACAGATTATACTGGTGAGTTGTGACAGGATTCAAAGCGTCTAAGACTCAATGTTGTGAAACTTTTAAGTGTCAAGGACGAAATGATTAGGCATCTGGAATGCCATGTAAGATGTTAAGCGTCAAGGACGCCAATATTAGGCATCTGGAATGCCATGTGAGATGTTAAGCGTCTGGGACACCAATGATTTAAGCATCTAGGTTGTAATACTTTCCCCTCCAAGAAACCCTAAATTGTGTGCACACTATGTTAAGAGTATGAAAGATACATGGAAAAGGAAATTAAATGAAAGGATGATAAAGTGAAAAGTTAAAGAGTAAACATATATTAATTGAGCTCATTCATTCAAATGCTACTCATGCTTACACAATTCTACTTACTGGGCATTAGCTCACTTATTTTTATGGTGATGCAGATGAGAGCATGTCCCAACACTAGCAAAGGATTAAATGGTTGGCTGGCGCACTCCGATGCTCGAGGCTAATGTATATGGACTAAATGACTTGTTAATTTTGTGGTCTTAATGTACATGTATTTTTGGTGAGCCAGAAAAATTATATATGATACACAGCTGAGCCTATTTTTAAGAGATGTATTATATTGTATATATTTGGCCTGCCATTTGAGATGTATTACATATGTTTGATATCTTCACTAGTTAAAACTTTTTAAAAGTTCAAATTTGGCTATATTTTTATGCTTCTTTTGAATGACATATTAAGGTTAATATAAGAAATAAGTAAGATGTAACACTGCTTATTGTAACTAGATGGGTCTTTTAGTATTATGTTAGGTGGGTGTTACACTAACTTTAATTAAAAATAACCTAAAACTAATCCTGAAACATGTTTTCTTCCTCAAAAAATCATATCATTCCCTCCGAGAGTAGTTTGTTAACAAACAAGAAAACCATCAATATAGATCAAAACATATAGCGTTTGACATTAAACAAACACGCTGCCTTTTACTTTTTATGCATGAACATCTTCTTAACAAAAACTTGTGCATTTTGTCAATGCTAAAACCTCACCAGATGATTACCCATGCAATTGAAAATCAAACTTGCATGCCAGCTAGCATGCAAAGGAAGAGTAATTGCAATTTGCATATAAAATATATCGAGAACTATTTGTTGAGCACACCTGCAATTCACAAAATCAATTATTTTTTTTAAGAAATTTTTATGTTTTTTTATTATCATTGTCATTATTAGTATTTTGAAAAAAAGACTCAAAAATTCATTGGGTCAACTTAAAAAGCCCAACCTGCACCTGTCCGCAAACTGCCTGTAGTTCTACAGGCAGTCTGCAAGTTGCCTTTTTGCTAACTCTCCATTCAAAAATAAAAAAGACTCACCCCCGTTTGAAACCGCCAACATGCTTGCGTGTTCACCCCTAATGTTTGGAGATCGGCACCGCAATTTGGAGATCATCAACTTCGGAACGATGCGACATGACAAAGTCACTTGAGGAGGAGGCTCGTGTATGGAGAGATACTACTAGTAGCATGGCGGTGATTAGGGCCACTTTTTGCATATTCAAATTTTGGTGTTAGGGTTTGGTCCATTTTGGGGTTGAATTTAGGGGTCTAGAAGGGCAATTATGTCTTTCTATTGTCTAGAAGTTATATGTTTCTAATATTGTCACATAAGTGGTAAAATTCCAAAAGTTCATTCTCAAAATGGCTATCATCAAATTGACCCATTATTATTATACTTAGGTCAAGCTATTTAGTATATTACGATACCAACCCTAAAAAAGAAGTATTTACATAAAGTGTTTGTTTTGATCTTATTGTATCTAAATCAGTTTGCTCCAAACAATATTACAATGCTATTTTTTAAAAAAACTTTTATGACTTGAAATGTCCATTATACTCTAGTGTTTATTTTTATAAGCTTAAATACTTTTTGGCATTTTCTTTTTATTACCATATTGCTATTATATTTAATGATATGCTAATTTCATCCTTTTATATACCTGGGTGTTTTCTAATTTGTTTTTTTGCTTCATTTTGATTAATTATCTCTTCACTTCCTTCACTAAGATTTTATGGGTTTTTTTTGCTTCATTTTATTAATCGCATGTTGAATTCATATCATTAATCATTTATTACATTATATAATAGACTTTTTATTAAGCATTTAATCACGTTATAAGTTCAAGATGCAATATGTAGAAATTTGTCATGGTCATTAGAATAATGATATATAAATTATGGTAACGATGAATATAAAGAATACAATTCATAGTCTTCACAATATCTCCTTACCTAAGTTTCTCGTATGCATAAATTACATATTTAGTTTTCTAACTCCAAAAAGGACAAAAACTTGGAAAATAATTATGCCCAAATAAATTATAGTTGTCATGTGTAGAAAGTTGTCTGATCATTAACATAATGATATGTGAAATAGCTAAATAAAGTTTAATTTGTTTGATTACCATAATAAAGCAATTACACATTGTTTGTTTATTTCTTTTTTTCCCTTTATTACTGTTTTTGTTAATATTTTTGTATAATTGTTCATTCATTTTGCCGGATTAGTTTTGTTTTCCTTAATTGCATCGGTTTGTTTGATTCTCAAACTAATTGATTCTCTCCTTTTTGTTTGAATTAATTGCTAATTGCATATTTTTGTGCTACCTTTTCTAATCTTCTCAAAACATTTTTTTTTTAATAATGAAACATTTGAATTACCTAATAAGTATAAGAATCCAAATTACCTACTCAGTTTTTAATGACCTGCAAAGTAGAATCCAAATTACCTAACAAGGATAATTGCCTATTTTCTGAAGTTTTTACGTTTTAATATAGAAATTATATAGGTTGATTCTTTCTAGTTTCAACGCAAGGTTATAGCAGGTTTTACATGTAGCTCATTAAACAATTTTATAATTAAATTAGTTTGTGGATAGTTTTAGATTCAATGTACTTTAGTTAGATAATTATGTGAATGACCCTCTAAAAAATGGCAAAAATGTGTGATTTTTGTTCAAGATGCCCATCGTACTACTGTTGGAAACCCAATCCAAACTTTTTGCGAGCTTCACAAAAATGGGCCCAGTTATTATTCTCTAGGATATGCAAAAGCCCTTTCAACTATTAAGAAAAGGGCAATTGTAGAAAGTAGGATGTTTTAATGGGTATTTAGGGAATTATGTGAAGTGCATTGAAAAAATAAAGTAAATAGCTTATTTTCCTAACACAACATTTTACCGTAATCAAAAACCCCCAAAATACTTGACATGTCTCCCTTTTTTTTCTTTGTTTTTCATTTCTTTCTTTCTTTCTTTCAATCTCTCTTTCCTCTCGCTCTTCCTCTAATCTTCCGCTCGAAGTTGACAGAAGCCTCACCGTCATTATGTCTCAGTACTCGCTAAATTGAGCTTTGGCATCGCCAGACTAGGGACGATTGTCTTTGTCATCACCGATGTCCCCTGATCTTTATCTCACTTTCGATGCATAACTTTAGAATCATGGAGTTACTGGCAGACATTACAGTGATGAATAGAGCTAAGAATGAAGCAACAGACTGATCGACGAACAGATCTACTCTCGCGAAGGAGCTGTCACACCAGAAAGGAGTAGATCTTACGAGCTGTGATCTGAGGTTCTTCATCGTGAAGGATTTGTTGTAGCAGAAAGAAGCTACCATGCCAAAGATCTGGCGAGTCATGATCTGGTTTGCTAAAGGTGGATTTGGACGGAGTTCACTTCTAGTATTTCGTTGAAATTCTTCTCTCCAAATTCAAAGGGATGCCCTTCTGATCCTTCTTATCTCATCTCCAGTCTCTTTCAAAAAAGCGACCCTTTGTATATGTGGTTTTATCTTTCTAAGAATTGCCACCTCACTAACTTCTTGAATGAGTCTGCTCTTGTTTGGCACAAAATTAATATTCCTTACGACCCTCTTCATCAAATATTATCCTTCTCCGATCAGATTCCTAGTACCTACCGTAAATTCACTCCTTCCGAATTAATATTATTAGTATTATAATTATAATTTGCAAGCATAATTTTGCAATTTCGCATTCCCTGGTTCCTGGTTCCTTTGGAATATGGATTGTACTTTTGAGTTACGTAATGGATGGATTTACTAGATTTACCAATGAATACATTTTTTATCGACCATGTAGCGATATTTTTCTAATAAAATCATATAAATATGTGTATGTATCAGTTATTATGGTATTAACAAGTAGAAATGTATTTCTTGGTTGTTGGTAACTCGTTGATGCTAGTGGTGTCCGACGACGTCACCAATTAGTTTTTGTAGTTACATAACAATAAAGTCACCAAGTTGCTAGTAAATTTTTCTATTTATATAAAAATATAGTATTTATTATTTCATAGGGGCTGCGCGGTTGTCTATGCCAATGATGTCTAGCAAAACTACTGGTAAATTTTTGTGTTTATATACAAATATAGTAACTACAACCATTGGTCAATACTATATTTTCTAATCGCCAATGATCCAATGAAGTCTTTGGTAAATTTTTATATTTACATGTAAATATAATAAATACATGTAAATACTATTTTTTTGGGTCATCGGTGATTTAGCGTAGTCACCAGTAAATTTTTGTATTTACAAGTAAATATTAAAAGCATGGGAGACGTCCATCTTTACTTTGATAATTATAGGAATTTATTTTTGCAAGATTGATTTTATGTTCCTAAACTTAAAAGGAATTTAAATTCTCTAGCTTGTTTATTTAAAGATTTTTATGTAGTTTTTTTTAATAATAAAGTGGTGATTCGTAAAAGCAAATCTATTATCTGTGATAGATGGATGCAAAATAATCTATATTTTATCAAACCTAAGATGGACTTAATGTTGAATACTGAGGTTAATGATAATAACTCTAAAAGGCTTAGGACTTCTCACTCTAATAAGACCTATCTTTGGTATTTGCCACTAAATCATATTAACTTGAATAGGATTCAAAGGTTAGTATGATGGACCTTTAAGTCATTTAAAGGTGGAATCTATAGCACAATGTGAATCTTGTGTGGAGGTTTTAAATGACCAAATAACCATTTGGGTCTAAGGGCAATAGGGCTGAAGGGGTTTTAGAACTTGTGCATACTGATGTTTCCGTAACTATGAACATCTAGACACGAGGAGGGTATGAGTATTTCGTCACTTTTATTGATGATTACTCTAGATATAAGTATGTGTACCAAATGCACCGCAAAAACGAAACTTTTGACAAGTTTAAGGAGTTTTGGGCTAAAGTGGAAAAGCAATTGGGTAGACCCATAAAGGCGCTTCAATCCAATCGAGGTGGTGAATACCTTTTTGATGAGTTCTTGGGTCACTTATTAGAGAATAGAATTTTATCCCATTTGACTGCGCCGAGCACTCTGCAGCAGAATGGCATAGCTGAAAGAAGGAATAGGACTTTGTTAGACATGGTCAAGTCCATAATGAGTTATTCATCATTACCTTTATCCTTTTAGGGATATGCACAACAAACCGTATGTTATCTTTTGAACAATATGCCTTCAAATTCAGTTCCTAATACTCCTCACGAGTTGTGGACGGGCAAAAAGACATCCTTAAACCATATTCATATATAGAGATGTCTGGCTTATGTCCTGTTTAAGGAAGCAAATAAGTTAGAAACATATTCAAAAGTTTGTGTGTTTGTAGGATATCTAAAAGGGACTAAAGGTGGTTATTTCTATAACCCAAAGGAAAATAAAGTTGTGGTTTCAACTGATGCAACTTTCCTTAAGGAAAGTTACATGGATGACTTTAAGCCTCAAAGCAAAGTGGTGTTTGAGGAGTTGGCAAGTGATTTGATCACTCTGAGGGTTCCAAATGAAACCATTCCAATCTGCGTAGAAAAACCAAACGAACCAGAACAACAACCTAAAGAGCTTCAGTGTAGTGGGAGAATCGGGCGTCAACCCGAGAGGTATATGTTTAATGGTGAAGTCTTTTTGGCTAAATCGGTTGAAAATAATAGGAATCCTTGCACTTACGAAGAGGCTATGGAGGATGTTGATTCGAAACTCAGGACAGAGACCATGAACACAGAGATAAAGTTTATGAAGACTAATTAGGTCCTAAGCTTGTAGATTTTCTCGAAGGGGTAAAACCTATAAGGTGTAAGTGGATCTATAAGAGAAAGAAACAAGTGGATAGAAAAGTCAAAACCTATAAGGCTAGGCTGATAGCTAAGGGATACATGCAAAAGAAAGAAATCAGTTACGAGGACATGTTTTTGCCTATAGCTATGCTTAAGTCCATCTGCATTTTCTTGTCCATAGCTACCAGCTCTCGACTATGAGATTTGGTAGATGGATGTCAAGACGGCTTTTCTAAATGACTATCTTGATGAGTCCATATATATGGAACAATTAGACAAGTTCAAAGCTAAGGATCATGAGGGTAAGGTTTGTAAACTGCTAAAGTCAATGTATGGACTTAAGCAGGCTTCCTGTTCTTGGAACATAAGATTTGATCAAGAGTTATGGGTTCGAACCATGTGTTTACAAACACGTTAAGGATGGAAAGATAGTTTTTCTACTGTTGTATGTAGATATCATTCTACTAGTTGGCAATGACATTGGGGCTTTGTCATCGGTCAAATTATGGTTGATAAAGCAGTTTGACATGAAGGACTTGGGTAAGACTAATTTGTTCTCGATATCCAGATCTTGCGGGATAGGAAGAACAGAATGATAGCTTTATTCCAAGAGAGCTACATAGATAAAATTCCCAAAAGATATGCAATGTAAGATTCCAAGAAAGGTGGGCAACCATCTAGGTCTAGAATTACTATTTCTAAGAAAGACTCGCCAAAGTCTAAGAAGAAAGAGAATACATGAAGAATGTACCTTCTGCTTTGGTATTGGGTAGTCTCATGTATGCGATGCTTTGCACATGACCGGATATTAGTTATACGGTTGGGATTGTGAGTCGATTTCGGGCAGATTTAGGACTAGACCACTGGGTTGCGATCAAGCATATTTTTAAGCACTTAAGAAGGACTCATGGGTATATGCTTGTATATTCAGATGAGGATTCAACACCTTTAGGATATAATGATTAGATTTTCAATCCTGTTTGGATTCGAGCAAATCGACTTCTAGTTTTTTGATAACAGTGTAGTGATAGTTAATGCTACGGAACCAAGATTTCACAAGAAGAGTAAGCATATTGATTGAAAGTATCATGTGATAAAAGACTTCGTAGAGGGCAGACATGTGACGGTATGCAAAATCACATCAGTGGATAATTTAGCTGATTCATTCATGAAGACACTAACTGCAAGAGTCTTCTAGAAGCATGTTGAAGCTATGGGGATGCGGGATTTGTCATATTTACTCACTTAGTGCATGTGAGAGATTGTTGGACATGTATACCCTAAGGAGTAAAAATATAATATGTTTTTGGAGACATTTTTATCAATAAAGAATTTATTTATTGTTCATATACTAAATTGTTTGTCTTCTTTACGTTCATATTTGTTGGATGTATGATATACAAACAAAAGTCTAAAACTGTCGGTCTAAACCTATAGAATCAGGCATATAATGGACAGATTATACAGGAAGACATGTTCTAAAAGTGATAGTCTAAATTATAAGATTCACAATTGAGGGAATAAAGTTGGGTGTTTTATTCATGCAAAGATTGTTATGTTGTCTATATTCCTAACAGGAGATGGTTTGTCTTGGCCATTGTAGGTGGACTCCATGAATAGAAATATTAGTGCATTGTTATAGGTGATGATGTATTAGATCGGGACATAAAGTGTAATTGATTTGGATTAATAATTCTGTTTCAGCAAATCAATTCACTTTAGACAATCATATGTGTTGTATTTTAATTCTGAGATGAATAGTGGGTCTGTTGTCTTGACTTATGTCTTTTGATGTACCAAAGGGTGACATCCATAATATATGTTGGTACGCATGTCAGTGTGTTGGAGATATGACTCTTGATAGCATAGACTTGTTATTCATAGATATGGAATCCATAGCTCCTCTGTAAGAGTCGTTGATATCCTCTTATATGCGTTATCCTGTAATTGAGCACTCAACCATTTAGATACATAGGTGTAACCAAATAGTATATTGTCTTTGGATGGTAAGTTTTTCGATGGTGAGATAATGAAATGTAAGAGAAAAATAATCAGAATGGTAAGACATAATTTATCCTTAAACCGATTATGAATATCCTATAGGGATACAATATATTATGATATATCATAGAGACTTAGCTATTTGAGTTTCGTAATTCTATATAGTTTGAGAGTGTATCTTTAAGCTTTTAGTAGAGTAGCATTAGAGTTGATAATTATGAAATGTATATCTAGGATATTGGGTTTCATAATTATCGAGTGCTTGAACTATATAGGTCCATCAGGTCCCCTTTGCTAGCTCATTATAAATCTTGTAATGGTACGACGTGCTTTTTCAATAAATTGGTGACTTATGTTAAATTATTATATTAGCTGAAGTTTGATAGGATTAGATAATTCATGTCTGTTTATCGGTTAAATTAATTTTGTGTAAATTAATTCCAAATAAACTTGTTGAATTATCAGGAAAAATTATTTTCCTAAAGATTATCTAGATATGGTTGTTTTGATCAGATAACTTCTCTATTGGGTTATTTGAATTAAAATTAAGACTTTATCCAAAGAATCTCGGGTGGAAAACAAAAGATTTGCAAGGATCATTTATCGATAGTTTGGCCTACCGATGCAGTAAGCTCGGCAGACCGATGTGCCAGTTCGGTCTGCCGACTGAAAGATAATCTGATTATGTATTTTCATGCATTTTTATCAAATATTGATCCAAATTTGAATTTTTGAAGCCTTATCTGACAAGAACTAACCAACCTCTATAAATAGAAAGTGAGCACTCTAGTCTGTGGGTCTTTCAGTTTCCTCAATTGGTTGGATGGAGAGTCATTAGGAAGAGCTCTACATTGTGCGTCCACTTGCACTCCGATCATGGATAGAGAATAGCAAAGAAGATCAGTTGGTTGAGGCTTTTCTTGAATGCCCTTCTCTATATAGATTGCAGGAGCTCTTTAGTAAATGAGGTTAGTAAGATCTGGTTAAGTTATACATATAGCATGTCAAACTTGTATTTTAAAAAATACTCTGATTTAAAATTTTAAAATTTCTGCTACGTACTGTTTTTTTAACAACATGTCGATATGTTAGAGACATGATTCTTAATTCACGTAGACATGTTATTTATAGATATAGAATCCATAGTACTTTTGTCGAGTTAATGATATTCTCTTATACGCATTATCCTATAATTAAAAGACTAGAACGCTCAACCGTTTGGATATATAAGTGTAACAAGATGATATACTATCTATGGATAGTAAGTATCCAGTGGTGAGATAATAGAGCACAAGATAAAAATAATCGAGAAGGTAAAACATAATTTATCCTTAAGCCAATTATGAATACCCTATGGAGATATGACACATTATGATATGTCTTGGACGATTAGCTTGTTGGTGCTTTGTAATGTTAAATAGTTTAGGAATGTAGCTCTAAGCTTTTAGTGGAGTAGCGTTAGAGTTGATAATTATAAAATATATATCTAAGATAGTGTATTTTATAATTATAGGAGCTTGATCTATATATGTCCATCGGATCCCCTTTGCTAGCTCATAATAATCCTATAATGATATGGCATGTTTTTCCTACATATTGATGACTTATGTTAAATTATTGGATTGGCTGAAATTCGATAATACTGGATTTAATAATTCATGTTAGTTTATCGATTGAACTAATTTTATGAATTAATTCAAGATAAACATGTTGTATTATTTGGATAATATTTTATTTACTATGGAATTATCTGTATATGACTGTTTTAATTAGATAACTTCTCTATTGAGTTATTTGAATTAAAACTGAGGCTTTATCTAAGATTCCCAAGTGAAAATAAGATATTATAAGGATTTTAAATTATCGCACGATTGGTAGATTGATAGGAAAGTTTGGTAGGTTGATGGAGTAAGTTCGACAGGCCGATCTCCAAGATTGGCATGCCAAATATGCAATAATTAGTATACATGTTTTTATATGTTTTTCATCAGAAGTTGATCCAAACTCAAATTTTGAGGCCTAATCTAATAAAGTTTAACCCAAATTCGATCACTATAAATAGAAGATGAGTTTTCTTAGTTATTCAGATCATTTGAAAACTATAGAGTGAGTACTCTAGTGAGAGAAACTCTAAAACTTCCTAAGAGCTATTGTTCAATATTAAGAACCTTAACTCTAGGTTTTCTCAAGTGATTAGAAGGGGATTCACCAGAGGAAAAGGTGTACGATGTGTGACCATCCATGCTCCGATCGTGGATAGAGAATAGTAAAGAAGACCAGTTAGTTGTGTAACACCTGTTGTTTTTCTTGTAATGAATAGTACTAGATATTTAATGGTGTTATGTAATTTTTCATGAAATAATGTTATTAGCCATATATTTTGAGTATATGACAGGTGACGGTCACGTGTAATTGATGTGTTCAAGATGTTCATCTCATTAATGATGTTAAACATAATGACTATTTAACGTTTTATTCATTTACTGTTGAACATGGTACTTCGGCAGGCCGAATCTTCTTAAGTGTAGCAGGCCAAATTGCCCTTCTCAGTTTTGCAGGCCGAATAATTTTTTTTAGTTTTTTTTTAATTTTTTTTAATGATAAACACGCTAATTAAAAATACAAATAATTAAAATAATATTTACAAAGGATAGGGATAGATCACTTACCTGTTTTCCTGCTTAATTTAGCAATTTGACAGAGTAACGGCAGCTCCCTGACAACGGCGCCAAATTTTGGTAACGCCCACAAATGTTTCTTCTTAAACAGCAGACGTTTGTAGTATAGAAAAGTTATCGTATCCACAAGGAGATGAAAATTTATAACTCGGAGATTGATAAATATAAACGGTCAAAGAGGCAAGTAGTTTTTGAAAGCAAAATTTAAAAGTAAGAAATATTTTTGTGATTTTTTTATTCAAAATTTAAAACATAAAATTAAAGTGGTGAAGCTTTGAGAATCCCTTCTATGTTTTGTAACTAATATGAAATTTTAATTCTAATTAATAATTATCTAAAGTATTTGATTTATTATATCTTTTCTCATTAATTTTAAGCACTTTTTACTAATTATATAGGTCAACCGAAAACGACAATATAGCAAACTATAATGCAGTAAGGGTCTTCCTATAAAAATAGCAAAATAATCATCTCTCACTAATGATTTGGTGCACTAATTATGAAAATTATAATCGTTGTCACTCAATTATAATTAACATAATTTTAAGATAGAAAAGATAATAACAAATTAAAAATAATATATTTTTATGGAATAAATTATTACATTAATTACAGCAGCACCTCGACTTATTAATTGGTGTAAGAATACACTATACCATCCTTTGTCTACAATAAATCAAGATTTACCAAGCATTTACTGTGCCAATCTATGTCTATATAATGTAGTAGAAACTCAACTTAATAAACGAGCATTTTATTAATATTAATTATGCAACACAATTAAATTACATAAAGAAAATATGATTGAATTCATGCAAGAATTGGGTAGCATAACAACATTAATAATAATTATTAAAAACATAATATATAATTTATTCCACAAAATATAAACATTACAAAACAGATATAGAGACAAAATCCATATCAGAGTACTATGCATACAAGATCATCTCTTTGCCTCACCAGACTCTCTACACTAATTTAAACATTACTTTTTTTTTTTACCTAAGGGATACTAAGCGGCAGTTAAGAGAAAGAAGAAGAGGAGAAAGGACCAAAAGGCCCGAGAAGGGTGAAGAACTGAGGCCTTCAGCCTCAACATTTATAGTGCAAAAGAAAGCACTATTTGCCATTTTTAATTATTTTTTTCCTATTGAAGCATTGACAAATTCAGATCTTATTGATCCTTTTTTTCTCTCTTTTTTTGTCACGCGGAGGGCCTTCTTCGGTGGCTGAGAATCTCGCTGAGATTCTTTGTTTCTCAGCAACTGGAAGCACGAAAATGGGATGATCTAGGGTCTAGGAGACACGAGCGAGAATAAGCCTGGGTGGGACCAGTGGGACCAAGAGACAAGACCGTCAGATCAGTCTTGGTAATCCAATCCAATGGCCGAGTGAACAGTTACACGTAGAACTGCAGCACCCGATTAGACACAGCCTGAGATTCACAGGATCCACTGACACGCGTCAGTGATGACGCGTGGCCTGCGCAGGTCTGACGTCTAGCACTTGGATGGACGAACGAGATCCAATGGCAGCACATCTGATGGTCTAAATTTCACCACGTGTCTCCATTTAATTCAAATTCGAATTTTGTTCATCTCTTGATGCATTTGATGTCCGATTTTGTCCCTTTTTGCATCGTTTTGCTCTATTTTTCCTTTCGATCTTAAATCTAAAATTCACGAACATACTGAAATTAATTATTTTACACACATAATATTTACAAAAATATTAAAAATATTTATTTTACATTAAAACACACAAAATTAATTAAAAATAGATAAAAACTTCTAAAATTAACAAACCTAAACAAATATGCTATACAAGACTCGAGATTATTTTAGAAATTACTATAACATATTAAAACATATTTGCAAACTCAAAACTTATTTACAAATATTTTAAGACTCAAATTAAAATCACACAATATTATTTTTATGGCTTTGATTATTTACAAACTAGACACTTATTTAACACACCAAGCCTTACACGACAACCTTTCTATACTACATACGTCCGTCGCTTAAAGAGAAACATTTTTAGGTGTTACCAAAATTTGGCGCGTTGCTGGGGAGGTGCCGTTACTCTATTAGATTGCTAAATTAAACGGGAAAACAGGTAAGTGATCTATCCATATCATTTGTAAATATTATTTTAATTATTTTCATTTTTAATTAGCGTGTTTATTATTAAAAAATTTTATAGACAGATACTAAGCTTTTCTTTACTCAGGGAGAATAAAGTAGTGAATGAAAAGTATCTACCTTATTGATTTTGTAGAATTTACAAATTATATTTTTCAAAACTGTCCCTAGGAAAGATTGGTGGTGTTAAGGCTCCTTAAAAACCAATCTCCTTGATAGAACAACGTTCCTAGAATGACTGGTGTTGGGAGAATCTCTAAAAGTAAACTGGCTATGGGAAATAATTTCGAACCAGTACCAGCCCCCAAACAGAACTTTCTCAAAAAATACGTAGGGGTTGATGCTTATTTTGAGGCTCCGATTTTTAGAAATTACTAGAAACATATATGGAGTTACTACATATGCTATTTAAGACTCGAGATTTTTTTTAGAAATTACTAAAAACATATCAAAACATATTTACAAACTTAAAACTTATTTACAAACATTTTAAGACTCAAAATAAAATCACACAACATTATTTTTACGGTTTTAATTATTTACAAACTAGACACTTATTTAACATACCAAAACGACTCTAAAAATTACCGAAAATATCATTAAACATAAAATCACACTAAAAATACATTTTTAAAAGCATTTTCACACTGAGATACTAAAACACTGTTTATCACTAAATTGCTGTAGTTAATGAGTTTTATGAGAAATATTAATGCAAAATGATTGATTTTAACGTTAAGAAAAGTGCATTTTTCAAGTCTCATCACAAACCATTAAGTCTAGCACACCAATGTTCAACATGGAGTCAATCCACTCTGACAACCAAGATAAGCCGCCTCTCCAATTAGACGTAGATTTCCATTACAGTCATGTCATGTTCAAAGTGTCCACCTCTATACATAGATTGCGAACTATATATAATTTAGACTATTAATTGCTGAATTGGATCTTTTCGCATATAAACTCTATATATGCTCAGTTCCAAGATTTGGTTCTAATAGTCATGGATCGCATGTTTGCTAATATATAATCATTAATATGATAGTAATATGAGGACCAATATTAATACATGTAGCATTCACATTATTATTTATTTCACCAAAAATGTCATAAATGCAACTAAAGTATTTATTCTTTAAAGCACCGATCCTAACAATTATATATTTAAAAAATATATGGTATTATTTACTAACTCTTGGCCTTAATATACTATAACTTTGTGTGGAATAAAATATATGATTGAAATTTTAGATAAGTAAAAAAATGTAAGGTTGTAAATTTTGAGTTTATTTCATTAACAAAATTTAAGGGTTAGTTTTCCTTTTATACCTTGTATTTTAGATTTATTCTGAAAATATATCCTCAATGTTTAATATCGTTAAATGTATACCTATGGATTATATTTAATATGTAAATGTATATTTAAAACTGATTTTTAGTTTTAAATTTCCAAATAACCTTAGGGAAAAGAAAAGAACAAAAAAATTATATATTTCAAAATTTTTGTACGAAGAAATCAAAGCGTTACACATATGTTGGCGTAGGCATTGAGAGATCCCGGGAGGTGGAAACACGGCAGAATGGCCAAATCCGGTGTCGCAGGTGATTATGCAATAGTGATATTCATGGTATGAGCCTTGGGCATCACAAGATCCATGGAAGGAGGGGGTTATCCATCACAAATCTAGGTTAGGAAGGGCAGTGTCATCCTAAGATGGTTGACGAGCGGCGGTGGTTGTCAAGGGTCAGGGCGAGGAGGGTTGCTCAAGTCGCTCATCTCGGCGACAAGCAGGTTGTTGGATGTGGCGTCTAATCTAGTGGTTTTCTTTTATTGTTTAGAGTTTTTTTTTTTTTAAATCAATCTAAAGGGTGTTTTATGTATTTTTGGTCAAAATTTAAGTGCTGACAATAAAATGTATGAATTTATATATTAAATATAATTTATAACATTCGACGAGATTAAAACCTGAGGGTATACTTTCTAAATAAACTTAAAATATAAGATATAAAATGATAAATAATACTTTAAGTAAATATAGGATTTATCAGGTAAATCCTTACCCAATGACTGAATTTGTTAAATTTCAGTTTTACATGGCAAATGCTGAAATTATCCTATAATTAAAATTAGAAAATCCAGAAAATTCACCGACAGAATATTCACCCCATAAAAACCTGAACCATATACATGTTTTTTTTTTTTTTTTAACAATACTTGCTAATTTCTTTAGTTGATAAACTCAATTTACCTTTTCAAATCTTCTTTTAGAATCAAAACGTTATATATGTTATTTACTACCATAAAAATGAAAAACCAAGTTATTACCTACAATTTGTAAAAGAAAAAAAAAAACTTTAGCCCACTAATCAAAAACTTTTTTTTTTCTTTTACTAAATGTTAATCTCATGACTCGTCATAATCTCTTTGGATCTTGGAAAAAGGGAGGAAAAACATTAAGTCTCCCTCCAACAGATAACCAAAAAGAGGGAAAGGTTCAAATTCAAATGAATCTCTAATTCATTTGGTCTCATTCTTGTACATAATTACTATGCAACTCAATTACAATAACACCATTTCCACTTTATTGTTAGATACAACAAGGACCAAAATATACTAATTATATATGAGTGAAGAAATTAAAAAAAAAAAGAAAAGAAAAGAAATAAAAGGACCTGGCTATTGGGTTATTCTATGAAGGAGGGGAAGAGTTTGAAGAAGCTTGGAAAGTCCAGACGTTTGGAACCAAAAGAGGCATTTGGCTGCAATAGACCACACTAGGGCTCTCATGATTGTGAACTCCCTCGTAAGTGGTTATCACATAGCTCGAGTCATCCCTGTCTCTTTCTACCCTCTTCTTCACATTGCATCCTCCGCTTGAACATTTATAGTAATTCCTGTTTTCATGAGTGAAAATTAGCTCCTAAATAATTGACAGTTACTTGACTGGTAAAAAAGGCAAGTAATAGAACCATTATATAAGGAAATTAGTTTCAAGTTTCAAACTAAATATTTTAAGAACGAGCAATTAAATTTGACCTCAACGTATCGTAGGCTAAGGTTGTGTTTGGTTCATGGGTTCCCACCTATGCGCAACGTTTGAACTTCTTTTTGGTAAACAAAATAAAGCCCTGGTTAATTTTGAATGATGAGAGAATGGTTTGAAACACGCCAAACTTGAAGTCTCAATTCTAAATTCACACTATCTAAACCATATTTCTCTATAGTAAAGCCATGACTACATTTTTGACTTTTTCACAATTCTCATACTATTCAAATACAAATTCTCAAATATAATGTTTTGTTTCATGTTCAGACCTTGACACTTCTAAATGTCGATTTAAACTGCAGTTTAAACTACAAAGATTCCAAATCACTCTTTAGACTACAAATTCAAAATAACAACAATTTGAACATGCGAACCAAATGAGTTAAGTTGTGGATCAATAGAATATTACTTGTAATAGATTTATATATGTTAAGGGCAAAAAAAAGGACATCTAATTTCTAATTAACTATCATAATATCATATTTCATGCAATATTTTGAATGTTAAACATTGATTATGAGGTCATGCTGTAAGCTATGGATTGTGTAAGTACTATAAAAAAAATCTGTATAGACCACACAAGCAAAAATAGTATTCTAGTACTACTCCACTAAAGATTAGATCCACAACTTGCAGACGTAGTGCATATACTAGCATTTGTTGCTTCATTCCACTACTCTCCCCAATCCAATAATAATTGCTTCACAAACTAGGAACTAGATACAGCTTCTCTCCACAATAGGCGCTAGGCAGCCATATCTTGAGCTAGGCTTGGATGCTTAAAAGTTGACAATGGAGGGGAAAATGCGAGTCATAACTTCACAAGAAATTTCCTTTCTTCCATGGCAAATGCAAAATCGGAGAAGAAGTTTTTCTTCTCACATGTTTACATCTAAGGCTAACCTCTACAAAGTAATTGCACTAGTTGTAGCCTATATATAGCATTGGCCTCAGGCTGCCAATTCTTCAAGAATAATACTTGTGTGTGTGTGTGTAGAATACCACTCCAACTAATATGTGATTAATTTTGGCATTTGTGATATACAAGTCAGCTGGCTGCGAATGGACAGACCATGTAGTCTATCGTCGAGAAAAAAGGCATAACATAGTATTTAGCTTATATAACAATGACTTTAAAAAATAGCATCACATTTGTTCATGATGAGTAAATTCCTTAATAGATCTTTCCAGTTGATTGTTATGTGTATCTAGAATAAGTGGTGTTGTAGGAGATCTTGACGGCCCAAGACTCAAAGGTGAGGTCACTGAAAAGCCCAACTCAGCCTATTAGTCTCAAATAGAGTGAAAGTCAAGGTGATCGATCGGCCTTACTGCTCTAGGGTGATGTTGAGGTTAAATGAGTTTCGTATCCTCTGTCCATTATTGCACCCGTCATTCCAAGAAGAACATACAAGAATAAGAAGGACTAACAGTCGAAACAATGCACCTGATATTAAGACCACTAGCATGGGACTCGATACACTCTCTACACGTGTAGAGGTACCACGCGTAAACGCTAGCACAGAACACAGAGATTCTTGCCCCATTAACAATATTCTAATCATTTGTAATAATTATGTAGCATCTTATAAAAGGGAGACATGGAGAAGAGGAAAAGGGACAAAAAAAGGAGGAGGAACTCTCCTCTCCCTAGATCCAAAAGCGCCGTCTCCATTCTTTCATTTCTGGAAATTAGAGTGTATTGTATACAAACTCTTGATAAGAGAAACATAGTGGATGTAGCTCATTAAAGAGTGAACCACTATAAATCTGTGTGTCTGCTCCTTACTTTCATCCTTTTTTCATTTTTATCGTATTAATCCATGGGAACCATGAGTGATTTGTTAGCATTATTAAGTTGATCATTTTCCACTATCAACAATTAGCACTAGAAGAAAGGTCATCACCTTTTGAAGATGAACAAGCATCATCATGGTAGCATTGGAGGATCAAGAATAGATAGACACCCTCACAAACCACCTTGCTAGAACAAAAGGTGGATAGAATGAGTAGACTGCTCAAAAAAATTTTGGCAGTCTTATGTGGCCTTTAAGATCAAGGCGGTAACCCTTTAGGTGACAACCCGAAAGACCAAGGGAACCAAGTTGGTGGCAAAAATGGCGGCCAATGAGGCAACTCTAAGGGAATCGATGAGACTGAGGGTGGTCGATGAGGAATGGCTAACTCTATAGGTAGCCAAGAATGAAGGAGGAGAGTAGAGTAGGCTCGGCTTCAAGAAGCAGGTCAGCCAAATTAGCAAAGGCAAAATACAGGTATACCTCCACTTCCCCCCAGACATGATGTCAGACAAGATGCGGCCTCGGCGTGGACCATGGGCAACTTAGACTAGATCAGGAAAAGAGATTTGAGGGACCACCTACGAGTGAGGAAATCTACCTTAATGGTAAATGACCTAATGTGGTCAACCAACCATCAAACAGCCTACAGGTCGATCCCAACAAGATAGCTCAACAAGTAAATTAACAAATCCAAACGGTGTTGGGACTCCCTATGGGCAAGATTAAGCAACTTGCAGCCATGTTGGAAGTCTAGAAGAGAAGCTTGATGTTCACCATAAGAAAGAAATAATGCACACAACTTTGTTACTCCTTCTATTATGGAACCACCTCTTTTGGAGAACTTTAGACCTCCACAAATGATACCGTACTAAGGACTCACTGACCCTAATGACCATATTCAAATTTATGAATCGTACATGGAACTCTACAGAGTCCCATAAGAAATTATGTCTAGGGCCTTCAGTCAGACCCTCTCGGGACTCACAAGAATATGGTTTAGGACATTGGAGGTGGGAAGTATAACTACTTCCAAGACTTGAAGGTAGTATTCCTTAACCAGTTTGTGGGAGTAAGATCCCTCCCGCCAGCTAAAGAGAAGTTGAGCTTCCTTACTCAGGAGCCGAATCAATCTTTGAAGGATTGGCATGCAAGATTCACTAAGGAAGTGGCTGCGCTGATCTCACCCTTATGGGATTCTTAAGTAGTATGTAGAAAGACATCCCTTTTAGGGATGATCTCGACCATAAAGGCAAAACACACCAAGAATTCTTAGAGAGGGCCAAAGGATACATCAACCAAGAGGAGGTCAAAGGTTAGACCTTTAGAAAGACAACGGGAAGTAGCAGTGGTGGCACTCAAACACCAAGCAATGGATGTAAAAGAAGGGGCAAACCCTCAGGGGCACGATGGCTCGAGGTTACAAGTTTATAACCCTATGCCAATCCCTTCGAATAAATTTATCACAGATAACACCAAGCGGTAGAAATAGAAAGGCAGTAGAGTATGGCTTCAGCAAAGGAACAACAACTACCATGACCTCACTGCCTCAATAGATGATATCTACCACCAAATTAGTCACCATTCCTATCTCCACATCTTCCCCCAAAAAGGTCAAGCCCAAACAAGTGCAATAAGGCTAAGTACTGTAGGTTTCATGGCGATATGGTGCACTACACCAACAAGTGTATTGGCCTAAAGGATAAGATAGAAAGGATGATAAGGGAAGGATGACTACAAGAATACAATGCCTATAGGAGAAAAAGAAATGATAGGAAAAATGCTTGTGTAAACAACTGAAGGAATGATGGACCATGACATGAAGGAAACTGCTGAACAAATGAGGATAACACACCAGTAGGGGTAGTTCATACCATCCTCGGGGGGCCATACCCTGGTGGTGATTCTTGAAGGTCTCAGAAGAATTACGCTCGAGAAGCAAGAGAGAGCTCAAAGAACAGGTGTTGGAATGTGTCGATGAGTAGGCCTCCTAAGGCACTGAGGTATGAAGAAATAGAATTAACCTTTTTAGAGGTAAATGCCCATGGAGTCCATTTTCCTCAAAATGATGCCTTGGTGGTTGAGGCCATGATTGAGAATTATTCTATGTGCTAGATTTTAGTGGACAATGCTAGTTCTTTTGACATTATCTACATGGACTACCTAAGCAAGATGAGAATTTATTTAGACCAGACAATGTTGAATTCTCAGCCATTGTACGGGTTCACTAGGGATAGCATAATATTCAAAGGGACAATGATGCTACTAGTAATAGTGGGGGAAAAGCCAAGAACAGCAACAATCATGTCAAATTTCTTGGTAATAAAAGGTAGAGACTAGTACAATGCAGTGATAGGGAGGCTGACATTGAGGGCCTTGAAAGCCATAACGTCCATCTATCACCAAAAAGTGAAGTTTCCCACTCCTCAAAGGGTTTTCGAGATGAGAGGAAACCAATACGAGTCTAAGTTAACCTACTCTAATGTTATCCATACATATGCGAACCCCCCAAAAGGATGGAGATGCTACGTAGAGGATCCCTAACAAAAGACATAGACCCAAGATTGGGAGAAGAGGTAACCGACACAAAACCCATTTAGGATCTAGTAGAAATGGCCTTAGATGAAGGGGACCCCTCCAAGATTCTTATAATTCGGTCAGGACTGAGCAACAAGGTAGCAGATGAATTAAAAAGATTCCTTAGTAAGAACCTTGACGTATTCATATTGACCTATGAGTATATAGAGAGAATAGACCCAGAGGTCGCCTGCCATCACTTGAACATTGACCTCAGTTACACTCCAAAGAGGCAAAAGAGGCAACCTATGTACTTAGAGAGCTACAAGGCACTCAGAAAAGAGGTCGATAAGTCGAAGAAAAATGGGTTTATTAAGGAATTGTGATACCTTGACTGGATCTCAAATCCCATCCCTGTTTGAAAGCCCAACAGGAGGTGGAGAACATGTATAGTCTTCAACAACTTAACCAAGGCTTGTTTCAAGGATAGCTTCCCTCTACCTCACATAGATTAGCTGGCCAACGCCACTACGGTGCATGAGTTGTTAAGCTTCATGGATGCTTATTCAGGCTACAACCAAATTCCCATGTACCCATGAGACCAAGAACATACTTCCTTCATCATTGATAGAGGGTGTACTATTATTTCAGTCATGCCTTTTAGATTAAAAAATGTCGAGGCAAAATATCAACGTTTGGTAAATAAAATCTTCGCCCAATAGATTGTAAAGACGATGGATGTGCATGTAGACGACATGCTAGTCAAATCTGTGAAGGCAAGCCTTTACATTTCACATATGGACAAAACATTCAACATCTTGAGAAAGTAAAAGATGGAGCTCAACCCTTTGAAATGCGTATGCGGTGTGGCATCGAGGAAATTTCTGGGATTTATGGTTAGCAAGTGAGGAATAGAGGCTAACCTAGAAAGAATCCAAGCCTTACTAGATATGGAGGCCCCCCAAAAGCCTAAAAAAGTACAAAAGCTTATGGGATGTGTGGCAACACTTGAGCACTTTATCTCTAGAGTAATTGATAAGTCCATGCCATTCTTCGACATCTTAAGAAGAAAAAAACCTTTTGAATAGATAAAGGAATGCAATGACGCATTCAGATGCCTAAAGGCTATCTAGGAGAACACCCTTTGCTTTCCAAAGCTCTACTGGGAGAAACTTTACAAATTTATCAACTTGTCTCACCTCTTGCTCTAAGCTCTATACTAGTCAGCCAAGAAGGAAAGGCCTTACTGCCAATCTATTACGTAAGCAAGTGACTACTCGATGTAGAGACAAGATATCCTGAAATGGAAAAGTTTTCCCTGGCCTTAATTATGTCAACAAGGAAATGGAAAAGGTGTTTCCTTGAACACAAAGTAGTAGTAGTAAGAAACGACCCTTTGAGACAAGCACTGCAAAAACTAGAAACCTCTTGGCGATTGTTGAAATAGTCGGTCAAGCTAAGTCAATATGACATCGAATATAGACCTAGAACGGCAATCAAATGGCAAGCCTTGGCTGACTTTGTAGCTAAGTTCACAACTCAGCTGAGAGACATTGAAAAAGAAGTGGAGGAAAGCAAGCTAAAATGGGAGTTTAGGTTGACAGTTTCTTAAATGAGCATGGCGCAAGCATAGAGGTTATGTTGGTAAGCCCTAAAAACCATAAGATCGTAATGGCAGTAAGGTTCAAATTTAAAGCCTCAAATAATGAGGCCAAGTATGAAGCATTGCTCATAGGATTAAGGCTCACCTACCATCTGAAGGCTAATTTCTTTACAGCAATTCTCAACTCATTATGGATCAGATCTTAAATGAGTACAAGGCGAAAGATGAGGTGATGATTAAAGACCTACAAAAAGTCAAGGAAGAAATTTCCAAGTTCCAATCATGGGAAGTCAAGCAAATACGACGTACTAAAAATAGCAATGCGGATGCGTTAGCTCACCTAGCCATGTCCAATGACTCTAAGCTAGTAAGAGTTGTCCCTGTGGAATTCTGGAACTTCCCACCATCCAATAGGAAGAGGCTAAGGGTGTAATGGTGGTAGACCAAATGGAGAATTGGATGATTCCTATAATCTTGTACCTCCTGAACGGAGAGCTACCCCCTGATCTTTTAGAGGCCAAAAGGACCTATTATAGGTCGGCACGCTACTTGCTACATGACAACATGCTCTACTACCAAGGTAATTCTACCCCTCTTCTCCGCTGCTTCACTAAGGATGAAGGGTTGAAAGTACTTATAGAGATACCTGAAGGCTTGTATTGGAATCATTTGGGAGGACATTCGTTAGCCCACAAAGCACTAAGATAAGGATACTACTAACCTATGCTAAAAAAGGACACCCACGAGTATGCCAAAAAGTGTGACAAGTGTTAATGCTATGCCAGCGTGCCAAGATCTCACCCTAAAGACTTGATGTCAATCTTAAGCCCGTGGCCATTTGTAAACTGGGGAATTGATATAAACAGTCCATTTGTTACTGCCTAGGGGACGTAAGTTTACAATTATCGCTGTCGACTCTTACACAAAATGGATGGAGGCCAAAGCATTCAACACAATCACTAAGACGAATTCCCCAAGTTTCATCTGGTCTCATATTGTCTACTGCTTTGCTATTCCCTATTCACTCGTCTCTGACAATGGTGAGCAATTCAATAACGTCAAGACAAGGAAATTCTGTGAAGACCTCAGCATCCATAAGAATTTCTCAGCCATTGTTTATCTGTAGACAAATGGACAAGTCAAGGCAGTTAACAAAATCTTCAAGTACCTGCTAAATAAATGCCCAGAGGACCTCAAGGGGCGATCGACAAAAGAGTTGCTTAAGGTATTATGGGCTTACAAAACTATGAGCAGAACTACTATAGGCGAGACTCCCTTTTTCCTCACTTTTGGTGCCAAGTAGTCCTGTTGATAGAGATGATTGCCCTAACTAGTCGAGTAATGGGGTACAATGAACAAGAAAACCCCATACCCATGGAGCCGAGCTTGACTTGTTAAAATAATGAAGGATCGGCTTACAAATGCGTCTTCCGTTTATGAACAAAGGATGACGAAATATTACAATAGGAAAGTCAAGGAAAAAAGATATGCCATTAGAGACTTGGTTTTCAGAAGGGTAACTCCTAACACAAAACCAAGGAATGTTGAAACTTTTGGCCCAAATTGGGAAGGGCCTTATAAAGTCTGAGACGTCATAAGACCAGGGACCTACATGTTGGAATAAATGACGAGTCAAAGTGTCGAGCATCCATGGAATGCTAAGCATCTGCTACCCTATTATCAATAATGTAAATACTATCTTTGTTAATTCAAAAGAAAACTCTATAGGAGTTGTTTCCCAGTTACTGAAATCTTCGTACCTAAATTATTCAAAGAATGTTAAATACTAGAGTTACTCTATATTTGACATGGGGGGTAAGAGAGCCAAGATGCCTTTAAAGCCTCATACATCAAGGCAAAAAGCCCTAAAATCCCTATGTCCAATACGGTTTCACAAGCCAAAAGCCTTAGTAGATCTTTGCCACCTTAAATGGCAAAGCATTACACCCTAAGGTCTACTTCTGCGAACAAATCCCTTCAACTATTGAAGTGGAAAAGTAGAAAAGGCAGAGCCTTTAATTCTAATGGAGACCTTTATGCAAAGCAAAGCCTCAATGGACCTTTACATAAGGTAAAAGGCCTTAGTTTATTTCTTGAGTTACTAGATTGTTAATGTTATAAATCAATTGGCCTATCATCTCCTCGTTCAACATGATTAAAATAAAGGCGAAGTACAAAAAAGACAAAAAAATATTGATTTTATTGATGAAAGGAGCCATTACAAAAGTTCTAAAAAATATAAGAAGTTCATTCCTTGCACCCCCAAGGCTCTTTTATCTGCAGTCGAGGTCTCCTTCTCCACACCAGTCGAGTTATCAACTAAAGGCGAGGCATCGAAAGCATACAAAAAGGACAAGTCTAGGTCAGGATGGACAATGTAGATCTGTTCAACAATCTGCTTGTCAACTGATTGAAGAATGGCCTTCTAAATTTCCTGGTATTCCTCCAACATCCAGAATTTCTCGACTGCCTCCTTTGCCACGTTAGGCATCGACCCTTTAGCTCTTGGATCTTTTTCTTGTTGGCCTCTTGGTCTTTCTTAACCTGACACGCCTACTCCTTTAGGCTCTCGATCTCTACAGAAAGCTCAATGATTATTTTAGTGAGCTTCTTTGAGTCCTTCTCTTCCTTAGGGAAGAGAAGCTGGGCCTTAATCTACTTTTTTTTGGCATCCTTAACCACCCGTTTCTCCTCGTCGAGGAGACCCCTCAAGGCTTCCATCTCCTTGTGAAGGCCGGTCGAGTCGTTCACTAGCTTCTCAATCTCCCCATAAAGAGATAGGGGTCATCATTAAAGCCTGTACACAAACAAAGAGGTTAGAAAGAAATAAACAAGAGATAAAGGAAGCAGTCAAAGGAAAGTTAGAAGATACTTACATTAACCTAGCTGTAGATTTACTCCTAGTGTCGCGCCAAGAGATAAGACTTCTTGGCCGCCTTCTAGTGCTTGTCAAGCACGAATTCATAGATAGGCTAACATGTTGCCCACCTGGGCATCAAGCATGTTCCCCACCTAGGCATGAAACAGGTTAGGCATGAGGAAATTCCTATTCCTAACTCAACCACCAGGCAGGAGAGGAATGTCTTTCTCAAGAGGATGAGAGGCAAGATCGAGATCTCAACTAGCACCTTCTCCTTTTGGCGTTTGGGTGATGATGTGTTATCATTGACCCATTGCCATTGGGATTAAGGGGGGTTGGAAGGTCGACAACTTGAATCCTTCTTTGAACCGCTAGGCTTCCTTGGTGGGTCATAACCTCCCAACATGGAGCCCTTCGCAGCAGCTGGGACTTTCTGATCTCTAAAAGATGCTTAATGTTAAACATCTTTGCACAATATCAATGTGAAGTTAAGTTGACCGCATATTATCACACGCATAAGTCGATCGCATATTAAATGAATACGAAGCCAAAAAAAAAACCTAGCCTTAAGGCCTCAACTAGAAGGGGTTGATTGATGATGACATAAGAAGGATTAGGGAGAGTTAATATCAATCCTGACCTCCTTTTGTTCCCCTCCATGAGGAGGTTTGCAATTTGCCTCTCCCCCTCTAGAAGGGCAGCAATTTGTTAAACTTTTTCCCGTCTCTGCCAGGAAAGAATAGGGCAGTCAACAAGCTCTACAAAAAAAAAAAAAAACTATGTTAATAGAAGTCTAAATCTCAAAGTTAAAGGAAAGACAATGGAAGCCTAAATCTCGACATTATAAGGTTTTAGAGGCTTACTGGCAATTCTTCAAGTGGTGTCAACTTCATACTTCCTGGAGCCATACCCTTATAGCCCGTCAAAGAAATGGGTGTTGAAGTCCCCTTTAGCATAAAAATCATCTTCTTCCAATCATGGTTGGAAGAATAGTGATCTAAAACAATTGGGGGAATCTTATCCTTGGCTTGATTATAAGTCCCTATGTAACAATAGCCTTTGGACGGAGACTGACTGATGCAATAACAATATAAGAACCTGTCCAGGTGAAAGGGAGAGTCAAAGTGAAAATGCCATAGGATTCACATCCCCAAAAAGATGTACCAAAAATTGGCCAATAGCCATGTTGATGAGCCTTTTCATGAAGGGATGGAGGGGGAAGGTCTGGCTGACCATAATGCATTTGTTGTAGAAGACAAGGTGTCCAAGTGGAGCGGCATCAGTGTTGTGGTGCTCGTTAGGTATCATAAACTTGAAATATCTCTTGTCTTCCTTAGTTCTATGAGATAATCTCACCACTACAAGCCACCAATGGTTCATTACCCAATGCAACCATTCCAAAGGATGACAAGCCTTGGACTTTAGGATCTGCCATCATCGGGCGAGGATACCTAGGGTTCAGAATTGCAATGGAGAGAGGTTTGGCGACACTGTCTACCAAGTCGTCAACATTATCTGTAGAAGGGACCATGCCAAAACGGGATCATTATTAAGGATAGTCTCGTTGGGTAGCCAAGATGTCTCAACGATCTTGGCAAAATCTGGACGAACTTGAGAAGAAGACTCGACCTCTTGACGATGACTAGATGATGATAAGATGTGACACCCGTTATTCTTCTAACGGGTATTGAGGTAATTAAATTAATTTTTAATGTATAAAAAAAAATTGCTTCATTTAAATTTATTTTATAATATTTATTTTTATCTATTTTTAAATTTTCTAAAATTCTCCTATATTTATTTAGTATGATTACTAAAAAGCCTTAGAACTTCTAATAAATCTCAAAAATGTCATATTGGCATTATGTGTGTTAAAGTCTTTAGATGAGACATAAGGATATCTTTTCCAACTACTCTTGACCCTCATTTTCTTTATTTCCTCCGTGACATGCTTCAACATGTCTCCTCTATAATTGTTTCTATCACTTCTTTTCAAAGACTTCATCTTTTCTTCCTTTTTCTTCCACGGTTCCCACACTCTTCTTCTCATTTCTTTGCTGAAGCAAAATACTTAGAGAACTTCTTCAAGGCAGCCATAAAAATCAGCCACCATCACCTCCATTTGAGCAAGAATTTCAGTCATACCGAAGTAAAGGAACCTGTTTTGAAGCCATTTCAAGCTTCCAACTAACCATAATCCGAGGTTAGAATCTTATGAACAAATTTAGTCTTTCATTTATAAATTTTCTTTTATACTAAAGGATTATTCAAATTTGCGTTCTTAAACCTAAGTATATGTTTGTTACTATTTTGGAGCATATGTATGAAGTCTAAGTGTATATGCCCTAGACAGAAAATTTATATTGTTAAACTTTATAATACCTCTATGGGCAGTGGTTATTTCTTGAAATTCTAAGATTAAATTAAAATAAATTTTATGAATGTAGTTGTATGTTGTGCTTTAGTTTTAATTGTCCTTATGCACGCCTTAGGATCAAGGGAGTATGGAGCTAACGTTAATTGATTCCAGGATTAAGAGACTGTTGATAAGCTTAAAAGGTAGGGATTCTATTACTCATCTTTTGTGAGGTTTTTATAGAATTAAAATTGATTGTTTTGCTGCAATATATATATATCTATGTTGAACTGATATTATATGTGTATCACATATGAAACTATGACATGGACTCGTCTTGTATTGTACGGCGAGGAACATAATGAATTGACACATGTTATAAATTGAGAAGCATGGTTAGGAAAACTAACTCTATTGATAATGATTCAATATAGAGAAATTGTGAGACATGAAGAGGGCGACGGTTACGTCCTTGGGCATGAATACCCTAAAAGGTAAAATAGGGGGAAGGCGATGACGCTTCCTTGGGTTGAAAGTCCCAGAACACACTGTACAGGAATCGACTTGGTGAGGACTCGGGGCTTGATGTCCCCTCACCGGAACACCCTTGGAATGTTTATAGGGTGATCAAGTGCGCCCATTTGGGTTTCGATGAGTTGAGTGATACTCAATTTAACATGGATACCTATGAACAATGATGATTGGTAATATTTGTATAAATGTGTAATTATGACACTTGGTAATGATTAACTACGGTATCCATAAGATGTGATCATAATAAACCTCATAATGTGGAATATGATGTAACCTACTAACCATGCAGATTTTAATGTGGTAATGATAGAGGTGAGTAATGGCTTTCTCTACTGAGCATAGTGTTGCTCATACCCTTATGTTTATATCTTTTCAGGACTCACTAAGTGTGAGGTGGCTACGAGAAATATAGTTGAGGAAGCGATGTAACTATATTACATTGGGACTGCTCAATTGTAAAGAATGTTCTTCATGATAATGTAAGCATCAATTGTTACTTTCTGTGACTGTATTATAATGTGTTGAGGGTTAAAATGATGATGACAACAGTTTATATTATTAAATTTAAGGTGCTACATTAAAACTGTGGTTTATTTGTCGTTTATATTTTTATTTTTGAGTTGAGAGTTTTCATTTAAGTCCCGGGCAAATTTTATTTTTAAGGTTTTACTTTTATTATTTATTTTTATTTTATCTCATTAAAAACTGTTAACCCCCATATAGGGGCGTTACAGAATTTTTGGTATCAGAGCCTAGGTTCGGTTAACCTAGGGAGTGTAGCACCACTTTAAAAAAAATATATTTTTGAGATGGTTTTGAAGCTGAATTTTCAGTGTCATCATCAAAATGAACCTTCACATTGATTTATACAGTTTAGAAGGATGTAACATGGAAAGGCCATAGAATGAAAATACTAATGGTTATATGAGTACAATAATTATATAGAAGGAAAGTATTAATAGTTATGAGGGAATGATAATTATATGAAATGAGTTTATAAGTAGAATGCTTATGAGAGATTCGTATAATATTTGGATCTCTAAGCATATTTAATTCGTATAAACGATGAGAAATTCGTATAGATACGAGGATTTAAGAGCCTTTTGTCTCGTGAAAAACAATAAGAAATATAAGGCTTGATTTATTGATTTTAAAGTTTGGCATAGATATGCCAAATTTTTCGTAATTGATTCAAACCTAAGTAATGATTATGTGTGGATTCGATGGAGCACATAAGTGTCAATGTCTTTTCTTAAAAGTTCTATATATTCGAGGAATATGATATAAGTTGGGAATCATGGTATTGAATCTTGAGAGAGATAAATGTTAGACTTTTGGTCTGTTGAGACTGTGTAAAGTCTAGAATGCATGAATCTCAAAATTAGAATATTTCGTTACGTATATTGTATTTAAGTGTATCAGTGAATCTTTTGGTTACCTAAGATTTTGTTATATGAGGAAATTCGATATTGTATAAGTAGAATTGTGGGGATTGTAGATGTTCTTAAGTAGTAACATCAAGTGTCTTTGTTCGTTGATATGGTCTACGTTGAAAGACGTAAATCGTATTGATTTCAAGGTTAGTCACATTCTAAACCCTTGGTAGCAATGATGATGAATCCATTGATAGATGTTAAGTATTATGAATAACATATGGGTGTATGTATTGTTCAATAAGGTTTTGATTAAAACAAAATTATTCGAGTTGCTGGAAGATTATGTTGTTATGAAATGATTTTAAATATCATTCAGGAAGATCCTTGTTGTCGTTAAATTAGATTTGTTGTTCATAATTAACTTTATCTATAGTGGGCTTTGAATTGGGTTTAAGATTCATACGAATTGGTTTTCAATTTTATGTTTGTTATTTAACTTGTTCTAAATGTGTTAAGGCCCGAAACAACCTGACCATTTTCAACTTAGAACATTTGGGCCTAGTTCAAATCTTAAATCAGTTTGATTCACACTGTCTCTCCCACGTGGTCTCTATACGTGTCATATACAGTGGTTTAATTATTGTTTACATATACGTTTACTGTGCATAGGAGCTTATTTCTCCGAGTTCACTTTTTCCTCTCTTAATTTGTTATTTTCTCTCTAAATCGCAAATCCTCTTCTTTTTCATTAAAAATTCTTCTTTTCCTCTAAAAGAAGAAGGAATTCTAGGATTCTGCAATTTACTATCTTAATTTTTTCTTTCTATTTACTCTTCTTTCATCTCATCATGGACCCAAAGTACCAACACCTGAGAAAGTATTTCCCATCACTCTCCCAAAAGATTCTCAGAAAGAAATACAAGGCTAGAATTACTCGGTTGTGGATTCTTATGCGTTTTGGTATCCCTTGTGATGTGAGAATGTTAATAGAGGGGAAAATCCGTCCGAGTGACTTTAGTCAAGATGTCGGTTTACCAGGAACAGGTACCAGTCGTAGTGCAATGAAAAGAAGAGCTCGTGCCATCGTGGTCACTTGTAACAAATGTGGAAGACAAAATTGTAACGGTAAATGTACTTCACCTGGTTATATGTCTACGAATAGAGAGGATAAAATAAGGTTTTGTAGGGATGGACTTTCAAAGGAGAACTTGGATAGCATCCATCCTCCTCTCCACGGTCACCCTAGTGGATATGTTCAAGGAGCTATTTTTAAACTCTGGCCTAAATTTTATACAGAAAGACAACGCCTCAGGAATATGGTATTTCTAGATCCTGTTTGCCAAGCCATAAGAAAACTGGATGGGGAATAAGTCATCGCACTATAAAGGTTATTTAGTCTTTACTTATTTGAAGCAGTTTTAGCTGATGTTCAACAGTTTGTGTTTTTCTTTTACTCAGAATATTTGCTTTTGTGTTTGAAATAATTGTGATTATTAGATTGATACAGTAAGTGTTAATATCTTATTTAATTTATGATTTTCTTAAATATATATATAATAAAATATATTATCTTATCAGACACGTTACATACGGTACAGTAATATGTTTGAATTTTGAAAAACTTATCCAGATATTTCAAGATTTGTGTCTCAAATTTCAAAAGTTCTACAGTATTTGTCGTTTATATTAAATTTCTAGACTTGGTGTATATTTGTCAAAAAGTCTACAGTTGTGTCATGAGAGTCTTCTGTCGAATTGTTCTCAATTGTCAAAAGTTATACAATTAGAGTCTAATCTTTTTCAAAAAGTGAATCAGATTTTCTGTAAACTATCAATCACCTTATCTTACTTTCTTATCCGCACAAAATTTTGTTTAAATCTTTGGATTACCTTTTCATTACCTACTCGTCTATCTCTTTAGCCCTTTTTGTATATTTCTCATCTTTAAAATCTCATGTAAAACCCGAAGTCTAAGTGGAGCAGACATTAAGCAACCACTTCTATAAACCAAATATGTCTACCTCCCAGTCCACGAAGAAAATAAAGAATGTCTGTGTCTTTTGTGGTTCCAGCCTTGGAAAAGATAAAGCTTATTTAGAAGTTGCAAATCACTTAGGGCAAGTCCTAGCACGCAAGAAGATTAACATAATCTATGGGGGTGGTAGTATAAAAATGATGGTAAATATGGCACTAGCAGCTAGGTCTAGCGACGCTACTGATGTAAGAATTTGGCCTCATATTCCAGTTGAAGGAAACCTTTGTAAGGAAGCCATAGGTAAGGGAGAAGGAGTCAGGAGTATCCCTAAAAATTTTAAAGACATAATCTATAATTCTGATACTTTTATAGCATTACCTGGTGGTCTAGGTACTCTTGAGGAAATATTTATAGTTGCTTGTGGGCAATTGTTGGGCTTTTATTCCAAACCTTTGGGACTGCTGAACGTAAAGGGTTTTTATGACGGTCTTTTGAAATTTCTAGATTACGCTGTGGAAGAAAACATCACTACAGAATCGGAGAGACAAATCTTTGTCACTGCTTCAACAGCTGAGGAATTGATAGATAAAATGCAAATCATACATCCAGAATCCGACACTGCAACATCCAAGCTTGAATGGGAAAGGGAAAGCCGGGAGCGGCCAATTGATTTGAATCTCCATCTGTAATCTTTTTGTTTTATCTTTGGCATGTAGGCATGTGTGTCCGTATTTCGTGTGTTACGAATAACCGTTTGCCTTGTATTCTGTGTTTCTTGTGGTACGTTGTTGTTCAATCTTTTAGATTCATTGAGCCTAATGCCGGGATGGCTGGATACGGAGTACTTGATGCTCTCGAAACGCATCCTTCTTAAGGTCCGATCTTTTGTTTATCGATGTTTTTGTATCCTCTAAGCATGCATGATATGGATAGCTGGTATACGGAGTGCCTTGTACTCTCGAAACGTATCCGTATCATGTTTGTAATGTGTAATATTCTGTTAATATTATGTGGAAGTACCAAAGTCAGTTATGGGGATATTCCATATGAAATATGAGTATATTATTTGGATTGAATGTTTGTGTCATGAGGATAGCTGTTTAATGAAAAATATGTCGGGTATGTTTGCAACCAGAGATTCCGTTTAATATCTCTATGAATAAGTTTAATGTATGGTTTTGAATATAAGTGTTTGTGATATATGTTTTATGATTATGTTTTAGTTTATTAGTTGAGGTATGAAATCAAATATATTTGACTTTTCCTTACTCAAAAAGGAAAAGGAACCTAAAGATGAAGTATATAAAATTTCTCTGGCAATCTCCTTAAATGTGATTGTAAATCACAGTCCATGGACAATGAAGGACTGGAATCATGATATGGTCAATATGTAGGCCTGATCAGATTCTTAGACTATTATACGGTGTTATAAGTTGAAACTTGTCAGAAATACTCTCATTGAGGGATTTAGGAGTAAGATTTATTATGCAAGTAAATAAGTGGAGATACGATAACTTAAATTTGGAGGACAAACAACATTAACGGTTTAGACTCAGAATTGGAATCATAGTGGAATCATAATTTTTACTAGTATTGCTAGAATTGAAATTTCGAGGACGAAATTTCTTTAAGGGGGGTAGAGTTGTGACACCCGTTATTCTTCTAACGGGTATTGAGGTAATTAAATTAATTTTTAATGTATAAAAAAAAATTGCTTCATTTAAATTTATTTTATAATATTTATTTTTATCTATTTTTAAATTTTCTAAAATTCTCCTATATTTATTTAGTATGATTACTAAAAAGCCTTAGAACTTCTAATAAATCTCAAAAATGTCATATTGGCATTATGTGTGTTAAAGTCTTTAGATGAGACATAAGGATATCTTTTCCAACTACTCTTGACCCTCATTTTCTTTATTTCCTCCGTGACATGCTTCAACATGTCTCCTCTATAATTGTTTCTATCACTTCTTTTCAAAGACTTCATCTTTTCTTCCTTTTTCTTCCACGGTTCCCACACTCTTCTTCTCATTTCTTTGCTGAAGCAAAATACTTAGAGAACTTCTTCAAGGCAGCCATAAAAATCAGCCACCATCACCTCCATTTGAGCAAGAATTTCAGTCATACCGAAGTAAAGGAACCTGTTTTGAAGCCATTTCAAGCTTCCAACTAACCATAATCCGAGGTTAGAATCTTATGAACAAATTTAGTCTTTCATTTATAAATTTTCTTTTATACTAAAGGATTATTCAAATTTGCGTTCTTAAACCTAAGTATATGTTTGTTACTATTTTGGAGCATATGTATGAAGTCTAAGTGTATATGCCCTAGACAGAAAATTTATATTGTTAAACTTTATAATACCTCTATGGGCAGTGGTTATTTCTTGAAATTCTAAGATTAAATTAAAATAAATTTTATGAATGTAGTTGTATGTTGTGCTTTAGTTTTAATTGTCCTTATGCACGCCTTAGGATCAAGGGAGTATGGAGCTAACGTTAATTGATTCCAGGATTAAGAGACTGTTGATAAGCTTAAAAGGTAGGGATTCTATTACTCATCTTTTGTGAGGTTTTTATAGAATTAAAATTGATTGTTTTGCTGCAATATATATATATCTATGTTGAACTGATATTATATGTGTATCACATATGAAACTATGACATGGACTCGTCTTGTATTGTACGGCGAGGAACATAATGAATTGACACATGTTATAAATTGAGAAGCATGGTTAGGAAAACTAACTCTATTGATAATGATTCAATATAGAGAAATTGTGAGACATGAAGAGGGCGACGGTTACGTCCTTGGGCATGAATACCCTAAAAGGTAAAATAGGGGGAAGGCGATGACGCTTCCTTGGGTTGAAAGTCCCAGAACACACTGTACAGGAATCGACTTGGTGAGGACTCGGGGCTTGATGTCCCCTCACCGGAACACCCTTGGAATGTTTATAGGGTGATCAAGTGCGCCCATTTGGGTTTCGATGAGTTGAGTGATACTCAATTTAACATGGATACCTATGAACAATGATGATTGGTAATATTTGTATAAATGTGTAATTATGACACTTGGTAATGATTAACTACGGTATCCATAAGATGTGATCATAATAAACCTCATAATGTGGAATATGATGTAACCTACTAACCATGCAGATTTTAATGTGGTAATGATAGAGGTGAGTAATGGCTTTCTCTACTGAGCATAGTGTTGCTCATACCCTTATGTTTATATCTTTTCAGGACTCACTAAGTGTGAGGTGGCTACGAGAAATATAGTTGAGGAAGCGATGTAACTATATTACATTGGGACTGCTCAATTGTAAAGAATGTTCTTCATGATAATGTAAGCATCAATTGTTACTTTCTGTGACTGTATTATAATGTGTTGAGGGTTAAAATGATGATGACAACAGTTTATATTATTAAATTTAAGGTGCTACATTAAAACTGTGGTTTATTTGTCGTTTATATTTTTATTTTTGAGTTGAGAGTTTTCATTTAAGTCCCGGGCAAATTTTATTTTTAAGGTTTTACTTTTATTATTTATTTTTATTTTATCTCATTAAAAACTGTTAACCCCCATATAGGGGCGTTACATAAGATCTGCTAAAAGAGGAAAGAAATGTCAAAAGAATACCCTATATCAAGAAGTTGACCTAACAACTAAAATATATCTGCTTAGTCCACAATCAACTATGAACCAAACAGTTGACATAAAACGCCTATGAGTTTGATACTTGACTTATCAGTAAAAACCCAAAATCAACCATGGTCATTTGAGAATTCCAGAAAACATCAGCAAAGCCTCTCAAAATAGCCTAACTAGTACATTATATTCTATCCTAATGTTTTGCCCTAAATCTAACCTATGTTTTGTTAAAACAAACCAAGAAATTCAAAAAAAAGCCAAAAAAAAGAGAGGAAGGGGAAGAACTTGGAAAACTTAAAAGGAAAGTTTAAAGTTCAGAAACTTAGTAGTTATTGAGGAGTGAGTTTGGATGCTTGAGATCCCCAAGTTTAGAAACTTACTAGTTATTGAGGAGTGAGTTTAGATGCTTGAGATCCCCGAGCTACATGAATAGCGATGTTGATCAGCAGTAGGAATGGTTGAGAGAGCTGTAGTAGATTCGCAAGAAGAAGAAGAAGAAGAAGAAGAAGAAGAAGAAGAAGAAGAAGAAGAAGAAGAAGTTTTGAAAGAGAGTTCTGATAAAGAAGGAGTTTTGAGAGAGTTCAAAGGAAAAACTAAAATTTGGATCGAAATGAGTGAGAAGGGTTTCAAAACCCTTAAATATTCTCACGAGCGAGAGATCAAAAGCATCGAGTATGGGAACATTTGATCCAACAATTAAATATTAAGGCAACCAAGGTCACCATCCAATAACTCAAAACTTCGGCAGGAAAACTCCCTGATGATCCAATGGCCCAAATCAAAATCTCCTCAAAACGACGCGACGCCTCCTGTAGGGATATGACACATGTCCCAATAGACGCAACTGTTTAGCTACCAAAGAAATTTGAATGTCAGATGCAATCATGTTTTCGGTTAAAAGCTTCTTTAGTAAGCGATTCCAAGGGACACATCCCCCAACTCCCAAGCAACGGGAGACTTGTCACATCCTCAACTGCCAAAGCGCGAAGCAACTTACCAAGTCACTCTATGCTTAGAGGCAATTGTTGTAGGAGATCTTAATGGCCTAAGGCCCAAAGGCGAGATTATTGAAAAGCACAACTCAGCCTATTAATCTCAAATAAAGTGAAAGTTAAGATGATCGATTGACCTCACCGTTCTAGGGTGAGGTTGAGATTAAACGAGCTTCATATCCTCTGTCTATTATTGCACCCAATCATTCTAGTAAGAACAGACAAGAATGGGAGGACCAACTATCGAGATAGTGCACCTGAAATTAAGACCACTAACATGAGACTCAATGCACTCTCTACACATGCAGAGACACCATGCGCAGAGACTGGCACAAAACACGAAGATTCTTGCCCTATTAGCAATATTCTAACCCTTTTTAATAATTGTATAGCATCTTATAAAAGAGAGATATGGAAAGAGGAGAAGGGGGCGGAAAAAAAAGGAGGAGGAACTCCCCTTTCCCCATATCAAAAAGCACTATTTCCATTCTTTCATTTCTGAAAATCAGAGGTATTGTATACGAACTCTTGATAAGAGAAATATAATGGACACAGCTCATTAAAGAGTGAACCACTATAAATCCATGTGTTTGCTCCTTACTTTTATCATTTTTCTCATTTTTATGGCATTAATTTGTGGGAACCATGAGTAATTGGTGAGCATTATTAAGTTGATCATTTTTCACCGTTAACAAGTGGTATATTACACTTCTCGTTTCTACATGTTACATGTATGACTAGTCTTTTTGTGAAGGACAAAAACCCTAATCTATGATCGGGGAAAAGAATATGTTACTTGATAGAAATTATAACGTTTTGACTTATCTCTAGGGATATATATATTTTTAAGATTCTCATATTCCAGAGTCCATTTAGGGATGCAAATAAGATTAATGTGCACTACATGCTACTAATTATAGGTTGTTTGCCATATTAAAAAAATCTATGTTAAATTAATGACTCTAAGTAGGACACATATAGTGAATTTGCTAAATTAATGACTCTAAGTAGGACACATGTGTTGAATTTGCTAAATTAATGACTCTAAGTAGGACACATGTAGTGAATTTGCCGGCCAATGCAAGCAAGGTGTATTTGGCCGCCCATATTAGAACTAGGGAGAGTTGGAGACACAAGGACAAGGTAGTCTCAAATCATGATAAAAATTATATATTTTTAATTTTGAGTTGTGGCTATCATTTAATTTTGAGATGTGGCTATCATTTTCCTCAAAATATCCAGCATTAAGTACGGTGATATAAGAATATTTATTATTACTATTATTAGGACGTGTTTGGTTTATTATGGTCTGTTTAATCCAAGAGTTTCTAGGGTCCTTCGACCAAAAGTGTTAATTGAAAAGTGTATAAAAAAAGGCTTTTTAAAAGGGCTTTCAACGAAACTCAAGCTATAGCTTTAATAAAACTTTTATCGACATTAATGTGTCTTTTCTTCTTTTTTTTTTTTAAGGAGAAATAGGTGAATAGTAGGTTTTTTGAAATTTAACAAAAAAATTAATAACAGGTTTTAAAATAATTGAAGCAAACAATATTTATTTTCCCTAAAAAATATTTGTTAAGCAAATATTTTATTTACTAAGAGTAAATATTTATTTTCTTAATTATAAATATATTACTTACTTTAAATATTTTAAAGCTTACTATTTACTTCATTAAATTAAAAAGAAAATTACTATTTACTACAATTACAAACAATGAAACTAACGCGACAAACGTTGCTTTTTGAACGGGTAGTAAAGTTCTCCCGTTCTAACAAGCAGGGGGAGAAAAGCCTGAAAAAAAAGAGACATTGACGCACACATATATAGACAAAAAAAATGCTGTGTGTGAGTCGTGAGACAATTTTCTTAGGAACAAAAAAAATGACTTGCGAGACACAATTTGTGAGAGGGTATAGGGCCTGCATGGGAAGCACATGACCTAGCTAGAATTATCACACCGTTAAAGTGAATGACCAATTATAATGGGCTCACATGTTAAATATGTGAGAATTTGGCAACGCTGTTAAGAAAATATCGTTCTAACTGGTATAGTATAAAGTGGAAATATGTTACAGTAGAAAGTTTTCATATATTACAATAAAATGGTTCTGACTTTTGGTTCTAACTGCGTTGTCAAACACACAAATTATGTCATTTATAATTTTGTGATCGGTTAGAATGAGAATTCTCTAATTTATTGTAGGAAAATATATGTCCTATTAATGCTGTACAATTTTCAATATTCAGTCAAATTCAAGTATGCTTTTTTCCCTAAATAAAAACCACATCAAATTTAATAAAACATTGCAATTTAACAAATATGGTTAAAAATATCTTTATCTTTAAAATATATTTTCGCCCCTACTAAGTTAAGAAAACCAAACTGTCATGTTGAGCATTTTGGCATGTAGAGTATGTTATGTCATTGCGTGACACGTAGCACTTTTCTAGAGCTAGCCGCCTACATTTGCTGGAATGACAGAGTACGTACTCTTGTTAACTTTTGCACCTGTATCAAGTGCAAAACGGGGTCGTTGTCTTATTATTATCACCATAAAAACAATGCGACGCTCTATTATTGTTTGTACAGTGTACTAAACTAATGCGATTGGTTTAATAGTGTTGTCATCATCAATATCATCATTATATCATGTATATCATTCCTCTCTAATCATTACCACTTCCTTAACTAAGAAATCTATATATCTATGTCTTAGATTGATAAAACCCTGAACATAAACTATAAGTTATGTGGCAAATGGACATTATAACTATGCGGATGAAATTTCTCTCCAGTTTCGGGTTTCTGGTAACCGAAAAAGAAACACAAGATCAAATTAATTGTTAAGGATACAAAATGCAAATACATGCACGTTTTTGTACATATGTATGATTGTATATATACACATATAGTCGTTTAACCCAACTATCCTAGTTTGAGTCTGATGTCAACTAAGAGAGGGCCGTAAGGGGGCATATGGAGTGGTGGGAATTAACAATAAATAAGTATCATAATTAATGTGTTATGACAATGATATATATATATATATAATTTTTAAAAAATAATATATCTCATTGTAGTACATATATTGAGGATATTTAACACAACGGTTCAAAGTGGTGTTCTAATCATCCACGGTGTAGCTATAATGTAAAATAAAAATCAACTATAATATAAAGCTCTCACATATACTATAATATATTGAACTAAAAATAGTTCAAATCTGTTTAAACTATTCTCCAAAAAAATATTAATTAATATATAATTAATATATAATATATACAACCCGGCCCATTGTCATGATCCTCATCTTATAATTTAATTAACGATTTTCTAACCCTGATTTTGCGCCCATTTTTTTTCATCTTGATCAATGAGATTTGATTGATATGGGTTTCCTTTGAAGTACTTAATTCATGAACACGCAGTCGATTCCCAATGCTCAATAATTTTAATATCATACAATTTTTTTTAAAAAAACGTGGATACTTGACTACTTGTCAAGTGGATGATCAGTGCCAAAGCCTAGGTCCAAGCGGTCATAAGTGGTCATAAAGAACTCAGGAAAGAGATAAAACAGAGAGAGAGAGAAGAAGAGAGGATCGAGATGATCCACTAGTTTATGACCCACCTCATGCAATTTCTAATTATCAAATTATTTAGCGTCTGATTAATCATTGGGTAATTTTTTCTCACTTTTTCCCCAAAAGAAAGCAATTATAGATGCTCGAGGTCATCAACCCAAAGTTCAATTATTGGTACTCTTTCTGTACCCTTTTAACTTAGAAATAAAGTATAAAACAATTTAGTTTCAATCAAATATATTAAAATGTATTAACATTTAGAAAATATTAATGGTCATATAAATATTATTTATACGAATACTACTATTATTTACCTGGGATTTGGGCTGTCCTTGACCGACTTCTTTCCGTACTTTCTCCATTTGAATCCATCATCCATGACATCCTGCTCCGATTTTGTTCTAAATGCAACTTTATTATGACCCATTCCCGTGACCCCATTCTTGCATTTTCTGCAAAAAGCAACAAAAACAAAAAACCCTAAATGTCTATCTTTTATTCTTCACATGCCAAATAGTGCTTGATTTATAACAATATATAGTATACGTATCTAGTTTTCCAAATAAATATATAGATGGTATAAATCTAAATCAAAAGCCAAAGTGGATTTTATCTCTTGCATGTTAGTAGTGTCTCTTGTCGATGTTGCAACACTGGATCCACTTGCCACAAACTTCTCAGACGACAACATGCTTTGTGACGGCGAAGAATCTTGGTCAACGCTGGGACCATCGTCGAAAACAAAATAATCCGCCAACTCGAAGTCCATCGGAGGATCGGTGGTCGCCGGAAAGTGACTCCAATTGGGGTTAGGGTTTTCATCGAAGTTCATATTGTTGCCACACAGATCGATATAGTTGAGATGGATAAATGGTAGTGGTGGTGTCAAAACGGATTGTGTGCTCTGATTTAGGTTTACTTTCATTTAACGTATATTTATGTCTGCACATAGAATATTATTTCTTCATATTTATAACGATTTCTCTTTTTATTTGTTTTTTTTATTTTTTTTATTTTTTTTGAAATGTGGTTCCTTCTTATGCATTTTCCTGGGGGGAAACAATGAAGTTTCTTCGGCAGTGCCACGTGGCAATTTAGGACAAGGAGCCATTTGACGTCACACTGATGACGTAGGGTTTGGCTTTATGGCGTTGATATTTTATATTGGAGTTTTGGTGGGCGCCAGAGGGCATGTCCATATTATCCTGGTGGAGAGGGGAATTGATGGGTGCTTGGTCTAACATATATGTCACTCGTATGTGTGAATATGCAGTTCACACGTGGCAACAAATGAGTGGATTTTGTGACGAGTAAATGGGACCCTATGATTAATTTCTTGATTGCTTTATGCCTAAGGGTATAGTAGGAATTAATAGCACAAAGATATATGTTAAGGTTTGAGTTAAATCAAATTTTTAGTGCGTGTAGAAACATGATTAGAACTAAAATTTGAATTAAAAATGCTATAATAATTTAAATTTTGTGAAATAAAAGGCTATAACAAAATTGATTTGAACTAAAACTTTTTGGTTTAAACTGATATTTACAAATACATTGTTTAACTTTTTTCTATCAAACTAACGATTCAAATGTCCTCAAAATTTTAAAATAATAAGGTATATATAATAAAAAATAAAAACAAAGGTGCAAACAAAAAAAATTAAAATATTTTGCATGAAATTTGATATTAGAAAATTTAAGTTGGGCAAAAGAATAAAAAAATGAAAGAAAATTTTAATTGTACAAAAAAAATATTATTCTAGTACACTAGAATTTAGTAATTTTTTGATCTATCATCCTCATGTTCGGAATCCCATTGGGTACCTCATTAGATTGAAGAAATATTATCTAGAGATCCTGAAATGTTTTTTAACGCATGAAATGACAATTCAATCCTTTATTAATTTGTTAGTTGGAAATATGATTGGACATATATTAAGAAACAAACTTTAAAATTATACCCCACCATACACTACAAGAAATTTTAGATTAGACGACCTTTATTTAACGAGCGTTTCCTAAAAACAGTCTTGGTACTGCGAGAAAAGCGTGGTGAGTTACGCCCGCGAAAACGAAGACCGTCGTAGAAGGGGGTGGGAGCTACCACGACAGTTTTTAAAAAACTGTAGTGAAATAGCAAGGCTTCCACGACAGTTTTTCACAAAACCTTATGGAAGATGCAAGATTCCACGACGGTTTTCTCAAAAACCGTCGTGGAAGCCTTGTTATTTCATGACGGTTTTTAAAAAACCGTCATGGTAGCTCCCGCATTCCACGATGGATTTTTAACAAAATCATCGTAGTATCTTACTTTAAAACCCTATTTCCACCTCAACATTCAGACACAATTTAGAAACTCGCCTCTCAAATACAGACACAGACCCGTCTGAATTAGCTGCCGCCGTCCCTCTCCGCCTCCACACTACTTAATCTTAGCCCAAATTGTAAGTTTTTGTTATAAATTGATAAATTGTTGTTGATTGTGTTGTATAATTAATCCAAAATTGATAAATAGTTGTTAATTTTGTTGTATATTCGGTGAAATTTGTATTATGGATCATGGGTATGATTTCTTTGTTTTATAATGAGTATGTGTAACTTGTGACGGAGCAGGTGATGTTTTTTTTATGATTAATTAATATATATAGGTGGGTATATATATAAATTATGAAGTTAATTTTAATTGAATATTTTTGCTATTTATTATTTCGATTTAGGAATTGCGAAATGGATAGGAAATGGATGTGGGATTTTTGATTGTCAAGAGAGTATGTGAATGGTATGGAAGAGTTCTTGAATTTTGCCAAAAGTCATGCCAATGGTGATAAAATTCGATGTCCTTGTGTTCAATGTGGAAACCATAGATTGCATCCAATTCCAATTGTTAGAGGACATTTTTTTCGAAATAGAATTATAAGTAGTTATCAAACGTGGGATTTTCATGGCGAGTCTAATTTCAATCCAACTTTATTAAGTAAAGAAAAGCAAGCTATTGTGGAGGATAATATGGATGATCAAGAGAATATGGTTGACATGGTCAATGATTTAGAAGAACACTTTGTGCACCATCTGAATTTATTTGAGACAATGATGAATGATGTAGAGACACACGTGTATGAGGGGTGTACCAATTTCACTAAATTGTCTGCCTTAGTTAGTTTATGGAATTTGAAAGCATCGGGTGGGTGGTCAAATTCTAGTTTCACAAAGCTGTTGGAATTTTTAGGAAGGCTTCTACCAGAGGGTAATAAATTACCAACTAGTATATATGACGCTAAGAAGACTTTGAGCACTTTGGGAATGGATTATGAGAAAATTCATGCTTCTGAAAATGATTGTATTCTCTATAGGCATGAGTACGAGGACGAGAATTATTGTCTAGTTTGTCAACAAGCGAGGTGGAAGAAAGAAAAGGAGCCAAAAGACGGCAAGAATGGAGTGCCAAAAAAAGTGTTATGGTATATTCCACCGGTACCACATTTGAGGCATTTATTCGAAAACCCAGAACATGCCAAGAATTTGACATGGCATCATGACAAACGAGTGGATGATGGTATGCTTAGACACCCGGCGGATTCACCACAATGGAAGACTTTTGAAGCCAATCATCCCAACTTTAGTGCAGATTCAAGAAACATACATTTCGCTTTGTCGACGGATGGAATGAACCCACATGGTAACATGAGTAGTAGGCATAGCACTTGGCCCGTAATACTTGTTAACTATAATCTTCCTTCAAAGTTGTGCATGAAGCAAAAGTTTTTAATGTTGTTTTTATTGATTTCGGGTCCTCACCAACCAGACAATGACATTGATGTATACTTGGCATCGTTAATCGATGACTTAAAAAGGTTGTGGGACATTTGAGTTGAAGTTAGAGATGCTTACCGAAAAGAGACGTTCACACTCCGTGCAATGTTGATATGGACAATTAACGACTTCCCCGCATATGGCAATTTATCTGGTTATTCGGTGAAGAGTTCTATTGGTTGTCCTATTTGCATGACAGAAACGTCTCACAAATGGTTGAAGAATGGGAAGAAAACCATTTTTCTTGGTCATAGAAGATGGTTGCCATGAGATCATCGCTACCGCAAACAAAAGAAAGCCTTTGATGGCAACAGCGAAGAAAGAGACCCCCTTCGCCCTTTGACAGGTGAACAAATATTTGAAATGGTAAAAGATATAAGAGTCGTATTCAGAAAGAGAAAGCGAGATAAAGACGAGCCGCCAAATGATGGACCATGGAAAAAAAGATCAATCTTCTTTGATCTTCCCTACTGGAAGACACTTTTTGTTCGTCATTGCTTGGATGTTATGCATATTGAGAGAAACGTATGTGAATCTGTAGTCGGCACGTTGCTTGACATTCCGGGCAAGACTTAGGATGGTGAAAAGGCTCGGTTGGATCTCATGGAAATGGATATTAGGCCTAATTTGTTTCCCGAGAAAAGAGAGAATCATACTTACTTACCTCCGGCAAAGCACACGTTATCTAGAGCGGAAAAGAGAAAGCTCTGTGAATGGCTTGCTTCATTAAAAGTGCCAGACGGGTATTTTTCGAACCTCAAAAAGTTGGTGTCAGTGAAGGATTTGAAACTCATTGGCACGAAAACACACGATTGTCATGTGTTGATGCAGCAATTACTACCACTTACTTTGCGGGGAATTCTAACAAAGGATGTGAGATTTGCAATTTCCAAGTTGTGCTCGTTCTTCAATTTAATATGGTCGAAGGTCATTGATCCACTTGTGTTAGATTCATTGCAATTGGAGTTGGTGCACACCTTATGCATGCTTGAAAAGTATTTTCCACCGGTATTTTTTGACATCATGATTCATTTAACAGTGCACTTAGTATGTAAAATTAAGTTATGCGGACCGGTGTATTTGAGTTGGATGTATCCATTTGAAAGATATATGAAGGTTTTGAAGGGCTATGTGAAGAATCGAAATAGGCCGTAGGGATGTATTGTGAAAAGTTACATTAGCTGAGGAATCAGTTGAATTTTGCTCCGAGTACCTATCTAATGTGGACACAATTGGGGTGCCAAAGATTATAAACATTGAGGCTAGGGGACTATCTACGGGCAATCCTTCATGAGTAAATCGAGAGGAGTGGGAGCAAGCTTGTCTTTATGTCTTGCACAATGCTAATGAAGTGGAGCCTTTCATTGAGGTGCACATGAATGAATTAAAAAAAGCATACCCAAAAAGAGCAAGAAATGAGAAGTGGTTGCAAGATGAACATAGCCGGACCTTCTGGTTGTGGATTAGAGCACACATCTATGGCAAGTGCTCCACATCCCAAGATGAGAACATGTCACAACAGTTGAAGAACCTAGCTAGAGGACCGTTGTTGGTAGTTACAAGGTATACATCATATTCCATAAATGGTTACACTTCTACACTCGCGAAAGAGATGAGAAGCATCTAGTGCAAAATAGTGGTGTAACTCTCTGTGCTGAGGCTATGCATATTGCCTCCGCCAAGGACAATAATCTGGTATATGGGATCATTAACTACTTTGGCGTCATTGAAGATATTTGGGAACTTGATTATGGGGGATTACGCATAGCACTTTTTAAGTGCAAGTGGGCTGACAATAACTATGTTAAGAACGACGATGACAGCATCACGGTGGTTGACTTTAGAAGATTGGGATACAGGAATGATCCCTTCATTATAGCATCATAAGCAATCCAAGTTGTTTATACTACAGATGCCTAAGACATGGAGCTGTCTCTAGTTGTCCTGACAAAGCCAAGAATAGTTATCGATGGTGAAGAAGTTGATGAGGATTGCTCAGACATCCCTCCATTCACAAAGGGATTGCCACTGGTTGAAAAGATAGATAATTTTGAAGATGATGTTTTGCACTTGCTTCGTGAAGATGTGGAATGGATATGTATTGAGGAACCAATGAAAAAAAAGATAAAAAGATGTGCATCAACAAACCTTTTTATGTTAATTTACTTTTAAGTTTTTTCTTTAAATTATTTAATTTTTCAATCTTTTTTAACGGATTTTGTATATGTATTTATAGTTACATTTGTGGTGAAAACAAAGATAAAGTATTCATGATTCTGGGCCATTGGATGCTTAACACACGGGCTAGCCATACTAGGCAGCAAAGAATATTATCATGTGTAGGAAATGTTTAAGACAACTTTTTTACGACGGCTTTTGCAAAAACCATCGTAGAAAACTATCTTCGACGATGGTTTTAACAAAAACCATCGTGGAATATATGGATTCCACAACCGTTTTCAAAAATTTGAAGAATTAGTGTTCCACGACCTTTTTGTGAAAAACCATCATGGAAGCCCTATATTTCACGACGGTTTTTTTGAAAAACGGTCGTGGAAGACTAGGTCTTCCATGACGGTTTTTTGATAAACAGTTGTAAAAGGTGGATTCTTCAAATTTTTGAAATTCGCTCCACCCCACCTATATCTATGCACGCCCAAGGTTCCTAATATGCCTCACTCTCCTCTCTCAAATCCCTCTTTCTATCTCTCTAAAATCTCTCTCTCTCTCTAAAATCCCTCATTCTCTCTCTCTAAAATCACCTCCACCGCGACACCATCACCTCCACCGCGCCGCCAGTGCCTCCACCGGGCCGCCATCACCTCCACCGCCAGTAAGCTCCCCCTCCTTCTCTCCCCTTTTCCCCCTCCCTCTGTCTCTGCTCTTCCCCCTCACCCCCAGCCACCCTGGCCCACCCCCCCACTGTCCTACCCCCCTCGCCCAGCCCCCCCCACCCCCGTCGCCCAACCCCCCTCACCCCCGTCGCCCAGCCCACCCCCTACCCCCGTAGCCCCCCTCACCCAGGCCCCCCCACCACCCTCGCCCCCTTCGCCCAACCCCTCTACCCCCCAACCCCCTTGACCCCCTCGCCTAGCCCCCCCACCCCCATTGCCCAACCCCCCCTACCCCCCTCGCCCAGCCCCTCCCCACCCCCAGCCCCCCCCACCCCCCTTGCCCCCTTCGCCCAGCCCCCCCCCCACCCCCCTTGCCCCCCTTGCCTAGCCCCCCCCCCACCCCCTACCCGTGAGGCCCAGCCCCCCCACCGCCCTACACCCCCTTGCCTAGGCCCCCTACCCCCCCACCCGTGAGGCCCGACCCTCGCCCAGCCCCCCCACCCTACACTCGCCCATCTGTGAAATTGTGTAATTAAAGTTGTAAAGATGTGCATAATGTGCACTATGTGAGGATATGTGAATATGTACAATTGGAGTTGAAATTATGTGAATCTATGTAATTTGTGGAATTATATATGTAATTGAAATTGTGAATTTGTCAATATGTGTAACATGTGAAATGAAACGAATATGTGCAATTGTGTTGTTGAAATTGTAAACTTGTGAATATGTCAAGATTTGAATATGTCAAATTATGTCAATATATGTAAAGTTGTGCATATGTGTAATATGTGAGGTTATGTAAATATGTGTAATATGTGAAATTATGTGAATATGTGCAATTTGTCAAATTATATATGTAATTGAAATTCTAAATTTGTGAATATGTGTAATATGTGAAATTAAATAAATATGTGAAATTGTGTAAAAATGTAAGAAATGGAATTTGTGAAGATCTGAATATGTGTAGTTTGTGATTTAATATTAGTATGTATGTGTTAGTTTTGGAATACTTTGCACAGGTACAATATCTCACCCCATTGATAGTGACGAGTACGAGTATGAGGACGAGTACGAAGACTGCACTCCATCTTCATCGCAATATAGCAAGGGAAACCAACGCAGTAAGCCACGGAGGTGAATCAAATTTGATCCAAAAGTAGACTTTGAGCGAAGGGGTACATTAATGAAAAAAATTCATTGGATGAGAAAGAAAGGTTTAAGAATTGAAGTGACTTTTGATTCAAAAGGCCAACCAAAAGGTGCACCTGGCCATGAATTAAGCAGTTGGATCGGAGTCCTCAGTCGAGAGCACGTTTCGATATGGACAAAAGATTGGAGGTCTAAGGATTTAGATAAAGTAAAAGATGTGATTTGGAGAGAGATATACGCAGCTTTCACAGTCAAGGATTGGCATAGGAAAAGGGCTTTGAAGGTTTGTGGCGAATTAGCAAAGGGGTTCAGATCCGACCTCTATGTTACCTTCGTACAGCCATACCTTTCCATTCCGAAGGAGGATGAGAATGTATGTAAACGACCTCCTACAGTAGTACACTACTACCCCTCCATAAACGATGACGATTAGGAAGCTTTTGTGAGGTATCAACGTTCCACCGAATTCCAACTGCTATCATCAAACGTAAGAAAAATAAGAGCGAAAAATGAATACTGCTCTTTGGTTGGCGAAAACAGATGTAGAGAGCTCAAGCAATCCTTGGTACGTTAATATTTTACTCATATTACATATATCAATTATTCTATCATTACTATGTTACTAACATAGCGTAACACAGTTTACAAAGACGAGCGTGCTACCAACACGGGAGGAGTTGTGGGTCAAATCATGTCAAGGTCCTGATGGCCAGTTTAAAAATCCAAAAGTAGTAGAAATTGGGAACTTGATTGTAAGTTTACTAACCACAAACAATTAATTTTTAATTTAATACCAGATGAAGGATTGCTTAAATAACATGGTTGTGTTGTTTTACAGGATGAATACACAATGCAACAAAGTCAAGGGAGCTTCCAATTAGTCGGTAATGATGACATTTTGATGAGGGCACTAGGGAAACCGGAACATTCAGGATGTGTTCGCGATCAATCGAAGTATGTGAAGTAGTCTCAATACTTCTACCTCTAATCAGGTACTTCAAAATTGAATTCCCAAATGTCGAAGATGCAGATGGAGATTGTAGAACTGTGGGGTCTTGTGACAGAGCTCATTTCCCAAGGACGTGCCAAGTCGACAGATGATGGCATCTCACAACGCAACAACATCAAAGCTAGTTGTAACCCTCCTAATAACGTAGCAGAAGGTCCAGAAGCTCCAGAAGTCTAATTGTTACCTCCTCATCAAGAGCCCGAACAATGCAAGCTCTTCGTTGAGGATAGAATTAATGGTGGGTGTACACTTGTTGCGCTTGGGAAGGTGTGGATGGAGAGTCTTTCAACTGATACAGTTCATGGATGACTATTAGGGGAAGAGAACGTGAGCGTTAGCATCACTACCATCAGAGTTAGAACAGCTGAATTGCCTATTCCAACACTTGAAGCAACAACTATGGCTGAAGCAGCCAGAAGCTTCGTCGCATGGCTGAAGAGGTTAGTTAAAGTCATCGCATTGACGAAGATGATTCGAGCGCCTAGCTATATGTTCCACAAGATCTAAGCAGAAAGAAACGCCAAAAAAAGAAAAGCTCTACAAAAGCAAGAGAATCACAACCTAAGGTAGAACAAGAACAAGAGCAAACCATTGCTAATGAGCAACTGTAAGCATTTAACTTTGCTTCAGTGCCTCAAGAATTTATGCAGTTGGCTCTATACGCACATTCTTTCATGCGCGATGTGTCAACGATTTAATGCCCAATACCGGTAAATGTCACTGGCAATGAATTGCCTATCTATGTGGGGAATGAAGACGTTTACTACTTTATCAACTTTGATAAAAACGGGGCAAACTGTATCCTGGTATACCATAAGTAATAACTTCATCCTTATTTCATATTTTTAAAATATAGGTAGAGTTGTAAGGTGCTTTCAAATAATTGACTATATTTTTTTCTATTGTAGTTTTTTGGCTAAATATTGTGAACTTCAAGGCTTGGCGCAAAATTTTGGCTTCATATCTTCAACCATTGTTTCAAGTGCTGCAAGAGACCTACAGAGTGATCGTAGAGAGCGCGCCACATTACTCCTCCACCTATTAGCTCAAGCACCGAGGGGGAAATTATTCTTCCTGCCAAAAAATGTTGGAGAACATTGGATGTTGGGACTTATTTGGTCATGGGAGGACCAAATATATTGGTTTGACTCCCTCGGACACCCACCACGTGAGGATTTTGTATCAATCACAAGATTGTAAGTATTAATATTCTCTTATAAATTTAAATTAAATGTTTTTAGTCCCATATATTTGTATCGTCTATTAATTCATTTAAAAATGATACATTGTTAGGGCACTTAACGATTGGAAGCTTTAAGTGGAAAACGGTGTCACGAACCGACCAAATGGAATGCTATATTCCAAACGTAAGTGTCCCAAGGAAACGTAGAATGTGGTTTTTTTATTCTACATTTCATGCGGGATATAATTACAAATGGTATACAAGTCTTAGGAAAAAAGAATTTTTGTATACATACAGATATACATGAAGTTAATTAGAGTGGGTACAATTTATAAGTAGGTATGTGCTCTTTAGATAGATAGATGGAGATAATAGATAAACAATTGCTCAAAATAAATCAAATGTAAATGATCTTGTAAATACCTAGAAATTTCAATATACTCTAATTTTTGTATGCAATCAGGGCCTTGTTGTAATGGATAACACACGAGACTGGCCATCCCGTGGGAAAACAAAAATTTTTGGCGAATTTTTTTTTGGGGGAATACCAATTTTCCACTACAGTTTCATGAAAAACCATCGTGGAATCCACCGGTTTCCACGACGGTTTTTCAAGAAACCGTCGTGGAAACCGGTGGATTCCATGACGGTTTTTTACAAAACCATTGTGGAATCTTTACTTTTCATGACGGTTTTTCGTGAAACCATTGTGGAATCCCACCCCATTTTACCTCTCATCGCGCCAATTTTCCTATTACATGACGGTAAAAAACCATCGTGAAAACTCCCTGTTGTACCACGACTGAAGCTTTCATTACAGTTTTTTGACCGTTGTGAAATTTTTTCACGATGGTTATAAACCGTCATGGAATCCACAGTTTGTAGTAGTGATACTTGGTAAAGAAAAGGAATGTTACTTTACTAGAGGCATAAATAAGCCAAAGATAAGATTAAATATGATCAAGATGATTTAACCAGGTTTCCTTTTTTCTTCTGAACATGTTATATGAAACTTGTTGGGGGTGTGCTTAGTGTGCTCCCCTAGAGACACCCACTTCGGCTGTTCGGCTACACTTCTAGGCCAGAAGCCTTTAGAGAAAAATCTACAACTCCAACATTATAAGCACTTCCTTCTGAGGTGTTGAGCAAATCCCTCATTGGCCTCGACACAAGACGTTGTCTCCTTAGGAAAAACACGTGCTCAGGATGACTGGATGAAGCCTACATCCAAGCATCTACTCGCTTCCATAGGTTGACACATGGCCTCCTATCAACCCTCGGATGGAGAACTGACATTTCAGGGATTACAACACTTGCCACCTACTACCTGACACAACTTGATGGGACACACGGGTCGTAAGTCAAACCCACCTAACATCTGATCCAAGTGGTGGCCTATAAATTAAGTGCATATACTGTACTTAAAGGTAACATACTCTTTTCTACCTAACTTTGCTTCCAAACTTGGCCGAACAAGTACCTGACTTGAGCGTCGAAGAGCCTTTGGTCGACACCACACTGCTGTCCCTTTGATCTCTGAAGCATCCCTTTTCTTGTGCAGGTTCACCTTAGGAAGCTGAGACGAGCCAGGGAAACCATCCAAGCACCATGCAAAGCCACGCATAGTGTTGATCTATAGTAATTGAAAGTAGAACACTATCATTTTGGCACTAAAAGGAGGGCCACCGTGCCTTTCTAGCAACCTTACTTAACACCCACATTCATAAACAGCCGTACTTAGCATGGCTACAAGAGGGAATACTTGGGACAAGGGTGCCCAATAAGAGGGGTTAGAGAACACTCAGAACTGAAACTAGAACAGACCTCACGCAAGGCCTCGAGTAGTAAGTTCCTGATCAGGCAGCCAAGGCAACAAAGCCATGGCAGATCAAGCCGCACATGACTTGATCTGTGAGTTGACTGTCGCGGTTCACCAACTTACGTAGCAAATGGTACAGCAACAAGTACAATAGCCTCCCCTTACTCTCCTTCCTTCAGCTTGGGAAAACCAGATAGGTGGTCGAGTAGGGCCGAGGAGTGGCTCTCAACACAAAAGAGATTTCAAACATAGTAGTCGATATGCCTTGGAAGGTGCATCCAAGGACAACAGGCTTATCAAGGAAGGCTAGCTTAGTTCTCAAGAAGGTCGCTATTGCTCCCCTCAATGCTCCCAAGTTCAGTCTTCGATAGGCTTGGGGACCAAGGGCTCACCCTACACAAGACAGACTGGAGGGAAGAGACCATAAGGTAAAGGGTAGAGGCAAAAGACCATAAGGTAAAGGGTAGAGGCAAAAGACCATAAGGTAAAGGGTGGAGCCCAATATAGGGTGAAACTGCCCAAAGACACCAACAATTGTCAATTACAAGACCTGTAGTGATAGATTGACTAGATCAGGAACTGCTACTACGAGGTAGATGAGGGCGGCACCCTGAACCCATCCTTCATCGATGCCATCATGCGGGCCCCCATGCCAAACAAGTTCAAGGTGCCACAGATCAAAGCCTACGATGGAACAACAAACATTGACGAGCATCTAGAACTATATAGGGGCCACATAATGCTCTAGAACACAAGTGATGTTGCCATGTGCAAGGCATTCTCACTGACTCTAACTAGTTGGCTTCGTAATGGTTCACCGCATTGAGTTAGGCACCATATCCTCATTTTGCTAGCTGTTTGATACCTTCTCGGTTGTCTTTGCCACATCTTAAACAAGGAGAAAGGAAGTTACCCATCTCTACACTGTTAAGGAAAGTGATGGGGACGTGCGAGACTACATCAACTGCTTCACTGAGCAACGTTGGAGGTGAGGCACCAAGAAGGCGAGACTTTGAAACATGCCTTCTTTGTAGGGTTGAAAGATAAGGGCTTGATCTTGTTGCTGGCTAGCATGTTTTCCCCTGATGCTTGACTATGCCTAGAGGTATGTTGACGTGGCCTGCTACATGAATAGCTGTCGAGACAGAGAAGGCAATAGCAGTAGTAAGAAGGGCAAAAAGCAGAAAGATCCACCCGAGTAGTTTGAGTCCAACCAAAACCAAAAACCTAAGACCGGTAAGTCCAGAGTCCCGACGAGGAAGTTCTAAAGCTATACACCCCTGGTAGCCATCATCGACAAGGTGCTAAACCAAGTTAGCAACCAAAACTTGTTAGTAAATCTACCTCTATTGAAAGGGAACAAAGCGAAGAGAGATTATAACAAATACTGTTACTTCCATAGAGATATCAAACATAATACTTGAGATTGCATTCAGTAGAAAGATCAAATCGAGAAACTCATCTAGGACAGGCATCTTAGAGAATTTGTTGAGCAAGTGCTGACCCCTAACACCAATGCTAGGAGAAATGACCAACTGACCCAAGAAGGTCAGCATAGTGTGCATAACACTAATGGTGGGAACACCATGGACCCGCCGCACATCATACACATGATCTTAATGGGCCAGTTATTGGGGACATCACGAGTGGCTACCGGGCTTATCCTCAGGAAGCTAGGTTGGTTGAACGAAGGGACCTTATGAATATGTCTGAGCATATAATAAAATCTATCGACAAGAGGATGTTACAATTACCTTCACCGGGGAGGTGGTCGATAGGCTTATTCATCCATATAATGACGCTTTAATGTGTGTGCTGCAAATAGCCAACAACATAGTTTGGTGGGCACTAATCGACAACGGCAGCTCAGCCGATATCCTATTCAAGTAAGCATTCAACAAGCTCAAGATCAGCAATGCTGTACTAATCCCAGTCTAGACACCCCTATATGGCTTTCTAGGAGAGTGTGTCCAGACTGTCGGCATGATTGCCTACCGGTCACCTTCGGTGAAGGCAGTGCTTGGGTGACACGTCTAGTGGAATTTCTCATTGTTGATAAGCCGTCTCAACATGATATCATCATCGGGCATCTAACCCTCAATACGCTTAAGGCTGTAGTCTCGATTTACCACCCAATAATGAAATTTCCAACTAAAAATGAGGTTAGGGTGATAAGGTCAAGATAGAAGGATTCTCGAGAATGCTATGTCAAGGCCTTAAAGGAAGCAGTAGCTTGACAGCTAAACGTCTCGGTTGTTTTCAAAGTCAACGAGATAGAGTTCCCTGCCAAGCAAGAGCTAAAAACGTTATCCAACCTTGACCCATGGCTGCCTAAGGAGGTGGTGCGAGCTTCGCCTGTAGAAGACTTGGTGCCATATCTCATAGACCCCAAACACCCCAACCGAAAGTCCTACTCTAGTCTCAGCTCAAGCCTAAGATCTGGGCAGACTTGGAAAAGTTCCTAACAGAATATCGAGACTTGTTCACTGGTCCTATGAAGACATGCCTAGGATCAGCCAAAGCATTATTAGCCATTGTCTAAATGTCAATCCTGAGCATAAGTCGGTCATCCAAAAAAGAAGAGCGTTTAATCCGAAAAGGTATGTTGCCATCAATGAAAAGTTCAGAAGCTCCTAAAGGCTAGATTTATCCAGGAAGTTACACATCCAGAGTGGCTGACGAACACGGTCTTGGTCAAAAGTCCAATGGGATGTGGTAGATCTGTATAGATTTTACCGACCTAAACCAAGCATGTTGTAAGGACTGCTTCCTACTGGCCCAAATCGACCAACTAATAGACGTGAACATCAGGCACTAGTGTTGAGCTTTATGGATGCCTATTTTGGCTATAATTAGATCAAGATGGCCGAGGAACATCAAGTGAAGACTATGTTCACCACAAACCAAGGGTTATTTTGCTATATAGTCATGCCATTTGGATTAATGAATACCAGGACCACTTACCAATGCCTGGTGAATAAGATTTTGCTCAACAGATCCGAAAGACTATAGAGGTGTATGTCAACGACATATTCATTAAGTTAATTCAAGCAACCGATCACATCGTCGATCTCTAGGATACCTTCAACATACTCCGAGAATACAAGATGAAACTTAATTTGGCCAAGTGTGTGTTTGGAGTGGAGTCCAGCCTGTTCCTTAGATTCATGGTCAACCATCATAGGATTGAGTCAATCTAGCCAAAGCCCAAGCTGTGGTAAACATGCATTCTCCTTGAATAGTTAAAGAAGTTTAGAAGCTAACCGGCATGATGACAGCCCTGTCTAGATTTGTCTCTCGGTCCACCGATAAGTGCCAACTTTTTTTCTAGGCATTCAAAGGGAGGTTTGAATGGAGCAGGGAGTGTGAGGAAGCACTTTAGAACCTCAAAAAAATACCTGGCCATACCACAGCTCCTATCTAAACCTCTGTTGGGAGAGATACTCTACGCCTACCTAGTAGTGTTTGAGAAAGCGGTCAACTCAGTCCTTGTTTGAGAAGAGGAGAACATCCAAAAATCGATTTACTATACCAATAAAGCGTTCTAGGGAGCCAAGGAGAGGCACCCTCTACTAGAAAAATTGGCCCTTACTCTTGTCACCTCTACTCGGAAGCTCCAACCATACTTTTGGGGGCATACGATTTAGGTATCGAACAAGTACCCCTTGTGCCAGATCCTCCAAAATACAAAAATCTATGGTCAGACAGATGTCGGACAGACCACTACTAGAGCTCAAGGAATTGATGTACAATTTATGATTTGGATGGCCACAAAAGCACAAGCTCTTGTTGACTTCATAGTAGAGTTCACAGATGTCGAACAGACCACTCCTTCTGTCAAGAAGGCATTTGTAAAAGATTTCGATTCAGCCAGTAGCAGCATGACTAGGCCCAAACTTGAATAGGAGCTGTTTGTCAATGGATACTTAAGGATGAACAAGTCGGGTGTTGGTTTCATCCTCATTGGCTCACATGGCTACAATACCAGCTATGCACTCTAGTTAGATTACAAGGACTCTAATAATAAGGCTAAATATGAAGCACTGATGGCTGGTCTTAAGATTATATGGGAGCTTAGAGTGGATTGCATCCATATTTATAGTGCCTCTATGCTCATGGTCCAATAGGTAATCGATGGATTCCAATCCCAAAGTGAGTGCATAGCAGCCTATCTAAGTGAAGTCAAGACCCTGCTCGAACAGTTCAAAAGCTACTCCTTCATTCAAATCCTAAGAAAAGAGAATATGGAGGCTAACACACTTGCTCGGCTAGCCTCAGGCCTTGAAGACGGCAACCTGATGTCGATTTCGATTGAGAGGTTAGCTGAGCTGAGCATCAGGAAAGAATCAGTCAGTGAAGCTAATGACCAAACAGGAACTTAGATGGACTCGATCATTCTATACCTAACCACAGCTGAACTGCTCAATGGCCGAAAGGAATCTCAATAAATTCGTAACAGCTCGGCCCTATATTCGATAATCAAGGAAAGGGTTTATCAGTGCGGCTACACTATGCCCTACTAGAGGTGCGTCGAACCTCAAAAAGCTCAGTTCTTGATGGAAGAAATCCATGGTAGGCTATGCAACAATCATGTAGGGGGACGATACTTGTCTCTAAAGTACCTTCGCTAGGGCTATTACTGGTCGACCTTGGACTAGGACCACAAGGAGTACACACATAAGTGTCTCAAATGCCAAAATTTTGCCTGGGCAATCAAACACCATGCCGAGCCGCTTAACTTCGTCATGTGTGCCTAGCCGTTTACCAAGTGGGGCATTGATCTGATTAGTCCTCTTCCCATAGCCTGACTGTAATTTAGGTATTGCATAGCAGGCATCATCTATCTCACCAAGTGGGTTAAAGCTGAGCCCTGCACTGACACGACTGAGCCTAAGTGCACCAACTTTATATGGAAAAACATAATTTGCTGATACCATGTTTCGCACATGATAGTGACCGATAACAGCAAGCAATTTGAAGCAGCAAGTCTCCTTAAAATGTTCAGGCAACTCAGCATTTAGAAGGTGTTCTCCTTGATAGGCTACCCTCAAAGCAACGGACAAGTTAAGGTCATCAACAAGACCATACGAGACAACCTCAAGAAGAAACTAGAAGGCATCAAAGGTGCCTGGATCGGCGAGTTTCCAAAGATACTCTGTGTGTATCATACAACTGTTCAAACAGCCACAGGAGAGACTCTTTTCTCTTTGGTTGTTATCCTTACTCAGGTTGGCTTGTCGGGCTATAGAGTAGAACACTACGACAAACAGCAAAGCTCCGAGCTCATAATGACCAGGCTTGATCTACTAGAAGAGAAGATGGATGTCACTTTCATCTAAACTATAGTTCAAAATCAAGTTGTTGCTCCGTACTACAACAAGCATGTGTAACCAAAAAGCTTTAAAGTTAGGGACTTGGTCTTGAAGAAGGTTACCGTTTAACAACCCAAGCTCAGATACTTTAGAACCAAAATAAGACGGCTTATGCAAAGCAGTCAGTATTGTTCAGCCATGCACTTACAAGATTGCTAACATCGAAGAAAATATGCTCACCCACCTATGGAATGCTGAACACCTAAAGAAATTCTACTGTTAACACAGGTCAAATCACCTTTCTAACCTCTGGCACTACATTCTTTTTGTAAAACTATAAAGGTCTGCTAAACAAAGTAGAATACAAATGTACAAAAATATATATATTAATGAAAAATAAATTTAAAAATTATTGTGACATGGGTCGAGATCACTACCCAAGTCGATCTCAGCCTACGTCTTCTTAACTCTGAATTTCGAGCAAGGCCAATTCAATCCTAACAGGGGGGCCAATTAACTCCCTAACAGGGGTTGGTCGATGTAAATTCCAACGATAAGTGGACTTAAAACACTAGTCCACTAGTCCAATTACACCATGGACTGCTCGAACAATAGTTATACCAAGCACTAGTAAAGACCCGTGGACTAAAATCCCACCCATGACTAGACTTAAAGAAATCCTAAAAGATTCAACAAGTTTAGGGGGTGCCGGTTATGGCACCACGATACCCTATAACCCGAGCAGGACACATCCCTACCCAAACAAAAGCATATGCAAAAATGAAAAAAAAAGCAAAAACAAGAAAATTAATATCCATAATTCAAGCACAAGAACTTGGAAAATCAAAATTTTATTAAAAAATAATATGGGAGAGTTACAACAACTAGGCACCTTCCATTCCTAGGCAGAAGAAAAGAAAATGAAAGAAGAATGGGATGAGAATTGGAACCACAAGTTAGAGCTAGGCATCATCCTTGACGTCCAAGTCTACAACCGCCTGCTTGCCATTGTCCTGTTCAAATAGTGTCTGGGTCTCCTTATTCCCTACCTCTTCCTCCCCCACCTCAGGGTCGATGATCAATGACCAACCCATGGCGGCGGCCTTGGGATGATTCTCCAGTAGGTACTCATGTAGGTCTTCATCTCGAGATAGTATTTGTCAATAAACTCATCGGACAGCTTGAACTCTTCCATTGCCTAAGTCTATCTTCCCGACAGCTCCTCCCAAAGGAACTTATCATATTCCTTCCTTGCTGCTCAGGTCGCTTCCTGTTCCCCGAGGAGATTCACTCAAGCTTGTTTGGCCTCCTCCTGAGCTTTTAGGGCTTCATCTTTAGCCCGTTCAAACTCCACCTTAAGCCCCTCCAGGTCAGCCTCGACTTGAGCTAGTCTGCCTTCACTCTCTTGAGCTTCTTCTCGACCTCCTTCCTCTCCTCAACGGCCTTTTTGGCCTTCTCCCACTCAAAAGAGGCCTAATGCTCATGTTAGACATGTATGCCCTAAGGAGTAAAAATGTAATATGTTTTTATAGACCTTTTTATCAATAAAGAATTTATTTATTATTTATATACCAAATATTGTCCTTTTTATGTTCAAATTTATTGAATGTATGTTAAGCAAACAATAGTTTAAGACTGTCGGTCTAAACCTTTAAGAATCGGGCATATGATGTACAGATTATGCCAAAAACAAAATTCTTAAGGTGACGGTCTAAATCATAAGATCCACAATCGAGAGAATAAAGTTGGATGCAATTCATGCAAAGATTGTTATGTTGTCTATATCTCTATTAGGAGATGATTTATCTTGGCCATCGGAGGTGGACTCCGCGAAGAGAAACATTGGCACATTGTCATAGGTGACGATGTGTTGGATCGGGATATAAAGTGAATTGATTTGGATTAATAATTTTTTCTCAGTAAATCGATTCACTTTAGACAATCATTTGTAGTGCATCTTAATCCTAAGATGAATAGTGGACCCGTTGTCTTGACTTGTGTCTTTTGATGTACCAAAGGGTGACATCCACATGTTAATAGTGGTGCACATGCCGGTACATTGGAGGCATGACTCTTATTAGCGTAGATCTGTTATTTATAGATATAGAATCCATAGCTCCTCTTTAAGAGTAGTTGATATCCTCATATATGTTATCATATAATTGGAAAACTGGAGCGCTCAACCATTTGGATACATAGGTGTGACCGAATGGTATACTGTCTTTGTATGACAAGTTTTTCAATGGTGAGATAATGGAATGTAAGATAAAAATAATCGGGAAGGTAAGACAGAACTTATCCTTAAGCCGATTATGGATAATCCTATGGGGATATAATACATTACGATATGTCATAGAGACTTAGCTATATTGGCTTCATAATTCTATATAGTTCGAGAGTGCAACTCCAAGCTTTTAGTGGAGTAGCGTTGGAGTTGATAATTATGAAATGTATATCTAGGATATTGAGTTTTATAATTATCAGGAGCTTGTACTATATAGGTCCATCAAGTCCCCTTTGCTAGCTTATAAAAATCTTGTAACGATACGACGTGCTTTTCCAATAATTGATAACTTATGCCAGATTTATTAGATTGGCTGAAATTCGATAAAATTAGATAATTCATGTTTTTTATCTATTGAATTATTTTTGTGATAAAATTAATTTAAGATAAACTTGTTGAATTATCAGGAATGGATAATTCATGTCTGTTTATCGGTTGGATTAATTTTGAATTAATTCAAGATAAACTTGTTGAATTATCAGGAATATTTATTTTTCTAGAGATTATCTAGATCTAACTGTTTTAATCAGATAACTTCTCTATTGGGTTATTTGAATTAAAACTGAAGCTTTATCCCAAGAATCTCGGGTGGGAAATAAAGATTCGTAGTGATCTTTTATTGGAAGTTTGACAAGCTGATCTTCAAGTTCGGCAGGCTGATCTTTAAGTTTGGCCTGTCGATTGAGAAGGTTCGGCAAGCCGATCTGCCCGTTTGGCCTGCTGACCGGGCAATAAAAATAACATGCGTTTTCACACGGATTTTATTAGATATTGATCTTGATTTGATTCTAATTCAAATTTTTGAGGCCTTATCTGATAAGGACTGACTCTTGGGTCCAACCTCTATAAAAAGGGAGTGAATCTCATTATTATTCAAATCATTTGAGAGATTAAGAGTGAAACTCTACTGGTAAGATTTTGAAAACTCCCTAAGAGCTCTTGTTCATAAATCACAAATACTAGCTTTGGGTTCTCTCAATTGGTTGGAAGGAGAGTTGCTTGGTGGAAGAACTGTGCATGTGAGCCCACACTCACTCCGATCGTGGATAGGGAATAACAAAGAAGGTTAGTTGGTTTAGGCTTTTCTGGAACGTTACTTCTCTTCATGGATTGTAGGAGTTCTTCGGCATTCAAACATTAGTAAGATCTAGTTAATTTATGCATATAGTGTGTCAAACTTGTGTTTTGGAAAAAACTCTTAAATAAAAAATTTTAAAATTCTGCTGCATACTATTTTTTCAACAATTGGTATTAGAGCCATTTTTTTTACATAAATTACGAGTTTGTGATCATGCTATATGTATAAATTATGTTATCTTGATCTCTCCTATGCTTGAGTTTAATTTTATAGAGAGTTGGCACTCTAGGGTTTCTATATATTTATATGTTGTTATAGATTATATGGTGAATGTTTATTAATTAATTATGCTTGACTAAATTATTATTTATTTAATAATTAATTAATTAATTTACATCGGTTATGGTTCCTTAGAGGTTAGAATATGTATTTAGGTTTTTCATGTAATTAGATGGCAGACTATCATCTCCATCTAGGAATTATTATTTAATTTTAAATTTGTAAGAATTTTGTAATTAAAAAATCATTCGGAGAAGACGAATCTAGAAGGCGGATCTAGAAGATGGATGATGGTGCTCCCAGATATGTCCTGAGTTTCTAATTTTATATTTTTGAATTGTTGAAAATAAAATTGATAAATTGGATTAGAAACTGTATTTTTTGAAAAGGGTGGTTTCTGCTCAGTCGGCATGCCAAACCCTCCAATTCGATAGGCCAATGGTCTAAGGATTGGCAGACCAAACATAAGGTTTGGCAGGTCGACAGCAGGGTAGAAATCAGGTAGCTCTGGCGGCAGGCCAAATTCTCATGATCAGCAGCACGGAGGGTCATGACCGGTAGGTTGATCATACAGATCGGCATGCCAATAAAGAGCTGGAAATTTTTTCCAGCAAAGGTGTAGTTTTTCGTGCAGTTTTAATTTTATTTTTGGGACAATTCTAAGAAACATTAAATTTGGATATGATTGGAAATATGGAGTATTCGACCTATATAGGATTGAAGACTTGAAGATGGGCATTACATGAAGAAGGATATAAGTTGAGGATTCAAGGATGAAGAATCGATAAAATGTTTCGATTATTCTCTTGCAATCTTTATTGTCATTCTCTAGGGTGGAACTATAATATTATGGTTATTTATTATTATTTTGCGTGTAGTTTTGCTTGATTGCTTTGCTTGTCTATATTATAATATGATTTGCCATATATATTGACAACATACCATATAGAATAGGGAGTGCCGCTCATTTAAAATTATTCATGCATGTTCTTAAAATAAAACCTTGATTTCAAAAGATTAAGTGGGAGAAGGTTTTCGAAGAGAGGACCTAAGGCCTCCATTGTTAATCCATAGGAAGAACATGGTGGTTCCGACCCCTAGGAAGGGACTTCATCATGTACTAGATTGGATCTCCAAGAGGATAAGGTATTTTAGCATGATTTATGATTGCACACCCCTAGGTGGTGATTATAAATCATAGATAAAATATTGAAACGATGGTTATACACTCATGTTAATTTTATTATTAACCTCCCTTAGGAGCTCTGTTAATAAAATTAATGTCCAAAGAAATGATTATTAATATATGCTGGATCATACGGGTCCTGGATGGCATATATTAAGCAGGAGGGGATCCGTGTTCCTAATTGAATTTGGCATGACTCCCCTAGGAGCTTGTTGAATTATGAGTTGGGAATTATCGTTGTAAGGTTGTGATATTTTCAAGGTTTTGACGCATAAACACATTTGTATGTTTTTACATGATTGCGTTATCTTACTAAGTTATTATGCTATGTTTGCTTATGTTTGGTATATGATTCTTTATTGTAGATTAAAAATATCTAAAAATGCTTTATCATCAATACTTGACAAAAAACAATTAACTGGTGAGAATTATAATGATTAGAAATAGAACCTAAATATCGTCTTCTCTTTTGAGAAACTGAAATTTGTGCTGACAACCCCTTGTCCTCTTGAGCCTATAGGAGATTCCACCAATGATCAGTTCCAAGCATATGATCATTGGAAAGATACAAATGATTAGGCCTGTTGTTGTATTATGCTAACCTGAACAACATGTTGTAGACTCAACATGAGGATTATGAGATTGCTAAGCAGATCTTGGATAATCTAGAATACATGTTTGGAGGCTAGGCCTTAACTAAGAGACAAGGGGCACTTTGTAAACTCTTGAACTATAGACAAAGACTGGGGACGTCTGTAAAGGAGCACATGATGTTAATCATAGGTTACCTCGCTGAGGCACAAACCAATGGAGCTGACATCGATGCTGAAACTCAGATGACTATGGTCTTTGGCACTCTGTCAAAGGAATTTATTCTACTTAGAACTACTTTTAATTTGAGTAATAGGTGGGAAATGACCTTAACAGAGTTGATGAAATAGTTACAGGAGTTTGAACTACTGATCAGGGGGTCTCTTGCTGGTGGAGAGGCCAACTTGGTAGCTGCTTCTAGTTCCAATCCCAATCCAAGGAATGGAAAGAAACAACAGGCAAAAAATGGGAAGTCTTCTATTCCTGCTAACAACAAGAGCAAGAAGAAGAAGAAGAAGAAGAACCCAAAGAAGCTAAAGTGCTTCTTCTGTGGGAAGGTTGGACACATCAAGAAGCATTGCAAGGACTTCCTTTTCAAAAGAGGTAGGTGTGATCTTCTATATTTAAAAACTCATTTGGTTGAGGAACCCAACAACATTTGGGTCCTAGATTCTGGTGCAACTAATCATGTTTGTGTTTCTCTACAGGGGTTCAAAGAAACAAGAAGTCTGTTCCATGAAGACTTCATGCTTTAGATGGGCGATGGATCATTGGTCTTAGCTGAAGTGGGAGCTTCTATCTTTATTTTGACAATTATAGGAATTTAATTTCGCGAGATTGTTTTTATATTCCTAAATTTAAAAGGAATTTAATTTCTGTATCTTATTTATTTAAAGACTCCTATTTGGTTTCTTTTAATAATAAAGTGGTGATTCATAAAAATAAATCTTTTATCTATTCTGGATGGATGCAAAATAATATATATTTTATCAAACCTAAGATGGACTTACTGCTTAATACTAAGATGAATGATAATAACTTTAAAAGACTTAAAACTTCTTACTCTAATAAGACATATCTTTGGTATTGTGCCTTGGTCATATTAACCTAAATAGGATTCAAAGGTTGGTAAGGGATGGACCTTTAAATCACTTAAAGGTGGAATCTATACCTTAATGTGAATCTTGTTTGAAAGGTAAAATGACCAAAAGACTATTCGGGTCTAATGGCAATAGGGCTGAAGGGGTTCTAGGACTTGTGCATAGTGATATTTGTGGTCTGATGAACATCCAAGCACGAGGAAGGTATGAGTATTTTGTCACTTTTGTTGACGATTACTCAAGATATGGGTATGTGTATCTCATGCACCACAAAAGCAAAACTTTTAACAAGTTCAAGGAGTTTCGGGCTGAAGTGAAAAGCAATTGGGTAGACCCATAAGGGCACTTCAATCTGATCGAGGTGGTGAGTACCTTTCTGATGAGTTCTTGGGACACTTATTAGAGAATGAGATTTTATCCCATTTGACCGCACCGGGTACTTCGCAGTAGAATGGCATAGTGAAGAGAAGGAATAGGACTTTACTAGACATGGTCAGGTCCATGATGAGTTATTTATCATTACCTTTACACTTTTGGGGATATGCGTTACAAAACACATGTTATCTTTTGAACAATGTGCCTTCAAAATTGGTCCCTAAAACTCCTCACGAGTTGTGGATGAGCAAGAAAACATCCTTAAACCATATTTGTATATGGGGATGTCTGGCTCATGTCCTGTTTAGGGATGTGAATAAGTTGGAAGAACGTTTAGAAGTTTGTGTGTTTGTAGGATATCCAAAAGGGACCAAAGGGGTTATTTCTATAATCCAAAGGATAATAAAGTTGTAGTTTCAACTAATGTAACTTTCCTTGAGGAGAGTTACATGGACGACTTTAAGCCTTGAAGCAAAATGGTGCTTGAGGAGTTGAGGAGTGATTCAATCACTCCGGGGGTTCTAAATGAAACCGTTCCGATCAGTGAAGAAAAACCAAACAAACCCAAACAACAAACTAAGGGGTTCGATGTAGTGGGAGGATCGGGCGTTAACCCGAGAGGTATATGATCAATGGGGAGGCCTTCTTGGCTGAACTAGATGAACATGATAGGGATCCTTAAACTTACGTAGAGGCTATGGAGGATGTTGATTCAAAACTCTGGATAGAGGCCATGAACACAGAGATGAAGTCTATGGAGACTAATTGGGTCTGGGAGCTTGTGGATCTTCCAGAAGGTGTAAAACCCATAGGGTGTAAGTGGATCTTCAAAAGGAAAAGAGGAGTAGATAGAAAGATTGAAACCTTTAAGGCTAGACTAGTAGCTAAGGGTTACATGCAAAAGGAAGGAATCGATTATGAGCAAACCTTTTCGCCTATAACCATGCTTAAGTCCACCTGGATTCTCTTGTCCATAGTTGCCGCTCTTGACTATGAGATTTGATAGATGAATCTCAAGGCGGCTTTTTTAAATGGCTATTTTGATGAGTCCATTTATATGAAGCAACCAGATGGGTTCAAGGTCAAGGGTCAAGAGGGTAAGATTTGTAAGCTTTAAAAGTCAATTTATGGACTTAAATAGGCTTCCCATTCTTGGAACATAAGATTTGATCAGATGATCAAGACTTATAGGTTCTCACAAAATATGGATGAACTATGTGTGTACAAACACATTAAGGATAGGAAGGTAGTCTTTCTACTGCTCTATATAGATGACATTCTACTAATTGGCAATGACGTTGGGCCGTTGTCATCGAACAAATTATGGTTGACCAAGCAGTTTGACATGAAGGACTTGGGTGAGGATAATTTTGTTCTCGGTATCCAGATTTTTCAAGATAGGAAGAACAAAAGGATTGCTTTATCCCAAGCAAGCTACATAGATAAAATTCTTAGTAGGTTTGCAATGCAGGATTCTAAGGAAGGTAGGTAACCATCTAGATCTAGAATTACTCTTTCTAAGAAAGACTCTACAAAGTCTGAGGAAGAAAGAGAATACATGAAGAAGGCGCCTTATGCTTCGGTAGTAAATAGTCTCATGTATGCCATGCTTTGCACATGACCGGACATTTGTTATGCGGTTAGGATTATAAGTCAGTTTCAGGCGGATCCAAGACCGAAGCATTGGGTTGCGGTAAAGCATATTTTCAAGTAGCTGAGAATGACTCAAGGGTATATGCTAGTGTATTCGGGTGAGGACTTAACTCCTCTAGGATATACTGATTTAGATTTCTAATCCTGTCTGGATTCTAGGAGATCGACTTCAAGTTTTGTGTTTACTCTAGGTGGCAGTGCCATTAGTTGAAGAAGTATGAAACAAGATTGCACTTTGGATTCATCGATGGAGGCCGAGTATGTGGTAGCTAGTGATGCTTTGAAAGAAGCAATAAGGCCCCGCAAAATCTTTGGGGATCTTGAGGTTATTCCTGGTATGGATAAAGCAGTATCACTGTACTATGACAACAATGCGGCGGTAGCTAATCCTAAGGAACCAAGATTTCACAAGAAGAGTAAGCATATTGATCGGAAGTATCATGTGATAAAGGACTTCGTCGAGGGCGGGCATGTCACGGTGTGCAAAATCGCGTTAGAGAATAATTTAGTTGATCCATTCACAAAGACACTTACTGAGAGAGTTTTCGAGAGGCATGTGGAAGCTATGGGGATGCGAGATTTGTCATATTTACTAAAGAATTTTTTTGGAGATATTTTTGGAGATTGTTAGACGTGTATGCCCTAAGGAGTAAAAATGTAATATATTTTTGGAGATATTTTTTTCAATAAAGAATTTAATATTGTCCTCTTTACGTTCATATTTGTTGAATGTATGTCAAATAAACAATAGTCTGAGACTGTCGATCTAAACCTTTAAGAATTGGGCATATGTGGACAAATTACGCAGAAGACACGATTCTTAAAGTGACGGTCTAAATCATAAGATCCGCAATCGAGGGAATAAAGTTGGGTGCTTTATCCATGTAAAGATTATTATATTGTCTATATCTCTATTGGGAGATAGTTTGTCTTGCCATCGGAGATGGACTCCATAAATAGAAACATTGGCACGTTATCATAGGTGACGATGTGTTGGATTGGGATATAAAGTGAAATGATTTGGATTAATAATTCTATCTCGGTAAATCGATTCACTTTAGAAAATCATTTGTATTGCATCTTAATCCTGAGATGAATAGTGGGCCCTTTGTCTTGACTTGTGTCTTTTGATGTACCAAAGAGTGACATCCACATTTTAATAGTGGTACGTAAGCTGGTACGTTGGAGCCATGACTCCTGATAGCATAGACCTGTTATTCATAGATATAGAATCCATAGCTCCTCTTTAGGAGGAGTTGATATCCTTTTATATGTGTTATCCTGTATTTAGAAAACTGGAGTGCTCAACCATTTGGATACATAGGTATGACCAAATGGTATATTGTCTTTGGATAGTAAGTTTTTCGATGGTGAGATAATGGAACGTAAAATAAAAATAATCGAGAAAGTAAGACAAAACTTGTCCTTTAGCTGATTATGGATAATCCTATGGGGATATGATACATTATGCTATGTCATGAAGACTTAGCTATAAGGGCTTTGTAATTCTATATAGTTCAGGAGTGTAGCTCTAAGCTTTTAATGGAGTAGCATTAGAGTTGATAATTATGAAATGTATATATAGGATATTAGGTTTCATAATTTGGTAAAATCAGATAATTTATGTTTGTTTATCGGTTGAATTAATTTTGTGATAAAATTAATTCAAGATAAACTTATTGAATTATTATTTGGAACTAATAATTCATGTTTGTTTATTGGTTGGAAGGAGAGTTCTCTGGTGGAAGAGCTATATGTGTGAGCCCACACTCATTCCAATCATGGAAAGAGAATAGCAAAGAAGGCCAATTGGTTGAGGCTCTTCTAGAACATTACTTATCTTCATAGATTGCAGGAGTTCTTCGGCATTCAAAGGTTAGTAAGATCTAATTAATTTATGTATGTAGTGTGTCAAACTTGTGTTTTGGAAAAGAACACTTATATAAAAAATTTTAAAATTTCACTGCTTACTATTTTCTAACAGCTCAGCCCTAAGGTCAATGAGCTTTAGGGTCGCATTGGCCTGTAAGATGAAAAGTTAGTGGAATAAAAGACAAGTCAATAGTGCTCAGAATCCTAAACCAAACTCACCTAGATATTTTGCTAGAAAGCCAGGTAGTAGCAGTTCTGGTAGGCCTGGTTCTAGACAGAGAGGAAGTAGTCTTCATCAGGCACGGCCTCCCCAATGTACTCAACCATATGGGGGCACATAGGGCAGCACCTATTCAACAGCTTGCTTAGCGAAGGAATAACCGTGGGAGCTAGCGGAGGAGGAGGAGTTGCATCGCCTCTACTCATTGAGGCCCCATGAATTTTTTGTAGCAAAGGAGGTGGAATGCTTAGAGGGACGATTGCTAGTGGCTGCTTGGTCCTCTTTTTATTGAACCCAGCCATGGCCTTAGACTTGCTTTGGTGGCAGATGTCCTCTATCTGCTCTGCCTCTCCTACCTAGAAAGTTGCCTGGATGACATGTCTGCAAGACAAAAAAAAAAAAAGAAGGCAAGTTAAATTGAGGTCGAGAAGAACATTAAAAAAAATTCCTCAAATAGAACCACCAATTCAGAGCTAGCCTAGAGGGTATAGCATCCTTATTACATTCCCAAGGTCTTCGTCAGTAATGAGAGAACCTAAATCGAGGGAGCCACCAAAAGAGTCCTTGGAACTGGACGATGATGGCTCTCCCGCTAGTTACCCAGCATAGGAGGTGCTTAGCCTTGGGACGTCGATGACACTACGTCCTATAATTGTCACTTGCTCAGTTGGACGAGCAAGTGAAATGCCATCTCGGCTGTAGTTGGTCAAGCTAGACTCCCTAAACTAGCCATAGTTAGCCAAATTGGTCCTCTACAACAAAAATTCCTACTATTAAATAGCCTTAGGCTTAGTCTGTAGATCCTTTATTGACGCCAGAAGTCTGCTCAGGGTCCAAGCCTCTTCGGCCATACGTGCCCCTACTCGAACCTATAGGCACAACTTAATTGACGGGTACTACTTCACCGGCCCAGGACAACCAATTCTCCCCAACGTAGAACCACTTGAACTTCCATGGCATGTACAAGTGAAGGTTATCGAGGATAAAATCCTTCTTTGACTTGGTGACATAGTACCACCCAGTTTGCAAGGAAGTCTCTTCATCTCTAACGATTGCTTGAAAGCTCCAACGACATCTTGGTAGCGAAGTAGTATTTCCATAAGATGTACATGCCGATCAGAGAGTGGTAGCAGTTTAGATTGAGCTAAGTAGGGCATATGTTCAGATCGTTCAGCGCCAGGTAAAGGAAGGGGTGGAATGGAAGATAGAGTCATGCTTAGAAGAACTCTACGTATAACATAATACACCACTTCGGTGGATTCACGGGGGCGTCTCCATCTTTAGGCAGGACCAAGATAATGTCATCGTGAATCTCATGCTCCCAACGAAGTGTTCAAGCCAGGTCGACATCATCCCCGATGTGTATCCCCCCACTGACATCTGGCCAAGTAGGTGTACTCTGTAAGCCACCACACCTTGGACTCTAGCCACAATGACAAGTTGTGCTTCTTCCTTGTCCTTGATATCGCCTCCTTGGACCTGTTTTCTCTCCTCGTCGATGACGATGGCCGCATCGACGACCACTTCTCCTATTATAGGGGCCTCTACTATGGTGCCCTGACTACAAGAGCTTGGCACATTAGTAGCAACCACCAAGCGAGCGTATTCCTGGGCAGTAACTTAGGACATGCCCGTGGTGGCTGCCCCAATGTGGGGGTCCTATCCCCTACACAACCTAGTAGGACTTCTACCTTCAAGGATTCTAGAAATTCTCTCTTGGGGACATTTCTTTGCCATAAGCTGAGGATATTGGCTAGCCAAGCTGCTCCTTCTGGCTTAGTTGTGGTCTCCGTGATGACTACATTCTCAGACATTACTCGGTCAGTCTCGGTACTATCATCTGACCAAGAAATGTTTATTGAATGGTTTTGGGAATCACTCAAGTCACTCATGTTTTTGTGTTTGGAAGATACTTGTTCAGGATTGGTTGCTCGGGTCTAAGAAGGTTAAGTCCTCGTAATTGGTTTCCTACTCAGTAGCTAAAAATAGAAGGCTAGAAAATCAAATGCAAAGTGCCCTGAAAAGGTAAGAATCGAATCCTATTTTATGGCTGAAGATTGGGTGTAGTGTGCTTGTTAGGGGAACAACCAATCACAGGCTAACACATGTTAGCCGAGCTTGACCAGTTAACCTTTCAACATTTCAAAGTCCCGAAGACAAATCCGAAGACCATTTTCAGCCTAGCACTCCCTCAGAACATAATACACCAAGTCGAGCACCAACCAGGTACACTAGGGGCTACTGTTGGGGGTGTTCTTAGCATGCTCTCCCAAAGACACACATCTTGATTGTCCAACCACACTGCTCAGCCGAAAGTCTTTATAGACAAATCTACACCTCCCACGTGATTGGCACTTCCTCCCGAGGTGTTCTGTAGGGCCCCCATGAGCCTTGATACAAGACGTTGTCTCTTCGGGAAGAACACATGCGTGGAATGGCTACATGAAGCCTGCATCTAGGCATCTACTCGCTTCCACAGGTGACATTTCACAATCCCTGTGTGAAAAGGCATCTACTGCTCAGCCGCATGCAGCATTGATCTACAGCAATTCGAAGCAAAACATAAACAAAACTCATGAGTGTAAACACTTGCTCTTTTTTAATGTAGAAATAAAAATTATGTGTTCTTAGTAATTATAAAGGGTTAACGACAAGCAAAAAAAATAGAAAAAGGTAATAACTTTATTCTTCTTTCGGTTTCTAAGAAATTAAATTATCAATAAAGAAATGGAGAGAATATTTTAAAGATAAACAACTGTACTTCAGTTTATGTTTAATTGGGGCCCCACAAATTCAAAGGAGAAAAAATAAAGGAAAAAAAAAGGCAAGGAAAAGGAAAAAAAAAAAAAACCCTAATTTAGCTTAATCATGTACTGTTAATTAGCACGGTAAATTTTTTTTTTTTTTGGGAGAAAGCGGTAAAATTGATTTTCAATATTCCTATTTATTTAAAATGGACTTTATAATATTATTTCTCATGTTCCTTTTTCCCTTTTAAACATAACATTCCTGCTCAATCCTCCTATTTTAACAACCAAGCAAATCATTTTGAATTAAGGAAGCAAAGGATGAAGATCATGAATCCCCAAGGTGTGATTCTGTATGATAAGCATATAAATTAATTAATCGAAGAAAGTTTAATGAGATATGTGTAACTTTGTTTGATTCTCCTTGAAGTTTGTGTTAAATTGATCTTTCCTTTGCTGTTTAGTTCCTGCATATAATTCTTAACTAGGGGCGTCTATTTACACATTTTATTTTACTTTTTATACACCTTTTTTACTAAAATTTGTTATCATATGAACTATAAATAGAATTATTTTCAAGGACAAAAATATTCCAAAAAATACTCATTACACATCTCACTTGAAAAAAAAAAATTTATTATGTGTTACTTTTTTTAAAAAATAAAGATAGATTTCACTGTTAAAGAGCATTACCACAAAAAAAGTACAAGGGTTTTTTCTTCAAAATTCTTATTCTTTTCATTTAAATTTCATTGTACTTTAATATAAACGATTAAAAAACCATTTGAATCAATCGAAATTGCGAGGGAAAAAAACATAGAAAAAGAAAAACTTACGAATTTTGTACTGTGTACGTGGTTTTTTTTGCTTCTTGAAAATTTTTATTTTTTTCATTAAAAACATATTATAAAAACTATTTGAATCTATTGATTTGCAAGAAAGAAAAAAGAAAAAGAAAAACTTACGATCAAATAACTAAGATGACGATCAAATTGTATTAGAAAAGCAACAAATAAATTCTTTACTCTGTAATTGTATAAATTCAAAGACATTTGAAGTTGTTGAAATAGATGCACTCTAAGCATTCTAAACATGTGGTCAAGTTCATAGCGACAGAGCAGCCTTTCACTTGAGTGGGGCAGTGTTGTCCACTATGTTTTTTAGGATTAATGACATAAAAATTATATACAACATTTTTCAAGAATTACTAGATACATATTTAGAGTTTTATAATATGAAAAATATCCTATCGTTAGTTTTTTTTTAATGAAATGTTTGATTTTTATTAGGGTGTTTAGCATTCTCAATTTTAACCATAACTTTTTATTACTAAAGTATAAAACTCTTATATGTTCTAGTGTTAAGAAAAAGTGAGGTATAATCTAAAGGTTTTACACACTACAATAGTTTTAACCCTAATTGGTTCATATTCTATTCCAATACTCCCAAACACCCATAGATATATCAATATATATATATATATATATATTTGTTATGTATGTCTTTTTTTTTATTTTGATATGATTCTAGTCATATGTAGTGTTTAGAAAAATGCACTAATGATAAGGATATTCTCAGTAGTTTTTTTTTTTTTATACCTTGTATTCTAAGGATATAAAAAGCTACCAAGTTTAGCATATGACAAATTTGGCATAAAAAATGAGATTCCATTGAAGAGTGGTTTTTATACTCAAATGTCAATACTTGATATTGGCAAAACATAATAGCATTTGCATTAGAAATGCTTTAAAAGTCATTGGAAATATCTATAAAAATATTAAATCTCAGTGAGAGAATAATATAAAAGTTATAAAATTTAAAAGATTAAACTTTAATTTTAAAAAATTGAATGGAGGCGGCAGCCACCATTCGCCCCTCCCAAGCTTTGTCTCTGGTCAAGTATATAACAGTATAAGAAAGAAAAAACATAAAAGTTTGTTTGGTTGATGGGTGGGTTAAAAAAGCTATTTAAGTGAGGACTTTTTTGATAATTTAAGAGGGTTATAACAAGTAGAATGAAGGTCGTTTAAGAAAAAAGGGTGTGAAAAATAGAAAGGGAAGGGTATATATGTATATACGATCAAGAACATACACAGGAGTTATATACTCAATAAAAAAAAAAAAAAACAAGATTTATGGAAGTTGGAGTTTGATTGCTATAATCTTGGTAAGTTATGTGGTTTCGAACTTACAATGATACAAAACATATATCAAGATATTTGCCAAAATCTTGTCAACTCTAACTACGAAAATATTCTTTAAAAAAAAAAAGAAAAGAAAAAGAAGGAGTAAAAAACCATGTAGTTACAACTATAGACTAACAGTTATAGGACTCTATAACAAGATAAAGATTGCGAATGCCGCACTTTAAATTCAAATAAAAAAACCCTTAATTTCACTACTAGGAGTTTAGCTAGATAGCTTAATGATAAGTCCTCATGGAGGCCATGAACTTTTCACTTTTTTCTGGTTTTCCTTAAACTTTCTAGAAGCGGAGAGAATAAGGAATTTATGTGGATCGTTCAGTCCAAGTGTCAAAAGCATAGAGGTAATGGTATCCAAAATTAATAGTAAAAAGTCATATAATTAGACATGATGATCTAAGTTGTAATGATAATTAATTAATTAATTACAAAAGTATAATTAACATAATATATTATAAGGGGCATGCTAACTGTGACTATTGAGTTAATTATCAACGCATCAAATAGAAGCATGGGACAACACGTGTTTATTAAAGTTGATCCACGAAACTTAAGACAGTTATCTACTTATCTAATCAGGAGTGTTCGGAGAATTATTAATGGAAAGAAGTTCTTTTTAAAAATTTTTAAAAAAAAGTAAGAGGAACAAATTTATGATAAAGAAAATAGAAACACCAATACATACCCATATGGTTTCAAACTCTAAGAAAACCACTGCTGTGATAAGAATCGATTCTACCAGTAAATTCAAACGACACGTTCAAAAGAAATAGATATTTACCAAATTCTAAGCATGGAAACCTAAATAAATACATCAATAATCAAGAGCACATATGGTTTTTCAACAAACCCTCTATGATTAATGAAAATAACATATTAAAAAAAATTCTCAAGCATTACTGACAAAAACTCCAGCGGAAAAAATTATCAGCAAAACCCACTAGAGATAGTAATAGAACCCGAAAGATGCATGGTGTAGTCAAAGCGCTAAAAGAATTGTGGTGCATAAGGCCACACGTCACCATTGTCACCACTGAAAAATAGCACCGCCACCACCACAAGAATCTCACTGCTGCAAATATCAAACTCCTAAAGGAGTTTGGCGACGTGTCAAAAACAACACTCCAAGCCAACGGCCACCAATTTTTGCCCCACCGTCGAGCCACACCAATGGAAACTCCACACGACACATCATCGCCACCACCAACAAGCGTTTTGTTTGTGTTAGACATATATGTCCAAATGAGTAAAAATGTAATATATTTTTGGAGATATTTTTATCAAAAAAGAATTTATTAATTATTTATATATCAAATCTTGTCCTCTTTACGTTCATATTTGTTAAATGTATGTTAAGCAAACAATAGTCTAAGACTGTCGCTCTAAACCTTTAAGAATTGGGCATATAATGGACAGATTATGTAGAAGACACGATTCTTAAAGTGACGGTCTAAATCATAAGATCCGCAATCTAGGGATAAAGTTGGGCGCTTTATTCATGTAAAGATTGTTATGTTGTCTATATCCCTATTAGGAGATGGTTTGTCTTGACCATCGGAGGTGGACTCCGTGAATAGAAACATTGGCACATTGTCATAGGTGATGATATGTTGGATCAGGATATAAAGTGGATTGATTTGGATTAATAATTCTGTCTCGGTAAATCGATTCACTTTAGACAATCATTTGTATTATATCTTAATCCTGAGATGAATAATAGGCCCGTTGTCTTGACTTGTGTCTTTTGATGCATCAAAGGGTGACACCCACATCTTAATAGTGATATGCATGCTGGTATGTTAAAGGCATGACTCTTGATAGCGTGGACCTGTTATTCAAGATATGGAATCCATAGCTCATCTTTAGGAGTAATGATATCCTCTTACATGCGATATCCTATAATTAGAAAACTGGTGCGCTCAACCATTTGGATACATAGGTGTAAACGAATGGTATACTGTCTTTGGATGGTAAGTTTTTTGATAGTGAGATAATAGAACGTAAGATAAAAATAATCGAGAAGGTAAGACAGAACTTATCCTTAAGCCGATTATGGATAATCCTATGGGGATACGATACACTATGATATGTCATGGAGACTTAGCTATACGGGCTTCGTAATTTTATGTAGTTCGAGAGTACAACTCCAAGCTTTTAGTGGAGCAGCGTTGGAGTTGATAATTATGAAATTTATATATGGGACATTGGGTTTCGTAATTATCGGGAGCTTGAACTATAGAGGTCCATTTAGTCTCCTTTGCTAGCTCACACTATTCTATAACGATACGGCGTGCTTTTCCAATAATTGGTGACTTATGTCAGATTTATTAGATTGGTCAAAAGAATCAAATAATTCATGTATGTTTATCGGTTGAATTAATTTTGTGATAAAATTAATTTAAGATAAATTTGTTGAATTATTGGGATCGGATAATTCTTGTCTGTTTATCAGTTGATTTAATTTTAAATAAATTAAATCAAGATAAACTTGTAGAATTATTAGGAATCATTTATTTTCTTAGAGATTATCTAAATAAAGTTGTTTTAATTAGATAACTTTTCTATTGGGTTGTTTGAATTAAAACTGAGACTTTATCCTATAGAATCTCGGGTGAAAAATAAAAGATTCGCTGAGTTTTTTTTCAGCAGTTCGGCATGCCGATCATCAAGTTCGGCCTGCCGATTGGGCAAGTTCGGCTTGTCGATGTGCGAAAAAAATATCATGCATTTTTACGCAAATTTTATCAGATATTGATCTGAATTTGATTCTGATTCGAATTTTTGAGACCTAATCTGATAAGGACTGACCCTAGACCCAACCTCTATAAATAAGGAGTAAGTCTCAAGAGTTAATTAGATCAATTGGGAGATTAAGAGTGATATTTTGCTGGTGAGAATCTGAACTCCCTGAGAGCTCTTGTTCACAAATCACGAACATTAGCTTTGGGCTCTCTCAATTAGTTGGAAGGAGAGTCACCTAGAGGAAGAGCTGTACGTGTGAGCCCACACTCACTCCGATCGTGGATAGAGAATAGCAAAGAAGACCAGTTGGTTGAGGTCTTTCTAGAACGTTACTTCTCTTCACAGATTACGGGAGTTCTTCGACATTCAAAGGTTAGTAAGATCTAGTTAATATATATATATAACGTGTCAAACTTATGTTTTAGAAAATACTCTGATATAAAAAATGTTAAAATTCCACTGCGTACTGTTTTTCCAACAGTTTGGTGAGCATAAGACTAAAATTTGATGGTTGGGAGCCCAACCACACAAACATAGGCAGTTTCAAAACTGCAACCATCCCACTTTCTTCAAACCCCTCTATTTTCTCTAGAGAGGACCGGATGTTTGCCTAAAGACTTTGTCAAAATTCTTTGAACTTTGAATGTTCATAGAAGAGTACTCTTTGTAAATTATACGCAAATCATGGTCTAATTATATATTACATTGTATGTACTACTCGTTTTCTTTCTTTCTTTTTTTTTTTTGAAAAATGAAACATATTTAAAATTAAGAAAAATAAGCACCAAATCTGACCAGGGGGCCTCAAGCATTCAAACTTGGTAACAACCGGTGCCACCAATAAACCTGAATGAAAGCTCACGGGAAAAAAATTGTGGATTTGTAATACAGTAGTGTTTGTGTGTGTTTAGGATTTATGCATATATTGGTACGTGATAAATTTGTAATTGGACAAAAAAATAGGTGATATATAGATATATTGTTATATGAATGACGATAAAAACCCCAACTCTAATTTATATCAATCTTTCAATGTCAATTTACACGGCCTGTGAGTTATTTTTTTTTTATTGTTAAGTGTATAAAAAATTAACATATGAATAAAACTCACCGTTATGTGTGTTGGTATCATAAAGTTGGAGTAGCTAGCTAGCACCATATTTATCCAATATGTGAAAGAGGGAAAGATAAGACACTCTATTCTTAATTAGGAATTAAGGTTTCCACATCATTTATTAACATATTGACCCTTGCATGTCACGCCCCCTAATCTGGGAGGTGACGTGGCAGATTAATTAAATTGAATTTTTGTAAGAATCGCCATCATAAAAGACGTTAATAAGTGATTATAAAAAAAAGTCAAATCGTTAAATATACGGAAGCGAACAAATTGAAAAGAAAACATTAAACAAACAAACCCCATTGGGCCCCACCGGACCCACTTTGATGTGCACACTTGGTACTAGCAATATAAGATACATAACCACAGTCCAAGAAAATATAAATAAACCGAAATATTGCATGCCTTGTTATAAATACCCTAGAGGATAATGTTTTAGTCCTGCAGTTTCCTTCCTGGTTCTTTAGTCTCCCTAAGCTGAACTCCACCTAGTTGGGAGAGGAAGTTTAAAACAAGAAAATGTGAGCGAAAGGCTCAGTAGGACTAAATCTTAAAAACATTTAGTTTAAACACATATATTTTATATTAAGCAAAGTTATAACATAAGCAAGTAAATAACAGGTAACAAATTGGAACTCATTAAATTAATTCATACCGATTAATCATTTATTCATCCATAGACAATCTCATTATTATAATTGTGGGCAAAGCCATACGAATCACCACCGAAGTGGCCTAGCTGGGTTTCGGGACTTGCCCCCAAGGTCGCACTTCCCACTACCCGATCTTTGTACATGGCATCATGCTCTATTTTATCATTCTAGACGGTACCAATCGATACGTCCGATGTCACATCATTATCATGTTTCTTTTTATCGAATGTTCCCATTACATTCATTGTTATCATCCATTATTTAGCCAATAATGAAAATAAGTGATATACTTTATTTTTTGAAAACATAAAAAGGCTTTATGGTTAAATCCCTTTTCAAAACGTGTCTACCAAGGAGAAGGGATAGAAGTCCTACCTCATTAAACGTACCAAGGTTTAACACCGTAGTCCCAACCCGCTATACGTTAGCTGCATGGAACCACGAACAACGTTAAATAGAAACTATGTTCATCAATTTCTAGCTTAAGGTATCTACATCCCTAAGCTATCTCATGGTGTCTTAGTATGCTTTTTGTGCTCACAAAATCATTTTATAAGGTTGGAATCTTGATCTAGGTTTGAAACAGTGAAAAATAGACGAAAAAGGTCATCTTTCTCAAGGTTCGGTCAGCCTGTTGGAATCCCTAGTCCGGCCTACCAAACTCCACAGTCCGGCCTACCGAACTCCACAGTTTGGCCTGCCGACCAACCAGGACTGGCCTGTCGAACTTTCCTAGGTTCAGCCTGCCGAGCCGAGGAATCCAGCCTGCCGAACCTATGAATCCGGCCTGCCAAACACTGAGTTCGGCCTACTGAATTGGAAAAACATGGGAGGTCTGAGGCTTCGATTCTCGGCCTCCCCAAGCCCAAAATCATATCAAAACCTGTTTTTCTAAGTCCCAGAGCACATATAATGATCATAGATGATAAACAAACATAGTAGGACACATTTAAACACATTCAAATAAGATTTTCATAGGAATTTTCAAGAAAAGCTAAAAATGGAGAAAAAGGGAAAAACTTGATTTAATCCAAATCTCATGAAATCAAGCCTAGATTTTGAATTATTTTGGTCCTACCAACTTAGATTAGAGGTTTCTTAAGCTCAAGAAACTCAAATCACAACATTTGAAAGAGATTGAAAGATTTGGGACAAAATTTAAAAGCTTGAAATTTAAGAAAACAAACCTCGAATCAAAGCTCAAAAATCACGTTTGTGGAGTCTAAATCGTGTTCTTCACCTCCCAATCCAGCTAAGAATCAAGCCCGAACTCAAAATTTGAAATCAAAACAAAGAGAGGGAGAGGAGAGAGAGAGCAGCGTGGGAGAGAGAGAACGTGAGGGAGAGTGAGAGTGAGAGGGAAATAAATAGAAAAGTGAGAGAAGCAAAACCGTGTTCCCAGCACAAGGTTTTGAAATTGGGACATACTAGGCATTTGACAAATTGTCTTGTTTCAAAATTCAAAATGACATACAAAATAATTAAAAATGGGATAAATTTAAAATACCATAAAATACTTAAATTAAGTTCAATTTTACATAAAAGCATACTAATCCACTATCTAAACACCAATTATGCCCGATCAAATTTTCTAGGTGTTACAGCTCTCCACCCCTAAGGAAAATTTTGCCCCGAAATTAGAAGTCAAATTAAAAATAGAACAAATGAGGGTACAACTCTCTCATAGTCGACTCTAATTCCCAAGTCGCTTCATCAGCTCCGTGATGCTGCCACACGACTTTCACTAGGGGTATTTCACGGCGTCACAAGCTTATCACTTTTCGATCAATAATTTGAGCCGGTACGTCCTCGTAAGTCGTGTCTTCTTGAATCTGCACATCATGAAATGGAATAATCTTGCTTGGTTCAAGCGGACATTTTTGAAGCATCGACACGTGAAACACATCGTGAACATGAGAAAGTTCAGGAGGGAGATCAAGGCGATAAGCGACCACACCCATATGCTGAGTAATCACAAGCTTATCACTTTTCGATCAATAATTTGAACCGGTACGTCCTCATAAGTCGTGTCTTCCTGAATCCGCACATCATGAAATGGAATAATCTTGCTTGGTTCAGGCAGACATTTTTGAAGAATCGACACGTGAAACACATCGTGAACATGAGAAAGTTCAGGAGGGAGATCAAGGCAATAAGCGACCACACCTATACGCTGAGTAATCTCAAATGGTCCAATATACCTTAGTGCAAGTTTCCCACTTACACCGAAACGTGTTATGCCTGTGCGCGATGAAACTTTTAGAAGAACAAAATCCCCTACCTTGAACTCCAAAGGCTGACGTCTCCTATCTGCGTAGCTCTTCTGCCTACTCTGGGCAGCCCTCAACCGATCACAGATCACGGTGACTTTCTTGTTGCTATCATGAGTCTCATCGGGTCCAAGAATAACTTTATCTTTTGGCTTTGCCCAACATATTGGTGAACGACATGGCCGCCCATAAAGTGCTTCAAATGGTGCCATCCCGATGCTCGCCTGATAACTATTATTGTATGCAAATTCCGCTAGATGTAAATACTTCTTCCAATTCCCACCAAAATCTAAGACGTACGCACGTAGCATATCCTCAAGGATTTGAATAACCCTTTCAGACTGCCCATCGGTCTAGGGATGAAAGGCCGTGTTGAAGTTCAAGTTTGTACCCAAAGCCTCCTGAAAACTCCTCCAATACTTGGCATTAGACCGAGTGTCTCTATCAGAAGTGATGGACAAGGGAACTCCGTGTAACCTCACTATATTCTACAAATACAATTCCCCCAAAACACATCTCAAACACGTCGATCTGAAAGGGATGAAATGCGCTGATTTCATTAACCTATCAATGATAACCCAAATTGTGTCATGTCTTTGCTCCGTCCTTGGCAACCCGGTGAGGAAATCCATCATGATATGCTCCCATTTCCATCCTGGAATGGGAAGCGGCTAAAGTTGACCAGCGGGCTTTTGATGTTCGGACTTCACCCGAAGACAAGTCACGCACTTAGTCACGTACTCTTGGACATCCCTCTTCATGCCTCTCCACCAATACTGCCTCTTCAAATCGCGCTACATCTTTGTACTTTTTGGATGAATAGCAAACTGAGATCTATGAGCTTCGTCCATCATGGCCTTCATCACGTCCTCGATCACTGGCACGGCTAGGCGTTCCCTGAAGATGTTGGTCCCACCATTGGTTCTACTTTATCATCTGAACAAGAGCTGGAGCCGATTCCATGTGGTACACCAAAACCTGATCACCACCGTCATGGTACTGCAACCCATACTCACTCACCATGGCATCTCTCCTCCAATCCTCGAGTGCTAAACATGCGAGAGATCCCAAAATCTTCCTGCTGAGCGCATCAGCGACTACGTTGGCCTTCCCTTGATGATACTGCAAGATGAAATCATAATCTTCCATATATTCCATCCACCTTTGCTACCTCAGATTCAAATCCCTCTGCGTGAACAAATACCTCAAGCTCTTATGGTCTGAGAAAACCTAGAAAGTTGCCCCATACAAGTAGCATCTCCAAATCTTTAAAGCATAAATCACTACCGCGAGCTCTAAATCGTGAGTGGGATAGTTCTGTTCATGAGGACTTAATTGTCACGATCCATAAGCTACAACTTGTCCATGCTGCATCAACACGCACCCAAGCCCTTGTCCTGTTGCATCAGTGTAGACCTCATAAGGCTCATCACTGCTTGGAATAATCAATACAGGAGCTGTAGTCAACCGATTCTTCAACTCTTGAAAAGCATATTCACAGTCCTCATCCCATGCAAACTTGACATTTTTCTTGATCAACCTTGTCAATGGAGCCGCTATTTTAGAAAAATCCTTCACGAACTTCCTGTAATACTCGGCAAGTCCTAAGAAGCTACGAATTTTGGCCACGTTCCTTGGTCGTTCCCACTGTACTATAGCCTCAATCTTGGACGGATCTACTGAGATGCCTTGCTCGGACATGTTGTGTCCCAGAAACTTAACCTTAGTTAACTAGAACTCACACTTTTCCTTTTTGGCATATAGCTGGTGTTTTCATAGAATCTGAAGCACGATCCTAAGATGCTGCTCATGCTCCTCCTAGGTCTTGGAACAGATCAGTATCTCATCAATAAATACAATCACAAACTGGTCCAAATAAGGCCTGAAAATCCTATTCATCAAATCCATGAAAGCTACAGGAGCATTCGTCAATCCAAACGGCATAACCAGAAACTCAAAGTGCCCATACCGAGTCCTAAAGGCAGTCTTGGGAATATCCTCCTTCCTAATCCTGAGCTGGTGGTATCCGGATTGCAAGTCTATCTTCGAGAAATATCGGGAACCTCCTAATTGGTCAAACAACTCGTTGATCTTGGATAGTGGACACTTATTCATCACGGTGACCCTGTTTAGCTACCGATAATCAATACACAACTGGAGAGTACCGTCATGCTTTTTGGCAAACAAAACTGGTGCGCCCCATGGCGACGTATTGTTTTGAATATATCCCTTATCTGCTAATTCCTAGAGTTGTGCCTTAAGTTCTTTCATTTTTGCCGGCGCCATTCGATACGGTGCTATAGAGCTTAGAGTGGTCCCGGGAAACAACTCAATGCTGAACTCAATCTCTCGATGTGGCGGTAATCCTAGCAACTCATCAGGGAAGACATCGCTGAATTCATCAACCACCGATATCGTTACATCCTTCCTTATTGCACTAGACTCTTCTCCAATATCCAGGAGAAGCGCATAACAAGCCAAATTCCTCTGTCCTCTAAGACACGGTTTCATGAGTCGCTCACTCATCACCCGATCATTACCACCCTGGTAAGTGATCATCATCCCCCTATCAGACACTAGGGTTACTCTTCTAAGTTGACAGTCAACTAAAGCATTGTATCTAGACAAACAGTCCATTCCCAAGATTACATCATAGGATCTCATAGGGATCACAATCAAATCACTCTTCAAAGTCTCACCCCCAATCACTATCTTGCAGGATTTACATATATAATTTACATACACCTGCCCCAAGGGTGAAGAAATCATCAATGGCTCATTAAATTCCCCTATTTCTAAACCTAAGACATGTACAAGAGAACTCGAGATGAGGGAATAAGTGGCACCGGTATCAAATAGAGCGTGAGCTAAGGACTAAGAAACTAAAATTATACCATCAACCACAGCATGGCTGGCTTGAGCGTCCGTGCTCCCTGATGTCATGGTATGGATCTGGGCAGAAGACTTCCCTTTTCCCTTGTTGGCATTACTGAGTCCTAGATTTGTTGGTCGATACTACTATGGTGGAGGCGATTGCACACTGGCTATACTTGGTACTCGATACTGCGGAGTGTTTCGCTGGAAACCTTGTTGTTGATGCCCTTGTGTCAGATACTACATCTATTGTGGTGCGGACTGATAAAAAAGCAATTGAGAATGTTGCTGCGAAGGAACTTAAGGCTGACCCTGAAACTGACGACTCACAACCTCTCAAGCTTGGAATCCTTGTCGAGCGTTCCTGATTGGGCAATTTCTCTTAATATGTCATGGCTGCTGGCAAAAATGACAATGAAAGTTAAAAGGGTTGCTGCGCCCGCTGCTTGATGAACTACCACTCCAACTGCTAGCATTTCCTTACTTGTTCTTCGCTTGGGCTTGGCAGCTACCACTATTTCTTCGATTACTCCTCTGGGGCCCTCCTGACATCTTTGCCTGATTCTCATTATAAAGAGTATGTTCACTTTCCACAAAAATAGCTGAAGATACTAACTCAACAAAATTCCAAAGTCGCAAGGCCACCACTTGTTGTCAGACAGATGCCTTAAGCCCGTCCTGGAACTTGATGCATTTCTCCTGCTCAAAAGCCACAATGGATGGACCAAACTTAGCCAACTCATTAAACTTAGTCTCATATTCCTGAACCGTCATATCGCCATGCTCTAACTGATAAAACTCAGCAACCTTCTGATCCTTGTATCCCAACGGAAAGTAACGCTCATAGAACAGCTCCTCAAATCTGTCCCAACTAACGTTCCTAGTGTTTTCCAAGCGCTTAGCTTGTTTCCACCATGTATTGGCACTGCCTTCCAACTTATAAGCTGCAAAATCGATACGGTACTCCATCGGTACTCTGAGGGTATCCAAGTGCTTCACTATTGAATCCAACCAGTATTCAGCGATCTGCGGGTTCTCGTTCCCATTAAAAGTTGGAATAGACGCACGACAAAACTCCTTAAAGTACGTGTCGGTGACTTGCTTCAAAATTCTCAGGCCAAGCCCTCGTTGCCATCTACCGAAAGGCGACAAATATGGCTCCCATCAGGCCTTCCTCATCTGCAAAATTTGCATCTGCAGCTGCTGGACGACGTCTTGGTGCCATTCCCTCAATTCTGAAAACAAAATTGGACTATTAGTGGTTTCTCATTGCCTTACTCAATTGTGCACAATTCCCTAAGGTTCATCAACCTAGGGCTCTGATACCAATCTATCACGCCTTGTAATCCGGGAGGTGACATGGCGGATTAATTAAATTAAATTTTTGTAAGAATCGCCATCATAAAAAACATTAAGAAGTGATTATAAAAAAAAGTCAAATCGTTAAATATACAAAAGCGAACAAATTGAAAAGAAAACATTAAATAAACAAACCCCATTGGGCCCTACCGGACCCATTTTGATGTGCACACTTGGTACTAATAATATAAGATACATAACCACAGTCCAAGAAAATATAAATAAACCAAAATATTACATGCCTTGTTATAAATACCCTAGAGGATAATGTTCTAGTCCTGCAGTTTCCTTGCTGGTTCTTCAGTCTCCCTAAGCTGAACTCCACCTAGTGGGGGGAGAAAGTTTAAAACAAGAAAATGTGAGTGAAAGGCTCAGTAGGACTAAATCTTAAAAACATTTAGTTTAAACACATATGTTTCATATTAAGCAAAGTTATAACATAAGCAAGTAAATAACAGGTAACAAATCAGAACTCATTAAATTAATTCATACCGATTAATCATTTATTCATCCATAGACAGTCTCATTATTATAATTGTGGGCAAAGCCATATAAATCACCACCGAAGTGGCCCAGCTGGGTTTTGGGACTTGCCCCCAAGGTCGCGCTTCTCATGACCCGATCTCTGTACATGGCATCATGCTCTATTTTATCATTTCGAATGGTACCAACCGACACGCCAGGTGTCACATCATTATCATGTTTCTTTTTACCAAATGTTCCCATTACATTCATTGTTATCATCCATTATTTAGCCAATAATGAAAATAAGTGATATACTTCATTTCTTGAAAACGTAAAAAGGCTTTATGGTCAAATCCCTTTTCAAAACTTGTCTACCAAGGAGGGATAGAAGTCCTACCTCGTTATCCGTACCAAGGTTCAACACCGTAGTCCCGACCCGCTATACGTTAGCTCTATAGAACCACGAACAACCTTAAATAGCAACTATGTTCATCAATTTCTAGCTTAAGGTATTCTACATCACTAAGCTATCTCATGGTGTCTTAGTATGCTTTTTGTGCTCACAAAATCATTTTATAAGGTCGGAATCTTGATCTAGGTTTGAAAAAGTGAAAAACAAACAAAAAAGGTCATCTTTCTCAAGGTTCGGTCGGCCTGCCAGAACCCTAGGTCCGGCCTGCCGAACTCCACAGTTCGATCAGACTTCTGACCAACCAGTACTATGAATCCGGCCTACCGAACTAGAAAAACATGGGAGGTTCGAGGCTTCGATTCTCAGCCTCCCCAAGCCCAAAATCATATCAAAACCTGTTTTTCCAAGTCCCAGAGCACATATAATGATCATAGATGATAAACAAACATAGTAGGACACATTTAAACGCATTCAAACAAGATTTTCATAGGAATTTTTAAGAAAATCCAAAAATAGTGAAAAAGGAAAAAACTTGATTTAATCCAAATCTCATGAAATCAAGCCTAGATTTTGAATGATTTCTGTCCTACCAACTTAGATTAGAGGTTTCCCAAGCTCAAGAAACTCAAATCACAACATTTGAAAGAGATTGAAAGATTTGGGGCAAAATTTAAAAGTTTGAAATTTAAGGAAACAAACCTCGAATCAAAGCTCAAAAATCACATTTGTGGAGTCCAAATCGTGTTCTTCACCTCCCAATCCAGCTGAGAGTCAAGCCCAAACTCAAAATTTGAAATCAAAACAAAGAGAGGGTGAGGAGAGAGAGAGCAGCGTGGGAGAGAGAGAAGAAAGAGAGAGAACGTGAGGGAGAGTGAGAGTGAGAGGGAAATAAATAGAAAAGTGAGGGAAGCAAAACCGTGTTCCCAGCACAAGGTTTTGAAATTTGGACATACTAGGCATTTGACAAATTGTTTTGTTTTAAAATTTAAAATGGCATACAAAATAATTAAAAATGAGACAAATTTAAAATACCATAAAATACTTAAATTAAGTTCAAATTTACATCAAAGCATACTAATCCATCATCTAAACACTAATTATGTCTGATCAAATTTTCTAGGTGTTACATTGCTGTTCTCAAAATAAAAACCGCTTTAATGTATGTATTATCAGGTTAAATTTCAGTCAAAAAGAAAAGCAAGGGACAATAAGGTGGCCCACATTGGACCAACAAGGAAATCCTATATATAAACAAGCAAATCCCATTAGATATGTTATTGTCCATATATTTGCCTTTGATTGTGAGTGAATTGATGGGTGAAGCTACAAGGAAGTGTCTCCTGAATAAGATAAATAGACTTTTATATGATAGTTTTGATCTTATAAGTCTACATTCAACGCTTAAGCGTGCTTTTGTTTTCTTTAACTTCTAAGCTATCAAAATATATATATATATATACACGCACATATGTATGTACGAGTTATTGGAAAATTGGAAGGAAGTTTCAGTTGATAGCGATATGGCAATACATACATTCATACATATATGTGTATATATATATATCTATATATTATAGTATGTTATATTTATTTATAGAGCAGGACATTTTTGCTGACTTCTTCTATATATATACTGGCAAAAAAATGCCAACGCTTTCCAGCAGGAACTGTTGTTGTATTATAGAAAAAGCTAAAAATTGTTTCAGTCTAATGTTAGTTTATGTACATTTATATACACATATGTACAAATGTTGATCTAATATTCTGCTGAAAAAGTTTGCTATTATTTTTTAATGTCTTTGGTTATTTTTTGCCTTTATTTGTTTTTTCTTCTGCAGTTTCTGGCGGTGGCTTTGTGGCCATTTTATCCGTATGTCTGGATTCTTTTTCTTGGTTTCTGACAGGGACTTTGTGATCCATAATGTTTTTTAACATTTTACAGACACTAATTAATTTCTTATTCTGTTTTTTTTTTTTTTTTTTCTGTTTTCATATCTTACTTAGGTGAATATTTTTCATCTTTCTGAAAAACCGAACAATAAAAATAAAGAAAAACAAAAACAAAAATAAAACAGCATTTGTAAAATGTCCAAAAAGGTTATGGACAAATAAACTCAAAATGAAAAAAAAAAAAAAGAGTGGAAGAAATATTTAATCAAGGGTACAAAAGTAATATCATTTAACAGCTGCCTAAATGACCAAAAAGCCATTGGCAACTGCCAAAATGACTAGGAAGCAACTGCCAAAGACCAAAATAAAAGAGACTAATAAGGGTGAAACCGACAAAACATACCAGGGAGTTGACGTGGAAAATAACAAAGTAGGCCAAAGACACAGGATGAGTCAAAAACAAAGATTGAGTTTTTTTAAGAAACTAAGATATGAAAAAAAAAAATGGAATGAGAAATTAATTAGTATCTGTAAGATGTTAAAGACATTACGGATTATAAAGCCACTATCAGAAACTAAGGAAAATGGTCATAAAGGTTCAGACATACAGATAAAATTGCCACAAAGCCACCGCCAGAAGCCGAAGAAACACAAATAAAAGCAAAAAAATGACCAAAGAAACTATGGAGCCAAGAAAGTTAAAAAACCGGAAACTATATAAAAGATTCACAAACAAAATCAAAGAATAAGCCAAAGGCATGCCACGCTCCGGAGTACGGGAGATGACGTGGTGGATTATTTAAGTTAATTAAAAGAGAATTTAATTAAAATCCAAAGTTTAAGGGGGGTTGAATTAAGTATAAAATGTGGGGTTCATTAAAACACTTTATAAAGAGTTCATATACATTAGACAATTTAAAACATCAAATGAAAAATGCTAAAATAATAATAAAGCCGCGAGTATAGGTCTCACAGACCCACAACTTGTGCACACACATGGTACTAACAATATCATAAATACAATCACAGTCCATGATACAAATAGAGTTAAATCTTACATGCCTTGATTAAATGATACAAAATATAAATTAATCCTCCTATTGCTCCTGAGTTCGGTCCGAAGAATCCTCTCCAAACCTAAATGGGAAACCACCTAGAGGGGGAAAATTTTAAAAACAAATAAAATGTGAGCGAAATGCTCAGTAGGACTATGTTTTATAAAATAATTTAATTTAAAGAAACAGGTCATTTAAAAAGGAAACTTAAATAAATAAGTAAATAAATAAATTTGAGTAAAACTATTCTTACCTAGAACATTTTACTCGTACAACCAAAAATATCATTTTCTTTTCCCTAGGCAAACCATAATAGAATCACCACCGTAGTGTTCCAGCTGGGTTTCGGGACCTGCCCCCAAGGTCGATCGCTACACGACCCGATCTCTGATATGGCATCATGCCTATGTGTTTATTATCATCATCATTCAAAACCCAATTACCGAGTGTTGTCATTTACATTCATTATGAAGTTCATTTCAGATCACAGTATATTAAAATATAACCGATAAATTCATTTTCAAACAACCGTTGAAAACATTTTAATAGAAATCCTTTTTAAAGCCAAATCATTTCAAAACCAGGCTACCAAAGAAGTGGGGTAGAAGTCCTACCTCAATACTCGTGCCGGTGCCCCACACCATAATCTCGGTCCGCTATACGTTAGCTCCACGGAACCACGAACGATCCTAGATACAAACTAAGTCGATCAATATCTAGTTTGAGACATTCTATGTTACTAAATCATTTCATGATGTCCTAGTGTGCCATTTGTACCTTTAAAATCATCCTATAAGGTTGGAATTTAAATAAGGGTTCAAAACAGTGAAAACGGGTGAAAATCACAAAATTTCCTATGCCTCGGTCGGCCTGCCGGACTCCCTGCTTTGGCTGGCCGAACTGCACAGTTTGGCCTGCCCGAAGCCAAGTCCGGTCGGCCGGTCATCTCCCCAGGTTCGGCCTGCCGGACGGAAGAACACCGGCCTGCCGAACTGGGAAAATCCAGAAATTCCAGCCACGGGTTTCAATTTCCCAAAAACACAAATCTTGATCCTAACCTGTTTCTCTCAAATCCCAAGCATAGAAAACATTCATAGATGATAGAAAAACATGTTTAGACACTTTTGAACACATTCAAACAAGATTCAAACACAAAAATCTTAAAATCCAAAAATAGGAAAAATGAGGAAAAATAAAAAATCTTAAATCAAATCCGTTTTTCTTCAATCTAAGCTTAGATTCTAGTTGTTCTAAGTTCATTTAACTCAAATCCAAGGTTTTCTAAGCTAAAACAAACCTAGATTTCAAAAATGCACAAAATTAGAAATTTTGAAAAAGTTTAGAAATTTTAAAACTAACCTCGAATCGAAGCTTCAATCCGCGTTCTCGGCTGTCAAATCACGTCCCCGAGCTTCCTCCTTGCTAACCCGAAGCTTGGATTCAAAATTGGGTTTCAAAATTTTGAGAGAGATAGAGAGAGAGAGGGTTGCTGAGAGAGATCAAGAGAGAGAGAGTGTGTGTGTCATGAGAGTGAAGAGAGAAAGAGGGAGAGAGAGAATAAATAGAGAAAATCGGTAGACGGTTTTACTGTGCGAAAACCATGTGCCGCCTACGGTTTTGTAAAATGGAGTATTTTTAACATTTTACAAATTGTTGTGTTTTAAAACTCAAAACATCATTTTAAAACAATAAGAAATCACTTGAATGCATCAATTTAACAAAACAACCGAAAATTCAAAATCCAACCCATTAATCAAATTAATGTTAAAACATTAATTATGGCACACTAATTCATCATTTATATTACATTAACATTAAATAAATTTCGGGGCGTTACAACTCTCCACCCCTAAAAGAAATTTCGCCCTCGAAATTTACAACTCATCTCAAAAACAAAACAAATGCGGATATAATTCCCGCATACTCGACTCTAGTTCCCAAGTGGCTTCATCAACTCCATGATGCTGCCACATGACTTTTACCAACGGTATCTCACGACGACGCAAGCTAAACACCTTCCAGTCGATAATCTGAATCGGCACTTCTTCATACGTCGTATCTTCCTGAACCTACACATCGTGGAATGAAACTATCTTACCTTGCTCAGGCGGACACTTCCTAAGCATCGACACATGAAACACGTCGTGAACATGAGAAAGTTCGGGCGGAAGATTAAGCCGATAAGCGACCACGCCAACACGCTGAGTGATCTCAAACAGCCCAATATACCTCGGCGCGAGCTTCCCACTCACTCCGAACCGCATAGTTCCCTTACGAGAAGATACCCTCAAGAGAACGAAATCTCCAACCGCGAACTCTAAGGGTCTACGTCTCCTATCCGCGTAACTCTTCTGCCGACTCTGAGCTGCCCTCAACCGATCTCGAATCACCGCGACTTTCTCGTTGCTATCACGAATCTCATCCGGCCCAAGAATGACCCTATCTTTTGGCTCGGCCCAACACACAGGTGACCGACACGGGCGCCCATACAACGCCTCAAACGGTGCCATACCGATACTCGCCTGATAGCTATTATTGTACGCAAACTCCGCCAGATGCAAACATTGCTTCTAGTTCCCGTCGAAGTCCAACGCACAGGCACGCAACATATCCTCAAGAATCTGAATAACCTGCTCAGACTGCCCATCAGTCTGAGGATGAAACGCCGTACTGAAGTTCAAATCCGTACCTAAAGCCTCCTGAAAACTCCTCCAGTACTTAGCATTAAACCTCGTGTCTCGATCAGAGGTGATGGACAGAGGAACCCTATGCAACCTCACAATGTTCTGCATATACAACTCCCCTGAGAACCCTTATCGAACACGTCGACCTAAACGGAATGAAATGCTTCGATTTCGTCAACCTGTCGACCACGACCCAAACTGCATCATGCCGCTGCTCCGTCCTCAGCAAACCTGTGAGCAAATCCATCGTCACTTGCTCCCATTTCCACCCTGGAATAGGAAGCGGCTGAAGCTGACCTACAGGCTTCTGATGCTCGGCTTTCACCTGAAGACACGTCGAACACTTGGCCATGTACTCTCGAACATCTTTCTTCATGCCTCTCCACCAATACTGCCTCTTCAAATCGTGATACATCTTGGTGCTCCCCAGATGAATAGCGAACTGAGACCTATGAGCTTCGTCCAAAACGGCTTTCGTCACTTCGGCGATAGCTAGAACTGCAAGACGCTCCCAGAAGTACAACGATCTATCTGCATGCACGCTCCATTCTTCAAACTGCTCCTCGTTCTAAATCCGCGACCAAATCCCCTGCAAATGCCGGTCCTGCCACTGACTTTGCTTCACCATCCGAACAAGAGCTGGAGTCGCTTCCACATGATACACCGAAACGCGATCACAGTCTTCATGATACCGTAGCCGAAACTCACTCACCGTCGCATCCCTGCTCCAGTCCTCAAAAACCAAACAAGCAAGAATCCCTGAAGACTTCCTGCTAAGCGCATCCGCGACCACATTAGCTTTCCCGGGATGATACTGCAACGCAAAATCATAATCCTCCATATACTCTACCCATCTACGCTGCCTCAAATTAAGATCCCTCTGCGTGAACAAATATCTTAAACTCTTGTGATCGGAGAAGACCTGAAACGACGCCCCATACAAGTAACACCTCCAAATCTTCAGCGCGTAAATCACCGCCGTGAGCTCTAAATCATGAGTAGGATAATTTCGCTCGTGAGGTCGTAGCTGTCTCGATCCGTACGTAACTACACGTCCATGCTGCATCAACACGCATCCAAGTCCGTGCCCTGAAGCATCCACATAAACCTCATACGGCTCGTCACTGCTAGGAATAACCAACACTGGAGTGGAAGTCAACCGGTTCTTCAATTCCTGAAAAGCAAGCTCACAATCTTCATCCCACTCAAACCTGACATTTTTCTTGATCAATCTCGTCAACGGAGCTGCAATCTTTGAAAAATCCTTTACAAATCTCCTGTAATATCCAGCAAGACCCAAGAAGCTGCGAATCTCCGCTACATTCCTTGGTCGTTCCCATTCCAATATAGCTTCAATCTTGGACGGATCCACCAAAATACCATGCTCCGAGATAACATGACCCAGAAACTTGACCTTAGTCAACCAAAACTCACACTTTTCCCTCTTAGCATACAACTGGTGCTCCCGCAGAGTCTGAAGCACGATCCGGAGATGCTGCTCATGCTCCTCCCAAGTCTTAGAATACACAAGAATGTCATCGATGAACACGATCACGAACTGATCCAAATACGGCCTAAATATCCTGTTCATCAAATCCATAAAAGCTGCAGCAGCATTCGTCAACCCAAAAGACATGACCAGAAACTCGAAGTGCCCATACCGAGTCCTAAAAGCTGTCTTGGGAATATCCTCTTCCTTGATCCTAAGCTGATGATAACCTGAGTGCAAATCAATCTTTGAGAAGTACCGCGAACCTCCCAACTGATCAAACAACTCATCAATCCTAGGCAAGGGATACTTGTTCTTCACCGTAACATGGTTTAGCTGTCGATAATCCACACATAACCTGAGAGTCCCATCATGCTTCTTAGCAAACAAAACCGGTGCTCCCCACGGAGATGTACTATTCTGAATATATCCTTTATCAGCAAGCTCCTGAAGTTGCTTCCTCAATTCTTTCATTTCTGCCAGCGCCATCCGATAAGGTGCCATAGAAATCGGTGATGTCCCTGGAAACAACTCGATACCAAACTCAATTTCCTGATGTGGTGGTAATCCTGGCAACTCATCGGGGAAGACATCCTCGAACTCATCAACCACCGGAATCGCTACACTGCCACTCGAAACATAGGGCTCGTAATCTAGATTGGCAAGAAAAGCACAACAACCTAGATTCCTTCGCCCTCCTAGACACGACTTCATGAGACGTTCACTCATTAACCAATCACCACCACCCTGGTAAGTGATCATCGTCCCCCTATCAGACACTAGGGTCACTTTTCTAAGTTGGCAGTCCACGACTGCACTATACCTGGACAACCAGTCCATCCCTAGAATCACATCATAGGAGCTCATGGGGAGTATAATCAAATCACTTTTCAGAATCTCATCCCCAATCTTTATTTTACAGGATTTACACACACCCGCCCCAAGGGAGAAGTTATGACTAGGGGTTCATTAAACTCTTCTACCTCTAATCCCAAGGCATGTACAAAAGAACTCGAAATGAGAGAATGAGAGGCACCGGTATCGAATAAAACACGAGCTAAAGATCTAGAAACCATAATCATACCATCGACAACTGTGTTACCAGTCTGAGAATCTGACCCTCCATATGCCATTGCATGAACCTGCACTAGTGCCTTTCCTTTCCCTCTACCGACATTGCTGGGTCCTGGATTACTCGGCCGATGCTGCTGAGATAGAGACGACTGCACACTACCAGAACTCGGCTCTCTATACTGAGGAACACTGCGCTGAAAATGCTGCGGCTGCTGCCCCCGTGCCAGATATGAGAATTGTTGAAGAGAGAACTGGGGATACTGCAACTGCGGGTACTGCGGAGGCAGAGGTAGTATCTGAGGCTGAGACTGAGACTGACGACTGGCATCCTCCCTAGTCTGAGATCCAAGACGAGCACTCCTGATCGGGCAATTCCTCTTGATGTGTCCAAGCTGCTGACAGAAATGACAATGGAAGCTGTAGGGATTGCTGCGCCCGCTGCCAGATGAACTGCTGCTGCCACTGGTCGCACCGCCTTGCTTGCCTTTCCCCGGAGCTGGATGACTACTGGTGCTCTTCCTGCCACTCCTCTGCGGTCCTCCTGAAGCCTTGGCTCGGTCCTCACAATACTGCACATAATCATTCTCCACGGATATCGCCGACGACACAAGCTCTCCAAAACTCCTAAGCCGTAGAGCAACCAACCACCGGCCGAATAGGAGCCTTGAGTCCTTCCTGAAACTTAATACATTTCTCACGCTCCGATGCCACCGCTGATGGAGCAAACCTAGCCAACTTATTAAACTTTGCCTCATACTCCTGAACTGACAGATCACCCTGCTGCAACCTGTAGAACTCAGCTGCCTTCTAATCTCTATACCCCTGTGAAAAATATCGATCATAGAATAGCTCCTCGAACCTGTCCCAACTGATATCACCACCGCGCTCCAGACGCTTAGCCTGTTTCCACCAAGTGTTAGCGCCACCCTCGAGCTTATACGCAACAAACTGCACACGATACTCCTCAGGCACACCAAGAGTATCCAAATGCTTCAAGATCGAATCCAAGCCAATACTCTGCCAACTGCGGATCCCCATTGCCATCAAAAGTCAGAATAGACGCCCGTCGGAATTCCTTAAAATACGCATGCCGACTACCAACATCAGAATCTCCCAGCCTAGCCCTGGCTGCCATCTGCCGGAAAGCCGCAAACATAGACCTCATCATGCTCTCATCATTTCCAAACTCGGCGTCAGCTGTCGAACGACGTCTAGGTGCCATTCTCTCACTTTTGAAAATAAAATTTGGACTGTCAGAGGTATTTCATTGTCAAACCTATGTGTGCACAATTCCCAAGGTTCATAACCTTGAGCTCTGATACTAAAGGCATGCCACGCCCCGGAGTACGAGAGGTGATGTGGTGGATATTTAAGTTAATTAAAAGAGAATTTAATTAAAATCCAGAGTTTAAGGGGGGTTGAATTAAGTATAGAATGTGGGGTTCATTAAAACACTTTATAAAGAGTTCATATACATTAGAAAATTTAAAACATCAAACAAAAAATGCTAAAATAATAATAAAGCCGCGAGTATGGGTCCCACAGACCCACAACTTGTGCACACACATGGTACTGACAATATCATAAATACAATCACAGTCCAGGATACAAATAGAGTTAAATCTTACATGCCTTGATTAAATGATACAAAATATAAATTAATCCTTCTATTGCTCCTGAGTTTGGTCCGAAGAATCCTCTCCAAACCTAAATGGGAAACCACCTAGAGGGGGAAAATTTTAAAAACAAATAAAATGTGAGCGAAATGCTCAGTAGGACTATGTTTTATAAAATAATTTAATTTAAAGAAACAGGTCATTTAAAAAGGAAACTTAAATAAATAAGTAAATAAATAAATTTGAGTAAAACCATTCTTACCTAGAACATTTTACTCGTACAACCAAAAATATCATTTTCTTTTCCCTAGGCAAACCATAATAGAATCACCACCGTAGTGGCCCAGCTGGGTTTCGGAACCTGACCCAAGGTCGATCGCTACACGACCCGATCTTTGATATGGCATCATGCCTATGTGTTTATTATCATCATCATTCAAAACCCAATTACCGAGTGTTGTCATTTACATTCATTATGAAGTTCATTTCAAATCACGGTATATTAAAATATAACCGATAAATTCATTTTCAAACAACCGTTGAAAACATTTAATAGAAATCCTTTTTAAAGCCAAATCATTTCAAAACCAGGCTACCAAAGAAGTGGGGTAGAAGTCCTACCTCAATACTCGTGTCGGTGCTCCACACCGTAATCTCGGTCCGCTATACGTTAGCTCCACGGAACCACGAACGATCCTAGATACAAACTAAGTCGATCAATATCTAGTTCGAGACATTCTATGTTACTAAATCATTTCATGATGTCCTAGTGTGCCATTTGTACCTTTAAAATCATCCTATAAGGTTGGAACTTAAATAAGGGTTCAAAACAGTGAAAACGGGTGAAAATCATTTCCTATGCCTCGGTCGGCCTGCCGGACTCCCTGCTTCGGCCAGCCGAACTGCACAGTTTGGCCTGCCGGAAGCCAGGTCCGGTCGGCCGGTCATCTCCCCAGGTTCGGCCTGCTGGACGGAAGAACACCAGCCTGTCGATCCCTATTCCGGCCTACCGAACTGGGAAAATCCAGAAATTCCAGCCATGGGTTTCAATTTTCCCAAAACATAAATCTTGATCCTAACCTGTTTCTCTCAAATCCCAGGCATAGAAAACATTCATAGATGATAGAAAAACATGTTTAGACACTTTTGAACACATTCAAACAAGATTCAAACACAAAAATCTTAAAAATCCAAAAATAGAGAAAAATGAAGAAAAATGAAAAATCTTGAATCAAATCCATTTTTCTGCAATCTAAGCTTAGATTTAGTTGTTCTAAGTTCATTTAACTCAAATCCAAGGTTTTCTAGGCTTAAACAAAGCTAGATTTCAAAAATGCACAAAATTGGAAATTTTGAAAAAGTTTAGAAATTTCAAAACTAACCTCGAATCGAAGCTTCAATCCGCGTTCTCGGCTGCCAAATCACGTCCCCGAGCTTCCTCTTTGCTAACCCGGAGCTTGGATTCGAAATTGGGTTTCAAAATTTTGAGAGAGATAGAGAGAGAGAGGGTTGCCGAGAGAGATCAAGAGAGAGAGACAGAGAGTGTCGTGAGAGTGAAGAGAGAAAGAGGGAGAGAGAGAATAAATAGAGAAAATCGGTAGGCGGTTTTACTGTGCGAAAACCATGTGCCGCCCACGGTTTTGTAAAATGGAGTATTTTTTACATTTTACAAATTGTTGTGTTTTAAAACTAAAAACATCATTTTAAAACAATAAGAAATCACTTGAATGCATCAATTTAACAAAACAACCAAAAATTCAAAATCCAACCCATTAATCAAATTAATGTTAAAACATTAATTATGGCACACTAATTCATCATTTATATTACATTAACATTAAATAAATTTCGGGGCGTTACAAGGCAGGAAAGTAAAAAACAAATGATTGATTTTTTTTTTTTTAAAGAAACTAAGATATGAAAGCAGGAAAGAAAAAAAAAGAGAATGAAAAACTGATTAGTATCTATATGATGTTAAAAAGACATTATGGAACACAAAGCCACTGCTAGAAACCAAGAAAAATGACCAAAGGATCAAGACGTATGGATAAAATGACTACAAAGCCACTGCCAAAAAAGAAAAAGAAACAAGTAAGGGTAAAAAAATGACCAGAGAGACTAAGGAACAAAGAGAGTAAAAAAAACAGAAACTATAGAAAAAATTCAGAGACAAAATGAAAGGAAAAACAGTAAAGAAAAAATAAATAGTAAGCCTTAAACAAAATCTGAGACCAAGTAAGATGGAAATATTCATAGCAATTTTTGGACAAATTATATAGAACTCAACATGTCAAAAAATTTAACTCATCATCAGCACATAAAAACACAATAAAACATAAAATATATTATATATGTGTAATAAAAAAATATATATGAACAGAGAATCAATAAATATATATATATATATAATCTGCACTTGATCAACACTTAATTTCAATCATAATAAACTATTAAATTCATAAAAACAAAGCATGACCAAGTATATGTAACCATTGTTAATTCATGAAAAGCAAAAAAACACAACATGCCAGTAAAATAGAATCCACTAAAGATCAACAATATTTATTAATAACACAATAAAATAATCTGTCAACATAAATTTCAACAGAAATAGATTGCACATTAACTTCAACATAGAACCAAAATATATTCAAAGTCAAAAGCACACATTAATGAATAAGAGAACAACCTATTATAAGATAACATACATATTAATGTAATTTTTCATCATAAATGAACATAGAAGAAATTAAGGATAGAAAACAATAATAGTACTTGGAATAGACTGAGAGCTGCTTTAAACAAAGGAGTATTAACCTCGAAAATAGCAACAGAGAAAGTATAATAAAGACAGTAAGAAATACAGTAGAGTAAATGAAGTGACAAGGAGAGTAAATGAAGTGAGACAAAGTGAAAAAGAGGAAATAAACCACACACAGAGAATACAACAATATTTATAGAGAAAGAGAAAAAAAAAAAGAAACAGAAATAGACAATCTGGAAGCAAAAATAATAAGACACATAAAAGGTAGATAATAAAAGAGAAAAACCAAAAAATAATAATAATACACCCAGATTTTTTTAGGTATTTTTTTTTTGCAATTAATTGTAATTAAAAATAAATAAACATATAAAATTACTTCAATCATATGTAATAGAGACTCAACCAAATAAAACAGGACCTTTTTTTGGAATGCATGAAAATAATCACAATATCAATAACTCATTACATACATCTGCAAATAGTGGTATAGATTATCACTGTAAAGAAACAAATTATCAACCTAAACTGATGAAACCTTTGCTTTTCTTTTTCAATTTTTTTTAGTAAATGTATAAAAAATTGCAATATTAGTAAACTATTAAATAAATCTGCAAAGAATAGCATAGATCATCAACCTAAGAGGACAAATCATCAACCTAAAACATCACAGATCATCACCAATATCATAAATGCGAACTAAATATCAAATTAATAAAAAAACACATAGATTTTTAACTTATATAACCAGAGCAATATCATCTCAAGGAAGATCCAATTAGACAAATAAGAAGCTTCTCCTAAAAAAACAACAGAATCAAGAAAACAAGAGAGTTGAGAAAAAAATTCCTTAAAAAAGCCTAAAACGATCAGTCATAAATTGAATAAAAACTGAGATAAAAATTGAAGATTCTAAGGTAACACACAAAGAAAACAAATAAAAAGGGCAAGAAACTGACAAACCAAAAGGGGAAAAAATAAAATTTTAAATAAAAAAGAAATAAAAAATAAGAAAACAATAAATAACAATGACTATAGAGACTAAAATAAAAAATAAAAAATAAAAAGAGTGAGCAGACGGCGGAGAAAGAGAAAATGAAGAGAGAAAACACTAGATGATAGGATTCAAAAATGTCAAATGACAAGAAAACTAGAAGGCAAAAGAGAGATGCGCCATAGTAAATAGCTGCCAAAGACATGGTGTGTAATGACCAAGAGAAATTCATTAATAAAATTCAATATTCAATTGGATTTAATTAATGAATTTATCCTTATAAATCATATTTTTGTAAAAATTACGATAATGCATGAATGAACAATATTAATAGGGAATTTCACTGTAAACTTGAAACGATGTCAGATGTTGCTAAATACAGATTTGGTGAGCCTAAATGCTCGAAAAATTTACGAATGATATCCATAAAACAAACTTTATATCACAATTAATTATAGTATTGTGATATAAATTAATGAATAATTAAGGTATGAATAAAGTAGAAAAGCATGCTAAAAACCCTAAAACAATGTAAAAAGGGTATGACGTAGTGAAAGTACACTGATAAGGTAAAAACACAAATATAAGAAATGTTGTGTTTGGATTCCAAAAGTAAGCCAAAGAATAAGTAGGATATTTTATATTGTTCAAGAATACGTTTTTCATCAGTTTTACCCTAAGAGTATAAGAAAAATACTGTGTGGTGAAAAATTACACTGTGTAAAGTTTTGGAGGCCCACCAAGTAGACACCCAAAGGGTGTGGATTAGGCCACCACTTCACCAAATGTGGCCCAATCACATTAGGGCACCCAACACCCACATAATGACCAAGGGGGTGACTCACCACTTATAAAAGAAAAAAAAAGGGTAATAGAAAAGTCTTACATTAAGACTTAAACATCAAATTTTTTTTCATTTTCTCCTTCATCTCCCACGGTAGCCATAGCCCCTTTTCTACAAAAAAAAAAAATTCAAGTTCAATTCTTTACAAAACTACCCCAACCAAGCATCAAGAGTCAAAGTTCAAGGGATTTCACAAGCTTCTAAGGTAAAAATCCAAACTTTCCTAAGTTGTTTTTAGGGTTTTTTCTTGATTTGAGGGGGAGATATTTGACAAGAACTCCTTTCCTATGAATCTTGCCTAGGAAAGTTGCAAACAAGCCCTTGGGAGACCTAGGTTCATTAACTTTTCTTGGTAAGGTTCAATTTAACAATTTAAAGTTTATATGGTTTTTGTTTTGTTTTGGTTTGTTTCAAATGGCATGTAACCATTTAAACAAGTTTGTGGTGTGAATTTTTAAGTATATGGTATGTGATGAGCTTTTGTTGTTGAATTAAGGGTTTAAATGTCAAAATTTTCATTTGGTGTTAAAATAGGAAAAATTTTGTAAACTTTGAGAATTTTTTAAAAAAGTTGTGATTTGGCATGAAAATTTGTTTAAGAAGGTCTTGAATCTGTCTAAACAGCAGTTTGAATGCTGCTTTAAAGCAAATGTTTACAAAAATTACCCCAGGGATGAAATTACAAAAAAATTTCCTAGTCTCAGTAGATTTAAAAATTGGCTAAAAACTCCCCTGTGTAGTAAGAATTTTAGAAAAGTTAAAACATGAAAGTTGTAGATCTTGATGAAACTGTTAAGAATCATAGACGGTTCATCAAAATTCACCACCGTTTGTGAGATACAAATTTTGCAAATTTTATCAAAGTTGAAAAAAATTAAAGGGGCAAAAATGTCCTTTTATAAAAGGAATCTGAGTAAGGAACTTTGGAAAGATTTAATCCTTGTGAAAAATGGAAATTTGTGGTTTAAAAATATTATTTTTGTTCTGGGGGCAAAATCGTCGAAATTTTCAAATCCAAGATAAAATTGTAAAGCTTTGTTAAACTTGGTTTTTAGCACAAAATAAGAAACCCGATACCCTAAGTCACTATTTTATAGCTAATGAGCAACAATTTTCATTAAAATAGCAAAATTGGGTTTGGGGAATTTAAAAAGGCCCAATGAGGGCAAAATCGTTATTTTTTGCAAAATGACCGGAACGGACCTAAAACATCTGAAATAGGAAAAAAATGTTATTAGTAAGAATTTTTCTCCTTTCTTTAGAAACGAAAAGGTAGAGTAAACTGAAAGGGATTGAATCCTTGATTATCGGAGTTGTTAACTGTAAAGCAACCTGATCTATTAATCGATGAGTGCTTTGTTTTGACACATAGATAAATAGTGATAATTTGGCTAATGACGACATAATTGGCCAAACAGTACACTAGACTACTAAAGGAAGAATTGAAGTCGGTCTATACAATAGCACATACAAGTAAGTACCAACCCCACCTACAGCATAAAATAGTAGGTTTTCGGGTATAATATGTTTAAATATATGTACCTGTATTATTATACAATTAAAGAAGTCTACATGTTTTGCACTTAGCATGTGAGTGTATCGTCATGCATGGTATGATAACCATAATAATTGGACTAGTAAATGAATCACCAGAAAGGAGAAAAGTGTCATACCAGCTCCCGACTCAAGAGGAGTTTAAAGTTATGTTATGGCTTGGCGTCACGAAGACCTATGTGTGCATGTAGTACAAGCACTTAGGCCTTAATTGAAGATAAGATAAGACAAGAATAAAGAATGTTCATTAGAAAGCATAAATGGATCATGCATACTAGTGGATAATGCATGTGGGCTATGTTTAGACTTACTGAGCATAAGCTCACTTAGTTATTTCATGCTGTAGGTATTTCTACTAAGAGGTCAGAATGAATTTACTGATGAGCTGGCGATGGGGTATGACCCGCGTGCAAATCAGGGTATGGATACCACCACAATTATGTTTTCGTACGCTATGTATATTAAGTTATCTTGAAACTTGTTGTAAATTAAGTTATAGTATGGTTAAGTGAGACAAAACCTTTTTGAAGATGTTACGTTAAGTGTATAAAGCTATATAAAGAGAGTTTGGTTATATATACATAAATATAAAAAGAAGTTTGTGTATGCCTGTGTGCTCTACTAATATTATTTTTTTAAAAAAAAAATTTCGAGGCTTTTCATAAATACGTAAGGAAACTGTTATAGCACGGCCTAAAAAATGGCAAGTCGTGACATGGTGAGAGGACCAAAAAAAGAAGAGAGAGCAAGAGTGAGCAAATGGTGGAGGAAGAAGAAATGAAGAGTATAAACCCTATATGATAGGGCCCAAAAATGCGAAATGGCAAAAAAACCAGAAGGCGGAAGAGAGGGAGAAAGGTTCATTTAAGGGCAAAACCATAATTTCAGCTGCCAAAGGCCCAAAATGACAAAAGGCCTATTGCCAAAAACAAAATAAAAAGAGACCACTAAGGGCAAAACCAACAACCACATAAGGGGCAAATCCGGTAAAACACTGCTTCTTTAGTATATATTAATAGGGGCATCTATTGACACCCCCATTCTACTTTTTATAGCCTTTTTTTAAATAAAAGTTTATTATTATTATTATACCTATTAATAAAATTACTTTTAAGGATAAAAGTATTTAAATAAATAATCATTACACACCCACCTTAAAAAAATTATTGCCCTACTTTTCTAAGAGAATAGAGATAGATTCGGACGTCGAAGAACCACCCCATAAAAAGTACGTGGTTTCTTTTTTCTTCAAAGTTCTCATTTTTTTTAAAATTTTTTTAATTGTTAAGCCCCCATTGATTTACGATTAAAACCTATGAATTGTTTTTGGTATGAACAGAAAGGTCAAATGACAAGTAATGGTATGAACAAAAATGTCAAACCCCCACTGATTTTGTTTTTACATTGTTGATTGAACTTGATGGGAAAAAAAAAAAAGAAAGAAAAAAGCAAAGTAGGGATCAATTGCCTTTGTGAATCGGCTTCTCGTAATAGTCAGGGAAATTGAATTGAGCATTGTTTTTGGGTGAACCTATGTTTGTGTTCTTTAATGGCTGTGGCTTAAGGTTCATTCCATTGTATTTTAGGGATTTTTTTATCTGTATTCCTTGGATTTTATGTGTGATTCAACACTTTCTGAAAATTTGTTGTAATTTAGAACTTGAATTCAAAACAAGTACATTTTTTTTATAATTCTTAATTTGTATCTAATCATGTTTTTCTTTGAATTATCATTTAAGTTTAGTTGATTGGTGGATGGATTAAAAAGGGAAAAAACACAATTTAGATATAAGGATTTTTTTTTTTTTTGGTATTTTAAGATAGGTATAACAAGTAAAATGAAAAACGGTTAAAAAAGAGATACAAAAATAGAATAAAGGTGTCAATAGACCCCTCCATGTTAATAATGTTACTGATTGTTTCATGAACTGTCATGCCCCGCAGTACGAGAGGTGACATGACGGTTTATTTAAATTATTTAAATGAAAATTTAATTAAAACATGAGCTTAAGTCCTTAAATTAAATTATGAAAATATAAAAATTTTAAATCACTTATAATCATTAAACAGACAAAAACATTGAGGCAAACATTACGTAAATAATAAAATAATAATAGAAATGAGAATGGGTCCCACTGACCCACATCTTGTGCACACACATAGTACTGATAATATTACATTATATCCACAGTCCAAATAAAGAGAAAGTTAAAATGTTACATGTCTTGATTTAATAATATAAATGACTTACTAAGTTCTCCTACTACTCTTGGGTTCTGTCCAAAGAATCCTCTCTGAACCTAAGTGGAAATCCACCTAGAGGGAGAAAAGTTTAAAAACAGATAAAATGTGAACGAAAGGCTCAGTATGATTATATTTTAAGAAATATTAAATTCAAAAGGAAATATTATTACTCAAGAAATTATTTAAGAGAAAACTTGAATAAATAAGTTTAAACAAAACCATTTTTACCCAAACAATTTATTAGTCGACCAGAAATATCATCAATTTCTTTTTTCTGGGCAAACCATATGAATAACACCATCGTAGTGGCCTAGTTGGGTTTTGGGACCTGCCCCCAAGGTCGCACGCTACACAACCGATCTCTGTTATGGCATCATGCCTATTTATTCATTTTTATCATTATTCAAAGCCCATCTACCAGGTATTTTTATTTACATTCATTATGAAGTTCATCTCAGTTCACGGTTTATAAAGATAACCGATAAAATTCCTTTTTCAATCAACTAATGAAAACATTTTGGTAAAAACCCTTTTTGAAGGCCAAGTCATTTGAAACTGGGTTACCAAAGAAAATGGTAGAAGTCCTACCTCGATACTCATGCCAGTGCCCCTCACCGTAATCCCGGTCCGCTATACGTTAGCTCTGCAGAACCACGAACGACCCTAGATAAAACTAGGCCTATCGGTATCTAGTTTAAGATATTCTACATTGCTAAACTAGTTCATGGTATCCTAGTGTGCCATTTGGATCTTTAAAATCATTTTATAAAGTTGGGATTTCAATCAGGGTTCAAAACAGTGAAAACAGATGAAAAATCACAAATTTTCTCCTTGTTTGGTCGGCCTGTTGGTTTCCCTGATTTGGCTGGCCGAACTGCTACCGAAAAACCAAGTCCGGTCAGCCGGACTTTTCCAGGTTCGACCTGCCGGACGAATGAATCTGGCCTGCCGAACACGAAGTTCGGCCTATCGAACTGGAAAATTCTAGAATTTTTCGGCCACGGGTTTTGGGCCTCCCAAACCCCAAATCTTTATTTCAACATGTTTTTCTTAGTTCTCAGACATAGAAAACTATCATAGATAATAGAAAAACATACTAGAACAATTTTAAACTCATTTAAACAAGATTTGCACACAAAAACCCCAAAAATCCAAAAATGGTAAAAAAATGGAAAAAAATGAAAAATCTTGATTTGAATCTGTTTCTCTTCAAACAAAGCTTAGATCCTAGTTGTTTTAAGTTCCTTTAACTAAAATCAAGGGTTTCCTAAGCTCGAATAAACTTAGATTTCAAAATACCAAGGAAATTGAAAAGTTTAGGAAAGTTTAGAAATTTCGAGACTAACCTCGAATCGAAGCTTCAAATCGCGTTTATAACCATCTAAACTCTATTCTGAGCCTCCAATCTACTAAAAACCCAAAGCTTGAGCTTGATTGAAATCAAAATTTGAGAGAAAAATGAGAGAGAAGGAGAGAGAGACCGGGAGAGAAACGCACAGGAGAGAAAGGGAGAGAGAGAGTGTGTGAAAGTGAGAGAGAAAGAGAGAGGTATAAATAGATAGTGGGAGTTGGCGGTTTTGCTGTGCGAAAACTGTGTGCTGCCCACAGTTTTGTAAAACCAAATATATTTGACATTTGACAAATTGTTTTATTTTAAAACTCAAAATAACATTTTAAACCAATAAGAAATCATTAGAAATCGTTAAAATAAGTGAAATAACTTTAAACTCAAAATTTCACCAAATGATCAAATTAAATTTAAAATATTCATTATAGCACACTAATCCACCATTTTACATTCTAATATCATTTAATAAATTTCAGGGCGTTACAACTCTCCACCCCTAAAGGAAATTTCGCACTCGAATTTTACATATCATTTTAGAAACAAAACAAATGCGGATACAACTCTTGCATGCTCGATTCTAACTCTCAAGTGGCTTCATCAACCCCGTGATGCTGCCACATGACCTTAACTAGCGATATGTCATGACGACACAAGCTAATCACCTTTTGATCGATAATCTGAATCAGGACTTCCTCGTACTTCGTGTCTTCCTGAACCTGCACATCATGAAATGAAACTACCTTACTTTGCTCAGGCAGACACTTCCTAAGCATCGACACGTGGAACACATCATAAGCATGAGATAATTCAGGGGGGATATCAAGCCAATAAGCAACCACACCAACACACTGAGTGATCTCAAACGGTCCAACATATCTCGGTGAAAGCTTACCACTCACTTCGAACCGCGTAATGCCTTTATGAGGTGATACTTTCAAGAGAACAAAATCCCCTACTACAAATTCCAAGGGTCGACATCTTCTATCCGTATAATTCTTCTGTCGACTTTGAGCGGCCCTTAATCGATCTTGAATTACGGTAACTTTCCCGTTGCTATCACGAATCTCATCCGGCCCAAGAATAACCCTATCCTCTAGTTCTGCCCAACACACCGGTGACCTACATAGTCGCCCATACAATGCCTTAAACGGTGCCATACCAATGCTTGCTTGATAGCTGTTGTTGTACGCGAATTCTGCCAGATGCAAATATTTCTTCCAATTCCCGCCGAAGTCTAACGCACAAGCACGTAACATGTCCTCAAGAATCTGAATAACCTGCTCAAACTGCCCATCGGTCTGAGGATAAAATGCCGTATTGAAATTCAAATCCGTAACTAAAGCCTCCTGAAAGCTCCTCTAGCACTTAGCATTGAACCTGGTGTCTCTATCGGATGTGATGGACAAAGGAATTTCGTGCAACCGCACTATATTCTGCAGATACAACTCCCCGAGAACTTTCTGTTAGACATGTATGCCCTAAGGAGTAAAAATGTAATACGTTTTTGGAGATATTTTTATCAATAAAGAATTTATTCATTTATATATACCAAATCTTGTCCTCTTTATGTTCATATTGTTGAATGTATGATAAGCAAACAGTAGTCTGAGACTGTCAGTCTAAACCTTAAGAATTGGGCATATGATGGACTGATTATGCGGCAGACACGATTCTTAAGGTGATGGTCTAAAACATATGATCCGCAATCGAGGGAATAAAGTTGGGCGCTTTATTCATGTAAAGATTGTTATGTTGTCTATATCCCTTTTGGGAGATGGTTTGTCTTGACCATCGGAGTTGGACTCTGTGAATAGAAACATTGGCGCGTTGTCATAGGTGACGACGTGTTGGATCGGAACATAAAGTGAATTGATTTAGATTAATAATTCTGTCTCGGTAAATCGATTCACTTTAGACAGTCATTTGTATTGTATCTTAATCCTAAGATGAATAGTGGGCCCGTTGTCTCAACTTGTGTCTTTTGATGTGCCAAAGGGTGACACCCACATCTCAATAGTGGTATGCATACCGGTACATTGGAGGTATGACTCTTGATAGCGTAGACTTGTTATTCATAGATATGGAATCCATAGCTCCTCTTTAGGAGTAATGATATCCTCTTATATGCGTTGTCCTGTAATTGAAAAACTAGAGCGCTCAACCATTTGGATACATAGGTGTAACCGAATGGTATACTATCTTTGGATGGTAAGTTTTCTAATGGTGAGACAATGGAACGTAAGATAAAAATAATCGGGAAGGTAAGACAGAACTTTTCCTTAAGCCGATTATGGATTATCATATGGGGATACGATACACTATGATATGTCATGGAGACTTAGCTACACGAGCTTCGTAATTCTATAAAGTTCGAGAGTGCAGCTCCAAGCTTTTAGTGGAGTAGTGTTGGAGTTGATAATTGTGAAATGTATATCTAGGATATTGGGTTTCATAATTATCATGAGCTTGAACTTTATAGGTCCATTTTGGTCCCCTTTGCTAGCTCACAAAATCCTGTAATGACACGGCGTGCTTTTTCAATAATTGGTGACTTATGTCGATTTTATCAGATTGGTTTAAAATTTGTAAGAATCAAATAATTCATGTCTGTTTATCGGTTGAATTAATTTTGTAAGAAATTAGTTCAAGATAAACTTGTTGAATTATTGCGATCAGATAATTCTTGTCTGTTTATCGGTTGATTTAATTTTGGATAAATTAGATCAAGATAAACTTCTAGAATTATTGTGAATTGATTTATTTTCTTAGAGATTATCTTGATAAAGTTTGTTTTGATCAGATATCTTCTCTATTGGGCTATTTGAATCAAAACTGAGACTTTATCCTTTTAAATCTCGGGTGGAAAATAAAAGATTCGTGGAGATTTTTTCTCGGGAGTTCGGCCTGTCGAATGACGTGGTCGGCCTACCGAACTGGCCTGTTTGGCCTACCGATAAGACTGTTTGGCATGCCGATCAGTGGTAGATAAGATCACGCGTTTTCACACGGATCTTATCAAATATTGATCCGAACTTGATTCTGTTTCGAGTTTTTGAGACCTAATCTGATACGGACTGACCCCAGGACCAATAGCTATATAAAGGGAGTGAGTCTTATGATTTACTCAGATCAATTTGAGAGATTAAGAGTGATACTCTTCTAGTGAGCATCTAAAAACTCCCTGAGAGCTTTTGTTCACAAATCACGAGCACTAGCTTTAGGTTCTCTCTATTGGTTGGAAGGAGAGTCACCGGTGGAAGAGCTGTACGTGTGAGCCCACACTCACTCAGGTTGTGGATAGAGAATAGCAAAGAATACCAGTTGGTTAAGGCTCTTCTGGAACGTTACTTCTCTACACAGGTTGCAGAGGTTCTTCGGCACACTGAGGTTAGTAAGATCTGTCTAATTTATACATATAACATGTCAAACTTGTGTTTTGGAAATTACTCTGATGAAAATTTTTAAAATTCCGCTGCGCACTTTGTTTCCAACACTTTCCTCAAGCATGTTGACCTGAACGGGATGAAATGCGCCGATTTCGTTAACCTATCAACCACAACCCAAATCGCATAGTGCAATTGCTCCATCCTCGGCAAACCTGTGAGAAAATCCATCGTCACATGCTCCCATTTGCCACCCTAGAATAGGAAGCTGCTGAAGCTGACCTGCTGGCTTCTAATGCTCGACTTTCACCTGAAGACACGTCGTACACTTGGCCATGAACTCTTGAACATTTTTCTTCATACCTCTTCACCAATATTGCCTCTTCAAATCGTGATACATCTTTATGCTTCCTGGATGAATGGCAAACTGAGATTTATGGGCTTCGTCCATAACAGCTTTCATCACCTCTGTGATTGCTGGAATTGCTAAGCGCTCTTGGAAGTACAACGATCCATCCTCATGAATTCTCCATTCTTCAAATTACTCTCCGTCCTAAATCCGCATCCAAATCTCTCGTAGATGCTGGTCCTGCCATTGATTCTGTTTCACCATCTGAACAAGAGCTGGGGTCGCTTCCATATGGTACACCAAAACTCGATCATAGTCTTCATAATATTGTAGTCCATACTCGCTCATTGTCGCATCTCTTTTCCAATCTTCAAGAGCCAAAGAAGCAAGAATCCTTGAAGATTTCCTGCTTTGCGCATCTGCGACGACATTTGCTTTCCCAGGATGGCACTACAACGCAAAATCATAATCCTCCATATACTCCATCCATCTCCACTGCCTCAAGTTAAGATCCCTCTGAGTGAATTGATATCTCAAACTCTTATGATCGGAGAAAACCTGAAATGTTGCCCCATACAAATAACAACTCCAAATCTTCAGCAGCGTGAATCACCGCCGCGAGCTCCAAGTCGTGATTAGGGTAATTCCTATCATGAGGTCGTAGCTATCTCAATCCATACGCCACCACGCGTCCATGCTGCATCAACACACATCCAAGTCCGTGTCCTGAAGCATCTGTGTAAACCTCATACGGCTCGTCACTGCTAAGAATAACCAATATTGGGGCTAAGGTCAACCGATTCTTCAATTCTTGAAAAACGAGCTCATATTCTTCATCCCACTCGAACCTGACATTTTCCTGATCAATCTTGTCAATGGCGCCACGATCTTCGAGAAATCTTTTACAAATTTCTTGTAGGACCCTGCAAGACCCAAGAAGCTATGGATTTCTGCTACATTCCTTGGTCATTCCTATTCCACTATGGCTTCAATCTTGAACATATCCATAGAAATACCATGCTCAAAGATGACATTACCCAAAAACTTAATATCTGTTAACCAAAACTTGCACTTTTCTTTCTTGGCATACAACTAGTGCTCCCGCAGAGTCTGAAGCATGATCCAGAGATGCTACTCATGCTCTTCCCAAGTCTTAGAATACACTAGAATATCATCAATGAACACGATCACGAACTAATCCAAATAAGACCTGAATATCTTGTTCATCAAATCCATGAAAGTTGCCGGAGCATTTGTCAATCCAAACAACATCACCAGAAACTCAAAGTGTCCATACCAGGTCCTAAAAGCTGTCTTGGGAATATCTTCCTCTTTTATCCTGAGCTGATGGTATCTCGACCGCAAATCAATCTTTGAGAAGTACCACGAACCTCTCAACTGATCGAACAACTCATCGATCCTAGGGCAAAGGATACTTATTCTTTACTGTGACACGATTCAGCTGTCGATAATCTATACACAACCTGAGAGTCCCATCATGTTTCTTAGTAAACAAAATCAGTGCTCCCCACGGTGATGTACTATTCTGAATATATCCATTATCAGCTAGCTCCTGAAGTTGCTTTCTCAATTCTTTCATTTCTACCGGCACCATCCGATAAGGTGCTATTAAAATCGGTGCTATTCCTAAAAGCAACTCAATACAAAATTTGATTTTTCGATGCGGTGGTAATCCTGACAACTCGTTAGGGAGGACATCCTCATACTCATCAACCATCGGTATCGTTATATTTCTTTTCGAAGCATAGGGCTCACCTTCCAGACTTGCAAGAAAAGCATAACAAACCAGATTCTTTCACCCTCCAAGACATGTCTTCATGAGACGTTCACTTATTAATCGATCACAACCACCTTGGTAAGTGATCATTGTCCCCCTATCAGACACTAGGGTCACTTTTCTAAGTTGGCATTCTACCACTGCATTATACCTGGACAACCAGTCCATCCCTAGGATTACATCATATGAACTCATGGGGAGTACAATCAAATCACTTTTCAAAATCTCATCCCCAATCTTGATTTTACAAGCTTTACATACATAATTCACACACACCTACCCCGAGGGAGAAGCTATAACTAGGGGTTCATTGAACTCTTCTATCTTTAATCCCAAGGCATGTACAAAGGAACTCGAAATGAGAGAATGAGTGGCACCTGTATCGAATAAAACATGAGCTAAGGATTGGGAAATTAAGATCATACCATCGACAACCGCATTACTGGTCTGGGCATCTGAACCTCCTGTTGCCATCGCATGAACCTGAACTAGAGCTTTTCCTTTTCCTCTGCCAATACTGCTAGGTCTTGGATTATTCTACCGATACTGCTGTGACAGAGACCACTGCACACTAGCTATACTCGGTGCTCGATACTGAGGGACGTTCGTTGGAAGTTCTGCGGCTGTTGGTCTTGTGCTGAATATGATAGTTGCTAAGGAGAGAACTGAGGAAACTACAACTACAGATATTGCTGAGGCGGAGGTAGAGGCTAAGGCTGACGCTGATGACTGGCACCTTCTCCGGTCTAAGATCCTAGACTGGCACTCCTGATTGGGCAATTCCTCTTTATGTGTCCTGGCTGCTGGCAATAGTTACAATGAAAGCTGTAGGGATTGCTACACCCGCTGTTTGATGAACTGCTGCTACCGTTGTTCATGCCACCTTACTTGTTCTTTCTCAGAGCTAGACGACTACTGTTACTCCTCCTACCGCTCCTTTAGGGCTCTCTTGACGTCTTTGCTCGATCCTCACAGTACTACGCATAATCACTTTCCATTGATATTGCTGACAACACAAGCTCTCCAAAACTCCTGAGTCGTAGAGCAACCACCTGTCACCGAATAAGAGCCTTGAGCCCTTCCTGAAACTTAATACATTTTTCACGTTTCGATGCCACTGTTAATGGAGCAAACCTGGCCAACTCATTAAACCTTGCCTCATACTCTCAAACTGACAAATCACCCTATTGCAACTTATAGAATTCAGCCACCTTTTGGTTTCTATACCCTTGCGAAAAATATCAGTCATAAAATAGCTCCTCAAACCTATCCCAACTGATGTTACCATTGCGTTCCAAACGCTTAGCTTGCTTCCACCAAGTATTAGTGCCACCCTCAAACTTATATGCGGCAAACTCCATATGGTACTCAGCTAGCACACCAAGAGTATCCAAGTGCTTCACAATCGAGTCTAGCCAATATTCAGCCAATTGCGGGTCCCTATTTCCATTAAAAGTCAGTATAGACGCACGCTGAAATTCCTTAAAATATGTATGCCGACGACTAACATTAGAATCCTTCGGCCTAGCTCTGGCCGCCATCTGTCGAAATGCAGCAAACATAGACCTTATCATACTCTCATCATTTTCAAACTCGACGTCAGCTGTCGAACGATATCTAGGTGCCATTCTCTCACTTCTGAAAACAAAATTTGGACTGTCAGTAGTATTTTATTGTCATACATATATGTGCACAATTCCCAAGGTTTATAACCTTGAGCTCTGATACCATTCTATCACGCTTCGCAGTACGAGAGATAACGTGACGGTTTATTTAAATTATTTAAGTGAAAATTTAATTAAAACATGAGCTTAAGTCCTTAAATTAAATTATGAAAATATAAAAATTTCAAATCACTTATAATCATTAAACAGACAAAAACATTGAGGCAAACATTAAGTAAATAATAAAATAATAATATAAACGAGAATGGGTCCCGCTGACCTATATCTTGTGCACACACATAGTACTGACAATATTACATTATATCCACAGTCCAAATGAAGAGAAAGTTAAAATGTTACATGCCTTGATTTAATAATATAAATGACCTAGTAAGTTCTCCTACTGCTCTTGGGTTATGTCCGAAGAATCTTCTCTGAACCTAAGTGAAAATTCACCTAGAGGGGGAAAAGTTTAAAAATAGATAAAATGTGAGCGAAAGGCTCAATAAGACTATATTTTAAGAAATATTAAATTCAAAAGAAAATATCATTACTAAAGAAATTATTTAAGAGAAAACTTAAATAAGTAAATTTAAACAAAACCATTCTTACCCAAACAGTTTATTAGTCGACTAGAAATATCATCAATTTCTTTTTCTAGGCAAACCATATGAATAACACCACTGTAGTGGCCCAGTTTGGTTTTGGGACCTGCCCCCATGGTCGCACGCTACACGACCTGATCTTTGTTATGGCATCATGCCCATTTATTCATTTTTATCATTACTCAAAGCCCATTTACCAAGTATTTTAATTTACATTCATTATGAAGTTCATCTCTATCCACGGTTTATAAAGATAACTGATAAAATTCCTTTTTCAATCAACTATTGAAAACATTTTGGTAAAAACCCTTTCTGAAGGCCAAATCATTTGAAACTGGGTTACGAAAGAAAAAGGGTAGAAGTCCTACCTCGATACTCATGCCGGTGCCCCTCACCGTAATCCCGGTCCGCTATATGTTAGCTCCGCGGAATCACGAATGACCCTAGATAAAACTAGGTCTATCAGTATCTAGTTTAAGATATTCTACATTGCTAAACTAGTTCATGGTGTCCTAGTGTGCCATTTGTATCTTTCAAATCATTTTATAAAGTTGAGATTTCAATCGGGGTCCAAAACAATGAAAACGGATGAAAAATCACAAATTTTCTCCTTGTTTGTTTGGCCTATCGGACGGATGAATCCGGCCTGCCGATCCCTTGAATCCGGCCTGTCGAGCTGAAAAATTCCAGAATTTTCTAGCCACAGGTTTTGGCCCTCCCAAACCCCAAATCTTCATTTCAACTTGTTTTTCTCAGTTCTCAGACATGAAAAACAATCATAGATGATAGAAAAACATACTAGAATACTTTAAACTCATTTAAACAAGATTTGCATAGAAAATCCCCAAAAATCCAAAAATAGTGAAAAATAAAGAAAAATAAAAAATCTTGATTTGAATCCGTTTCTCTTCAAACAAAGCTTAGATCCTAGTTGTTTTAAGTTCCTTTAACTAAAATCAAGGGTTTCCTAAGCTCGAATAAACTTAGATTTCAAAATACCAAGGAAATTGAAAAGTTTAAGAAAGTTTAGAAATTTCGAGACTAACCTCAAATCGAAGCTTCAAATCACGTTTATAACCATCTAAACTCAATTCCAAGCCTCCAATCCGCTAAAAACCCAAAGCTTGAGCTTGATTGAAATCAAAATTTGAGAGAAAAATGAGAGAGAAGGAGAGAGAGACCAGGAGAGAAACGCATGGGAGAGAGAGGGAGAAAGAGTGTGTGTGAAAGTGAAAGAGAAAAAGAGAGGTATAAATAGACAGTGGGAGTGGGCAGTTTTGCTGTGCGAATACTGTGTGCCGCCCACAGTTTTGTAAAACTAAATATATTTAACATTTGACAAATTGTTTTGTTTTAAAACTCAAAATAACATTTTAAAACAATAAGAAATCATTAGAAATCATTAAAATAAGATAAATAACTTTAAACTCAAAATTTTACCAAATGATCAAATTAAGTTTAAAATATTCATTATGACATACTAATCCACCATTTTACATTCTAATATCATTTAATAAATTTCAGGGCGTTGCATAAACCCTTCAAGTCGATGCAACTTTTAGGCATTTAATCCGTAACAATACGTGTCCATCTTTCCATCACTTTCTCCACATGGGAGACAGCTAAAAAAACATTTTCTTCACTTCAAAAGAATCGTTATTGAGGATGCAATTTGATTTCCAATTTTTATCAATTTCTATATAATATGATTAAAAAAAGATTTTCACGATAACATGTGAAAGAGTATATATATCATACTATCGAGAGAACAGTTAGATAACATCAAGATTATATTAGGCTAAAAAGGTATAATAATTCAACAAAATTTTAAAATGAAGATAATCATAAAGTTGCATGCCTTATGAATAAAATGATAATCTATAAATAATTTACTCAAAACCTTCTGCCCTTCTTTCTTCATTATATATAGGGGACTTTTACGGTGGATATCGAAAAGTTAATTATTGATGAAGATTTATTTTTTAATCATTAACTATGTAAAAATAATAATTTTGACGAAAATCAATAGTTAAAAATAGTTTTTTTTTTTTTTCGACGGAGGTCTCCACCGTAAAAGGACCCTCCTTCCTTATTTCATGTTCTAAAAAAGTAAAATCTATCATCCTAGACTGTTCCTGCCTCTTGTTCATGAACCTTTCGAAGAAATTGAGGAACGAAAAGAGTGATTTGATAGCATGAAGGATAGAACGTCTTCAAGAAGGTTTTTCTTTTCTTTCTCTTTATTCTAAGAATGTTTGAGAAATTAAGAAAATTGTATTGACAATTAACGAAGTCTATTATTTCAGACATAAGTAGGAATGTCAATTAATTAATTCTAAGCCATACGTTTTTCAGAGACAATCTAATACCTTTGTTGTGGAAACAAACTCTTACAAGAGATCAAGTCGGTTTAGAGTCGTATTGTGTGAAGTCAAGAGGAGTAATTCAACTCATCAACTCATCAACATACTCAATCAAAGTATAATCGATGGAAAGCGAAAATAAAAAATTAGAAATGGTTAATTGCAGAATTCCCTTGATACGAAAATATAACAAACATCGTCAGTACGAGCTTGAAAAATGACAGCTTTAATATCATAGATAATAGAAGCTTTTAGGGAATTCGTGCCTAATGTTTGAAAATGTAAACCATTTACCCGTCCAAGTCAACGATCTCATTTGAAGTGCATATATAAATATATATATATATGTTACTTACTAGATAAAAGGTTGATTATTCGATTTTCCCAGTATTATTCTTGCAACTGGCGAATAAAATGAAGGAAAAATTCACATGATTCCGATATTTGTGGGGTCAGACTCTCTTGTAAGATATATTGTATACAACGATTTTCCCAGTATTATTCTTGCATCCTTGTATACAATATATCTAGCTAGTTGCAAGAACATATATTTGTACGCACATTTTTTTTAGACTCTTGGCCTTAAATTACGCATGCAATTTCCTTAAATTTGACCTTTTGGAAATTAGACGCTTGTGCAAGGAATATTCAAGTGCAAAGGCGAGAATGGCGCAAAAATTGTACAAAGGGAGCCGCCTTAAAAACACCACGTTTAAGTAATTGATTAGCAAAAGTTTGGTTGGTACTTCTGACATGTCAAATGTGTTGCCACATACATATGGGATAGTTTTACACTGTAATATATGATATCTTTAGTTAAAACTAAGATCGTCAAGCATATTATAAATTGCTTTAATGTGCCCCATTTAATTGAATTCCCCTTCAATTGAGGATTTGAATTTGATATTGCATTAGGATTTGGATTAGATTTAAAAAACTTTTATTGAACTGAGATTTTTTGTCTTCGGATGAAGCGCACGTGTGATTTAACAAGGAGCTAGTGAAAATAAGACACACTGCAATAATTTGAAAAGTTCATGTAATAAATGGTCAAAATCAAAAGTTTGGGGAGTAAGTTATTAAAAATAAAATTAAAAAAATTGAGACAATAGACCTAAAATCCTTAAAATAAACACCAAATAAAGAAGTAACTAAAGATTTAGTATGCATGGAAAAAAAATTACCATATGGATAAAGGGAATCCAAGCTAAGAGCATCATAGAGCTCTTTACAATTACCTTCAAAACAAATCCAGCCAACCGTTAGCAAATGGCCAGCCGAACTACACGAAGAATAGGTAGTAATTAAGCTTCCAAAGCAACACTCAACAGAAAATGAACCCATCCAAACGACCAACGAAGAGTTCTAGCTACTGTACTTCCCATAGAATATAGTCGAATTTTAGCATTTGAAAAAATAAAAAACTCTCTAGTAAAATAAACTATTTGCAGTGTTAATTTATATATATATATATATATAGTATTAGATGATGAATTTGACACCAAATATACCATATCTAAATAATTGAAAAATGCTCAGTTTATGAATAAATTCACAAATTTTTCAATTGAAAAGTCCTCTTAATTCAATCTAATGACTAATCTATCATGTGATAATTAATTGAGGTTAAAAGGACGAGTTCATAAATTCAGCGAACAATTCCAGGGCCGGCTCAAGGCTAAGGCCACTAGACCTTTGCCTCAGGCTACCAATGAACCAAGGCCCCATCTTTGATATTCCTTTTTAGTCTATACCAAATGTCTTGAAAATCTAATGAACTAAACCGTTTATCTCTTCCTACTTTTAAGGTTATATTTTACTAAACCTTTCTAAATTTTTGCTATATATTTGATTCCTTTTTCTTTAAAAAAGCCTCCCTTATTGCTAGTTTATTTTCTACTGTTAAGATCTGATACTTTTTATTTTGCTCTAACTAATCGATTTCTTCCCCTCAAAAGAAATACAATCTTACAAAAACTTTTATGCCAGAAAAAGACAATAAATATTAAGGTTAATGAGACAAATGACCTAACTATGTTTATTGAATTAAAATATGACTTTAATTTATAAATATTCTATACATATCCCAAAATAATATCATTAAAATAACTACTATATAATTATATCGTACAAAATATAATATAATTAAAATAATTACTATGTTATTAAAGACATTTTTAAAATATTTTGAATATTTTGTTAAATTTCAATTTTATGATATTAATTTGGTCATCTACTATAATTTTTTTAAAATATTAAGCATCAATCCATGTTTTCTCCCATTTGCTACTTAAATATTTCCTTGCTGATCCATTTCCAACAACAATACTTTCTTAATACCTGGTTCCCCATTTCTTCCATCTCAAGCGTCCGTTCCCATACAAGTTGAAGAATTTTAGTCAAACCGTTTGATAATTTTACGGTTCTATTGTTATTAATTTCATTATTTTTTATCAGTTTCATATTATGTTTTTATCTATTTTTCTAGGTTTTTGGATAGAAATTTTGTTGTTTTTAGAAGTTTTTTTTTTTTTTTTAACTTTTATGTCTAATTGATAATTTGTGTATAATTTTATTTTTTACTTTTATGCCTAATTGATAATCTGTGTATAATATTAGTCTACCGATCCGGGAGTGAGGAATCTGAATAAAAGGAAAAAAAAAAAAACAGAAAAATAGCCACATGAATCGAAATTGGAAAAGAAGCTCCAGATTAGTTTCTAACTAGAAGTAAAGGAGGTGAAAATATAAGTTGGCATTGTTTTTTACTTTTACTATTTCTATGAGAAACTACAAAATATACCATTTCTTAGGAATATAAAAACATAATTGATCATAAGTATTTTAGGGTTAAGATGAGGCAAACATTAGTTATGTAATGGTATTTTGACCTTTTTAATTCGAAAAAATAATATGAATTAAAAGAAAGAAAAAAGGTGGTAAAACACAATAGTGGTAGTGAAACAGGTATGTCTCCCAATTTACTAGCCTTAGGGTTTAGTAACCAAAACAGCCAATTTTTAGCCAACTCTTCGACCTCAAAGATGCTGCTCAAGGTCTGCCAACATTTCATTTAGTGGCATATGTTCCTTTACTATGACGGACGAATGGTAGTTCAACATTTTGGAGGACTAATGTTGCCGTGCGTTTGGCCCCTTTCTCTACGCATGCCAGTTGTCCCGCGGACTTTTTGCTTTGAGGGCTTTCGCCCCTAATGTTGCAGAGATGTGGGGGGTGGCAGGGTTGTTAGGTTCTGGAGGGGATGGCAATGATGTGTTGGCTTCCATTGGCGGGCTGTCTCTGGGAGCACTTTAGTGCAAGGGCTTTTGTTTTAGTGATGCAGCGCCTATTCTAGTAGAGGTCGGACCTTTTTTTGGTGGTGGCAATGGTAGTGTGAGGCTGATGTTGTAATGTTCGAAAAAATCTAAGTAATTAATAAGTATAATTAATTAAAGATTTTTCTATAACTACACCATTAAGTTCGTAAGAAGCACAAATTGAAAGCTTATGAGCACATGTTCGGTATTATACAATACTGTTATACACCAAGTAATGCTCCAAAGTTATGTTAGAATTTAAATACTGGCATTGAAATTTTTCTAGAAATATCATGTATGATCCTTGTGATTGAAGGATTTATGGAATTAATAGAAATATTCTAAAATTATATAGTAAATATTAAAGTTAAATTTATTTTTTTGTGATCAAATAATTTGATTGATAATTTTTACCACAATTTAAGATGGAAGAAATTTTCATCTGTAAATAGCTTGAGAATTTAAATTATAAGATTTTTTAAGTACAGTATAGTGTTAGAAAGTGTACAAAGAAACACTATAATACATGATAAATTCTCAATTACCTATTAGTTAAAAATCAGAGTTACGCAATTAGCATTTTTGGTGAAAAATGCTATCCGAGTTTGGAATGAACACTGTCAAAGATATGTTAATACCAAGTTAGAGTGCCAAAAAATATCAATTTTATGTCTACATGGTTTAGGAGTTTTTTAAAATTAGAAACAATTTAATTTTAATACGTGATTTAAAGTTTTTCGACATTAACTTATACTGATATTAGCTTTAGACTGTGTTGAGCAAAATTGACTAAACTGAAAGTCTCCAGCAGCCAATTAGTTTCCCTCACCCAAATGAAACTTTATCTATATTCCATAATTTATAGGACCTTGTGGATAAACTGATGGGATAAACAAACAAAAGGTGTGACATTAATAGTGCAAGATATGATGCAAAGAATGGTGAGCATTTAATGCAAATATTGCTCTCTTTTTTCTCCATATTGTGGTGCCAGCTTTAGTGAAATATTAACAAAGTTTTGTTCCAATTTTGGCATCCCCGACACATTCTAAGTAAGGTTTAGAAATTAAGCAAAAAGTTAACCAAGATTAGGAAAATGACTTTAAATAAGTGCCTCCACATCAAGAGCCCATTTTTCTTCCTTTTTCTTCGCAACACTAGCTTGTTTTCTCTCATTCTTTTCCATTTTCTCCATAGAAGAACCGGTTTCCTCTTGCCATTTCATTCAAAATTTCTCTCCCGCCCATTAAACATTACTAGCTGAAAATCAAAAACTAAGGGGATGACCTTGGAGGAATCTCTCAAGAGTAGATCATCAAAAGTAAGTATCTTAACTTCTCTTTTTAAAGATAAGCAAATGGGTTATGGTTTTATTTTAAGCGTTGTTGACATGTACTAATTTCTATTTATGTTTATGTTGTAGTTGTAGTTTTTGTGAGTTTTTATTCATATAGTGTGACGACCCGCCTTTTTAGGCAGTCACTTTACTTTCTTAAACATCGTTCTTAAACAGTAATCTTGCTTGCTTAGTAAGAAAAATACTGAAATTTTTTTTTTCTTTAAACAAACGTACGTAAAAAAATTTTGCGACTTCTGTCGCCATTCAAGTTGAGTCACTATTCAACACTTGATTTTAAAACCATTTCAAATCGTTTCTTAAAAATTAATAAAAAATATTTATTAAATCATAGCTTAAAACTTCACTTTATAATTATGTAAAATAGTTCGTCAACTGTATCTTAAAACTTTGAAAACATTTCTTAAAACTCTGATTTTCTTAAAACTTTAAAAACACTATATTAAATAGTAGAAAATATTTCTTTTGAACAGCGAAAACTTACTATGGTGGTATCCATACCCAAATCTTCGCATCTGTCCTCCGCATCACCCAGCTCTTCTAACGGTCCTACTGGTTGCCCACAAAACTTCCTACAACATGAAGAAACTTTTAATAAACTTTCACTTAGTAAGTTTAAACATATTCTTACAAATACTTTTAAACATGCTTTAAAAACTCTTCTCATAAACACCTTTCTCTTAAAACATTTTTCATAAAGCATTTCTGAAAGCGTTTTACGTAAACATTTTTCTTAAACATTTTTGAAACGTTTTGCATAAACATTTTTCATAAAACATTTCTTGAATGTTTTTCTTAAAACGTCCTTCATAAACCTTTTCTTGAAAACATAAAAATGTTTTTCATAAGAACTTAACATAAAACATCTCTCAAAATGCCTTTAATAACATAACATATAAATATTTCATAAAAAGAATTCAAGCAAAATCAAAATGCATAATTTCATTTATGCTCAATTATGAACTTCTATTTATGAGCGTCTTATGAACATTCTTTTTTTTTTCTTTTTATCTTTGTCCCTTAACTTTTCTTATCTTATTTTAACTTTCCATCATTTGTTCCTTAACTTTCTTTATCTTACTTTAGTGTTCGTACCAACATCATTAATGATGAGATCATAAACATGATGCTTCCCTTGTGGAAGACTTGAGACCATCAAACACCGAGGTCATATACCTCACATCTAGGAGGTCAAACTTTAACTTTACTTGTGTAGCTCACATCTAGGAGGTCATAACTTGGACTTTACTTTCAGTACCTCACAACAAGGAGGCTGGTACGACATTTTCTTTTTATTATCTTTACTTTACCTTCTTTTTAATGTTATTGAGCATATCAAATGCTAACACATTATATGCAAACACATTAGCAAATCATAACTTGTACTGTAAAACTTATTATATAATAAATGCAGTATAAAACTTATAACTTAAACTGGAAAACCTTATGCATTAATAAAATGCAAAACATACTTTAAACATAATTATTGCAATTACATTGCAAACTTTTACTTGATCTTCAAAAACTTTATGCATATTAAATACAATCATACTTTAAACATAATAGTTGCAAATACATTGCAAACCTTGATTTAAACTTTAAAACCTCTTGCAAAACAAATGCAAACATTCTTTAAAAACAATTTGCATAAAAATGGCAAACACATTTGCAAACATAATATAAGCATTTGAAAACCAATTACTTCATGTTGAAGGTGAGGTTTGAACTTACTTGGACTACGGTCTAGCGTTCTCTATTCTGTTCCTATCCCATTCTTTTCCTTCCATTAGTCGGCTTCTATGTCCTGATCATACGACACCCGATTTATTAGTTAACTTTCTTTTTATCAATCTACTCGATTGATAATAAAACCTAAACATTAAACATTTATTCCTTTTTATTCATAACTTGATATACTATCGGTTTACCCTTCTCTTAACTTTGTACCCCGTGGCTTTTAACTTCGTAACCCACCAGGTTACCGTACCCTTTACTTAACTCCGTAACCTATCGGATTATCACTCTTTTTACTTATCTCTATAACCCATCGGGTTATCTTTTCTTTCACTTGAACATCCCTGATTAAATTTCCTGTCTCACGTGATGGTTTCATTAGTTAATGCATTACAGAACATTTTCCATCCAAGAACGTTATGCTAAATTGGAGTATTAGACTCCGTTCTAGCTGTTTTCTTAAAATGACGATTTTATCTCTAACGGGTTTTTCGTCCATTTCGTAACTTTATAAAACTTACTGCTTAACTTTGTTGTTTCATTACCTACATATTACTGAAAAATTCCCACTAAGGAACATTTCCCAACATTGGGTGTTTCGGATCCGTTTTGGCGATTTTCATAAAATGACCATTTTGCCCTTAATCTCTTTTTCTTTCATTCTTTCCTTGCCTAAACTTTAATTTCTTAAAAACTTAGCATCTATGATACTTACTGCCTACAGCAATGTAGGAAACCAACGTTCCCTAGTGAAAACCTAATTTTCACACAATTTTACAGTTTTGGTCCGAAACACAAAAATATTTACATTTTTGCCCCTGGAACCAAAAATAATCTTTTTAAACCATTAGTCCCCATTTTTCAAGAGAATCAAATTTTCTTAAAGTACCTTACCTAAATTCTTCTTGTAAAAGGACGTTTTTGCCCCTTAAATAATTTTTTCTAACTTTAACAAATTTGTAAAATTCATAACTTATCAACCAAGCAGAATTTTGGAAAACTTGCTCACGTAATGCTAACAGTTTTGATGAGTTCTACAACTTTCTTGTTTTGACTTTCCCCAATTTCCAATGTTAAGATGGACTTTTTGGCTGATTTTTAAATCTTCTAAACTTTCATAAAACTTTACAATTTAGTCCTTTTGGAATTTCACAAAACTTTGTTCACGAAAGTTGTTTCTCTCACTGTGTTGACAATTCCAGACCTTACTTGGAATATAAATTGGACTCTAGGGCCCTCTAGACCATCACTTCTTGAAAACTAGCTAAACTTTGCAATTTTAGCAATTTCCATTTTTAAATGCAAAATTCCTACTTTCTTTCTTTCTTTCATCATCTCCATCATCATAAAACATAAATCAATCATGCCATATTGTCCATTTTACATGCCATAGCCAATAACTTTTATCAAACACTTGGTATGCATAAGACAATACAAATTTTAACATAGCTTGTAAGGCTAGAACATTACCTAATCATTCCCAAGTGTTTGCTCCCACCTTTTGGCACTTAAAGGCTTCCAAATCCCCTTGACATCAAGCCTATACCTTACCATAAAAACTCCATCAAAACTTGAACAAAAACCCTAGAATACTTAGGGTAAAATTTGGATTTTACCTTAAAATTTGTGAAATCCTTGAGCTTTTAGCCTTCAACTTGCTTTAAACATGACTTGGAGCTGGGAATTCATCAAAATTTTTTGAGAAAGAATTGCTTTAGGGTGGCCTTTTTTTGGGTGGAAGAAATGGAGACTTTTTGGTTTCTTTTCTTTCTTTTTCTTTCTTTCTTTCTTTTTCTTTCTTTCTTTCTTTCCTTCCTTTTTACATTCTCTTCTCTTTTCTTCTTTTTTTTTTCATGCATTATGGAAACCAACCTTTGGTTCCTTTCCTCCAAAAACAAATGATATATATATATATATATATATAACTTGATTTTTAAACTAAATTTGATGACTCATCACCATGAGTCATCACTTATCAACATTTGTGATAAAAAAAATAGGCAATTTGGCATGGTGGGATTGAGCCACATCAAGATGTGTGGTGGCCTAATCAAATTTAGCAAGGTGTCTCCTTTTTTTTTACACAGTATATTTTTATACTGATAGTATTTTTCTTATATCGTCGGTATTATTTTCCATATAATTCATGAGGTCTCACAGCCTTTCATACTTATTTACATCCATCATATAATGAAATTCCAACATTATCTAAGTTTGTACAGTCTAAATTTATGCTGACAGTATTTTTCTTATACTATCGGTATATTTTCTATACTGCTAAAGCATTTCTTATTCATCCATATTCTCTAAACAGTATTATTTCTATACTACTTTAACTTAAATAGTCTAATTTTTATACTGCTTAACCTTAAATAGTCCAATTCCTACACTGTGATACTTTTGCAGTGTAATTTTTATACTATATAACTTTATCAGTGTACTTTCTTACACTGCATTATTTTAATATTGTATAATTTTTCATATTATTATACAATATTAGTCCTTTAACTATATTTTTGTCTTAATATAATCCTTAAATTACTGTATTTTTAATGGCTCAAAATGCTCGGGTGTTACATATAGTTTGATATTATGCACGATGGGTATGAAAGGGTTTAGATCTAGGTTATGTTTTACGTTTTTAAAAGTGTTTTTTTATTTTCTTTAACTTAAAAATAGAAACCTTTGAGATCAACTATAATGTATTTTTAAGACGTAGGAATTTTTAAGTCATAACAACACAAGTGACTTTGTGTAAGAAACTGAGATCTCAACTACAAATGATATTTTAGACGTTTTTTTTATAGTTGTCCTACTTAGTGTTGTAAGAAGGTGTTGCAATACATTTATGTAACACCAGTAGCACAGATTCCAAAACTACCTAGTTTTTAGTTTTCAAAGTTTAAATACTTATTTTAACGTCTCCCAAGATTGTCCTTGAAACTGCAAAGCAATATATGGTCGTTATGGGTCTATTTCTATTAAGTGTCGTATGGAGATGTTGCGACACAATTATACAACACCTATAAAGCAGATCTTAAAACTACCTAATTATTTAAAAAGTTAAATCTATTAGTTTATTGTATCCTTAAGGTTTTTGTGTAAATTATAATACAATTGGTAATAATTTCTAGAACTTTTTCATTACATGCTGCATGTGATGTTGCAACATGGGTTGCAACATCAATGGTGCAAACTACAAACTACCCAAATTTAATTCTAAAAGTTTAGATGCTTGGTTTATTGCTTCCTCAAGCCACTATAGCAACTGCCAATCAAATCCACCATTGTTTAAACACGGTTTTGATAGATGTCGTATGCAATGTTGCAACACTAAGTTGCAACATCAGTAGTATGGATCATATATCAACTCGATTTTGAATTCCAAAAGTTAAAATGTATAGTTTATTGTATGACAAAATCATTTTAGCAATTGCAGTGCAGTTGGGATTGATTCCAAAACTGTTTGTGCTAGATGTTTCATGAGATGTTGCAACACCAATAGTGCAGTTTATGTTTTTGGGTAAAATGACCATCAAAAATTTTGAATCACAATTTTTGTAAAATATGAAAGTTTCAAGTCTCGATTAGATCAAGAACTTTCGTGAAGAAAACTTTTAAAGATTCTACATCTAAAGAGGACTTTTAGATATATTTATAGAATGATTAATCGGTAAAGTTTATAAATCACTGTAAAAGGTAATATTAAAGATAGGAAAAGAATTTTAGAAAACACAGAAGTTTTAATCCTCAACAAAATAAGGAACTACTGTAAAGGAAATTTTTATTAAAACTATCTAACATATGGTTTACGGTGGCTTTTAAAACTAAAAAAAAGATGTATGTTCAAACTTAATTTCAAAACAAAACACATGTTTAGCGATAGGATCACTATTTATGAATGACAAAAGAATTGTAGCACCTATAAAGCTGTATGAGTCTTCAATTTACAATCTTATCAAAATTTAGACTTCAATTTAAGATATGGTATTCAATCAAGTTTTACATATAAAGTTTTCAATGGATTTCAAAGAAACTAGATATCAAAGGAAATATAAGTTGTTAATCGCTATGATAGCAATTACAAGTCCAACGCCCATATATGTTTAGGAGCAATTATCAGTATTCAAATCTTCCAATAGTTAGTGTTCCAAAATCATAAAAGGCTTTTAATTCCAGAAGGCCATATTGAGCCTAATGAATTGAATAGCAACTAGACATGGGCTTATAGGCCTAACAGTACTATTCTATTCAAATGAACCTTTAAGTATAATAATGAGCCCAATATAAGTAATGAGAAAGATTAGTAAGTCAAGTTATAAGAAGAAAATAATTAATTAATTACCAAATTAATTAATTGATTATCAATGTTATCATGATTTAATTAAAGGCAATTAAGGAAAATAAGTTGACAAGAATTATAAGTTAAGAGGATTAAAATTAATTAATTCATTTGACTACTTAAATAGCCAGCCAATTAATAAAGGGAGCTTTTAAGAAAAGATTTAATTTCTTCTTATTTTATATGCTAAACTAATTAGCAAAGTATAAATTAAGCTCACACTCTTACTGGGTTTTTTTCTCAAACTCTAGGGGCAGTGAATAAGTACGTGGTGAGTTTAGCAGATCCTATCTATAGAAACCAAGTAAGTCAGAATCTCGCCTATAGTATGAAATTTATGATTTTCAATTTAAAGTGTTTACATGATTTTATGAAAATCATGAAAATGCATGATTAGAATTATGCCATGTTATGATATGTTAGGACTTGCCAAGCTTATGTTATGCAATGTATTGTATGTGATGTCTGCTACATAAAATTATATCGCATATTCACCTTTTTGTTATAAAATAGTTATGATTTATGTTATGTGATGATATATAGTAACATGCCATATTGCATACACACAATACGAAAAGTGTAATAAGATAAGATAAGTTAAGTAAAGAGTGTCGTACCAACCTCCCGACCTACGGAAAAGATCAAGACCTCTCGACCTACGAGGAGGCTTCCAATTTAGTTTATTTTATGGTCTAAGGTCATTGAGGACCTTACAATCTCTACTTCCTGATGATCGCGTGTAACGAGTACATACACATAGGTCATTCAGTAAGAAAAGTTAGATATATAGAACTTGTTCATAAGAAAGCATAATCAGCTCATGCATGTTTTTGTAAATGTTTTAAACTTGTTTTTGTAAGGATATGTTTCTTACTTGCTGAACGAAAGCTCACTCAGATATGTTCATGTTGTAGGTGCGTAACATTTTAGCAACTTGTGAGGGATATTACGAGCAGTGGATGGATAGTAGAGATGAGTATGGATACCACATACAAAAGTATCTTGTGCGATAGTTTTAAAATGAATATTGTTGCATAAGTGGTTTTATACAAGTATGATATAAAAATGAGAATTGTAATTTTATAATCTCAATCTCGGTTATTTTAGACTAATAAGTTGTAATATACTTATATTAAAAGTTTAAATAAATAAATTATAATAATAAATAGTATTAGAAATGTTTAAAAAAGTTATTTTAATTAAGAAATTGTTTTAAAGAAATTAATTTAAATAATAAGTATTATGTAAAAAAAAATTCTAGAAATTCGGTATTTCATGATAAATTAAGATTAATGATCCGATTATGTAGTTAAGTAATAGCTACATTGGTAGGGTCATTATAGGTGCCCCTTCTCCTCCTTTGAAAGGTCTCTGCTCCTCTACAGATTTGCCTTTCCTCATCGCTGGTGTTGTGGTGGGGGTATGGTGCCATTTGGGTTTCGTGCAAGGCCAATAAGTGTGAGTGTTGTTTGTTTTATTCAATAAAATTGTTGTTATATTCACCTCATTGGTGTTGTTTTTTACTATTATGTTTTAGTGTTATTTATAAAATAACGAAGATGGTTTCCTCACTCTCTGATTGTGTTTGTGTGTCCAATCGCAAGATAGTTCATCGTAGTGTTGTGAATGACCTTTGTGTATTGGGTCTCTTAGTCTTTATTGATTGGAATTCTCTATCAATCATAGAGATATTGTTGAAAAAGCTTTTTGTGTACTCGATTGTTGGTGCACCTTTTTGGTTTCCTATTATTGAAACTTGGTGCATATTTAATCCCTTGGTGCATTTCATTAGAACTTACTAGTAAAACTAGTTTGTAGTCAGGTTAGGTTTTCTTGTATTTCGAGATCATTTATGTATGAATTAGTATGTTGTAGACGTTGGATCTACAATCAAATACAAAATTTTTTAATTCAGTTTAATGTATTCCTCTTAATGGATTTAGGCCCTTAAATCACCATTATTAGGATCTATTTAGCTTCAAAGAAAACTTAATAGACTAATTGCGAAAAGTAATTTAAAAACTAAGCCAAATGAAATGAAGCAATACTGAAAAGATAAATGATACCACACATGCAGATTTATAGTGGTTCACTCTATAAAAAGAGAGCTACATCCACTGTTCTTTACTATTTATGAATTCAAGATGTTACAGATTACAAACATGATAATGAGAACAAGGAGAAATTTAGACAGAGTTTCTGTATATCATTTTTTGTGCATCTAAGAATGAAGACCACATCCCTTTATATAGAAGATGAGGAAAAGTCATGATTACTAACTGACAGAGTGGGGATGATAATGCTTTAAGTAACCACAGTATTGGGACACGTGTTGGTCTATGATAGGCTGCTAGAACAGGCTCTCCCCATATCTCAAGTTCGTGAATGGACATATAATCGTCAGATTATGTGAATCGATCCCGTTGGGTTGACACTTGAAAGATAAAGCTTGCAATATAAAAGGTTATCTACATACATGATTAGTTTGCAACTGATCGAATCGATCAAAAACTCAATCTGATAATACGCTAGATAACTATGCTTCTCTTATCGATCAATTTCCAGTCAATCGATATCGTTGGGCTCGACTCGCTTCAACCATAACTCTAAAATTTCATTTTGGGCCTTAATAGACAATTTGGGGCTAGCCAAATCATACCCCAACAATTAGCCCCCCACTCTTTTGTCGATTTAATCGACCATAAGAGTGAACAAATTTTAAGCTTTAGTTTGATGACATGTCATCCTGGTCAAAAGTTCACGTTCACACTAGAATCATCACCCTTCCTTAAGAAATTATGATACTCAACTACCTACAACACGTGCCACAATGTAATTGGAAGGCCCCAAAATGTCTCTATAATGCTGACATATGCGCCTGAATCAAAAAGATACTGTCTCAATTTGAACAGGAATTCAAAAGAAAGCAAAATTTATCCATCGGATCAGCTTTTCATAAACCAATCGTAGCCTTTGATCAAACTTCTTCGGACACAATATAAACCCATTTTCTTTATCTATCCATTTCATACAGTCCTCTTTGAACCTAGGGCGATTTTCCTCCATTTTCTTAAGCTTTCCAGAGACTACTAGGCAAGATTTTTCTACTTTCTATTGATTTTCTTTTCATAGGTTTGTTTCCTTTGTGATTTCGAATGTTTTAGTGCCATTTTCAACTCATTTTCCAAGAAAATCGACAATTTATTTGTTTATTTGGCTCTCACGAGTTTAGAACCATTAAGAACTCTTCGAAACTTTTTAGATCTAAAAATTTTTAGCCCTCAGATTTTCAAAACGCTAGATTTCCTTTTAAGAATTAGTTTTTATAAAGATGTCAAAGGCTATAGATATTAGTTCAAGTTTGAGTGGGGGTGGCAACCCATGGTCTAGTGGCGACGATAGGGAAATCGATGAGTGGATTAGAGAACAATCCAAAATCGAATGGAATTCTAGAATCGGCGATGCCAAGACCAGCAAAGAAATAGAAAAGGACCCAATGGAAAAGAGGGACAGATTTGTGAGTCCGTCGAGTCAAACTGAACAAATCAAAATTCTCGAGAAGAGAAAATACATTTCACCAACAAAGGGTGTTTCCTTCTTTTTAAAAAACCCAAAATCGATTCTAACTTAGGGGGATTTGTCAACAATCAAGACAAGGCATGGGATCCCACCTTCTGTCAACATCCGCTTTCCATATCTAGATGAGCGAGCAGATACCCAAAACGACAACTGGTTATGCGTATATAGTATGTGGTTTAAACTCAGACCTCGATTGCCCATCCTACAATTCATGCTCAAAATTGTTAGTCATTATGATATCTCTATAACACAACTCATGCCGAATGGGAGAGGCTATAGATCTTCCTTATAGTACTGATCGAAGAAGCTGGCATCGATTTTGATCTCCATGATTTCCTTCGATGCTATTATCTAAAGCCGAACAATAAATACAGAGGGCGCTTTTACTTTGTATACTGACAATCAAAGCAACTCATCTCTGATTTTATTGACACAGATAGACATTGGGAAAAGAAATATTTCTTCATGTCGATTAACTGCGACTCGCTCGAACTGACAACTTGATTCTCGTTCCCATTCATGTTATATTAGTAAGTGTCGATACTTGTATTTTTTTTTAAGCAGAAGTTCCAATTGATCCTTAGCATTTTGTCTCTTTACAGATTACGAGCTAAGTCATCCAACCCCCATTGGTGAAAGTTTTCATCCAAGGCTCGAAGCTCTGCTCACGTTGAAGGGATAGACTTAGACTGAAATCTCTTATCTCGATCGACTTAGAAAGTCATCAATTTGGAAGAGGCTTAGAGAAATACCAACAAATATTCCTATTCACTTTCCAAAATGAGTTGATTAGGTCCTTATATATCGCGGTGCACTTCAGTAGTTGTACGGTCTGTCAAAATTCATTACTTCTCTCACTAACGAATACGCTCTTCTCACAGACGTTGCACTATCATCAATGAAGATCTTGTTACCTTCGTTCGATGATGCCATGAAGAGGAAGGTTGCCGCGAGGGCTGTAGCAAAAAGAAAAAGAGGGGTGACACTAGCGAATCCTCAATCCAAGAAAAATTGACTCCCCTAATCAATACTTCTAATTTCCCTCTGCCACCTCCATTCGACATTCAGCTCCAGCATTGAAGAAAAGAAAAGCTATAAAGCCATCTGCCGTTATCGAAGACATCGAAGCGAGGGTTGCTGATAAAACTCTTAATGTTTCAAAGAACATCAACATCCTTCTGGACAAGGAGGTGGCATTAAAAGCATCGAAGAGCTGCAATTTCACACTAGACGAAGACACTTTTGGTGGGAATTCGTTCTCTTCGCTATGTAACGAATCGACTTTGGCCCTATGACAAGCAAGGCATGAAGTCCTCTTTCGAATCTTTTTTAACTTATCACATTGATTCATACTAAGCCTTTTCCATTATACAAGCCATTCAACTTCATAACATTTTTACGAACAAAGCTGCTTACAAGTATGAGTGACTAATTGTTGGAATAAAATACGAAACGCAGTGGAAGGAACGGATCATTGACAAACAAAAATTTTCCTAAAACTTTGTTCATCGTGAATAGCTATATAATGTTAATTAATAATAGAAGTCTTTGGGAATTTTTACCAACCTTTTTGAAGACTATCAGGGTATCCTATCTTTCCTCTTTGACACCACGATCTTTTAAGCCAAGCCTCCACACCAATGGAAAGACGAGTGAGGGTCAAACTGCAAGAATAAATTAACCTCACACTTTTCTGAATCTGCTATGTACTCAACACATGAGATAGTAGACCTTTTTTTTAAGAGAAGAACTCTCAGTTTTTCTCTCAGTGAAAGTTACGTGAATGATAGATCTCTTAAGATAACTGTTATCTCTCCCTTTTTATATCTAAGTAGTTAGTTATTTTTTAATTAATTTTAAATTTAAAATAACCACCATATCAGATATATGGAAAAGGGATGTACTCTACATTCCTTATCCTTTTGTTATTCTAAAAACAAATCACAAAAAAAAATTCTTTAAACTTTTATTTAAATATATATATATATATATAAAGTTTACATAAAACGTAAACTTTTACGTTTACTTCTCTTTTTTTTTTTTTTTTGAAATTTAAAACGTAAAGTAACTTTACATTATATATATATAATAAAATCTTTTACATATATATATGTATAAGATTTGGTTCAAAACTATATATATATATATATAGATATATATCTAAATTCAAAAAAAATAAATCATATTTATTTAAAATTGGATTTTTAAATTAATTAATTAATTATTTAATTTGTGTCCAAATAGGAAAAGAAAAAAGCTGGTCCCACCACACATGTGTCACACACAAGATTAAAATTATATTCAAATAATCTCATTATTCAAATATTATTAATTAATTAATTTTAAACAAACATATTTAACTAATCTTATTAGTTAAATATAATCAATTAATTAATTAACTAATGATCAGTCAAATTGTGACAACATTTATCACATTACATTTGTGTCACAGAGATCATTTTTTTATGTCACATTAATAATTCAAATGTGAAATAATTAATTCAGAATTCAATAATTTCAAATTAAATTTGTATAGTTTATCCTATGCATTAAATCCAATATAGTGTCATAGAGGTGGCATTGGGGACCTATGGACCTATAACCTAAGCTCTAATAAATTTGACAATTAATCAAACTCTTTAATTAATGTGTCAAATTTATTAGTTTCAGTGTTACTCTACTAAAAACCTGAAACTGAGCTCTTGAGATTATAGTAAAATTACTCAAAGAAAATTAACGAGTAGTCCATTGACATAATCATTGCATATAAGTCAGTCCTTCATAAATAGTTCATAATAAGAGCTAGGTTCAATTTTTGTTACCTCTCTTATTATATCTTTATCATTGAGTTTCAATAATTCTCTAATAAACAGTTAGTTCATAATCTTATTATGAACGAGCGCTCTACTGGTCAAACCTCGAATTATCACTCAAGAAAAATATTTTTGTAACTTCCATAAGGAATGAATGGATTCCATATCTGTATAATATTATTCCCACCCATTTATTACATTATGTTTCCAAGATGTGAAGTTATAATTTGCGTTTAGACAAATCTTACCATACAAGTCAAAAAACATAATGTCATAAATAGGAGTCTAATAAATACTCAGGATTAAGACTGTCAAATATATGATCATCATAGTGATAAATTTGAATACTCTTTTTATAACGGATGATTATTAGAGATTCATAATTTATCTGGTCTAGTTCTATATAATCTCATTATATAAAGTACTTTCAATCCAATGTCTCTACATTAATAGCCCGGATAAGACTATTTCATTCTAAATGAGATTGGACTGTACTTGTAATATTTAATTAAAGGTCCTAAACTTTAGTTAATTATTACGGACTATTTAGATTATTATTTATAAATTTTATCCCTAAGCATATAACACTTATATGCTAAATTTATAGTCACATAAATAATCATGAAATTTTTTTTATGTTTATAAAAGTATTCATAATACATATAAGCAACCAAAATAATTATAAATATCACTTTATTTATTTATAAATGTCACCAAACCATTTCTAGAAATATTAACATAATTATTATTAAAAGAAACATTAAATATTTGTTCAAACAACCTGGAAACAAAAATCAAATTTCTATGAAAACTAGGAATGTAATAAACATTATCCAAGATTAAAAAGTTATTTCTAAAATAAAGTTTAACGACTCCCACTGCTCTTGCTAAAATAACCTCTCCCGTTCCTACTCTCATCGTTTGTTCCTCGTCGGCAAGCTCCCTTGAAGAACTAAGCATCTGCAAAGAAGAAAAAACATCGTTAGTTGCCCCTAAATCAATTATCCAAGGTGAAGTATCATCTTCAATTAAACAAGCTTCTAAAACGAGTAAATTTGATTTACCGTTATTCTTCTTTTCTTTCAGCTCCTAAAGATACTTCTTACAGTTTCTCTTCCAGTGCCCAATTACGCCGTAGTAGAAACATTTTCCTTTGGGTTTCTTTTGATTTGAGTTCTTTTTGTTGTTGTTGCTTTTGTTCTTCTTAGGTTGCCCTCCAGTGCCCACTTCCTTCAGTCCTCTTCCTCTTCTTATTCTTTCAAGTAGAAGAGGAGGGTTGAGCTTCTGCAATATTTGCCTCACCTTCTTTAGTATTTTCTTTTGAAATAGACTTGAAGGTTTGCAGCTCATTAAGCAACTCAGTCATATTATATTTCAGCTTGTCCATGAAATAGTTGCTTTTGAACTGAAGGAACGTAGGGGAGAGGGTTTCCAAAATCATCCCCACCTGTGTGGCTTCATCTATCACTACCCCATTCACCTTTGCCTCATGGAGATAGTTAACCATGTTAAGAACATGTTCTCTGACCGAACCCTGCCTTTATTTTGGCATTCATTACAGCCTTAGTAGCTTCATGGCGTGCCTTTTTAGAAGGTTTGTCAAACATGTCTTGAAGAGACTGTATTATCTCATAAGTAGTTTCTATGCTTTCATGTTTCATTCTAAGCACGTCAGACATGCCAGCCAAAAGGAAGCAGCGAGCCTTGTTGTTTGCCTCGATCCAACAATCATATGCTTCTCATACATTATGAGGGGCATTGGCAGTAGGCAATGGAGGACATTCCTCCTTCAAGACAAACTTGTAATTTTCACAAATTCGTACAATATTCATCAATATGTATAATGTCATAGCTTTTAGGGCACCAAACCCAACACTAATTACAACTGTCAAGGAGCTTGAAGAGAAGCTTGGGAAAGCTAAGTCTGAGAGGGCCGACATGAAGAGGGAGAGAGACGATGCCATTGATGCGTTGGCGAGGTCGAACGAAAAAGTTCTTAATTTGAGTAGTATTCTCCGTCTAGAGGAGGAAAAGGTAAACAACTTGACTAAGGGGATGGAGACAAAGACTCAAGAACTTGAAGAGATTAAGGAGGTACTACTCGATAATTCTTCCATCAAAACAAGGCTTAAGACACTGAAAGAGTTCAAATCAGGTCAGCTTAGTAGCCTTGACATTGACAAGGAAATCACAAAGCTTGAGGAGCTCATGTCTCCTAATGAGTCTGACGTCATGGAAGTCGATGCGAGCGAGGCAGTTTACGAGGAGGCAAGGCCAAGGCTTCCTTAGCTCCTGATTCTTCAAGGATCGAGGCATCGATGGCAAACGAACAGGATGATGTACCCTTGTCTACTTAGGCAGCAAAGGGGGAAAATACCCAAATAGTAAAGTAAATTGCCCAGATGTCTGATATATCAAACCAGTGGACTTCTTTTCTCTTTTTTTGGGAACAATTTTTATTTGTATTGAACAGTTTCTACTTTGATTTATATAACAAATTCTTTGTTTCGTAGAACTGATCATTCGCTTCGTTCCACTGTCTTGATAATATTAATCCCCTTTCGAACTTTAATTCCCTAGGAATAATTGAACTTTGAATTTATCATGCCTTAATACTTACAGAAATCAAGCGACAATTAGAAATGTTTTAATTTTAATCATGCTTGATAAAAATTGGCATAAAGTTTAAACCATTAAGATGGTTTAGCAAACCAAAGTTTTTGGCATTTAAGCCAAATAATGTTAATTCGAATGGAGATTAGATAGTCAAATATTGATAAATCAATCTAGCTTTGGCATAATGAGCCATGAGTGGTGAATAACGATTGACCAAACATTCAATGAGTTGGCCAAGTTTAGGGTTAGGATGGAAAGTCGTGACTGATGGCGAGCCATAAAGATGGCAATTTAGGACTGAACTCAAGACGAGTTAATCGAGTCTGTGATAGAAGGCCGTGAATGGCAAGCGACAAAGATGGCGATTGAGGACCGAACTTGAGATGAGTTGATCAAGTCGAGTGGAGCCATAATTATGACAAGCCACGAAGATGGCAATATAGGATCAAACTTGGGAGTTGATCGAGCCATGAAGATGGCAATATTGTATCGGACTCGAGATGAATTTATCTAGTCCAATGTCAGACTTGGGAGCCATCATAATGGCGAGCCATGAAGATGGCTATATAGGATCAAACTTGGAGCAAGTCAATAGTGAACCTTGAACAAAATGATTGTTATAATAATAACGCAGCTGCACCCATTTATAAGATTCAATCGAAATATAGTTCATTCAACGATATAGCACATTACAATTTTCATGAAATTGAATCGAACGAAGCAAAGTAAATCCAGAAGAATAGAAAATTAGATTTAGCTCATATATAGTACTTCTGTAAATGGTAGGCATTCCAACTTTTGCTGATGATTGACCTATCGAGTTTTGTCCAATTTGTAGACCCCGTCTCAAACAACGGCTCAAATTTGATACGAACCTTCCCAATTAGCCCCTAATTTCACAGCATAGGCTTCCTTGTTTTTTGAAAGACTTTTCAAAGAACAAGTTCCTCTATCTGGAACTTTTTGATTTTGACTTTCTGGTTGTGGTACCTAGTGGCTACTTGTTGGTAACAACCGAGGCAGTAAAGTGCATTCTAACTTTTTCTGTTTATTAGGTCCAGTGTATCCCGCATCATTTCTTCATTCTTTGCTTCATTAAGGAATCAATAGTCGACTTGAAGATCTTGAGCGACAATCTCTGTCGAGATGACTGCTTTAGTTTTGTATATAAGGGAAAATGGGGATTCGCCAATTGCATGCTTGGGAGTCATTTGGTAGGCCCATAACACAATCAGGTGCTCTTCAACCCAGCATCCTTTTCTAGCCTCTAGTTTCTTCCTGAAATTCTTCACGATCGTCAAGTTTTTCACCTCCGCTTGCCCCTCCTCTTGCGAGTACCTGGGTGTAGAGAAGCTAAAAATAACATCCCAGTTGTGGCAAAACTTCTTGAAAGGCACGAATATGAATTGTGAGCTATTGTCAATGATGATTTCCCTCGCTACTCTAAACTAATAGATGATATTTCTCTAAATGAATCTTTCGACATCTTACTCTTTAATATAAGCAAAAGCTTTAGCTTCAACCCATTTAGAAAAATAATCTATAAGGACAAGAAGATACTTAACTTGCCTAAGGGCCGGAGGGAACGGTCCAACCACGTCCATTGAGTACTTCATGAATGGATATGGTAAGCTGACCAAAGAAAGTTCCTCAATAGGTTGATGGATGGCAGGTGCATGGCTCTAGCAACTATCACATTTCTTGGCAAATCTCTCGTAATCGCCTTGCATGGTTGGCCAGTAGAAACCCTACCTTTTGATCTTGTTACATAAGGATCTTCTTCCTAAGTGGTTGCCACATAGCCTTCTTGCCCCTCTTGAATCACTTTCTCAACTTCATCTTCCCTAAGGCAACGGAGATTAGGGCCTACAAAAGATCGCCTATAAACCTTTTCATCAATTAAGCAATATCTTGTAGCTCGGACTTTGATCTTCCTTGTGATCTGCTTATCTTCAGGTAGCAATCCATCACATATGTACATCTCAATAAGAGTTCTCCAATCATCCCTTGGATCCACGTAATTTGCTTCTACCAATTCGATGCTCAGTTGATCGATGCGCTCTAAGGGAATAATTCTTCTTTCATTTACTTCGATCTACTCTGGAGTTTGCCTATCGTGCCACATACTTCACCTTGAATTGATCAAACTAGGACTTGAGCTTGTTTAGTAGCTTTAGGTAAGAGATCATCTTTTCATCTCATGCTTTGTACTTACCTGTAATTTGATTCATGATCATAATGGAATCGCTTTCCACAACATGCTCAGTAGCCCCCAATACTGTGGTAAGTCTCAAGCTAGCAATCATTGCCTCATATTCAGCTTCATTATTTGTGGCCTTGAAACCTAATCGAAAGCTTTGCTCAATTTTTTCGCCCATCGGCGACCGTAAGAGCACTCCTATTCCTGATCCTCTTTCATTACTAGCTCCGTCAACCTGTACAATCCACTCCCTGGGTTCATCGATGTCTACCTTGTATGTTAGTTCGGCAATAAAGTCCACGAACACTTAAGCCTTCAATGCCATTTGAGGTTTGTATTCAATGTCAAACTCGATTAGCTCGACAGCCTATTTTGTTAATCTCCTAGAGACGTTAGGCTTATACAGAATGGTGTGCATCTGGTATGACGTCAGCTTGATGATGGTATGCCTTTGGAAATATGATCAAAGTTTAGGTGCTAAGACGACAAGCGCAAGGGCAAGCTTCTAAACAACTGAATACCTCGTCTCTGCATCCAAGATTGTGTGGCTGATGAAGAAAACAGGCTTTTTGGATCAAATCTTCTTCTCTAACTAATGTCGAACTAACCGCGGTCTCTAAGACTACCAAGTAAAGATAAAGTGGCTTTCCATCTTTGGGTTTTGACAAGATGGTGGCATAGATAAGTACCTTTTTAGTTCCTAGAACGCCTGCTCATATCGTTAGCTCCATTCAAACCTTGTGTTCTTTTTCAGCACTTGGAAAAAAAGGAGGCATTTGTCTAATGAGCGGGCTATGAACCAACTTAGCACTACAACTCATCCGGTAAGCTTTTGGATCTCATGCTTGGTTCTTGGAGATGACATCAATTGGAAAGCTTTAATATGATATGAGTTCGCCTCGATTCCACATTTCTTAACAAGGTATCCCAAGAATATTTCGCTTGCAACTCCAAAGGTGCACTTGTCTGGGTTCAGCTTCATATTTTACTTATGGAGTACCTTGAAGCATTGTTGTAGGTGTTGTACATGGAGGTTGGCCTACAACAATTTCACCAACATATCGTCAATGTAAAATTCCATGCTCTTATTGATTTGCTTTTCAAACATCATATTAACTAGCCTCTGGTATGTGGCTCCTGCATTTTTCAGCCCAAAAGGCATGACTTTGAAATAGAAGATCCCTTGTTCTATGATCAAGGTAGTCTTCTATTGATCTTTAAGGATGTAGGAGAATATAATTGTAACTAGAGAAAGCGTCAAAAAAGCTTAAGACTTCATGGCCAGCTGTTGCATCGATGAGCCGATCAATATGTGGTAGCGGATAGCTGGCTTTAGGGCGGCTTTGTTTAAATCATTAAAATCTATGCACATTCACCACTTTTCATTTTTCTTTGTCATGATTACCACAGTCGCCAGCCAATCAAGATATTATACAGGACAAATAAACCCAGCTTCTAGTAATCTTCTCACCTCATCTTTGACGATGTTGTTTCATTCGATGCCAAGCCTCCTTCTCTTTTGTCGTATAGGCCGATGGTTAAGATTGATGTTAAGCCGATATGAGATTATGCTCAGGTCGATTCTAGGCATATGTCAATAAGACCATGTGAAACAGTCATTATTAGCTTTCAAAAAGTCAATTATGTCAGATTTCACCTCTGGGTCGAGTTGCGAGTCGATGTTCACTGTTCTCTACTTGTCTTTCATATCAATATGGACTTCATCAAGCTACTTTAACATTGACTTGACACAATCTTGATTTCTCGATCCGCTCCATGGTTTTATCTATAATTGCTATAAAGCTGGCTTCTTTTGCTTCATAGCAGTGGTATAATAGCTCCTTGCCATTTTCTGGCTTCCAAGTATTTCTCTAATTCCTCACTTCATTGAGAATTTGTTTTACAGGTGGAAATTCGATAGGACAGCCTTCATCGCATGTATCTAAGGTCACCCAAGGATGATGTTGTATCCCGAAGGACAAGCCATGACTTGGAAACTCGACATCCTATTTTCTCCAACTGTGCAGATGGGCAGCTTAATTTTTCCTGTTGCTGGGGTCGCTTCACCATTAAACCCAACTAGGGTGGTAGTAGACTTCTCAATCTCTTTTTCATCAATGTCCATCTCTTTCAACGTCGAGAGGAACAAAATGTTAGCCAAACTTCCATTATCAACAAGTATTCTCCCAATTTTGCAATTAGCAACGTTAAGTTTGATTACCAAAATATCATCATGACGACCATCAAGCCTGAATGCCTCATTACTTCAAAAGGAGATTGTATGCTCACTGTATTCATCAATCGTTGAATTGGTACTCGCTTGTCTTACTTTCCTTTGGTGAGCCTTCGTTTGGTTAGCAAAATCATAGCTAAAAACAGAGCCTCTGCAAATGGCTTTAATCACTTTCCTCACTGGTGGTAGTGATGATGTCTTCTCTTGAATTTGGCAATCTTTCTGTCCTTACTCTCGATCTAGCCCATAAACCTTTCTCACTCACTCGGACAAGTACTCCTTTAGATGTCCTTTCTTAAGCAACTCTATAATCTCCAACTGTAGAGCCTTGCAATTAACTGCTAAGTGCCTCGTGTCTCGATAAAACTCATAGTACTTTATTTGGTCATTGGATCGACTCAGGGCCATCTTGTTTGGCCACCTGACGTAATCCTTCCCCTCCAACTATGTGCCCAGCTCAGTCGGGGATATGCTTAGGGCATATTTTGGTGGTGACAATAGTCTGCTTTCATATTGTGATTTGTGTTCTTCCTTCTTCCTCTATTCTCTCTTCGGTGGTGTCTTCATTCGTCCTCTTCAATCTGTTCTGGGTTTCCACTGCCTTTCTACCCACCTACTTTGTTCTCTATTCCTTGCGAGTTCTCATTTGCATCTTTCATTCTCCTCTTCTAGATCTATCCACCCCTTTGCTCTATTTAAATCCTCCTGGATGGTCTGAGGGTAATCAGAACAGATACCTGCTCTTAAAAGAGGATTTGTGTAAGAGTCCTTTTTTGAGGGCCTCTCGAGCCGTTCTATCTTTTAGGTCTGAAACCTCAGAAAGAGCCTTGTTGAATCTTTTGATGTATGCTTGCAACGACTCACTTGGACTTTGTATGACTGACCATAAGTCTTTAGTTGTCTTGTTGGTCTTTATGTGTACCGAGTAGGCTTTAACAAAAGAATCTGCCAAGTCCTTGAAGTTATCATCGACCTAGCAAGCAGGTTGCTGAATCATCGAAGCACTGGCTCTTTGTGACTTATGCGAACAGCTTGCACATCATCTCATCTAGAATCAAACTCAGAATGTTCGTCTCACTGATGATGTTCTTATATTGCAGAAGGTGATCCTTTAGGTTTGATGTTCCATCGAAGTGAGAGAACACAAGGTTGCCATACATCAGAGGAATGACTGAAGTAATTTTCTTCGTGATTGGAGTTTCTCGAATGTTCTTCAAGATATCATCTAATGCTGGGGTTTTGTGTTAGACATGTATGCCTTAAGGAGTAAAAATGTAATAAGTTTTTGGAGATATTTTTATCAATAAAGAATTTATTCATTATTTATATACCAAATATTGTCCTCTTTACATTCATATTTATTGAATGTATGTGAAGCAAACAAAAGTCTGAGACTGTCAGTCTAAACCTTAAGAATTGGGCATATGATGGACGGATTATGCGGAAGACACGATTCTTAAGGTGATGGTCTAAATCATAAAATCTGCAATCGAGGGAATAAAGTTGGGCGCTTTATTCATGCAAAGATTGTTATATTGTCTATATCCCTTTTGGGAGATGGTTTGTCTTGACCATCAGAGGTGGACTCCATGAATAGAAACATTGGCACGTTGTCATAGGTGACGATGTGTTGGATCGAGACATAAAGTGAATTGATTTAGATTAATAATTCTGTCTCAGCAAATCGATTCACTTTAGACAATCATTTGTGTTGTATCTGTTGGAAACAAAGTGCACAGCGGAATTTTAAAAAAAAAATTTCATCAGAGTAATTTCCAAAACACAAGTTTGACATGTTATATGTATAAATTAGACAGATGTTACTAACCTCAGTGTGCCAAAGAACCTCCGCAAATTGTGTAGAGAAGTAACGTTCCAGAAGAGCCTCAACCAACTGGTCTTCTTTACTATTCTCTATCCACAACCGGAGTGAGTGTAGGCTCACATGTATAGCTCTTCCACCGGTGACTCTCCTTCCAACCAATAGAGAGAACCCAAAGCTAGTGCTCGTGATTTGTGAACAAAAGCTCTCAGGGAGTTTTTCAGATGCTCACAAGTTCTGTCTTACCTTCCCGATTATTTTTATCTTACGTTCCATTGTCTCACCATTAAAAAACTTACCATCCAAAGATAGTATACCATTCGGTTACACCTATGTATCCAAATGGTTGAGCACTCCAGTTTTCCAATTACAGGACAACGCATATAAGAGGATATCTTTACTCCTAAAGAGGAGCTATGGATTCCATAACTATGAATAACAAGTCTACGCTATCAAGAGTCATGCCTCCAACGTACCGGCATGCATACCACTATAGAGATGTGGGAGTCACCCATTGGTACATCAAAAGACACAAGTCGAGACAACGGGCCCACTATTCATCTCAGGATTAAGATACAATACAAATGACTGTCTAAAGTGAATCGATTTGTCAAGACAAAATTATTAATCCAAATCAATTCACTTTATGTCCCGATCCAACACATCGTCACCTATGACAACGTGCCAATGTTTCTATTCACGAAGTCCAACTCCGATGGTCAAGACAAACCATCTCCCATAAGGGATATAGACAACATAACAATCTTTACATGAATAAAGCGCCCAACTTTATTCCCTCGATTGCGGATCATATGTTTTAGACCGTCACCTTAAGAATCGTGTCTACCACATAATCATCCCATCATATGCCCAATTCTTAAGGTTTAGACTGACAGTCTCAGACTACTGTTTGCTTATCATACATTCAATAAATATGAACGTAAAGAGGACAAGATTTGGTATATATAAATGAATAAATTCTTTATTGATAAAAATGTCTCCAAAAACGTATTACATTTTTACTCCTTAGGGCATACATGTCTAACAGTATCTTAATCCTGAGATGAATAGTAGGCTTGTTGTCTTGGCTTGTGTCTTTTGATGTAACAAAGAATGACACCCACATCTTAATAGTGGGATGCATGCCGGTACATTGGAGGCATGACTTTCGATAGCGTAGACCTATTATTCATAGATATGGAATCCATAACTCTTCTTTAGGAGTAATGATATCCTCTTATATGCGTTATCTTGAAATTAGAAAACTAGAGTGCTCAACCATTTGGATACATAGGTGTAACCGAATGGTATACTATCTTTGGATAGTAAGTTTTTCGATGGTGAGATAATGGAATGTAAGATAAAAATAATCGAGAAGGTAAGAAAGAGCTTGTCCTTAAGCTGATTATGGATTATCAAATGGGGATACGATACACTATGATATGTCAGGGAGACTTAGCTATACGAGCTTCATAATTCTATGTAGTTCGAGAGTGCAGCTCCAAGCTTTTAGTGGAGTAGCGTTGGAGTTGATAATTATGAAATATATATCTAGGATATTGGGTTTTATAATTATCGGGAGCTTGAACTATATAGGTCCATTTGGTCCCCTTTGCTAGCTCATAACATCCTGTAACGACACGGCATGCTTTTCCAATAATTGATAACTTATGTCGGATTTATTAGATTGGTTGAAATTTGGAAGAATCAAATAATTCATGTCTGTTTATCGATTGAATTAATTTTGTGATAAAAAATTAATTCAAGATAAACTTGTTGAATTGTAAGGATCAGATAATTCTTGTCTGTTTATCAGTTGATTTAATTTTTAGATAAATTAGATCAAGATAAACTTGTAGAATTATTAGGAATTGATTTATTTTCTTTGAGATTATCTAGATAAAGTTTTTTTGATCAGATAACTTATCTATTGGGTTATTTGAATTAAAACTGAGACTTTGTCCTATAGAATTTCGAGTGAAAAATAAAAGATTCGTGAGATTTTTTATTCAGCAGTTCGGCCTACCGATGGAAGTGTTTGGCCTGCTAATGGGCCATGTTCGGCCTACCGATAAGGTGGTTCGGCCTACTAATCAGCGAAGGATAAGATCACGTATTTTAACGCAGATCTTATCAGATATTGATCCAAACTTGATTCTATTTCAAGTTTTTGAGACCTAATCTGATAAGGACTGACCCCAGGACCAATCTCTATATAAAGGGAGTAAGTCTTAAGAGTTAGTTAGATCAATTGAGTGATTAAGAGTGATACTCTGCTAGTGAGAATCTGAAAACTCCTTGAGAGCTTTTGTTCACAAATCATGAACACTTACTATGGGTTCTCTCGATTGGTTGGAAGGAGAGTCACCTAATGGAAGAGCTATACGTGTGAGCCCACACTCACTTCGGTCGTGGATAGAGAATAGCAAAGAAGACTAGTTGGTTGAGGCTCTTCTAGAACGTTACTTCTCTTCACGTTTTGCGAGCGTTCTTTAGCAATCAAAGGTTAGTAAGATCTGGTTAATTTATGCATATAGCATGTCAAACTTGTGTTTTGAAAATACTCTGATGTAAAATTTTTAAAATTCCGCTGCGCATACTATTTCCAACATTTTGTTCGTTGCTTTCGAGACTTTCTGATCGATCTTATCTTCTACGAGCTTAGCATTTTATTCAAGCATATCTCTCATCATCTGCTAAATGGACTCGGGAGGTAGCAGGTTCAGTGTTGGAGTGGCTCCGAATCTAGTAGTTGGCTTGTCTGTCCCTTCGTGTTCTTCATTTGCCTCAGGTTATGCTAGTTTAGGTCTAGACAAGCGCTCGTCGTTGTTGTCGTCCTTGCTATAGTGGGTGTTAGTGGCGTTGTAGTTATGGCAGTTGGTCTTGCTGTGATTGTAGTTCCTAGCGTTGGAGTTGAGGTGGTGTACAATGGCCGCATCCTTCGATGGGGTGAAGGAGGATTGTTGTCTAACTAGCTGCGGCATCTGAAACTACGACTGTGTTACCATCCTAATCAGGAATGCTGAATACCCATAATATGAGTAATAGTATGAATATGATGCCATTTGTGAGTTCTGATAACTGATCTGGATCCTCAGAGTTGAGTTCTTGCTATTGAGTTGCTCTAATATCCTGTCGCGTTCCTAGGAACGCACATCTTGCTCTTGAAGAATTTTCTTTAGAGTTTCTGCCTCAGCCATGAAGGCTTCTATTTGCTGGTTCGCTTGGAGAGCAGCTTTAGTTTCTTCGCTTGGAATTTCAGGTGTATGGCGATCATCTGAGTTGTCCGCCATGTCTAGTGGTTGAGCTAGAAGATCCTTGCGTTGGTGATCTGAAGGCCCCATAGTGGACGCCAAACTATAGACGTTGGATCTACAATCGAATGCAAAATATGTTTATTTAGTCTTTTGTGTTCCTTTTAATGGATTTGGGCCCTCAAATTACTGTTATTAGGATTTGTTTAGCTTCAAAGAAAACTTATTAGGCTAATTGCGGAAAGTAATTTAAACACTAAGCCAAATGAAATAAAGCAATACTGAAAAGATAAAGATACCACACAAGCAGATTTATCGTAGTTCACTCTATAGAAAGAGAGCTACGTTCATTGTTCTTCACTATGTATGAATTCAAGATGTTAGAAATTATAAAGATGATAATGAGAATAAGGAGAAATTTTGATAGAGTTTCTATATATCCTTTTTCGTGTATCTACAAATGAAGACCATATCCCTTTATATAGAAGATGAGAAAAAGTCATGATTTCTGACTGATAGAGTGGGGATGATAATGATTTAAGTAACCATAGTAGTGGGACAAGTGTCGGTCCATGATAGGCTGTTAGAATTAGGCTCTCCCCACATCTTAACTTCATGACTGGACATATAACCATCAGATTATATGAATCGATCCTGTCAGATTGACACTTGAAGATATAGCTTGCAACAGAAAAGGTTATCTAAATACACGATTAGTTTGCAACCGATCAAATTGATCCAAGACTCAATCTAATAATATGCTAGATAACGATGCTCCTCTTATCGATCAATTTTGAGTCAATTGATATCGTTGGGCTCGACTCACTTCAACCACAACTCTAAAACCTCATTTTTGGCCTCAATAGATGATTTAAGCCTAGCCAAATCGTACCCCAACATAGTACATTTCCTTAATTTTGAAATACAATTTTACCTTTCAAAAACAACCATTTTTTTATGATTAGGAGTATCATGATCATGTGTTGATAGAATAAGATAATAATAAAATACATTAATACCATAAACTCTGCACTGTCACAAAAATTCTGAATCAATTAGCTATATATCTATTAAGCTAAAAAGATACAAAATATTGATATAAAACTCCAATTCTAATTTTGTGTTTTCGAATAAAAAGTCATAGATTTAAGTATAAAAATATAAATAGTTTTCAAAAGGCCTCTTTGTAAGTTTTTCTTGGGCCTCAAGCCCCTTAAGCTATCCCTGAACAATTCTACAACCCACACACTCTCATTAGGATTAGTGAGACAAATAACTCAGTTATATTTATAGAATTAAATACATTTTCAATATTTAAATATTTTATGTACAACTTAAAATGATGTCATTAAAATAATTACCATATAATTTTATAATATAAAATATGATATCATAATAATAATTACAATATAATTATAGTTATTTTTAAAATATTCTTATAATTGTGTTGAATTTTAATTTCATCGTAATAATCTGACCAATACAATTTTTCCTCTTCATTGTTGCATATAGCTATGTACGATACACATACTCACAAGGAGAATAACGATTTAACCTCATCTTGGGCGGATTATTAGGCCGACATATACCACTCTAAACTCTTCCAATCTTTGTCTTCATTTCCAAATTCCAACACAGTTGAAACTTGAAATTCCAACACAGTTGAAACTTGAAAGGACATCTATTTTCCGCCAAGTCCTCGTACATCTCTACATGGTATGAGGAATAAAATCAAATAAGTATTACTTACTCGAGCAAAATAGAAGTCATAAGGTATTTGAGAGAGTGGTTCAAACTCACGTTATAGCATTGAGAGCTATTATAGTATAAATGTGCTTTATACTATAGAATGTTAGAACTTTACACTATTTGTGGTTCAAACTTAATGGTTTATACCGCTCTTCTAAATATTTTATAAGTATTAACTACGCCCTGTTTGATGACACTTTTAATTTTTCTTTAAAAAAAAAACTCTATATTGCTTTCTTGTTTTTATATTTTTAGATAAAAGAATCATTTTAAGAATAAACAACAAAAACATGTTTGGTAGTGATTTTGTTACATGTTTTATTAAAATATAACAACATTGCGGGCTCATGGGCAGGATGTCCAATAAGGTAGGAGTGATGGATCAGGACTCCTATCAAGGCTGGATAGGCAGGTAAGGACAAGCAATGAGTTAGGGGGACAAGACAGAACTGTTGCTAAGGTCATGCTAGGATGGATATCGAAGTTGGGTAAGCAAGCTAGGATTATCGTCAAGTAGCTGTAGGACAGGCACTATGGTGACATGGTCAAGCTAGTAGGCCAAAATCACTAATAGGGTTTGGGCTGAGACATGTGCCTTTGTCAAGCTAATAGATTACAACCCAACCTAAACTTCAAAAATGGTTTCAAAAATGATCCTGGTAGTAGTCTCAGCCAACCTCGGCTCCTTTCCCAAACTATTGACCTAACCCAACACCCATCCTAATCTAAACTCGACACATCGAACCGACTCTAATACCCAACCCCCAATGGAAGTCTTTGGCTTGTTGGCCAATTCGGCTCCAGTCTTGGCCCAACCTATTTCATGCCTTGACCCATAGGTCCAACCTTGAAAGTAATTCTTGCACATCTGTATAGGTCTTCCTAGCCCACTAGCTTGTACTTGGTTGTGAACCTAACTTGCCAAGCCAACGTTGGCACTGATCCTAACCTTTCAGCCCAAACCCAACACCATTTTCAATCTGTCAATCTGATTCCTACAATGCTTGCAGCACATCGACTAATTCGAGTTTGACCTTGATAGCAATTGCAACCCCACCTAAAATATGATTTCAACTTGTTGACCAACGTATCAACAGTCTCGACTTGTCAACTCATCATAGCACCGATCTTGACACATCAACTCAACCCCAGGCGTCGATTTTTGCCGGTTGATGACCTTAGTTTTAGTGATTACACTACAACAAGCTAAAACTTCTATTTAAAAATATTTTTGGAAAAAAGAAAATTAAAAATAATGTGAAAATAAGGACACTAAACGGTTTGTAAAAAAAAAAAAAACTGTTTAAAATACCATTACTAAACCCTCGTAATGGTCATTTGTCTAATCCGTCCATAGGAGCATGGCATAGCACTCTCGTATTAACAAACTTGGATAATTTAAAAATTCACAATAAATTAAATATGCGCATGTATGAAAGTGGTTAGCATGTTAGATAAATACAGTGTTTTAAAGACATTAATTAAGAAGTCAGGCACATGTGTGATTAGTACACTTGTCAAATCTAAACACGAAAGTGCTAAAATGATATGCTTAATAACAAACATTATAATAAACTTCCGTTTATTCAATTATTCTCTATATATATAAATTGACATCTTACCTTATATACGTTCAACATAAGACAAATAGACATCGAGAACATAACGAAAAAAACAAAAATAAAGCTCAAGCTCTTACTATTTATTTAGATGCAGACCCCATAAATGATAATATTAATAAAAAAAGAAAAGGCCCTAGATCAGGCAAAAAATTAATTGAAAATGCGTTCATAACCGTCCAACCCATTTACTAAAACCAAAATATATGTGAGGCAAGCACGACAGGCATATGATCCTAATTGGAGAATAAAAGTCAATGAAAAAATTTACACTATTTTCTTTTTTTAACTATTACACTATTTATAATTATTTGTTGAAGAATCATTTAAATAACAGCCAAGCTGGCGGGTAAAGTTGGTTCTGGTTGGCAGATTTCACATGCTTCACTTGGCATCATTTAAACACATTTAGCTAAAAGGAAAAAGAGCCTAAAGAAAAAAACGTAAACCAAAAAAGTTGGAACAACAACGAGAAGAAGGAGAGAAGCAGGAGAAGAATCAAGAACCACTTTGAAATATATATATATATATATGTATATGCATGTATATGTATGTATGGCCTACCCTTTATGCCTTTATTTATGATGATCCTATGTTTTGATTGAAAAACTTTCCCAAAAGTTTCTATTTGATTTGATTCTTGGAAAGAAAATAAAGCTTTGATTGAGAGTATCTGGAGTTGAGAAAGCGAAGAACCAAGCTCTTCTCTCTCTTTCTGTCAAGCTCCTTTTGATCTTCCATGAACTTTTCCATGAAAAGAAGAACTCTTCTTAAGGTCATCGTCCTTGGCGATAGTGGGTACGTGTTATTTTTCCTTATTTATATCTTTCTATTTTTATTCTTTTTTGTTCCTGGAATATTCTGAGCATTTTTTTATTTGTCTGTTATGATTTGCAGGGTGGGGAAGACTTCTTTGATGAATCAGTATCCTTCACATTTCAAAAAACTTTTGTCATTTCTAATTTGTGTTGATTCTTCTGGTTGGTTTACTTTTCCTGCATTTTGGATAGGTTATGTCGTTTTATTCTATTACTCAATCATATGCATTGCAATTTTAGTGCAAAGTACAGAATTTGATGTGCAATGTAGTGGATAATTCCACAGACATGTGTAAAATGATGACTTTGGTAATACCCAAATGAGACATTTACTGGGGGATTTAGACTTTTTTAACTTCGATTGTGTAGAAAGTTACAAAGGGCCGTCAGGAAATTTGGTTATTTTGATGTTTGTAGTTCTATTATGATTGAAAACCTACAATTGCAGTAAGTGTACACGACCTCATGCCTATTACTTGTAACGTGATGAAAGAAAGTTTGTCCCTTTGTTAACTACTAAAACCCCATAAAAGAAAAAGAGTTTGATTAATAAGGAATTCTAATTTTAACATGTTTTCAGTTGCTTTGGAATACATAAATATAGACCAAAAGAGTTGTAATTTGTAAGATGATAATGTCCCTTGCAAAGAAACAAATGAACAAAAATCAAGTCATTTTCCTTCTGAATTCAGGCTGCAGATTCCGTTTGTGGGTGCTTAGCTAGATTTTTTATAAATTGATTTTTTTAAACTTCATAAGAAAATGATAAAAGCCTTAAAAAAAATTAAGGGCCTTCCAAATTTGAGGTTGGAAACTATTCACAAGTGGATCCTTAAACTGCTTGCTCAGATATGTGTACAAAAAGTTCACTCAGCAGTATAAGCCTACAATAGGCGCTGATTTTATGACAAAAGAACTACAGATAGATGACAAATTGGTGACTTTGCAGGTGAGATAACAGTACTAAACTATAAATTTATAGCACCCTAAAGTATATACATATTGTTAGCTAAGTTGACTTTGTTTCTGTTTTCTTTCACAATTGACAGATTTGGGACACAGCAGGGCAAGAAAGGTTCCAAAGTCTTGGTTCTGCATTTTACAGAGGAGCAGATTGTTGTATTCTTGTATATGATGTGAATGTTCCCAAGTCATTTGAGACCCTCCACAACTGGCATGAAGAATTTCTCAAACAGGTCAGTTTCAAAGTCTTTTCTGCATTCTTCATATCATTTCTTCACAGTGGTTTTTAACTAATCAATAAACACGAAAACAGATTTTACATGACAATTGAATGAAAAATATATAATTTCATAAACTAATGAAAGCTGTTATTAAAAAAGACATATTTACCAAAAAGTTTATCATAGATTCAATTGATACACCATGTCTTCCTGTTTCTGCCTTTAAGCATATATGGATTTTATGACTCTTTATTTTGAGACTAGGATGTGAGTCAGGAAGTATATGAGAAAAAAATGACAAATCTGATTATCCATTTAGGATTTGTTACGGATTAGTCGTCCTTATTGTTTACTAACAAGGGCAATAAAAAAAGAAAAGAAATCGCACACGAGATTTATGATCGTTCACTAAAAGCTACGCTCATCTTAAGTCGCAGTAAAATTCAATTGAAATAAAGAAGAAAATTACATGATAGTCACAAACCTCACGCCTCTCAGACACCATTTTTCTCTAACCTCTATCCTTAAAAATAGGCGACCGACAACGTATACATATTTAGGTTTACTGAAAATACATGAGTGAGAAGACCAATATATTCTCAACAGAATTAGGTTCCGCACACTCAAAAGGATTTTTCTGCCACATGATTTATGTTGAATCAAGATGAAAATCCTATATCTCTATGCATGTTCATCTCTTATTCTAATTCTTTGACACTGCCTTGTTGATTTTCAGGCAGATCCAACGGAGCCTGAGATGTTTCCCTTTGTGTTAGTCGGAAACAAGGTGGATGTAGATGGTGGACACAGCCGAATGGTATGGATGCTATCACTTAGTGACACTGATGAAAATTTTTCGAGGCTTTTGATCTCGAACTGAAATTTAAAAGCACCATGAGGTGCAGGTTTCTGAGAGAAGAGCCAGGGAATGGTGCGTCTCCAAAGGAAACATACCTTACTTCGAGACCTCGGCAAAGGAGAATTACAATGTTGACGAAGCATTTCTATGTGCAGCGAAAACTTCACTTGCCAATGAACACCAACAAGACATGTAAGCTTCACCTTTCAGAACTGTTCTATGCAATTTTTGCCTTCTTTTGACGTTCAAAATTTCTTAGTTACTTTTTACGTGAAGTCATGAACTTTTGAATGGAAACACATATCAGCAATGAATTGATTCTTTCTGCCTCTTAATGAACTCTAACGAGTGCAAGGGGAAAATGGTTTTCAATGGTGAACTTTTTGGTTATTTGGCAAAGATTTTCAAGTCCTAAGTCTTCTTTCTAACCAGATTATCTGTTGAATGTTGTTGCAGTTACTTCCAAGGTATCTCCGAAAACGTTTCGGAGATGGAACATAGAGGAGGTTGTGCATGCTGAATATTTTGCTGACCAGTAACGGGACGCATCTAATTGTGGAATTCTAGTTTGTAAATTTTGTTGTAATTTTTTCATTCTTTCAGACAAAGTGTGTGGTTAATCTCTTGTAGGTTAGCAATGGTCATGTAACTATGGCAATGTTAATTTTTGTTACTTGAAAAGCAAGATGATCCAGTTTGTAGAAAGAAACCTGCAAAGTCTTGAAACTCAATAAGCCATGAAAACTGTTGAAACTCAATAGGCCATAAAAACTGTGGTTGCAAAAAGCTTTCCTACAGGCCCTTCTGTCTTGCTGCTCATTTCTATTCTCCCACACACCCGCTCTTGCAAGGCTGGCCGGGAAAGAAGTGCTTTTTTGGGTTTGGTTTTCCTAGAGAGGAAGTGCGCTCAGAGTGCTTCTAGTAACAAAATTGAAGTGCAATATCTTTCTGTTTTATTTTAAAGGATATGACGGTTTCTTTCTTTGGTTTGAAAGTTAGAGCTTGTGCTTCAGTAGTAGTACCTGTTTTAGAGCGATATAACCTCAATGTCTGCCTCTATCTGCTTACTGCTGGTATACTTTGTGATAACCCAATGCATATATGGAAGACAAAGCTTTGCTAGAAAATCTTAAAAAAAAAAAAAAGAAAGGAAACTTTCAGTTTACTGTTAGACTATCTATTACCATAATTACACTTGGTGAAAACTTAAAATGCCATATCATCTAGTAAACAAATGGCTTCAAAACAATTGTTCCCAGATGACACAGCTGGAAAGCACTTTTCACAATGAAAAGCTGTATAATTTTGAGAATTAGAATGTTTCCAGAATACAATTAAGCCTTAAAAATACATCAAAGACCTTGAAAGAAAAGTTGCAATAAACAAACCTAAGACATTAATGGATTGGTGCAACTGCAGCCAATAAAGATGTCTTTCTTTATCCTTCTTTCAAGGTGTTATCGGTTTGAATCTTAAGTCTTAATATAAAGTCTATATTTTGCATAAAACTGGGCTCATATTCTCAAGTAGAATTAGGTTAGAGCTTTTTTGATTGATTGATAGACCCTGAAATTTTTTCTATAGTCGAAAGAGATGATGCACGAGATAAAACCAATAATCACTTTTATTATTTACTATTTTCATCAGCAAAAAAAGACAAGACCACTATAATACCGGATGTCTTGTGTTATATTTTCCTTCCTTGATTGTGGATAATGAAAGGGTACTCAGTGATAAAATTTTCAAAATGAAATAACGGTATCCGAAGTACTTATAACCAACAATCTCACAAAAAAAAAAAAAAAAAAAGTACTTAACCAACCAACAACAACAATACTGGTAACTCAATTATGATATTGTGTTTAGAGAGACGTCTAATTTAATTACTTGGTCCACATAATTTGTCTCCTAGTAACAACTGCTCCATTAACTTTGATAACTACAAAAAATTATGTTAGAAGAAACTAGCTACCTTGATTACAAAGAAGTATCTGATATTCTCTTCCTTTTTGTTAATCCGTTATATTTAAAAACTTATTAAATAAAATCAATACATTCAGCAAAGAGCAAATAAAATAATATAAAATGAAATAACCATTAATATTAGTCTAGAATTTTGGGAAGTTTGGTCGCAAAAAAATCTACTGTTCCATCATTTTATGAGAAAAAAACAAAGTTGGAAAAAAAATAGATGAAAAATAAAATGAAAAAAAAAAAACCCGGAAAAGAGCCTGTGTACCTCATTAAAATACGAATGAAATCAAATTCTGACATTTGAAGATTCTACCTCGACCGTCCGATCAGTTTCCACTCCATCAATTCAGTAAACGCTGCCCTTTCGGTTTTCAACGGTTAAGATCTTCCCGATCGAATTGAAATCTTTTGCCTCAAATCATATAAATATATTTCTCATTTTTAATATATAGAGAGAGAGAGTGATTTACGTTTTCTACAATGGCGTTCTCTGCAATTACGACCCGTTGCCCCTCTGTTCTTCGCTTGCCTGAAAACCCTCCCTCAAGCTCTCTTCCTTGGAGCTCTGTTTCCTATCGTTTATCACAGCTGAATCTCAGCCGTAGAAAACCTCTTTCAATTCGATCAGTTTCAGTTCCAGGTACCTTTTTTTTCCTTTTGAAACTTTGATCTCATTAACTTTTTTTTCCCGGTATTAGCTTTTCAATTGATGGAAATTAAGGATTTTTTCATTGTTGATTGAAATCTTTCAGCGTTTTGATTCCAGAAATTTTTATTTGAAACTTGGCAGTGATTAAGTGGAGATCATTAATATATATATATATATATATATCTGTGTGTGTCTATATATACATATATAAGTAATAATTGTTTAATTGAACCAAATAACTTAAATATATGTTTTAGTTAGCTTGTGATGTCGTATGTAAGCTGTGTTAGTGATTAACATTTAATAATATATTATATGGGGCTCCAATTAATCTCTTAACATTTTAAGGTTTTGGTTTGATGATTTATATTTTCTTCTCTATTTATTTGTATTTGAAAAAAAAAAGTTATCAATTTGCTAAACAATATGGCATAACCAAATAGTTACAGCCTTACTGTGTTAAGTCCGAGAAAATTTTGGGCCTTACAGCTATTTTTTTGTAGGATTGTTGTTAAGTAATTTTGTTCTTGAAATTCATACTTAGCACTAAGCTTACGCAATGTTGCAGCTGCACCGACATCTGAGGGCATCGCACCTGCAATTTCGCTCACAGATAATGCATTGAAGCACTTGAACAAGATGAGATCCGAACGTAATGAAGATTTATGCTTAAGAATTGGAGTCAAGCAGGGCGGGTGCTCTGGCATGTCTTACACGATGGAGTTTGAAAATAGAGCAAACGCAAGACCAGATGACTCTATCATTGAGTATAATGGTTTCATAATTGGTATGTCGTATTATTGTTCTCATCTAGTTATGTCAAGATGCATCTATTTGTGTTGATTGATGGTTCATAAGATTTTCACCGGATACAATAAAGGGGCATGTTAAACTTTTCTTCGGAATTTAAGTGAAAAAGTCTCATGTTTTTTCTTTAAGATTTTTATCTGTTTTAGAAATAACTCCTGAGAGTTGCTTTCCGAACTTGCTGAGAAGATTGACATTTAGATATTTAGCAGGACCAGTAAAAATAGATAGTCCAGGGAAATATAGAGGGGGAAAGGGGAAGAGTACGGGAAGATAGCAAGTGGGACAAAATCCTGGAGGAATAGAGATAGTATTATTTAGAGTAAAAGTAAAGAAACAAACAAACAAACAAACAAACAAAGCAACGTGAGATAGATTTGGAGGATGTAGGATCTGAATTAAATTTGGATATTATTTGTGATACACTTGAACTGATTAGGCTCTGATAGAATTGATGTAGAACCAATAGAGAAATAAAATAGAGAGAGAGAAATATAACCAAGAGAAAGACAAAGGGAGATAAAAGAGAGAATAGAAACTCCAAGGGGGAAGTATGAAATAACATAACAGGGGAAAAAAAAAAGCATCATTCATTAATCAAGGTCCAAATGATAGAATACAATCACTAGGTCTTTCTATAATGGAACAAAAAACATAAATAAGATAAATCACCTAATATTGAGATCAACATAACCAAACCTAAATAACCTTAATAGAAAGGCATAATATCACATTTTTAGTTTAATCAAAACTAATTACTAAGATAAATGATAACTTTATCTCCGTTACCGGGTCTTCAAGACGTTGACGACTCCATCAATCATGTTGGAAACTACCAAGAAGCAACCATCAAATCTCAAGAAAATCTTTTGTCCAAGTCATTGATTCTTGATGAATAAGTAGCAACCTGAGAACTACCAAACCATCCTTTTGTTCCTCCCTGAATTCCATGGAAAATAATGGTTTTCCTGGAGATAACAAGTTTGCTATCTGTAGAACCAAGATGAATGCGACCAAAAAACAAAGGGGCTTTGCCAAGATCTCCAGCACACAATAGAAGCCTTTGTGTTAAGCGGGCAAGAAGAAAAATAAAGAGGACAATCAAGAAGGGAACGCAAAAGAGGAGCATGAAGGGAAAAATGGCTATAACAGAGGGGATGAAGATCACAAAAAAGGGTAATAAAAAAATCGTGCATAGGCCATGACTGATGAAGGAGAGGAAGCAAAAAGATATATTGGAAAAAATACGATTGAAAAAGATAAAACAATACAATAATTTTTTCTTTTTTTTTTTTTTGGTTCAAATAATCTTTTCTGGGTGTGCTCACGAAAGAAGAACAAGAACGGAAGGAGAGGAGAGCTAGCAGTGGTAGAGAGCGATTTGGGAATTTAATAGCACAACTTGGATAGTTTCTGATAATCTGGCTTATTTAACGATAAGCAATCCTTATTGAAGCAGGAAACATTTTTACTAGCCCTTGGGGAAAACAAGAAAAAGAAAATGGAATTAGGAAACTCTATCTTAACATTAAATATAAAATATTGGCCACTAAAAAATATATATATTATCCCCTTAAAGGGAAACAATAAAACTATTTGATATGCTTAACCAATATACCAAAATCTCATGTAGAAATTACAGGATCTGAATTATTTAGTGAAAAAAAAAAAGAAAAAAGAAAATCGGATCCGAGTTTTAAGATTTTTTTGTGAAGCTAGTAGAGGAAGGATATAGACTGGAGTGTAGTGGTTTCCTCTAATTTACACACAAGTCTTCCGGATTTTATATGAGTGATAGGTTTTTGATTATGTAGGGCTAATGGCTTGATGAGTTTCAAAAGTTGCGTGTATTTCTCAAGTTCAAAATAAATTCTCTCTTCCCAAGTTCAAAAATAAATTCTCTCTTCTCTCTCTGTTTTTACTCTTCCTCGTATTGTTAAGGCTTAATTTGGCAAGTTAGTTGGATCTTTAAATTCTAACTTGCTACAATGTAAAGCTTCCATATGCTACGTTAAAAAACAAAAGTTTGTTACAATGTAAAGCTCTCACATGTTACAATCTTTAAGTTCTAGCTTTGTTTTCAAACATTCTATAAATTTATTCTTAAAAAAGAGAGAGGAAAAAAAAAAAGATTTTCGGACCTATGACCCATGAACTCATAGCTTTACTCCTTTATTCCTAAAAATCTTGTCTTTACAATAAGTCCTCCAATTTACAAAAGGTAGTAATTGGCTTCAGTTGCTAACGAGAGTTGAATTTTCAGTATAATTATTGCTTTTTAGCACGTGCGCCTTAAATTCTCATGTCCTGGCACCTGTGCCCCTTGGGTTTTTTTTTTTTTTGGTCCCTAAAAATAGTTGAATCCCTTAAATTTTTAGTACTTATTAACAATTAGAGCTGATTGTTACTCTTTTTGGAAATTTGGGGACTAAGTTATCAAGAAAAAAAAAAGGTCAAGGAACAAAAGGGTCAAACTAAGGAACATATTTTCTTTGCCAAGAGTCTACAAATATGATCTGGCAAAAACGGTGCTCAGTATAGCAGGGAGTTTACAGGTGGAGAGGAAAATAGATGTTGGAGTCGTGGTGCTAACACCAATTTGTGTAGGCGATGAGGGACAAATTGGCGTTAGGACTCTGCTTCCGCCATAGATCATGGGGATTAGGGAAGATAACATTCCTGAGTATATATCATTCCAAATTAAATCATCATTTTAACTTATTTCTGTATCTAGATTGTTGATCCATATAAACGGAAAAGCACTGCTTATCATTCTGTGCAATGTCATAGTGGGTGGCTTGTAAATTTAAACCAATATTTCTCTTTTTTTCTCCCTATTTATTCGAGATTATATTCAATATGTTTTCTGAGTTTTCTTGCCCTCTTCAATTGTTTTAACAGTTTGTGATCCGAAGAGCCTTCTTTTCCTATTTGGCATGCAATTGGATTACAGTGATGCTCTCATTGGTGGAGGTTTCTCTTTCAAGAACCCAAATGCTACACAAACTTGTGGTTGTGGTAAATCCTTTGCAGCAGAGATGTAGGATTATTATGCATATCAAACAGTCGAAATCTTGTGGTTGTGATAAATCCTTTGCAGCAGAGATGTAGGATTATTATGCATATCAAACAGTCGAAATCTTGTGGTTGTGATAAATCCTTTGCAACAGAGATGTAGGATTATTATGCATATCAAACGGTCGAAATATAGATTGAATAACACTTGTACTTTCCTTTTCTTTTTTCTTCTCTATTTTTTCAAACTTAAGTAGCTGTGTTCTGTGTATACTCCTTGTGTATTGCATAAACAAATGTAATCTTTTCTCTCCAAGCGAAATCCACCAAAGTAAAAATAATCTGTTTGGTTTCTTCTTCAACAATTTTTGTTCTTGTTTTAAAAAAATAACCTTGTGTTTGAGAGAAGGGTTCAAACCAATGGTTTGAACAATTTTTTTTTTTTGAAAAAACATGTGAGAGCTTTACATTGTAGCCGTTTTTTACTTGCACTATAGTTATTGAGAGCTTTATATTGTGGACACTTTGAACTAGAGAGTTCAAACCGTTGTATCAACCGGAGGGTAAATAATGGGTTCTAGGTTTTTGGTTAATGAATAATCTAGTACTTTTAGAAGTTCAACACAAATTTAGGTCATGTGGAGAATCGAACGTTAATTATCAATCTTAAATTTAGAGCCTTAATGTAACACCCAGAAGATTTGATTGGGATAATTGATGTTTAGATGGTAGATTAGTATGCTTTAATGTAAACTTGAACTTAATTTAAGTATTTTGTAATATTCTAAATTTACTCCATTTTAATTATTTCTATGTGTTATCTTGAATTATGAAACAAAACAATTTGTCAAATGCCGGATGTGTCCCGATTTCAAAGCCTTGTGCTAGGAACACGGTGTTGCTTCCTTCACTTTTCTATTTATTTCCCTCTCACTCCCACTCTCTGTCACGTTCACTCTCTCTTCTCTTCCCTCTTCCACGCTGCTCTCTCTCCTCTCCTCCTCTTGGTTTTGATTTGAAGTTTTTGAGTTTTGGCCTTGATTCTTAGCTGGATTGGGAGGTGAAGAACATAAATTTGGACTCCACAAACATGATTTTGAGCTTTGATTCGAGGTTTGTTTTCTTAAATTTCAAACTTTTACATTTTGTCCCAAATCTTTCAATCTCTTTCAAATGTCGTGATTTTAGTTCCTTGAGCTTAGGAAACCTTTAATCTAAGTTGGTAGGACTGAAATCATTCAAAAACTAGGCTTGATTTCATGAGTATTGGATTAAATCAAGTTTTTCCTTTTTCCCCATTTTTGGATTTTCTTGAAAATTCCTATGAAAATCTTGTTTGAATGTGTTTAAATGTGTCCTATTATGTTTGTTTATCATCTAGGATCAATATATATGCTCTGGGACTTGGAAAAACAGGTTTTAATTCGATTTTGAGCTTGGGGAGGCTGAGAATCGAGGCCTCGGACCTCCCATGATTTTCTAGTCCTGCAGGCCAAACTCAGTGTTCGACAGGCCAGATTCATCTGGTCGGCAGGCCAAACTTGGGAAAGTTCGACAGGCCGATCCTGGCTGGTCGACAGGTCGGACCAGGGGTTCTGGCAAGCTGACCGAACCTTGTGAAAATTGACCTTTTTCACCCGTTTTCATTGTTTAAAACCTAGATCAAGATTTCGACCTCGTAAAATGATTTTGTTAGTACTAAAAGCATACTAAAACACCGTGAGATAGTTTAGGGATGTAGGATAACTTAAGCTAGGAATTGATAAACTTAGTTTTTATTTAAGGTTGTCCGTGGTTCCGTGAAGCTAGCGTATAGCAGATCAGGACTGCAGTGTTGGACATTGGTACGGATATCGAGGTAAGACTTCTATCCCTTCTCCTTGGTAGCCATGTTTTGAAAAGAGGTTTGAACATAAAGCCTTTTATGATTTTTAAGAAATGAAGTTTGTTACTTATTTTCATTATTGGTTAAATAATGGGTGATAATAATGAATGTAATGAGAGCATTCGGTAAGAGAAACATGATAATGATGTAACACCGGATGTGTCGGTTGGTACCGTCCAGAATGATAAGATAGAGCATGATGCCATGTATAGAGATCGGGTCGTGGGAAGCGCAACCTTGGCGGCAGGTCCCGAAACCCAGTTGGGCCACTTCGGTGATGATTCATATGACCTTGCCTACAACCTAACAATGAAATTGTTTATGGATGAATAAGGGATTAATCTGATGTGAATAAATTTATTGAGTTCTAATTTATCATCTATTTATTTATTTGCTCCATGTTGTGGTTTTTGCTTAATGATAAATATATATATATGTTTATGTTTAAATTCAACCTTTTTAAGATTTAGTCCTGCTGAGCCTTTCGCCACATTTTCTTGTTTTAAAATCCCCTACACCACCCCCCCCCCCCCCCCCCCCCCCCCAAATAGGTGGAGTTCAGCTTAGGGCGACTGAAGAACCAGAAAGGAAACTGCAGAATTAGAACATTATCTTCTAGGGTATTCATAACAAGACATGTAATGTTTTAACTCACTTATATTTCTTTGGACTGTGGTTATGTATTTAATATTGTTAGTACTGTGTGTGCACACTAAAGAGGGTTCGGTGGGACCAATGAGGTTTGTTTATTTAATGTTTTCTTTTCAATTTGTCTGCTTCCATATATTTAACAATTACGCATTTTTATAATCATTTTTTAATGTCTTTTATGATGGTGATTCTTGAAAATTTTAATTTATTTAATTTAATTAATCTGCCACGTCACCTCCCAGATTTGGGGGCGTGACACTTAAATAGCAAAATAAATAAATAAATAAAAGATGAAGAACGAACGTATTACCTTTTTAAGTACTTGAACCGTTTGTGCCAAAAGCCTCTATATTTATATAGCAAAAATGGTAAAACACACATAGGACAAACAAACAAGAACTTCAAACACATGATTTCATAAATCACCCACAACAATCCTGATTAATAAATTCAACAACACAAACAACAAACAAACAAGTTCTAAAAATATTTTTTTCGCAAAAAAAAAAAAAAAATTCTACAAACGAGGAATAGAGAGCACTGTTGTCCTTTTGCCGTGCTAGCCAAGCCTAGTCGCAAGCTCCCTTGTTGCACTCGCCCCTCCTCCACGCTAGCCAAGCCTTGTTACAACCATCCCTCAACGACACAAATCAGATCTAATCTTGAAGTCCTGCAAGCGCTATAGAATCCTCTCCATCCCCAGTGTTGTGCGCGAAGATGGCTCAATCTTGGATAAGAGTAATAATGTAACACCCAAGCATTTCTATCACATTAAAAATGCAATAACTTAAGAATTATGTTAAGCAAAATATGTGTCACAAGTATTATTGTTTAATCTAATTTTTATGATAAAGTGAATAAAAGTAAAAAGGGGATTTTTAAGGGTAAAAATCATACCATAGTTTTAAAGAAAGAAGGAACAATATGAAAGTAAACTAGGAAAGCTTAACTATTGCAACAAATATTAAGACAAAAATACAATTTAAGAAAAATAATATATAAGAATATGAAAAATTATATAGTATCAGAACAATGTAGTGTAAAAAAGTACATTGATAAAGTGATGTAATATGAAAATTATACTGAAAAAGTAATGCAGTGTGAGAATTGGACTATTTAAGGTTAAACAATACAAAAATTGGACTGTTTAAAGTTAAAGCAATATATGAATAATACTATTTGGAGGACATAAATGAGTAGGGAATGCTGTGTAAACTCATAACAATAGAAAGAATATACCAGCAGTATAAGAAAAATACTGTCAATATAAACTTAGACTGTCTAAAGTTAAGCAGTATAGGAATTTCACTATGAGGTTGATGTAAATAAGTATGGGAGGTTGTGGGACCTCATGAATTATATAGAAAAGAATACCTACAGTATAAGAAAAATACTATTAGTATAAATTTAAACTGTGTAAAAAATTAATGTGGGACCTAAGTGCCACCTTTAAGGTGGAAAATTGCCACCACACCCCTTGAGGTGGCCAAATTATACAGTGCTAAGTTAAGCTAATTTTTTATCACAAATGATGTTAAGTGATGACTAACATAGTGAGTCATCAAAGTTTATAAAAATCAAGTTTAAATTCATGATTTGTTTCATGCAAAAAAAGAAACCAAAAACTCTCCAATTTTTTTCCCTCTAAAAACGGCCCCCCTAGGCAATTCTCTGTTAAATTTTTAATAAATTTCAAGCCTCCAAGTTTTGTTGTGGAGCAAAATCATGTATGAGGAGGAAGAACAAGGAAGTTCTAAGGTAAAATTTAAATTTTCCCTATTATGTATTAGGGTTTCTACTCAAGTTTTGAGTAAGATTTTTATGGGATGTATTATGGATTGATGTCAAAGAATTTTGAAGGGTTTCAAGTGATGAAAAGGAAGGACATAACAAAGTTTTGAGCTTAACAAAGGAGGATAAAAAATCTTAGTAAAGTTTACGTAAATCTCTAAACTTTATACTTGAAAGTTTATGCTGTAAACATGTATGCCAAGTGTTTGATGAAATGTTTTAAGCTATGGCATGTAAGACGAACATTATGGCATGATTGTTTTATGTTTTATATTGACGGTGATGATGATAGAAAGAAAGAAAGTAGAGGTTTTGCATTTAAAAATGAAAAATTGTTGAACTTTGTATTTTATACAAAGTTTAACTAGTTTCAAAGGAATAGGGTTTTTAGGGCCTTAGAGGCCAAATTATGTTCTAATAAGGTCTAGAATTTGCCAACACAACAAGGGTAACAACTTCTATGAACGAAGTTTTGTAAAATTTCAAAATGGACTAAATTGTAAAGTTTTGTAAAAACTCGGCTAATTTGAAAATCAGTCAAAAATTCCACCCTAACGTTGGAATTTAAGGAAAGTTAGAGCATGAAAGTTGTAGAAGCGTGGACAGTTTGTCGAAATTCTACTCAGTTGAGGAATTATGAATTTTACAAAATTTTAAGCACAATATTTCTTGAAATGAAGACGTTATGAAATGTTTTGAATTTGACCATGGAACTTTTGAAAGTTTTATTCCCTATGAAAAAATAGATGTTTTGGTACAAAATGATTGTCTTTGGTTCCAGGGGCAAAAATGTAAAGATTTGTGTGCTTCGGGTCAAAACCATAAAATTATGTGAAAACTAGGTTTTTTCCAGGGAACGTTGGGTTCCTGTACTGCTATAGGTAGTGAGTAATTATAGATGCTAAGTTTTAAAAGATTTAAAGTTTAGTCAAAAAAGAAAAGAAACGAACGTTAAAGGCAAAAATGCAAAAATCTTCAAGTTTCGGGTCAAAACTATAAATATTTGACAAAATAGATTTAATTGAAAGGAAAACCATTCTTTTTGTTTTCCATAATATTATGAGACATAAAGGAATGCAAGTTATGCTTTAAAATGGGTTCTAAAAGTTTTTAAAGACCCGTCAAAGGCAAAATGGTAATTTTACGAAAAGGCCAAAACAAACTCGAATCGCCCGATATTGGAAAACGCCTCTTAGCGAGAATTTTTTCATAACATGTAAAAAATGAGAGGAAAAATTAAGCAAAAAGTTTAACAAGTTACAAAATTGTCGAAAAACCTATCGAGGGTAAAATCATCATTTTTAAGAAAAATGACTGAAACAGAGCCGAGGACTCCAAATTAGCAAAACGTTCTTGGATAAAAAATGTTCCGTAATACATTAAGTGACAAAACCATCACAGGAGACGTGAAATTTTAATAAGTGATGTTCAAGATAAGTAAAGGAAAGGTAACCTGATGGGTTACAAAGTTAAGTAAAAAAAATAGTAACCCGATAGGTTACAGAGTTAAGTAAAAAGAATGATAACCCGATGGATTACAAAGTTAGGTAAAGGGAAAGGTAACCCTAGTGGGTTACAAAGCTAAGTGAAAGAAAGGTAAACTGATGGTTTATAAGGTTAAGTGAAAGAAAGGTAAACCAATGAGATACAAAGTAAAAGAAGGTAAACCGATAGTATACAAGTTATGTAAAAATGAATGAATAGTTAATGATTAAGTTTTGTTATCAATCAAGCAAATTGATAATACGAAAAGTTAGCTAATTAGTTAGGTGTCGTTTAATCAAGACACAAAAGCCGACTAATGAAAGGAAAAGGAATGAATGGGAATGCTAGAGCGTTATTCAGGTAAGTTCAAACCTTACCTACAGCATGAAGTAAATGATTTTCAAATACTTATTTAAATGTTTACAAATGTGTTTGCAATCGTTATGTAAATTGTTTTTAAAAGATTAAGTAAAGGTTTGCAATGTATTTGCAATTATTATTCTTCAATTATGTTTGCATGTGAAATGAACAATGTTTTGAAGAGTACAAGTTATGATTTGCAAAAGTGTTTGCATATGATTTGTTAACATTGATATGCTCACTAAAGTTAAAAAGAAGGAAAAATAAAGATAAGAAGAAAGTGTCATACTAGCCTCCTTGATGTGACGTACAAAAGTAAAGTTAAAGTTATGATCTCGGTGTTCGATGGTCTTAAGTCTTCCACAAGTGAAGCAACATGCTTATGTTCTCATGTTTAATAATGTTGGTACGAACACTAAAGTTTATATGTTGAAAGTAAGGATAAAGAGTGATCATAAGATGCTCATAATTAGAACTTTATAATTGAGCATAAATGGAAACATGCATTTTAATTTTTGCTTGTATTTCTTGTCATGAAATGTTTATATTTTATGAAAAACATTCTGAGAAATATTTTAAGTTAAATGTTTATGAAAAATATTTTTATATTTACAAGAAAAGGTTTATAAAAGATGTTTTAAGGAAAAATGTTTAAGAAATGTTTTATGAGAAACATTTTAAAAGAGAGATTTTTATGAGAAAAGCTTATTGAGCATGTTAAAATGATTTGTGAGATTATGATTGAACTTACTGAGCTAAAGCTCATTAAAAGTTCCTTAATACTGTAGGTAGTTTTATAGGTGACTAGTAGGACCTGTTGAAAGCTAGGTGCTGTGGAGGACAAATGCAAAATTTTGGATATGGATACCACTAAAATATGTTTCTAATGCTCAAAAAAAAAAATATTTCCCACTATTTGTATAGTGTTTTCAAAGTTTTAAGAAAATCGATGTTTTCAAAGTTCTAAGATATATTTTATGAAATGTTTTACATAATTATGATTCAGTTATGTTTCTTATTAAGTTTTTGTTAGAAAAATAGCACGTAGCAGAAATGAAAAAATTTTTATACCAGATTATTTTCTAAAACACAAGTTGGACACGCTATATACATAATTAACCAGATCTTACTAACCTTGTTCGCTAAAAAGCTCCTGTAATAGATGTAGAAAAAAACGTTCCAGAAGAGCCTCAACCAATTGGTCTTCTTTGTTATTCTCTATCCACAATTGGAGTGCGTGTAGGCTCACGCCGTATAGCTCTTCCTGGGTGACTCTCCTTCCAACCAATTGAGAAATACCCAGAACTACTGTTCATAATTTGTGAACAACAATTGTTCAGGGGAATTTTAGAGACTTACAGTATAGTGTGCTCACTCTTGATCTCTCAACTGATCTAAATAACTTATGAGTCTCATTCCCTATTTATAGAGGTCGGACCTTAGGTCAATCCTTATCAGATAAGGCCTCAAAATTCAAGTTTGAAGTAGTTTTAGAATCTGATCCACGTAATCAGATTCTATTTCAAATTGTCACGGTCGATCGCGTCGTTGTTGATCCCCGAGTTTGAATTTAATTCAAGCTCTACAGGTTGATCCAATAGATACTATCTCAACTGATTGGATAATTCCTATCTTATTAGTTTCAGGTATCTTTGATTGAGTCTCAATTTTAATTCAAATAACCCAATAAATAAGTTATCTAATTAAAATAGTCATATCTAGATAAACCCATACAAATAAGATATTATCCACAATGATTCAACACATTTATCTTGAATTAATTCACCAAATTAATTCAACTGATAAACCAACATGTTTATCTTGAATTAATTACAGAATTAATTCAACTGACAAATTAACATGAATTATTAAATTCAATTAACTCAAATTTTAGCCAATCTAATAATTTGACATAAGTCATCAATTTTTTAGAAAAGCACACCATGTCGTTACAGGATTTATTATAAGCTAGCAAAAGGGACCTGATGGACCTATATAGTTCAAGCTCCCGATAATTGTGAAACCTAATATCCTAGATATATATTTCATAATCACTAACTCTAATGTTACTCCACTAAAGCTTAGAGCTGCACTCTCGAACTATACAGAATTACGAAGTCCGAATAGCTAAGTCTCCATGGCATATTATAATGTATTGTATCCCTATAGTATTATCCATAATCGACTTAAGGATAAATTCTGTCTTATCTTCCTGATTATTTTTCTCTTACGTTCCATTATCTCATCATCAAAAACTTACCATCTAAAGACAGTATGTCATTCTGTTACACCTATGTATCCAAATGGTTGAGCGCTCCATTTTTTCAATTACAGGATAACGCATATAAGAGGATATCAATGACTCCTAAAGAGGAGCTACGGATTCCATATCTATGAATAATAGGTCTATGCTATCAAAAGTCATGCCTTTAACATACCGGTATGTGTACCAACATAAAATATGGATGTCATCCTTTGGTACATCAAGAGACATAAGTCAAGACAATAGGCCCACTATTCATCTTAGGATTAAGATACAATACATATGATTGTCTAAAGTGAATTGATTTACTAAGATAGAATTATTAATGCAAATCGATTACACTTTATGTCTCGATCTAATACATCGTCACTTATGACAATGCATCAATGTTTCTATTCATAGAATCTACCTCCGATGGCCAAGACAAACCATCTCCCGTTAGAGATATAAACAATATAATAATCTTTGCATGAATAAAGTGCCCAACTTTATTGTCTCGATTGCAGACCTTATAATTTAGATCGTCACCTTTAGAATCATGTTTTCCGCATAATCTGTTTATCATATGCCTGATTCTAAAGGCTTAGATTGACAGTCTCAGACTTTTGTTTGCTTATCATATATTCAACAAATATGAACATAAAGAGGACAACATTTTGGTGTATGAATAGTAAATAACTTCTTTATTAATAAAATGTCTCTATAACATATTACATTTTTACTCCTTAGGGCATACATAATAATCTCTCACTTGCACTAAGTGAGTAAATATGACAAATCTCGCATCCCCATAACTTCCACATGCCTCTCGAAAACTCTCACAATTAGTGTCTTCATGAATGGATCTGCTAAATTGTCCTCAGATGCGGTTTTGCATACAACAACATGCCTGCCCTCAACGAAGTCTTTTATCACATGATACTTCTGATCAATATTCTTACTCTTCTTGTGAAATCTTCGTTCCTTAGCATTAGCTACTACCGTACTGTTATCAGAGTACAGTGATACTATCTTATCCATACCAGGAACTATCTTAAGATCCCCAAGAAACTTGTGGAGCCATACTACTTCTTTTGAAGCATCACTAGCTACTACATACTCAGTCTCCATTGTTGAATCTGAAGTATAATCTTGCTTTACACTTCTTCAACCAATGGCACTATCGCCCAGAGTAAATACAAAACCTGAAGTCGATCTTCTCGAATCCATACAAGGTTGAAAATCTGAGTCAGTGTATCCTAGAGGTGTTAAATCCTTACCTGAATATACATGCATATACCCTTGAGTCCTTCTCCAGTACTAAAAAATATGCTTGACCGCAACCCAGGGTTCGGTCCTGGATCTAACTGAAATCAACTTACAATCCCAACCACATAACAAATATCTAGTCGTGTACAAAGCATGGCATACATGAGACTACCTACTGTCGAAGCATAAGGCACCTTCTTCATGTATTCTCTTTCTTCATCAGACTTTGGAGAGTCTTTCTTAGAAAGAGTAATTTTAGACTCAGATAGTTACCCACCTTTCTTGGAATCCTACATTGCATACCTTTTGAGAATTTTATCTATGTAGTCGTCTTGGGATAAAGCTATTATTTTGTTCTTCCTATTCTAAAAGATCTGCATACCAAGAATAAAATTAGCTTCACCCGAGTCCTTCATGTCAAACTGCTTAGTCAACTATAATTTGACCGATGCAATGCCCCAACGTCATTGCCAATTAGCAGAATGTCATCTACATAGAGCAATAGAAAAAACCACCTTTCCATCCGTAATGTGTTTGTAAACACAGTTCATCCACATTTTGTATGAACCCATAAGTCTTGATCACTTGATCAAATCTTATGTTCCAAGAACGGGAAGCCTGCTTAAGTCCATAAATTGACTTTAATAGCTTACAAACCTTACCCTTCTAACCCTTAGCCTTGAACTTAACTGGTTGTACTATATAAATGAACCCATCATGATAGCCATTTAGAAAAGCTATCTTGACATCCATCTATCAAATCTCATAGTCAAGAGTAGCAGCTATGGACAAAAGAATGCGGATGGACTTAAGCATGGCTACATGCAAAAAGGTTTCCTTGTAATCGATTCCTTCCTTTTGCTTGTATCCTTTAGCTACAAGTCTAGCCTTATAGGTTTTTTCTTTTCCATCCACTCCTCTCTTTCTCTTATAGATCCATTTACACCCTATAGGTTTTATCCCTTTGGGAAGATCTACAAGCTTCCAGACCCGATTAGTCTCCATAGACTTCATCTCAGTGTTCATGGCCTCTATCTAGAATTTCGAATCAACATCCTCTATAGCTTCTTCATAAGTGTAAAGATCCTTGTCATGTTCATCCGGTTCATCCAAAAAGGCCTCACCATTGAACATATACCTCTTGGGTTGACGCACAATCCTCCTATTATGATGAAGCCTCTTAGGTTGTTGTTCGTATTCGATTGGTTTTTCTACACTGATTAGAGTGGTTTCTACCGAAACCCCTAGAGTGATCGAATCACTCGCCAACTCCTCAAGCATCACTTTGCTTCAAGGCTTAAAGTCGTCCGTGTAACTATCCTCAAGGAAAGTTGCATTAGTTGAAACCACGGCTTAATCTTCCTTTGGGTTATAAAAATAACCTCCTTTAGTCCCTTTTGGATATCCTACAAACACACAAACTTCTGAACATACTTTTAACTTATTCGCTTCCTTAAATAGGACATGAGCCAGACACCCTCATATGCAAATATGGTTTAAGGATGTCCTTTTCCTCCGTCCACAACTCATGAGGAGTTTTAGGAACTGATTTTGAAAGCACATTGTTTAAAAGATAATATGCAGTTTGTAGTATATACCCCCAAAAGGATAAAGGCAATGATGAATAGCTCATCATGAACCTGACTATGTCCAACAAAGTCCTATTTCTTCTCTCAGCTGCACTATTCTGCTGCGAAGTGCCTGACGCTGTCAAACGAGATAAAATCCAATTCTCTAATAAGTGTCCCAAGAACTTATCAGAAAGGTATTCACCGCCTCAATCAGATTGAAGCGCCTTTATGGGTCTACCAATTGCTCTTCCACTTCAGCCCGAAACTCTATGAACTTGTCATAAGTTTTGCTTTTGTGATGCATTAGGTACACATACCCATAACTTGAGCAATCATCAATAAAAGTGACGAAATACTCATACCTTCCTCATGCTTGGATGTTCATAGGTCCGTAAACATCGCTATGTACAAGTTCAAGAACCCCTTTGGCCCTATTGCCCTTAGACCTAAATGGTCTTTTAGTCATTTTACCCTCTAAACAAGATTCACATTATGGTATAGATTTCACCTTTAAGTGACTTAAAGGTCTATCCCTTACCAACTTTTGAATCCCTATGTTAGACATATATGCCCTAAGAAGTAAAAATGTAATATGTTTTTAGAGACATTTTTATCAACAAAGAATTTATTTGTTATTAATATACCAAATCTTGTCCTCTTTATGTTCATATTTGTTGAATGTATGTTAAGCAAACAAAAGTCTGAGACTGTCAGTCTAAACCTTTAAGAATTGGGCATATGATAAACAGATTATGCAGAAGACACGATCCTTAAGGTCACGGTCTAAATCATAAGATCCGCAATCGAGGGAATTAAGTTGGGTGCTTTATTTATGTAAAGATTGTTATGTTGTCTATATCTCTATTGGGAGATGGTTTGTCTTCGCCATCGGAGGTGGACTCCATGAATAGAAACATTGGCACGTTGTCATAGGTGACAATGTGTTGGATCGAGACATAAAGTGAATTAATTTAGATTAATAATTCTGTCTTGGCAAATCAATTCACTTTAGACAATCATTTGTATTATATCTCAATCCTGAGATGAATAGTGGGACCGTTGTCTTGACTTGTGTCTTTTGATGTACCAAAGGGTGACACCCACATTTTAATAGTGGTATGCATGCCGGTACATTGGAGGCACGATTCTTGAGAGCATAGACCTGTTATTCATAGATATGGAATCCATAGCTCCTCTTTAGGGGTAGTGATATCCTCTTATATGCGTTATCCTGTAATTGAAAAACTAGAGTGCTCAACCATTTGGATACATAGGTGTAACCGAATGGTATACTGTCTTTCGATAGTAAGTTTTTCGATGGTAAGATAATGGAACGTAAGATAAAAATAATCAATAAGGTAAGCCAGAACTTGTCTTTAAGCCGATTATGGATAATCCTATAAGGATACGATACACTATGATATATCATGGAGACTTAACTATACGGGCTTCATAATTCTATGTAGTTCGAGAGTGTAGCTCCAAGCTTTTAGTGGAGTAGCATTAGAATTGATAATTATGAAATGTATATCTAGGATATTAGGTTTCATAATTTCGGGAGCTTGAACTATATAGGTTCATTTGGTCTCCTTTGCTAGCTCACAACATCCTGTAATGATACGGCGTGCTTTTCCAATAATTGGTGACTTATGTCAGATTTATTAGATTGGTTGAAATTCAAAAGAATCAAATAATTCATGTCTATTTATCGGTTGAATTAATTTTGTGACAAAATTAATTCAAGATAAACTTATTGAATTATTGGGATCAGATAATTCTTGTCTATTTATCAGTTGATTTTATTTTGAATAAATTAAATTAAGATAAACTTATAGAATTATTAGGAATTCATTTATCTTCCTAGAGATTATCTAGATAAAGTTGTTTTAATTAGATAACTTCTCTATTAGGTTATTTGAATTAAAACTGAGACTTTATCCTATAGAATCTCAGGTGAAAAATAAAAGATTCGTTGAGATTTTTTTTCAGCAATTGGGCACGCCCATCCTTAAGTTTGGCCTACCGATGGGGTATGTTCGGTCTGCCTATTAGATAGATCGGCCTACCTATGTGCAGAAAAAAAAATCATGCATTTTCACTCGGATTTCATCAGATATTGATCCGAATTTGATTCTGATTCAAATTTTTGAGACCTTATCTAATAAGGACTAACCCTAGACCCAACCTCTATAAATAGGGAGTGAGTCTTATAAGTTATTAAGATCAATTGCGAGATTAAGAATGATACTCTACTAGTGAGAATCTGAAAACTCCCTAAGAGCTCTTATTCACAAATCACGAACACTAGCTTTGGGTTCTCTCAATTGGTTGGAAGGAAGGTCACCTGGAGGAAGAGCTGGACGTATGAGCCCACACTCACTCCGATCGTGGATAGAGAATAGCAAAGAAGACCAGTTGGTTGAGGCTCTTCTGGAATGTTACTTCTCTTCATAGATTACGGGAGTTCTTCGGCATTCAAAGGTTAGTAAGATCTGGTTAATTTATGTATATAGCATGTCAAACTTCCTGAGTCTCTAATTTTATGTTTTTGAATTATTGAAAATAAAATTGATGAATTGCATTTAAAACTGTATTTTCTAGAAAGGGTGATTTTTGCTCGGTCGGCATGTTAAACTCTCCAATTCGGTAGGCCGATGGTCGTAGATCGGAAGGCCAAATGTGAGGTTCGGTAGGCCGTCAGTGGGGTAGAAATTATGTGGCTCTAGTGGCAGGCCAAACTTCTAGTTCGGCAGGCCGAGAGGCCATGATCGACAGGACGATCATACAGATCGGTTTACCGGCAGAGAGCTAGAAATTTTTCTAGAAAATGTGCAGTTTTCAATGTAGTTTTAATTTTATTTTTGAGACAATTCTAAGAAACTTTAAATTTAGATATGACCGGAAGTATGGAGTATTTGATTCACACGGATTAAAGACTTGAAGATGGGCATTACATGAAGAAAGATACAGCTTGAGGATTCAAGGATGAAGAATTGATAATACATTTCGATTATTCACTTGTAATCTTTGTTTTCTATTCTCTAGGGTGGAACCATAATATTATGGTTATTATTATTTTTCTTGTAGCTTTGCTTGATTGCTTTGCTTGGCTGCATTATAATGTGATTTGCCATGTATATTGATAACGTGCCATATAGAATAGGGAGTGCCACTCATATTAAAATTGTTCATGCATGTTCTTAAAATAAAACCTTGATTTCAAAAGATTGAGTGGGAAAAGGTTTTCAAAGAGTAGACCTAAGGTCTCTATCGTTGGTCTATAGGAAGAACATGGTGGTCACGACCCCTAGGAAAGGATTTCTATCATGTACCAGATTGGATCTCTGAAAGGATAAGGTATTTTAGCATGATTTATGGTTGCACACCCCAAGGTGGTGATTATAAATCGTAGATAAAATATTGAAACGATAGTTATACACTCATGTTAATTTTATTATTAACCTCCCCTAGGAGCTCTGTTAATAAAATTAATGGCCTAAAGAAACGATTATTAATATATGTTGGATCATACAGGTCCTGGATGGCACATATTAATCAAGAGGGGATCCGTGTTCCTGATTGAATTTGGCATGACTCCCCTAGGAGCTTGTTGAATTCTGAGTTAGGAATTATCGTTGTAAGATTGTGATATTTTTAAGGTTTTGACACATAAACACATTTGTATGTTTTTTAAATAATTGTGTTATCTTACTAAATTATGATATGTTTGCTTATATTTGGTATATGATTCTTTATTGTAGATTAAAAATGTCTAAAAACACTTTATCTTCGATACTTGATAAAAACCTATTAACTAGAGAGAATTATAATGATTGGAAACAAAACCTGGATATCGTCCTCTCCTTTGAGAAACTGAAATTTGTGCTGACAACCCCCTTGTCCTCCCAAGCCTATGAGAAACTCCACTAATGAGCAATTCTAAGCGTACGATCGCTGGAAAGATGCAAACGATCAGGCTCGTTGCTATGATATGGCTAGGATGAATTGTTGCAGGCTCAACATGAGGATTATGAGACTGCTAAGCAGATCTTGGATAATCTAGAATAGATGTTTGGAGGCCAGGTCATAACAAAGCGGCAAAGGGCGCTTCAGAAACTCTTGAACTGTAAGCAGAGACCGGGGACATCTGTAAAGGAGCACATAATGTTGGTCATAGGTTACCTCGCTAAGGCTCAAACCAATGGAGCTGACATTGATGCTGAAACTCAGATGATTATGGTCTTTGAGACTCTATTAAAGGAATTTATTCCATTTAGAGCCACTTTTAATTTGAGCAATAGGTGGGATATGACCTTAACAAAATTAATGAAATAGTTACAGGAGTTTGAACTACTGATCAAGGAGTCTCCTGCGGGTAAAGAGGCCAATTTGGTAGCTGCTTCTGGTTCCAATCCCAACTTTGGGAATGGAAAGAGGCAACGGGCCAAAAATTGGAAGTCTTTTGTTCCTACTAACAACAAGAGCAAGAAGAAGAAGAAGAAGAACCCAAAGAAGCTTAAGTGCTTCTTCTGCGGGAAAGTCGGACATATAAAGAAGCATTGCAAGGACTTCCTTTCTAAAGGAGGTAGGTGTGATCTTTTGTATTTAGAAACTTGTTTGGTTGAGGAATCCAGTGACATTTAGGTCATAGATTCCTGTGCAACTAATCATGTTTGTGTTTCTCTATAGGGGTTCAAAGAAATGAGAAGTCTGCCACATGAAGACTTCACACTTCAGATGGGCGATGGATCCTGTTGGAAAAAGAGTGCTCAACAGAATTTTAAAAATTTTATATAAGAGTAATTTTTAAAACACAAGTTTGACATGATATATATATAAATTAACCAGATCTTACTAACCTTTGTGTGCCGAAGAACCTCCGTAATCTGTGAACAGAAATAACGTTCCAGAAGAGCCTCAACCAACTGGTCTTCTTTGCTATTCTTTATCCACGATCGGAGTGAGTGTAGGCTCACACGTACAGCTCTTCCACCGGTGACTCTCCTTCCAACCAATCGAGAGAACTCAAAGCAAGTGTTTGTGATTTGTGAACAAAAGCTCTCTAGGAGTTTTCAGATTCTCACTTAGCAGAGTATCACTCTTAATCTCTTAATTGATCTTTTTTAACTTGTGAGAATCACTCCCTATTTATAGAGGTTGGTCTTAGGGTCAGTCCTTATCAGATTAAGTCTCAAAACTCGGATCAGAATCAAATTCGGATCAATATCTGATAAGATCCGCGTGAAAACGCGTGATCTTATCCTTCTCTGATCGGCAGGCCGAACCACCTGATTTGCAGGCCGAATAGGTCCCATCGGCCGGTCGAACACGTCCATTAGCAGGCCAAACTACCGAATAAAAAATCTCACGAATCTTTTGTTTTCCACCCGAGATTCTATAAGATAAAGTCTTAGTTTTAATTCAAATAACCCAATAGAGAAGTTATCTGATCAAGTTCTGTCTTATCTTCCCGATTATTTTTATCTTACGTTCCATCATCTCACCATTAGAAAACTTACCATCCAAAGATAGTATACCAATCGGTTACACCTATGTATCCAAATGGTTGAGCGCTCTAGTTTTTCAATTATAGGATAACGCATATAAGAGGATATCATTACTCTTAAAGAAGAGCTATGGATTCCATATCTATGAATAACAAGTCTATGCCATCAACAGTCATGCCTCCAACGTATCGGCATGTATACCACTATTAAGATGTGGGTGTCACCCTTTGGTACATCAAAAGACATAAGTCAAGACAACAAGCCCACTATTCATCTCAGGGTTAAGATACAACACAAATGATTGTCTAAAGTAAATCGATTTGCCGAGATAGAATTATTAATCCAAATCAATTCACTTTATGTCCCGATCCAAAACATCGTCACCTATGACAACATGCCAACGTTTCTATTCACGAAGTCCACCTCCGATCGTTAAGAGAAACCATCTCCTAAAAGGGATATAGAAAACATAACAATCTTTGCATTAATAAAGCGCCCAACTTTATTCCCTTGATTACGGATCGTATGATTTAGACCATCACCTTAAGAATCATGTCTTACGCATAATCCGTCCTTCATATGCCCAATTCTTAAGGTTTAGATCGACAGTCTCAAACTATTATTTGCTTAACATACATTCAACAAGTATGAATGTAAAGAGGACAAGATTTGATATATAAATAATGAATAAATTCTTTATTGATAAAAATATTTCCAAAAACTTGTTACGTTTTTACTCCTTAGGGCATACATGTCTAACAACCTCCCACTTGCACTAAGTGAGTAAATATGACAAATCTCTCATCCCCATAACTTCCACATGCCTCTTGAAGACTCTCCTAGTAAGTGTCTTTGTGAATGGGTCAGCTAAATTGTCCTCTGATGCGATCTTGCACACCGTGACATCCCCGCCCTCAACAAAGTCCTTTATCACATGATACTTCCGATCAATATGCTTACTCTTCTTGTGTAATCTTGGTTCCTTAGCATTAGCTACCGCCGCACTGTTATCATAGTACAGTGATACCGCTTTATCTATACCAGGAACAACCTCAAGATCCCCAAGGAACTTGCGGAGCCACACTGCTTCTTTTGAAGCATCACTAGCTGCCACATACTCGGCCTCCATCGTTGAATTTGAAGTGCAATCTTGTTTAGCACTTCTCCAACTAATGGCACTGCCACCCAAAGTCGATTTCCTAGAATCCAGACAAGATTGAAAATTCGAGTCAGTATATCCTAAAGGAGTCAAGTCCTCACTTGAATATACAAGCATATGCCCTCGAGTCTTTCTTAGATACTTGAAAACATGCTTTACCGCAACCTAATGGTTCGGTCCTGGATCCGCCTGAAATCGACTTACAATCCTGACTACATAGCTAATACCCGGTCGTGTGCAAAGCATGGCACACATGAGACTACCCACTGCCGAGGCATAAGGCACCTTCTTCATGTATTCTCTTTCTTCATAAGACTTTGGAGAGTCTTTCTCAGAAAGAGTAATTCCATACCTGGATAGTTGCTCACCTTTCTTGGAATCCTGTATTGCAAACCTCCTGAGAATTTTATCTATGTAGCCAGCCTGGGACAAAGCTATCATTTTGTTCTTCCTATCCCGAAAGATCTTGATACCGAGAACAAAATTAGCCTCACCCAAGTCCTTCATGTCAAACTGCTTGGTCAACCATAATTTGACCGATGACAATGCCCCAACGTCATTGCTAATTAGCAGAATATCATCTACATAGAGCAGTAGAAAAACCACCTTCCCATCCTTAATGTATTTGTAAACACATGGTTCATCCACATTTTGTGAGAACCTATAAGTCTTGATCACCTGATCAAATCTTATGTTCTAAGAACGAGAAGCCTGCTTAAGTCCATAAATTGATTTTAGCAACTTACAAACCTTCCCCTCTTAACCCGTGACCTTGAACCCATCTGGTTGTTCCATATAAATAGACTCAACAAGATAGCCATTCAGAAAAGCCGTCTTCACATCCATTTGCCAAATCTCGTAGTCGAGAGCGGTAGCTATGGACAAGAGAATCCGAATGGACTTAAGCATGGCTACAGGCGAAAAGGTTTCCTCATAATCGATTCCTTCCTTTTGCGTATAACCCTTAGCTACCAGTCTAGCCTTCAAGGTTTCGACCTTTCCATCCACTCCTCTTTTCCTCTTGTAGATCCACTTACACCCTATGGGTTTTACCCCTTCGGGAAGATCCACAAGCTCCTAGACCTGATTAGTCTCTATAGATTTCATCGTTGTGTTCATGGCCTTTGTCCAGAGTTTTGAATCAACATCCTCCATAGCTTCTATGTAAGTATAAGGATCCCTATCATGTTTGTTCGATTCAGCCAAGAAGACCTCCCCATTGAACGTATACCTCTCAGGTTGACGCCCAATCCTCCCACTACACTGAAGCCCTTGAGGTTGTTGTTTAGGTTTGTTTGGTTTTCGACACTGATCGGAACGGTTTCATTTGGAACCTCCGGAGTGATCAGATCACTCCTTAATTCCTCTAGCACCACTTTGCTTCGAGGTATAAAGTCGTTCATGTACCTCCCCTCAAGGAAAGTTGCATTAGCTGAAAACACAACTTTATTTTCCTTTGGGTTATAGAAATAACTCCCTTTAGTCCCTTTTGGATATCCTATAAACATGCAAACTTTCGAACGTGCTTCCAACTTACTCGGATCCTTAAACAGGACATGAGCCGGACATCCCTATATTCGAATATGGTTTAAGGATGTCTTCCTACCTGTCCACAACTCGTGAGGAGTTTTAGGACCGATTTTGAAGGCACATTGTTCAAAAGATAACATGCGGTTTGTAGTGCATATCCCCAAAAGGAAAAAGGCAATGATGAATAACTTATCATGGACCTAATCATGTCCAACAAAGTCTTATTTCTTCTCTCTGCTACACCATTTTGCTGCGGAGTGCCTAGCATAGTCAAATGGTATAAAACCTCATTCTTTAATAAGTGTTCCAAGAACTCATCAAAAAGGTATTCCCCACCTCGATCTGATCGAAGCGCCTTTATAGGTCTACCCAATTGCTTTTCCACTTCAGCCTGAACTCCTTTAACCTGTCAAAAGTTTTGCTTTTATGTTGCATCAGGTACACATACTCATATCTTGAGTAATCGTCAATAAAAGTGACGAAGTACTCATACCCTCCTCGTGCCTGGATGTTCATCGGTCCGCAAACATCATTATGCACAAGTTCTAGAACCCCTTCGGCCTTATTGCCCTTAGACCCGAATGGTCTTTTGGTCATTTTCCCTCCAAACAAGATTCACATTGAGGTATAAATTTCACCTTTAAGTGACTTAAAGGTCCATCCCTTACCAACCTTTGAATCCTATTTAGGTTAATATGACCAAGGTGCAAATGCCAAAGATAAGTCTTATTACAGTGAGAAGTTTTAAGTCTTTTAGAGTTATTATCATTCATCTCAGCATTAAGTAATAAGTCCATCTTAGGTTTGATAAAATATAGATTATTTTGCATCCATCCAGAACAGATAATAGATTTGTTTTTATGAATCACCACTTTATCATTAAAAGAAACCAAGTAGGAGTCTTTAAATAAACAAGCTACAGAAATTAAATTCCTTTTAAATATGGGAACATAAAAACAATCTTACAAAAATAAATTCCTATAATTATCAAAATAAAGATTGACGTCTCCCACTGCTTCCGCTGAGACCAAGGATCCATCACCCATCCGAAGCGTGAAGTCCTCATGGAGCAGACTTCTCGTTTCTTTGAACCCTGTAGAGAAACACAAACATGATTAGTTGCACCGGAATCTATGACTCAAATGTCACTGGATTCCTCAACCAAACAAGTTTTTAAATATAGAAGATCACACCTACCTCCTTTGGAAAGGAAGTCCTTGCAATGCTTCTTGATATGCCCGACCTTTCCACAGAAGAGGCACTTAAGCTTCTTCAGGTTCTTCTTCTTCTTCTTCTTGCTTTTGGTGTTAGCAGGAATAGAAGACTTCCTGTTCTTGGCCCATTGCTTTTGTCCATTCCCAAAGTTAGGATTGGAACCAGAAGCAGCTACCATGTTGGCCTAGCCACTCGCAGGAGACTCTCTGATCAGCATCGAACTCTTGTAACTGTTTCATCAGTTCTGTTAAGGTCATATCCCATCTATTGCTTAAATTAAAAGTAGCTCTAAACAGAATAAATTCCTTAGACAGAGTCTCAAAGACCATAGTCATCTGAGTTTCAGCATCGATGTCGGCTCCATTGGTTTGAGCCTCAGCGAGGTAACCTATGACCAACATCAAGTGCTCCTTTACAGATGTCCCTGGCCTCTGTCTATAGTTTAAGAGTGTCTGAAGCGCCCCTTGCCGCTTTGTTATGGCTTGGCCTCCAAATATATCTTTAAGATTATCCAAGATCTGCTTTGCAATCTCATAATCCTGATGTTGAGCCTGCAGCACGTTGTTCATGCTAGCCATAACATAGCAGCGGGCCTAATCATTAGCATCTTTCCAGCTATCATACGCTTGGAATTGCTCATTACTTGAGTCTCCTGTAGGCTCAGGAGGACAAGGGGTTGTCAGTACATATTTTAATTTCTCAAAGGACAGGACGATATCCAGGTTCTGTTTCCAATCATTATAGTTCTCACCGGTTAATAGCTTTTATCAAGTATTGATGATAAAGCATTTTTAGACATTTTTAATCTACAATAAAGAATCATATACCAAACATAAGCAAACATATAATAATAATTTAGTAAGATAACACAATCATGTAAAAATCATACAAATGTGTTTATGTGTCAAAACCTTGAAAATATCACAACTTTACAACGATCATTCCCAACTCAGAATTCAACAAGCTCCTAGGGGAGTCATGTCAAATTTAATCAGGAACGCGGATCCCCTCTAGATTAATATATGCCATCCAGGACCCATATGATCCAGCATATATTAATAATCGTTTCTTTGGCGTTTAATTTTATTATTAGAGCTCCTAGGGGAGGTTAATAATAAAATTAACGTGAGTGTATAACCATCGTTTCAATATTTTCTCCATGATTTATAATCACCACCTAGGGGTGTGCAACCGTAAATCATGCTAAAATATCTTATCCTCTCAGAGATCCAATCTGGTACATTATAGAATTCCCTTCTTAGGGGTCAGGACCACCATGTTCTGTCTATGGACCAACGATGGAGGCCTTGGGTTCTCTCTTTGAAAACCTTCTCCCACTCAATCTTTTGAAATCAAGGTTTTATTTTAAGATCATGCATGAACAATTTTACTATGAGCGGCACTTCCTATTCTATATGACATGTTATCAATATACATGGTAAATCATATTATAATGTAGACAAGCAAAGCAATCAAGCAAAGCTACAAGCAAAATAATAGACAACCGTAATATTATGGCTCCATCCTAGAGAATAGAAGACTAAGATTACAAGAGAATAATCGAGACATGTTATCGATTCTTCATCCTTGAATCCTCAAGCTGTATCCTTCTTCATGTGATACTCATCTTCAAGTGTTTAATCTTGTATGAATCGAATATTTCATATTTCTGATCATATCCAAATTTAATGTTTTCTCAGAATTGTCCCAAAAATAAGATTAAAACTGCATCAGAAAAACTACACCTTTTTTGAAAATTTTTCAGCTCTCTGTTGATAGGCCGATCTGGGTGATCGGCCTGCCGGTCATGTTCCATCGGCCTGCCGATCTGGAAGATTGGCTTGCCGACTCATGAAAGTTCGGCTTGCCGAACTAGAAGTTCGGCCTTCTGCTAGAGCCATCTGATTTTTGCCCCACTGACGGCTTGTCGAACCACAAGTCCGGCCTACCAATCTGCGACCATCGGCCTGTCGAACTGTGAGGTTCGTCATGCTGACCGAGCAGAAATCTCCATTCCAGAAAATACAATTTTAAATGCAATTTATCAACTTTATTTTCAACAATTCAAAAACATAAAATTAGAGACTCAAGAAATACTTGGGAGCATCATCATCAATCTTCTAGATCCGTCTTCCTCGAATAATTATTTAATTACAAAATTCTTACAAATTTTAAAAAATAAATAATAATTCCTAGACAGAGATGATAGTCCGTCATCTAATTACATGGAAAAACTAGATACATATTCTAACCTCTAAGGAACCATAACCAGCATAAATTAATTAATTAATAAATAATTAAATAACGATTAATCAACCATAATTAATTAATAAATATTCACCACATAATCCATGACAACATATATAATATATAAAAACCTAGAGTACCAACTCTCTATAAAATTAAATTCAAACATAGAAGAGATTAAGATCACTAAATTTATACATATAACATGATCACAAACTTGTAAATTTATGTAAAAACTTGGCTCTAATACCAATTGTTAGCAAAAGAGTGCGCAGCGGAATTTTAAAAATTTTATATAAGAGTAATTTTTAAAACACAAGTTTGACATACTATATGTATAAATTAACCAGATCTTACTAACCTTTGTGTGCTGAAGAACCTCCGCAATCTGTGAAGAGAAATAACGTTCTAGAAGAGCCTCAACCAACTGGTCTTCTTTGCTATTCTCTATCCACGACCGGAGTGAGTGTGGGCTCACACATACAGCTCTTCCACCGGTGACTCTCCTTCCAACCAATCGAGAGAACCCAAAACAAGTGTTCGTGATTTGTGAACAAAAGTTCTCAAGGAGTTTTCAGATCCTCACTTAGCAGAGTATCACTCTTAATCTCTTAATTGATCTTTTTTAACTTGTGAGAATCACTCCTTATTTATAGAGGTTGGTCCTAGGGACAGTCCTTATGAGATTAAGTCTCAAAACTCAGATCAGAATCAAATTTGGATCAATATCTGATAAGATCTGCATGAAAACGCGTGATCTTATCCTTCGCTGATCGACAGGCCGAACTACCTGATCTGCAGGCCGAACAGGTCCCATCGGCCGGCCGAATAGGTCCCATCAGCAGGTTAAACTATCAAATAAAAAATCTCGCAAATCTTTTATTTTCCACCTGAGATTCTATAAGATAAAGTTTCAGTTTTAATTCAAATAACCCAATAGAGAAGTTATCTGATCAAAACAACTTTATCTAGATAATCTCTTAGAAAATAAATCAATTCCCAATAATTCTACAAGTTTATCTTGATCTAAGTTATCTAAAATTAAATCAACCAATAAACAAACAAGAATTATCTGATCCCAATAATTCCATAAGTTTATCTTGAATTAATTTTTATTACAAAATTAATTCAACCGATAAACAGACATGAATTATTTAATTCTTCCAAATTTTAACTAATATGATAAATCCGACACAAGTCACCAATTATTAGAAAAACACGCCGAGTCATTACAGGATATTGTGAGCTAGCAAAGGGGACCAAATGGACCTATATAGTTCAAGCTCCCAATAATTATGAAACCCAATATCCCAGATATACATTTCGTAATTATCAACTCCAATGCTACTTCACTAAAAGCTTGGAGCTACACTCTCGAACTACATAGAATTATGAAGCCCGAATAGCCAAGTCTCCATGACATATCATAGTGTATCGTATCCCCATATGATAATCCAGAATCGACTTAAGGACAAGTTCTGTCTTACCTTCCCTATTATTTTTATCTTACGTTCTATCATCTCACCATTAGAAAACTTACCATCCAAAGACAGTATACCAATCGGTTACACCTATGTATCTAAATGGCTGAGCTCTCTAGTTTTCCAATTACAGGATAATGCATATAAGAGGATATCATTACTCCTAAAGAGGAGCTATGGATTCCATATCTATGAATAACAAGTCTAAGCCATCAAGAGTCATGCCTCCAATGTACCGACATGCATACCACTATTAAGATATGGGTGTCACCTTTTGGTACATCAAAAGACACAAGTCAAGACAACGGGCCCACTATTCATCTCAGGATTAAGATACAACACAAATGATTGTCTAAAGTAAATCGATTTACTGAGATAAAATTATTAATCAAAATCAATTCACTTTATGTCCCGATCCAACATATTGTCACCTATGACAACATGTCAATGTTTCTATCCACGGAGTCCACCTCTGATGGTCAAGACAAATCATCTCCCAAAAGGGACATAGACAACATAACAATCTTTGCATGAATAAAGCGCCCAACTTTATTCCCTTGATTGCGGATCGTATGATTTAGACCATCACCTTAAGAATCGTGTCTTTTGCATAATCCGTCCATTATATGCCCAATTCTTAAGGTTTAGATCGACATTCTCAGACTATTGCTTGCTTAATATACATTCAACAAATATGAACGTAAAGAGGACAAGATTTGGTATATAAATAATAAATAAATTCTTTATTGATAAAAATGTCTCCAAAAACTTATTACATTTTTACTCCTTAGGGCATACATGTCTAACAGATCCTTGGTCTTAGCGAAAATAGTGGGAGATGTCCATCTTTATTTTGATAATTATAAGAATTTAATTTTATGAGACTGTTTTTATGTTCTTAAATTTAAAAGGAATTTAATTTCTGTAGCTTGTTTATTTAAAGACTCCTATTTGGTTTCTTTTAATGATAAAGTGGTGATTTGTAAAAACAAATCTTTTATCTGTTTTGGATGGATGCAAAATAATCTATATTTTATCAAACCTAAGATGGACTTACTCCTTAATGCTGAGATAAATGATAATAACTCTAAAAGATTTAAAACTTCTCACTCTAATAAGACTTATCTTTGGCATTTGCACCTTGGTCATATTAACTTGAATAGAATTCGATGGTTGGTAAGGGATGGACCTTTAAGTCACTTAAAGGTAGAATCTATATTTCAATGTGAATCTTGTTTGGAGTATAAAATGACCAAAAGACCATTCGGGTCTAAGTGCAATAAGGCCGAAGGGCTTCTAGAACTTGTGCATAGTGATGTTTGTAGACCAATGAACATTCGGGCGCGAGGAGGGTATGAGTATTTCGTCACTTTTATTGACGATTACTCAAGATATGGATATGTGTACCTGATGCACCATAAAAGCGGAACTTTTGACAAGTTCAGGAAGTTTCAGGCTAAAGTGGAAAAACAATTGGGTAGACCCATAAAGGCACTTCGATCCGATCGAGGTAGAGAATACCTTTCTGATGAGTTTCTGGGATAGTTATTAGAGAATGAGATTTTATCCCATTTGACTGTGCCGGGCACTCCGCAGTAGAATGGCGTAGCGGAGAGAAGGAATAGGACTTTATTAGACATGATAAGATCTATGATGAGTTATTCATCATTGCCTTTATCCTTTTGGGGATATGCACTACAAACCACATGTTATCTTTTGAACAATGTGCCTTCAAAATCGGTCTCTAAAACTCCTCACAAGTTGTGGACGAGCAAGAAGACATCCTTAAACCATATTCACATATGGGGATGTCCAGCTCATGTCCTGTTTAAGGATGCGAATAAGTTGGAAGCACATTCGAAAGTTTGCGTGTTTGTAGGATATCCAAAAGGGACTAAAAGGGGTTATTTTTATAACCCAAAGGAAAATAAAGTCATGGTTTCAACTAATGCAACTTTTCTTGAGGAGAGCTACATGGACGACTTTAAACCTTGAAGCAAAGTGGTGCTTGAGGAGTGAAGGAGTGATCTAATCACTCCAGAGGTTCCGAATGAAACCGTTCCGATCAGTGTAGAAAGACCAAACAAACCTGAACAACTACCTAAGGGGCTTCGGTGTAGTGGGAGGATCAGGCGTCAACCTGAAAGGTATATATTTAATGGGGAGGTCTTCTTAGCTGAACCGGATGAACATGACAGGGATCCTTATACTTATGCAGAGGCTATGGTGGATGTTGATTCAAAACTCTAGACAGAGGCCATGAACACAGAGATGAAGTCTATGGAGACTAATCAGGTCTGGGAGCTTGTGGATCTTTCTAAAGGGGTAAAACCCGTAGGGTGTAAGTGGATCTACAAGAGGAAAAGAGGAGTAGATGGAAAAGTCAAAACCTTTAAATCTAGACTGGTAGCTAAGGGTTACACGCAAAAGGAAGGAATCAATTATGAGGAAACCTTTCACTTGTAACCATTCTTAAGTCCATTCGGATTCTCTTATCCATAGCTGCCGCTCTCGACTACAAGATTTGGTAGATGGATGTCAAGACGGCTTTTCTAAATGGCTATCTTAATGAGTCCATTTATATGGAGCAACTAGATGGGTTCAAGGTCAAGGGTCAAGAGGTTAAGGTTTGTAAGCTACTAAAGTCAATTTATGGACTTAAGCAGGCTTCCCATTCTTTGAACATAAGATTTGATCAAGTGATCAAGACTTATGGGTTCTCATAAAATGTGGATGGGCCATATGTTTACAAACACATTAAGGATGGGAAGGTGGTTTTTCTACTACTCTATGTAAATGACATTCTACTAATTAGCAATGACATTGGGACGTTGTCATCAGTCAAATTATGGTTGACCAAGCAGTTTGACATGAAGGAATTAGGTAAGGCTAATTTTGTTCTCGGTATCCAGATCTTTCGAGATAAGAAGAACAAAATGATAGCTTTGTCACAAGCCAGCTACAAAGATAAAATTCTTAGCAGGTTTACAATGCAGGATTCTAAGAAAGGTGGACAACCATCTAGGTCTAGAATTACTCTTTCTAAGAAAGACTTTCCAAAGTCTGAGGAAGAAAGAGAATACATGAAGAAGGTGCCTTATGCTTCGGCAGTGGGTAGTCTCATGTATGCCATGCTTTGCACACGACTGGATATTTGTTATGCGGTCGGGATTGTAAGTCGATTTAAGGTGGATCTAGGACCCAACCACTGGGTTGCAATTAAGCATATTTTCAAGTACCTGAGAAGGACTCGAGGGTATATGCTTGTATATTTGAATTAGGACTTGACTCCTCTAGGATATACTGACTCGGATTTTCAATCCTATCTAGATTCTAGGAAATCAACTTTGGGTTTTGTGTTTACTTTGGGCGACGGTGCCATCAGTTGAAGAAGTATGAAGTAAGATTGTACTTCAAATTCAACAATGGAGGACAAGTATGTGGCGACTAGCGATGCTTCAAAAGAAGCAGTGTGGCTCCGTAAGTTCCTTGGGGATCTTGAGGTAGTTTCTAGTATGGATAAGACGGTATCACTATACTGTGATAACAGTGCGGCAGTAGCTAATGCTAAGGAACCAAGATTTCACAAGAAGAGTAAGCATATTGATCGGAAGTATCATGTGATAAAGGACTTCATTGAGGGCGAGCATGTCACGGTGTGCAAAATCACGTTAGAGGACAATTTAACAGATCCATTTACAAAGACACTCACTGGGAGAGTCTTCGAAAGGCATGTGGAAGCTATGGGGATGCAAGATTTGTCATATTTACTCACTTAGTGCAAATGGGAGATTGTTAGTTATGTATGCCCTAAGAAGTAAAAATGTAATATGTTTTTGGAGAGATTTTTATCAATAAAGAATTTATTTATTATTAATATACCAAATCTTGTTCTCTTTATGTTCATATTTGTTGAATGTATGTTAAGCAAACAAAAGTTTGAGACTGTCGGTCTAAACCTTTAAGAATTGGGCATATGATGGACAGATTATGCGAAAGACACGATTCTTAAGGTGATGGTCTAAATTATAAGATCCATAATCGATGAAATGAAGTTGGGCACTTTATTCATGTAAAGATTGTTATGTTGTCTATATCCCTATTGGGAGATGGTTTGTCTTGGCCATCGGAGTTGGACTCCATGAATATAAACATTGGCACGTTGTCATAGGTAACAATGTGTTAGATCGAGACATAAAGTGAATTAATTTAGATTAATAATTCTATCTTGGCAAATCGATTCACTTTAGACAATCATTTGTATTGTATCTCAATCTTGAGATGAATAGTGGGCTCGTTGTCTTCACTTGTGTCTTTTGATGTACTAAAGGGTGACACCCACATTTTAATAGTGGTATGCATACCGGTACGTTGGAGGCATGATTCTTGATAGCGTAGACCTGTTATTCATAGATATGAAATCCATAGCTCCTCTTTAGGAGTAGTGATATCCTCTTATATGCGTTATCCTATAATTAGAAAACTAGAGCGCTTAACTATTTGGTTACATAGGTGTAACCAAATGGTATACTGTCTTTGAATAGTAAGTTTTTTGATGGTGAGACAATAGAACGTAAGATAAAAATAATTAAGAATGTAAGACAGAACTTATCCTTAAGCCGATTATGGATAATCCTATGGGGAATACGATACACTATGATATGTCATAGAGACTTAGCTATACGGGCTTCATAATTCTATGTAGTTTGAGAGTGCAACTCCAAGCTTTTAGTGGAGTAGCGTTGAGTTGATAATTATGAAATGTATATCTGGGATATTGGGTTTCATAATTATTGGGAGCTTGAACTATATAGGTCCATTTGGTCCTCTTTGCTAGCTTACAACATCCTGTAACGATACGACGTGCTTTTCCAATAATTGGTGACTTATGTCAGATTTATTAGATTGGTTGAAATTCAGAAGAATCAAATAATTCATGTCTGTTTATCGGTTGAATTAATTTTGTAATAAAAATTAATTCAAGATAAACTTATTGAATTATTGGGGTCGGATAATTCTTGTATGTTTATCAGTTGATTTAATTTTGAATAAATTAAATTAAGATAAACTTGTAGAATTATTATGAATTCATTTATTTTCCTAGAGATTATCTAGATAAAGTTGTTTTTAATTAGATAACTTCTCTATTGGGTTATTTGAATTAAAACTGAGATTTTATCCTATAAAATCTCGGGTGGTAAATAAAAGATTCATTGAGATTTTTTTTGGCAGTTTGGCATGCCGATCCTCAAGTTCAGCCTGCCGATGGGGCAAGTTCAGGCTGCCTATACGTGGAAAAAAAATCACGCATTTTCTCGTAGATTTCATCAGATATTGATCCGAATTTGATTCTGATTCAAATTTTTTAGACCTTATCTGATAAGGACTAACCCTAGACCCAACCTCTATAAATAAGGATTGAGTCTCATAAGTTATTAAGATCAATTATGAGATTAAGAGTGATACTCTACTGGTGAGAATCTGAAAACTCCCTAAGAGCTCTTGTTCACAAATCACAAACATTAGCTTTGGGTTCTCTCAATTGGTTGGAAGGAAAGTCACCTAGAGGAAGAGCTGTACATGTGAGCCCACACTCACTCCGATCGTGGATAGAGAATAGCAAAGAAGACCAGTTGGTTAAGGCTTTTCTGGAACGTTACTTCTCTTCACGGATTGCTGGAGTTCTTCCGCATTCAAAGGTTAGTAAGATCTGGTTAATTTATGCATATAGCGTGTCAAACTTATGTTTTAGAAAATACTCTAATATAAAATTTTTAAAATTTTGTTACGTACTATTTTTCTAACATCCTATTCAGGTTAATATGACCTAGTCACAAATACCAAAGATAAGTCTTATTACAATGAGAAGTTTTAAGTCTTTTAGAGTTATTATCATTAACCTCTAAGTCCATCTTAGGTTTGATAAAATATAGATTATTTTGCATCCATCGATCATAGATAAAAGATTTATTTTTACAAATCACTACTTTATTATTAAAAGACACTATATAAGAGTCTTTAAATAAACAAGCTATAGAAATTAAATTCCTTTTAAGTTTAGGAACATAAAAACAATCTCGCAAATATAAATTCCTATAATTATCAAAGTAAAGATGAACGTCTCCCACTACTTCAGCTAATACCAAGAATCCATCCGAAGCGTGAAGTCTTCATATAGCTGACTTCTCGTTTCTTTAAACCGCTAAAGAGAAACACAAACATGATTAGTTGCTCCAGAATTTATGACCTAAGTGTCATTGGATTCCTTAACCAAACAAGTTTCAAGAACCAAAAGATCACATCTATCTTCTTAGGAAAGGAAGTCCCTGCAATTCTTCTTAATGTGCCCAACCTTCCCAAAAAAAACACTTCAGCTTCTTTAGGTTCTTCTTTTTCGTCTTCTTGTTCTTGCCATTTGTAGGAATAAAAGATTTCTCATTCTTGGCCTGTTGTTTCTTTCCATTCCTTGGGTTGGGATTGGAACCAGAGGCAGCCGCCAAGTTAGCCTCACCACCAGTAGGAGTTTCCCTGATTAGAAGTTCAAACTTCTATAACTACTTCATTAACTCAGTTAAGGTCATATCTCATCTATTGCTTAAATTAAATGTAGCTCTAAATCGAATAATCTCCTTGGATAGAGTCTCAAAGACCATAGTCATATGAATTTCAACGTTAATGTCAACTCTATTGGTTTGAGCCTCAGCGAGTAACCCATGACCAACATCATATGCTCCTTTAAAGACGTCCCCGGTCTTTGTTTGCAGTTTAGAAGTTTCCAATGCGCCTCTTGCCATTTTGTTAGGGCCTGGCCTCTAATCATGTCTTCAAGATTATCTAAGATCTACCTAACAGTCTCATAATCTTCATGTTGAGCTTGCAGCATGTTATTCATGCTGCCCATAACATAACAGCAGGCCTGATCGTTAGCATCTTTCAATCGATCATACGCTTGGATTTGCTCATTAATGGAATCTTCCATGGGCTCAGGAGGACATGGTGTGGTCAGCACAAACTTTAGTTTCTCAAAGGATAGGCGATGTTTAGGTTCCGTTTCCAATTATTATAGTTCTCACCAGTTAATTGGTTTTTGTCAAGTATCGAAGATAAGTGTTTTTAGACATTTTTAATCTACAATAAAGAATCATATACCATACATAAACAAATATAACATAATAATTTAGTAATATAACACAATTATGTAAAATATACAAATGTGTTTATGTGTCAAAATCTTGAAAATATCACAACCTTACAACGATAATTCCTAACTCAGAATTCAACAAGCCGCCTAGGGGAGACTTGCCAAATTCAATTAGAAACATGGATCCCCTCCTGATTAATATATGCCATCCAAGACCCGTATGATCTAACATATATTAATAATCGTTGTTTTGGCCATTAATTTTATTAACAGAGCTCCTAAGAGAGGTTAATAATAAAATTAACATGAGCGTATAACCATCATTTCAATATTTTATCCATGATTTATAATCACCACTTAGGGGTGTGCAACAATAAATCATACTAAAATACCTTATCCTCTCAGAGATTCAACCCAGTACATGATGAAGTCCCTTCCTAGGGTTTAGAACCACCATGTGCTACCTGTGGACCAACGATGCCATTTAATCTTTTAAAATCAAGGTTTAATTTTAAAAAACATACATGAACAATTTTTAATAAGCGGCACTCCCTATTCTATATGAGATGTTATCAATATACATAGCAAATCATATTATAATGCAGATAAACAAAGCAATCATACAAAGCTACAAGCAAAATAATAATAAATAGCTGTAATAGTATGGTTCCACCCTAAAGAATAGAAAATAAAGATTACAAGAGATCAATCGATACATATTATTGATTCTTTATCCTAGAATCTTCAAATTGTATCCTTCTTCATGTATTATCCATCTTCAAGTCTTCAATCCCACATAGATCGAATACTCTATATTTTCGGACATATCCAAACTTAATATTTCTCAAAATTGTCTCAAAAATAAAATCAAAACTACACCAAAAAATCACACCTTTTTCTAAAAAAATTAGCTCTCTACCGGCCTGCCGAACTTTGAATTTGGCCTACTAGTGACGCGGTCGACAGCTGATATGTATATCGTGGTCGACGACCTGTCAACAGTCAACCTGACGAACCCAAAAGCTTGGCCTACCGCCAAAGTCTGCCCCATGCTTCCATGGTCGACCGCAGTATATGTATCACAATCTACCGCGCCCTCACTCGGGCTGAATTTTCAGAAAATAATTTCAAAAGCAGTTTTTCAATTTTATTTTCAATAATTCAAAAACATAAAATTAGAAACTCAAGAAATACTTGTGGAACGCTATTATCTATCTTCTATATCCGTCTTGTACTTCGAATGATTATTTCATTACAGAATTTTTACAAATTTAAAATTAAATAATAATTCCTAGATGGAGGTGATAGTCCGTCATCTAATTACATGAAAAACCTAGATACACATTCAAACCTCTAAGGAAACATAATTGGCACAAATTAATTAATAAATAAATAATTAAATGCTAATTTAATCAGCCATAATTAATTAATAAACATTCACTATATAATCCATGACAACATATAAATATATAGAAACCCTGGAGCGCTAACTCTCTAAAAAATTAAATTCAAGCATAAGAGAGATCAATATCACATGATTTATACATATAGCATTATCACAAACTCATAAATTTACGTAAAAACCTTAACTCTAATACCAATTGTTAGAAACATAGTACGCAGTAGAAATTAGAAATTTTTTATACCATAGTATTTTCCAAAATAAAAGTTTGACATGCTATATGCATAAATTAATTAGATCTTACTAACTTTATTCGCTAAAGGGCTCCTGTAATCGATGTAGAGAAGAAGTTCCAGAAGAGCCTCAACCAACTATTCTTCCCTATTCTCTATCCACAATCGGAGTGCGTGTGGGTGCATGTCGTATAGCTCTTCCTAAGTAACTCTCCTTCCAACCAATTGAGAAATACCCAGAACTATCGTTCGTGATTTGTGAACAATAGCTCTTCAAGGGAGTTTTAGAGACTCACAATTTAGAGTGCTCACTCTTGATCTCTCAATTGACCTAAATAACTTATGAGTCTCATTCCCTATTTATAGAGGTTAGACCCGGGGTCAATCCTTATTAGATAAGGCCTCAAAATTTGAGGTTGAATTAGTTTCAGAATCTGATTCACATAATTAGATTTTGTTTCAAACTACCACGATTGACCGCGATACAAAGTCATGGTCAATCGCATCGTCGCTGATCCCCGAGTTCAAATTTAATTCAAACTCTACAAGTTGATCCGATAGATACTATCTCAACTAATTAGATAATTCCTATCTTATTAATTCTAGGTATTTTTGATAGAGCCTTAATTTTAATTCAAATAACCCAATAGAGAAGTTATCTGATTAAAATAGTCATATCTAGATAAATCCATATAAATAAGATATAATTCACAATAATTCAACACATTGATCTTGAATTAATTCAACCAATAAACTAACATGTTTATCTTGAATTAATTACAAAATTAACTCAACCGATAAATTAAAATGAATTATTAAATTCAATTAACTCAAATTTTAGCCAATCTAATAATTTGACATAAGTCACCAATTTATTGGAAAAGCATGCCATATCATTACAAAATTTATTATGAGCTAGCAAAAGGGATCTAATGGACCTATATAGTTCAAGCTCCCGATAATTTTGAAACCCATTATCCTAGATATACATTTCATAATTATCAACTCTAGCCCTACTCCACTAAAAGTTTAGAGCTGTACTCTTGAACTATACAAAATTACAAAGCCCAAATAGCTAAGTCTTCATGATATATCACAATGTATCATTTCCCTATAGGATTATCCATAATCGGCTTAAGGATAAATTTTGTCTTATTTTCTCAATTATTTTTCTCTTATGTTTTGTTATTTCACCATAGGAAAACTTAGCATCTACAAACACTATACCATGGTTACACTTATGTATCCGAATGGTTGAGTGCTCCAGTTTTTCAATCACAGGATAACGCATATAAGAGGATATAAATGACTCCTAAAGAGGAACTATATCTATGAATAATAGGTGTACGCTATCAAGAGTCATGCCTCCAATGTACCGGCATGCGTACCAATATAAAATGTGGATATCACCCTTTGGTACATCAAAAGACATAAGTTAAGACAACGGGTCCACTATTCATTTCAGGATTAAGATACAACACATATGATTGTCTAAAATGAATTGATTTTCTGAGACATAATTATTAATCCAAATCAATTATACTTTATATCCCGATCCAATACATCGTCACCTATGACAATGCACCAATGATTCTATTCGCGGAGTCCACATTCGATGACCAAGACATACCATCTCCCGTTAGGAATATAAACAATATAACAATCTTTGCATGAACAAAGTGCCCAACTTTTTCTTTCGATTACGGATCTTATAATTTAAACCGTCACCTCTAGAATCATGTCTTCCGCATAATCTGTCCATTATATACCTGATTCTAAAGGCTTAGACTGACAGTCTTAGACTTTCGTTTGCTTATCATATATTCAACAAATATGAACGTAAAGAGGACAATAATTTGGTATATGAATAATAAATAAACTTTTATTGATAAAAATGTCTCCAAAAACATCTTACATTTTTACTTCTTAGTGTATACATGTCTAATAGTTTTAAGAAACGATTTGAAATGGTTTTAAAATCAAATGTTGAGCAATACCTTAACTTAAGTTGCAATAGAAGTCACAACATCTTTTAAGTATGCTCTAAAGTATGTTAAAAAGGAAAGAAAAGAAAAAAAATTTTCAGTATTTTTCTTACTAAATAAGTAAGATTAATGTTTAAGAAATGATATTTAAGAAAGTTAGGTGACGACCTAAAAAGGCAGGACGACAAAGGTGGTATTAGAGTAGTATTCTGCCATCCCATCTTGTGCTATCATATGTCCGCCACACCATAGCTCAAGTAAGTAAGTTAAGTCAAGTAAGAAGAAAAGTTAGTATTTAATGATTACGTGTTTATGTCGGGCATAGCTTTGATGCTAGCACTTTCGGATGAGCAACAAGAAGGCAAAGGTATAAGGATGAATGTCATGTTATATGTTATAATATCCCCGCAAGTCAATGGTAGTTATCGTCCATCAATGGTATTAAGTCAATGATGATCAAACGTGGTCAATAATGGTCAACAGATAGCCAACAGCTCAAAAATCAAGAAGATGAGTTCATGACACGTTATGATGTTCTTGCGCTCAATGATGTTTTCTGTTGAGCAAATCTTACTCTATTAGAGGTCATTTGGTATTGGCTACATCTATAACGAGGAAAAACATATCAAGATAACAGAATAATGGAGGTCAAAAAGTGACTTTTGGTGCTTTATGGAACAAGAGTGCCTGAGAGCAACCAGACGTTAGATGACTGATTATGTGATCCTTTTGAGGTTAAGCATTCTATCGCTAAGCTGAGACATGTTAATGAGCTCGTAACTACCCAGATGGAAATCACGATCAAGACAATGATGCCAAATCTATAAGCGAAAACCTTATGGGTTGGAGGATGGAAGTTGGAGATTTATACATTATGAGAAAATTATAGAAAAATGTAATTTTAGAATAGGATATAGGACCGAAAAACTATGGATTTATAGTCAGATGACCCTAATCTTTTGATAGTCATGATGGGATTTTGATAAATATAAACCCTAGTTTCAAGAATAGCATTCATGGGTAGAATGCCAAACCTTTAGTGGATGGAAACTACGCTCAAATATTGGAAGATCAAAGTTGTGCAACAAAGTGTAGTATTACAATTCAAAGAAATATATCAATGAAATAATGTGAGGTTTATGAAGTTCCAAGTTGGAGACTTAGTTTTTATTAAGAAAGTAATAAGTAAGAAAGTATGTTAAGAACGGAAAGGAAGATGGGAAATAAGAGCATACCTCTTATTAAGGTTTTTTATTTATGATGAAAATACAAAGTAGAGGTAGCAATATGGAAATAAGAAAAGGATAAGAAAATGAACTACTCATGGACATTCTAATTTTTGAGGATGAAAATTTTTAAGGAGGGTAGATTGTGACACCCAAGTATTTCTAGTACATTAAAAATGCAATAACTTAAAGACTATATTAAACAAAATATGTTTCACAAGGATTATTGTTTAATCTAATTTTTATGATAATGTCCATAAAAGCAAAACAGGATTTTTAAGGGTAAAAATCATGCCATAGTTTTAAATAAAGAAGGAATGATATGGAAATAAGCTGGAAAACTTTACTATTGCAAAATGTAGTACAACAAATATTAAGACAAAAATACAGTTTAAGAAAAATTATGTATAATAATATGAAAAATTATACAACATTGGAATAATGCAGTGTAAGGCAGTACACTGATAAAGTTATGTAGTATGAAAATTACACTACAAAAGTAATGCAGTGTAGAAATTGGACTGTTTAAGGTTAAGCAATACAAAAATTAGACTGTTTAAAGTTAAAGCAATATAGGAATAATACTATTTGGAGGATATAAATAAGTAGAAAATACTGTGTAAGCTCGTAACATATAGATAATATAATGATAGTATAAAAAAATGCTATCAGTATAAATTTAGACTATATAAAGTTAAGTAGTATAAGAATTTCATTATGTGGTGGATGTAAATAAGTGTAGGAGGTTGTGGGACCTCATGAATTGTATAAGAAAAATACTGTCAGTATAAATTTTAGACTATATAAAAAATTAATATGGGACCCACCTAAGTGCCACATTTAAGGTGAAAAAATTGCCACCACACCCCTTGAAGTAAGCCAAATCATACAATGCCATGTTAAGCTAACTTTTTAATCACAAATGATGTTAAGTGATGACTAATATGGTGAGTTATCAAAGTTTATAAACATAAAGTTTAAATTCATCACTTGTTTCATGCAAAAAAAGAAACCAAAAACTCAAACTGCCCCCCTTCCCCCCAGGCAATTCTCTCTTAAATTTTTGATGAATTTCAAGCCTCCAAGTTATGTTGTGGAGCAAAATCAAGTATAAGGAGGAAGAACAAGAAACTTCTAAGGTAAAATTCAAATTTTCCCTATTATGTATTAGGGTTTCTACTCAAGTTTTGAGCAAGATTTTTATGGGATGTATGTCAACGAAACTTTGAAGGGTTTCAAGTGATTGAAAGAAAGGACATAACAAAGTTTTGAGCTTAGCAAAGGAGGATCAAAAAGTGTGGTAAAGTTTATGTAAATCTTTAAACTTTATACTTGGAAAGTTTATGCTATAAACATGTATGCCAAGTGTTTGATGAAATGTTTTGAGCTATAGCATGTAAGATGGACATTATGACATGATTGTGTTATGTTTTATATTGATGGTGATCATGATATAAGAAAGAAAGTAGGAGATTTGCATTTAAAAATGGAAAATTAAAGTTTAATAAGTTTCAAAGGAATGGGGTTTTGAGGGCCTTAGAGGCCAAATTATGTTCTCAGCAAGGTCTGAAATTTGCCAACAAAGCTTGGGTAACAACTTCTATGAAAGAAGTTTTGTAAAATTCCAAAAGGACTAAATTGTAAAGTATTGTAAAAACTCGACAGATTTGAAAATCAGCCAAAAAGTCTACTTTAACATTGGAATTTAAGAAAACTTAAAACACAAAAGTTGTAGAAATCATTGAAATTGTTAAGGTAGCATAAACAGTTTGTCAAAATTCTACTCAGTTGAGGAGTTATGAATTTTACAAAATTTTAAGCACAAAATTTTATGAAATGAAGATGTTATAAAATGTTTTAAATTTAACCATGGAACTTTTGAAAGTTTTATTCCCTGTGAAAAACTGGATATTTTGGTACAAAATGATTCTCTTTGGTTCTAGGAGCAAAAATATAAAAATTTTTGTGTTTCAAGTCAAAACCGCAAAATCATGTGAAAACTGGGGTTTTCATTGGGGAATGTTGGGTTCTTGCACTGCTATAGGAAATGAATAATCATAGATGCTAAGTTTTAAAGGATTTAAAGTTTAGTCAAGAAAAGAAAAGAAACAAACGCTAAGGGCAAAAACGCAAAGATCTTTAAGTTTCAGGTCAAAACTATAAAGCTTTGACAAAATAGATTTAATTGAAAGGAAAACCATTGTTTTTGTTTTCCATAATATTGTGACATATAAAAGAATGAAAGTTATGTCTTAAAATGGGTTACGAAAGTTTTTAAAGACCCATCAAGGGCAAATTGGTCATTTTGCAAAAACGACCAAAACGGCACCAAAACGCCGATGTTGGAAAATGCCCCTTAAATGGAAATTTTTTTCATAACATGTAAGCAATGAGAGGAAAAGTTAAGCAAAAAGTTTAACAAGTTACAAAATTAACGAAAAGCCCATTGAGGGTAAAATCGTCATTTTAAAAAAAGGCTAAAATGGAGCCGAGCACTCCAAATTCGCAAAATGTTCTTGGATAGAAAATGTTTTGTAATATGTTAAGTAATGAAACCATCACATGAGTGGGGAATTTTAATAAGGGATGTTCAAGGTAAGTAAAAGAAAGGTAACCTAGTTGGTTACAAAGTTAAGTAAAGAAAAAGGTAACCCGATGGGTTACAGAGTTAAGTAAAAAGAATGATAACCTAGTGGATTACAAAGTTAAGTAAAGGGAAAGGTAAAGGGAAAGGTAACCCCGGTGGGTTACAAAGCTAACTGAAAGAAAGGTAAACCGATGGTTTATAAGGTTAAGTGAAAGAAAGGTAAACCAATGGGGTACAAAGTAAAAGAAAGTAAACTGATAGTATACAAGTTATGTAAAAAGGAATGAATAGTTAATCATTAAGTTCTGTTATCAATCGAGCAGATTGATAATATGCAAAGTTAGTTAATAAGTCGGGTGTCATTTGATCAATACTCAGAAACCAACTAATAAAAGGAACAGGAATGAAACGGGAATGCTAGAGTGTTATCAAGTAAGTTCAAACCTCAGCTACAACATGAAGTAAATGATTTTCAAATGCTTATATATATGTTTGCAAATGTGTTTGCAATCGTTATGCAAATTATTTTTAAAGTATGTTTGTATTTGTTATGCAAAAGGTTTTAATGTTTAAATCAAGATTTGCAATGTACTTGCAGCTATTATATTTAAAGCAATGATTGCATTTAATATGCATAAAGTTTTAAAGACAAATAAAGGTTTGCAATATATTTGCAATTATTATACTTAAAGTATGTTTGCATGTGAAATGCACAATGTTTTGAAGTGTATAAGTTATGATTTGCAAATGTTTTTGCATATGATGTGTTAGCATTTGATATGCTCGCTAAAGTTAAAAAGAAGGTAAAATAAAGATAAAAAAAAGTGTCATACCAATCTCTTTGATGTAAAGTACACAAGTAAAGTTAAAGTTGTAACCTCAGTGTTTGATAGTCTTAAGTCTTCCATAAGGGAAGCAACATGTTTATGTTTTCATGTTTAATGATGTTGGTATGAATACTAAAGTTTACACGTTGAAAGTAAAGATAAAGAATGATCATAAGATGCTGATAATTAAAAGTTTATAATTAAGCATAAATGGAATCATACATTTTGATTTTTGCTTGTATTTCTTGTCATGAAATGTTTATATTTTATGAAAAACATTATGAGAAATGTTTTACGTTAAATATTTATGAAAAACATTTCTATGTTTACAAGAAAAAGTTTATAAAGGACATTTTAAGGAAAAATATTTAAGAAATATTTTATGAAAAATGTTTATGAAAAACGTTTTAAGAGAGAGATTTTTATGTAGAGCATGTTAAAATCATTTGTGAGATTATGATTAAACTTATTGAACAAAAGCTCATTAAAATTTCCTTTATCCTATAGGTAGTCTTATAGGTGACCAGTAGGAACTGTTGAAGAGCTAGGTGCTACGAAAGATAGATACAAAGATTTGGATATGGATACCTCTATAGTATGTTTTCGCTGCTCAAAGAAAATGTTTTCCTGATATAGTGTTTTCAAAGTTTTAAGAAATCAAAATTTTAAGATATATTTTATGAAATATTTTACATAATTATAAAGTTAAGTTTTGAGCTATGATTTAGTTAATGTTTCTTATTAAGTTTTAAGAAAGAATTTGAAATAATTTTAAAATCAAATATTGAGCAATGTCTCAACTTAAGTTGCAACAGAAGTAGCAACATCTTTTAAGTATGTTCTAAAGTATGTTAAAAGGGAAAGGAAAAGAAAAAAAAAATTTCCAGTATTTTTCTTACTAAATGTTTTTAAAATTTTTCCAGTATGTTGAGCTATGATTTCATTAATGTTTCTTATTAAGTTTTAAGAAATAATTTGAAATGATTTTAAAATCAAATGTTTAGCAATGTCTCAACTTAAGTTGCAAATAAAGTCGCAACATCTTTTAAGTATGTTCTAAAGTATGTTAAAAGGGAAAGGAAAAGAAAAAAAAATTTCCAGTATTTTTCTTACTAAATAAGTAAGATTAATGTTTAAGAAATGATGTTTAAAAAAGTTAAGTAACGACCCAGGAAGACAGGACGTAACAAATACAACTTTAAAGGTCTCGGATTTTAGCCTCTCAGCCTTGTTGGAGCAGTTCCAGAATGATGGGTTGCTCCACACGCGGTGTGGGACTTGTCACCCATGAGTAACACACCTGTTGGTGGGCGAGGAGACGAGACCTTGTAGGAGAGTGAGGCCCATGGCTAGTGAGCATGAAGCGATGGGGTCTAACAATGACGACTGTGTTTGGAGGGGGCAGAGTTGCCATAGCCTACAATAGGGGAAGATCCTTAAACTTTGGTTCTTAAGTTGTGTGTTTTTTATTTTATTTTTTTTGTTGGGGGGGGGGGGGGGGGGGTGGTGGTGGTGGGGGTTGTGTGGATGTGGGATGGGGGGATGGAAAGGAAATGAATGAAGCTTCATTTTTTATGTTTGGTTGTTTTTTCGAAAAAAAGAATAGTCATTTAAAATAGAATAACTTTTCTATCATGTGGGTGAATCATTATTCCTTCTTCATATGAGAGGAATAGCCATTCCAAGTTGTTTTCTTCTTCTTCTTTTTTTCCCCATAATTAGCCTTGAATATTATAATTATTAATATTATAGTATAATATAGTTGTAATATTGTAATTAACAATATCATAATTATATTAATAATATAATATTATAATATGATCATAATATATTATATTATTAATATTATAATATCATATTAATATTACAATACGATGGTAATATATTATATTATTAATATAATTATTAGTATAATTAAATATCAATATGACATTATAATTCCAATAATATTATCTATTATATCGTATTATATGCTTTCATTGCATAGTGTATTAAATAAATTATAATTATAATTTATTTATATTTATTAAAATATAATATAATATATCATTATATTGGTATAATATAATCTATTTGTAATATTATAATTAGATTATAATTGAATATATTATTTTTTATGTGCATTATATTTTATATTTTATATATTATAACAATAAAAATATAATTATTAATACAATTATAGTTACATTTTATAATATTATTTATATTAACCATTATCATATATTATTATATTCTATATCCTAATTATATAATATATTATATAAGTATAGTTTTTATTATATAAATATTACATTTATATATTATATTAGTTATATTGTTATATAAAATATTAGTGTTATAACATAAGAGTAATTTTGTCAACATAGAAATATTCATATTCCATTCTATAGTTTTCCTAATTACAACCGAACAAATGAATCAACTTTATTTTCCATTCTATGCTGTTACCATTCTCATTCCCATTACCATTACTATTCCGTTGCTACAACTAAATGCACCCTTAGTGTTAAGGTTTAGAGATGGTTTTGAATCGAGGGTGGGTAAATTGCTCTAGTGGTCCTCAACCTTTCACGAAAGAAAGCATTTAGTCTTCAACCTTTTATTTTTGATTTATTAGTCATAACCTTTGATTTTAGTTGCTGAAGGACCAATTTAAAGGTCAAACAATAAATTTTGGACTGAAAAGTACCCAAAGTTATAAAAAAAAAGGGGACAAACTGGTCTCCAAAATAAATGAGCTAACCGTTACATTGGTCTTTCAGCAACTAAAATAAAAGGTTAGAAACTAAAATCACACTTTCGTGAAAAGATTAGGGACTAATGTGGCAATTTTTGGGTTTGAGATAAAAAATTTAAAGAAAGAAACTGTTGAGATTTAATTGAGTAAATAAATCTAATATGTGAGTTCGTTTAATTCATTGTCAACTTGTTTGTTTTTCACCATTAGAGTGAGATCTAATGGACAAAAAACATTTTCCACCAGTAAAGAATTTTAGTGTTGTCTATCATAGACACGTCCATATTTGAATAGCACATGACAAAAACTTGAGGCACAATTTAAAATGTATTGGTTGTTATTCATATAATTTTAAAATTTTTATATATGTATATGATAAATGTATCTCATTTTCAAATTTTCAAGCTTTAAGTATAAATAACTTTAAAAAAAAACCCTTTTTTGTACTTTTCCTTTTTTTCATCAGAAGGTTACAAAAAGCCTTAAAAAGTTATTAATAAGTTAATTGGGTTGCTTGTATTTTAATTGAATTTTTCTAAAATGTATTTTAATTGAAATTAAGCTAATTATAAGTTCATAACTGCGATTTAAATTAGATTAGTCCGTTCTATAATGATCCGATTGCAGTTTTTTCTTAATTGATAACATGGTCCAGTTTGGAAAACCTTGTGGTATGGGACTAAACCCTACAAACCCCTAATCTAAATTGTTAAAATGGTCTAGTAAACCTTGTGGTTTGGGACCAAACCCTACAAATGCTTAAGATACATGGTGTGAAATTAAACGTTTAACACTTTGGTCCACACCCACACCCCCCAACCCCCCCCCCCCCCCACAAAAAAAGAAGAAGAAGTTTTTGACATAAATTTTATTTTCTTTATCAACAAGTCTAACTCAAAATTGATCTTTTTGATTTTGTGCAATGATATCTACAATGGAAGAGTTTTTCATACACATTCTAATATTTGTCTTTGACAAAAATTCCAATAAATTATAAACAAAATGTAAGTTTAAATTATCCTAGATTTGATTTAAGTTTGATACTTTCATGAAATTCCTTTAAAAATATATATATTCATTAAGCAAAGACAAATGAACTCAAATCATTTTTTAAAGGACAAACTTGAACTTAATGTGTATATTTCATTCGGAAGAGGTAAGAAATAACATATTTAGAGGAGGGAAAAAAATTAATAGCATAATATAGGGGAAAGGAAATTAATAGCATATTTTAGATTTAAATAAATAATTTTCAAAACACCCTTGTCACCCCGCCACACTGCCACCACACACCTCCAGCCTTCGTCCACACGCTACCCACTATCGTTCCTCTTCGTCGCACGTCTGATCACTCCACCATCAAATATCAACTCATTAGGTTTTGATTTGCTAAATTTTAGTAACCTTACACTCAAACTCCTACATTTTTCACTACAACATGCCATCCAAAAACTCACAACTCAACCTTTGTTGCTCCTTTTATCTACAACTATCATCAGACATTTGCCACAACAATCGGTTCGCTGAGATGTGTAGACATCTCTAATAGGGAGAAGGGATGCAAGAGAACTCCATATTAGGGTTGTTGTACTTGCAAGAACTCCATGGTGGGGCATCGGGGCAAGTTTAAAGGTGATGTGGACGATGGGGTATTAATGGGTTGTTGGTGAGGACACCTCTTTTGAACGTCTCCAAGCACCTCCAATCTCCTCCAAGGACAATTAGTTTATGATGGCAGCAAATTGGTATTTGGCTACATTAGGATAGGCTAGGGTTTAATTTGAAGATGATTAAATTTGTGGTAAATTATAAGACCACATAATCAAAATTTTTTTAAAAAGTTTAAAAATGTCATTTATTGAGTTTTGAAAATGTGTTATGTCATACAATTTCTTATTTCGTTAATATAATGTATAGGGCCATATTCAATTCCTCAACAATGCCTTATTCACCATCTCAAATGCACGTAATAGAAACGGATAAAACACAAGTGGTGCTAGGAACACTAGCTTTATCCTCATATTTTTGTTTTAACTTAAGAGTGTCACATTTAAATTGGCAAATACAATTATTTATTATTAATTACTATGACAATCTTTTAAACAATTACCAATAAAATAACATGCCTCAGAATTGGAACAAAAAAGTTGGAATCAAAATTGGTGTCCTTAACATTAATTTTTTTTTAATTAGAGGTACTTATTAATATTGTCCATATGTTATGATAAAAATTAAGTCAAAACAAAATTTATTAAGATAAAAATATACTAATTCTATAAAATATATATGAGTTAGAACTTAAAGTTAAAACTTAAAATACTGTAACATGTGAAAATTTTATATTATAATATGCTTTTATTTTATATAATATATAGAAATTTAGCACTGTTTGAGTTAGAACCGTGCTCTGAACACCATAATAAATTATCATTTTCTTCTTCTTGGACAACGACTCAATTTGCCATCGTTTAGAAACGACAGACGTTTTAAGTCAGTAATGGGCGTATGAGGAAACCAAGCGCCAGGGCACACACTCTCTCTCACGGTATCTGGAAACCCAGACAGCCTCCTTTGCATTTCTCTCCTCTATAACCAAATCCTAATTCCCCATTTCCCAAGCCTTACCCAAACAAAGAAGAAGACTGAGCACCGATCATGGCGTTTCTCTTACCGCCTCTTATCCAAATCCAACCAGGTCAGTCATTCATCCATGGATCCCTCTCTTTTCCGATCGTCGCTTCCTGTCTTCGTTTACCGTTGTTTGGATTCCCAATCTGATTCTTTTCTCGATTCTTTTGGTTCTGATCTGAAGCTAAAATTTTTGGATTGGAGATTATCAGTTTTAAATTTTCGTTTAATTTTCTGCTGTTATTTGATAATTAAATAGATGATTTTGTTTACTAGGATTTTGATTTTGTGATTTTTTGTGATGGGGTTGAGTAATAGGAAAATTCTTGGTTGATCTGTTTGGTTTCCATGACCATTGTTGTTTTAGGAATCCGATATGGAAGGAAAATGATGATTTTGGGAATTTTTTTTTTAATTTGTGAAAATGGACTGAGAAATCAGAGATAAAGTAGAAACTACAATGTACAGGGTATTTATGCTACAAAAGACTCTATTTTTGAGGGAAACAATAGAATTTGAATAATTTGTTTCGTCTTGCTTGAGATAGTAATGGGTAATAAGAGAACCCAATATTTCCCTATTATTTCAGGAATTGAAAGTGTTGAAAATATTCATATTTTGTATTTGGTTTTTTCCTTTTTTTTCATGACTTGTAGTTTTGCTTGTTCATTTCCTTCTAATTGTTGCAGTTGTATGCCAGTCGAGTTATTTTGCAGCAGGAGCATGCTGTTCCAGTCCGTTACTTTACCAAAGAAGCTGGCCGCCCTACTGTTCTTAAGGGGGATGGTGAGTAAAAAAACAAGAATTTTGTTTTTTGAGCTTGTTTGCTGCACATATTGTATTGGTCATATTTCAATTCAAAATGGGCTGACTTCCACCTCTGTTTATCTGTATCCCCTTGTATGTTCCAACGTACAACTTACCCTTCAACATTCATTGCAACACCCTTCAGGCTAAATGGAGGAATATTATCATAACAAGTTAATATCACGTCTGATTTTCGTGTTATAATTTATTGATTACAAACGTTGTGTTTATAGTGATATGATGACATTTTCTATCGAACTATTAATTTTATTTGACATCTATCTTTAATAATAATAATAATAATAATAATTTAGTATTATTATTATTATTATTATTATTATTTTTATCGTTGCTGACAATGTACATATGTTGGGTGAAAAAAGAGATGTTGAAGAACATCTTTTTGGAAGTTAAGAAGAAATTTGAGTCAGCCTTGGATGTACTTCGGAAAGAAAAGATTACCATTGATCCAGAGGATCCAGCTGCAGTAGCTGAATATGCTAAGGTCATGAAGAAAGTGCGGGGGAAGTGAGTATCATTATTTTTTTTTTAATATGCATCTAAATAGCTAATACAAAGTAGGTTTTATATTTGTGTGCTTGTGTTGTGTATCTGTCAAGAGGTTGTAAGCATATTTTAAACTATTTGCACGTTATCATTATGTACATTTTAGGTAAATACATGACTTGGGAGAGTGGTTGGAACTTGAAACTGTGGTTGGAATTGCGCACCATAGCATGTGAGAGCTTTGCACTACAAATTTTTGCTTTACACTGTAGTATGTGAGAGCTTTACACTCTTTGCGGTTGAAACTATGTGGTTGTGATCACTCTCCCAAACACCACATATGTTTTATTGGACTTATTACTTGTAGGAGCAAAATTTGTAAGTAGTACTGTTGTGATTAACCGAGATTATAGAGTCATTTTAGGAGAATTCGGTGGGGAATCTCTGGTGTTTTAGGATTGTGTGAGTTGTATAGTTTTAGTTAGAGTAGTTTCCTGATTTTGTGGGATTGGTTCCTAACTTTACTACTTGTACCAACTATATAATTATATGTACTTTGAATTGAAAGAAATAGAAATAATTTTTCCCTTCAACTCTAATTTGTGACATGGTATCAGAGCCTTTGGGTTTTCTTGGAAAATTTTTCTCTCATTTCCGTTCCTCCGAATTCGTGAGTCCCTATTTCTCCCTTTGACCCTCATGAAACCTTCCACCCAATCATGTTATCCTCGACCGAAACTAGCCCTGTCTTAGACAATCCAATTTCTGAGAGTTCTGTTGCAGTTTCGATGGGAGATTTGTAGAATATATAGGCTGCCTATCGATTGAATGGGAAGAATTTCTTGAAGTGGTCTCAACTGGTTCGCGTGTTTTTGAAGGGAAGAGGTAAATTGAGTCACCTGTTGGGTAGCGGACCTAAGGAAGGGGATCCAAAGTTCAATGCTTGGGATGAACAAGATTCCATGGTAATGTCATGGCTGTGGAATTCTATGCTTCCTGAAATCAGTGACACTTGCATGTTCCTTGGTACAACCAAGGAGATATGGGATGCCATCAAACAAACGTACTCCAAAGTTCATGACGACGCACAAATCTACGAGATTAAGACGAAGATTTCAGCAACGAAGCAAGGAACGCTTTCGGTCACAGAGTATTCTAGCGTTTTGCATGGATTATGGCAGGAGATGGATCACCACCAATGCATACAAATGCACTATAGTGATCATGCAGCAATCCTGAAGAGGTTTTTTGAAAAAGATCGCATTTACGATTTTCTTGTAGGTCTCAATGTGGAGTTTGATGCGGTAATGGTGTAGATTTTGGGAAAGGAGGATCTGCCATCCTTGAATCAGACCATTGCAATTATCCGTGCAGAGGAAGGACGGAGAGGGGTGATGCTTGAGCCTCATACTGGAGACGGTTCAGCCCTAGTGACAAAAACCACGAGAATGAAAGAGACAGGCTCCGTACACCACCCTGAAGGAACCAACAAGCAGACCGATTCATTAAAATCGGTTAATAAAGACTCACTGATTTGTACCTATTGCAAGAAGCATCACCACACAAGAAAAAAATGTTGGAAACTCCATGGCCGACCTCCGACGGCTAATAGGAACACGGCTGATTGACAGACAAGCGAGCGGGGCCAAGTACATATGGCCGGTGGGGACGGAAATTCATTGAACTCAGTTACCGAACTTAATAAGCAAGATATTGAGAAGTTGAAGATCCTTTTGGGATCCCTTGAAAAAAATCAGCCGGTACATCCGCAGGTACATGCTCTCTAGTTTTTTTAGGTATTTCATCCTCTTCTTGTATTGCTAATTTCTCGGATGCAATTTCTCCAAACATGTGGGTAATCAATTCAGGAGTCATAGACCATAGGAAATGTTCCTCCAAATTCTTTACCTCGTACACACCTTGTTCTAGCCGTGGAAAAATTACCATAGCTGATGGGTCAGTAACCATCATTGCAGGTCAAGGGGATGTTTATGTCAACCAATATGTCACCCTAAAAAATGCTCTTCATGTTCCTAAATTGTTTGCAAATCTGCTTTCAATCCAAAAACTCACTAAAGATTCCAAATACAGCGTGTCCTTTTTTTCTTCTCATTGTGTGTTTGAGGAACAGGGCACGAAGAGGTCCATTGGATGTGCTAGTGAGAGAGGCGGACTCTACTTGGATGAACAAGGTGGAAGAACAGGAGTTGAGAAATCCTCTTCTACATCATTCCTTTCTAAGTCTGTCGTTTCTAACAAATTCAAAATTTGGCTCTATCATCGTCGTTTAGGTAATCCGTCATTTAGTGTCCTTAAGTTTATGTTTCTGTCATTGTTCAAAGGGTTTGTCCTTCATAATTTTTATTGTAATGATTGTGAATTTGCTAAGCACAAACGTGCGTCTTTTCAAATAAGTAATACAAAGACTTTTGTTCCTTTCACTCTCATTCATAGTGACATTTGGGTGCCCTCTACGACTCCAAACATTTTTGGTGCAAAATGGTTTGTGACATTTATTGATGATTGTTCTTGCATAACGTGGATATATCGTATGAAAAACAAATCAGATGTTAGCACAATTTTCCCTAATCTCTACAACATGGTCAAAACTCAATTTGATGTAGGCATTAAAAGATTTTGTTCAGATAATGCAAGGGATAATTTTAATCAATTTCTCTCTCCATTTTTCCAAAAAACAAGAGATTATTCACGAGTCTTCTTGTATTAGCACACCTCAACAAAACGGTGTTGCAGAATGAAAAAATGGCCATCTCCTCACTATCACTAGAGCTCTTCTATTTCACAAAAGGGTCCCAAAACAGTATTGGGGTGAGGCAGTCTTAACCGCAACCCATCTCATAAATAGACTTCCTACAAAGGTTCTTGATTTCAAAAGTCCAATGGAGATCCTTACAAAATTCTTTCCAAATTTTAATCCCTCTAATAATCTTACTCCTAGAATCTTTGGTAGTGTGGCCTTTGTCCATGTTCACTCTCAACATCAAGGTAAAATAGATCCACGTGCTATTAAGTGTGTCTTCATTGGGTACTCTTCAACACAAATAGGGTATAAATGTTATCATCCACCTATGCAAAAATTCTTTGTTTATGCCGATGTCACTTTTTTCGAAACAGAGTCATATTTCCATAATATCTATCTTCAGGGGGAGAGATTAGGTGAAGGCAGAGACTTGTTTCTCCTTGATTTTCTTGGTCAGTCCGTGCTAGTCACTGCTGGTCAGTCTGTGCCATCCTCTTAGTTTTTTGGTCAACCTGAGTCCACTGGTCAATCTGTTGAGTCACCATCTATTTTGGTTGTCGAGTCTTCGCCTATTCTGAATGGACCACCCGTTTCTATTGCTCAATCCAAGTCCATTGTAGAGTCACAAGGAATGATGAAGGATAAAGGAATTCAAAATACTACTGTTTGACCACTGCAAGTCTATTCTAGGAAGAAAGTGCTAGTCTCTCGAACTGTGCAAGTTCAATCCCCGAATCTAGCCATTGCTCAATTACCCGAGTCAACTTCTAGGCCAGCCGAAACCACACCTAACCAAATTGAACCAATTCATGAACCTGAAGAACAAAGTGACAAAGACCTACCAATTGCTTTGAGGAAAAACACACGAACCTGCACAAAATATCCTCTATACCTCTTTATGTGCTTCAAAATTTTATCCCAAAACCATAGAGCCTTCCTTAGCAACCTCTATACAATTCCCATTCCGAGAAATTTATCCGAGGCATTAGGATACAAGGAGTGGGAAAGGATGCCATGAAACTAGAGATGGAAGCTTTGGAGAGAAACAAGACATGGGAGATGGTCAGTATGTCGAAAGGAAAGAAGTTGGTGGGTTGTAGATGGGTGTTTACTGTAAAGTACAATTTCGATGGCTCCTTGGAGAGATATAAGGCGAGATTGGTGGCCAAAGGGTATACTCAAACCTATGGCATAGATTACCTTAAGACATTTGCTCCAATGGCAAAGATGAATATGTTACAGGTCCTCATATCATTAGCCGCTAACTTTGGGTGGAGTTTACAACAATTTGACGTGAAAAATGCCTTCTTGCACGGAGACCTTGTAGAAGAGATATATATGAAAGTCCCTCCGGGATTTGAGTCAAAGAAAGGAATGGTGTGCAGAGCTAAAAAAAGCCCTATATGGTCTAAAGCAATCACCGAGAGCTTGGTTTGGAAGATTTACTAAGGCAATGACTGCCTTGGGCTATAAGCAGAGCCAAGGAGACCACACTTTGTTTGTGAAGCATTCGATGTCAGAGGGAGTAACGGCATTTTTGTTATATGTTGGTGATGTTATAGTGACCAACAATGATGCAGAAGGTATACAGAATTTGAAGAAATGCCTCGAGATGGAGTTTGATATCAAAGAGCTTGGGAAGTTAAGGTACTTTCTGGGTATTGAAGTGGCTCACTCAAAGCAGGGAATCTTTTTTTCACAATAGAAGTATGTCCTTAATTTGTTGAAGGAGACTGGAAAACTAGGGTGTAAACTGGTGGACACCCATAGAATTTAACCGCGGATTGTGTGAGGCCCCAGAAGATGCTATGGTAGATAAATCTTCTTATCTAAGACTTGTGGGAAGATTGATCTATTTGGCACGTACAAGACCTGATATTGTCTTTGCGGTTAGTGTAGTTAGTCAATTTATGCACAATTCTAAAGGACATCTCAAAGCTGTGCGCAGGATTCTCCAGTACTTGAAGGGTAGCCTTAGAAGAGGAATTTTGTTTAAAAAGGGGGCAGGGATGACACTAGAAGCCTACACAGATGCAGATTATGTAGGATCAATAATTGATAGGCGATCAACCTTAGGCTATTGCACTATTCTAGGTGGTAACCTTGTGATGTGGAGGAGCAAGAAGCAAAGTGTAGTGGCAAGATCGAATGCAGAGTCAGAATTCAAGTCAATGGCGTTAGGAGTGTGTGAATTATTGTGGCTAAAGATAATTTTAGATGATCTGTGAATAAAATGGGAAGGTCCAATGAAGTTTTGTTGTGACAACAAGTCAACCATTAGTATTGCTCATAATCCAGTGCAGCATGATCGGACAAAGCATATTGAAGTTGATAGACACTTCATAAAGGAGAAGTTGGATAGCGGGCTAATTTGTACTCCTTTTGTCTCATCTAAAGATCAACTAGCCGATGTTCTTACAAAAGGATTACCAAGTGTAGCCTTTTTGTACCAACTATACAATTATGTTTACTCTGAATTGAAAGAAATGGAAATAATTTTTCCCGTCAACTCTATTTCGTGACAATTAGCATCCTAATAATCAGGTATATCTGGTTTAAAAGGATACGAGTAAGGGTAAGCAGCAATTAGTTAAAGCAATTTGAAAGAGTGGGAACGGATTGGATCTCATATATAAATACATGCTTTCTTTAGTTCTTGTTCTTTTTTCTTATATCCGAAAACTGGATGTTACTAGTTAGTGTCATTCATTACCAAACTTCTTGTTCCTCAAGCAATATCATGTTGGTTTGGGTAGAATCAATTAACAGCTTCTTTGCTATTCCTGACTGCATGGAATAGCTGTCAAATATTGTGTATATTGATGAAATAACAAGAGAGATTGATAGTATCTTTTTTTTTATTTGTTTTTTGTTTTGTTTTTGTGTTTTTTTTTTTTTGTCGTTGTCGTTGTTGTTGCTGTTGTTGTTGTTGTTGTTGTTGTTTTTCTTCTTCTTCTTCTTCTTTTTTTTCCTTTTTTTTTTTTTAAATTCTCTTCCCAGCCATGTTAAATGGCACCCTCGTTACTCTGAATGCATGATATGAAGTTCTAGTTTTGCCAATATTAAAAATTTAAAATTCACATTATTAGACAAAAGAGGTAGCTGTGTTTTTTCTGTTTTTAGCTTCTGTTATTTTAATTGTACTTTTTGCAGTTAAGGTGAAGGCTTATGTATTGATTTTCTTTCTGCTATTCTGGATTGTACCACTTTTTATCGTGTTGCATTGACTTCTAATGTATCTTGCTTCCTGCAGGGCAGACTTGTTTTCAGAATCGCAACGAATTCAGTATACCATTCAAACCCGTACACAGGATATCCCAGATGCTCGTACATATCTGTTGACCTTGAAGGAAATAAGGATCAAGTATGTTGTCTTCATCTAGTTAGCTCGTTACTTTACATTTTTTAGATATTGTGATTGATGTGGATTGAAAGAGTTTCTTCTTTGTTGACGTTCTAGTTGTTGGAATGTTCATTTGTATAAAACCATTTTTCTTGTCTGTTTCCTATGGTAATCCATAGGGATAGGGTCATACGAGCATATGCATGTTTGTGTGGTTTGCTTCAAGAATGGCATACTCTATTTTTGCTTATATCTTAGCATTATAACCTATTGAATTTTCAAATGAGATACGTTATTTTTCTAATGTTTAGATACTCATTTTCTGTTTTTTCTTAAAACCTTTTGCAGGCGAGGTCTCACTGATGAACTTGGTGCAGAGGCTTTGATGTTTGACGCCGTGGAGAAAGTTGAGAAAGAACTGAAAAAGCCTCTTTTGAGGAATGACAAGAAAGGAATGGCTCTTCTTTTGGCAGAGTTTGATAAGATCAACAAGAAGTATGTGTTTAGCCCAAAGTTTCTCTAATCTGAGCTTGAGCAGAAATAAAATTTCACTTGTCCAATCCTTGATTTTCTTGAATTCGGCATCAACGTTCACTCTTTCCTTGATCTTTGTATGCAAAACTCATGAAACAAAAAACCGTTAAAAATATTGCTTATACTGCTCTGTCTCTGTGTGTGTGTGTGTGTTATATATACGTATATATTGAGGGTACTGCTGTATGTTTTGTTTTGTAAAACTAAAATCAGGATTTTATTGGCTATGAGCCGTGGTTTTGGACAACGGTAACATTTATCAGGATTGAAGTGAGATACAATACTTATGAGACTGTCTTGTCAAAAAAACCTCTGACTTTATTCTATAAATGCTTACTTTTGACTCTGTCTTGTTAAATAGGCTTGGAATTTGTAAAGAAGATCTTCCAAAATATGAAGAGCAGTTGGAACTCAAAATTGCCAAAGCACAATTGGAGGAGCTTAAGAAGGATGCTCTTGAGGCAATGGAAAGTCAAAAGAAACGGTATTTTTCAAGGATGATCTTGTAAAGTTTTTTTTTTTTTTTTTTTTAATGTCATCAATATTTTTTTTTAGATCTAATATTACCAAAATTTAAAATTGATTGTTAGCCACGCAGATGCAATGATAGACATCGCGTAAACCATTTATTATAACCGAATTGCTTTGCCTATATGACTATAACAAATAGTACTGTGGAACGGATGTGTCATCTTTTATTTTACCAAATTTGCAGGGAGGAATTCAAGGATGAGGAGATGGTTGATCCCAAGTCTTTGGACATCAGAAACTTCATCTAATCTATAAATCTATTCCGTTTCCCTCACCGATGACCCGGTTGGAGTCAAAAAAATGCTTGTGCAAAATTGAGGCCAACGACTATCTTAGAGTATGAGTGCCTCTTGTGTTTTAATAAAGGCTCTTTAAGATTTGAGAGTGCGGCAACTATGGCAGATTTATGAGATAATCCGATGTTTTGCATTTTGTCAGATTATTGTTTCTGTTACCAGGAGAGAACAGGAAATCTGGTGTCGCTGGTTTCATTTATGTTGTTACTTGTTTTTCAGAAGCCATCTTTGTTTATAGCATGTACTGCTATGCGCAAGTTTTTCTCAATTGGGAAAGCCATTTTTCTTTTGAAAACCCACAAGCTACTTATTCACTTTGTTTTTTAAGTTATAATATAATGATTCTAGGGTGTTTTGGCAAATGATTTCAAATTCGAGTTAAAACACCGTAGCATGTGAGAGCTTTACATTATAGTGTACTTTTGTTTTACATTGTTGCCTATAAGAGTTTTATATTATGGTCATTTTAAACCAATGAGTTTGAACTCCTTTCAAACTCGAGGGAAACGGGTTAACTATATCATTATTGGAAATGGTGGGGGTGATTCGAACCCTTATTGGAAATGGCAGGGAGGTGATTTGAATCCTTTTTTTGTGGTTTGATTATGCTGAGTTTGGAAGTATGACTGTTTTGTGTTGCAGAAATAAATTTGTATTTTGGTTAAAGAGATTAAAGGGTTTGGGAAAACCAAGTAAACTTCTTTTCAAGTGGTTGGATTGCTAGTTTGAATTAAACAAATTCAAAGTTTTATAGGATAAAACATTGTGGTAAAACAAGTTTAAATTGGCTATTCAAAATACTATGAAATTAATAAAATTTCAAAAAAAAAAAAAAAGAAGGTCTAAACATTTCATTGGTCAATTTATTGAATCAAATGTAACTTTGCCCATGGTCGATCCGTCCTAATGTCCAGTCTCACTTTCTAGATTTTGTTTAGTTTTATGTTTTAAGTTTTAATTACAAAAATTCTCCAATTATAGTCAAGAATATGATCCTTAATTTTTAAAATATAATATTCGTTTCCCCAATCAATAAAATAATAACAAAAAACTCCTTTATGTTTAGATTTTTAATCGAAATTGATACATAATTGGCATGTGGCACATAGTAAGCGGTTAATTTTGAAAACTCATTTATGTCTTAAACTAATTTGAAATTAAAAGAATTTTTAAAAAATTATAATTATTTAGGAACATAAATTGGAGAACTTATTTTTTAATTAATCACTCTTTTCATTTATGTGTAACTTCACGAAGAGCTTGTACTCTAATTGTGCAACAAACTCTTATTCTTCGTGTAACACGTTTTTTTTTTATTTGTGTTCAAAATCATATTTAAGGATTTATTATTATTATAATTATATATATATATATATTTTATTATTTAATAAATCGGGGTGAATGACTGTATCATGTTGAAAATTAGGAGTCATGTTACAATTCGAAAAATTTTTGTTTCGGATTTATTTCTATTTTTTAATAGTTAATATATATAATGTATAAATTCTTTTAAAAATACTTGAATGCTTATTAGCGAGAGTATTGTTAATATTTTTACAAATTTGACTGACCGAAGAAGTGTTTTTAGCTCTTTAAAATAGTTAGGTGATGCTTTTCGATTAGTTTAAACTAGGAAAATGTTCGTGGTATTTTGAACAAACTCAGAATACTTATAAAATTTGCCTTTTTAAGAAAAAAGGCAACACTTCCGGTCCACTTGAGAAACAACCAAGCGTAGTATATTTCTCCCCTTGTTCATATCATGCATGTATACATACAAGTCCTCGCAGCAATGTAGTCAAGAAATATATCAAGTTTAACTGCTACAATATAAAGTTCTCATATGTTATAGTGAAAAGTAAAAGTTTACTATAGTGTAAAGCTCTTATATATTATAGTGTTTAAGTTCTAACTTGGTTTTCAAACAATCTCAAAATATAAAAATATGACCCCTTTAAGGAGCACAACAGGATTGTTGCCACTTTTTATCTTGCACTCAGGAACAGAACCGATGAATGAAAATTCTAAAACCCGCATTAATTAAACTAGAAAACTAGAAAACAAATCCATCGTGTCATACAGAAAACTAAAAAAATGGCTTGAAAATAAACAAAACTACAAAAGTAACATTGCAGTCATTAAAACTACAACCTCGTCATCATGGGTATTGGAAAAGCAGCAACAAAAGTAACTTCGCAGGAAAGATCAGTCACTTTGAAAATTAGGGTGCTATCTAACTAGGGGTGTTCTTTGGTTCAGTTTCGTCGGTTTTGGTCGGTTCGGTTACCGAACTGTAACTTTCGGTTTTTAGAATTGCAAAACCGAAACCGCACCGCATACGAAGAGTATTCGGTCGGTTAACTGACCATTCATGGTCGGTTTTGTTCGGTTCGATTTTGTGAAAAGGTTATCTAACGGTATACAAAAAGCATACTATCAGTTTACCACATTTTATTTTATTTTTTGTTAAAGAATTGCTAAAATAGTACAATGTATTGTGTATTATTTAGGTTCTTTTTGAAATGGTGCTAAAAAAATACTATAACCGAACCGAAATAGGCTAAAAAAAATATTATTTAGCTTTGGAGTAGAATAGGCATTCGGTTTTAGTTCGATTCGGTTTATAAGAAGTCAAAACCGAAACCGAACCGCTCACAACAGATTCGGTTCGGTTAACCAAACCGAACCCGTTTGGTTTTCAAGAAACCGATTTTTTCGGTCTTTTCTCGGGCGGTTCTTCAGGCAGTTTCGGTCAGTTTCAGTTTTTCAGTTTTTTTGTACAGTCCTATATCTAACACCTGCAATGTATGCATTCCAAGCATCTTGTTGTTCAAAGTGTTTCACCTCTTCATATTTTATGTCTCTCCTAGTGCCAAATCCGATGGTACTTCCGTTTTCTCCAGTATCAGGCACTGTCGGAGCCAAAAATGGACAGATCGAAACCCAGCTTCTCGTAAGCAGTCTTTGATTTTGGGCAACGACCAGTCTCCAGCTGTATGAAAATGCATGGCGTAATTTCTGCTGCTTTCGGAAATGAAAGTGGAGGCTAATCCTCGTCTTCCGCTCAATGATATCGAATTCAGCTTGCTCCCACACATACGTAAAATTGGCAAATTTCCTCTGAAGCCTTAACTTTTGTTCTGATGATGTACCGCCATACAAATCCATCACAAATATTCCACCTTTCTTGGACAAGGCTTCATGAGCATGCTTGAAATACGACACCAGTTCCATGCTTGTATGAAGACAACAACAACTGTAGTTAAAAGCACAAACAATGTCTCTAGCGGGCAGTGCCAAATCCCGCATGTTTTTATCATTAGCTGCGGATGTAGACCCCTCCAAAACAGTAAATCCTAGTGCAACATTCTCGGAGCCATCTTTGTTCTCTTATAGTGAAACATTCCTTATCAGCTCCTCGGGTTCATATTTGACCAATTTGGCCTCTAGTGGATTCAAAACATTTCCATGGAAAAGGTTTATTCTGGAATACCCATCAGCCCCAACTTTATTTATGTTGTTCTCCATGCACCACCGTAGTGCCTCTAGGTCCAAATCCAATCCTACAGCGGTCCTTCTAGGGTCACTCTGGAGCCATTCTGTACTAAGAAGTGCGGTACCACAGAAATCTTCTTGGAAGTGGAGGGACAATCTCCCACCCACATACATCAGAAAGAACTTTTGCAAATAGCTGATGTCTCCTTTTGGCGACTGCACAGATTGTTGGTAAAGAAGAAATTTTGAGGGCGTTTCCATTGATGCGTATCGTTCAATTTCATCTTTTCCCTCAATTTCATCATCATCATCTTCTTCTTCTTCTTCTGCAGTTGCTTGCTCACTGTCATCATCATCATCAGAGTTGGTGAATTTGGAGGAAGAAAAGGCTGAGGAAGGGAGGCTACAATACTCTTCTTCTTCTTCAGCATCACGAAAGAGTGGTCGACGATTGTGTTTTTGTTGGTGTCTCTGCTTCTTCTCTTGTTTCCCCATTTCCCTACACTTTCTCTGCTGCCAACTGATGATGAGATACTTATGTTTCCATCAAATCAACTCCTATAAGTTCCAAAAATAAATAAATAAATGAGCAAAAGACAGAGGTAAAAGCTATCACTAAATCCTCTCAAGTATCAACTTTGAAAAAATAAAGCTCCAATATTAAAAATGCATACACATATATATTGATGTGTGTGTGTGTGTGTGTCTGTATTGATGAGCAGCAGAAGCAAGGTAGGAAGTCAACTGGTGCTCGTAAGAGACATTATCGTCCAATAAAGTCAGAATAGATAAATCATTTATTTAGGGCTGAAAACTACTAAAAAGGAAGAACATGGGTTTCTTTCTTGTCATAAAGATGAATTTACAGCACATATTCAATCAAACCAAGACAGGAATAACGAGCGGACACAAAAAAGACTAGCAATTTATATGCAAACATACAAATACTTTAGCATGCTGAAAATTGCTCATTTCTATAAAATAGACTAAAACAAATTAACTTCATCAAACTACATAAACCACACGTAAATTCGTCATCATCTACTAAGAATTTCCAGTTCCAGTAAACAAAACAAAACTCAATAGCTTTAAAAACGTAACCACATAATTATTGAAACAGAATCATTACTTTGCATCAATTTAATTTCACCTAAACTTTCATAAATAGAACAGAAACCAAATCAAACAATAAAAAGGAATAACCGACTGATTCAGGCAAATAAACATAGAGAAAAGATGACAAACAGATTGTATAAAAATCAGTAAACCAAGAACGCAATAAAAACAATTACCATTATAAGAACTCACGTGGGCAAAGAAAATCGTAAATTTATTTAAATTTCTCCCACTGCCTCTGTTGTCGCCACCACCTCTTCCTCAGACGTTGCCGCTGTGATTTCTTTGTTGGGTGCCGTGTCCAACAATAGCCGTTCTGTTGGAGTGTTCTTTCACATATCTGAAATATAAGAATCAATCACCAACATAAAACATGATGCACGGTCCTCACTTCTGCTTAGGTTCGAAATACTTTTTAAGAAAAAAACAACAATTCTGGTTATTGATTATTCTCTGGTTGAGACTTTAGTGACATTTTGAAGTTTCTAAATTTCCTTACTCCTAGTTCTTTGCAGATGTGCTTTGTTTAATAATGAGTTAAGCCATTAAATCAAATTTTAACGTACTTAAGTTTCATACTTAAAAATTATGCATGTTTATACTTAAGGATGTTACTTTTTATGCTTAGCTTCTTCAATTTAGAGAATAGATATGTTGTTATGCACCAACATGGTAACAGTAATCGCAAATGTCTGAATCGAGTATATTTGTTCTCATTTACACTTTATTTTAAAAATTCTTTCCTTCATCATTGTTGTAATCACTTCGCAAAACAGTAATTAATGCTATAATTCACCTTGATAAATTAAAAAAATGGTTGATTATCAGATTTTCACCTCATGAGACTTATTGAACAAATGCAACAACCCGCCCTAGCATGAATGGTTCTCAAACAGTAATGTGTTACATCATCAGGCATCAATCCTTTTCGCATCACATCCTCGAGAAGTTCAAGAGCAGCATATACTCTATCATCTTTTATGTATCCAATGACCAAGGTGCTGTAGGTGACAATATCAGGTTGAACACCCTTTAAAGTCATTTGTTCAAAGACACCACTTGCCTTGTCCATTTCCCCTAGCAAACAATATCCCTTTATCAGTGTGTTGTACGTTATTGTATCAGGCTTCAAACCATGTTGAATCATTCCATTGAACAACTTTTGGGCAGTGTCCATCTTACCACTTTCTGAATAAGCATCCAAAATTCCATTCAAAGTTACAGTTTCAGGAAAGATTTTCAAACTCACCATCTTATCAAGCAACCTAGATGTTTCTTTCCATTCACCAGAATGGGACAATCCGTAAAGTAATATGCTGTAAGTGAAAATATTTGGCCTTCTACCTCTTCAAATCATTAGATGAAACACATAAAGGGCTTCTTTAATCCTTCCTGTCTTTGAATGAGCATCCAATATAGTGTTGAAGGTTATAGTGGTTGGTATTATACCTCTATATTCCATTTCGTGCAACAAATTCATGGCCTTGCTCCACTGCCCTAAACAACAAAATCCACTTAACAAACAATTGTAAGTAATACAATCCGGCTTTAGACCTCTATAACTCATTGCTTCCAAAATATCAAGTGCCTCCTTAATCCTGTTCTCCTTGCACAAAGCATTCAACATGGTATTGTATGTAACAATATTCGGAGAGCTTCCCCATGCAGCCATGGTTTCTAAAAACTTCGATGCTTGCTCACACCAGCCAGATTCAAGTAACCCGTGAACCATAGAGTTACATATGATGACATTTGGTGGAACATCATGGTTGACCATAACTTCACAGAATCTCAATGCCTCGTCCACTCGTCCTTCTTCAAAAAGGCTATGAATGATTGGACAGTAACAACCTCCGTCAGGTTTTATTCTTTTCTGGTCATCCATGTGCCTAAGCAGCTCAGCTGCCTTCCAAGTTTCTCCAGCTTTACAAAACCCGTTAATCATTGTACCATAAGTGATTTCATCATACGTTTGTTCATCATCCACCATTTTCAAAAACAACTCAAAAGCAGCATCCAGTGAGCCGCCTTCTGCAGCACAAAGCCCGTGAAGAAGAGTATTCAGCATACAAGGATCCGGCTTAAGTTCACGCTTAAAGACAGTACTCAAAACGGAGAAACATAAATCAATCCTCTCCAACTGGCATAGACACCTAATAACCACACTCATAGCACGGATGTTGGGCCGAAAATGGACCCCACAAAGAGCCATCATCTCTCCATACATATAAACAACAATGGGATGGTGATTCATCTTATAGAGTGCACCAAGTAAGTGATTGAAAGCCCAATTATCAGGCATCGATTGCATCTGAATCATGGAATTAAAGTAACCCAAAGCTTCTTCTAACTTAAGAGTTCCCAATTTAGATTTTGTTCGGAGTAGTCCCCCCAAATGGTGGCAATACAACGTCTTTTACTTTTTCTGCTTAATTGGGTAAAAGAACATTTACTAGTTGCTGTAGCAGCAAAAGAGGGAAACTGGGTTCTGGAAAAAAGGACAAACAGATGAAAGAGAGAAGAAGAAGAAGCATTACCAGTAACAAAGGGTTTTGCCGTCAGTATCTGGGGTTTTTGCTGCTGACTGCTGTGCAAAAGTACAACCCAAACTAGTTATACGCGTAGCTCGGAACATATACATATATTTGTTTATATATAACAATATCAACAATCTAGAATCAAAATTTATCCTAAATAATCTAGTCTAGACTTAGCATACATTATACATAATTATCTAAGAAGAAGGCGAGGGGAGGCGCACGGGAAAGACAGTCTGGAGACGTCTGCTGGACACTGGCCGCCTCTCTCTCTTGAAGGGCACTCTTCCGCGTCTGTGTGCTCTATGCTTTACACTATTTTATTTAGCCCAACCCAAAAATGGATAAATCACACTAATTTACCCTCAATCTCTGTTTTTTATAAAATTAAATCTCGAAGCTTTTAACTTTGATAGTTCTTGGTCAATCAAGGGACGACACTAGGTTCAAAATATCAAATTTTGAACAGTTTAGGGTCTAACTTACCAACCATTAAGAGATTTGGGTTCATTTGTGCAAAAAATTTGGGGCATTATGATTGATTAATTAACGTTTATTAGATTTTAGACCACAATCACAACAAATATCAAACTTAAGGTCTCATGTGAAAATCAAGAGCTCGTGGTCTAAGGGGGCGTTTGATATACAGTAATCCTGAGATGGGAATGAGAATCTGTAAGATTTCCATGTTTGGTATATAGTAATCTAAGTTTTGGATTCTTGGGAAACTAATTCCCGTGAGATTCAGATTACCTCATTTTGGGGTAATATGAAGTCCACCCACAAAGGTGATATTTATATTCCTAGGAATCTCAAAACTATAGAAATCTCATCTTTGTTTCCATGATGATGATGATAATAATTATATTATTATTAAATTATTATAATAATAATATTATTATAAATTAATATTTCTATGCAATATAAATATAAAAATTATATTCATATAAAATAATAATTTGATAATAATGATAATAATAACATTAACAATAATAATAAACATATATAATATATTACATATACAATATCTAAATATAATATATATAAATACTATAATAATAAAATAAAATAATGTTTTACTATTATTATAAATTAATATTAATATATGATATACATATAAATATTATATCAATATAAAATTATAATTTAATAATAAGAATAATAATAACAATAATAATAAAAACATAATAATATAACATCAATATGAATGGTATAATATTAATATTAATATGCATAGCAATATCAATATTAAACTATATAAATACTATTATAATAATTATAAATATAAAATATAGCTAAATATGTTTAATATTTTCTATAACAATATGTTTATTTAATGTTAATATTAATATAAATATTAATATATTATTAAGAATTGTATTTTTATTATTATTTATATTCATATCAATATATTTTATATTATATACAACATTTTAATATTAATATATTGTTAAAGAATAAGTCTATGATTATTATAAATTAATATTTTTATATAAGATAAAGAAAGTATTATATTAATATAAAATAATAATTATTTAATAATAATGATAATAATAACATTAATATTCATAGTAATATTAATGTTAAATTATATATAATATTATTTTATTATTTATATTGATATTATTATTATTTAATATTAGTTCTAATATATTATATTGATACATTTAATGATAATACAATAAATTATTTTGTCAATTATACAAGATTCCTATGTATAACCAAACACAGTAATATATTATTCCTAGAAATCTAATAGAAGATTCCTATGTGCAATCAAACGTAATAATCTTAGTTCCTGGGAATCATATTCCTTACAATCATTTTCCCGGGAATATGATTCCTACTGATTACTGCAAACCAAACGCCCCTTAAGTTGCAAGCGCTGATAAGTGTGAAGTGCAGCAACGCACCTAAGCCATAAAACGACATCTTAAGGTGACGAGCTCAAGTTTTATTACTATTGTTATGATTATTACTATTACTATTAGTTTATTTTTCAACAATTTCTCTCAAACTATGTTACTTATACCAATATATCCCATAAACTTTAAAATGTATATATTGTGCCCTTCAAACTATAATATTTCTTTATATTCATCTCTAAACTTTGAAACATATTGTTTTTTGGATGAAATTATTGAATTTCGTTTGATTTAAAATTAGATATGATACCCAGGGGTTAATATGAATGTGTTTTTTACTTTAAATAAACTAGTTGGCCACCAAAGTCTTATATATTCTATATTTAGAGTACTTACTCAAAAGCAAGAAACGAGTAAGAAAAAAGTATCATAATATAAGTTGGTTTTTTAAGGGTTTTGAGTAAACGTATAAATTTAACCCTTTAATGAGCGTAACAAGTATTATTCTGTCGGAAAAAATAACACGTTTTAAAGTTCAAGGGGTGAATATACAATAGTATTATAATTCAGGAGTATAACAGGTATGTTTTAAAGTTTGGAGACATTTTAACACAAGTGACATAGTACAGGAGGAATTCGTAAAATTTGTCATTATTAGTATTATTATTATTATTATTATTATTAAAATGCATTTTGGGTTGGGTAGGTTTCAACTTGACGCCTAAATGCTTAACTAGCCACTCAAACTCCTAGTATTTGTGGTGGTTGGGTTAGATCCAACCATAGTTTTGTTGTTGAAAATGGCGGAGCCATATGGTGATTAGTGGGAGCATGTGCCTCTATCCAAGACCAATAATCACTATCAGTGCTAGCAATTGTTTGCAGGGAAACTCGGGTTTTCTTTAAGCCTTAGAAAAGCATCGGTGTTTCCAAAGTTGTCCACAATGAGCGGTGAAGAAAAGGAGAAGTTGCATATAACCAAGGTGAGTGGTTTTGAGTTTTGATTGTTAGGATAAATAATGTTTTGTGAATTACATATTTATGAATAAATAAAGTAAATTTTTTATCATATCTGTGCGCATGTATATGAATATCGTAAAAATCCCATACTTATGTTTGTGATCTAAAATTTTGTATATGGATTACAAACAAGAGGATAATGTTTAAAATGATAAATTAAAATGGTCAGTATGTTAGACATGTATGCCCTAAGGAGTAAAAATATAATACGTTTTTGGAGACATTTTTATCAATAAAGAATTTATTCATTTATATATACCAAATCTTGTCCTCTTTACGTTCATATTTGTTGAATGTATGTTAAGCAAACAGTAGTCTGAGAATGTCGGTCTAAACCTTTAAGAATTGGGCATATGATGGACTGATTATGCGGAAGACACGATTCTTAAGGTGACGGTCTAAAACATATGATCCTCAATTGAGGGAATAAATTTGAACGCTTTATTCATGCAAAGATTGTTATGTTGTCTATATCCCTATTGGGAGATGGTTTGTCTTGACCATCAGAGTTGGACTCCGTGAATAGAAACATTGGCACGTTGTCATAGGTGACGATGTGTTGGATCGGGACACAAAGTGAATTGATTTGGATTAATAATTCTGTCTTGGCAAATCGATTCACTTTAGACAATCATTTGTATTGTATCTTAATCCTGAGTTGAATAGTGGGCCTCTTGTCTCGACTTGTGTCTTTTGATGTACCAAAGGGTGACTTCCACATCTCAATAGTGGTATGCATGCCGGTACGTTGGAGGCATGACTCTTGATAGCATAGACTTGTTATTCGTAGATATGGAATCCATAACTCCTCTTTAGGAGTAATGATATCCTCTTATATGTGTTATCCTGCAATTGAAAAACTAGAGCGCTCAACCATTTGGATACATAGGTGTAACCGAATGGTATACTATCTTTGGATGGTAAGTTTCTAATGGTGAGATAATGAAACGTAAGATAAAAATAATCGAAAAGGTAAGACAGAACTTGTCCTTAAGCTGATTATGGATTATCATATGGGGATACGATACACTTTGATATATCATGGAGACTTAGCTATATGGGCTTCGTAATTCTATAAAGTTCGAGAGTGCAGCTCCAAGCTTTTAGTGGAGTAGCGTTGGAGTTGATAATTGTGAAATTTATATCTAGGATATTGGGTTTCATAATTATCATGAGCTTGAACTTCATAGGCCCATTTTGGTCCCCTTTGCTAGCTCACAAAATCCTGTAACGATACGGCGTGTTTTTTTCAATAATTGGTGACTTATGTCGGATTTATCAGATTGGTTTAAAATTTGAAAGAATCAAATAATTCATGTCTGTTTATTGGTTGAATTAATTTTGTAATAAAATTAATTTAAGATAAACTTGTTGAATTATTAGGATCGGATAATTCTTGTCTGTTTATCGGTTGATTTAATTGGATAAATTAAATCAAAATGAACATGTAGAATTATTGTGAATTGATTTATTTTCTTAGAGATTATCTTGATAAAGTTTGTTTTGATCAGATAACTTCTCTATTGGGTTGTTTGAATCAAAACTGAGACTTTATCTTATAGAATCTCAGGTGAAAAATAAAAGATTCGCAGAGATATTTACGCAGCAGTTCGGCCTGTCGATTAGCGACAGATAAGATTACGCTTTTTCACGCGGATCTTATCAGATATTGATCCGAACTTGATTCTGTTTAGAGTTTTTGAGACCTAATCTGATAAGGACTAACCCCAGGACCAATCGCTATATAAAGGGAGTAAGTCTCATGAGTTACTCAGATCAATTGAGAGATTAAAAGTGATACTCTTCTGGTGAGCATCTGAAAACTCCCTGAGAGCTTTTGTTCACAAATCACAAACACTAGCTTTGGGTTCTCTCGATTGGTTGGAAGGAGAGTCACCGATGGAAGAGCTGTACGTGTGAGCCCACACTCACTCCGATCGTGGATAGAGAATAGCAAAGAAGACCAGTTGGTTGAGGCTCTTCTGGAACGTTACTTCTCTTCACAGGTTGCGGAGGTTCTTCGGCACACAAAGGTTAGTAAGATCTGTTTAATTTATACATATAGCATGTCAAACTTGTGTTTTAGAAAAATACTCTGATGTTAAAATTTTTAAAATTTTCGCTGCGTACCTCACATTGTTATTTCCAACAATTAGTATCAGAGACATAGGTTTTTACATAAATTTACAAGTTTGTGATCATACTATATGTATAAATTTGTGATCTTAATCTCTCCTATGCTTGAATTTAATTTTATAGAGAGTTAGCACTCTAGGTTTCTATATAATTATATGTTGTCATGGATTATATGGTGAATGTTCATTAATTAATTATGGTTGATTAAATTGTTATTTATTTATTTATTAATTAATTAATTTCTACCGGTTATGGTTCCTTAAAGGTTAGAATATGTATCTAGGTTTTTCGTGTAATTAAATGGCGGACTATCATCTCCGTTTAAGAATTGTTATTTAATTTTAAATTTGTGAGAATTTTGTAATTAAATAATTATTCGAAAAAGACGGATCTAGAAGACGAATCTAGAAGATGGATGATGGCGCACCCAAGTATTTCCTGAGTCTTTAATTTTATGTTTTTGAATTGTTGAAAATAAAATTGATGAATTGCATTAAAATTGTATTTTTTGGAATGGAGATTTCTGCTTGATCGGCATGCCGAACATCACAGTTCGGCAGGCCGATGGTCACAGATCGGCAGGCCGGACGTGTGGTTCGGCAGGCCGTCAATGGGGCAGAAATTGGCTGGCTCTGCCTGCAGGCCGAACTTCCAGTTTGGCATGCCGAACTTTCATGGGTCAGTAGGCCGATCTTTTTGACCGACAAGCCGATGGAGCATGACCGGTAGACCGATCTCCCAGATCAACCTACCGACCGAGAGTTGGAAAATTTCCAGAAAGGGTGCAATTTTTGCAGTGCAGTTTTAATTTTATTTTTGAGACGATTATGAGAAACATTAAATTTGGATATGACCGGAAGTATGAAGTATTTGATTCATATGGGATTGAAGACTTGAAGATGGGAATTGAATGAAGAAGTATACAACTTGAGGATTCAAGGATGAAGAATCGATATATGTCTCGATTATTCTCTTGTAATCTTAGTTTTCGATTCTCTAGGGTGGAACCATAATATTACGGTAATTATTATTTTGCTTGTAGCTTTGCTTGATTGCTTTGCTTGTTTGCATTATAATATGATTTGCCATGTATATTGATAACATGTCATATAGAATAGGAAGTGCCGCTCATATTAAAATTGTTCAGGCATAATTTTAAAATAAAACCTTGATTTCAAAAGATTGAGAGGGAGAAGGTTTTCGAAGAGAGAACCCAAGGCCTCCATCGTTGGTCCATAGGAAGAACATGGTAGTCCCGACCCCTAGGAAGGGATTTTAATCATGTACCAGATTGGATCTCTGAGAGGTTAAGGTATTTTAGCATGATTCATGGTTGCACACCCCTAGGTGGTGATTATAAACCATGGATAAAATATTGAAACGATGGTTATACACTCACGTTAATTTTATTATTAACCTCCCCTAGGAGCTCTATTAATAAAATTAATGGCCAAAGAAACGATTATTAATATATGCTGGATGATACGGGTCCTGGATGGCATATATTAATTAAGAGGAGATCCGTATTCCTGATTGAATTTGGCATGACTCCCCTAGGAGCTTGTTAAATTTTGAGTTGGGAATTATCGTTGTAAGGTTATGATATTTTCAAGGTTTTGACACATAAACACATTTGTATGTTTTTACATGATTGTGTTATCTTACTAAATTATGATATGTTTGCTTATATTTGGTATATGATTCTTTATTGTAGATTAAAAATGTCTAAAAACACTTTATCATCGATACTTGACAAAAACCAATTAACCGGTGAGAATTACAATGATTGGAAACGAAACCTGGATATCGTCCTGTCCTTTGAGAAACTGAAATATGTTCTGACAACCCCTTGTCCTCCCAAGCCTACGGGAGACTCATCTAATGAGCAATTCCAAGTGTATGACCGCTGGAAAGATGCTAATGATCAGGCCCGCTGCTATGTTATGGCCAGCATGAATAATGTGCTGCAGGCTTAACATCAGGGTTATGAGACTGCGAAGCAGATCTTGGATAATCTTGAGGATATGTTTGGAGGCCAGGCCATAACAAAGCGGCAAGGGGAGCTTCAGAAACTCTTAAACTGTAGACAAAGACCGGGGACATCTGTAAAGGAGCATATGATGTTGGTCATGGGTTACCTCGCTGAGGCTCAAACCAATGGAGCTGACATCGATGCTGAAACTTAGATGACTATGGTCTTTGAGACTCTGTCTAAGGAATTTATTCCGTTTAGAGCTACATTTAATTTGAGCAATAGACGAGATATGACCTTGACAGAATTAATGAAACAGTTACAAGAGTTTGAATTGCTGATCAAGGAGTCTCCTGCGGGTGGTGAGGCCAACATGGTAGCTGCTTCTGGTTCCAATTCTAACTCTGGGAATGGAAAGAAGCAACAGGCCAAGAATGGGAAGTCTTCTGTTCCTGCTAACACCAAGAGCAAGAAGAAGAAGAAGAAGAACCCAAAGAAGCTTAAGTGCTTCTTCTGTGGAAAGGTCGGGCATATTAAGAAGCATTGCAAGGACTTCCTTTCCAAAGGAGGTAGGTGTAACCTTCTGTATTTAGAAACTTGTTTGGTTGAGGAATCTAGTAATATTTGGGTCATAGATTCCGGTGCAACTAATCATGTTTGTGTTTCTCTGTAGGGGTTCAAAGAAACGAGAAGTTTGCTACATGAAGACTTCATGCTTCGGATGGGCGATGGATCCTTGGTCTCAACGGAAGCAGTGGGAGATGTCCATCTTTACTTTGATAAATATAGGAATTTATTTTTGCAAGATTGTTTTTATGTTCCTAAATTTAAAAGGAATTTAATTTTTGTATCTTGTTTATTTAAAGACTCCTACGTGGTATCTTTTAATGAAAAAGTGGTGATTAATAAAAATAAATCTTTTATCTATTCTGGATGGATGCAAAATAATCTATATTTTATAAAACCTAAGATGGACTTATTGCTTAATGCTGAGATGAATGATAATAACTTTAAAAGACTTAAAACTTCTCATTCTAATAAGACTTATCTTTGGCATTTATGCCTGGGTCACATTAACCTGAATAGGATTCAAAGGTTGGTAAGGGATGAACCTTTAAGTCACTTAAAGGTGGAATCTATACCTCAATGTGAATCTTGTTTAGAGGGTAAAATGACCAAAAGACCATTCGGGTCTAAAGGCAAGAGGGCCAAAGGGGTTCTAGAACTTATGCATAGTGATGATGTTTGCGGACCGATGAACATCCAGGCACGAGGAGGGTATGAGTACTTCGTCACTTTTATTGATGATTACTCAAGATATGGGTATGTGTGCCTAATGCACCACAAAAGTGAAACTTTTGACAAGTTCAGGGAGTTTCGGGCTGAAGTGGAAAAGCAATTGGGTAGACCCATAAAGGCACTTCGATCCGATCGAGGTGGGGCATACCTTTCTAATGAGTTCTTGGGACACTTGTTAGAGAATGAGATTTTATCCCATTTGACTACGTCGGGCACTCCGCAGCAGAATGGCATAGCGGAGAGAAGAAATAGGACTTTGTTAGACATGATTAGGTCCATGATGAGTTATTCATCATTACCTTTATCCTTTTGGGGATATGCACTACAAATTGCATATTATCTTTTGAACAATGTGCCTTCAAAATCGGTCCCTAAAACTCCTCACGAGTTGTGGACAAGAAGGAAGACATCCTTAAACCATATTCGCATATGGGGATGTCCGGCTCAGGTCCTGTTTAAGGATCCGAATAAGTTGGAAGCACGTTCGAAAGTTTGCGTGTTTGTAGGTTATCCAAAAGGGACTAAAGGGGGTTATTTTTATAACCCGAAGGAAAACAAAGTCGTGGTTTCTGCTAATGTAACTTTCCTTGAGGAGAGTTACATGGACGACTTTAAACCTCGAAGCAAAGTGGTGCTTGAGGAGTTAAGGAGTGATCAGATCACTTTGGAGGTTACGAATGAAACCGTTCCAATCAGTGTAGAAAAACCAAACAAACTTGAACAACAATCTCAGGGGCTTCGGCGTATTGGGAGGATCAGGCGTCAAACTGAAAGGTATATGTTCAATGGGGAGGTCTTCTTGGCTGAATCGGATGAACATGACAGGGATCCTTATACTTACGTAGAAGCTATGGAGGATGTTGATTCAAAACTCTGGACAGAGGCCATGAACATAGAGATGAAGTCTATGAAGACTAATCATGTCTGGGAGGTTGTGGATCTTCCCGAAGGGGTAAAACCCATAGGGTGTAAGTAGATCTACAAGAGGAAAGGAGGAGTGGATGGAAAGGTTGAAACCTTTAAGGCTAAACTGGTAGCTAAGGGTTATACGCAAAAGGAAGGAATTGATTATGAGGAAACCTTTTTGCCTATAGCCATGCTTAAGTCCATCCGGATTCTCTTATCCATATCTGCCGCTCTCGACTATGAGATTTGATAGATGGATGTCAAGACGGCTTTTTTAAATGGCTATCTTGATGAGTCCATTTATATGGAACAACCAGACGGGTTCAAGGTCACGGGTCAAGAGGGTAAGGTTTGTAAGCTGCTAAAGTCAATTTATGGACTTAAGCAGGCTTCTCGTTCTTGGAACGTAAGATTTGATCAGGTGATCAAGACTTATGGGTTCTCACAAAATGTGGATGAACCATGTGTTTACAAATACATTAAGGGTGGGAAAGTGGTTTTTCTACTGCTCTATGTAGATGACATTCTGCTAATTGGCAATGACGTTGGGGCATTGTCATCGGTCAAATTATAGTTGACCAAGTAGTTTGACATGAAGGACTTGGGTGAGGCTAATTTTGTGCTCGGTATCCAGATCTTTCGGGATAGGAAGAACAAAATGATAGCGTTGTCACAGGCTGGCTACATAGATAAAATTCTCAAGAGATTTGCAATGCAGGATTCCAAGAAAGGTGGGCAACCATCTAGGTCTGGAATTACTCTTTCTAAGAAAGACTCTCCAAAGTCTTATGAAGAAAGAGAATACATGAAGAAGTGTCTTATGCCTCAGCAGTGGGTAGTCTCATTTATGCCATGCTTTGCACACGACCGGATATTAGCTATGCGGTCGGGATTGTAAGTCGATTTCAGGCGGATCCAGGACTGAACTATTGGATTGCAGTGAAGCATATTTTCAAGTACCTGAGAAGGACTCGAGGGTATATGCTTGTATATTCGGGTGCGGACCTGACTCCTCTAGGATATACTGACTCAGATTTCCAATCCTGTCTGGATTCTAGGAAATCGACTTCGGGGTTTGTGTTTACTCTGAGCAGCAGTGCCATCAGTTGGAGAAGTGCGAAGCAAGATTGTATTTCGGATTTAACAATGGAGGCCGAGTATGTGGCAGCTAGTGATGCTTCGAAAGAAGCAGTGTGGCTCCGCAAGTTCCTTGGGGATCTTGAGGTAGTTCCTGGTATGGATAAGGCAGTATCACTGTACTGTGGTAACAGTGCGGTGGTAGTTAATGCTAAGGAACCAAGATTTCACAAGAAGAGTAAGCATATTGATTGGAAGTATCATGTGATAAAGGACTTCGTTGAGGGCGGGCATGTCACGGTGTGCAAGATCGCATTAGAGGACAATTTAGCTTATCCATTTACGAAGACACTTACTGGGAGAGTCTTTGAGAGGCTTGTGGAAGCTATGGGGATGCGAAATTTGTTGTATTTACTCACTTGGTGCAAGTGAGAGATTGTTAGACATGTATGCCCTAAAGAGTAAAAATGTAATACGTTTTTGGAGACATTTTTATCAATAAAGAATTTATTCATTTATATATACCAAATCTTGTCCTCTTTACCTTCATATTTGTTGAATGTATGTTAAGCAAACAGTAGAGTGAGACTGTCGGTCTAAACCTTTAAGAGTTGGGCATATGATGGACTGATTATGCGAAAGACACGATTCTTAAGGTGACGGTCTAAAACATATGATCCGCAATCGAGGGAATAAAGTTGGGAGCTTTATTCATGCAAAGATTGTTATGTTGTCTATATCCCTATTGGGAGATGGTTTATCTTGACCATCGGAGTAGGACTCCGTGAATAGAAACATTGGCACGTTGTCATAAGTGACGATGTGTTGGATCGGGACACAAAGTGAATTGATTTGGATTAATAATTCTGTCTTAGCAAATCGATTCACTTTAGACAATCATTTGTATTGTATCTTAATCCTGAGATGAATAGTAGGCATGTTGTCTCGACTTGTGTCTTTTGATGTACCAAAGGGTGACTCCCACATCTCAATAGTGGTATGCATGCCGGTACGTTGGAGGCATGACTCTTAATAGCATAGACTTGTTATTCATAGATATGGAATCCATAGCTCCTCTTTAGGAGTAATGATATCCTCTTATATACGTTATCCTGTAATTAAAAAAATGGAGCGCTCAACCATTTGGATACATAGGTGTAACCGAATGGTATACTATATTTGGATGGTAAGTTTTCTAATGGTGAGATAATGGAATGTTAGATAAAACTAATCGGAAGGGTAAGACAGAACTTGTCCTTAAGCTGATTATGGATTATCATATGGGGATACGATACACTTTGATATGTCATGGATACTTAGCTATACGAGCTTCGTAATTCTATAAAGTTCGAGAGTGTAGCTCCAAGCTTTTAGTGGAGTAGCATTGGAGTTGATAATTGTGAAATATATATCTGGGATATTGGGTTTCATAATTATCGTGAGCTTGAACTTTATTGGTCCATTTTGGTCCCTTTTGCTAGCTCACAAAATCCTGTAACAATACGGCATGCTTTTTTCAATAATTGGTGACTTATGTCGGATTTATCAGATTGGTTTAAAATTTGAAAGAATCAAATAATTCATGTCTGTTTATTGGTTGAATTAATTTTGTAATAAAATTAATTTAAGATAAACTTGTTGAATTATTGGGATCGGATAATTCTTGTCTGTTTATCGGTTGATTTAATTTGATAAATTAAATCAAGATGAACTTGTAGAATTATTGTGAATTGATTTATTTTCTTAGAGATTATCTTGATAAAGTTTGTTTTGATCAGATAACTTCTCTATTGGGTTGTTTGAATCAAAAATGAGACTTTATCCTATAGAATCTCGGGTGGAAAATAAAAGATTCGTGGAGATATTTACGCGGCAGTTTGGCCTGTCGATCTACGTGTTTAGCCTGTCGATGGGGCCTGTTCGGCATGCCGATCAGCGACAGATAAGATTACGCTTTTTCACACGGATCTTATCAGATATTGATCCGAACTTGATTCTGTTTAGAGTTTTTAAGACCTAATCTGATAAGGACTGACCCCAGGACCAATCGCTATATAAAGGGAGTAAGTCTCATGAGTTACTCAGATCAATTGAGAGATTAAGAGTGATACTCTTCTGGTGAGCATCTGAATACTCCCTTAGAGCTTTTGTTCACAAATCATGAACACTAGCTTTGGGTTCTCTCGATTGGTTGGAAGGAGAGTCACCGGTGGAAGAGCTGCACGTGTGAGCCCACACTCACTCCGATCGTGGATAGAGAATAGCAAAGAAGACCAGTTGGTTGAGGCTCTTCTGGAACATTACTTCTCTTCACAGGTTGTGGAGGTTCTTCGATACACAAAGGTTAGTAAGATCTGTTTAATTTATACATATAGCATGTCAAACTTGTGTTTTGGAAAAATACTCTGATGTTAAAATTTTTAAAATTCCCGCTGCACATCTCACATTATTTTTTCCAACACAGTAATATATAATTAATTATTCAATTAAAATGTAGAATCTTTAATTGAGTGTTACTAGTGCACGTTATGTCTATTGAGAATCAAACGGTCTTATCCGATGTAGTGAGTCATTAAATGAGTGCATGGTACATAATAAGATTATGCAGGACTGGGACATTATGTTATATAAAAAGCTAAATAATTTTTGTTAGAGTATAGCAAGTTCTAATCATATTGACCGATGGTCATTTAGAAGACGATCTTAATCCTAAGTCATTAGAAGAATTCTATTAAGAGAATTATATTTTTTGATTTACTCGGTATGGATTCGAGACTCTAATCCTATCGTTTATATTTTGGAGGCATAGTGAAGTGATAAGTACTTAATTTCACATAGTTTTATGTCATTCTTTCTGATACTTATTTTGTTAGTTTTTGAGTGTTTTTATGTTTTATAAATTTTTTGGATGCTAAGGAATGTTTTGGAGTGAAAAACCATGGCTTGAGAAGTTTGGCGTTGTAGCATTGATTTTGGGCACCATGGCTTGAAAAAAAAAAAAAAAAGCAAAACAAGTTAAAACCCAAGACCAGAGGGTTGCGGCCTTAGCCATAAGGGCTGGGACATTAGCTTCGGGCACCATGGCACCAGGGTTTAAAAAAAAAAATCCAAAGAACAGGTAGTTTCATGCGAGCTACAACACCTATTTTAGCATTGCAACGCCAGCTTACATATTTTGACCCTAAAATTGGTTCAAAAAGCCCCCAAACTTTCCCTTTTCAATTCTAGCATTATTATCTATAAATACTTCATTCCAAAACATAATCAGAGGACCTGTTTTTATCGGTTTTTCCTAGGTTTTCTCAGTCTTAGGAGGAGGATGAGGACGAGGAGGAGGAGGAGGAGGAGAAGAAGAAGAAGAAGAGGAGAATCAAGGAGTGGCCCTCAAGAGGATCGTCTGCGTAGAGATTCTTGAAGATCATTCTAGTTTTTTCTTTCCTTCTTTCTTTTTATTAGATTTTATTTTCTTTTTAATCATGTTTGTTTAGTTTATTTTTGGTTGAAGGAGAATTCAAAACCCTAGACATGACTATATAATTAATTTTCAGAATTGTTTTCTAATTTTTCAATTGAGATTGTTTATATTCTTCTATAATTATTATTCATGATTATTTTCTTATTTTGTTTAGGCGGCCAACTAAGTAGGACTTGAAATTTGTAACGCCCCTATATGAGGGTTAACAGTTTTTAATGAATTAAAATAAAAAAAATCAGAAATAAAAGTAAAACCTTAAAAATAAAGTTACCTAGGGCTTAAATGAAAACTCTCAAATCAAAAATAAAAATATAAATGACAATTAAACCACAGTTTAATGTAGCACCTTAAATTTAATAATATAAACTGTCGTCGTCATCATTTTAACCTTCAACGCATTTTAATACAGTCACAGAAAGTAACAATTGATGCTTACATTATCATGAAGAACATTCTTAGTAATTGAAGCAGTCCCAACGTAATATAACTACATCACTTCCTCAACTATTTTTCTCGTAGCCACCTCACACTTAGTGAGTCTTGAAAAGATAAAAATATAAGGGAATGAGCGATAATATGCTCAGTAGAGAAAACCATTACTCACCTTTAGGTTTTTATCATTTCCACATTAAAACCTGCATGGTTAGTTAATACTCATCATTATCCAAATTATGAGATTTAATATAATCATATTCCGTGGATACCATAGTTAATCATTACCGAGTTTCATGCATATACATATATACAAATATTATAGTTCAACATTATTCCAAGGTATCCATGTTCAATAGAGCATCACTCAACTCATCGAAACCCAAATGGGCGCACTTGATTACTCTCTAAACATTCCAAGGGTATTCCGGTGAGGGGACATCAAGCCCTGAGTCTTCACCAAGTCGATTCATGTACAGTGTGTTCTGGGACTTTCGACCCAAGGAAGCGTCATCACCTTCCCCCTATTTTACCTTTTAGGGCATTCGTGCCCAAGGACGTAACCGCCACCGTCTTCATGTCTCACCATTTCTCTATATTCAATCATTATTTATGGAGTCAGCTTTCCTAACCATGCTTCTTCATTTATAACATGTGTCAATTCATTATGTTCCTCGCCGTACAATACAAGATGAGTCCATGTCATAGTTTCATATGTAATACTCATATCATAACAATTCAACATAGATATATATATCTTGCGATAAAACAATCAATTTTAACTCCATAAAAACCTCACAAAAGATGAGTAATAGAATCCCTACCTTTCAAGCTTATCACCAATCTTTTAATCCCAAAATCAATTAACGTTAGCTCCACACTCCCTTGATCCTAAGGCGTGCATAAGGATAATTTAAAACTAAAGCACAACATACAACCACATTCATAAATAAATCATCTGTAAATCCATCTTACTAGTGTGCCATTAAAGCTTTTATGCAAATCACTTTTGAATACCCCAGTAAACAATCTTTGTCTTAACACGATATAAAATGTATACAAGTAATCTATATGTTTTAGTCCCTAATAAGATTCGTCAATCACTTAGGATAATATTGGAAAGGTTGCAAGACATTAAGGAATTATGTGGTGAGCAAAGATGGGTTCTTGGTTCAGGTTAGCAGCTGGTATACCATAGCAAACTGGCAGTATACTTTTGCAAGAAGGATAGGTTCACTATCTATAATCATCACAAGGGTTAATAGGTAGTTCACTTAATGTAAACGGGTGGTATATTGTCACTGGTAGGTTTACTAGTTTCCAATCCGAAAATTAAAAATTTCATAAAAAATAAAATACAACTCCGATTTAGGCTTATGATAACTCGTTAGAAGCTTAAGATGTCTACTTTTTAAATATTCAAACCAATTTACAAAATTTGTTTTTATTTAATCCCAAGCCATTGCCCATAGAGGTATTACAAAGTTTAACCATATAAATTTTCTGTCTACGCCATATGCACTTAGACTTTATACATATGCTCCAAAATAGCAACAAAACATATACTCAGGTTTAAGAACGTAAATTTGAATAATCCTTGACTATAAAAAAAATTTATAAATGAAAGACTAAATTTGTTCATAAGATTCTAACCTCGGATTATGGCTAGTTGGAAGCTTGAAATAGTTTCAAAACAGGTTCCTTGACTTCGGTATGGTTGAAATTCTTGCTCAAATGGAGGTGATGGTGGCTGATTTTTATGGCTGCCTTGAAGAAGTTCTCTAAGTATTTTGCTTCAGCAAAGAAATGAGAAAAAGAGTGTGGGAACCGTGGAAGAAAAAGGAAGAAAAGATGAAGTCTTTGAAGAGAAGTGATATAAGCAATTATGGAAGAGACATGTTGGAGTATGTCACGGAGGAAATAAAGAAAATGAGGGTCAAGAGTAGTTGGGAAAGAAATCCTCATGTCTCCTCTGGAGACTTTAGCACACATAATGCAAAATGACATTTTTGAAATTTATTAGAAGTTCCAAGGCTTTTCAGTAAACATATTAAATAAGTATAAGAGAATTTTAGAAAATTTAAAAATAGATAGAAATAAATATTGTGAAATGGATTTTAAATGAAACAAATTTTTGATTGCCACACTTAAAACTAATTTTATTACCTTAATACCCGTTAGGAGAATAACAGGTGTCATAGCTCTACCCCCTTAAAGAAATTTCATCCTTGAAATTTCAAATCTAGCAATACTAGTAACAATCTCGATTCCATTATGATTTCAATTCCGAGTCTAAACCGTCAATGTTATTTGTTCTCCAAATTTAAGTTATCGTATCTCCACTTATTTACTTGCAATATAAATCTCACTCTAAATATTAAATCTCTCAATGAGAGTATTTCTAACAGGTTCCAACTTACAACACCGTATAATGGTCTAGGAATCTGATCAGGCATACATATTGACCATACCATGATTCCAGTCCTTCATTGTCCATGGACTGTGATATATAATTACATTTAAGGAGATTACCAAAGAAATTTTATATACTTCATCTTTAGGTTCCTTTTCCTTTTTGAGTAAGGAAAAGTCAAATATAGTTGATTTCATATTTCAACTAATAAACTAAAACATAATCATAAAATATATGATCCGTCAATCACTTAGGATAATATTGGAAAGGTTGCAAAACATTAAGGAATTAGGTGGTGAGCAAAGATGGGTTCTTGGTTCAGGTTAGCAGCTGGTATACCATAGCAAACTGGTAGTATACTTTTACAAAAAGGATAGGTTCACTATCTACAATCATCACATGGGTTAATAGGTGGTTCACTTAACGTAAACGGGCGGTATATTGTCACTGGTAGGTTTACTAGTTTCTAATCCGAAAATTAAAAAATTGATAGAAAATAAAATACAACTCCGATTTAGGCTTATGATAGCTCGTTAGAAGCTTAGGATGTCTACCTTTTAAATATTAAAACCATTTTACAAAATTCATTTTTATTTAATCTCAGAATTTCAAGAAAGAGCTACTGCCCATAGAGGTATTACAAAGTTTAACCATATAAATTTTCTATCTACACCATATGCACTTAGACTTTATACATATGCTTCAAAATAGCAACAAAACATATACTCAGGTTTAAGAACGTAAATTTGAATAATCCTTGAGTATAAAAAAAGTTTATACATGAAAGACTAAATTTGTTCATATGACTCCAACCTCAGATTATGGCTTGTTGGAAGCTTGAAATAGCTTCAAAACAAGTACCTTGACTTCGGTATGGCTGAAATTCTTGCTCAAATGGAGGTGATGGTGGCTGATTTTCATGGCTGCCTTGAAGAAGTTCTGTAAGTATTTTGCTTCATCAAAGAAATGAGAAGAAGAGTGTGGGAACCGTGGAAGAAAAAGGAAGAAAAGATGAAGTCTTTGAAGAGAAGTGATATAAGCAATTATGGAAGAGACATGTTGGAGTATGTCACGGAGGAAATAAAGAAAATGAGGGTCAAGAGTAGTTGGGAAAGAAATCCTCATGTCTCCTCTGGAGACTTTAGCACACATAATGCAAAATGACATTTTTGAAATTTATTAGAAGTTCCAAGGCTTTTCAGTAAACATACTAAATAAGTATAAGAGAATTTTAGAAAATTTAAAAATAGATAGAAATAAATATTGTGAAATGGATTTTAAATGAAAAAATTTTTAATTGGCACACTAAAAACTAATTTTATTACCTTAATACCCTTTAGAAGAATAACAGGTGTCACAACTCTACCCCCCTTAAAGAAATTTCGTCCTCGAAATTTCAAATCTAGCAATACTAGTAAAAATCTCGATTCCATTATGATTCCAACTCTGAAACCAAAAATTCTGTAACGCCCATATATGGGGGTTAACAGTTTTTAATGAATTAAAATAAAAAAATTAGAAATATAAGTAAAACCTTAAAAATAAAGTTGCCCGGGGCTTAAATGAAAACTCTCAAATCAAAAATAAAAATATAAATGACAATTAAACCACAGTTTAATGCAGCACCTTAAATTTAATAATATAAACTGTTGTCATCATCATTTTAACCCTCAACGCATTTTAATACAATCATAGAAAGTAACAATTGATGCTTACATTATCATGAAGAACATTCTTAGTAATTGAAGCAGTCCTAACGTAATATAGCTACATTGCTTCCTCAACTATTTTTCTCGTAGCCACCTCACACTTAGTGAGTCCTGAAAATATAAAAATATAAGGGAATGAGCGACAATATGCTTAGTAGAGAAAACCATTACTCACCTTTAGGTTTTTATCATTACCACATTAAAACCTGCATGGTTAGTTAATACTCATCATTATCTAGATTATGAGATTTATTAAAATCATATTCCGTGGATACCATAGTTAATCATTACCGAGTTTCATATATATACATATATACAAATATTACAGTTCATCATTATTCCTAGGTATTCACGTTCAATAGAGTATCACTCAACTCATCGAAACCCAAATAGGCACACTTGATTACTCTCTAAACATTCCAAGGGTGTTCCGGTGAGGGGACATCAAGCCCTGAGTCCTCACCAAGTCGATTCCTGTACAGTGTGTTCTGGGACTTTTGATCCAAGGAAGCGTCATCACCTTCCCCCTATTTTACCTTTTAGGGCATTCGTTCCCAAGGACGTAACCGCCGCCCTCTTCATGTCTCACCATTTCTCTATATTTAATCATTATTTATAGAGTTAGTTTTCCTAACCATGCTTCTTCATTTATAACATGTGTCAATTCATTATGTTCCTCGCTGTACAATACAAGATGAGTCCATGTCATAGTTTCATATGTGATACTCATATCATAACAATTCAACATAGATATATATATCTTGCGGTAAAACAATCAATTTTAATTCCATAAAAACCTCAAAAAAGATGAGTAATAGAATCCCTACCTTTCAAGCTTATCACCAATCTTTTAATCTCGAAATCAATTAACGTTAGCTCCACACTCCCTTGATCCTAAGGCGTGCATAAGGATAATTTAAAACTAAAGCACAACATACAACCACATTCATAAATAAATCATCTGTAAATCCATCTTACTAGTGTGCCATTAAAGCTTTTATGCAAATCTCTTTTGAATACCACAGTAAACAATCTTTGTCTTTACATGATATAAAATGTATACAAGTAATCTATATGTTTTAGTCCATAATAAGATTCGTCAATCACTTAGGATAATATTGGAAAGGTTGCAAGACATTAAGGAATTAGATAGTGAGCAAAGATGGGTTCTTGGTTCAGGTTAGCAGCTGGTATACCATAGCAAACTGGCCGTATACTTTTGCAAAAAGGATAGGTTCACTATCTACAATCATCACATGGGTTAATAGGTGGTTCACTTAACGTAAACGGGCGGTATATTGTCACTTGTAGGTTTACTAGTTTCCAATCCAAAAATTAAAAAATTCATAGAAAATAAAATACAACTCCGATTTAGGCTTATGATAGCTCGTTAGAAGCTTAAGATGTCTACTTTTTAAATATTCAAACCAATTTACAAAATTCGTTTTTATTTAATCCCAAAATTTTAAGAAAGAGCTACTGCCCATAGAGGTATTACAAAGTTTGAACTTATAAATTTTCTGTCTACGCCATATGCACTTAGACTTTATACATATGCTCCAAAATAGCAACAAAACATATACTCAGGTTTAAGAACGTAAATTTGAATAATCCTTGACTATAAAAAAAATTATAAATGAAAGACTAAATTTGTTTATAAGATTATAACCTCGGATTATGGCTAGTTGGAAGCTTGGAATAGCTTCAAAACAGGTTCCTTGACTTCGGTATGGCTGAAATTCTTGCTCAAATGGAGGTGATGTTGGCTGATTTTTATGGCTGCCTTGAAGAAGTTCTCTAAGTATTTTGTTTCAGCAAAGAAATGAGAAGAAGAGTGTGGGAACCGTGGAAGAAAAAGGAAGAAAAGATGAAGTCTTTGAAGAGAAGTGATAGAAGCAATTATGGAGGAGACATGTTGGAGCATGTCACGGAGGAAATAAAGAAAACGAGGGTCAAGAGTAGTTGGGAAAGATATCCTCATGTCTCCTCTAGAGACTTTAGCGCACATAATGCCAAAATGACATTTTTGAAATTTATTAGAAGTTTCAAGGCTTTTCAGTAAACATACTAAATAAGTATAGGGGAATTTTAGAAAATTTAAAAATAGATAGAGAAAAATATTGTGAAATGGATTTTAAATGAAACAAATTTTTGATTGGCACACTAAAAACTAATTTTATTACCTTAATACCCGTTAGGAGAATAACAGGTGTCATAGCTCTACCCCCCTTAAAGAAATTTCATCCTCAAAATTTCAAATCTAGCAATACTAGTAAAAATCTCGATTCTATTATGATTCCAATTCCGAGTCTGAACTGTCAATGCTATTTGTTCTCCAAATTTAAGTTATCGTATCTCCACTTATTTACTTGCAATATAAATCACACTCTAAATATTAAATCTCTCAATGAGAGTATTTCTAACAGGTTCCAACTTACAACACCGTATAATGGTCTAGGAATCTGATCAGGCATACATATTGACCATACCATGATTCCAGTCCTTCATTGTCCATGGACTGTGATATATAATTACATTTAAGGAGATTGCCAGAGAAATTTTATATACTTCATCTCTATGAATAAGTTTAATGTATGGTTTCGAATAGAAGTGTTTGTGATATATATTTTATGATTATGTTTTATTCCATCTAATCATCTTTATATACTTCAAATATAGTTGATTTCATATTTCAACTAATAAACTAAAACATAATCATAAAATATATATCACAAACACTTCTATTCGAAACCATACATTAAACTTATTCATAGAGATATTAGACGGAATCTCAGAGTTGCTAACAAACCTGATAGATTTTTCATTAAACAGCTATCTTCATGACACAAATGTTCAACCCAAATAATATACTCATATTTCCTACAAAATATCCCCACAACTGACTTTGATACTTCCACATAACATCAACAGAATGCTACACATTACAAACATAAGATGGATACGTTTCAAGAGTACAAGGGACTCTGTATATTCAGCTATCCATATTAGGCATGCTTGGAGAATACAAAAACATCGATAAACAAAAAATCAGACCTTAAGTGGGATGCGTTTTGAGATCATCAAGTACTCCGTATCCAGCTATACCGGCATTAGGCTCAATGAATCTAAAAGATTGAACAATGGCATACCATAAGAAATACAAGATACAAGGTTAACGGTTATTCGTGACACATGAAATACAGACACACATCCCTACATGCCATAGATAAAACCAAAAGATTACAAATGGAGATTCAAATCAGTTGGCTGCTCCCGGCTTTCCCTTTCCCATTCAAGCTTGGATGTTGTAGTGTTGGATTCCGAATGTATGATTTGCATCTTATCTATCAATTCCTCAGCTATTGAAGCAGTAGCAAAGATTTGTCTCTCCGATTCTGCAATGATGTTTTCTTCCACAGCGTAATCTAGAAATTTTAAAAGACCATCATAAAAACCATTTACATTCAGCAGTCCTAAGGGTTTGGAATGAAAGCCTAATAATTGCTTACAAGCAACTACGAATATTTCCTCAAGAGTACCTAGACCACCATATAATGCTATAAAAGCATCAGAATTATTGATTATGACTTTAAAATTTCTAGGGATGCTCCTGAATCCTTTTCCCTTACCTATAGTTTCCTTATAAAGGTTTCCTTCAGCTAGAATATGAGGCCAAATTCCTACAACTGTAGCGTCACTAGACCTAGCTGCTAGCATCATATTTTCCATCATTTTTATACTACCACCCCCATAGATTATGTTAATCTTCCTGCGTGCTAAGACTTGCCCTAAGTGTTTTGCAGCTTCTACATAGGCTTTATCTTTTTCAAGGTTGGAACCACAAAAGACACATACATTCTTGATTTTCTTGGTGGACTAGGAGGTAGACATATTTGGTTTATATAAGTGATTGCTTTATGTCTGCTTCACTTAGACTTCGGGTTCTACATAAGATTTTAAGAATGAAGAATACACAAAAAGAACTAAAGAGACAAATGAATAGGAAATGAAGAGGTAATCCAAAATTTAAACAAAATCTTGTGCGGGTAAAAAAAGTAAGATAAGGTGATTGATAGTTTACAGAAAATCTGATTTACTTTTTGAAAAAGATTAGACTCTAATGATATACCTTTTGATAATCGAGAATGGTTTGACAGAAAACCCTCTTGACACAACTGCAGACCTTTTGACAAATATACATCGAGTCTAAAAATTCAATATAAACAATAAATACTGTAGAACTTTTGAAATTTGAGACACAAATCTTGAAATATCTGGATAAGTTTTCAAAATTTAAACATGTTACTGTACGGTATGTGACGTGTCTGATAATATAATATATTTTATTATGTATATATATATTTAAGAAAACCATAAAGTAAATGAGATACTAACACTTACTGTATCAATCTAATAATCACAATTATTTCAAACACAAAAGCAAATATTCTGAGTAAAAGAAAAACACAAACTATTGAACATCAGTTAAAACTGTTTCAAATAAGCAAAGACTAAACAACCTTTATAGAGCGTTGACTTATTCCCCATTCAGTTTTCTTATGGCTTGGCAAATAGGATCTAGAAATACCATATTCCTAAGGCGTTGTCCTTCTGCATAAAATTTAGGCCAGAGTTTAAAAATAGCTCCTTGAACATATCCACTACGGTGACCATGAAGAGGAGGATGGATGCTATCCAAGTTCTCCTTTGAAAGTCCATCCCTGCAAAACCTTATTTTATCCTCTCTATTTGTAGACCTATAACCATGTGAAGTACATTTACCGTTACAATTTTGTCTTCCACATTTGTTACAATTGACTGCGATGGCACGAGCTCTTCTTTTCATTGTACTACGATTGGTACCCGTTCCTGGTAAACCGACATCTTGACTGAAGTCACTCGGACAGATCTTCCCCTCTATCAACATTCTTGCATCACAAGGGATGCCAAAACGCATAAGAATCCACAACCGAGTGATTCTAGCCTTGTATTTCTTTCTGAGAATCTTTTGGGAGAGTGATGGGAAGTACTTTCTCAGGTATTGATACTTTGGGTCCATGATGAGATGAAAGAAGAGTAAATAGAAAGGAAAAATTGATATAGTAAGTTACAGAATCCTAGAATTCCTTCTTCTTTTAGAGAGAAAAAAGAATTTCTAGAGAGAAAGAAGAGGATTTACGATTTAGAGAGAGAATAACAAATTAAGAGAGAGACTAAGCTCAAAGAAACAAGCTCCTATACACAGTAGACGTACATGTAAACAATGATTAAACCACTGTACATGACACGTATAGAGACCACGTGGGAGAGACAGTGTGAATCAAACTGATTTAGGATTTGGACTAGGCCTAAATGTTCTAAGTTGAAAACGGTCAGGTTGTTTCGGGCCTTAACACATTTAGAACGAGTTAAATAACAAACATAAAATTGAAAATCAATTTGTACAGATCTTAAACCCAATTCAAAAGCCACTAAAGATAAAATTAACTATGAACAACAAGTCTAATCTAACGACAATCAAGGATCTTCTTGAATGATATTTAAAATCATTTCATAACAACATAATCTTCTAGCAACTCAAATAATTTGTTTTAATCAAAACCTTATTGAACAATGCACACACCCATATGTTATCCCTAATACTCAACATCTATTAATGGATTCATCATCATTACTACCAAGGGTTTAGAATGTGACTAACCTTGAAATCAATACGATTTACATCTTCTAACATAGACCATATCAATGAACAAAGACCTTTGATGTTACTACTTAAGAACACGTACAATCCCCATAATTCCACTTACACAATATTTAATTTCCTCATATAACAAAACCTTAGATAACCAAAAGATTCACATCTAAACATCTAAAAGTTAAATATTTTATCGTAATTATCCAAAATTATAATAGGTGCCTTAAGTATTATGATTTACTTAAGGAAACTCCTATTGGTCATTTTCACATTGCATCTATTCACAAAGATTCAGTGATACACTTAAATACAATGTACGTAACAAAATATTCCAACCTTGAAATTCATGCATTCTTACCTTTACACAGTCTCAACAAACCAAAAGTCTAACATCTATCTCATTCAAGATTCAATACCATGGATTCCTAACTTATCTCATATTCCTCAAATAAATAGAACTTTCAAGAAAAGTTATTGACACTTATATACTCCATCGAATCCACACATAATCATTACTTAGGTCTGAATCAATTACGAAGAATTTGGCATATCTATGCCAAACTTTGAAATCAATAAATCAAGTCTTATATTTCTTATTGTTTTTCACGAGATAAAAGGCTCTTAAATCCTTGTATCTACATAAGTTTTTCATCATTCTATACGAATTAGATATGCTTATAGATCCTAATATTATACGAATCTCTCATAAGCATTCTAATTATAAACCCATTCCATATAATTATCATTCCCTCATAACTATTAATATTTTCCTTCTATATAATTATCGTACTTACATAACCGTTAATATTTTCATTCTAAGGCCTCTCCATGTTACATCATTCTAGACTATATAAATCAATCTGAAGGTTCATTTTGATGATGACAATGAAAATTTAACTTCAAAACTATCTCAAAAATAATTTTTTTTAATGGTGCTACACTCCCTAAGTTAACTGAACCTAGGCTCTGATACCAAAAATTTTGTAACGCCCCTATATAGGGGTTAACAATTTTTAATGAATTAAAATAAAAAAAATAAAAAATAAAAGTAAAACCTTAAAAATAAAGTTACTCGGGGCTTAAATGAAAACTCTCAAATCAAAAATAAAAATATAAATGACAATTAAACCATAGTTTAATGTAGCACCTTAAATTTAATAATATAAACTGTCGTCGTCATCATTTTAACCCTCAACGCATTTTAATACAGTCACAGAAAGTAACAATTGATGCTTACATTATCATGAAGAACATTCTTAGTAATTGAAGCAGTCCCAACGTAATATAGCTATATCGCTTCCTCATCTATTTTTCTCATAGCCACCTCACACTTAGTGAGTCCTAAAAAGATAAAAATATAAGAAAATGAGTGACAATATGCTCAGTAGAGAAAACCATGACTCACCTTTAGGTTTTTATCATTACCACATTAAAACTAGCATGGTTAGTTAATACTCATTATTATCCAGATTATGAGATTTATTATAATCATATTTTATGGATACATAGTTAATCATTACCGAGTTTCATACATATACATATATACAAATATTACAGTTCAACATTATTTCTAGGTATCCACGTTCAATAGAGTATCACTCAACTCATCGAAACCTAAATGGGCGCACTTGATTACTCTCTAAACATTCCAAGGGTGTTTCGGTGAGGGGACAACAAGCGCCTAGTCCTCACCAAGTTGATTCTTATACAATGTGTTCTGGGACTTTCGACCCAAGAAAGTGTCATCACCTTCCCCCTATTTTACCTTTTAGGGCATTCGTTCCCAAGGACGTAACTGCTGCCCTCTTCATGTCTCACCGTTTCTCTATATTCAATCATTATTTATAGAGTCAGTTTTCCTAACCATGCTTCTTCATTTATAACATGTGTCAATTCATTATGTTCCTCGCCGTACAATACAAGATGAGTCCATGTCATAGTTTCATATGTGATACTCATATCATAACAATTCAACATAGATATATGTATCTTGCAGTAAAACAATCAATTTTAATTTTATAAAAACCTCACAAAAGATGAGTAATAGAATCCCTACCTTTCAAGCTTATCACCAATCTTTTAATCCCGAAATCAATTAACGTTAGCTCCACACTCCCTTGATCCTAAGGCGTGCATAAGGATAATTTAAAACTAAAGCACAACATACAACCACATTCATAAATAAATCATGTGTAAATCTATCTTACTAGTGTGCCATTAAAGCTTTTATGCAAATCTATTTTGAATACCACAGTAAACAATCTTTGTCTTAACACGATATGAAATGTAGACAAGTAATCTATATGTTTTAGTCCCTAATAAGATTCGTCAATCACTTAGGATAATATTGGAAAGGTTGCAAGATATTAAGGAAATAGATGGTGAGCAAAGATGGGTTCTTGGTTCAGGTTAGCAGCTGGTATACCATGGCAAACTGGCAGTATACTTTTGCAAAAAGGATAGGTTCACTATCTACAATCATCACATGGGTTAATAGGTGGTTCACTTAACGTAAACGGGCGGTATATTGCCACTGGTAGGTTTACTAGTTTCCAATCCAAAAATTAAAAAATTCATAGAAAATAAAATACAACTCTGATTTAGGCTTATGATAGCTCGTTAGAAGCTTAGGATGTCTACTTTTTAAATATTCAAACCAATTTGCAAAATTCATTTTTATTTAATCCCAGAATTTCAAGAAAGAGCTACTGCCTATAGAGGTATTACAAAGTTTAACCATATAAATTTTTTGTCTACGCCATATGCACTTAGACTTTATACATATGCTCCAAAATAGCAACAAAACATATACTCAGGTTTAAGAACGTAAATATGAATAATCCTTGAGTATAAAAAAAATTTATAAATGAAAGACTAAATTTGTTCATAAGATTCTAACCTCGGATTATGGCTAGTTGGAAGATAGCTTCAAAACAGGTTCCTTGACTTCGGTATGGCTGAAATTCTTGCTCAAGTGGAGGTGATGGTGGCTGATTGTTATGGCTGCCTTGAAGAAGTTCTCTAAGTATTTTGCTTCAGCAAAGAAATGAGAAGAAGAGTGTGGGAACCGTGGAAGAAAAAGAAAGAAAAGATGAAGTCTTTGAAGAGAAGTGATAGAAACAATTATGGAGGAGACATGTTGGAGCATTTCACGGAGGAAATAAAGAAAATGAGGGTCAAGAGTAGTTGGGAAAGATATCCTCATGTCTCCTCTGGAGACTTTAGCGCACATAATGCCAAAATGACATTTTTAAAATTTATTAAAAGTTCCAAGGCTTTTCAGTAAACATACTAAATAAGTATAAGAGAATTTTAGAAAATTTAAAAATAGATAGAAATAAATATTGTGAAACGAATTTTAAATGAAACAAATTTTTGATTGGCACACTAAAAACTAATTTTATTACCTTAATACCCGTTAGGAGAATAACAGGTGTCACAAAATTAATCTAATGCCAAATTAAAATGCTTAATTCATAATTGTCTTGTTATCTAATCATTAAAATCAAATTATGGCCATTGATCATGGTCAACTTTTCAAATGATTGCATTTAGAACGTAATCTACTTTAATAATCTAAGCTTGTGTGATTGTTGCCTTGATCAACCTATCTTTCTCGACTTAATGCTTTTGTTAGATTAAATCTAGAGAGCTTGTTCTAGGATGTTTAATGGAAGGGGGTTATTAGAGCGCTTTTCTTATTAAATCTCATAGTAAGAAAGATAGCAGAATTTGTTTTATCTAAGGTTGGTAGTTTCAATAGAGAATTAGGAATGATTTTGTAATTAATTGTGTGGTTATCATTCAGTGGTGGAGAATGATCCTTTAGCCAGTTTTAATTTTATTGTTTCATATTTATATATTTTCTTGTGTTTTTGTTAATTTAGTAAATTAATTAATCAATTCAAATGCGCTGTTCATGTTTTATGTTAGTGTGTCTTAGGTTTTAGTGTCAATAACTAATTTGCTTGACCCAATCCTCTGTGCAAACATTCCGTACTCATCACTACACTCAACAACAACTACACTTTTAGTAAGGTTTATAATTTGGTGCTTCCTCAAAGGCCTACCATAAAATAGGTAGCCGAGAATGTTAATATTATAAAATGAAATTCATTCTTTGTTTAACAAAAATAAAATTAATAATTCTCTTTGGCATTAATTCAGATCTTGAATAATATTGATACGAACCTGGCCAAGAAAATGACGAGACCCTTGAATCAAATAAGTCTCCGAGATCGTTTAGAAGCAGATTTGTATGAAACCACGACCCATTGCTTAAAGTGAAGCAAGAACCTTGGTATAAAGAAGACACCACAATTAATTATGGAATGAATGATTGATAAGTCAAAGATAAATCCCACAGAAATTCTGATAAGTTCAAGAAGTTCTAAAAGAACCAAAGTGAATTTTGCTCTCACAAAATATGAATAAAAATCTGAATTATATTTTATTTCATTGGGCAAATGGCCTTTTATAATACATTGATGGTCCACACACTTAGGCAACTAAATCAGCCTTGAAAAACACCTTATCTAAGAGGGAAACTAAAACTTAAAAATTAGGAAATTAAAAATCAAGAAACTAAATAGCCTATCTCCACTTACACGCCTACTTCCAATCAAGTAAGTACTTTAATTGGTGCCTACTCTAAATAGGAAACTACTCAAATTAAGAAAAGGAAACTTCTCAAATTGGCACCTACTCCAAATAAAAAAAGGAAAGTACTCAAAATGACAATAATCTTTACAACTCAGAAATAACAAATAATGAAACCACTTAAATTGGAAACTGGCTAAAAAATTGAAAAAGGAAACTAGCTTGAATTGGCATGCTAAAATTGAAAAGGGAAACTAGATTGAATTGCATGTTAAAGTTCTCTTCTCTTTGAAGAAACTTTTCTAAATTATTCCAAAGCTTGAATCTTGGTAAACCAAACTTGTGGAACACATTTTTCATTTCCCTTGGGCCTACGCGAGTTCATTTCAGTCCAAATGCTTTGAATTAGTCCGTTAAGAGTTTCTTTGAACCTTTTAACTCGAGCCCTTTTAACCGGCCCAATTAAAACTTGAATAGGATCCACACTCTATGTATTAGGCGTGTACTCATCATTTCCCTCCTCTTGAAAAGGATTTGTCCTCAAATTATCACCTACATCAAAAGGACTTAAATTAGTAACACTAAAAGTAGCACTAACATTATACTCACCAAGCAAATCCAATTTATATGCATTGTCATTGATGCACTCCAAAACTTGAAAAGGTCCCTCTCCTCTCGGAAGTAACTTAGAATGCCTTTGTGCTAGAAACCTTTCTTTTCGTATGTGCAATCATACCTAATCTCCAAGTTCAAAAATTATTTGTTTGTGCCCTTTGTTAGCTTGCTTTGCATATTGCTCCCTTTTACTCTCAATGTTGAGTCTTGCTTTCTCATGTATTTGCTTAACAAATTTAGTATTTTTCTACCCATCTAAGTTAGTACGTTCAGTTAAACGTAATGGCAATAAATCCAATGGAGTTAAAGGATTAAACCCATAAACAATTTCAAATGGTGAAAACTAAGTAGCAGAATGAATAGTATAATTATAAGCACACTCAATGTGTGGTAAACACTCTTACCAAGTTTTGATGTTCTTTTTAATAATAACCCTCAACAATGTAGATAAAGTCCTATTAACTACTTTGGTTTGACCATCAGTTCGTGAATGACAAGTAGTAGAAAATAATAACTTAGTTCCTAACTTACACCACAAGGTCTTTCAAAAGTAACTCAAAAACTTAGCATCTCTATCTAAAACAATTGTTCTATGCATGCTATGTAATCTTACAATCTCTCTAAAGAACAAATCAGCAACATGAGAAGCATCATCAATTTTGCGACATGGAATAAAATGTGCCAACTTAGAAAATCTATCCACCACCACAAAAATTGAATCTCTACCACGTTTAGAACTAGGCAAACCTAACACAAAGTCCATTGAAATATCAATCCAAGGCTCACTAAGAGTGGCAAATGGTGTGTATAAACCATGGGGTTGCATTGGATTTTGCTTGCCTACATGTGACACATCTACCACAAATTCTCTTAATATCTCTTTTCATTTGTGGCCAATAGAAGTGTTCTTGCAAAACAACTAAGGTTTTAATAATGCCAAAGTGTCCCATTAACCCTCCACTATGGGATTCCCTTCATAATAAATCTTGCAAAGAACAATTAAGTACACATAACTTATTCTCCTAAAATAGAACTCATGCCTAAAAAACTTACTCACTACGTTTTGTTCACAAGCTCAAAACTACTCACAAAAATCTTGGTCTAAAGGATACAATTCTTTAATGTGCTTAAAACCAAGTAATTTTGCATCAAGGGTAGAAATTAATATGTAGCTTCGAGAAAGTGCTTCTGCAATAATGTTTTCCTTACCTTGCTTGTATCGAATGACATATGGAAATGTCTCAATGAACTCTACCCTTCGTGTATGTCTCTTATTCAACTTGTGTTGGCCTCTCAAATGCTTAAGCGACTCATGATTAGTGTAAATCATAAATTCCTTAGGACAAAGGTAGTGTTGCCATGTTTCCAATGTTTGAACCAACACATACAACTCTTTATCATAAGTAAGGTAGTTTAAGACTGCCTCACTCAGCTTCTCACTGAAATAGACAATTGATCTTCCTCCTTGCATAAGAACAACGCCTATATCTACTCCTAAAGCATCACATTTAATTTCAAATGATTTAGTAAAATCAGGCAAAACAAGTAAAGGAGCATGAGTTAACTTTTCCTTGATTAATTGGATTGCTTTCCCTTGTTCATCGCCCCATTTGAATCCAACATTCTTCTTGATGACCTTGGTAAGTGATGCAGCAATGCTACTAAAGTCTTTCACGAACCTTCTGTAAAAAACTGGCGAGTCCATGAAAACTACAAACATTTCTAAGCCTTGTGGGACTCGGCCACTCTTTAATTGCACTGGATCTTCTCTTCATCAACCTGTATTCCTTGTGCACTTTCAACAAAACCGAGAAACACAAGCCTATTGGTGCAAAAGGTGCACTTCTTCAAGTTAGCAAAAACTTCTCTTTTCTAGGTACATCCAAAACTAAATTTAAATGCACAAGATGTTTATCCAAGTTTTTGCTATAAATTAGAACATCATCAAAATAAACTACAACAAATTTACCTACAAAAGCGCGCAAGACATGGTTCATTTATTGCATGAAAGTACTTGGTGCATAGTTAAACCAAATGGCATACCTAACCACTCATATAAACCATACTTTGTTTTAAAAGCAGTTTTCCATTCACCACCCTCTTTCATTCTAATTTGATGATATCCACTTTTTAAATCAATTTTAGAGAATACACAAGTACCATACAACTCATCTAACATATCATCTAAGCAAAGAATGGGATGATGATACTTTACTGTTGTATTGTTGATTGCTTAGCAATCAATGTATCCTCCACGCCCCATCCTTCTTAGAAACCAAAATCACTAGAACAATGCACGGACTCATGCTTTCTCCCACGTACCCCTTTTTCCATTAACTTTTAACTTGCTTTTGTAGCTCCTTTGTCTCCTCAGGATTAGTACAATAAGCCGGTCGGTTTGGAATGGTAGCACCAAGTATGAAATCTATTTGATGTTCAATTTCTCGAATAAGGGGTAAAGCATGTGGAATTTCTTCAAGAAAAACATCGTCATATTCCTGCAAAAGAGAAACAAAAGAACTAGGCAAAGATGTGTTAAGTTGGTTAATGTTTAAAAATGCCTCTTTGTACAAAACTACAATCATTGCCTGGATTAAAAGCAATGCTCTTTTAATTTCACTAGCTTTTACATGGAAATTTGCTTTTCTCTCTGCTTTTCTCTCATTGGCCGATCCAGCTATCTTATTTTCTCTCTCTATATTCTCAGCCCTTCTCTCTTTGTCTCTCTCTATTTTCTCGGGCTTTCTCTCTTTTTCTTTTTGATTTTTATTTGTTTTTTTTTTCACTCTCTTTCTTTTGATCACTCTCTTTTTGTAACCTCACTTGATCTTCATAAACCTGCTTTGGTCTCAAAGGAACTAGAGTGATTTTCCTTTGATTAAACTCAAATGAGTATTTGTTGGTGAATCCATCATGCTTAGCATGCCAATCAAATTGTCATGGTTTGCCGAATAACAAATTTCTAGCTTGCATCGGGACCACATCACACAAAACATCATCTTCATATTTTCCAATGCGAAAAGAAACTAAAACTTATTTATTCACCCTTACTTCACCACTATCATTGAGCTATTGCAACTTGTAAGGCCGTGGATGTTTAATTGTAGGCAATCCTAATTTCTCCTCCATAGTAGTGCTAGCAACGTTAGTACAACTTCCTCCATTACTAATTACACTACATTTTTGTTTTATACATGGCATCTAGTATGAAATATATTTTCTTGCTGCACTATGTCATCTTCTTTGACTTGCATGCTTAGAGCTCTCCTAGCCACCACATTTTACCTTGGGCAACGTATTCCTCTTCATCCACGTCCTCCAATGGTGGCATAGATTCAACATCATCTTCATCCTTGGACTGAAACTCACCATCCTCCCTCAATAGCATTACTCTTTTGTTTGGACTTTGGCTCACTATGTGACCCTTGCCTTGGCATTTAAAGCATTTAATGTCACGATTTTGAGTAGTGGAAGAATTGGATTTACCTTGATTTCCATGGCTACTCGTCTCTTGTTTTTGCTTGGGTTTGGGCTTAGCCGTGGTTGGCTTTTCCTCTCTCCTAGCAACATTCGGCCTCTATGATGAACTCGAGCTAGGGTTTTGTTGTGTATTGCCTCCCCTCCTCTTGAGCTGGTTCTCAATTTTGATAGCCATGTGCACCATATTTTCCAACTCCATGTAATGATGTAATTCCATCAAATTAGTAATCTCCCAGTTTAAACGTACCAAAAACCTCGCCATATTAGCCTCTCGGTCCTCCTCTACATTTGCTCGATCATAGTGATTTCTATCTCCTTATAACAATCCTCCATACTCTAGTTGCCTTGTGTAAGACTTTACAATTTTTGGCACAACTCCTGGTTGTAATAACTTGGAAAAAACCGTCTCCTCATCATGGTTTTTATCTCCTCCCATATTTCTTTTAGACTGCTCTCTATTCCTCCTCCTATTTACTATTAATTGATCCCACCAAACAGTTGCATAATCAAAAAATTCTATGGCTACCAATTTTACTTTTTTAATCTCCAAATAATTGTGACAATCAAAGACTAACTCCATCTTCTTCTCCCACTCAAGGTAAGCCTCGGGATCATTCTTTCCTTGAAATGACAGAATCTTCATCTTAATGCTACCCAAATTATTATCTTCTCTATTCCTAGCTTCACTAAATCGCCCCCTACGTCTTCTATTCCTACTGCTATTAATCGAATCCCGGTCATCTTCTTCATCAAAACCTTCCCTATAAAACTCTTCATCTTCAACTCTCACTCCCCTAGGTTGTATTCTCTCTCTCCTTCACAAATTGGGAATGTTTTGTAGCTGTGCATTTTCTATCCTATCTATCTATTCATGAACCTACTCCATCTCTACTCCAAAAATTCTTCTCATCTCACCCATTAAACCTTCCATAAGCATCTTTAAATCAACCTCTTCTGACACCTCTCCAGAAGTGTCTTTGTCCTTGTTGTTTGACATGTTAGCTACAAAACAAAGTTAAAGAAAAAAGAAGAAAAAGGAACCTCACACACTCCCTTTCGTGTTTCACTCAAAGAATGATTCGCTCAATTACACTCGTGTTTCCCACAAAATATAATTGGCTTTTACCCTCTTATATATGCTCACCATTCTTAATAATTCTCTGTAGGTTCTTGTCAAACAATCAGACAAATATCACAAATTCTAGTAATAATTCACCAAGAACTCAGCAAGAGAAACTCGAATTGATATGGCTAAAGAATAAGGCTGTAACACGGACTTAAAGATTTTAAAATTGTACGAAAGAATTAGGAATTGGGAATTAAGGAGTAAAACTAAAACAAGAATGCAAGAATTGAATTTCACATTTTTTTTAGAAAACATCTCTTTTTTTTTTTTTGTTACTGCTTTTTTTTAATTGAAATGTCTAGGGAATGGGACTCAAAAATTGAACAAAATTGAAAAAGAACGTAGGCAAACCTAAAACTTGATTCTTGCTCTAGATACTAATTGATACTGAATCCCGCCAAGAAAAGTGACAAGACCCTTGAATCAAATAAGTCTCAAAGATCTTTTAGAAGTAGATTTGTATGAAACCGCGACTTGTTGCTTAAAGTGAAGCAATAACCTTGATATAAAGAAGATGCCACAATCAATTATGGAATGACTGATTGATAAGTCGAAGGTGAATACCACAAAAATTTTGATAAATTCAAGAAGTTCTAAAAGAACCAAAGAGAATTTCGCTCTCACAAAGTATGAATAAAAATCTAAATTGTATTTTATTTCATTGAGCTAACGGCTTTTTATAATACATTGATGGTCCATGCATTTAGGCAACTAAATCGGCATTGAAAATGCCATATCTAAGAGGGAAACTAAAACTTAAAAATCAGGAAATTAAAAATCAAGAAACTAAATAACCTATCTCTCCACTTACATGCCTACTCCCAATCAGGTAAGTACTTTAATTGGCACCTACACTAAATGGGAAACTACTAAAAAAGAAAAGGAAACTTCTCAAATTGGCTCCTACTCCAAATAAAAAAAAAAAGAAAGTACTCAAAATGGCAACAAGCCATACAACTTAGAAATAACAAATAAGGAAGCTACTTAAATTGGAAACTAGTTGAAAAGTTGAAAAGGGAAACTAGCATGAATTGGCATGCTGCAATTGAAAAATGAAAACTAACTTGAATTGGGATGCTGAAGTTCTCTTCTCTTTGAGGAAACTCTTCTAAATTATTCCAAAGCTTGAATCTTGGTAAACCAAACTTGTGGAACACGTTTTTCATTTCCCTTGGGCCTACATCCAAATGCTTTAAATCAGCCCATTAAGAGTTTCTTTGAACCTTTTAGCTCAAGCCCTAGTAACCGGCCCAATAGGAACTTGAATAGGATCCACACTCCATGTATTGGGCGTGTGCTCATCAATTATAAGCGCTCAATTCGTATTTAAGTTCATAAATTATTATTCATTGGAGAATCAATGACACTTAAGAATAAAGAAGTGATTAGAAAAAATGTATTATATGCTAGGATTGGTGCCCTAAGAAATAAATACTTTAGTTGTATTTATGATATTTTTAGTGAAATAAATAATAATTTGAATATTACATGTATTGATAATAGTCTGAATATTGCTATCATTGTATATTAGCAACATGTGATCCATGACTATTAGAATCAAATCTTAAAATTGGGCATATATAGAGTTATATGCGGAAAAGATCCAATTAAGAGATTAATAGTCTAAATTATATAGTTTGTAGTCTATTTACAGAGCTGGGCACTTTATATATGACAAGGCAAGGGATGCACGTTCAACTGGGGAGATGGCTTATCTTGATCGTCAGAGTGGATTGACTCCATGGTCAACACATTGGTGTGGTCGTGTACCACCTAGATTTCTAATTAAGTGTGATTAATATGTGTAATGTTGTATTAGTGTGCCTAAATGTGATTTGAACTTAATTTAATTATTTTATTTTGTGTCATTTTCCAATTAATTTTACTATTAATTATTTTTATTTGTTATTTTAAATTTTAGAACAAACAATTTGTCAAATACTCAACCAGTCCCATTTTGGAAACACATATGTAGAACATGGTTTTCCTTCTACAAAACCACTCTCCCTTTCTATTTATTTCTCTCTTTCCTTTTCTTTTTTTCACTCTCTCGGCTCTCTCTCTTTTTTTCCTTCTTTCACTCGCTACCTCTCTCTTTCTCTATTCCCTCTCAGATTTGTCTCAAAATTTTAAGCTCAAGCTTTAATCCTCTACCAGATTGGAACTCAAGGAACGTGATTGAGCTTTCACAAACTCCATTCAAGGATCAAATTCAAGGTTAGTTTGTTTATTTTTTCAAATTTCAAAATTTTCTCCAAATTTTCAATTCTCTTTGTGTGTTGAAAATCTGAGTTTTCTCTAGCTTAGAAACCTTTCCATTTAAGTTATAGAACTCAAATCATCTTAAATCTAGGCTTGATTTAACAAAAATTGAATAAAATAAAACTTTTCCTTTGTTCTTTGTTTTTGGATTTTTTTTAAAATTTCTATGTAAATCTTGTTTAAAGTTGTTTAAATGTATTCTATCATGTTTTTCTATCATTTTATGAATGTATTGTATGCCTGGGAACTGAGAAAAACAGGTTCAAAGGAGATTTCAAGCTCAAGGAGGCTGAGCCTCGAAGTCTAGAAATTTTCAAATTTTTATAGTTTGGCAGGCCGATCTTGGGCATCGGCAAGCCAAACTCATAAGTTCGGCATGTTGAATTCATATCGTTGGCAAGCCAAACCTGGAAACAATTCGATAGGCCAGTTCTATTACGGCTAGTAGGCTGAACTGTGGAGTTCAGCAAGCCAGACCAGAAAGTTCAGCAGGCCAACCGGGCTTCATAAAAAATGACTATTTTCACTCGTTTTCGTTGTTTTAAACATAGATAAAGACTTTAACCTTATAGTATGATTTTGTGAACTTTAATGGCACACAAAGACACCAAGAGATAGCTTAGTAGTGTAGAATATCCTAAGCTAGATATTGATGAAGTTAGTTTACATTTAAGATCGTTCAGGGTTCCGTGGAGCTAACATATAACAGGTTGGGACTGCGGTGTTAAGCATCAGTGCAGGACATCAAGGTTGGACTTTTACCCCTTCTTTGGTAGCTAGGTTTTGAAATGATTTTGGCCTCCAAATGTATTCTTTCAAAATGTTTTCAATGAATGACTGAAAGGGATTTTTAACAGTTGTTTTCATAAACTGTTGAATGAGGTAATATTCATAATGAATCGCATAATGAATAAAATGAACTCACTTGGTAAATGAGATATGAATAATGATTTATATGTTGAGGCATGGTGCCATATTCAAGGATCGGGTCATGTAGAGAACGACCTTAGGGGTAGGTTCCAAAACCCAGCTGGGCCACTATGGTGGTGACATTTATGGTTTGCCTAAAAAAAGATAATAAGATCCTTTTTGGACGAACAATAAACTATTTTTGGTAAAAATGATTTAATTGAATTTATTTATTTAATTCTATTTTTTAAATATTTTCCTGAATGATAAATTTTATATTCAAATTAAATGATTTTTAAACTTAATCCTACCGAGCCTTTCGCTCACATTTTTTCTTATTTTTAAACCCTTTCCCCCAAGGTGGAATACAGCTTAGGATAGACCGGGAGTCCACCGACCAGACTCGTGAGTAGTAGAAGAGTTCGATTAGGTTACTTACATATTTGTTTAAGGCCGGTAATATTTATTTATGTAGGACTGTGGTTGTAAACTAGTTATTGTTGATACCATGTGTGTGTATTAATGTGGGTCCGGTGAAGCCCAACCCGTACTTATCTGCTTTTTATTATTTCATTTTGTTTATTCTGCTTTAATTTTTCAATAATAGTCTTTAAAAGGATTTTAAATTCATTGCATTTTTCATAACTAACTAAATTCTTTAATTGGTGATTTTAATTAAAATTTGATTTAATTAACCTAATAAATTGATTTAATTATCTTAATTAATCTGCCACATCACATCTTGGATTTAGGGCTGTGATAGAATGGTATCAAGCCTGAGGTTATGAACCTTGAAAATTGTGCACACATAGGTACGACAATGAAATACCATTGACAGTCCATTTTTTTTTTAGAATCAAAAAAATGGCACCTAGACGCTGTCTAGCTGTCGCTAACGTGAACTTGGCAGATGATGAAGGTATGATGGGGGCGATGTTTGCTGCCTTTTAGTAGATGGCAGTGAGGGCTAGGCCATAGGATTTTAAGGCAAGTTGACGACATGCGTACTTTAAGGAATTCCGATGTGCATCCATTCTAACCTTTGACGGAAATGGAGACCCATAGATGGCTGAGTATTGGTTAGATTTAGTGGTAAAACATCTAGATACCCTTGGTGTACTAGTGGAATATCAAGTGGAATTTACAACTTACAAGTTTGAGGGTAGCGCTAATGCTTGGTGGAAGCAAGCCAAGCGTTTGAAAGACAACAGGAATATCAACTGGGATAGGTTCGAGGAGTTGTTCTATAAGCGTTACTTCCCACAAGGGTATAGAGATCAGAAGGCCGTCAGATTTTATAGATTGGAGTACGGTGACATGTTGGTTAGGAAATATGAAGCAAAATTCAATGAGTTGGCTAGATTAGCTCTATCCGCCATGGCATCTGAGCCTAAAAAGTGCATTAAGTTCTAGCAAGGACTTAAAGGGTCCATTCGACGGCAGTTGGTTGCTTTACGACTTCAGAACTCTGGTGAGTTGGTGTCGTCAGCCCTGTCGGTGGAAAGTGATTATGCCCTCTATGGTAAAAACCGAGTAAGGACATCTGGAGGACCTCAGAGAAGCAATAAGAGAGGTAGCAGTCGCCAAGCTCAAGTGAAAAACCAACAAGGCAACACCAACAGTCACAGCAGCAATTCATCAGGCAAGGGACGCAACAACCATTATAGCTTCCATTGCCACTATTGCCAGCAGCCGGGACACATCAAGAGGAACTATCTAATCAGGAATGCTTGACAAGGAATTCAGACTAGAGAAGGTGCCAGCCGTCAGACTCAACCTCAATCCTTACCTCCGCCTCAGCAACTCCCTCAACTATAGTTTCATCAGTTCACTCCTTAACAATTACAATACCTGACACAAGGATATCAGCCACATAATTTCTAGCGCAATACCCCACAGTACTGAGCGCCAAGTACAGCCAGCATGTAGTCTCCCCGATTGAAGCAATATCGGCTGACCAACCTAAGACCCAGCAACGCTGGTAGAGGAAAAAGGAAGGCACTAGCCTAAGTTCACACCATGACTTCAGGGAGCTCAGACGCTTAGACCATTAACGCAGTCGTCGACGGTATGGTTTTAGTTTCTTAGTCTCTAGAACATGTTCTATTTGATACTGGTGCCACTCATTCTCTCATTTTGAGTTCTTTTGTACATACCTTAGGATTAGAGATGGAAGAATTTGATGAGCCTTTGATTATTACCTCACCTCACCCTTAGGGTGGGTGTGTGTGAATTGTATACGTAAATCTTGTAAAACAATGATTGAGGGTGAAACTCTGAAGAGTGATTTGATTGTAATTCCCATGAGCTCATATGATGTAATGTTAGGAATGGACTGGTTGTCCAAGTATAATGTCATTGTAGACTGTCAACTTAGGAAAGTAACCCTAGTGTCTGATAGGGGGACGATGATCACTTACTAAGGTAGTAATGGTCGAATGATAAGTGAGCGTCTTATAAGGACATGTCTCGGAGGATGAAAGAATCTAGCTTGCTATGCTTTCCTTATGAACCTAGAAGAAGAGTCCAGTGCATCGGGAAGAAGTACAGTTATTCAAGTGGTTGATGAGTTTGAAGATGTCTTCCCTGATGAGTTACTAGGATTGCCACCGCAATAAAAATTAAGTTTGGTATTGAGTTGCTTTTGAGAACCGCTTCGATTTTTGTAGCACCGTATTAGACGGCGGCAGCAAAGATGAAAGAGTTAAGAAAGCAACTTCAAGAGCTTGCTGACAATTGGTATATTTGAAATAGCACATCACCATAGGGTGCACCAGTTTTGTTTGCTAAGAAGCATGATGGAACCCTCAGGTTATGTATTGATTATTGGTAGCTAAATAGGGTTACTGTGAAGAATAAGTATCCACTGCCTAGGATCGATGAGTTATTTGATCAACTAGGAGGTTCTCGCTACTTTTCGAAGAAAGATTTACGGTCCAGATACCATCAACTTAGGATTAAGGAAGAAGACATCCCCAAGACAGCTTTCAAGACCCGGTATGGATATTTCGAGTTTCTGGTGATGCCATTTGGGTGGACAAATGCTCTGGCAGCCTTCATGGATTTGATGAACAGGATATTCGACCTTATCTGGATCAGTTTGTGATCATGTTTATTGATGATATCCTGGTCTACTCTAGGACCTGGGAAGAGCATAAGCAATATCTTAGGATCATGCTTCAGACTCTACGGGAACACCAGTTGTATGCTAAGAAGGAAAAGTGTGAATTTTGGCTTACTGAAGTTAAGTTTTTGGGACACAATGTCTTCGAGCAAGGTATCTCAGTGGAATCTTCCTAGGTAGAAGCCATAATGGAGTGGGAACGATCGAGGAATGTAGCAGAGATCTGTAGTTTCTTACGACTCGTGGGATACTATAAGAAATTTGTGCAAAATTTCTCAAAGATAGTGGCTCTATTGTCACATTGATCAAAAAGAATGTCAGATTCAAATGGGATGAAGAATGTGAGTTCGCCTTCCAAGAGTTGAAGAATTGGTTGACCATTGCTCTGGTGTAAATTATCCTGAGTAGTGATGAGCCGTATGAAGTCTACATTGATGCCTCAAGACATGGACTTGGATACATGTTGATGCAACATGGACACGTTGTAGCTTATGGGTCGCGACAGCTAAGATCTCACAAGCAAAACTACCCCACTCGTGACTTGGAGCTTGTTGCAATGATTCATGCTCTGAAGATCTAAAGATGTTACCTGTATAGGGCAACATTTTAGGTTTTCTCATACCACAAGAGTTTGAAGTATCTATTTACCTAGAGGGATCTGAACTTGAGGCAATGGAGATGGATGGAGTACATGGAAGACTATGATTTCACGCTACAGTATCATGTAGAAAAGGTTAACGTAGTTGTCGATGCGCTCAGCAGGAAGTCTTTAGGGATTCTCGCTTACTTGGCACTTGAAGACTGGAAAAGGGATGCAACAATGAATGAATATGGGCTACAGTACTATGAGGACTGCAATCAAGTTTCAGTGTACCATATGGAGTTAACCCCAGCTCTTATCTAGATTGTGAAGTAGAATCAATGGCAAGACAGCATCTACAGGGAATATCGATGTGGTTCCAGAACAGGGAGCAATTTGAAGAATAGAGCATACATGCAAATGGGTCGTTATACTTCAGGGAGCGTTTGGCAGTCCCAGTGATTGCAGAAGTGACGAAGGCTGCAATGGACGAAGCTCACAAGTCTTGATTCACTATTCATTCAGGGAGCACGAAGATGTATCGCGATCTAAAGAGGCAATATTGGTGGAAAGGCATGAAAAGGGATGTTCTAGAGTACGTTACCAAGTGTGTGACTTGCCTTCAAGTAAAGGCCAAGCACTAGAAGCCGGTAGGATAGCTTCAGCCATTCTAGGGTGGAAATAGGAGCACGACTCGATGGATTTCTCATCGGTTTGCCGAGGACGGATCAAAGGCATGATGCAATTTAGGTCGTGGTTGACAAGTTGATGAAATTGGTGTATTTCATACCTTTTAGGTCAACGTGTTTGAGGAGAGTTCTTGAGGAGCTATATCTACAAAATATAGCAAGGTTGCATGGAGTTCCTTTATCCATCACGCCCGATAGAGAATACTCAATTTAACACCAAGTATTGGAGGAGTTTCCAGGAAGCTTTGGGCATGGATTTAAATTTCAGTATAGCTTTTCATCCTCAGATCAATGGTTAATCTAAGAGAGTCATTTAGGTTCTAGAAGACATGTTACGAGTTTGTGTGTTGGACTTTGGTGGGAACTAGAAGAAACATCTACATCTGGTGGAGTTTGTGTACAACAACAGTTATCAAGCAAGCATCGATATGGCACCATTCGAAGCACTTTATGGAAGACCATGTTGATTGCCAATGTGTTGGTCAGAACTAGAAGACAAGATCACCATTGAACCTGATCAAATCTGTGAAAGTAACAAGAAGGTCACCATGATTCGTGATCAATTAAAAGCAGCTTAGAGTAGACAGAAAAGCTATGCTGACAAGAGACACCGACCTTTGGAGTTTGAAGTAGGAGATTTCATACTTTTGAAAGTTTCACCACATAAAGGTATTTCGTGTTTCAGTGTAAGTGGGAAACTTGCACAAGATATGTGGGACTGTTCGAGAGTACCCAACGTGTTGGTGTGGTTGCTTATCAACTTGATCTTCCTCCTAAACTCTCTCACATTCATGATGTATTCCACGTGTCAATGCTTTAGAAATGCCCGCCCAAGCCAAGCAAGATTATCTCATTCCATGATATGCAGATTCAGGAAGACACAACCTACAAGGAAGTGCCAGTCCAGATCATCGATTGGAAGATTATAAGCCTACGGCGTCGTGACATACTGTTAGTGAAAGTCATGTGGCAATACCATGGAGTTGATGAGGTGACTTAGGAGTTAGAATCAACTAGGTGGGAGTTATATATGCATTTGTTTTGTTTCTGAGTTGATTTCTAATTTTGAGGATGAAATTCTTTTTAGGGGTGGAGAGTTGTAACACCCAGTGTATTAGTGTGCCTAAATGTGATTTAAACTTAATTTAATTATTTTATTTTATGTTATTTTCCAATTAATTTTACTATTAATTATTTTTAATTATTTTTATATGTTATTTTGAATTTTGGAACAAACAATTTGTCAAATACTCAACTAGTCCCATTTGGAAAACCATATGCAGCACATGGTTTTCCCTCTGCAAAACCACTCTCCTTTTCTATTTATTTCTCTTGTTCCTTTCTTCTTTTTCACTCTCTCAGCTCTCTCTCTCTCCCTCTTTTTCTTTTTCTTACTCGCTGCCTCTCTCTTTCTCTCTTCCCTCCTAAATTTGTTTCAAATTTTGAGCTCAAGCTTTAATCCTCTGCTGGATTGAACTCAAGGAATGCAATTGAGCTTCCACAAACTCTGTTCGATGATCAAATTCAAGGTTAGTTTGTTTATTTTTTCAAATTTTAAAATTTTTCCCAAATTTTCAATTCTCTTTGTGTGTTGCAAATTTGAGTTTCTCTAGCTTAAAAACCTTTCCATTTAAGTTGTGAAACTCAAATCATCTTGAATCTAGGCTAGATTTAACAAAAATCGAATAAAATCAAACTTTTCTTTTTTTCTTTGATTTCAGATTTTTTAAAAAATTTCTATGTAAATCTTGTCTAAAGTTGTTTAAATGTGTTCTATCATGTTTTTCTATCATTTATGAATGTTTTGTATGCCTAGGAATTGAGAAAAATAGGTTCAAAGGGGATTTTGAGCTTAAGGAGGCTGAGACTTGAAGTTTGGAAATTTTCAGATTTTTCCAATTCGACGGGTCGATCTCGGGCATCGACAGGCCATGTGTGTGCACTAATGTGGGTCCGGTGATACCTAACTCGTACTTATCTGATTTTTATTACTTCATTTTGTTTATTCTGCTTTAATTTTTTGATAATAGTCTTAAAAAGGACTTTAAATTCATCGTATTTTTCATAACTAACTAAATTATCTAATTGGTGACTTTAATTAAAATTTGATTTAATTAACCTAATAAATTGATTTAATTACCTTAATTAATTCGCCACGTCACCTCCTAGATTTTGGGGCATGACAGGTCGACCTAACAGTGGTCACATGTTGGACTGGACCTAAGTTGAATTGATCTAATAATAATTCCGTTTAACTTAAATCAATTCTCTTTGATAATCATTTATGTGTCATCTTAATCTTGAAGTGGATTTATGACTCCATGTTTAGAGCTTGTATCTTTTGATATGCCGAAGGCTGGAGTTCCAATAAACCAAGGCTCCATTGCCAGTATGTTGGAGATGCAACCTATATTTGATGAGATCATAATCCACAGGAAGGGAATCCATAACTCTCTAATAAAGAGTCAGTGTTATCCTTTCAAAGGCAATATTTGGGTATTGAAAGATATAATGAGGTCTCAATTATCTAGATACATATGGTAAATAGATGATATTCTTTTTATATATGTTATAAAAAGAAGAAATTTTCCAATGGTGAAATAATAGGACTTTGAGATAAAATAATCAAAAGGTAAAACATAACTTAGTCCTTTATCTGATTATGGATAATCTATGGGGATACACATAAAATGAGAGATCATAGAAAAGACATATTTAAAGAGTCTCGAGATATGGTATTTTATTAAGAGTGTACCTTTAAGTCTATAGTAGAGTGAGACTAAAGTTAATAATTAAACGAGTGATTAATCAAGAATTAATTTATATGTTGTTATTGAAATTTAATAATGTATGTCCATCGGGTCTCAATTCTAGCTTTTGAAGTCCTTTATGACAGATCGGGTAGGTTCAAATTACCACCAACAAGACAAAAGTATATGCTAGTCAGGCCATTGGGTTTGATGGGGTGTGTAGGCCATAGTCCAATTGGAACTGCTAGTGGGCGCAGGCCCACTAGGGAATTTGCCAACATCTGCATTTTCTAGTAGAATCAATTATTTCATTAATTTTGAAAAATAATTATTCAAATTGGTAATTGGGATTGTGGATAATTAATTATTTTGTATTTGAATAATTAATTTAAATCCTAGCTGAATTTGAATTATGGATAAAGGATAATTATTCATGATTATTAGATAATTATCTTGGATAATTGAATTCTAATTTAAATTAGAATTTTTTGAATTGGATTTATCCTAAATGATGTGTATAATCACAAATCCCAATTTTGTGATTGGCTGAATTTAGGAGATAATTCTCATAAGGGTTGGCTCCTACAACAGATAAAGGAGAGAGAAAATTATCTCCTAATTCTGATAGACTTTTGACTCTCCTTCTCATTCTATAAATAGAGACCTAGGGTCTTCATTCATCCTTAGAATGGCTAAATACAAATTAGACAGGAGAACTTAGATTATTCATCTTTAATAATCTAGTTCTTAAGCACTTGAGTGGTTGGAAGGAGTGTAGTTATGGTTGAGATTTGTTGAAGTTGTGCCCATACACATAATGATCTGAAGGAAGAGAATGAACTTGAAGATATAATAGTGGAGATTCGTTCTTGAATAATTGTTTAGTCATAAGTGTTGTTTCTGTTCTCCAGCAGGTATTTTAAATTAGATTTAATTTATTGTTTATAATATCATGAGTCAGTTCCCTAAGTCATTACATAAACTTTTCAAAATTTCGCTATGTCACTAAACCAATTTTTTCAACAATTGGTATCAAAGCAAACTCATGATTATGCTATAGACATAAATCATGTGATCTAATTTTCACTCTTTATGTATTAAGTTGATATGTAACAAAGATGACACTCTAAGGTTTTAATATGTGATTTAATATGTATAGAGAATATTAATTATTTGTTATCATGAGAATTTATAGTGAATGCTAATTATTATTATTTGTTTAATTTTAATTATTGCCTGTTATGATTCCTTAAAAGTTAGAAAATTGTATTTAGGATTCATTCGTGGAATTATAATTGTAATAAGATGCGGTTTATCATCACTGCTTCAAATTTATTGCTTTATTAGAATTCATGTAAACTGAAAACGGTATAGGGTTTTCTATGTAATTTAATTATATGAAGAAGCAACATGAAGATGGAGCATTCTATTGAAGATTTACACATGATTTTCTAAATTTTTCTATATTAAAATAATTTCTAAGAATTTACATATATATTGGCTATACACTGTTACACAACTTGCACACTGTGCAGAGAAAGAGTTAAGAACTTCTACGGCACTGCATGGGCTCTTTTTTTTAATCTATAGTTGCACGAGAGGGATTTATAAATCCTTGTGCATGAAACTGTGACCTGGGATGTGAAAGAGGTAGCGGCAATTAGGCGTTGCTACAGTTTTAAAGTGGGTCTTACTGGCCCACAATGAATAAACAACACGTGCCAAAAGGCTGGGACATTTAAGTTTGAAAATAGGTCTACAAAATGGATGCATATCTAATATAATATTCAATGTATGAATATAATATAATATATAATATATACAATAATATATTAAATTAATAAAATGAATAATAATTTTAAATATGTAAAATTGTTATTATTATTTGAAATAATTTTACTAATCTTTCTAATTGGATAAAGATATAAAAAATATTATTTTGAATCCAAAAAATTAATTTTGATCAATTGTGATCAAAAGTAAAGATTAAGGGTAAATAGAATCTTAATTTTGAATGGGATTCAAAAAGGTGGAATTGAATTTTGTAATTCAATTTGGAAAGCTAGATTTTATTTGGATAAGATCTAAATTTGGAATTTAGATCTAGGGTAGTTATTAAATTCCTAACCCTAAGGGAAAATCATAAACGGATAAATGTTACCTATTTTTTTTTTTTTGAGTGATTACTAACAATCCTAATCTAATGGGAAAAATGAAAAAAATAATTTTATTAATTTTTCGTTGGAGAAAATTATGCATTAAAATTATTTAAATAGTTTTATTAATTTTCTATGAGAGAAAATTATGATAAAAATTATTTAAATAATTTTCTAAAGGAAAAAATTATGGGAAAATTATTTTGGAACCAAGGAAATAATTTGACCTACTATAGCCAAATTATTATGCAGCAAATCCTTAATAAAATTCTAGGAATTTTATAGAAAGGGATTATTTAGAAAATCAGAAGACATGAAGACAGATATATGGTGAAGATGCAAAAGTGAAGGCCAATATATGTTTTGGTTTATTTTTGTAATCTTTATTTTTTCTTTAAGGTGGAGCCATAATGTTATGGCGGTTTATTCATATTGCTCATTGCTATGTTTTATCTTATGCTTGTTTGCTTTATGATTTGATTTGCCATATGTTTGATAACATGTTATGTAGAATAGAGAGTGCCGCACATAAAATTGTTCATGCATGTTTGTATAACTCTTGGCTTTAAGATAGTAAGTGAGAGAGGCTTCTTGGTTAGAACCCACGGTCTCTATTGTTGGTCCATATGTGAAACCAGATGATGTCAACCTCGAGAAAGGTTATTTACTACCAGCCATATACTAGATTGGGCTTTTGAAAGGAAAATGTCTGTTGACATGATTCATAGTTGTATGCCCCGAGGAGGTAATTTATAGGTCATGGATTATAAGATATAAACAATGGTTATAACTTTAGATGAATTTAACTATTAACCTCCCTAAGGAGCTCTATTGATTAAACTTGTGACCAAAACAAGCAGTAGTTAGTATTGGTATACTAATTGGATGAGATCTATGTTTTAGGCTAGTTTGTGTTTGACTACCTAAGGTAGTTGATATGAGTGAGGCTAGGAATTGTTGCAGTGATGTATGTGTTTCCAAGATTTTACACATAAACATACTTACATTATTGTATGTTAATATTACTAAATGTTCTTATGTTTGCTTATTATTAATATATATTACATCTTTATTATACAAAATGTCACCTAGATCATTATAAATGACACTTAATAAAGATCCCAATCAGTAGAACTTTAACGATTAGAAAAGGAACCTAATATGCAAGAATAACAATACGTACTAAACGAACCTTAGAATAATGGAACCTAAAGGCATTGACATTAATGGGGGCATTTCAGGCTTAAAGTTGCTAGCAAGATTATAATGAGATGACATGTTTTAATAGAGAACACTCATGGTGATCTCTCGGAGCAACATGATGACTGCTAAATTGATCATTTGATAATCTAAAAGGATATTTTTAGGCTCAGTTCTCTTGGTCAGACAAACGATTATCCTTAAATCTTATGAATTGTAAACAAGAGCCTTGAATTACTATTTAGGAACATGTATGCCTACTATACTTGACAATTTGATTAACCCTCAATCAAATAGAGCCAACATAGATGCTAACACCTAAAAAATGGAAATGACTTTTAAAACCTTATTGAAGGACTCATCCTTGCCAACAATGATAAAGGATCTTTAAGCTTTTGAGATTGTGCTTAAAAGCTAGAATATTAGTTCTAACGGTGTTAGGCATTGGTAGTTACTAGCTCTTCTAAATCCTAGTAATAGGATGGGCTAGAAGAACAAGTAGGAACAAACCAAAAGGAATGATCTAAAGAAAGTTAGTGCTTTCACCATAAGAAAGTTTGTTACTTTAAGAGAGATTGCAAGTATCTCCTAGCCTGGGAGTCATAAGAAAATATAGATGATCTCTCGTAAGTTGAAGTAGGATTAATAGAAGATTCTGATGACTCTTGTGTCATAGATTTTAGAGCCATTGATTATGTGTGTATTTCTGTGTATATGTAACGAGAAGTCTACTTGGTAAGAGCTTCATGTTGGTGATGGTAGTTGTGGTTAACTGAAGCAATAGGAGAAGTACATCTTTATTTTGATAGTAAGTTTAGTATTTTATAAATCTCTACTTTATCAAACTAAAGTAGCACATACTATTTGACATCTAACCAATTTAATAACTTTGAAAGGGCTAATATTTCTAAATCTAATAAGACATACCTTTGGCGTTTTCGATAAGGTCATAAAGGGCTTAACAAGATATAGAGGTTGGTAATGTATAATCCTCTAAGTTTCTTAGAGGTAGAAATGCTATCACAATGAGTCTTGTTTGGAGGGTTAAATGACCAAAAGGCTTTTTGGGCTAAAGGAAATCGGACCAAAGAAGTCTTATATGTAGTGTACACAGACATTTATGTTTACATGAATGCGTTGGCACGTGGAGGGTACAGATACTACTCGTATTTGGGTTTGTATACCTAATGCTCCATAAAGGTGAAACCTTTGACTAGTTCAAAAGAGTTTCATGAAGGTATGTATAAGCAATTGGGCAAATGTATAATGGCACTTCAATTAGATCGAAGTGGGAAATACCTTTTCGAAAAGTCTGCATATTAGAGAATAGGATTCTATCCTATTTGACTATATGAGAATTCCATAATAAAATGGTGTAGTGAATATTAGAAATATAGCCGTGTTGGATATAGTACTATCCATGATGAGTTATACAACACACTCATATCCTTTTTTTGGGATATGCACTACAAAATTGTATGTTATCTCTTAAACAAAATTCTAACTAAAGTGATTCTTGAGGTCTAAGACATGTTCTGAATAAGAAAGCTTGGAAGTTAGAATATCATTCAGAAGTTTGCATATTTATAAGATATCCTAAAAGGATAAAAAGATTGATTATTTTATAATCCAAAAGGAAAATAAAGTCTTAGTTTCCACACATGTAACATTCCTTGTGGAAAGTTATATGCAAGACTTTAAACCTTGAAGCAATTTGGTGCTTGAGGAGTTATGGACTGATTGAATAAGTTCAAAGGTTTCGAATGTGAAAGATATTCCAATCATGGCAAAAAAACCAAAATGAAATCAACAACCTAGAAAGCTTCGTCACAGTGTAAGATTTGTTTATCAACCCGCCAGGTATCAATGTGAAGCCTTTAGGCTGAGCTCGTTAAACTTGATCGGTGATCTCACTTGATAAGGCGAATCTATAGAGGATGTTGATGGAAAAATTTGGCAGATAGCTTTTAATATTGAATTGGAGTCTATGGTTTCCAATTAAGTCTGAAAACTTGTAGAAACACTTGAAGGGATAAGTCTTTATGTGTAGGGATCTATAAGAGAAAAAGAGGAGCAGATGGAAAGGTGAAAACCTTTAAGTTTAGACTTGTAGTAAAGGGATACAAGAAGAAAGTTAACATCGACTATGATGAAACTTTCTCACTTGTAGTAATGCTAAAGTCTATATGCATACTTTTATCTCTTGTTGGGTATCTCGGCCACGAGATAAGGTAAATGGATGTCAAGATTGCATTCTTGAATGACAATCTTAAGGATAGTATCTATAAGACACAACCAGACAGGTTCAAGGCAAAGGGCCAAGAAAAGAATGTTTGCAGGTTGCTTAAGTCAGTTGATGGACTAAAGCAAGCTTCTTGATCCTAGAACAAAAGATTTGATCATGTGGTCAAATCATATGGGTTCAAGCAAATTCTTGATAAACTATGCATTATATATACATTAAGGATAGGAAGGAAGTTTTTTGATACTCTATGTAAATGACATTCTACTCATTGAAGATGATGTAGGTATAATGTCATTGGTCAAAGTTTGGTTATTTAAACAGTTTGACTTAAAGGATTTGTGAACAGCTGATTGTGTTATGGAATTCAACTGTTTCACAAGAGTAAGAAGAAAATGATAGCTTTGTCCTAAAACCATATGCATAGATAAAGTTTTAGAGAGATTTGCAAGGCAAGATTCTAAGAAAGTTTCTTTAACCTATTCAGTACAGAATCCCTCTTTCTAAGGATGATTGTCTTCAGACATTAAAAGAAAGAGAATATAGGGAAAGATTTCCTTTTACTTTAGAAGTTAGAGTCTAGTGTATGTTATGCTTTGCATAAGATTAGATATTTGCTATGCGGTTGGGGTAGTAAGTTGATAACAGTCGAATCCTAGGCCGAAACATTGGCAGGAAGTTATGTATAAACTCAGGTATCTTAGGAAAACGAGGAATTATATGATAAGTGTATTCTAGAAAGAACCTATCACTTATAGGATACACGGATTTTGGCTTCCAATCAGATTAGGATTCTAAAAGATCAACTTCAATGTTTGTTTTACTCTAGGAAGTAGATTCGTAGTGGGAGTATTATAAAACAATCTTATATTGATAATTTTACTATGGAGGTCGGTTATGTTGTTGGAAAAAATAGTCCACAATGGAAATTTAAAAATTTTTAATCAGAGTATTTTTCAAAACACATGTTTGACATGCTATATGCATAATTAACCAGATCTTACTAACCTCATTTACCGAAGAGCTCCTGCAATCTGTGAAGAGAAGGGCATTCCAGAAGAGCCTCAACCAACTAGTTTTTTTTGCTATTCTCTATCAACGACAGGAGTGCGTATGGGCGCATGTCGTACAGCTCTTCCCCAGTGACTCTCCTTCCAACCAATTAAGAAATACCCAAAACTATCGTTCGTGATTTGTGAACAATAGCTCTTCAGGGGAGTTTCAGAGACTTATAGAAGAGAGTGCTCACTCTAGATTTCTCAATCGATGTGAATAATTATGAAATCTCTCTCGCCTTTTATAGAGGTTAGACCTAGGGGTTAGTCCTTATCAAATAAGGCCTCAAAAATTTGAATCCGGATCAATATTTGATAAAATCATGTAAAAATGCATGATCAGATTATCCTTTGGTCGACAGACCAAACTTATAGATCGGCTGGTTGAACTTACTCCATCGACAGTCCAAACCTGAATATCGGTCTACTGAACTTATGATAAATGATCCTGCAAATATTTTATTTTCCACTTGAGATTCTTTGGATAAAGCCTTAGTTTTAATTCAATAACCCAATAGAGAAGTTATTTGATTAAAACAACTATATCTAGATAATCTCTAGGAAAATAAATATTCCTGATAATTCAACAAGTTTATCATGAATTAATTTTTTACAAAATTTATTCAACCGATAAACAGACATTAATTATATAATCGTATCGAATTTTAGCCAATCTAATAATTTAACATAAGTCACTAATTTATTGGAAAAGCATGCCGTATAGTTACAGGATTTATTATGAGCTAATAAAGGGGACCTGTCAAATCTATATAGTTCAAGCTCCCGATAATTATGAAACCCAATATCCCAAATGTACATTTCACAATTATCAACTCTAACGTTATTCTACTAAAGCTTAGAGTTGCACTCTTGAACTATATAAAATTATGAAGCCTGAATAGCTAAGTCTCCATGACTTATCATAATATCTCATATCCCCATAGGATTATCCATAATCGGCTTAAGAATAAATTTTATCTTACCTCCCATTTTATTTTTCTCTTATGTTCCATTATCTCACCATAGGAAAACTTACCATCCAAAGACAGTATACCATTCAGTTACACATATGTATCTAAATGGTTGAGCGCTCTAGTTTTGTAATTATAGATAATGCATATAAGAGGATATCAACTACTCCTAAAGAGGAGCTGTGGATTCCGTATCTATGAATAATAAGTTTACGGCATCAAGAGTCATGTGTCCAATGTACCGACATACGTTCCAACATAAATTATGGATGTCACCCTTTGGTACATCAAAAGACATAAGTTAAGACAACGGGCCTACTATTCATCTCAGGATTAAGATACAACACATATGATTGTCTAAAGTGAATTGATTTGCCAAGATAGAATTATTAATCCAAATCAATTACACTTTATGTCCCGATCCAATGCGTCGTCACCTTATAACAATGCACCAATGTTTCTATTCGCAGAGTCCACCTCCGATGGTTAAGACAAACCATCTCCCGTTAGGGATATAGACAACATAACAATCTTTGCATGAAGAAAATGCCTAACTTTATTCTCTCGATTGCGGATCTTATGATTTAGACCGTCACCTTAGAATCATGTCTTCTACATAATCTGTTTATTATATGTCTGATTCTAAAGGCTTAGAGCGACAATCTTAGACTTTCGTTTGCTTATCATACATTCAACAAATATGAACGTAAAGAGAACAACAATTTAGTATATGAATAATAAATAAATTCTTTATCGGTAAAAATGTCTCCAAAAACATAATACATTTTTACTCCTTAGGGCATAAATGTCTAACATATATGGTTGCCACTAAGGTGTCTAAGGAAATTGTATGACTGAGGATATTTCCTTAGAGATCTTAAGGTAGTCTATAGTATGGACAAATCTATAGTTTTGTATTGTGAAGTACGGTGACTATAGATAATACCAAGGATTCAAGACACCACCACAAGAGTAAACGTATCGGCAATAATATAATTAGAGCTTTGTAGAGTGGCAATATGACGGCTTTGTTAATTAGTATCTGAGGACAACCTTGTCTACCCTTTACTATGACCTTGGCAGTGGTTTTAAGGAAGACATGTGGATGTGGAATATGTCACATTTACTTGCTTAGGGTAAGTAGGAGATTGTTAGAATTGGTGCCCTAAAGAATAAATACTTTAGTTGTATTTATGATATTTTAGTGAAATAAATAATAATGTGAATATTATATGTATTAATAATGGTCCTTATATTACTATCATTATATATGAACAAACATGTAATCCATAACTATTAGAACCAAATCTTGGAATTGGGCATATATGAAGTTTATATGCAAAAAAGATCCGATTGGAAGATTAATAGTCTAAATTATATAGTCCATAGTCTACGTATAAAACTAGGCACTTTATATATGACAAGGCTATTAGGTGCAATTAAGGAGGTGACTTATTTTGGTCATCGGAGCGGAATAGCTCTATGATAGACACATTCTGTGGTCAACCTAATCGTGATTCCACTTTGGACTAGACCTAAAGTTGATTTAATAATAATTCCATTTAACTTAAATCAATTCTCTTTGATAATTTTTTATGTGTCATCTTAATCCTAAAGTAGATCCATGACTCCATGTTTGTAGCTTGTATCTTTTGATATACCAAAGGCAGGAATTCTGATGAATGAAGGCTCTATTGTCGGTATGTTGGAGATGCAACCTATTTCCATTGAAAGCATAGTCCACAGGGATAGAATTTGTAGCTCTCTAACAAAGAGTCAATGTTATCCTTTCAAAGGCATTATTTAGGTATTGGAAACTATATCGAGGTCTCGATCATCTGGATACATATGGTAACTAGATGATTGTTTTGTACACGTTATAAAACAAATGAATTTTCCAATGGCAAAATGATGAAACTTTGAGATAAAAGGAAAAATAGAACTTAGTCATTCATCTGATTATAGATAATTTATGAGGATACATATAAAATGAGAGATCATGAACAAGACTTAAATTTAAAGATATCATAATAGGATATATTATCAAGAGTGAGGCTTCAGATCTATAGTGGAGTGACACTGAAGTTAATAATTAAAAGGATAATTAATCAGGGATTAATTTATCAGTTATTATTAGAGCTTGATAATGTACATCCATCAGGTCCTAATGCTAGCTCATGAATTTCTTTATGATAGATTGGGCAAGTTCGAATTACCACCGATAAGATAGAAATAAATGCGAGCGGGGCAGTTGGGCCTGATGGGGCATGCAGGACATAGTCCAATTGGACTGATAGTGGGCGTAGCCCACTAGGGAATGGCGCCAATATCTGTATTTTCTAAAAGAATTAATTATTTAATTAATTTTAGAAAATAATTATTTAAATTAGTAATTGGGATTTTAGATAACTAATTATTTAAATTTTGTATTTAAACAATTAATGTAAATCCTAGTTGACTTTGAATTATGAATAAAGTATAATTATTCATGATTATTGGATAATTATCTTGGATAATTGAATTCTAATTTAAATTAAAATTGTTTGAATTACACTTATCCTGAATGATACAGATAATCATAAATCCTAATTTTGTGATTGGTTGAATTTAGGAGATAATTCTCCTAAGGGGTGGCACCTACTATCGATAGAGGAGAGAGAAAATTATCTCCTAATTCTTATAGACTTCTAACTCCTCCTACTCATTTTTGTAAATAGAGACCTAGGGTCTTCATTTATTCTTAGACTGTCTAAGTGCAAATTAGGGAGGAGAGCTTAGATTATTCATTTTTAGTAATCTAGTTCTTAAGCACTTTGGTAGTTGGAATGAGTGTAGTTGTGGTGGAGATATACTGAGTTGTGCCTACAAACAAAACAATCTGAAGGAAGAGAATAGCAATTGAAGATCTAATGGTAGAAATTCATTCTTGAAGAATTGTTCAGTTAGAAGTGCTGTTTCCAGTCTCTATTGTGATTAAATAAAATTTTTAAAATTCCATTGCGTCACTGAACCGATTTTTCCAACATTTTACCTAGCTCTAATTGTCACTTATGAAGGCTCAAGTTATATGTAATGACTATACCAAATGGATAACTTTGAAATATGTCATAATTTTAAGAGTGCAATTTCAAGTTTTTAGTAGACTAACATTAGAATTGATGAAATAGTAATATATTAATGAAAGAGTTTAATTGATATGTTGGTTTTGTTGGAGCTTGAAATTACAGATCCATTAGTTCTCCGCCATTCTTCTAAACACTGTTTAGACACGTAAAATTATGGTTTAATTAATTAATTTAAAATTATGGAATTATAAATTAATATCACTCAAAATAAATTAATTATGAATTATTTTATGATTATTAAATAATGAGATTATTTACCAATATATAAAAAATCATTAATTATCAAGTAATGAGATTATTTAATAATATATAAAAATCATTAATTTTAGAAGACATATAGTGGGTCCCACTCACTTTGCATGGCAATATTGACATAGTAAAGAGTTCCCTATGCAGTCCAAGACTTGTTCACTAAATTTCCTAATTCTATAAGTTTCTATTTTTTATAAATGTGATCTATTCAAAATCAGAAACTTAAATTATAGAAACAAATCCAATTGGATAACATGCAATATTCTTCTCCTGCTAATAGGTGATTGGAGCCACAAGCATATAGAGATTCTCTGTGTGTGGCGCCACATATAGATAAGCAAGGAAAAATTCCCTTTTATTTTAATTAACTTGTTATATTTGAAATTAAAATAAAGGAAGTTTCTAGAATTGATTGGGTCTCTCATTTGCCATATATAGATGCTTCCTCCATTCATTCTCTATACAATTGAGAGTTTTGGTGAGGCTGCAAAAAATTCTGCTAAGAAACCTAGTAATAAGCATGTAACGAGATAAAGAAAGAAAAAGAGTTCTTCATTTTCAGTCAAGCTTTGCTCATACATTAAGATCAGTGGAAGACTATGAGTAGAATGATCCTAAAACCCCTAATTATGTTCTATGCCTACATGTTCATTCATTTGGTGATAAGGACTAGGCGAGGAAGACAATGATTTTATATAAAGAACAATTACCGTAGATGATTTTCGATCTTGTTGCTTCAACTAGGTAAGCAAAATTTATATATACTTGTTACGTAGTTAATTAATATATCCTATAGCATTGTTTTATAAAAAAAAATCATGAAAATTTTTATTATATACATTTCACACGTTTACCACGTTTTCATATATTTTCTCTAAAAATGTTTTAGAAACCCTATTGATATCATTTCAAGGTCCAAGGCTAGGACTTATAGCTCGTTATCTCCTTCTTCACCTCACAATGCATCCATGCAAAGACCAAAATTGCACACACATGTATATCAACTATTTTTTAAAGTACAAAAAGAAAAATAAACAAAAAATAATATAATTCTTTGATATTGATACTGATTAGAAGTTCAAAGTAACTATCATAAGCTACTTATCCAAACATATGGATCACTACTTCTTTAAATTCCATTAAGGATTAAGAATGGGTTAAGAATGGGTGTAATTGGATCTACCTTTTGCATATCTCTTGTTATTTGAGACCTATTTTTGGGTTCTACTAAAATGAGAAGTTTTATTATGATCTATCTTTTTTATATTGTATTTTTAAATATAAGGAATTTTTTAGATAAAGCAAATGAAAGTTGAGCTTTGAATGACATGACCCGAGTTGCTAACTCATGAGCAAGTTTGTTACAAACCTTGGAGGATCAAACAAAGTCTACTACAATTAGACTATTACATAAGAAAAACATACTGCAAAACTGTAAATGGAAAGCCAATCCAGACTCATATTCTTGTTGGATGTTAAGTCAATTACTCCCTTTGTGTCATTTTGATAATGACATGAGACCAAACTTTCTCAATGGCCAATTTCTCGACCTTCTATTACGTCTGATGTTTGCATTAGATCTAGCCACAGTTGGGTTGTTGATAGCAGCTGATGTTGAAAAATGTGAACGCAGTAGAAATTTTAAAATTTTTAATCAAAACATTTTTCCAAAAACAAGTTAGACATGCTATGTATATAAATTAATAAAAGATCTTTCATACCATTTAGTAGACTAGAAAACTGTAGGAACTGCAAGTAAAGAAATAGGAACAGCAACTAGAGAAATCTACTAGAAGAGCCTCAACCAACTGGTCTTCTTTGCTATTCTTTTTCACGATCGAAATGCGGGTGGTCACACGTCGTTCAATTTTTCGTCAGGTAACCTCTCCTTCCAACAAAAAGAGAAAACCAATAGCTAAGGTTCAAAATATTAAACAATAGCTCTATGAGAGTTTTAGAGTTTTTCTCACTAGAGTACTCTTTCTAAACTTCTCAACTGATCTAAGAATCAATAGAAAATAATTCTCTTTATATAGTGGTCGGATTAGGGCTAGTCCTTATCAGATTTAGTCTCAAAATTCAAGTTTGGATCAACTTTCTGAGTAAAACGCATAAAGCACATGGATCGTTGATGTGGCAAGTCTAGTCAACCGACCTACACAGGGTCCAATTAATCGACTCGTCATGACAGCACTCCCATGATGCATTTTTAGTTCCTGAGATTTATCCCATTAATTCAAACCAAACTGAATGGATAAATCCTACTTTATTTGACCCAGGTATACTTTATAGAGCCTCAATTTTAATTCAAATAACCCAATAGAGAAGTTATCTAATTAAAAAAAACCATATACATATAATCCCATACAAACAAAATCTATTTTAAATAATTCAACATGTTTATCTTGAGGGTGAAAAGTCTTAGGAGTGGTCATATAAAGATGTTTTCCAACCCGTCTACAACTCGTGAGAAGTCTTAAGAACCGAATTTGAAGGCACATTGTTCAAAAGGTAACAAGCGGCTAGTAGCACATATCTCTAAAAAGATAAAAGCAATGTCGAATAACTCAACATAGACCTAACCATGTCCAACAAAGTCTTATTCTTTCTCCCAACCACGCCATTCTGTTACAGAGTGCCTAACAAAGTCAAATGAGATGACATCCCATTCTCTACTAAGCATCCTAAGAACTCATCAAAGAGGTACTTTCCATCTCAATCGGATCGAAGTTTTTTTATGGGGTTTACCTAATTGCTTCTCCACTTCAGCTCGAAATTCCTTGAACTTGTCAAAAGTTTTTCTCTTTTGATGCATTAGGTAGACATACCTATACTTTTGTAATCATCAATAAAATTGACAAAATACAAATACCTTTTTCTTCCTTGATGTTTATGGGACCACAAACATTACTATGCACAAGTTCTAGAAACGATTTAGCTCGATTGCCCTTAGACTCAAATAGTCTTTTGGTCATCTTTCCCTCCAAACAAGGCTTGTATTGTGGTATAGATTCCACCTCTAAATGACTTAAAGGTCCATCATTTGCCAACCTTTGAATCCTATTTAGGCCAATATGACCTAATTGCAAATGCCAAAGATAAGCCTCATTAAAGCGAGAAGTTTTAAGTCGTTTAGAGTTGTTGTTATTCTCCGTGTTAATCAATGAGTCTATCTTAGGTTTGATAAAATATAGGTTGTTTTGTATCCATCCACTGTACGAATCACAACTTTATTATTAAAAGAAATTGAATAAGAATCCTTTAATAAACAAGCGACATAAATTAAATTCCATTTAAGTTTAGGAACACAAAAACAATCCCTCAAAACTAAACTTTTATAACTATCAAAATAAAGATGGACGTCTTCTACTGCTTTAGCCAATACTAAGGATCTATCGTGCATCTATAACATGAAGTGCTCATGTAGTAAACTTCTTATTTCCTTGAACCCTTGCAAAGAAACACAAACATGATTAGTTGCTCTCTAATCTATGACCTAAGTGTCACTTGATTCTTCAACTAAACAAGTCTCAACAACCAGAAGTTTGCACTTACCTTCTTTTGCTTGGAAGTCCTTTCAATTCTTCTCAATGTACTTGACCTTCCAGCAAAAGAAATACTTTAGTTTCTTTAGGTTCCTCTTCTTTTTCTTCTTACCTTACCTTTTGCCGAAATAGAAGACTTCCCATTTTGGTCTTTTGCTTCTTTCCATTCCTAGAATTGGAATTAGAACTAGATGCAACCACTAAGTTTGTCTCGTTACTAGCCAAAGCTTCCTTGATCAAGTTTTCAAACTCCTACAACTACTTCATCAACTCAGTTAAAGTCACTAAGTTTGTCCCATTCTGGTCTTTTGCTTCTTTCCATTCCTAGAATTGGAATTAGAACTAGATGCAACCACTAAGTTTGTCTCGTTACTAGCCAAAGCTTCCTTGATCAAGTTTTCAAACTCCTACAACTACTTCATCAACTCAGTTAAAGTCACATCCTGTCTATTGTTCAAGTTATATGAAGCTCTAACGGGATGAAGTCCTTAGAAAGAGTCTCAAAAACTATAGTCATCTGTGATTTAGCATCAATGTCAGCTCCATGAGTTTGAGCCTCAGCGAGGTAACCCATGACCAACACCATATGCTTCTTCACAGGCATCTTTGGTTTTTACTTACAGTTAAGAAGCTTTCGAAGAGCCCATTGTCACTCTGTCAAGGCTTGGCCTCCAAACATGTCCTCAAGATTATCCTTGACCTAACGAGCAGTCTCATGATCTTCATGTTAAACCTATAGCATGTTATTCATGCTAGCCATGATATAGCAGCAAGTTGATCATCAGCATCCTTCCAACGATCATATGCTTGGATTTATTCATTAGTGGATTCGCTAGTCTGCATAGGAGGACACGATGTGGTTAGTGCAAATTTTAGTTTCTCAAATGATATGACGATATTATAATTCCAATCAAATATAGTTCTCGCCAATTAAAGTGTTTTTATTAAGTATCGAAGATAAAGTGCTTTTAGACATTTTGATCTACAATAAAGATTCATGCATCAATCATTAGCAAACATTTAATTACAATTTAAAAAGATAACATAAACAAGTAAGCAAACAATATGTTTATGTGTCAAAACCTAGAAAAATCACAACCTTACAATGATAATTTCTAACTCATAATTCAACAAACTGCCTAGGGGAGACTTGCCAATTTCAATTAGGAACACGGATAATCTTAAATTAGTATATATCATCTAAGACCCGTATGATCTAATATATACTAATAATCGCTTTCTTTGGCCATTAGCTTTATTAATAAAGCTCCTAGGAGAGGTTAATAATACAATTGTTCTTGAGTGTCTAATCATTGTTTCAACTACTTTATCCATGGTTTATAGTCGTCCCCTAGAGGTGAACAACAATAAAACATGCAAAAGTAAATTATCCCTTCGGAGATCCAACCTGGTACATGATGCATCCCTTACTAAAGGTCGAAACTACCATATGTTACCTATAGACCAATGATGAAGGCCTTAGGTCCTCTCTTCGAATACCTTCTCCCACTCAATATTTTAGAAATCAAGGTTTTATGTTAAAATGCATGAATAATTTTTTAATGAGCGGCATTCCCTATTCTACATGACATGTTATCAACATACATGGCAAAATATGTTATAATACAAACAAGCAACGCAACAAACAAAGCTACTAGCAATATAATAAATAACTGTAATACTATGGTTACACCATAGAAAAAAATAAAGATTACAAATATTAATCGAAACATTTTATCGATTCTTCATCTTATATCTTCTAGTAGTATCCTTCTTCACGTAATGTTTATCTTCAATTTCAATCTCATATAGATCAAATTTTATTCTCTAGTTATCATAAAATCTTGTTTGTTTTTCTCAAAATCATTCCATAAAAGAAAAACCCCACAAAAATAACAAAAAATGGTTTTCTCCTGTCTTGCGGTCGACCGCAATATGTGTATCCCGATCGACTGTACCATCGTAGTCTAGAATCCGAGAAGTCTTTTCTTCATTATTTCTGTAATTTTAATTTTAATTACAATTTCAAAAAACTTGCAAAAATTTTATAAACACAAAAAATAAATAGCCCAGCAATCAATTCCATCTTCGAGATCCATCTTCACTTTGAATAATTATTTTAATACAAATTTACAAACCAAAATTAAAATAATAAATCCTAGACGATGATGATAGACCACTATCTAATTACATGAAAAACCTAGTTACACATTCTAACCTGTAAGGAACCATATCTTGCAAAATTAATTGAGTAATATAATAATTAAAACAAAAATTTAATTAAAAATAATTAATTAATAAACATTCAACATATAATCTCATGACAACATATAATTATACAGAAACTCTAAAGTGTCAACTCTCTAAAAAATATAATTCAAGCATAGGAGAGTTTAGATCACATAATTTATTTTAATTAAATATGTTATATTTTAAATTAAAATAAATGAAGCTTCTATAGTTAATTGGGTCTCCCATTCGCTATATATAGAGGCTTCCTCCATTTATTCTCTATACAACTTAGAGTTTTAGTTAGGTTGTAAAAAATTATGCTAAGAAACCTAGTGATAAGCATGTAAAGAAATAAAGAGAGAAGAAGAGTTCTTCATTCTTAGTCACACTTTGTTCATTTGTTGAGATTAGCTAGAGACTATTAGTAGAATGATTCTAAAAACCCTAATTATTTTCTACAGCTACTCATTCATTCGTTCGGTGCTAAGGACTAGGCATGAAATATGGTGATTTCATACAGAGATTAATTGCAGTAGATTTTTGATCTTGTTGCTTCAACTAGGTAAGCACAATTTATATATATATATATATATATATATATATATATATATTATGTAGTAAATTAATATATTATATAGCATTGTTTTACAAAAAATTATAAAAATTTTTATTATATATGTTTCACACGTTTACCATGTTTTCATGTATTTTCTCTAAAAACATTTTAGAAAAACACCATTGATATCCTTATAAGGTCCACGGCCAGGACTTAGAGCTCATTACCTCTGTCTTCACCTTACAATGCTTCCTGGCAGAGGCCAAAATTGTACACATGTGTATATCAACTATTTTTTAAAGCACAAGAAGAAAAATAAACAAAAAATAATAAATGTTTTTTATATCAATACTAATTGAAAGTTTAAAGTAACTATCATAAGCTACTTACCCAAACATATGGATCTCTACATCTTAATATTCCATGTAGGATTAAGAATAGGTGTAAGCGGATCTGCTTTTTACATATCTCTTGTTATTTGACACCTATATTTGGGTTCTACTAAAATGAAAATTGTGATTATGATCCATCTTTTATATATAGAATTTTTTAAATATAAGGAATTTTTCAGATAAAGAAAATAAAAGTTGAGCGTCTCAGTGACAAGACCTGAGCTGCTAACTTGTGAGCAAGTTTGTTACAAGCTCTAGAGGACCAAAAAAAATCTGCTACAATTAGACTATTACACAGGAAAGGCACACTACAAAAACTGTAAATTGAAAGCCAATCCTGACCCTTATTCTTGTCGGACATGGAGTCAGTTACTCCCTTTGTGTCATTTTGACAAATGACATGAGACAAACTTTCTCAATAACCAATTTCTCGACCTCCTAGAATGTGTGGTGGTTGCGTTAGATCCAACCATAATTAGGTTGTTCACAACGGCTGATGTTGGAAAACGTGAATGCAACGAAAGTTTTAAAATTTTTAATCATAACGTTTTTCTAAAAATAAGTTAGACATGCTATGTATATAAATTAATAAAAGATCTTTTGTACCTCTTAGTAGACCAAAAAATTATAGGAACTGCTACTAGAGAAATCTACCAGAAGAGCCTCAACCAAATAGTCTTCCTTGCTATTCTCTTTCCACAATCGGAATGCAAGTGGTCACACGTCGTTTAGTTTTTCCTCAGGTGACCTCTCCATCCAACTACCAGTGAAAACCAAGAGCTAAGGTTTGAGATGTTAAACAATAGCTCTGTGGGAGTTTAGAGTTTCTCTCACTAGAATACTCTCTCTAAATTTCTCAAGTGATATAAGAAACAATAAAGAGTAGTTCCATTTATATAGTGGTCAGATTGGTGCTAGTCCTTATTAGATCTAGCCTCAAAATTCAAGTTTGAATCAACTTTCTAAGTAAAATGCGTAAAGTATATGGATTGTTGACGTGGCAAGTCCGGTCGACCAGCCTACACTGGGTCCGGTCGACCGGCCCGTCGTGACAACACTCCCATGATGCATTGTTAGCTCCTGAGATTTATCCCATTAATTCAAACTGAACTTAATGGATAAATCCTACTTTATTTGACCTGGGTATCCTTTATAGGCCTCAATTTTAATTCAAATAACCTAATAGAGAAATTATCTGATTAAAACAATCATATATAGATAACCTCATACAAATAAAATCTAGTTTAAATAATTTAACATGTTTATCTTGAAAAAATTCATAAAATTAATTCAACCAATAAACCAACATAAATTATTAAATCCAATCTATCGAATTTTCGTCAATCTAATAAATAACATAAGTTACCAATCTATAGAAAAATCAAACCATATCAATGCAGGAAATATTATGAGCTAGCAAAGGGGACCTAATCGACATATATAGATCAAGCTCCTATAATTACAAAATAACATATACCTGATACGTATATTTTATAATTATCAACTCTAAAGCTATTCCATTAAAAGCTTTGAGTTGCATTCTTGAACTACATAAAATTACAAAACTCCAAAAAGTTTATTGTCCATGACATATCATAATATGTAACATCCTCATAGGATATTCGTAATTGGCTTAAGGATAAATTCCATTTTACCTTCTCGATTATTTTTATCATGTTTCATACTATTCATACATAATATACAATTCGGTTAGACCTATGTACCTAAATAGTTAAGCGCTTTAGTTTCCAATTATAGGATAATGACAATAAGAGAATATCATTAACTCTACCAAAAAATCATGGATTCCATATATATAAATAACGACTCTACGTTAATCAAGAGTCATGTTTCCAACGTTCTGGTATGCGTATCATTATCTAATTCAGGATGTCACCCTTTGGTACATCAAAAGACACAAGTCAAGAATATGAGCCCATTAATTCATTTTAGAATTAAGATATGACACATATGATTGTCTAAAGTGAATTAATTTAAACAAACTAAATTATCAATCAAACCAATTCATTTTTAATCCTGATCCAATATATCGTCACCTATGACAATATATCAATGTTTCTACTCGTGAAGTCCAACTTCGATGACCAAGACAAGTCATCTCCTGTTAGGAATATAGACAAAATAACATATTAACATGATTAAAGCATCCAACTTTATTCCCTCAATTGCGGACCTTATCATTTAAACTATCACTTTTAAGATTCATGTCTTCCGCATAATCTATCCTTTATATGTACGATCTTAAAGATTTAACTAACATTCTCATATTTTTGTTTGCTTATCATATATTCAACATAAATGAACATGAAGAGGACAACATTGATATATGAAAATAAATAATAAATTCTTTATTGATTAAATGTCTCCAAAAATTATTCTATCATGTAATCCTTAGGGCATCTAGTCTAACAGCCGAGCCATATGATAATTTGTGGGAGCATGTGCCTTGGTTCAATATCAATAATCACCATTAGTACTAGTAACTGTCTACAAAGGAACTCACATTTTCTTTTAAGCCTAAAAAAAATATCGGTTCTTCTAAAGCTGTCCATAGTGAGCGGCAAAGAAGAGAGAAAGGTGCAAATAACCAAGATCAATGGTTTTGCAAATAGATAAAAAAGAAAAAAAAAATATATGGTAAAAGAGATCTTTATCGTATAATATTTTTAATTAAAATTTTTGTTTAATTCATGTCCCACAAACATAATTGTACAATTATTATGAGCTGTCTAGAGCTAGCAAAAATAGTATCCCATCTAGTGATTGATTTTTTTACAATAGTATAATTGATATCATCATAAGCATCTAGCTAGTTTTGATTAGGGGGACAACAAGCAATAAATATAGGTTAATTAAGGATAATTACCTGGTGACTTGTGAATCCCAACCAGATAAATTAGTTGATTCTGTTAAACCAACTCTCCACTTCTTCACCATTTCCATTTTGTCCTTGAAACGAACTTCAGGCTCTAGAAATGACTTCTTGTAACTTCCTTCTTGTTTTCATACATGGGATGAATCAGCTTCGTAAAATGCAGGTATTACCACTTGTTTCTTTTCTCGTCGGCATTCAAGTGTATCCAAAATTTGCTCAAACACCACAGCGAAGAAGCATAATCTTTCAAAAAATTATTATTGAAATCTTCGATTTTTGAATTGCTTCAAAAATTCCTAGTGTGATTTCCTTTCCTCTGTCGAGGCTTTTCTCATCCATATAAGTCTCAATTTGCGTTCATTTTAAAGCAGCATAGAGATGGTTCGTGAAATTATTGCGTCTTCACCTCTAAAACTAAGACGTCATATTTCTCACAAATGGAGGACAAAGAAGAAAAAGGAGAAACACCATAAGCATCGATATAAACATCTCAACAAGTTACTCCACAAAACAAAACAAAAGATCACCTGAACATATATAAAATTTGCTTGGAATTGCTTGATCAGCTTCCTAGTACATTCTGCTTTTTTTTTAATTAATAAAAAAAAAAGACAAATAAGTCAACATTTATCAAGTACTCATGCCAGTTTATTTCCACCATCGCATTTTTAATAGAAGTGTATTAAAATCATCATGAATATGGCCCTAACATTTGACCATGTCATGTTTTTCAAGATGAAAAATAATACCACAATGAAGGCCTTTTTTTAAAATCTTAAATAGAAAACTTTGATGGCCGGTTATAGAATACATGTTAAGAACTCAAATCAAACCAATAGTTGATATTAAAAACACTGTAATAATTTAAATTTTATTAAAAAAAACACTATAACAAAATTAGTCTGAACCAAAACTTTTTAGTTTACATAGTATCTAGCAAAAGACTTCTCTTTGTTTTCGCATTATAAAAGCTTTGTAGTTTTGAAGCTATAGTATATATATATATATATATATATATATATATATATATATATATATATATATATATATATCTGGTTTTGTTGATATGTAGCAAAAATTTAGAATTTTTTACAAATAACAAAATAAAAATTAATGTAATAATTCTTAAGTGGTGCCACACTGGTAAAGATGAAAGTGGCCTTCAAAATGAAATTGGACTTCAATTGGAACTCACTAAATTGCAGCCACACTAGTCAAGATGAAAGTGGTGTTCACAAAATTGCACCTACATTAAATAAGATGAAATTGCTTGAGCAAAGAACTTTGTGCGTTCTGCGTTAAGGAAGAAGGCAGTAAGAAGTACTCATGTTATTAATATCATATCCCATCAATTAGAATGTCTTGTGAATTTAATATTATATCATGTCATGTCAATATAATATAAACTCATGCCTCTTTTCACGTCTCTTCAATAATATCTTGTCACATTAATTATAAATTTTAAAATATCATATCAATTAAAATATTATACCATATTAATTAAAAAGTCATATCATTTAAATATTTTAAAATAAACCGATCTTGAAGAACTAGCAAATGATAGGCTATTGCAAATTCATCTACTTAAGAGTAACAAATTTAGGTCATGACATGATAACATAACACAAAACCTACACAAAATTGATTTTACTAATAAATGGGTTGGATCAATAACAATTTGACAAGATTAACACGATTAATAAACGAGTTCTATTATAATTTACCATCTTAAGACAATTGGAACAAATTGACACTATTAACCATATGCATGATTTGAAATTTAATCATATATAATGTAATATAAATGCTTATCTTCATGCTTCAAAGAAACTTGTTTCTATTAAATATAAATATTACGAAATTTAAAATTTATAGGTAATTTTATTTGTTTTTCTTAAAATAAAAGATAAATTGACTAATAAATTTATTATGTGTCATAATTGTTTTAAACAATTCATAGTTGTATAAATTATTTATTCAATATATCAATTTACATGATTTATTCAGGTTGGGACAATTAACACAATTGATAAATAGATCATGTTTAGATTGACATTCTCTGACACATTTGATAAATAAGTTGTCTTCGGGTTGATACTTTCTAACACGGTTAATAAATAGATTGACACTAACACAACTTGTCAACATGTTTTGCCACCCTGATCTACTTGGGCTCCCATATTCATGTTACATGAGCTTCTTTCTGCCGTAATTTCCTTACCAAACTCCCTTTTCCGAAAAATAAAAATCCTCCCATTTCTTTAGAGGTTAAAAAGTTTGCTATGCTTCTTATATTAAAATCTATAACCCAATTTATTTATGTTTCATACTCCTTTTAATTCTACAAACGGATCTAAAAGTCATTGTTCTTAAGCAGGCAACTAGGCACACATAAGAAATTCCATGAGTCAAATACAGAATGATTTGGAGGGAAAAAGATCCAAAATTACATATTCACAGGAGAAACAACTGACAGGAAAAAGAAAGTTTTTTTCAGGGAATAATTCACACATTCATTGAGTAAAAATTTAACAAATACATCCTAACTAAATTAGGAAACTATATCACTAATTCTAGGAAGTAAAAATTGCTAAATATACAGATTTTACACCTAGCTACTGATACTATTACAGCTGTCCAATTACACAAATCTCTCCTAATTGACCAATTATACAAATTTCTCCTTATTGACAGATTCGGTTTTCCTACTCTCTCCCTCAAGCTAGTTTAAAGATATCTTTCATAGCTAGCTTTCTCACTAGAAAATCGAACTGTTTTTTGGGTAACCCCTTCGTGAACAAATCAGCTACTTGATCCTCATTCGGAACATAGACCATGCACACCAAACCACCTTCTATTTTCTCTTTAATAAAGTGTTTGTCCACCTCGACATGCTTTGTGTGATCATAAAAAACTGGATTGTGAGCGATAGAAATGGCAGCCTTATTGTCACAATATAACTTCATCGGTAGAACTTCTAAGGCTCTCAATTCCTACAGTATTCTCTTGATCCATATTACTTCACAAATGCCATGAGCAACAGCCCTGAACTTAGCTTCTATACTGCTCCTTGCGACTACATTCTGCTTCTTACTTCACCAAGTTACTAAGTTACCACCAACAAACGTACAGTATCTAGAGGTTGACCTTCTATCAATTATACTCCCAGCCCAATCTGCATTTGTGTAGGCTTCGATCTAAAGATGTCCTCGAGGCTTAAGAGAAGCCTTTTGCTTGGTGTCCCTTTCAAATACCTTAGAATCCTGTACATAGCTTCAAAATGCTCCAAACCAAGTGAGTGCATAAACTGGCTGACTGCACTTACAGAAAAAGCTATGTCAGGACGTGTGTGTGATAGATAAATAAGTCTGCCAACAAGTCTTTGGTACTACTCCTTATCCTTTACATCTTCAATTTTGGCTGGTTGTAGCTTCACATTTGGTTCCATGGGAGTTTCTGCCGGTTTGCATCTCAACATGCCAGTTTCATTAAGTAAGTCAAGCACATATTTGCGTTGATTTACAATAATTCCCTCCTTTGATCTTGCAAACTCCATTCCAAGAAAGTATTTCAAGACTCCTAGGTCTTTGATTTCAAATTCCTTAGCCAATCTCCTTTTCAATTCATTTATATCACCATAGTCATCTCCAGTTAAGATAATGTCATTAACATACACAATTAAGATGGCAACTTTACCTTCTCTTGAATGCTTGTAAAACATGGTGTTATCTGCTTGGCTCTGTACAAATCCGTACTTTTTCACTACCTTGCCAAAATGCTCAAACCACGCTATAAGTGATTGCTTGAATCCATATAGGGACTTTTTTAGTCTGCACACTTTTCCTACACCAAGTTTTTCTTCAAAGCCCGGTGGTAGGCTCATAAACACCTCTTCTTCTAGGTCACCATTGAGGAATGCATTTTTTACATAATGTTGAAACAAGGGCTAGTTAGAATTCACAGCAAGAGACAACAAGACTCGAATTGTATTCAACTTTGCAACAAGAGCAAAAGTTTCTTGGTAATCTATTCCATAGGTCTAAGTAAAACCTTTTGCAACTAGTCTGGCCTTATACCTTTCTATACTACCATCAGCTTTACTTTTAACTATGAACACCCATTTACACCCCCACAACCTTCTTTCCACTAGGTAACTCAACTAACTCCCAAGTGCCATTCTTCCTTAACGCCTCCATCTCTTCAAGTACAGCTGATTTCCAATTCGGTTCATCTAAAGCTTCCTTAATATTTCTAGGCACCACAAGTTTTGAAATCTTTGAAATGAAAGCTCTATAATTGGTAGAAAGGTTGTCAAAAGAGATGAATTTGGCAATAGGATGTTTAGTGCAGGCTCGGGTTTTTTTCCTTAAGGCAATGGGAAAGATCAAGGTCTAACTCTTGGGTATGAATAACAGGTACAGCGGTTGAACTAGGTCTTGAATTAACTGTTTTGTTTTGAACAAAGGATAAGGAAGGTAGGGAATTATCCAAAGTACCTGATGTATTTGGATGGACTTCACTCGGGGATTCCTCATGACCGTGAGCTGGAAGAGTCAACAGGTCTTTACTTCTTTCAAGGATATTTCTCCTAAACTAAACCACAGGCTCAAGATTGGATCTTTTTTTTTTTTTTCATTTGTAGTATTTCCTTATCTGACAGACCAATATCAGATTCAATATTTTCTATTGACTAATCCTAGTTTCCTTATTTATCTCAACAATTTTGTTGGGTAAAGAACTATATTTGGTAAAGGTTTTGTTTCCCAAAAATTTGATTCTTCTAATTTCTCCCCCTGAATAAAATTTTTGATAAAAAAAGGTAAGTTTTCCAAAAAGATTGCATTCATGGTAACATGAAATGTCTTGGCCAATGGGTTAAAAAATTTGTACCCCTTTTGATTTGGAGCATACCCCAAAAACATACATTTTTCAGCCCTTGGGTCTAATTTAGACCTTGATTTTTCTGAAATGTGAACATACGCAGTGCAGCCAAAGATTTTTAATGGCAAATCTGAATTTGTTCAGCACTGTGGAAAAAAAAATTTTAAGCATTCCAAACTAGTGGTATGGCATCCTATTGATTAGATATGATGCAGTTAAAACAGCGTCACCCCACAAATATTTTGGCAAGTTCATTTAAAACATCATAACACGAGCTACTTCTAAAAGATGTTTATTCTTTTGCTCAGCTATTCCATTTTGTTCCGGAGTATCTGTGCATGAAGATTGATGTAAAATTCCTTTTTCTTGTAAAAAGGTTTCCAAAACTTTATTGTAGTACTCCGTTCCATTATCTAATCTTAAAATGCTTATTTTTTCTTGAAATTGATTTTCAATCATGTTGTAAAAATCCTTGAATATTTTTTTAACTTCAGATTTTTCACGCATCAAATAAACCTAGCATATATGAGTATGGTCGTCTATAAAAGTTACAAACCATTCTTTACCAGAAACAGTAGTTACCCTTGACGGTCCCCAAACGTCACTATGAAAGAGATAAAATCGTTTTGAAGGTTGATAGGTTTTTGGAATATAACTTTTTCGTTGACTTTTTGCAAGTAAACAACTCTCACATTTTAAAACTAAGGGATCAGTTTTCTTAAATAATAAAGGAAACAAATGTTTCAGATAAATAAAACTAAGGATGGCCCAATCTGTAACACCAAACCATTATTTGTTCATAATTAGACATAGAATTGATACTACTAAGTCCTTGAGCAATTTTAAAACTAGGCAAATTATTCTCAAAATAATAAAAACCATTTATCATCCTAGCACTGCCAATCGTTGTCCCTAAGTTCCTGTCCTGAAAAACACAATAAGATTCAAAAAAGGTAACTGAACAAATAGAATCTTTGGAAAGTTTGCTAACAGACAAAATATTGCAGGCCAGTTAAGGGACATAGAGGACAGAGTTAAGGTTTATTTTTTTTGAAATTTTTATTGAACCTTTTCCTGCAATGGGGGAAAAACTACCATCTGCAATCCTAACTTTGTATTTCCAGGATATGGTGTATAGGATTGAAACAGTTTAAAGGAATTGGTCATATGATTGTATGCTCCTGAATCTATTATCCAAGGAGTAGAAAAATTAAGGTAGCAGGATAGAGCTTTTAATTCATTACCTATGTGTGCCACAGAAACACTAGGAGGTTTAGATGCTAATGAACCAAATTTCAGCAGTGTGAGGAGATGCTCAATTTGTTCTTTGGTGAAAAGACTAGCATCGGGCTCATTAACAGTGGAAGGCCTCTTTGATTTTTTTTCTTCTGCCTTGTTTTTCCAGTTTGTTGGTTTCCCAGGCAGCTTCCAGCAATCTTCACGTGTGTGGCGTGGTTTGTCGCAGTAGTCACACCACACACGTGGCTTTCCACCAGGTTTGCACTGGTACACTGAAGTCTTGGACAATGTAGATCCAGCAGTGACCAAAGTCGAGCCTTCCACAGCATTACCAGGTCCTTTCTTGCCCAACATTACATTCCTTCTCGTTTCTGCTCTTCTTACGTCAGAAAACACCTCACTAATTGAAGGAAGAGGCTGTCTCCCAATAATTCTCCCCCTGACTTGATCAAACTCAACATTGAGTCCCACCAAAAACTTGAAGATACAACTATCCTCCACAGTTTTTTGGTGGTGACATGCATCCTCCGGTGATTTCCATTCATAAGTGTTGAAGAGATCCAAATCTTGCCAGCTATGCTCCAACGAATTTAAATACTTGATCACATTATCTTCTCCTTGTCGCATCTCGCCAATCTTGAGAGTCAACTCGAATATCTGTGATTGATTCCCCCAATCAGAGTACATCTGATTTATGTTATCCCACGGCTCTTTGGCCGTTGAATAGCACATGTAGTTAGAGCTAATATCCTCCTCCATAGAATTCACCAGCCATGTCATGATCATGGAATTTTCAACATCCCATGTAGCATAGGCCAAATCAATCTCTAATGGAGCCTTTATTTCACCAGTCACGTATCCAATCTTTCTACATCCTCTGATGTACATCTAAACTACTTGTGACCAACGCAAGAAATTGTCGCCATTCAAGCGGATAGTCGTAATCTGGACTGAGTGAGAATCAGTGTTGGTCTTAATAGGGTCGGTTGTCTTTTGAGAGGAAGAAGTTTGTAGAATGGTGCTGGACTCAGTGGACATATCAAACATGGTGATTTGAAGGTTGTAGAGAACAACGAAGAAGGGAAACATGAGGTTTTTTTGGCCTAGCTCTGGTACCAAATTGAGAGGAAAAAGAAAGTTTTTTTCAAGGAATAATTCACACATTTATTGAGTAAAAATTTATACAAATACAACCTAACTAAATTAGGAAACTGTGTCACTAATTCTACGGAGTAAAAATTGCTAAATATACAAATTTTACACCTAGCTACTGATACTATTACAACTGTCCAATTACACAAATCTCTCCTAATTGACCAATTACACAAATTTCTCCTTATTGACAGATTCGGTTTTCCTACAAAAACACAGGAATACGTTTTCACTGTTCAAAAGTTCACAGTAAACAAAACAGCAATAGTAAAAAAGTTCACAGCAAGATTAAAAAAATATAGCAGTAAAGATAATTATCAATTATAGAAAAAGGAATAGCAAGGAGTTGGAATTAGTCAAACACATAATGAACAAATAGAGCACCGAGGCTTTTAGCCCGTGGTCAAAATTTTGCGCCTAATCTGTATATGCTGATCGCACTAACAATAACTTATGAAGTGAAAGAAATCTGCCACGTGCAGTGTAGTGATGTTGATGCTTCAAGTTCCAATCACTTCCACAGGCAGTCCATGGAATTGGGCTTGCCTTGTTAGTCATATGATCTTGTCGTTAATGACGAGATTTTTTTTTTTCGTCTCGATCACTTCTATTGCGCTTCTTCCCGCTCTTGCTTTCTGCTTTACTTCTGCTGGATTTCACGCTAATGAGGCCACCTGAAGGTATCTTCCCACCATTGTTTTGCAAAGCGTTTTCGAAGTTTGCTCCAATGGCATATTGCTGGAGCATCTCAGGATCCAAAACTCCCTCCATATCAGGTTTCATTTGTTCCTACATAGAAAGCCAATTTTGGCTCAGCTCTTCCATTGTTGGGGAAAAGCATGAGAAAAAGGAGCAAAAGAGAAGGGCAAAATAAACTTGAACTATTATTTTTATAACCAGAAAACCCGACCGCACCGACCATATGTGCAGTAGGTTTATTTGACTATTTCTTCTCGTTGCCAGGTTCACAATTTCAAAATCAATATGGCCTGTTTATCACTTCATGTTTATAAATTTCATGACCAACACGGTTGACTTGGTCCTGTGTGATAAAGGGCTCAAATCTACCACAGAAATCTCCAAACACACTAAGGAAATAGTTTTTTTAGTTTAAACACGTAAAGTTCAATGATCGTAGGGATATTTACATAAAAAGTATAAAGGCAACATACCACGGCCTGCCTGGCAGCTGTCTTGAGATCCTCCTCCATAGAGATGCCATTGGGTTCCATCTCAATCTGAATTAAGTATCAGTGATTGAAGGAGTTTTTAACATACCAATAAACAGGTGAAATAATCCAAGTGTATTTGCAGAAATATTCACCAACACAATCTTATGCATGTAGATATAAATGCAAAACATCTTATAGCACACCAAGTAATTTTAAGCACAGGACGATATTCCTCTTTGGATCTTTGAATGTCTCTAGAATTAACTACCTAGAAAAGAATATGGAGATTATGCAAGGATAATGACATAAACTAGATTTGGAGGAAACTAACAAGTGAAACAAACCATGGGATTTGTCTACAAGGCAAAGAAAAATAAAAAGTGAATCAAACCATGGGATTTGTCTACAAGGAAATGAAGGTGCTTTTCTTTTTCTTCTTTTTTGATTCATTAAAGAAAAAATTATAATTATGGTGGTCTAAAGAGGGGTGAAGGAAGGAACATGCATAAGGGTGGAAAAAAAAATGAAAGAAAACATAATTGTCTGTGCATGTATTCTTTCAGTACAAATTCCTACTAGTAGTGCCGCTGCTGCTACTACTAATACTAATAATGAAAATAATAATAAAACAAATTCCTAGCTAGCTTACTTCTCTTAGCCGAGGCATGCTTGATCCAATCTCTTTGGCATCAATATTGTTTAGATACTTGGAGAACTTTTTCATAGCTTTTATAAATAGCGACAATATCTGTTGCCTTTCCAGTCCCATTTGTCCCTGTTATACGAGTGTTAAAGAGGAAGGAATCTAAAAGACATGACAAGCAAGAAGTGGAACTTTAAACCACACAGTATCCGACATTCAAAAAGACTTAGAAGTCATAATGCTACAAAAATTAGAAAGCATTTAAACCAGCAATATCCAACTTACAAAAATAAATCAATAAACAATAAAAAAAGAAGAAAGAAAACTTGTAACACAGATGATTGGGGTGGAGGGTCTAATTAAATTATGTTTTTAACAGTGTCTTGGCTCCAATACCCTGATTGAGAATATCTTGAGTTCCCTGCTTAATCTATTGTTATCAATAGAACTATAATGTTTTTCATCCAAAAAAGGCAAATGCATGACCAATGCATATTGATGTAGAAATCAGCTAGAACAAGTATGTATCAAGTTAATGCTCCAAAATGATCAACATCAATCATTTCCAAATGAATTCATTGAGTGATCAATCAGAATTTCTTTCTTTAAACACAGTGGATGAAGATCTTAAGCTGCTTAAGGACATAAGAAATTGGATTTAAAACTATTTGGACTCCTGCATTTTCTAAGGTGGTGAAGTATACACATGTGCCATTAAAGAAAATATTCAACAAACTATGAATAGAAAACAAGAAAATAAACCTCAATATCAGAGATGTCTCGACCCTGCAACCCAATACATAGCAAAACAGAAGCCTGGGCATATGACAATGTAACAGGAAGTTTCTCCTGAAAGTATAGGCGTGAAAGCTTTCGAGCTATATCCAAAATCTACAAAATAGATTCATAGAACAATCTTTAGAATCACTATCTCATCAAAAAGAAAATCGCTATCTCTCTAAACAATAAGCATGAAATCAAAATAAATAAACACCAACCACCTTTCAAGATCTTACCATATGATAGTCAACAAGATTGTTGGCATAGGCTTCTAGACGCTTCATGTCATAAAATGATAACAAATCTTTAATTGAGGCTAAGAATCCATCGAATGTAGAAACCCCTGATTCTAGCTCCATGAAATTGATTTTTGGATCCAAGATGCTGTGAGATTATGAGTAGCATGAGCATTTGAGCAATGAAAATTTAGCTTAAGGGGGTTAACTTTGGACACTGACCTCATAGCAAGTTTGTATTCCGTTGCACGAAATGTATGACCCAACAGTTCAATAAATCTTAGCCTAAAATCTATGGGCAATTAACAGGTTATCAAGCTGAGAACCAAAAATAAACAGAACCATAGATAAGAATAGAATACAATAGGCTATTCTTGGAAAGAATGGACACACCTTGGTAAAATAGTCCAAGAAAACCCAATTCATTTGATCCAGTAGCTTCAACGTCGTCATTGTTCAAAGGTTTTAGGACCATACATGTATGCTCACCAGTCACAGAACTCTAAAATCCATTACAAAGTAACATAACGTTAGACCTCCACAAAATATGGTATTCATATATTTAGTGCAGAAATTGAAGATTTCTTACTGGAGTATGGCCAATAAAGAATGGAATAAACTTATGCTTTCTCCAAAAGCGCAGAAGGTCCAAGGTAAGCCCAAAGGAGACACCGATATAATGAAGCTTCTCTGGTTTCCTTTCACGAAGATGAGCAAGCAAATGGGGAAGGTTTTTCCTAGGTTCTATAGTCTCTTCTAGCAAGGAAACCTGTAAAGTATCATTGAAGTCAGCCACTAAAAACACAAACCAATACATATGGTACATTTTTCTCACAAATAATTCCTACCAACATAAGGGAAATTTGTAATTTATGAGAATACGTTCAAGCTCAAGGTTTCAATGCATATGTTGCCCCCAAAACCAACAACTTATCGTCCAAAAATTGGTGTTCAACTCAAATGGTTTTTCATCTAACTCAAATGGTCTGAGAGAACACAAGTGACAGATTCAGTATCAACAAGATACCTCGCAATTTCATTTCTTGGCATGTTTGTTCCTGCACTTATGGTTTTTGGGGACGTGTACTTTTGGCTTTTGAAAATTAGAATAAATATACACCTTGAGGCTTGGACTGGGAAATAGTCACCAAATTTGGTCAAAGCAAGAAATGATTTTTTAAGGATAATCCTGGCTCTATTGTATCTGGCGACAAACCTTTTTGCTACACCTACACTAATTGGAGTTCTCAAACTCAATAAATAAATAAATATAAATAAATAAGAGGTAAAAAAAAATAATTAATTAATTAAAATTAAAATTTATGTGTACATATATACACATGGGAGAGAGCCCGAAGGACTGATCTTGTGTTTTCCTTTTGGGTTGATACATTTGCAAATAACTATGGTAGAAACTTATCCTCTTTTAAGTTTGTATAGTTTTTGCAAAAAGCAAAACAGAAAGTTGAGTAGCAGATCAAAAAGTACAAGGCTGTCTTTTAGTCAATATCTCCGGCCCCAAAGATATAATTTGCAAAAAATTCTGATGTATATCAAACACCTAAAATCAAAGAGAAGAAAAGAAACAACTCTTAGTTAGTAGAAGAAACCTCTTTAGCCGCTTCTGTGACTCTGACAGGTGAGGCCTCCGCTTCTTCATAATCCACTTCAGAAATAGGTGCAAACTGCCCTTCATAGTACCTGCAGAAAAAAGAATTGTTTGTATTTATTATAAATATATACTAGGAAGCTCCTTTAAAAGATAAATACACTAGGAAGCTTTACAAGGCAAATTTAGAGAGCCCCCAAAAGAGATAAACTAAAGAATCGAAATGATGTGCTTCTCTCATATAATACATTAGCGATTGATGCCCAAACATTTACTCATGCTACCTAATCATAAACAGAATTGTGTCTTCCCTTTCCCAGTGATTCCAACTTGTGTTCCGTCAGGACGGGCGAAGTTACAACAATTTTTCAATAAGCAAGCACCTGATAGCAAAAGGATAAATTCCTACTAAGGTTATCAATCCCCAAGACTCCCAGTTTTCTCTTATTTAAAAGGCTACATGAAAACATATGGTCATCCAAACTACAATTTATTTCTCAAATCAGAGAATTACACAACACTATTGTCCCATTAAGGCCTTTTATTCCAAACAGCGACCGAGAAGCTATGACATTTGCTTCTTTTGGTTTACTGACTAAAAGCAAAAGCATTCCCAAAGAAAGCTTCTATCATCTTCGCCTTTGGGACCAATATCTTTGCCGTTGGACCAATATGATGCTCAGTAGCACCAATATCATGCTTAGTAGTATGCAAGTCCACTAAATTGAAAGAGTTTGCAAACAAAGAAAAAAATGGGTAATCTAATAAGTTGCCAAAAGAACCCAAGTACATGTGGGTCTAGAATGAGCTGTAAAGAATACCTTGTCAAAAGTTGGACGGCTTGTGAACCATATCCAAGCTGCAGAAAAACCATAAGAATATTACATAATGTTCTATAAGAAAAAAAAAATACAAACTCAGCATGAAAGACAATGAAACCTTCATTGCACTTGGATGGGTAGCAATTCGTACAATCCGAGCACCTGAAAAAGTTGGAAAAACAGTGTCTTGGAATTGCTCACTAAATTTCCAAGGTATCTGATCTCCAGGGGGTTGACGACCAGTGCTTAAACTTTTAAGTGCAGATTTACGGGAAATCTGACCCTCGAGAGAGACCTATGAATAAGATCACATAAAATCTCAAGCATAAAAAAAATTATCGACTCATATGATGACATTTTAAAATGATTCCAACATAAAATATTAAGCATAAAAGAAATAAAAAAAAAAATACAAAATTGACTCATATATGACGACATTTTAAAATGGTTCTTCATTTCTTGTCCAAGCATTTTATCAAGTAGATAGAGTTGAAATACATCTAAAATCCACAAACTTTAAAGAAGAATATATAAGCCTCAATATCTGAATCATATAGATCTAGCAAGTACCACATCTTGTTGATGTCTAAGGCAGTTGACACATTGACAAAATAGAGTTTGAATGATAAACAGAAACCAAAACTCATACAAGTTCCTAAAACTTTCGATCTTCTTTAGATGAGAGAAGCTTGCAACTCCAATCCAATTACTAATATAAGCACTTGATACTATCCCAAGCAATATCAGAAACAATAGAGTAAAACTAGAGCTCTTCTTGATTCAATTCCAAAATTTTATTAGTTGTGTGTGTGTACACTATCCTATAAGAAAACTAAATTCCCAAATTGACAACGCATCTTCAAATTCAAGGGCTGGACATTATTTAATTAATGGGGTAAAAGGATTCCATGTTATTGTAAATAATGCAAAGCTAAAGGCAAGGAAGATAAACAGAAAAGGGGTCAAAAATGAAAAGTAGGAGCTTTTGTGCTATGAGAACAAACGTTAATAACCAATTTCAAAAGTTAATAAATAAGGTGAGCTGACATGTTAACAAGACTGTTGCATAAAAAAATAATGATAGATAAATGAGTTATGTTGAGAAAACGTACTAACCTGGATGACACACAAAATATCAGGGAGTTGATTTTTTGACTCATCAACAGGGCCTGCACATATGAAATTAGTACAAGTCCTGCCACGCAAAATAACACAAGAAAAAGCAAGTTAAAGAATACAAACATACCAAGTAATACAAACAAGTGGTGAGCTGGTGCATCCGCCATTAGTTGTAAATCATTGGGAGAGTTTTTGTAGTGAGAGGAAACATATAAGGCCATCATCCGCTGCAGATATTGCAATGAATACGTATAGCATATGTAAGATTATCGGGAATTAAGTGCATGCATAAGTGGGAGAACCACTTCAATGATGCACACAGATTAGCCATAAAAACTGCAATCTAAAAAGAAAGACGAATCTTACCTGCAAGAACAACTCACTCTCTTTGTGATAGGAGAAAAGTGTATCGCGATTAACATAGTAGAGTTCACACTCACTCGGTTGAGGTAACCTAGTTGCCAAAAAGGAGGTAAGAAGTGAGAATAGTGCAAGTGGCTTTTACCCTATAGAGGTTCTAAAACACGATACCCTTACCCACTAAGTTTAGGAACAGCATATGTTGCATCCAAGCAGAGTAAGCCATGAAGCCATGATTCTATAGGATCCCCAGACGCATATCTAATTGATTCACTCAGCACTATCTTTTTAAAAAGATAACCTACAGTCACAAATATTGAGAAATTAAGGGAAAGAAAGAGAGTAAAACATAAATCCAACATTTTCATCAATTTATGTCAAAACACACACACACAAAAGACTTTCAGAATAAAAACTTGGGTTGGTGCGATGAGCTTATCTAACAATTCCTTCAGCAATTATGATTACAGCACTATAGAATATTTGAGTTATAGGATATGACTACATATAGTCCTATAATTCTGGTTTTTCTTCCCCCCACCCCAACAATTAAAAAAAAAAAAAAAGGAACCGAAATCATATGCTTTTACTTTTTATAATCTGAAGCAAGATACTGATCCATAATTCACTTTGAGTAGATTCTCGTCAACATTTTTATGACTTAGATGAACTTAAAATTGCTTTTATGCTCTATCATAAAATAACTAAAAAAATTCATAACATAACGGCCTTTGTTACCAAAAAGAAAAAGATGAATAGAATAGCTTTACATCAAATCCAAACCCAGGTATAGCATACAGTACCAGATTTAGGACCCTCCACGCTCTGAGTTGATGTTTGGCTTTGTTGTTCCAGTTGCTGAATAAGTTTAAGAGACAAAGATCGACCAGTACCTTCATAGCTTTCAGAGGACCAAAACAAAATCAAACAATTACATAGGTCAGGATCTAACTACTTTGAAAATAATTTCACCTATTAACAGACATATTATGCAGTAAATTAAAGTTTTTATGCAAAAGTACAAGAAAGTGTTTTATGAAACACTAATCTCTGACCAAAATCATTAAACTCTGTGTATGAAACTTGTACCCATTCACAGTAGATGAAAGGAAAACCAAATAGGGACCAAGCAATGACTTCACAATTGGCAATGGAATGGCTGCGGCCTCATCAATGACCAATAACTCAACTTGGGAAAGCTTTTCATGTTCATGTGGTTGTATATACTGCAAAATATGATAGAAAATAAGTGAGTGCAGAAAAATCAGAATGCATTTTATTGTAGAACACTTATTCTAGATCATTTAGTACAGGTTCAACATGCCAACAGCCATACCCAAAAAATAATAATAATAATAGTAATAATAATAACAACAACACAGAGAGAGAGACTCAGAGATCTCAGCACTTGAAATTTCATATGAACAACTAACTATGTCATTTATGACTCTTACAAGAGAAGCCCAAAATAATCCCCGAGTCCTAAGAGAACAGAAGAGACATACACCTACAGTCCCCTGATCAGAAAGAAACTAATTTCATTGAAATTTTTATTCTTTGAAGTTATAATAGTGTTACAAAACAGAGACATAGAACAAATTAAACATGTCATCCATGATTCTGGATTGCCTCGTGTATATCATCCAGTAGAACTTTATCTCTACGCATGGCAATAGCTACTTGAATCAACAGTAAGCATACAGAAATATAGCAAAGCATTAAGCAGACTATAGTTCCATAACATTTTTGCAAACAAACAAGAAATAAGTACAAAAACATGAACTTCTAACAAAATGTGCAAAAATATGTATCAATTCACCAATATAAGATGAATGAACCTGAATTGTCTGCCTGTGCTGCTTGAAAATATTAATCCGTACAGTTGCTTTCTTGAAGTCAGGATTGCTGCTTGTTACCACATCAAAATCTAGATGTTCCTGTAAAGACAAGTTTCAAAGTGGTAAATTTGATAAGCAATCCTTTACCTTGCAGGATAAAAGAATACAGAGAAGATGTGATTCTCGATATGCATTTTCATAAATAGAATTTGAAAACTAATTTAAAGGAAAACTTTCAAAATAGAAAGTCAACATTTAGGATTGGAATCAATTTAAAAATGTCTACCGTTTGGCGATATTAAATCTTGTAGTAGCAACTAAGGTGGGAAAATGTAGAATTTTTAGGATTTGTACGAATCAATCATTGGAATTTCTTAACTGATGTCAGGTTTTCTATATTTTACTTGTTACTCTCTTGGTGTAAAATACCATTTTCCTAACAACTTATGAGAACCCCTGAAAAAAAAAAAAAAAGTCTTATCTAAGTCATACCAATAAAACAAATCATAATATAGCAGTTTTAAAACCGAACCATGATAAAATTTTTCCTCGTTGTAAATTGACCTCTGCAGATTAAGATCATTCAGGCTAAATTGAGATTTTTATCTGTGTACAAGTTAAAGTTTCCTAAATTAATTGCTAGCAGTTAAATATAAAGACACAAAGTCCAAATTCAAAAGTAAAATTATGCTCCCTCTCTATTCTAGCAGTCTACTTCAAGGGTGAAAATATGTGCAATGATATAAAACCATAAAGTAATTACAACATCATTTGATTAGACTAACTAATTTACCTTATAATCCAGTGCATCAAAACCTTTGCAAACAAAATCAAACAAGGTTTTCAAATTCTCAGGGCTAGGTGCAGTCACAAAAATATTTGAATACCTGTTAAATATAAATTTCTCGAGTCAGCACGACAATAGTCACTTTCATAGATGTTCATGTTTATGATAATAATAACTATTAAAAAAAATTATATCATAGTGTAGCATAAGCTTACTACCCTGCAGCAATAGCTCCTGCAATCGCCAAACCAAGAGCAGCTGATTTTCCACGGCCACGAGCAGCAAGCAAGGCAACTGTACTTTTAAGTGTCTTGTCCAAAATTGAATCCAGAAATGTGATGACAGCTTTTCCCTAGTAAAAAATTAAAGAATATACTTAAATCATCGGTCTTGTATAACAATTAAATGCATAACACCCAAATCATCAGTCTTGTATAGCAATTAAATGCAACAACTATGATTTAAAGCCAAACAACCCTTACCTGGTCCAATGTACAACATTTCTTTATTAAGGGGCCAACAGGAAAGTCATCAATAAGTTCTTCTTTCAGATTCTTCAAGTCCTGCTCTGCCTCTGATAGACCTTCAGAATCCTTTAGTTACCAAGAGGCGGCAAATGTAAGTTGTTACATAGAAAGATAGTGAAGAAATACTTGACAAAATATTAAAGGCAAAGAAAGGATTACCTCTTTAATGGGAACTGGGGTGATTGATTTCATATGAGAGGAAATCGGCAAAACATTCAATTCATCATCCATAACTATACAGGCTTTGCATGATGCAAGTGATAATAAAAAGCGCTCATTAAAGCGTCCAGCAGCCTCAGAATGCGACTCAGTTCGAAATCTCTCATGAACATCCTGAAAAAAGATTAGTTGATTTTGATATTTAAAAAACTGACAAAAAGTGTAAAAACTATATGTATCATGATTGTTAATGCTTAAATGCATTTTATAACTAAACATCATAATAGAAAAGAGAGAGTGTCAAAAAAAGATAAATGACTTCAAAGTATTATTTGTCAAGGACAGGGCGTTTATAATCATACCATAACCATGGTGTATAGGCTGGTAAGAGAGGTTAAAGAATGAATTAGCAATACTATGATTCCACCACCCTCCACTGTCTCTATTGATCTTGCAAGTAGATTTGGAGTCAGAGCCTCAAAATCCTAAAAGAAAGACAAATACTGGCTAAGATACTAAAATAGTATGCTTATAAACTACAACAGTACCAAATAATGTAACCAACAAGTGAGGCAATTACATGACATTGCATATACCAAAAACGTCAGCAAAGATAATGCCAAAGAAGGGTGTTTGCAACTTACCTGAAGTATGCACATCCCAAAAGTATTACCAAGAATTCTTTCTGAATCCTTGTATAAGCAGTATGTCAATCCCGCAGTTTCAAGAAAAAGCGAGAGAGGATCAACCTTCTCGCGATCATGCAGCCCACTTTGAATCAGGCGTTTAACCTGCTTTGCACGCTTTTTCTTGTGACTGCATCAAGTAGTCAACTTAATCAATTTTCAATCATGAAGGAATTTGAGAGATAGTTGTCAATTTTTTCATCACACTAACCATTTCTTCACAGTTTTCTTTTATAAAAAATTAAGAAATCCAGTCTTAGGTTGCTAAAAAAAGCAACATTCATGGATTTAAATTGAGTTGTTTCATGTTACATGGTTTTAATTGAAGAAGCAGTTAAATGATAACCCTAATTAGAACTGATACTGAATCAATTTGTCTTGTCACATGTGTCATAAAAATCTAGGATTTACTCAAGAGTCTCATCTATCATATCACTCACACACACACGCACACATGCACACAAACAAAAACCTAGAAGGACACCAAAATCATAGTTATACCCAAAACTCAGTCTTCATATTGTTTAAAACAAAACACAGTAAAATGTAATTTCATAAATGCTCTCGAATTATGCCAACTTAGTTTGAGGGTGGGGTGGTGGTGGTGTTGAATGATTTTATATAACTAAAAGGTGAAATAAACTCTTTTTTCAACGTATTGAACTAGAGTACATAGCTCATGGGTATCAATGAAATTAACCTAAAAAAATAGTGAAAACTTATGATAGCGAAAAACAAACCTGCTGAGCTCAAGCTTGTTCTTGTAACACCACAACACAGTAGGCCTAGACTTTGTCACTGCCTTGCTTAGAATGTAGTGAAGATTTACTACCTGCTCAAAAATGAACAATTCACTTTCAGGATTTTTTCCAGTAGATGTAAAAATATTAAACCTTGAAATCAGCGAAAAACAGAGCAAAAAATCCTTTCTAAAACCTGATCATGGTATCTGTCGCCGACAATGACGAACATGGAGCGGTGCCTGGTTTTGACGCCGTTCTCGATTAGGGTTCTGATGCGCTCGTCGACCTTCTTCCTCATCTCATTTGTTTTTGTTTATTCTCTTTAATCAATTATATAAATGTACGTATAAACTGGTTTGTTTCAGTGTCGCCGATAGAGCTGGGCAGCGGCGCGGCGAGGCCCGGCGCTGGGAGTGTGGGTAGGGCCGGCGAAACGAGGGCTTTCTTGGTCGGATGCTGAGTCTGAAAGAATAGTTAGGGGGTTTGGGAGGTTTATGAAAGAATATTTATCAATATATAGTTTGTATAAATACTATAATAATAAAATAAAATAAAATAATTCCATACTATTATTATAAAATAATAATTTAATAAGAATGATAATAATAATATTAACAATAATAATATAAATATAATAATAAAATATTAATATAAATAGTATAATATTAATATTTATAGTAGTACCAATATCAAATTATATTAATATTATTATAATAATTATAAATATAAAATATAACTAAATATGTTTAATATTTTGTATAACAATATTTTGATTTAATGTTAATATTAATATAAATAATAATATATTATTTAGAATCATATTTTTATTATTATTTATATTCATATCAACATATTATATATTAAACACAATATTTTAATATTAATATACTCTTAAATATTAATTTTATGATTATTATAAATTAATATTTTTATAAAATATAAATATAGTATTACATTAACATAAAATAATAATTATTAAATAATAATGATAATAATATTAATATTAATATTCATAGTAGTATTAATGTTAAATTATATATAATATTATTTTATTATTTATATTTATATTCTTATTATTATTTAATATTAGTGCCTATACATTGTATTGATACATTTAATGTTAATACTAAAAATTATTTTTGTTAATTATACAATATTCCTATATACAACTAAACACAATAATATATTATTCCTAAGAATCTAGTAGAAGATTCATATATACAACCAAACATAATAATATTGATTTCCTAGGAATCATATTACCTACTATCATTTTCACAGGAATATAATTCATACTAATTACTGCATACCAAACACCCACTTAAGTTTATGTCTTTAAGGGTATTATTGTCATTTCACATGAAGAGGTAATGGAAGAGTCAATGTCGTTAGTTTTGATAAGGGCAAGGACAAGGAAGAGGAGCATTGGTAGAGCCCTAAATGGATCTTCTCGAGTAGGGGGGGGGGGGAGATAATTCAACTTAAGGGTATGTTTATACGATTGTAGAATAATAATAGTAATAGAAATAAAATAATGGACAAAACATTCTATTTATTCCTTTTGTTGGTATTTTACAAAGGGGAAAATACCCAAAACATTTTAAAATGTTTTTTTTAATGCAAAGGGAGAAGAAATGCCACCACTTTTAAGTCAGACTAAGCGTGACTGGAACCTTCAACCTATGGTTAGGGTGGAAGGACTTACAACCAACTAAACTACTCTCACTTGTCAAATAAATTGTTGGGTTTAATGCTCCAAAAGCATAAACATTGTACATATAAATAAAATGACATATAATTATTTTGGTTGTTTATGCGTATTGTAAAATACATTAATAAACCTCAAGAAAATCCTATAAATAATGTAATTATATATTTAGCATATAATTATTAGATGCTGGAGAACAAAATTTATAGATAATAATATAAAAAATGCATACTAATTAATTAAAGTTTGAGATCTTTGATTAAACATTACAAGTGTTGTCCAATCTCATTAAGAATGAAATAGCCATATCTAGGGTATTAATATGGAAACATTGGATTAGATATACTTTATATAATGAAATTGTATAGGACTAGATTAGAAAAGTTATGAATCTCTAATAATCTTTCGTTACAAATAAAGTATTTAAATTTATCGCAATGATGATCATATATGTGACAGTCTCAATCCTAAGTATTTATTTGACTCCTTTTTATGAGATTGTGTTTTTTGACTTGCTTGATAAGATTTGTCTCAAGACAGATCATACCTTTGTATCTTTGAAACATAATGAAATAAATAAATGGAAATGATATTATACAAATGTAAAATCCATTAATGAAAGTTAGAAAAATTCTCTCAAGTGATGATTCTCGACTTGAACAGTAAAACATTTGTTCATGATAAGATTATGAACTAAATGATTTTTAAAGAATCATTAGAATTCAAGGATAAAAATGTAATAAAAGGGGTAAACGGAAATTAAAGCTACCTCTTATTATGAATTATTTATGGAGGACTGACTTATATGTAATGATTATATCAATGGACTACTCATTATTTTTCTTTAGGTAATTATTATTATAATTTGAATAATGCAATTTCAATTTTTTAATGAAATGACAATGGAACTAATGAATTTGGCATATCAATTAAAGAGTTTAATTAATTGTCGAATTTAGTGGAGCTCGAATTATAGTTTCATAGGTCCCAATGCCACTTCTATAATACTTTATTGGATTAAAGTATAAAATGAATTATATATAGTTTAATTTAGAATTATTAAATTATAAATTAATTATTTCACATTAGATGTGTTAATGTGACATAAAAAAATTGTTTTTTATGGCACATAATATAATGTGACAAATATTATCAAATTTAACTTAGCAGTAGTTAATTAATTAATTATATTTAATTAATAAGATTAATTAGATATGTTTTGAACTTATTAATTAACTATCTTTAAATAATAAGATTACTTAATTATATTTTAATTTGTGTGATGCATATGTGGCAGGGACACACTATGTCTATGCTAACGTAGACAAAAAAAATAATTAGTTAATTAATTTGAAGTTAACTAAATATGAGTTATTTAAATTAATTAAAATATACTATATATTATATATGTACGTAATAATATACATGGGCTTATCAAAAAAAATTTAAAAAAAAAAAGAAGAAGAAAAAACGTGATATAAGATAGCATGTAGAGAAAAATGCCCACTTACACTCAACATATAGTTTCGAGAAGTTGGTGGGTTTTATTTTTCAAGAATTATTTAAAAATTAATTACTGACTAGCTACTTAGTTATAAAAGAAATACAAGATACATTTTTCACGTACGTGATATTCTTGAGTCTTCAAAGAGGAAAACTAAGGGTTTTTCTCTAAAAAAAAGTTATGTTTCTTATGCATTGAGTGCATAGTAAAACCAAAATAGTGGAAGATTAATTCATTTTTGTTGTTGGATGCCCACTTGTCGTCTTTAGTATGAAAGATTGGCTTCAAAAATCATGGTTTCAAAGAGGAAAGTTAAGATATCCGGATAGGCTTCAAGAAGTTTGAATCTTGATCTCATATGTTTTCAACAATGAATTAAATTATATACCTATTCCTGTAAACAAAGTTTTGAGAAAATTTTGTGTATCAACCGATCCATTTTTCTACTGTAGTTTCACATTAAATTCCAATAAATGGTATCAGAGCGTTCTAATAGCGTATATAATTTTAATTAACGTGATTGATGATGTTAAAATGCCCACAAAACATGCATCAAGAACATGATTTTATAGTAATAAAAATCGTGTTCTTGATGCATGTTTTGTGGGCATTTTAACATCATCTAATATGTGTCTCTTAACTTTATTGGCATTAAATAAGATAAATCAAATATTTTGAAGGAACAACTAGTCAATTGTTCCAACAGATTTTTTTTGTTATTCCTACTATTTATTGATTGTTCATAACTTTTTTATTAAGTTCATCAACCTAATTCAATGTTATTCTAATATTTAAATGTGATATTGTGCATTAAGACTTATACATAAGTGTTTTGATGAAGAATGTAATAATGCACGATGAGCAAGCATGTTAGAATATGAACGAATTGGAATTTATAAGGAATCTAAAAAAACTCTTAAATTTAATCAAATGACTTAAAATGTGCAATAAAATCACCTAATATGTTTTCCTTAGATTTATTGGCATTGAATTAAAAGATAAATCAAATATTTTAAAGGAAGAACCGATCAGTTATTCCACTTGATTATTTGGTTATTCCTTTTATTTCTCAATTGTTCCTAAATTTTTCATTACTTAAATCAAATTAAATCAATGTTATTCTAATAATTAGCTGTTCTAATAGATACTTGTGCTTAAACATTAGTGTTTTAATGAGAAACATGGTAACTCATTTTTGAGCAAGCACACTTAGTAAGATGTGAAAGACTTTGGAATTTCAAGTGGAATATGAAAAAAAAAAACTCTTGAACTTAATCAAATAACTTCAAATGTACAGTAAAATCACCTAATATGTTTCCCTTAACATTATTGGCATTAAATTAAAGGATAAATCAAATATTTAAAGGAACAGCTAGGCAGTTGTTTCACATGATTATTCAATTATTCCTACTATTTCTTGGTTGTTCCTAACTTTTTCATTAATTAAATCAACTCAATTTAATGTTTTTCTGATATTCAGATGTGACATTGAGTATTAGTTCTTATAAATGAGTATTTTGATGAGGAATATAAGCAAGCATGCTTAGTTAAAGGTGAACAAATTTGGAATTTCAAAATAAATAACAAAAACTCCTTAATTTAATCAAATAACTTAAAAATATGCATTAACGTCACCTAATATGTTTAAGGAACAACAGTCAGTTGTTCCAACAGATTTTTTTAGTTGTTCCAACTATTTATCGCTTTTTCGTAACTTTTTAATTAAGATAATAAGCCCAAATTCAATATTATTCTAATATTTAGATGTAGTATTGAGTATTAGTGTTTATACATAAGTGTTTTGATGAAGAATGTAACAACTCCCATGAGCAATGTAATAACTCCCATAAGCAAGCATACTGATTAAAATATGAACAAATTTAGAATTTTAACAAGAATTCAAAAAAAAAATTAAGAAAAAATACAATTAAATCAAAATGTGTTGCAACAAATGCTAAGGCAAAAATACAATTTAAGAAAAATATTATATAATAATATGAAAAAATTATACAGTATTAGAATAATGCAGTATAAGAAAGTACATTAATAAAGTTATGTGTATGAAAATTACACTGCAAAAGTAATGCAGTGTAGGAATTAGATTGTTTAAGGTTAAGCAGTATAGAAATTAGACTATTTAAAGTAAACATTATAGGAATTACATTAAGTGGTGGATGTAAATAAGTATGGGAGGTTGTGGGACCTTATGAATTGTATAGAAAGGAATATCGATAGTATAAGAAAAATACTGTTAGTATAAGAAAAATACTGTTAGTATAAACATGAACTATATAAAGTTAAGCAGCATAAATTTGGACCGTGTAAAAATGTGGGACCCACTATGGAAACACCCAAATGGATGAGAAATTGCCACCACACCCTTGTGGCCAAATCAAATCTTGCCACCTTTACCCTTAATGATGCTTAAGGATGAATAAGCATGTTTAGTCACCAAAAAAGGATGAAAACAAAAGGGGGGGTGTGGAGGGGCGACACTCCAAGGATGGATGTTTAGTCATTAATGATGCTTAAGGATGAATAAGCATGTTTAGTCACCAAAAAAGGATGAAAACAAAAAGGGGGGTGGGAGGAGGGGGAGGTGGGGGGAACACTCCCTAGGGTGATGTCTATATATAGGCAAGGACTTGTTGAAAATTAAAAAGTCTAGTTTTAAGAAATTTTTCCATTTCTTCCCCAAAGAAAACTGTCCCTCCCATGGAATTCCCTCAAGAATTTTTCAATGCATGAGCATCCAAATCATGTTTGAGTCTAAGTGTTGAAAATTGAGGATAAGCAACTGTCGAGGTAGACATCCAAACTTTTATTATGGGTTTTTATGTTTTTCATTGGGTTTTGTTCATGATTTGGATGGGGTTTTCATGAGTTGTTATCGATTGTTATCAAGGGAACTTTGAAGGGTTTCAAGTAATGAAACGAAAGGACAAACACCTTGCAAGGATTAAGAAAAATCCTAGTCTTTTTAATTAAGCTAAAGTTTATGTTTTATTATGCATACCAAGTGTTTGACGTATGTTATGAGCTATGGCATATAAGATGGACATTCTTGCATGATTGTTTTATGTTTTATATTGATGGTGATGGTGATAGAAAGAAAGAAAGTAGGGGTTTTTTCATTTAAAAGTAGAAAATGGTTAAACTTTATATTTTATACAAAGTTTAACTAGTTTCAAAGAAGTGGGGTTTTGAGGGCCTTAGAGGCCCAATTATGTTTTAAGTAAGGTCTAGAATTTGCCAACACAGTGAGAGAAACAACTTTTATGAACAAAGTTTTGTAAAGTTTCAAAAGGACAAATTGCAAAGTTTTGCAAAAACTTAACAGATTTGAAAATCAGCCAAAAAGTCCACTATAACGTTAAAATTTCAGGAAAGTTAAAATATAAAGTTGTAGAATTCATCGAAACCATTCAGGCAACGTGGAAAGTTTGTTAAAATTCTGCTTAATTGAAAAGTTATGAATTTTATGAAATTTTGAGCACAAAATTTCATGAAATAAAAACGTTATGAAATGTCTTGAATTTGACCATGGAACGCTTGAAAGTTTCATTCCCTATGAAAAACTAAATGTTTTGGTATAAAGTGGTCGTTTTTGGTCCCCAAGGGCAAAAATGTCAAGATTTTTATGTTTCAGATCAAAATTGTAAAATCGTGTGAAAATTGGGTTTTCACCAAGGAACATTAGGCTCCTGCAATTCTATGGGTAGTGAGTAACCACAGGGTTTATGTTTTAAAACATTAAGAGTTTAGTCAAGTAAAGAATGAAAGAAAAACATTAACAGCAAAAATGTCAAGATTTTTGCATTACAAGTCAAAACTGTAAAGTTTTGACAAAATAGATTAAAAAGAGTTTAGTCAAGTAAAGAATGAAAGAAAAACGTTAACGGCAAAAATGTCAAGATTTTCGCATTACAAGTCAAAACTGTAAAGTTTTGACAAAATAGATTTTAACAAAAGAAAAACTGTTTTCTGGTTTTCTACAATATTATGAGAAGTAAAGAAAAGTAAGATGTTTTTAAAAACGAGTTCTGAAAGTTTTCTAAGACCCGATAAGAGTAAAATGGTCATTTTATGAAAAATGACCAAAACGAACCTGAAACGCCTGACGTTGGAAAAAGCCCTTTAGTGGAAATTTTTTTCGTAACATGTAATAAATAAGAGGAAAAGTTTAACATGTTATAAAATTGACGAAAAACCCGTTAAGAGTAAAATCGTCATTTTTAAGAAAACAGTTAAAACGGTGCTGAACACTCCAAGTTAGCAAAACTCCCTTACACAGAAAATGTTTCGTATCTTGTTAGGTAAATAAACCGTCAAGTGAGACAGGAGATTTAACTAAGGGATATTTAAGTTAAGTTAGAAGAAAGGTAACCTGGTGGGTTACAATTTTAAGTAAAGTAAAAGGTAACCCGATGGGTTATAGAGTTAAGTAAAAAGAATGATAACCCAGTGGGTTACGGAGTTAAGTAAAGGGAAAGGTAACCCAAATGGGTTACAAAGCTAAGTAGAAGAAGGGTAAACCAATGGGATACAAAGTAAAAGAAAGTAAACCGATAGTATAAAAGTTATGTAAAAAGGGAATGAATATTTAATGATTAAGTTCTGTTATCAATCGAGTGGATTGGTAATATGAAAAGTTAACTAATAAGTCAGGTGTCGTTTAATCAGGACACAAAAGTCGTGTTAGACATGTATGCCCTAATGAGTAAAAATGTAATAAGTTTTTGAAGATATTTTTATCAATAAAGAATTTGTTTATTATTTATGTATACCAAATCTTGTCCTCTTTACATTCATATTTGTTGAATGTATGTTAAGCAAATAAAAGTCTAAGACTATCGGTCTAAACATTTAAGAATTGGGCATATGATGGATAGATTATGTGGAAGACACAATTCTTAAGGTGATGGTCTAAATCATAAGATTCGCAATCGAGGGAATAAAGTCGGGCACTTTATTCATGTAAAGATTGTTATGTTGTCTTTATTCCTATTGGGAGATGGTTTGTCTTGACCATCGGAGGTGGACTCCATGAATAGAAACATTAGCACGTTGTCATAGGTGATGATGTGTTGGATCGAGACATAAAGTGAATTGATTTGGATTAATAATTCTGTCTCGACAAATCGATTCACTTTAGACAATCATTTATATTGTATCTTAATCCTAAGATGAATAGTAGGCCCGTTGTCTTGACTTGTGTCTTTTGATATACCAAAGGGTGACACCCATATCTTAATAGTGGTATGCATGCCGGTGCGTTGGAGGCATGACTTTTGATAGCATTGACTTGTTATTCATAGATATAGAATCCATAGCTCCTCTTTAAGAGTACTGATATCCTTTTATATGTGTTATCCTATAATTGAAAAACTGAAGCGCTCAACCATTTGGATACATAGATGTAACCGAATGGTATACTGTCTTTGGATGGTAAGTTTTCAGATGGTGAGATAATGGAATGTAAGATAAAAATAATCGGGAAGGTAAGACAAAACTTGTCCTTAAGCCGGTTATAGATAATCCTATGGGGATACGATACACTATGATATGTCGTGGAGGCTTAGCTATACGGATTTCGTAATTCTATGTAGGTCGAGAGTGCAGCTCCAAGCTTTTAGTAGAGTAACGTTGGAGTTGATAATTATGAAATGTATATCTGGGATATTGGGTTTCGTACTTATCGGGAGCTTGAACTATATAGGTCCATTTGGTCCCCTTTACTAGCTCACAAAATCCTATAACGATGCAGCGTGCTTTTTCAATAGTTGATGACTTATGTCAAATTTATTAGATTGGTTGAAATTCGAAAGAATCAAATAATTCATGTCTGTCTATCGGTTGAATTAATTTTGTGACAAATTAATTCAAGATAAACTTGTTAAATTATTGGGATCAAATAATTCTTGTTTGTTTATCAATTGATTTAATTTTCAATAAATTAAATCAAGATAAACTTGTAGAATTATTAGGAATCTATTTATTTTTTTAGAGATTATCTAGATAAGGTTGTTTTAATTAGATAACTTCTCTATTGGGTTATTTGAATTAAAACTGAGACTTTATCCTATAGAATCTTGGGTGAAAAATAAAAGATTCGCTGAGATTTTTTATCAGGAGTTCGGCATGCCGATCCTCAAGTTCGGCCTGTCAATGGGGCAAGTTTGGCCTGCCGATGTACGGTAAAAAGATCGCTTATTTTTCACACGGATTTCATCAAATATTGATCCGAATTTGATTCTGATTCAAATTTTTGAGATCCTATCTGATAAGGACTGACCCTAGACCCAACCTCTATAAATAGGGAGTAAGTCTTATTAGTTATTTAGATCAATTGAGAGATTAAGAGTGATACTCTACTTGTGAGAATCTAAAAACTCCCTGAGAGCTCTTGTTCACAAAACATGGACACTAGCTTTGGGTTCTCTCAATTGGTTAGAAGAAGAGTCACCTGAAGGAAGAGCTGTACGTGTGAGCCCACACTCACTGCGATCGTGGATAGAGAATAGCAAAGAAGATCAGTTGATTGAGGCTCTTCTAGAACATTACTTCTCTTCACAGATTGCAGGAGTTCTTTGGCATTCAAAGGTTAGTAAGATCTGGTTAATTTTTGCATATAGCGTGTCAAACTTATGTTTTAAAAAATACTCTGATATAAAATTTTTAAAATTTCACTGTGTACTATTTTTTCAACAATTGATATCAGAGCCATGGTTTTTACGTAAATTTACAAGTTTGTAATCATGCTATATGTATAAATTTTGTTATCTTAATCTCTCATATGTTTGAATTTTATTTTATAGAGAGTTGGCACTCAAGGTCTCTATATAATTTTATGTTGTCATGGATTATGTGGTAAATGCTTATTAATTAATTATGATTGATTAAATTATTATTTAATTATTTATTAATTAATTAATTTATACCGGTTATGGTTCATTAGAGGTTGAATGTGTATCTAGGTTTTTCATGTAATTAGATGGCAGACTATCATCTCCGTCTAGGAATTGTCATTTAATTTAAATTAGTAAGAATTTTGTAATTAAATAAATCATTTAGAGAAGACGGATCTAGAAGATAGATGATGACGCTTCTAGGTATTTCCTGAGTCTCTAATTTTATGTTTTTGAATTGTTGAAAATAAAATTGATGTATTGCATTAAAAATTGTATTCTCTGAAATGGGTGATTTTTGTTCGGTCGGCATGTCGAACCCTCCAGTTTGGCAGGTCGATGGTTGCAGATCGGTAGGCCGGACGTGAAGTTAGACAGGCTGACAACAGAGCAAAAATTAGGAGGCTCTAGCAGCAGGCCAAACTTCTAGTTCGACAAGCTGATCTGTCATGAATTGGCAGGCCGATCTGTGAAGATCGGTAGGCTGATGGGTCATGACCGGCAGGCTGATCACCTAGATCGGCTTGCCGACAGAGAGCTAGAAATTTCTCCAGAAAAGGTGCAGTTTTTCAATGCAGTTTTAATTTTATTTTTGGGATAATTTTGAGAGACATTAAATTTGGATATGACCGAAAATATAAAGTATTCGATTCATTCGGGATTGAAGACTTAAAGATGGACATTACATGAAGAAGGATATAACCTGAGGATTCAAGGATGAAGAGTCCATAATATGTTTCAATTATTCTCTTGTAATCTTTGTTTTCTATTCTCTAGGGTGGAACCATAATATTACGGTTATTTATTATTTTACTTATAGCTTTGGTTAATTGCTTTGCTTGTCTGCATTATAATTTACTATGTATATTGATAACATGTCATATAGAATAGGGAGTGCCGCTCATATTAAAATTGTTCATGCATGTTTCTTAAAATAAAACCTTGATTTCAAAAGATTGAGTGGGAGAATATTTTCAAAGAGAGGACCTACGGCCTCCATTGTTAGTCTAGAGGAAGAACATGTGTGGTCCTGACCCCTAAGAAGGGATTTCTATCATGTACCAGATTGGATCTCTGAGAGGAAAGGTATTTTAGCATGATATATGGTTGCACACCCCTAGGTGGTGATTATAAATCATGGATAAAATATTAAAACGATGGTTATACATTCACGTTAATTTTATTATTAACCTCTCATAGGAGCTCTGTTAATAAAATTAATGGCTAAAGAAATGATTATTAATATATGTTGGATCATATGGCATATATTAATCAGGAGAGGATCCGTGTTCCTGATTGAATTTGGCATGACTCCCCTAGGAGCTTGTTGAATTCTGAGTTAGGAATTATCATTGTAAGGTTGTGATATTTTCAAGGTTTTAACACATAAATACATTTGTATATTTTTACATGATTGTGTTATCTTACTAAATTATGATATGTTTGCTTATGTTTGGTATATGATTCTTTATTGTAGTTTAAAAATGTCTAAAAACGTTTTATCTTCGATACTTGACAAAAACCTATTAACCGGAGAGAATTATAATGATTGGAAACGAAACCTAGATATCGTCATCTCCTTTGAGAAACTGAAATTTGTGCTGACAACCCCTTGTTCTCCCGAGCCTATGGGAGATTCCACCAATGAGCAATTCTAAGCATATGATAGCTGAAAAGATGCAAATGATCAGGCCCGCTGCTATGTTATGGCTAGCATGAATAATGTGTTGTAGGCTCAACATGAGGATTATGAGATTGCTAAGCAGATCTTAGATAATCTAGAAGACATGTTTGGAGGCCAGGCCATAACAAAGCGGTAAGGGGCGCTTCAGAAACTCTTAAACTGTAAACAAAGACCGAGGACGTCTGTAAAGCAGCATATGATGTTGGTCATGGGTTACCTCGCTGAGGCTCAAACTAATAGTGCCGACATGATGTTGAAGCTCAGACGACTATGGTTTTTGAGACTCTGTCAAAGGAATTTATTCCGTTTAGAGCTACTTTTAATTTGAGCAATAGGCTGGATATGACCTTAACAGAATTAATGAAACAATTACAAGAGTTCAAACTACTGATCAGGGAGTCTCTTGCTAGTGGAAAAGCCAATTTGGTGGCTGCTTTTGGTTCCAATCTCAATTCTGGGAATGGAAAGAAACAACGAGCCAAGAATGGGAAGTCTTCTATTCTTGCTAGCACCAAGAGCAAGAAAAAGAAGAAGAAGAACCCAAAGAAGCTTAAGTGCTTCTTCTGTGGGAAGGTCGGGCACAGCATGAAGCATTACAAGGACTTCCTTTCTAAAGGAGGTAGGTATGATCTTCTATATTTAGAAACTTGTTTGGTTGAGGAATCCAATGACATTTGGGTCATAGATTCCGTTGCAACTAATCATGTTTCTGTTTCTCTGTAGGGGTTATGAAGACTTCATGCTTCAGATGGGTGATAGATCCTTGGTCTTGGCGAAAGCAGTGGGAGACGTCTATCTTTATTTTGAAATTATAGGAATTTAATTTTGCAAGATTGTTTTTATGTTCCTAAATTTAAAAGGAATTTAATTTCTATAGCTTGTTTATTTAAAGACTCCTATTTGGTTTCTTTTAATAATAAAGTGGTGATTCGTAAAAATAAATCTTTTATCTATTCTGGATGGATGCAAAATAATCTATACTTTATCAGACCTAAGAAGGACTTACTACTTAACTCTAAAAGACTCAAAATTTCTCACTCTAGTAAGACTTATCTTTGGCATTTGCGCCTTGGTCATATTAACCTGAATAAGATTCAAAGGCTAGTAAGGGATGGACCTTTAAGTCACTTAAAGGTGGAATCTATACCTCAATGTGAATCTTGTTTGGAGGGTAAAATGACCAAAAGACCATTCGGGTCTAAGGGAAATAGAATCGAAGGGGTTCTAGAACTTGTGCATAGTGATGTTTGCAGACCAATGAACATCCAGGCAAGAGGAAGGTATGAGTACTTTATCACTTTTATTGACGATTACTCAAGGTATGGGTATGTGTACCTGATGCACCACAAAAGCGAAAATTTTGACAAGTTCAGGGAGTTTCAGGCTAAAGTGGAAAAGCAATTGGGTAGACCCATAAAGGCACTTCGATCCAATCGAGGTGGAGAATACCTTTCTAATGAGTTATTGGGACACTTATTAGAGAATGAGATTTTATCCCATTTGACTGTGCCGGGTACTCCGCAGCAGAATCGCGTAGCAGAGAGAAGGAATAGGACTTTATTGGATATGGTCAGGCCCATGATGAGTTATTTATCATTGCCTTTATTCTTTTGGGGATATGCACTACAAACTGCATGTTATCTTTTGAACAATATGCCCTCAAAATCGGTCCCTAAAAGTCCTCACGAGTTGTGGACGGGCAGAAAGACATCCTAAAACCATATTCGCATATGGGGATGTCTGGCTTATGTCCTGTTTAAGGATGCAAATAAGTTGGAAGCATCTTCAAAAGTTTGCATGTTTACAGGATATCCAAAATGGACTAAAAGGGGTTATTTCTATAACCCAAAGGAAAATAAACTCGTGGTTTCAACTAATGCAACTTTCCTTGAGGAGAGTTACATGAACGACTTTAAACCTCAAACCAAAGTGGTGCTTGGGGAGTTAAGGAGTGATCTAATCACTACGGAGGTTCTAAATGAAACCATTCTGATCAGTGTAGAAAAACCAAACGAACCTGAACAACAACCTAAGGGGCTTTGGCGTTGTGAGAGGATCAGGCGTCAACCCGAAAGGTATATGTTGAGGCCTTATTGGCTGAACTAGATGAATACGACAGGGATCCTTATACTTACGCAGAGGCTATGGAGGATGTTGATTCAAAACTCTAGATAGAGGCCATGAACACAGAGATGAAGTCTATGGACACTAATCAGGTCTGGGAGCTTGTGGATCTTCCCGAAGGGGTAAAACCTATAGAGTGCAAATGGATCTACAAGCGGAAAAGAGGAGTGGATGGAAAGGTCGAAGCCTTTAAGGCTAGACTAGTAGCTAAGGGTTACACATAAAAGGAAGGAATCGATTTTGAGGAAACCTTTTCGTCTGTGGCCATGCTTAAGTCCATTCAGATTCTCTTGTCCATGGTTGCCGCTCTTGACTATGAGATTTGACAGATAGATGTCAAGATAGCTTTTCTAAATGGCTATCTTGTTGAGTCCATTTATATGGAGCAACCTGAAGGGTTCAAGGTCAAGGGTCAAGAGGGTAAGGTTTGTAAGCTGATAAAGTCAATTTATGGACTTAAGCAGGCTTCCCGTTCTTGGAACATAAGATTTAATCTAGTGATCAAGGCTTATGGGTTCTCACAAAATGTGGATGAGCCATGTGTTTACAAAAACATTAAGGATGGGAATGTGGTTTTTCTACTACTCTATGTAGATGACATTTTGCTAATTAGCAATGACGTTGGGGCATTGTCATCTGTCAAATTATGGTTGACCAAGCAGTTTGACATGAAGGACTTAGGTGAGGCTATTTTGTTCTTGGTATCTAGATCTTTTAAGATACGAAGAACAAAATGATAGCTTTGTCCTAGGTCGGCTACACAGATAAAATTATTAAGAGGTTTACAATGCAGGATTCCAAGAAAGGAGGGCAACCATCCAGGTCTGGAATTACTCTTTCTAAGAAAGACTCTCCAAAGTCTGATGAAGAAAGAGAATACATGAAGAAGGTGCCTTATGCTTCGGCAGTGGGTAGTCTCATGTATGCCATGCTTTGCACAAGACCGAATGTTTGTTTTGCGGTCGAGATTGTAAGTCGATTTCAAGCAGATCTAGGACCCAACCACTGGTTTCGGTTACGCATATTTTCAAGTACTTGAGAAGGACTTGAGGGTATATACTTGTGTATTCGGGTGAGGACTTGACTCCTTTAGGATATATTGACTCAGATTTTCAATCTTGTTTCGATTCTAGGAAATTGAGTTTGGGTTTTGTGTTTACTTTGGGCTGCGGTGCCATTAGTTGAAGAAGTGTGAAACAAGATTGCACTTCAGATTCAATGATGGAGGCTAAGTATGTGGCAGCTAGTGATGCTTCGAAAGAAGCAGTGTGGTTCTGTAAGTTCCTTGGGGATCTTAAGGTAGTTCCTGGTATGGATAAAGCGGTACCACTATACCGTGATAACTGTATGGCAGTAGCTAATGCTAAGGAACTAAGATTTCATAAGAAGAGTAAGCATATTGATCGAAAGTATTATGTGATAAAGGACTTTGTTGAGGGCGGGCATGTCATGGTGTGCAAGATCATGTTAGAGGATAATTTAGCTAATCCATTTATGAAGACACTTACTAGGAGAGTCTTCGAGAGGCATGTGGAAGTTATGAGGATGCAAGATTTGTCATATTTACTCACTTAGTGCAAGTGGAAGATTGTTAGACATGTATGCCCTAAGGAGTAAAAATGTAATAAGTTTTTATAGACATTTTTATCAATAAAGAATTTGTTTATTATTTATATATACCAAATCTTATCCTCTTTATGTTTATATTTGTTGAATGTATGTTAAGCAAACAAAAGTTTAAGACTGTCAGTCTAAACCTTAAATAATTGGGCATATGATGGACAAATTATGTGGAAGACATGATTCTTAAGGTGATAGTCTAAATCATAAAATTCGCAATCGAGAGAATAAAGTTGGGCACTTTATTCATGTAAAGATTGCTATGTTATCTATATCCCTATTGGGAGATGGTTTGTCTTGACCATCGGAGGTGGACTCCATGAATAGAAACATTGGCACGTTGTCATAAGTGACGATGTGTTAGATCGGGACATAAAGTGAATTGATTGGGATAATAATTCTGTTTCGGCAAATTGATTCACTTTAGACAATCATTTGTATTGTATCTTAATCCTAAGATGAATAGTGGGCCTGTTGTCTTGACTTGTGTATTTTGATGTACCAAAGGGTGACACCCACATCTTAACAGTGGTATGCATGTCGGTACGTTGGAGGCATGACTCTTAATAGCGTAGACCTGTTATTCATAGATATGGAATCCATAGCTCCTCTTTTAGAGTAGTGATATCCTCTTACATGCGTTATCCTGTAATTGAAAAACTAGAGCGCTCAACCATTTGGATACATAGGTGTAACCGAATGGTATACTGTCTTTGGATGGTAAGTTTTTTGATGGTGAGATAATGGAACGTAAGATAAAAATAATCGGGAAGGTAAGATAGAACTTATCCTTAAGCCGGTTATGGATAATCCTATAGAGATACGATACACTATGATATGTCGTGGAGACTTAGCTATACGGGTTTTGTAATTCTTTGTAGTTCGAGAGTGCAGCTCCAAGCTTTTAGTGGAGTAGCGTTAGAGTTGATAATTATGAAATGTATATCTGAGATATTGGATTTTGTAATTATTGGGAGCTTGAACTATATAGGTCCATTTGGTCTCCTTTGCTAGCTCACAAAATCCTGTAATGATAGACATGTTTTTCTTATAATTGATGACTTATGTCAGATTTATTAGATTGGTTGAAATTTTGAAGAATCAAATAATTCATGTCTATTTATCTGTTGAATTAATTTTGTGACAAAAATTAATTCAAGATAAACTTGTTGAATTATTGGGATCAAAAAATTCTTGTCTGTTTATCAATTGCTTTAATTTTCAATAAATTAAATCAAGATAAACTTGTAGAATTATTAGGAATTCATTTATTTTCCTAGAGATTATCTAGATAAAGTTGTTTTAATTAGATAACTTATCTATTGGGTTATTTGAATTAAAACTGAGACTTTATCCTGTAGAATCTTAGGTGGAAAATAAAAGATTCTTTGAGATTTTTTATCAGGAGTTCGGCATGTCGATCTTCAAGTTCGGCCTGCCGATGAGGCAAGTTTGGCCTATTGATGTACAATAAAAAGATCACGCGTTTTTCACGCAGATTTCATTAGATATTGATCCGAATTTGATTTTGATTCGAATTTTTGAGATCTTATCTAATAAGGATTGACCCTAGACCCAACCTCTATAAATAGGGAGTAAGTCTCATTAGTTATTTAGATTAATTGAGAGATTAAGTGTGATACTTTACTAGTGAGAATCTAAAAACTCCCTGAGAGCTCTTATTCACAAATCACTAACACTAGCTTTGGGTTCTCTCAATTGGTTGTAAGGAGTGTCACCTGGAGGAAGAGCTGTATGTGTGAGCCTACTCACTTTGATCGTGGATAGAGAATAGCAAAGAAGACCAGTTGGTTGAGGCTCTTCTAGAACATTACTTCTCTTCACGGATTACAGGAGCTCTTCGACATTCAAAGGTTAGTAAGATCTGGTTAATTTATGCATATAGCATGTCAAACTTATGTTTTAGAAAATACTCTGATATAAAATTTTTAAAATTCCGCTGTGTACTATTTTTTCCAACAAGACGACTAATGAAAGGAAAAGGAATGAGACGAGAATGCTGGAGCTATAACCAAGTAAGTTCAAACCTCACCAACAGCATGAAGTAAATGATTTTCAAAATGTTTATATATATGTTTGCAAATGTATTTGCAATTGTTATGTAAATTGTTTTTAAAGTATGTTTGCATTTGTTATGCAAAAGGTTTTAAATTTTAAATCAAGAATTGCAATGTACTTGCAACTATTATATTTAAAGCATGATTGCATTTAATATACATAAAGTTTAAAAGATTAAGCAAAGCTTTACAATGTATTTGCAATTATTGTTTTTAAAGTATGTTTACATGTGAAATCCACAATGTTTTAAAGAGTACAAATTATGATTTGCAAATGTATTTGCATATGATATGTAAGCATTTGATATGCTCACTAAAATTAATAAGAAGGTAAAGTAAAGATGATAAGAAGTGTCGTACCAGCCTTCTTATTGTAAGGTACTCAAAGTAAAGTTAAAGTTATGACCTCGGTGTTTGATGATCTCAAGTCTTCCACAAGGAAAGCATCATGTTTATGATCTCATGATTAATGATATTGGTACAAATACTAATGTTTATGAGATAAGGAAAGTTAAGAAACAAAGATAAAAAGTTAAAGTAAGAAATGAATGTTTATAGGATTCTCATAAGTAAAAGTCATAATTGAGCATAAATGGAATCATGCATTTTGATTTTGCCTATATATCTTATTATGAAATGTTTATATATTATTAAAAACATTCTGAGAAATGTTTTACGTTAAATGTTTATGAAAAACATTTTTACGTTTACAAGAAAAGGTTTACGAAGTACGTTTTAAGAAAAACGTTTAAGAAATGTTTTTGTGAAAAATGTTTTAAGAGAAAAGCTTAAAAAGTGTGTTTTGATGATTTGTGAGATTATGATTGAACTTACTAAGCAAAAGCTCATTAAAAATTCCTTTATGCTGAAGTAGTCCTATAGGTGACCAATAGGACTTGTTACAAGAGCTTGGTGCTGCGGAGGATCGATGCAAAGATTTGGGTATCGATACCACTACAATATGTTTTCGCTATTCAAAGAAAATGTTTTCTCACTATTTGATACAGTGTTTTCAAAGTTTTAAGAAAATCAAAGTTTTAAGAAATGTTTACAAAGTTTTAAGATAAATTTTATGAAATGTTTTATCTAATTATAAAGTTAAATTTTAAGCTATGATTTAGTTAATGTTTCTTATTAAATTTTAAGAAACGATTTGAAATAGTTTTAAAGTCAAATGTTGAGCAATGTCTCAACTTAAGATGCAACTGAAGTCGTAATAGCTTTTAAGTATGTTTTAAAGCATGTTAAAAGGAAAGGAAAAAAAAATTTCATCAGCATTTTTCCTTACTAAATAAGTAAGATTAATGTTTAAGAAATGATGTCTAAGAAAGTTAAGTGACAACCCAAAAAGGCTGGGTGTCACAATGAATATATATATATATATATATATCATATATAAGAGACAAAAAAAAAACCATAAGAAAAGGGAAAAAAAGTATTAAAAAAAAGCGTTGCATTTTTCACTCTTTTTTTTTTTTTTCTAAACATGAACAAATTATTTATATCTAGGACAAGAGTATAAATAACCAGTGTCAATTACATAAAAAACAAAGCTATAAAGAAAGAACTACAAGTGCAACACTACTGCACTTTTCAATTCACATAAAAAATTTTGTTAGAGAAAGTAGTCAATGATTATATAGAAATAGATAATATATATATATATATATATATATAGAAAGAGTGAGAGGAATGATAATAGTACTTTCTTTCTCACTATTTTTTACACTCTTTGTATTTAAAGTCTGACACATAGTATTCACTAACATGATAAATTATTATTTAAATAGAAAATACGAAAATGAGATTCCACATGTTAGACAGTGAATGCAAAGAGTACAAAAGAAAGTGGGAAAGAGAGTGTTGTAAGCACTTCTTATATATATATGACTATCAGAGATAGAGTAATGACTAAAACCTAATTGACTTTAATGTGATGAGAATCTTGAGGAGGCGATTATTGATGATGACATGGGGATGTATGGCCAAAGGAATACAAATGTAAAACCCTAATTTTTTTTCGTTTATTGAGAAAAAAAAATGAAAAAGATGTTTCTTCAAAGAAAAAATGGCAAACCTTTTCGATTAAGATCAAACTCAAGAACATTGTTAAATAATCGGTTGTTTCTATACAATAAAATTTTCAAGTAAAAAATGTGATAATTAGCCCCAAATTAGATGGGCCAAAAAAGAAAAACAAAAAAATAAGAAAGAAAGCATGAGTCAGTAACCAAAAAAAAAAAAAACCAATTCCAAGATGCATGTACAAAAAATTTCAAACATATATTTTAAGTATTAATATTTTGAGGCATATTTTAAGTATTAATATTTTAATTGATAATATTTTAAATAACATGGCATTATTTAGCTAATGTGGAGTGGTAATTTAATTGATGTGACATTTTAAATGATGTATCTTGTATTTTAATTAGCATGGCATTTTAATTTATGTGACAAGATTTTAGTAGGGGACATATAAATATACGCCAAAGAGCTTATACATGAGGTATTAGAGCTTATATAAGAGCCGGATCCCAATCATTGTTATTTTAATGTTTAGATGCACCATTAGGTATTAGAGCTTATACATGAGTGTTTTGGCAAGGAATGTAATACCCACCATGAGCAAACATACTTAGAAAAATGTGAATGAATTTGAAATTTCAAGTGGAATAAAGAAACTCTTAAACTTAATCAAATGACTTAAAATGTACTATAAAATCACTAAATATGTTTTCCTTAGCTTTATTGACAATAAGTTAAAGGAATCAAATATTTTAAAGGAACAACCGGTTAGTTGTTCCACTTGTTTATTCGATTGCTCCTGCCTTTTTTATTAATTAAATCAACCAAATTCAATGTTATTTTAATATTTAGATGTGATATTGATTACTAGTACTTATATGTGAGTGTTTTGATGAGGAATGCAATAACCAACCATTAACAAGCATACTTAGTTAAATGTGACAAATTTGGAATTTCAAGAGGAATAGAAAAAATACTTGAACTTAATCAAATAACTTAAAATGTACATTAAAGTCACCTAATACGTTTCTCTTAGCTTTATTGATATTTAATTAAAGAATAAATCAAATATTTTGAAGGAATAACCAGCTAATTGGTCCAATAGATTTTTTTTATTGTTCCTAATTTTAAATAAATCAACCCAATTCAATGGTTTTCTAATAGTTAGATGTAATATTTAATATTAGCATGAATGTTTTGATGAGGAATCTAATTACCTACTGTTAGCAAGTATACTTTGTAAAATGTGAACGAATTTGGAATTTCAAGTGGCATAAAAGAAAAACTCTTGAACTTAGACAAATGACTTAAAAATATGCAGTAAAATCACCTAACATATTTCTCTTAACTTTATTGACGTTATATTAAAGTTTAAATCCAATATTTTGAAAAAAAACAATTGATCGATTTTTATAACTGATTATTTGGTTGTTCTTATAAATTTTATTATGGTTGTGATTTCCATAATATCTAAAAAAAAGGAAAAAAAAAATCTCTACCATAATATTAGAATTATGTGTATTTATGGATTAGAATTTGAAGATTAAGAGTCAATTTGTAATCTAATTCGTATATATCGAATTGAGATTTTTCTAATCCAAAACTAATCCATGAGAGTCCCAATCTAATTTGATCCAATCCGTTAACAACGAATTCTACGAATTGGAATCTACGGATTCACGGATTGAAGTTTAAATTAAGTAAAAAAAAAATAAGAATAGAAAAACATAATATAACATGATAATTCATTAAAATCCAACAAGTTACAACCCAAATCAAATGCAAGTCGAGTAATAAATAAAATGATAGGATTACAATAAACAAACTTAATAAAACTATATGTGTGTGTGTATATATATATATTAACCTAAACTAAATGAACTGTGTATATATATATATATATTAACTTAAACTAAATGAGGGTTCATTTGGGCCGGATTTTATTTTTTCGACTTAATAAAACTATAAGAAATTCTACCCGTAGAAATTTATATATACATATATAAATTACTATATAAAATTTAAATATATATATATATAGGATTCACAAATTACAGAAATTGGAAGACACTCAATCCTTAATCTCCATATATATCAGGATAGGAAAATCCCAATTCAAAACCCATCCGTATTTGTCATAATCCAATCTAATCCGGCAGATTGGATTGGATTGAATAGATTACATGCATTGGCGGATTTCGTAAAACTCCTAATTAGAATCAACAAAAATATGCAATAAGAGTTATAATTTGCCCGAACGACCCATCAATTGTTCTATCACAATCTCAAAGAAAAAAATGTTCTCTACCAAAATATATAAAATAATAAAAGTGTGTAGCTACAGGCCTGCGCTACCAACATAATGTTGAACAAAGTTGAACATAATATTTTTGCACATCCAATATATTACCATCATTAAGTTTCTTGGTCGCATTTATCACTACAGTGACCAGCCAACTGCATCTCCAACATCTTTAGTATGTAAACTGCACAAACACCCCTGATAAACAAGAATTTGGATAAGTTGAACTCAAATATGATACTTATTTATTTAAAATCCAAATTAAATAAAACTGTCTTTTGGTTCAGAAGGACCCAAGCGAGGATAGGCTATGCTATGATTATCTCGCGATTAAAATGTAATTCGGAGCTATAGAACCTGTTAATCTCCTTGAGTAAAACCAGAAAGTAGGGAATAAAAGGTTCTATTGCTAGCTTCAAATCACAAGTCGAAAGAAGCCTTAGTACTGAGACAAAGACCCATAAAATCCAATCTACAACTTCAATGACAAGTAATATCTAGTGGTTTTTGTCAAAATGTCATGGGATGTAGAATCGATTGACATTTATTCTGTTTCTCTGCCTATTTGGCCCAATACCTAAGAAATGTTGTGCCAACTCGTAGATAATAAGGAACTTTAATCCTTTTTTCTTGAAATGTTCATATTATAATGCCCACAACATTTGACCAAAGCATTCACTCAAGATGTATATGTCATTTAGGAAACTATCAAAAAACTTATTGATCCGTTTCTTAAACAAATATAATATTTCACCTATATGCGGCAAAATAAGATAAATAAGTTCATCATTTAAACAAAAAATGTAGTAAATCATTAAAACATAACAAAACAATGAATATGACCTTACTATTTATGTGCTCCCAGTCTCTCAACAAAGTCTCAAAAAATGCCTTATGTTGCATTGTGAGGCCACATCAGACTTTGACCAATTATTTGGCTTGTTAAACTAAATCCAAAAAGTTTTCTAGATCCAATCTTGAAAGGAGACTAAAAGGTTTAAGTTTTGGGGGTGTTGATTTATTATATCAAAGCCTTTTCAGCCAATATGTCACATAAGCTAATTATAAGGCTACAACTCAGTTTCTCCGCCTCTCTACTCGACCATTGATGGTCTTGTACTAATCAATCTCATCACCAAATTCCATCCCAATTACTCCTTTATAATTGATTATGAATGGCACCATGTAGCTGCAATTTTCCCTCTCTCTAGCACCATCTTTAGTTTCTTTGCCTTGTAATGGTTATTGTTCAGATTGGACATTACCACCACCACCATCTCTATTTTGTTTTTATCAAGTGAGGAATGGTGCTAAGACTCAACATCATCATCACGACCATTAATGTTATGTTCGTCATGTGAGGGCTGGTGTTGAGACTTAACATCACCATTGCCACCATCTCTATTCTGTTTGTTGGGTGAGCTTTAGTGTTGAGACTCGACATCATTCTTATTATCTCTACATAGTGAAAATTGCCCTTAAGATTCACCATCATCCCTACCATCATTTATGGTCTTTGCTTTTGTATAAGGGTCAACGAGTCTATAGAAAGTATCCAATCTATCAACCAACGACTTGTGCCTTTTGATACACACCTCCTCATTTTAAAATAATCTCCACCACTATTTTTGGCCTTTGATCCCTAATTAGGGTCAAAGAGGCTAGAAAGAGTATCCAGTCAATCAACCAACAACTCATGCCTTCTAATACACATCTCCTCATGACTATTTAGTCGATTAAAAAAATGACAATAAATGAGATTTGCCAACATCTCCAAAAAGTTTTCTTGCTGACCTCGAGATTAGTTGGCCACAGGGGTTGAGGTGGGATGGGTCAGGCCATGGGTGGCATTGGATATAGGAGTTGAGGATGGATGTGTTGGACCATGGGTATGGTTGGATATGGGGGGTCAATGCTACATGTGTTGGGGTGGGTAGAGGGGATGAGGTAATAAGGGGAGAATGGACAAGTCCTCAAGCATTTGACTATGGTCTTCCCCCTTCGTCTCAACAACTGGTCGGACGATATTGAAAACATAACATTTATGTAACACCCTTTAAGCTAACTAATAAGCTCATTCAAAATCTATTTAGTTAGGATAAAGAATATCAACCTTTTATTTATATTCAAAATGTTATGGTTTACTTAAAACATTCATTTCAATATGAAAGAGTTTTGAAGCTGTTATTTAATTCATTTTCTTATTTACAACATTTAAAAAGGGATGTGGAGAATATTATCGCATCTAAAGTTGGTAATATATATGTTTACAAAACCATAACAGAGCTGCTAAGTTTGACAAAAATAGAGTTCTAAAATAAGCTTCAAAAGCTTATCCAAAACATGGCATATGAACAAATTTCTACCTAGCAGCTCTATACACTTAGTCAACCTTTAACCTTGGATATCCTCACTGTAATGACCCCTATCTATGTAGCCGTTACTTAACTACATAACTTGATCTTAAACATGCTTTAGCATAAAGTATTGAAATTGTGGAATAATTTTTTTTTTCCTAAAACAAAATCTTGAGAATGAATTCTCAACATATAAGGAATAATAATTATTTCTCAAAACTAAACTCCATAAATTTACCATAATAATATTAATTTCTTTAATGTGATAATAACGTAATAATAATTATTACGTTTTAATATAATCATAATTTTTAAAACTTAATTCTTTACATACATCATATGTTAATTTCTTAAAACATAATAATAATAATAATAATAATAATAATTTCATAAAACTTTTCTTTTAAATATAATGATAATTATTTAAATGAGTCAAACTGATGAGGATTCTATTGTCTTGAGTTTTAATTCTATGAGCTTAGGAACTAACCAAAGTTCTTGTAGATATAATATTTCCTATAGCTCTCAAACTAGACAAGTTTAGAAGTAGAAAACCAAGATCATTTCTTTGACATACTTGTGTGTCCTCCGCCACAAATTAGTTTTGAGATGTCATTACAACTCTATGAAGATTGCTTGTCGAGTTGGATAAATCAACAACATCCAATTTATGGTTAACAAGTGGAATAGATCAAAAAAAATTGTAGCACATCAACAATTACCTTTAGAACTATTCAAGTGTAAAATCCTGACAAATGTATTGTTTAAATTAAGATCAAAATCTACATAATGCTTTTTAACCAGTTACAAACTCCTTTTGGTAATGAAGATACTTGAAGTTTGTGTATATTTTATTATATTTGGCATATTATTGTATCTTGTTTATAATGAGTATGTAAAATAATACTAGAATCATAATCAATATGTATAATGATAGTATCTTTTTAAGTAAGCAATATACCTCTCATATGAAACTAAAATTGTAGTATTTATGTTATTAACTTGGTCAAATTAGGTAATATTGATTATTTTTATGTTGTGCAAAGTTGTAAGAAAAAAATTACAAGTTTTTGTCAAGATATCTATTTTTTCTTTAATATTTGTTGACATCGACAATATTTACGATATTATTCGTAAATTAAAACCTCAATAACTTCAGCGACATTGACATTTTTGTCCTTGGCATCAGTTAAATTAAATGTCACCCTAAAAAATGTGTTAGTTATAATATTATGAAATGACAAATCTAACCCATCAAAAACTCTAAGAAGGCAAAAATTTAAATAAAACATAAAGGTTACTTTTTCATGAATAAATCTGGTGCACATTAATCATGCATAATCTATTTGCAAATTCACAGCTCACGGTTTAGCCAAGTATGGGCTTAGGGTAGAAGAAGATATGATACAGTTGGAAAATATTCTACCATCTATTTGTATTTGATGTACAGATAGATATTTTAATTTGAATAACTGATACAATGTTTGTCAAAAAAATATGTAGAATCTATCCTTTGAAAAAATATTAATAGCTAATTTCAATTTAATTTATGATATTTTTTTCTGGTAGATATTCTACTATATTTTCAAATCATTAAATCTAATTAAAATCTTTTTGTTATTATTATTTTTACTAATCTAACTATTGAAAAACATATTATAACGCCCTGCCTTTTCGGACCGTCATTTAACTTTTTTAAACTTCAATTCATTAACTTAGTCTTACTTTCAAGTAAGAAAGATATAGAATAATTCTTATTTTCCCTTTTAAAATACTTTGAACATGCTTAAATCTGTTGCAACTTTTGCTGCAACTGAAGTTAAGATATAGCTCAACACTCGACTTTAAAATCATATAAAACCATTTCTTAAACTCATTAAGAAATATTTACTTTCGTAAATCCTTTTAAACTTCTTTTAAATCTGATGCAACATCCGTTGCAACATAAACTGAAACATGTTTTTCGTAAATACATCTTTTAAAATGTTTTTTCGTAAAACATTTCTTTAAAAACATTTCCTTAAACATTGATTTTCTTAAAACTATGAAATTACTGTATTAAATAGTGAGAAACTTTCTCCTTTACCAGCAGAAGGCTTCTTATAATGGTATCCATGCCCAGTCTATGCATTTGTCCTCTGTAGCACCGAGCTCTTTAACTAGTCATATTGGTCTCCCGTAGGATTACATACAATATAAAGGAACTTGTAATGAGTTTGCGCTTAGCAAGTTCAAATATAATCTCATAAACATTTAAAACATTCATAAAACTTTTCTCTTTAAACCTTTCTCATAAAACTTATTTCACAAACATTATTCATATATCTTTCTCATAAAACATTTCACACAAAAGATTTTTCATAAAACGTTTATCATAAAATGTCCTTCATGAACTTTTTCTTAGAAACATTTTTTATAAAAATGTTTTTCATAAACATATATCATAAATGTATCATAAAAAGGAATGCAGGCAAGGTCTTTATACATGATTCCATTTATGCTCAATTATAAACTTTCAGTTATGAGCATTCTTATTATCATTCATGTCTTACTTTAACTTCTTATCATCGTCTTTATCTTTCTTTATGTTGTGAACTTTAGTGTTCATATCAACTTCATCAATTATGAGATCATAATATAATGCTTCCCTTGTAGAAGACTTAAAACCATCGAACACTGAGGTCATTGTTGGAAAAACAATGTGAGGTGCGTAGCGAAAATTTTAAAAATTTTAACATTAGAGTAATTTTCCAAAACACAAGTTTGTCATGTTATATGTATAAATTAAACAGATCTTACTAACCTTTGTGTATCGAAGAACCTCCGCAACCTGTGAAGAGAAGTAACATTCCAGAAGAGCCTCAACTAACTGGTCTTCTTTGCTATTCTCTATCCACGATCGGAGTGAGTGTGGGTTCACACGTACAGCTCTTCCACCAGTGACTCTCTTTCCAACCAATCGAGAGAACCCAAAGCTAGTGTTCGTGATTTGTGAACAAAAGCTCTCAGGGAGTTTTCAGATGCTCACCAGAAGAGTATCACTCTTAATCTCTCAATTGATTTGAGTAACTCATGAGACTTACTCCCTTTATATAGCAATTGGTCCTGGGGTCAGTCCTTATTAGATTAGGTCTCAAAAACTCAAAACAGGATCAAGTTCGGATCAATATCTGATAAGATCTGCATGAAAACGTGTAATCTTATCTCTCGCTGATCGACAGGCCGAACAGCCTGATCGGTAGGCCGAACAGGCCCCATCGGTAGGCCAAACACGTAGAACGGTAGGTCGAACTGCCGCGTAAATATCTCCGCGAATCTTTTATTTTTCACCTAAGATTCTATATGATAAAGTCTCAGTTTTGATTCAAATAACCCAATAGAGAAGTTATCTGATCAAAACAAACTTTATCAAGATAATCTCTAAGAAAATAACTCAATTCATAATAATTCTACAAGTTTATCTTGATTTAATTTATCCAATTAAATCAACCGATAAACAGACAAGAATTATCCGATCCCAATAATTCAACAAGCTTATCTTAAGTCAATTTTATTACAAAATTAATTCAACTAATAAACAGACATGAATTATTTGATTCTTTCAAATTTTAAACCACTCCGATAAATCAGACATAAGTCACCAATTATTGAAAAAGCACGCCGTATCGTTATAGGATTTTATGAGCTAGCAAAGGGGACAAAAATGGACCTATAAAGTTCAAGCTCACGATAATTATGAGACACAATATCCCATATATACATTTCACAATTATCAACTCCAACGCTACTCCACTAAAAGCTTGGAGCTACACATTTGAACTTTATAGAATTACGAAGCCCGTATAGCTAAGTCTCCATGACATATCAAAGTGTATCGTATCCCCATATGATAATCCATAATCAGCTTAAGGACAAGTTCTGTCTTACCTTCCTGATTATTTTTGTCATACGTTCCATTATCTATGAATAATAAGTCTACGCTATCAAGAGTCATGCCTCCAATGTACCGGTATGCATACCACTATTGAGATGTGGGAGTCACCCTTTGGTACATCAAAAGACACAAGTCGAGACAACGGGCCCACTATCCATCTCAGGATTAAGATACAATACAAATTATTGTCTAAAGTAAATCAATTTGCCGAGATAGAATTATTAATCCAAATCAATTCACTTTATGTCCCGATCCAACACATCGTCACCTATGACAACGTGTCAATGTTTCTATTCACGGAGTCCAACTCCGATGGTCAAGAAAAACCATCTCCCTATAGGGATATAGACAACATAACAATCTTTGCATGAATAAAGTGCCCAACTTTATTCCCTCGATTATGGATCATATGTTTTAGACCATCACCTTAAGAATCGTGTCTTCCACATAATCCGTCCATCATGCCCAATTCTTAAGGTTTAGACCGACAATCTTAGACTACTGTTTGCTTAACATACATTCAATAAATATGAACGTAAAGATGACAAGATTTGGTATATATAAATGAATAAATTCTTTATTGATAAAAAATGTCTCCAAAAACGTATTACATTTTTACTTCTTAGGGCATACTTGTCTAACAATCTCCCACTTGCACTAAGTGAGTAAATACAGCAAATCTCGCATCCCCATAGCTTCCACATGTTTCTCGAAGACTCTCCCAGTAAGTGTCTTCGTAAATGGATCAGCTAAATTGTCCTCTGACGCGATCTTACACACCGTGACATGCCCACCCTCAACGAAGTCCTTATCACATGATACTTCCGATCAATATGCTTACTCTTTTTGTGAAATCTTTGTTCTTTAGCATTAGCTACCGCTACACTGTTATCACAGTACAGTGATACCGCCTTATCCACACCAGGAACAACCTTAAGATCCCCAAGGAACTTGTGAAGCCACACTGCTTCTTTCGAAGCATCACTAGCTGCCACATACTTGGCCTCCATTGTTGAATTTGAAGTGTAATCTTGCTTCGCACTTCTCCAACTGATGGCACCACCGCCCAGAGTAAACACAAACCTCGAAGTCGATTTCCTAGAATCCAGACAGGATTAAAAATTTGAGTCAGTATATCCTAGAGGAGTCAGGTCCTCACACGAATATACAAGCATATACCCTCGAGTCCTTCTTAGGTACTTGAAAATATGCTTTGCCGCAACCTAGTGGTTTGGTCCTGGATCCGCCTGAAATCGACTTACAATCCCAACTGCATAACTTATATCCGGTCGTGTGCAAAGCATGACATGCATGAGACTACCCACTGCCGAAGCATAAGGCACCTTCTTCATGTATTCTCTTTCTTCATAAGACTTTGGGGAGTCTTTCTTAGAAAGAGTAATTTTAGACCTAGATGATTGCCCACCTTTCTTGGAATCCTGCATTGCAAACCTCTTGAGAATTTTATCTATGTAGCCAGCCTATGACAAAATTATCATTTTGTTCTTCATATCCCGAAAGATCTAGATACTGAGAATAAAATTAGCCTCATCCAAGTCCTTCATGTCAAACTGCTTGGTCAACCATAATTTGACCGATGACAACGCCCCAACGTCATTGTCAATTAACAGAATGTCATCTACATAGAGTAGTAGAAAAACCACCTTCCCATCATTAATGTGTTTGTAAACATATGGTTCATCTACATTTTGTGAGAACCTATAAGTCTTGATCACCTGATCAAATCTTATGTTCCAAGAACGAGAAGCCTGCTTAAGTCCATAAATTGACTTTAGCAGCTTACAAACCTTACCCTCTTGACCCATGACCTTGAACCCGTCTGGTTGTTCCATATAAATGGACTCATCAAGATAGCCATTTAGAAAAGCCGTCTTGACATCCATATGCCAAATCTCGTAGTCGAGAGCGGCAGCTATGGATAAGAGAATCCGGATGGACTTAAGCATGGCTACAAGCGAAAAGGTTTCCTAATAATCGATTCCTTCCTTTTGCGTATAACCCTTAGCTACCAATCTAGCCTTAAAGGTTTCGACCTTTCCATCCACTCCTCTTTTCCTCTTGTAGATCCACTTACACCCTATGGGTTTTAGCCCTTTGGGAAGATCCACAAGCTCCCAGACATGATTAGTCTCCATAGACTTCATCTCTACGTTCATGGCTTCTGTCTAGAGTTTTGAATCAACATCCTCCATAGCTTCTGCGTAAGTATAAGGATCCCTGTCATGTTCATCCGGTTCAGCCAAGAAGACCTCCCCAAGACCTCCCCATTGAACATATACCTTTCAGGTTGACGCCCGATCCTCCCACTACACCGAAGCCCCTGTGATTGTTGTTCAAGTTTGTTTAGTTTTTCTACACTGATTAGAACGGTTTCATTCGGAACCTCCGGAGTGATCTGATCACTTCTTAACTCCTCAAGCATCACTTTGCTTCGAGGTTTAAAGTCGTCCATGTAACTCTCCTCAAGGAAAGTTGCATTAGCAGAAACCACGACTTTATTTTCCTTTGGGTTATAAAAATAACCCCCTTTAGTCCCTTTTGGATATCCTACAAACACGCAAACTTTCAAACGTGCTTCCAACTTATTCGGATCCTTAAACAAGACATGAGCCGGACATCCCCATATGCGAATATGATTTAAGGATGTCTTCCTTCTTGTCCACAACTCATGAAGAGTTTTAGGGACCGATTTTGAAGGCACATTGTTCAAAAGATAACATGCAGTTTGTAGTGCATATCCCCAAAAGGATAAAGGTAATGATGAATAACTCATCATGGACCTGACCATGTCCAACAAAGTCCTATTTCTTCTCTATGCTACACCATTCTACTGCAGAGTGCCCGGCGTAGTCAAATGGGATAAAATCTCATTCTCTAACAAGTGTCCTAAGAACTCATTAGAAAGGTATTCCCCACCTCGATCGGATCGAAGTGCCTTTATGGGTCTACCCAATTGCTTTTTCACTTCAGCCCGAGACTCCCTGAACTTGTCAAAAGTTTCACTTTTGTGGTGCATCAGGCACACATACCCATATCTTGAGTAATCATCAATAAAAGTGACGAAAGTACTCATACCCTCATCGTGCCTGGATGTTCATAAGTCCACAAACATCACTATGCACAAGTTCTAGAATCCCTTCGGCACTATTGCCTTTAGACCTGTATGGTCTTTTGGTCATTTTACTCTCCAAACAAGATTCACATTGAGGTATAGATTCCACCTTTAAGTGACTTAAGGTTCCATCCCTTACGAACCTTTAAATCCTATTCAGGTTAATATGACTAAGGCGCAAATGCCAAAGATAAGTCTTATTAGAGTGAGAAGTTTTAAGTCTTTTAGAGTTATTATCATTCATCTCAGTATTAAGCAATAAGTCCATCTTAGGTTTGATAAAATATAGATTATTTTGCATCCATTCAAAACAGATAAAAGATTTGTTTTTACGAATCACCACTTTTTCATTAAAAGATACCACGTAGGAGTTTTAAATAAACAAGATACAGAAATTAAATTCCTTTTAAATTTAGGAACATAAAAACAATCTTGCAAAAATAAATTCCTATATTTATCAAAGTAAAGATGGACATCTCCCACTGCTTCCGCTGAGACCAAGGATCCATCGCCCATCCGAAGCGTGAAGTCTTCATGTAGCAGACTTCTCGTTTCTTTGAACCCCTGCAGAGAAACACAAACATGATTAGTTGCACTGGAATCTATGACCCAAATGTCACTGGATTCCTCAACCAAACAAGTTTCTAAATACAGAAGATCACACCTATCTCCTTTGGAAAGGAAGTCCTTGCAATGCTTCTTTATATGCCCGACTTTACCACAGAAGAAGCATTTAAGCGTCTTTGGGTTCTTCTTCTTCTTCTTCTTCTTCTTCTTGCTCTTGGTGTTAGCAGGAACAGAATACTTCCCATTCTTGGCCCGTTACTTCTTTCCATTCCTAAAGTTAGAATTGGAACCAGAAGCAGCTACCATGTTGGCCTCACCACCCGCAGAAGACTCCCTAATCAGCAGTTCAAACTCCTGTAACTGTTTAATTAATTCTGTCAAGGTCATATCCCGTCTATTGCTCAAATTAAATGTAGCTCTAAACGGAATAAATTCCTTAGACAGAGTCTCAAAGACCATAGTCATCTGAGTTTCAGCATCGATGTCGGCTCCATTGGTTTGAGCCTCAACGAGGTAACCCATGACCAACATCATATGCTCCTTTATAGGTGTCCTTGGTCTCTGTCTACAGTTTAAGAGTTTCCGAAGCACCCCTTGCCGCTTTGTTATGGCCTGGCCTCCAAACGTATCCTCAAGATTATCCAAGATCTGCTTCGCAGTCTCATAATCCTGATGTTGAGCCTGCAGCACATTATTCATGCTGGCCATAACATAGCAGCAGGCTTGATCATTAGCATCTTTCCAGCGGTCATAAGCTTAGAATTGCTCATTAGATGAGTCTCCCGTAGGCTCAGGAGGACAAGGAGTTGTCAGTACATATTTCAGTTTCTCAAAGGACAGGACGATATCTAGGTTCCGTTTCCAATCATTATAATTCTCACCAGTTAACAGGTTTTTGTCAAGTATCGATGATAAAGCATTTTTAGACATTTTTAATCTACAATAAAGAATCATATACCAAATATATGCAAACATATCATAATAATTTAGTAAGATAACACAATCATGTAAAATCATACAAATGTGTTTATGTGTCAAAACCTTGAAAATATCACAACCTTACAACGATAATTCCCAACTCAGAATTTAACAAGCTCCTAGGGGAGTCATGCCAAATTCAATCAGGAACACGGATCCCCTCCTGATTAATATATGCCATCTAAGACCCGTATGATTTAGCATATATTAATAATCGTTTCTTTGGCCATTAATTTTATTAACAGAGCTCCTAGGGGAGGTTAATAATAAAATTAACGTGAGTGTATAACCATTATTTCAATATTTTATTCATGGTTTATAATCACCACCTAGGGGTGCACAACCATAAATCATGCTAAAATACCTTATCCTCTCAGAGATCCAATCTGGTACATGATAGAAATCCCTTCCTTGGGGTCGGGACCACCATGTTCTTCCTATGGACCAACGATGGAGGCCTTAGGTTCTCTCTTCGAAAACTTTCTCCCACTCAATCTTTTGAAATCAAGGTTTTATTTTAAAATTGTGCATGAACAATTTTAATATGAGCGGCACTTCCTATTCTATATGACATGTTATCAATATACATGGCAAATCATATTATAATGCAGACAAGCAAAGCAATCAAGCAAAGCTACAAGCAAAATAATAATTACCGTAATATTATAGTTCCACCCTAGAGAATAGAAAACTAAGATTACAAGAGAATAATCGAGACATATATCGATTCTTCATCCTTGAATCCTCAAGCTGTATCCTTCTTCACGTAATTCTTATCTTCAAGTCTTCAATCCCGTATGAATCAAATACTTCATATTTTCGGTCATATCCAAATTTAATGTTTCTCAGAATCATCTTAAAAATAAAATTCAAACTGCACTTCAAAAATTACACTTTTTCTAGAAATTTTCCAGCCCTCGGTCAGCAGGCCGATCTAGGTGATCGGCCTGTCGGTCATGCTTCATCGGCCTGTCGATCAAAAAGATCAGCTTGCCGACCCATGAAAGTTCGACATGCCGAACTGGAAGTTCAGCCTGCCGGCAGAGCCAGTCGATTTCTGCCCCACTGACGGCCTGCCGAACCACCCGTCCGGCCTGCCGATCTATGACCATCGGCTTACCGAACTGGAGGGTTCGACATGCCGACCGAGTAGAAATCTCCCATTCTAGAAAATACAATTTTAATGCAATTCATCAATTTTATTTTCAACAATTCAAAAACATAAAATTAGAGACTCAGGAAATACCTGGGTGCGCCATCATCCATCTTCAAGATCCGCTTTCTAGATCCGTCTTGTAGATCTGTCTTTTCTGAATAATTATTTGATTACAAAATTCTCACAAATTTAAAATTAAATAACAATTCTTAGACGGAGATGATAGTCCGCCATCTAAATACATGAAAAAAATAGATACATATTCTAACCTCTAAGGAACCATAACATGCATAAATTAATGAATTAATAAATAATTAAATAACAATTTAATCAACCATAATTAATTAATGAACATTCTCTACATAATCCATGACAACATATAATTATATAGAAACCTAGAGTGCTAACTCTATATAAAATTAAATTCAAGCATATGAGAGATTAAGATCACAAAATTTATACATATAACATGATCACAAACTCATAAATTTATGTAAAAACCTATGGCTCTGATACTAATTGTTGGAAAAACAATGTGAGGTGCACAGCGGGAATTTTAAAAATTTTAACATCAGAGTAATTTTCTAAAACACAAGTTTGTCATGCTATATGTATAAATTAAACAGATCTTACTAACCTTTGTGTATCGAAGAACCTTCACAACCTGTGAAGAGAAGTAACGTTCTAGAAGAGCCTCAACCAACTGGTCTTCCTTGCTATTCTCTATCCACGATCGGAGTGAGTGTGGACTCACACGTACAGCTCTTCCACCGGTGACTCTCCTTCCAACCAATCGAGAGAACCCAAAGCTAGTGTTTGCGATTTGTAAACAAAAGCTCTCAGGGAGTTTTCAGATGCTCACCAGAAGAGTATCACTCTTAATCTCTCAATTGATCTAAGTAACTCATGAGACTTACTCCCTTTATATAGCGATTGGTCCTGGGGTCAGTCCTTATCAGATTAGGTCTCAAAAACTCGAAACAGAATCAAGTTCGGATCAATATCTGATAAGATCCGCGTGAAAACGCGTAATCTTATCTCTCACTGATCGGCAGGCCGAACACGTAGATCAGTAGGCCGAACTGCCTCGTAAATATCTCCACGAATCTTTTATTTTTCACCCGAGATTCTATAGGATAAAGTCTAAGTTTTGATTCAAATAACCCAATAGAGAAGTTATCTGATCAAAACAAACGTTATCAAGATAATCTCTAAGAAAATAAATCAATTCACAATAATTCTACAAGTTTATCTTGATTTAATTTATCCAATTAAATCAACCGATAAACAGACAAGAATTATTTGATCCCAATCATTCAACAAGTTTATCTTAAATTAATTTTATTACAAAATTAATTCAACCAATAAACAGACATGAATTATTTGATTCTTTCAAATTTTAAACCACTCCGATAAATCCGACATAAGTCACCAATTATTGAAAAAGCACGCCGTATCGTTATAGGATTTTATGAGCTAGCAAAGGGGACCAAAATGGACCTATAAAGTTCAAGCTCACGATAATTATGAGACACAATATCCCATATATACATTTCACAATTATCAACTCCAACGCTACTCCACTAAAAGCTTGGAGCTGCACATTTGAACTTCATAGAATTATGAAGCCCGTATAACTAAGTCTCCATGGCATATCAAAGTGTATCGTATCCCCATATGATAATCCATAATCAGCTTAAGGACAAGTTCTGTCTTACCTTCCCGATTATTTTTGTCTTACGTTCCATTATCTATGAATAACAAGTCTACGCTATCAAGAGTCATGCCTCCAACGTACCGGCATGCATACCACTATTGAGATGTGGGAGTCACCCTTTGGTACATCAAAAGACACAAGTCGAGACAATGGGCCCACTATCCATCTCAGGATTAAGATACAATACAAATTATTGTCTAAAGTGAATCAATTTGCCGAGATAGAATTATTAATCCAAATTAATTCATTTTATGTCCCGATCCAACACATCGTCACCTATGACAACGTGCCAATGTTTCTATTCATGGAGTCCAATTCCGATGGTCAAGACAAACCATCGCCCTATAGGGATATAGACAACATAACAATCTTTGCATGAATAAAGTGCCCAACTTTATTCCCTCTATTGCGGATCATGTGTTTTAGACCATCCCCTTAAGAATCGTGTCTTCCGCATAATCCGTCCATCATATGCCCAATTCTTAAGGTTTAGAACGACAATCTCAGACTACTGTTTGCTTAACATACATTCGACAAATATAAACGTAAAGAGGACAAGATTTGGTATATATAAATGAATAAATTCTTTATTGATAAAAAATGTCTCCAAAAACGTATTACATTTTTACTCCTTAGGGCATACTTGTCTAATAGTCATAACTTTAACATAACTTGTGTACTTATATCAAATAGATTGCTATGACACTTTCTTTTTATCTTTGCTTTAACTTCTGTGAGTATATCATATGCTACATATCATATGCAAACATGTTGCAAATCATAACTTAAACTTTAAAACATAATGTATAACAAATGCAAACGTACTTTAAACATAATAATTGCAAATACATTACAAATTTTAACTTGAACTTTTAAAACATTATACATAATACATGCAAACATACTTAAAATATAACAGTCACAAATACATTACAAATCTTGACTTAAACTTTAAAACTTATTGCATAACAAATACAAACATAAAACATATTCAAAGCATTTGAAAAATTATTTTCTTTATGCTATAGGTGAGGTTCAAAACTTACCTAGATAATACTCTAGCGTTCCCATTCCATACTTTTTCCTTTTATTAGTCAGCTTCTGTGTCCTAATCCTTGCAAAGTGCTTGTCTTTTTTTTCATTACTTGAAACTTTTCAAAGTTTTCATGAAACTTCCTTGTTCTCTCCCCCACGTACATAATTTTGCTCCACAACATGACTTGCAAGCCTTATAATCAACAAAACTTTAGAGAAAACTTAGCTTGGGAGGAATTTTTTTTCTTTTTTTTTTCATGCTTTTGTATGAAAATAATGGAGACCAAGATTGGTCTCTTTTTGGGCACCCAAAACAGGAGCAAATTGGGTAGGGGGGAGGGGGGTGTAAGGTGGCCACTTTCCCACCTAAAAGGTGGCACCAAATGGGCCCCACAAAAACTTTTTTAACAGGCCAAATATACACTAACAGTATTTTTACTATAGTAAAAGTGTATGTCTTATACTGCCAGTATTCTTTTCTACACAATGTTTCATGGTCCACAAGCTTCCACATCATCCATCCAATGTAATTCCTATACTGCTTAGCTTTACACAGTCTAATTTCTATATTGCATTAGTTTATGTAGTATAATTTCTATACTGCTTTACTTTATACAGTGTAGTTTCTATACCGCTTAACTTTATCAATATAATTCTTATACTATATAATTTTATCAGTGTAATCTTTATATTGTATTATTCTCATAATATATGATTTCCATACTGTGTATTTCTTATGTTGTATTTCTGTTAGACATGTATGCCCTAAGGTGTAAAAATGTAATACGTTTTTGGAGACATTTTTATCAATAAAGAATTTATTCATTTATATATACCAAATCATGTCCTCTTTACGTTCATATTTGTTGAATGTATGATAAGCAAACAGTAGTCTGAGACTGTCAGTCTAAACCTTAAGAATTGGGCATATGATGGGCTGATTATGCGGAAGACACAATTCTTAAGGTGACGGTCTAAAACATATGATCCGCAATCGAGGGAATAAAGTTGGGCGCTTTATTCATGTAAAGATTGTTATGTTGTCTATATCCCTTTTGGGAGATGGTTTGTCTTGACCATCGGAGTTGGACTCCATGAATAGAAACATTGGCGCGTTGTCATAGGTGACGACGTGTTGGATCGAGACATAAAGTGAATTGATTTGGATTAATAACTCTGTCTTGGCAAATCGATTCACTTTAGACAGTCATTTGTATTGTATCTTAATCCTGAGATGAATAGTACACCTGTTGTCTCGACTTGTGTCTTTTGATGTACCAATGGGTGACTCCCACATCTCTATAGTGGTATGCATGCCGGTACGTTGGAGGCATGACTCTTGATAGCGTAGACTTGTTATTCATAGATATGGAATCCATAGCTCCTCTTTAGGAGTAATGATATCCTCTTATATGCGTTGTCCTGTAATTGGAAAACTGGAGCGCTCAACCATTTGGATACATAGGTGTTACCGAATGGTATACTATCTTTGGATGGTAAGTTTTCTAATGGTGAGACAATGGAACGTAAGATAAAAATAATCGGGAAGGTAAGACAAAACTTGTCCTTAAGCCGATTATGGATTATCATATGGGGATACGATGCACTATGATATGTCATGGAGACTTAGTTACACAAGCTTCAAAATTCTATAAAGTTCGAGAGTGCAGCTCCAAGCTTTTAGTGGAGTAGCGTTGGAGTTGATAATTGTGAAATGTATAACTGGGATTTTGGGTTTCATAATTATCATGAGCTTGGACTTTATAGGTCCATTTTGGTCCCCTTTGCTAGCTCACAAAATCCTGTAACGACACAGCGTGCTTTTCCAATAATTGGTGACTTATGTCAGATTTGTCAGATTGGTTTAAAATTTGTAAGAATCAAATAATTCATGTTTGTTTATCGATTGAATTAATTTTGTAAGAAATTAGTTCAAGATAAACTTGTTGAATTATTGCGATCAGATAATTCTTGTCTGTTTATCGGTTGTTTTAATTTTGGACAAGTTAGAACAAGATAAACTTGTAGAATTATTATGAATTGATTTATTTTCTTAGAGATTATCTTGATAAAGTTTGTTTTGATCAGATAGCTTCTCTATTGGGTTATTTGAATCAAAACTGAGACTTTATCCTTTAAAATCTCGGATGAAAAATAAAAGATTCACGGAGATTTTTTCTCGGGAGTTCGGCCTGCCAAATGACGTGTTCGGCCTGCCGAACTGGCCTGTTCGGCATGCCGATCAGAATGTTCGGCCTGTCGATCAGCAGAGATAAGATTACACGTTTTTACATCGGATCTTATCAGATATTGATCCGAACTTGATTCTGTTTCAAGTTTTTGAGACCTAATCTGATATGGACTGACCCCAGGACCAATAGGTATAAAAAGGGAGTGAGTCTCATGATTTACTCAGATCAATTTGAGAGATTAAGAGTGATACTCTTCTAGTGAGCATCTAAAAAACTCCATGAGAGCTTTTGTTCACAAATCACGAGCACTAGCTTTGGGTTCTCTCTATTGGTTGGAAGGAGAATCACCGGTAGAAGAGCTGTACGTGTGAGCCCACACTCACTCCGGTTGTGGATAGAGAATAGCAAAGAAGACCAGTTGGTTGAGGCTCTTCTGGAACGTTACTTCTCTACACAGGTTGCGGAGGTTCTTCGGCACACTGAGGTTAGTAAGATCTGTTTAATCTATACATATAACATGTCAAACTTGTGTTTTGGAAATTGCTCTGATGAAAAATTTTTAAAATTTCGCTGCGCACTTTGTTTCCAACAATTGGTATTAGAGCCGAGGGTTTTACATAAATTTGCAAGTTTGTGATCATGTTATATGCATAAATTTTGTGATCTTAATCTCTCCTATGCTTGAATTGAATTTTATAGAGAGATGGCACTCTAGGTTTCTATATAATATATATGTTGTCATGGACTATGTGGTGAATGTTTATTAATTAATTATGGTTGATTAAATCGTTGTTTAATTATTTATTAATTAATTAATACCGGTTATGGTTCCTTAGAGGTTAGAATGTGTATCTAGGTTTTTCATGTAATTAGATGGCGGACTATCATCTCCGTCTAGGAATTGTTACTTAATTTTTAATTTGTAAGAATTTTGTAATTAAATAATTGTTCGGAGAAGACGGATCTTAAAAATTGATGATGGCGCCTCCAGGTATTTCCTGAGTCTCTAATTTTATGTTTTTGAATTGTTGAAAATAAAATTGATGAATTGCATTAAAATTGTATTTTCTGGATTGAGGGTTTTCTGCTCGGTCGGCATGCCGGACCTCACAGTTCGGCAGGCCGAAGGTCACGGATCGGCAGGCCGACAGTGGGGTAGAAATTTTGGTGCTCTGCCGGTAGGCCGAACCTTCATGTTCGGCAGGCCGAACCTTCATAATCGGCAGGCCAATCACCCAGACCGGCCTGTCGACCGAGAGCTGCCAGGTGTCCAGAAAAGGTACAATTTTTCCGGTGCAGTTTTAATTTTATTTTTGGGACGATTCTAAGAAACATTAAATTTGGATATGACCGGAAATATGAAGTATTCGATTCATACGGGATTGAAGACTTGAAGATGGATATTACATAAAGAAGGATACAGCTTGAGGATTCAAGGATGAAGAATTGAAAAATGTCTCGATTATTCTCTTTTAATCTTATTTTTCTATTCTCTAGGGTGGAACCATAATATTGAGGTTATTATTATTTTGCTTGTAGCTTTGCTTGATTGCTTTGTTTGTCTGCATTATAATATGATTTACCATGTATATTGATAACATGTCATATAGAATAGGGAGTGCCGCTCGTATTAAAATTGTTCATGCATAATTTTAAAATAAAACCTTGACTTCAAAAGATTGAGTGGGAGAAAGTTTTCGAAGAGAGAACCTAAGGCCTCCATCGTTGGTCCATAGGAAGAACATGGTGGTCCCGACCCCTAGGAAGGGATTTTTATCATGTACCAGATTGGATCTCTGAAAGGATAAGGTATTTTAGTATGATTTATGGTTGCACACCCCTAGGTGGTGATTATAAATCATAGATAAAATATTGAAACGGTAGTTATACACTCACGTTGATTTTATTGTTAACCTCCCCTAGGAGCTCTGTTAATAAAATTAATGGCCAAAGAAACGATTATTAGTATATACTGGATCATATGGGTCCTGGATGGCATATATTAATCAGGAGGGGATCTGTGTTCCTGATTGAATTTGGCATGACTCCCCTAGGAGCTTGTTAAATTCTGAGTTGGGAATTATCGTTGTAAGGTTGTGATATTTTCAAGGTTTTGACACATAAACACATTTGTATGATTTTACATGATTGTGTTATCTTACTAAATTATTATATATGTTTGCTTATGTTTGGTATATGATTCTTTATTGTAGATTGAAAATGTCTAAAAATGCTTTATCATCGATACTTGACAAAAACCAATTAATCGGTGAGAACTATAACGATTGGAAACAGAACCTAGACATCGTCCTTTCCTTTGAGAAACTGAAATATGTACTGACAACTCCTTGTCCTCCCGAGCCTACGGGAGACTCAAGTAATGAGCAATTCCAAGCGTACGACCGCTGGAAAGATGCTAATGATCAGGCCCGCTGCTATGTTATGGCTAGCATGAACAACGTGCTGCAGGCTCAACATCAAGATTATGAGACTGCAAAGCAGATCTTGGATAATCTTGAGGATATGTTCGGAGGCCAGGCCATAACAAAGCGGCAAGGGGCGCTTCGGAAACTCTTAAACTGTAGACAGAGACAGGGGACATCTGTAAAGGAGCACATGATGTTGGTCATGGGTTACCTCGCTGAGGCTCAAACCAATGGAGCCGACATCGATGCTGAAACTCAGATGACTATGGTCTTTAAGACTCTGTCTAAGGAATTTATTCCATTTAGAGCTACTTTTAATTTAAGCAATAAACGGGATATGACCTTGACAGAACTGATGAAACAGTTACAGGAGTTTGAACTGCTGATCAGGGAGTCTCCTGCTGGTGGAGAGGCCAATGTGGTAGCTGCTTCTGGTTCCAATCCTAACTTTGGGAATGGAAAGAAGCAACGGGCCAAGAACGGGAAGTCTTCTATTCCTGCTGCTACCAAGAGCAAGAAGAAGAAGAAGAAGAACCCAAAGAAGCTTAAGTGCTTCTTCTGTGGAAAGGTCGGGCATATAAAGAAGCATTGCAAGGACTTCCTTTCCAAGGGAGGTAGGTGTGATCTTCTATATTTAGAAACTTGTTTGGTTGAGGAATCCAGTGACATATGGGTCATAGATTCTGGTGCAACTAATCATGTTTGTGTTTCTCTGCAGGGATTCAAAGAAATGAGAAGTCTACTTTGTGAAGACTTAACGCTTCGGATGGGCGATGGATCCTTGGTCTCAGCGGAAGCAGTAGGAGATGTCCATCTTTATTTTGATAATTATAGGAATTTAATTTTGTAAGATTGTTTTTATGTTCCTAAATTTAAAAGGAATTTAATTTCTGTATCTTCTTTATTTAAAGACTCCTACGTGATATCTTTTAATGAAAAAGTGGTGATTCGTAAAAACAAATCTTTTATCTGTTCTGGATGGATGCAAAATAATCTATATTTTATCAAACCTAAGATGGACTTATTGCTTAATGCTGAGATAAATGATAATAACTCAAAAAGACTTAAAACTTCTCACTCTAATAAGACTTACCTTTGGCATTTGCGCCTTGGTCATATTAACCTAAATAGGATTCAAAGGTTGGTAAGGGATGGACCTTTAAGTCACTTAAAGGTGGAATCTATACCTCAATGTGAATCTTGTTTGGAGGGTAAAATGACCAAAAGACCATACAGGTCTAAGGGCAATAGGGCCGAAGGGGTTCAAGAACTTGTGCATAGTGATGTTTGCAGACCGATGAACATCTAGGCATGAGGAGGGTATGAGTACTTCGTCACTTTTGTACCTAATGCACCACAAAAGCGAAACTTATGATAAGTTCAGGGAGTTTCGGGCTGAAGTGGAAAAGCAATTGGGTAGGCCCATAAAGGCACTTTGATCTTATCGAGGTGGGGAATACCTTTCTGATGAGTTCTTGGGACACTTGTTAGAGAATGGGATTTTATCCCATTTGACTGCACTGGGCACTCCGCAGCAGAATGGCGTAGCAGAGAGAAGGAACATGACTTTGTTGGACATGATTAGGTCCATGATGAGTTATTCATCATTGCCTTTATCTTTTTGGGGATATGCACTACAAACCGCATGTTATCTTTTGAACAATGTGCCTTAAAAATCGGTCCCTAAAACTCCTCATGAGTTGTGGACAAGATGAAAGACATCCTTAAACCATATTCGCATATGGGGATGTCCGGCTCATGTCCTGTTTAAGGATCCGAATAAGTTGGAAGCACGTTCAGAAGTTTGTGTATTTGTAGGATATCCAAAAGAGACTAAAGGGGGTTATTTTTATAACCCAAAGGAAAATAAAGTCGTGGTTTCAACTAATGCAACTTTCCTTGAGGAGAGTTACATGGACGACTTTAAACCTCGAAGCAAAGTGGTGCTTGAGGAGTTAAGGAGTGATCCGTTCACTCCGAAGGTTCCGAACGAAACCATTCCGATCGGTGTAGAAAAACCAAACAAACCTGAACAACAACCTCAGGGGCTTTGGCGTAGTGGGAGGATCGGGCATCAACCTGAAAGGTATATGTTCAATGGGGAGGTCTTCTTGGCTGAACTGGATGAACATGACAGGGATCCTTATACTTACGTAGAAGCTATAGAGGATGTTGATTCAAGACTCTGGACAGAGGCCATGAACATTGAGATGAAGTCTATGGAGACTAATCGGGTCTGGGAGCTTGTGGATCTTCCCGATGGGGTAAAACCTATAGGGTGTAAGTGGATCTATAAGAGGAAAAGAGGAGTGGATGGAAAGGTCGAAACCTTTAAGGCTAGACTGGTAGCTAAGGGTTATACGCAAAAGGAAGGAATCGATTATGAGGAAACCTTTTCGCCTGTAGCCATGCTTAAGTCCATCCAGATTCTCTTGTCCATAGCTGCCGCTCTCGACTACGAGATTTGGCAGATGGATGTCAAGACGGCTTTTCTGAATGGTTATCTTGATAAGTCCATTTATATGGAACAACCAGACGGGTTCAAGGTCACGGGTCAAGAGGGGAAGGTTTGTAAGCTGCTAAAGTCAATTTATGGACTTAAGCAGGCATCCCGTTCTTGGAACATAAGATTTGATCAAGTGATTAAGACTTATGGGTTCTCACAAAATGTGGATGAACCATGTGTTTACAAACACATAAAGGATGGGAATGTGGTTTTTCTACTGCTCTATGTAGATGACATTCTGCTAATTGGCAATGACGTTGGGGCGTTGTCATCGGTCAAATTATGGTTGACCAAGCAGTTTGACATGAAGGACTTAGGTGAGGCTAATTTTGTTCTCGGTATCCAGATCTTTCTGGATAGGAAGAACAAAATGATAGCTTTGTCTCAGGCCGACTACATAGATAAAATTCTCAGGAGGTTTGCAATGCAGGATTCCAAGAAAGGTGGGCAACCATCTAGGTCTGGAATTACTCTTTCTAAGAAAGACTCTCCAAAGTCTTATGAAGAAAGAGAATACATGAAGAAGGTGCCTTATGGTTCGGCAGTGGGTAGTCTCATGTATGCCATGCTTTGCACACGACCGGATATTAGCTATGCAGTCGGGATTGTAAGTCGATTTTAGGCGGATCTAGGACCGAACCATTGGGTTGCGGTAAAGCATATTTTCAAGTACCTGAGAAGGACTCGAGGGTATATGCTTGTGTATTCGGGTGATGATTTAACTCCTCTAGGATACACTGATTCAGATTTTCAATCCTGTCTGGATTCTAGGAAATCGACTTCGGGGTTTGTGTTTACTCTGGGTGGCGGTGCCATCAGTTGGAGAAGTGCGAAGCAAGATTGCACTTTGGATTCAACGATGGAGGCCGAATATGTGGCAGCTAGTGATGCTTCGAAAGAAGCAGTGTGGCTCCGCAAGTTCCTTGGAGATCTTGAGGTAGTTCCTGGTATGGATAAAGCGGTATCACTGTACTGTGATAACAGTGCGGCGATAGCTAATGCTAAGGAACCAAGATTTCACAAGAAGAGTAAGCATATTGATCGGAAGTGTTGAGGGTAGCTCGGCACTCCCACCGAGGACATTAACTTTGGTGGTCGGCAAATAAGTTCGGCATAAATGGCTACCGCCCGACCCAACGAATTATGCTTCTTCCCGGGGAGCCTTCCACTGATCTGAGGGCATGCCCCCAAGAAGGCTGCCACCTCGGGGGATGAACTGTAGCTCGGGCCGGGCCACGCTATTCATCATAACACGTCACTACCCATCCTTGTTGGCCAACACCAGGCAGGCGTGCTGCCGTCCGATAGAGTCCAATCCATTGGACTATGGACACGACACTTGTCACCTATTGCTTGATACACTTTGATGTGACACCTGGGTAATGGGCAAAACCCATCTTGCACCCGATCCAGTTGGTGGCCTATAAATAGGATGCATTTATGACGTTTTAGAGAGAGAAACCTCTTCACATTTGATCAGCTGCCGACCTCTGCCGAACAGTTCTTGCCTTGAGCATCAGAGAGCCCTTGTATATTGACTAACCCCATTTCTCCGAATCATCCCTCTTGCAGGTACTCAGTTCCGACCAGGGGCAAGCTTAGAGGAGGTCAAATGTGTACAGTCACACCTGGGTGTTGATCCGACGCCGGACGGCGGCAAGCATCAACATTTTGGCGCTAGAAGGAGGGCCGACGCGCCCCAATCCAAAGTTATTCTACCTCGGATTTCTGAAATGACGACACGAGGTAACGTAAGAGATAGTACCGCCCGACATCAGGAGTCGGGCGACGTCAGGCATAAGCAACCAGCCACAGAACGGCCCAGCAGCCGTCCTCGGACCGCCAGATCTCGGTCCGCCGGGCAAGGAAGCGCGGCAAGAGCTGAGTCGATGCAGGTCCGAGCTGCACATGACCCCATCCAGGAGCTCACAGATGCAGTTTGGATTTTAACTCGGCAGCTCGCGCAAGCCCGACAACAAGCTGCGCCAGAACCGCCACCCCCTGCCCAGGTTGACCGGGCAGAGGGTCGGCGTGAACAGAGCGCCACCAACTGGGAGGACCGATCAGAGCAGCCCCCGGGATCCACCAGAGCGCCCCTGCTCGATAACAGACTGGTTCATGAACGCCAGATGGGACGTCAACCACCCCGCGTCCCTTCATCACAAGGTTCCAGGGCCTCGGTATTTGATCGGCTAGGGTACCGAGGGATTAACAGAAATCGCCAAGGTGAAGTCGAAGGCCGTGCTGAGGGCGGAGTACCTTATCGCGTCGAACTGCCCGAAGATACGAATAGTCGCCAATTTCGGGTACTGCAGCGACAGATCGATGAGATCCGTAATTGCAGGTTTGGTATGGATGAGATTGGGGCGCAGGGTCTGCCATTCCTGGATCACATAATGCGGGCACCCATGCCGCCGAAGTTCAAGGTCCCACAGATTAAGCCTTACGATGGGGCCACAGACGCGGATGAGCATGCCGAGCTCTTTCGCGGGCACATGCTGTTGCAAAATGCCAGTGACGCTGCGATGTGCAAAGCCTTCTCCCTCACCCTTACAGGCCCTGCTCGGCAGTGGTTCCGACGGCTCAAACCAGGGTCGATTTCTTCTTTTGGGCACTTAACCGACGCCTTCTCCGCTGCATTCTCTACAACCAGGACGCGGAGGAAAGAAATAACCTCCCTGTATGCTGTCAAGCAGGGAGACGACAGTGTCAGGGATTACGTCAACCGATTCACCCAGGCCGCTCTTGAGGTCAAGCATGTCGAAGATGAAACCCTCAAGCATATTTTTGTAGGGGGACTCCTTGACGAGAAGCTGACCTGGTCCCTGGCCTTTGAGCAGCCAAACACGTTTTCACAAATGCTCGGCTACGCTCAAAGACATGCAGACGCTGCCGAGTATATGAAAAGCCGCCGGGAGGAAGCTGGCCCGAGCGGGGCAAAAAAGGAAAGGAAGCAGAAAAAAGGCCCGGAGCAGGGTAGTGCCGAGCATGCCAAGAAGCAAAAGAAGGAGAAATCTGACAAGCCGAAGGGGCCGACCGGCAAGTTCCAAAACTACACACCTCTGGTGGCAACCATTGATGCGGTGCTCGCTCAGGTCGACGACAAGAATCTGCTGACACCGCCGCCCAAGCTTCGAGGCTTTAGGGCGAAGCGTGACCAGTCAAAGTTTTGCAAATTCCATCAGGATGTGGGTCATACGACCCGAGAATGCATCCAACTTAAGGACCAAATAGAAAGGCTGGTCCGAGAAGGTTTACTGCAGGAGTTTGTGGATAAAGCCATAAACCTGAGGGCGACCTCTGGAAGAAACGACTCGTCGGGCCGAGACGTGCAGGGCCGGCCCAGAACCGATAGTGTGAACGCCCCGGAACCCCCGAATATCGTACACACGATACTCGACGGGCCTGTAGCCGGGGACACATCGAGTGGGCGGCGAGCCTACTTCCAGAAGCCCGGCGCATCGAACGGGGTGATTTCATGAATGTCTCCGAGCACATCAATAAGATATGCCGCCAAGAAGACATCCCCATCACCTTCACTGAGGAGGAAGCAGACCGGCTGCTGCATCCCCACAACGATGCCTTGGTTTGCGAACTGCCTATCGCCAACAACGTTGTACGGCGTGTTTTAATTGACAATGACAGTTCAGCAGACATCCTCTTTAAGCAGGCGTTTGATAGACTGAAGATTAGCAACGCGCCTTTAACCTCAGTTCAGACCCCACTTTTTGGCTTCGCGGGTGAGTGTGTCCGAGCAATCGGGAAGGTTAGTCTCCCGGTAACTTTTGGAGAAGAAGTTGCCAAGGGTCACTCGGGTGGTCGACTTTTTGGTCGTCGACAAACCTTCTTAGTATAACATAATCATCGGCCGACCGACACTGAACGGACTAAAAGCCGTGGTCTCGACGTATCACCTGGCGATGAAGTTTCCAACCGATGGTGGCGTTGGAGTAATCCGCTCGTCCCAGGCGAATTCCCGGGCTTGCTATGCGAACGCAGTCCGGGCAGCCTCAGTCCAGCAACAGGGAATTCTGGCCGTGCACACAATCGACGAGATCGACCTTCCAACCGATCCGATGCCGAAGATGCTCGCGGACCTAGACCCCAGGTTTCCGGAGGAGGAAGTAAGGGGCACCCCGGTCGAAGACTTAGTGCCGTTCTCCCTGGACCCCGAAAGGCCAGAACGCACAGTCCAACTCGGGACTCAGCTACAACCTGAGATCCGGGCCGACTTGGAATCCCTTCTTTCCGAGTACCGCGATGTTTTTGCATGGTCTCATGAAGACATGCCCGGCGTAGATCCGAGCATCATCAGCCATCGGCTTAACGTCCAACCTGGTCACAGGCCGGTGATACAAAGACGAAGAGCCTTCAACCCGGAGAGATATGCCGCGATAAATGATGAAGTCCAGAAACTATTGAAGGCTGGGTTCATCAAGGAGGTCAAATATCCAGAATGGTTGGCAAATGTTGTCCTCGTCAAAAAAGTGAATGGAAAGTGGCGGGTCTGCATCGATTATACCGACCTTAACAAGACCTGCCCCAAGGATTGCTTCCCGCTTCCTCGGATAGACCAGCTCGTTGATGCCACAGCCGGACACGAGCTCTTGAGCTTTATGGACGCGTATTTCGGTTATAATCAGATAAGAATGGCCGAAGAGGACCAAATTAAAACCTCATTCGTTACCGACCAGGGTTTGTATTGTTACGTTGTGATGCCATTTGGTCTCAAGAACGCCGGAGCTACCTATCAACGACTCGTCAACAAAATGCTCGCTCGGCTGATCGGGAAAACTATGGAGGTCTACGTGGACGACATGTTAGTAAAATCTGTCCAAGCGATGGACCACATAGCCGACCTCCGAGCTAGCTTTGACATCCTCCGGGAGTATGGGATGAAACTCAACCCGACAAAATGCGCTTTTGGCGTCAGCTCTGGCAAATTCCTCGAATTTTTGGTTAACCGACGAGAAATCGAGGTGAACCCGGCAAAAGCCCAGGCAATCATAGACATGCATTCTCCTCGGACAGTAAAAGACATGCAAAGGCTTACTGGCATGGTAGCCGCCTTATCAAGATTTGTCTCCCGGGCTACCGACAAGTGCCATCCTTTTTTCAAGGCGCTTAAGGGGAGGTTTGAGTGGAGCAGGGAGTGTGAAGATGCATTCCAAGGCCTAAAAACCTACCTAGCCACACCCCCGCTCCTGTCCAAACCTTCGCCCGGTGAGATTTTAACCACGTATTTAGCCGTCTCGGAGAAGGCTGTTAGCTCGGTGTTGATCCGAGATGAAGATGGAATTCAGAGACCCGTCTACTACACCAGCCACGCGTTCCAAGGTGCCGAGGAGCGCTATTCATCATTGGAAAAGCTGGCATTCGCTCTAATAACATCAGTTAGGAAACTTCGGCCGTATTACCAAGGCCATACTGTTAAGATGCCGACCAAGTTCCCTCTCCGGCAAGTTCTACAGAGTCCAGAAATATCAGGTCGGATGGCCAAGTGGTCGGTTGAGTTGGGCCAGTATGATATACATTTTGTGCCGAGAACGGCAATAAAGGCTCAAGTCCTGGCGGACTTCCTTGCCGAATTTACAGAAGCCGGAAAGTTTACTCCCCTAGTTGAGAAATCACCCATGGAGCAACCAGATACACCTAGCCGTAGTGAACAAGGCCTCTTCTTGGAGCCGAATTGGAAACTACACGTCGATGGCTCGACCTGCGTCGATGGGTCGGGGGCAGGCTTGATTTTAACAAGCCCTAACGGATATAAGGTCATTTATGCCCTCCGCTTCGACTTCAAGACCTCAAATAACGAAGCGGAATACGAAGCCTTGCTGGCCGGTCTACGAATTGCCCGGGACCTCGAAGTTGATCGGCCGACCATCTATAGTGACTCAATGCTGGTGGTGCAGCAAGTCACGGGACGATTCCAGGCCCGAGCAGAATCAATGACGGCATATTTAAAAGAAGCGAAACGGTTGCTTGGACAATTCAAGTCCTACACTTTTGAGCAAATCCCCCGATCCGAGAACGCGGAAGCTGATGCCCTCGCTCGACTAGCCTCCGGGATAGGCGGAGTGGACCCGATCTCCGTCCCTATTGAAAGACTCTTCGAACCAAGTGTCAGTTAAGAGGTCATGAGCCTGGAAGCTGAACGAAAATGCTCATGGATGGACCCGATAATCCGGTACCTAACCCTATCTGAATTACCCGATAACAGGGAAGAAGCACGGCGGATACGTAACAGCTCAGCCCGGTATTCAATGATCGGGGAAAAGCTGTACCGGCGCGGCTACTCAACGCCATGCCTGAGATGCTAGGATCCCCAGGAGGCAGAGTACTTAATGAAAGAGATTCATGAGGGCCTGTGTGGCAATCACTCCGGTGGATGCTCCTTGGCCCAGAAATGCCTACGGCAAGGTTACTACTGGCCTAGTATGCAGCAAGACTGCGTGAGCTTTGCACGAAAATGCCTCAAATGCCAGCAATTTGCTCGAATGCTAGGTTCGCACGCCAGCCTTTAAACCCGGTGACTTCAGCATGGCCATTTGCAAAATGGGCCATCGACTTGATCGGACCACTCCCTCCGGCCGGTTCGCAATTCAGATATTGTGTCGTCGCCATCGACTATCTGACAAAATGGATCGAAGTCGAGCCTTGCACCAGCATGACTGAAGCTAAGTGCACCAACTTCGTATGAAAAAGTATCGTATGTCGGTTCGGGATCCCGCACACTATCGTGACCGACAACGCTAAGCAATTTGACTCCTCGGGTTTACGGCATTTGTGTGAGAAGCTCGGCATTAAGAAAGTCTTCTCTTCTCTGAGCTATCCACAGAGTAACGGCCAAGTGGAGGCCGTAAACAAGACAATTAAAGACAATCTGAAGAAGAAGCTCGAAAGGCTCAAGGGTGCGTGGATCGACGAGCTGCCCCAAGTGCTCTGGGCATACCGAACAACCGCGCGAGCTGCAACTGGCGAGACACCGTTCTCCCTGGTCTATGGGGCAGAGGCCGTCATCCCAGCCGAGGTTGGATTGCCGACCTTAAGGGTTAAGCAATACGAAGAGGAACTTAATGAAAGGTTCATGATGACCGAGCTCGACCTACTTGAAGAAAAAAGGAGCCGAGCATCCATCCGTAACGCAGCCCGGAATCAGGTTGTAGCCCGGTATTACAACAAACGGGTTCAGCCGAGGAGCTTTAAGGTTGGTGACTTAGTAATGAAGAAAGTCACGGTTCAGCAACCCGGTCTCGGGTCCTTTGGTCCGAAGTGGGAAGGACCTTTTAAAGTCGAAGGTGTCGTGCGATCAGGCACCTACAGGCTAGTCGATCTGGAGGGGAATCAGCTTGGGCATCCTTGGAATGCCGAGCTGTTAAAAAGATTCTATTCCTGAACAAGAACAGGAAATCAGAGCCAGATTCCTTTTTTGATCTCTGGCCACAATTCTTTTGTAACTAGACCTGCTGAGCAGGACTGGAAAAGTCAATGTAAATATTACCTTCGTGGAACACAACTTCCCTAATCTCATTCCGCCTGAGCAATGTTTTTAAGGGAAGTGTCAGGCCAAGACGCCGGAACCCCAGCTCGGAAGACAGGATGTTGACTCCCAGCCAATGGCGTCATCCTCGTCAAACTGGACAGGGGGGCTAGTCAATATACGTATCATGTCTGTCATGCAGACACCCTTAAGTTGCTCGGCACATTATGTGCCCGATCAGTCCTATACTTGTAAAGTTTCTTCGAAACTTCCACAAGTCTATGGGGGGCGACAGGGTAAGGGTAGCTGTACGCCGTTTACATCCTGCCCGACCGAGACCAGAAACCTAAACTTGCTTGGATAACTAAGCAGAAGTGGATAACTACTCGGAACGACCAGAAACTGAAGTCTTCGGATCAACTGAGGACAGAGGTACTGGAATTAACCGAAAACAATCGCACCATTCACCTCTGCTCGGTCAATTGTCCCCCAGCCTGGGAATCTACCCGAGAAGTATCTAACCTTAAATGTTACGTGGGATGTAAAAAAAAACTACTACACGTAATCTAAAGTGGATACAAAACGGGAAAATATAAATTGTTTAAATTTCTTTATTAAGGAGGTACAAGAAAGTCGGTCACCTCCTAAGCCCAATCACAAAAAGCGAGAAACAGAGGATCAATCGGCCCGAGTCTCATCACCAGCTTGAGTCTCGTCCCCGGCCGCGTTGTCGTCTTGACCGCCCTCGGCAGCTTGCACATCCCCGCCGTCGTCACCGTCTACAACGACGACCTCCTCAACATCCCGTTGTTGCTCGGCCTCACCCTGGTCCGGCTCGGCAATAACCGACCAGTCGAATGCGGCGGCCTCGGGATGCTTCTCTATCAGATGGTCGCGGAGATCCACCATTCCATCGAAGTAGAGATCGGTGTACTCGGGGGAGGTCTTGAACTCCTCGACCGCAGCGGCTAGCTGATCCGGAAGCCCGGCCACGAATCGGTGATGCTCGGCTTGTAGAGTTGCCAGTCGTTCCTCTAGCTGAGCGGCTTTCTCCTCCTGCCGAGCGGCTATCTCCTCCTGCCGAGCAGCCTTATCCTCTGCCTCCTTTAGCCGCCTCAACATGTCCTCGGCCTCGGACTTCGCCTTCTGAGCCTCCTTCTTGGCCCGACCTAATTCATCCTTCGTGTCTTTGAGCTCTCTGTCGGAGTCCAACTTCAGGAGGAGGGTCTTCTTGTGCCTTTCTTGCTCCTTGTGGATCTCCCTCACCCCGATGGAGTGCGCCATGTGCACAACAGTGCTCAGCTGTGAAAAGTACCAAGGGATAAGTTCTCGGCAACATTATAGGAAGTCCCTGCAACCATTAGTCGACTCGGATACTTACTGAGGCTGCCGATCGGAGTGCCAGGTTACACAAATCGGGGAAGTCCTCACCCCGAATCTCCATAAAGAAGTCATTCGAGGGAGCCACGTCCCCGATGCGTTCAAGGAGCATCCCGCGGTAGTTCGGGTGCCTTCTTTGTTGGTTCTCGAAAGAACCTCTGGATGCCTCGTCTACTCGGCCGGTCTCTGAGGAGGTCCTTATTGGCAGTGGCGGTGGAGCTTGGACTGATGTGGAGGTCTGCCCGGTACGTGTCGGGGGCTCGGGTGCTGGCGTCCTCTTACGCTTCTTGCTGGCCTCGGCGGCCTTGCCCTTGCCCTTCCTCTGTGTTGTCATCTGGGCAAGCCTACCAGAGCGGGAGCTCGGTGCGGTCATTTCTGTACAAAGAAAATCCAAGTTAAGCAAAGAACGAAATAAAAGAGGACAGCGACTATAAATAAAATTCTGGGCTGACCTCCGATCCGGAGTTGGCCCGACGGATACGGGAGCCTGATCACGCCCTCGAGGTTCTCGTCGGCTACAGGTGGCCCCGCACCGAGGGAGCCACTGGACGAGTCCTCGGTACTGGACAATGAAGGCTCCCTCGTCGGCCACCCGGACCGGGAAGTGCTTGGCCCTGGAAGATCCGCATCATCCATATGGGCAACAGTAACCTGCCCGGTTTCTCAGGCAGAACGCCTAGCTCGGGGAAAACTGCTAGATTCCCCGAACCAACCGTATCTGGACAGGGTGTCCTTTCTCAGAAGAAAGGACTGTTGTCTGGACGACTCGGGCTTTTCGAACAGCTCGTCCACGGCCTCTATTACATGGCTCGGTGCCCAAGGGCGCTTAATCCAGACGTGCCCCAGCTCGAATGACCCCGGCACTTGTTCATCCTCGGGGACAACTTCACCGGCTCGGGCTAAAAAGTTCCCCCCGACGTAAAACCATTCGTACTTCCACAGCTTGTCCGAGTCGGGGTTGCCCAGAATAAAGTCCTTTCTGAAGCCGGTGAAGTAGTACCAACCGGACTGCCGAGGAAGCTTCTTCATCTTGAATACTTGCTTGAAGGCCTCCAGCGGCATCTCAGTACTCCGGTGGTACTTCCACAAAATATACATCCCGATCAGCGACCTGTAGCTGTTCGGGTTTAATTGTGCCGGGCACACATTAAAGTCATTAAGCGCCCGGCGAAGGAAACGGTGCAGTGGCAGACGCAGCCCGGCCTTGAAGAACTCGGCGTAAAGTGTGATAAACCCCTCCGGTGCCTCTAAAGGTGAATCCCCCTCGCCGGGAACGACGAGATCCACATCGGCCGGAATACCATATTCGGCGCGCAGTGTCCCTAACCGCGACTCTGTAATCGCGCTCGTATATCCTGCCGCTGAGGTTTGCCCAGGACGGCTTATCCGATATGCTGTGACGCCCCGTACGCGGGTGGCCTGGACCTCCTGCTCCATCTCCGGCTGTTCTGCCCCTGCCTCCTCGGCCGCATGCTCCTCATCGGAGGCATCAACCATAATCACGCCTGCAACTTAGACGGGGGCCTCGGCATTCTGACCAGAGGTGCTCGGAGCGTCCTCCTGGGTTTGAAACTCGGTCCTCTCCCTTGGAAAAATTTGGGAATGGCCCGCTGTTGCCGCCCCAGTGTAAGGGTCTTGCTCCCTGGACGGCCTGATAAGTTTATGTCCGCCTAGCAAATCTAAAAATTCTTGCTCGGGCACGGTCTGGGAATCGACCCTTAGGATCTTCTCCAGCCGCCTGGCCCCTTCCCGTCTATGGGACGCCACCTCGGCGTCAGATTGAGTCGAAGAAGAGCTACTGCTCTCCCCGCTGCTTTCCGACCATGAAGCCTCTACGTTTTGCGAGTCGGACAAATCACTCATTTTTCACTCAGGAATTACCTGCTCGGGTTCTTGGTTGCTCGGTTGATATAATCCTCGGCTAGTACTTGAGCTCGGCAGCTAAAATTTCTCGTGCGTAAATTTTTGAAAATGAAGTGCAAATTGCAGAGGGGAGGGGCCCTATTTATAGCCACTTTAAGCGGGAAGTTCGAGCGCGAAAACCCAAAAGGCGCAATTAATACGCCTGACAGCCACACAGACGGCTGCGACGCGACACGCGTCCCCCGTCTGATCCGCGCGTCTTTTCACCTCACCCCGCTTCTAAGTGTCGCTTAGTCTTCTTCCTTTGAGCCGACATCACCCACTCGGCATAGTCCACCTGGTCGAACACCGACCAGGTGCACTGGGGGGCTAATGTTGAGGGTAGCTCGGCACTCCCACCGAGGACATTAACTTTGGTGGTCGGCAAATAAGTTCGGCATAAATGGCTACCGCCCGACCCGACGAATTATGCTTCTTCCCGGGGAGCCTTCCACTGATCTGAGGGCACGCCCCCAAGAAGGCTGCCACCTCGGGGGATGAACTGTAGCTCGGGCCGGGCCACGCTATTCATCATAACACGTCACTACCCATCCTTGTTGGCCAACACCAGGCAGGCGTGCTGCCGTCCGATAGAGTCCAATCCATTAGACTATGGACGCGACACTTGTCACCTATTGCTTGATACACTTTGATGTGACACCTGGGTAATGGGCAAAACCCATCTTGCACCCGATCCAGCTGGTGGCCTATAAATAGGATGCATTTATGACGTTTTAGAGAGAGAAACCTCTTCACATTTGATCAGCTGCCGACCTCTGCCGAACAGTTCTTGCCTTGAGCATCGGAGAGCCCTTGTATATTGACTAACCCCATTTCTCCGAATCATCCCTCTTGCAGGTACTCAGTTCCGACCAGGGGCAAGCTTAGAGGAGGTCAAAGGTGTACAGTCACACCTGGGTGTTGATCCGACGCCGGACGGCGGCAAGCATCAACATGAAGTATCATGTGATAAAGGACTTCGTTGAGGGCGGGCATGTCACGGTGTGCAAGATCGCGTCAGAGGACAATTTAACTTATCCATTAACAAAGACACTTACTGGGAGAGTCTTCGAGAGGCATGTGGAAGCTATGGGAATGCAAAATTTGCTGTATTTACTCACTTAGTGCAAGTGGGAGATTGTTAGACATGTATGCCCTAAGGAGTAAAAATATAATACGTTTTTGGAGACATTTTTGCTGTATTTGGATACATAGGTGTTATCGAATGGCATACTATCTTTGGATGGTAAGTTTTCTAATGGTGAGATAATGGAACGTAAGATAAAAATAATCGGGAAGGTAAGACAGAACTTGTCCTTAAGCCGATTATGGATTATCATATGGGGATACGATGCACTATGATATGTCATGAAGACTTAGCTACACGAGCTTCGTAATTCTATAAAGTTCGAGAGTGCAGCTCCAAGCTTTTAGTGGAGTAGCATTAGAGTTGATAATTGTGAAATGTATATCGGGATATTGGGTTTCATAATTATCATGAGCTTGAACTTTATAGGTCCATTTTGGTCCCCTTTGCTAGCTCACAAAATCCTGTAACGACACGGCGTGCTTTTCCAATAATTGGTGACTTATGTCAGATTTATCAGATTGGTTTAAAATTTGTAAGAATCAAATAATTCATGTTTGTTTATCGATTGAATTAATTTTGTAAGAAATTAGTTCAAGATAAACTTGTTGAATTATTGCGATCAGATAATTCTTGTCTGTTTATCGGTTGTTTTAATTTTGGACAAGTTAGAACAAGATAAACTTGTAGAATTATTATGAATTGATTTATTTTCTTAGAGATTATCTTGATAAAGTTTGTTTTGATCAGATAGCTTCTCTATTGGGTTATTTGAATCAAAACTGAGACTTTATCCTTTAGAATCTCGGATGAAAAATAAAAGATTCACGGAGATTTTTTCTCGGGAGTTCGGCCTGCCGAATGACATGTTCGGCCTGTCGAACTGGCCTGTTCGGCATGCCGATCAGAATGTTCGGCCTGCCGATCAGCGGAGATAAGATTACGCGTTTTCACCTCGGATCTTATCAGATATTGATCCGAACTTGATTCTGTTTCGAGTTTTTGAGACCTAATCTGATATGGACTGACCCCAGGACCAATAGGTATAAAAAGGGAGTGAGTCTCATGATTTACTCAGATCAATTTGAGAGATTAAGAGTGATACTCTTCTAGTGAGCATCTAAAAAACTCCATGAGAGCTTTTGTTCACAAATCACGAGCACTAGCTTTGGGTTCTCTCTATTGGTTGGAAGGAGAATCACCGGTGGAAGAGCTGTACGTGTGAGCCCACACTCACTCCGGTTGTGGATAGAGAATAGCAAAGAAGACCAGTTGGTTGAGGCTCTTCTGGAACGTTACTTCTCTACACAGGTTGCGGAGGTTCTTCGGCACACTGAGGTTAGTAAGATCTGTTTAATTTATACATATAACATGTCAAACTTGTGTTTTGGAAATTACTCTGATGAAAAATTTTTAAAATTCTGCTGCTCACTTTGTTTCCAACAATTTCTGTCTTAAAATTTGTTGTAACACATTTTGTAATAATTAAGCTTTCTCGCTTATTTTCATTTCACTTTTTCCTTGTCTAAGACTATGGTATTATTTTTAATCTTAAAAATCTTATTTTTATTTTTATGAAATTTTTCGTGAAAATCGAATTTAAACAATAATTTTCGTCACACCAAAATTACCCCTTAAATTCTTAACAAATTTTTAAGCATAAAATTTTTGCTCGTAAAATTTATACATAATTTACTTAATATAATCCTTAGTTATTGCATATTTAATGCACTAAAAATTATCAACTGTCACACATATACCTACCAATAAGTTAATTTTTCAGTACTTGCTGTAGAAATCTCCTAGTTCCATGACCTTAAGCCATGATTTTTTTTAAAAAAAATAGGCTTTTGCATTTCTTTTTTGTCCATTTCCGTACTAACCTTACTCCTCACACATGATATTTTGCTCTAAGATAAATATAGCCATGTCAAGCTGAAAAGTTAAAACTATAAAACAGATTAGGTAACCCTCTTTTTTAACTCTTCAGTTTCGTTCTCCTCAGCTCTCTCTCTATACTCTATGGACGTTGAATAGCCCATCAGCGATAGCCAAGACGAAGACAAGTCCTCATCGCACCATCTTCGTGTCTTCAAGTTCAACTACAAAAAAAAAGCGAAAAAAATCATAATCTTTCCAATTTAAGGTATTTGACACTTATTACTGTTTCAATAGTTATTTTATTGTGAAAATTTCATTTAGTACCTGTCTTATATCAAAATATGAGTTTGGTATTATCTGTTTTAGAAAATTTCATGTCGGTATCTTGATCTTTTAAATTTAGTTAGTACCTTGAAGGCTTTTTTTAAGATACGAAAAGACAAAATTACCTTTTTTATAATATATAATCAGTTGATCGAAATTTTAAGTAAAAAAATTTTAAAAATTGTTATGCCTACAACCAAACACCCAAAAAAGAAACAGGTTCTTTTAAAGGTTTTTTTATGTTGGTTGCAGGTATAATAATTTTTAAATTTTTTTACTTAAAATTTTGATTAACTAATTATATTTTATTAAAAGGGTAATTTGTTTTTTCGTGTCCTAAAAAAGGACTCCAAGGTATTAAAAAAAGATTCCCTAAAAGGTTGAGGTACTAACATGAAATTTTTCACAATAGAGGATACCAAACTCATATTTTGATATAACATAAGGTACTAAAATAAAATTTTCCCCATTTTATTTATTTTATATGATATTATATATTCTTTCTGAAGTTGTGGATCATTTTCTAAGGCACCTCTCGTATTGTGATTAATGAATGAAGTTTCATTTGGGTGTTTCAAATTGCGCATTTTGAAAGTGTTTATTATCTATTCATTGTTTTTCGCTGTGCAATTTTTCAATTGAGACGTTTTTCTTGCATTGATGTGTGATTTTTGGTTTCCTTTCTTAAGATTGATGGATGTTTTTTTTTTTTTTAAGTATTACTATTTAGATGTTGCACTTGAATGAATTATTTGTCAAAATAACCAAGTGGGAAAGTTAAATTTGCAAAATAACTTTCTATTTTTTATTTCAATAACAATTAATGAATTAGAATTAATGAGTTTATCACTTATGTATTTGGATTTATCACTATGTGTTATAGCTAATTAATAATTAATAAAGGTTATTTTTGATATTTTGACTTTATAATTAATAAAAAAAGATCATCTCCTTAATTTTGAAAAAATATGGTTATTTATTTTAGGATAAATTTTACAAATTCTCTCTAAATATATCATTTGTGTTAATATGCCTTTGAATTTTAAAATGTACCTCTTGTGCCCTCGAAACTATAATATTTCTGCAGATTCACCCTGAGCTTTGAAACATATTAGTTTTTGGATAGAATTATTGAATTTTTAGTTAATTTAAGATTTGATATGATACTTAGGGGTTAGTATAAAAGTTCTTTTCACTTTAAGTGAACTAGTTAGGTACTAAACTCTCGTACATTTTGTCTTTAGATACCTACTTAAAAGTTAGAAAAAGATAGAAGAAAAGTGTAAAATGTACCGTAATTCAAGTTAGTTCTTTAAGAGTTTTGAGTAAACTAATTAATTTATCAATTTTCTAAACGTAACAAGTATTATTTTGTCCAAAAAACAACATGTTTCAAAGTTCAAAGGGTGAAAATATAATAGTATTATAGTTTAGGTGACATAATAAATATGTTTTAAAGTTCAGAGAACATATTGATATAAGTGACATAATTTATGAGGAATTTGTGAAATTTTTCCTTTAGTTTAAAAAGGTCATTTTTCTCTATATCCCTAAAAAATTAAGTTAGGTGACCTTTTTAATAGCATCTTTAAAATAAATGATTATATCTTTTCCTAAATTAGGCAAATGGTCCCTTGTTATTTATTATAAAATAAAAATGACAAACATAACCTTTAGTATCATTAATTTAAATAATCTTCTTCGGCGCTCCAGGTGGCTGACCTGACAAAATGTGGCACTAATAGTGTCTAAAAATGTTGTGCAGTGAAAGAAGAGAGATAAAGTTAGGGTTTTGGGTATTAGAGTTTGTTATTTGCAGGTTTATCAGTGATATACTAAGGTTTATTAGTGATTAACTGTTTCTTGTTACTCATATATTATAGTTTATTATTGATATATTTGGGTTTATTATTGATTTACTATATTATATCAATGATAAATTGCGGTTTATCATTGATTTACTCGCGTTTATTATTGATGTACTCAAATTTATCATTGACAGATTTAGTTTATCACTGATGTATTACAACTAATTAGTAATTAATGAAGGTTATTTTTGTTATTTTGATTTTATAATTAATAAGGAAAGGTTATCTCTTTAATTTAAAAAAATACCATCATTTATTTTAAAAATTCTTTAAAAAGGCCAATTTCTTCTATATTCTGTAATGTTTTAACGATACAATCAAGTTTTCAATTATAATTTAAATTAAAATAAATCAAAATCAAAATTAATTAAACGTTTTAAACAAACACCCTTTAAAAAAAGTTTCGAAAGAACAAAAAAAGGACGCTCGCACGTTTGACTAGAGCCCCCCGACTTTAGAAAAAGAAAAAAACTCCATAGACCCCCCTAAACCAAGTCTCCTTCCCAGATCATCCCCTTTTTCTTCCCCTTCTCCGATCTGGCACCAATACACCCCCAACCCACACCTCTCTCCAACTTCTATACAGCAACTTTGCCCTATTTTCTCACAGAACAACCTATTAGCGTTTGAAAATTTTTCGTGGCCAGCCATGGCAAATGGTAAAGAGGTTGAATCGGAGGAGCAAAGGATGTCGGTTTGGTCTCCTCGGAGGTCCAGTGAAGCCCAAAAATCTGTAATTTATTTTTAATCTCGTTAAATGATCATCGTTGTTCTTTTTGCTGATTTTTGTGTTCCAATAGTTCTTGAGTTCATTGTCTGTTCGCCCTGGAGAAGTCTTGCTATTATAGACCATCCGCAACTCAACCTATGTTATAACATTACTATTACTGCCAATATTTATATTCCTTGTCATGATTCTTATTATTATTTAACTGAATCTGGAATTCTTTGTATAAATTAAGAATGTCTCAAACTGGGAATCAAATAGAAAAATGGAATGCTTTTGGGAGTGATCATAACGTTTTAAAACTCAATTTGGATTGAATTCATTGTCTTCAGATATTGAATTTCGATGACTTATGGTAGCCAATGCTTTGCTAATAATTCATTTATTTATATTAATTTAAATATTTTTATCATGTCAATGAGGTCATTGTGGTTTTCTATAATAAAAAAAAGGGCAGGAATACTAATTTTTGTTTTGTTGTTTTTTCTTTTCTTTTGTTTTTCCCTCTCCCTTTTACATATTCTTTTGGCTTTATTTGAAGTTACGAGTAAATTTTTTTAACTGTAAATTGGTTTTTATGTTATCAAGTTTTTAAGTTTCTATTCAAGCGTTTGGCACACTAATCTTTTCATATAGCAAAAAGCAGTTATAAAGTTTTCAATAGACAATTCTTTTTTAATTAAACTCTTTATTAAGTAAGAAAGTAAAATTTTGAAATTGGTATTGAGCTTTTCATTATTTGAAACACTTTTCGATTCTTTACCAAAAGCAAGTGATATAAATCTCTCACTTGGAACCGCTTCTTCATTTGACAAATTTGGGGATGAGAAAGTAAAGTTTATCCAATAATGGTAGTTTGGAGATCATGGCTCTCCTTTATCGAAGTTTGGATGATTATTTTGGAGAAAGGAAAAGGTGCACTAGATTACCCAAAAAGTATATGGTTATGGAAAGAGATAAGACCAAAACATAAAGGGCAAATTATGCAAAGGAAAAAAGAAAATGCAAAACAATCAGGTCTTTGAAAATTAGAATATTTGCAATAGATTGGCAACAAATCGACCGAGAGTGTGATTCATGATTGCTAACTAGAATAATTTATATGAAAGCAAAAAGGCTAGGGCACCTGTTGCTGAGGTTTTTGGTGAAGCCTAATTATGATGTCCTCTTCTTTTTTTACTGATGTTTCCTCTCTTAATACCCGGTTTTAGATAATTCAACCATCACAACTTGCAACTCCTCCCAGATTTTTTAAGTCCTGAAAGTATATTAAAAGCTTATTTATTAGTAGACTCAAATCAACAAAACAAATTTAAATGTTATGCTTGCTATATAGATGGCTTGTTAGTGATCATTTGTTTATGTTTAATATTGAATAAGTAAATATCTGGGAGGAGTTGAATAAGTAAATATCATGAGTGTGTTATAAGTGGAAGAAGATTGAATTTATTTGATCAAACCAATAAATATCATTAGCTTCATAAGTGTGTTATAAGTAGAAGAAGATTCAATTTATTTGATTAAACTAGTAAAAACATCCAGAGCACTATGAAAAATCTCTGAACAACTGAGAATAGCAAGGAACAACACATAGGTTGTTCCGGCAAGATCAAAACGACTAAGAATAGCAAGGAACGACTAAGAATATCAAGGAAAAACCAATAGGTTGTTCCGGCAAAATCGTGAATTTTTGCATCATTTGAGATATTTTCGCAATGAAGTTTTAAGATGGTGTTTGTTATGTTACATGGTACAGATGAGAATTTAGATGATGCTAACAATGAGGAGGTTTTTGAGGGCTTGAGGTAGAGATCGAGAACCATGAGGTACTATAATATATGATTGTAATTCAATTGCTTCATTTTCTTCTTCTTTTTTTTTTTTTTGGTTTATCATTTATTAAAAAGAAAAAAGATTCCATGTTAGAATTTTGTTTGGTTCGTTTTTTTATGACATGTTAATTGAGTGATTTGTTTGCTTAGAAATCAAAAGCGTTACAGACATCAAAGCTTCTAACGTTGTGTCTGCTCATGTTTAGTGTTGACTATTCTTTGAAAATCACTATACAGTCAAGTTGGTCTGAACTTGATAATATTTGTACTTGACTAACGGAGGAAGATAAGATCGTGTTCCAAGGATACTCTCAATTAGGTCGTTTATTAAACTTACCAAGTGGCTGGCAATTTTTTGGGGCATTGGAACATAGTCTGCTTCTACAGAGGGTAAAAATGCAAAAAATATCATGAGGTACGGTTTTTAGTAAAAGGCAAACCATTGAGATTCTCTCGTAATGAGTTTGCCTTGATATCATGTTTACACACAGACAGTGGTCCTTCTGAAAATGAGATCGAAGCTCACAAAAAAAGCCTGAAGTATAGAAGAACAAGTATTGACCTAAAAAGAAAAATGTGACAATCAATAATGTTTCTCAGACACTAAACAAATTGTATAAGAAGCAAAAAAAAAAAGACAATGATAGAGTAAAACTGACATTTGTATACTTGCTAGCTGGGTTCTTGATGTCTTTTGATACGGAGAAGGTGATTGATTCTGATTGGCTCAAATATGTTGACGACTTGGACTTCTTCAATTAATATCCTTGGGGAAGTGTTTGTTATTATCAAACTTTTGAATACATTAGGAAAAACTTAAATAGGAAGTGGAAGGTCCTCCCTTTGAAGGATAAGGCGAACTCGTCAAGTTACAACTTTTACGGTTTAATGTAGATATTTTAAGTTTTTCACTTAAGAATTTTTTGTTAAATATAAATTATTAATTTGTTTGTTTAGTAATTTTCATTAAATTTGCAATATAGGCATGGGATTTTGAGGCTATGCCCAAGTTGGACGAGATGGTAGCTGGTAATTTTGCTTGGGCGAGATGGTAGCTGATAATTTTACATTGGACACCAAGACAACCCTATACCTCGTTGGTTCTGTTGGAGGATTAAGAAAACTCCTAGGTGAGCCGCTTTATGTTTGGAGGGTATAAAGTCAACTGAGGTAATTATCAACTAATTGGAACTTAAAATTTTGTAGCTTTGGTTTTAATTTTATTATTTTAACCTATTTTTTTTACTATGGCTTTTCAGTTTATTGTTCGGCTAACTTTGGCTTCTTCACTAGAGAAAAGGTGATGTGACTATTATTAGTGAATAAGTAGGGTTGAGGACCAGGCAGATGTTGTCATTGCTCGACTCATAGAAGTAGTAGCTGACAATTTGCTCATTTACAACTAGAAAAAAAGATCCTATTATGTTGGTGAAGAGAATATTTACTGTATAAATATGATATTTAAAAATTCTTATATTAGTCAAACATATTAAATATTATTGGTAAAACTTGCATTTAAATGGTAAATGATCATTTTCAACTTACATATTATATTTACTTGTTCTTATATGACTCGTTTACATGGTAAATGACTCTTTTACAACTTAGACATAAGATTGAATATTATAGATAAAAGTTATGTTTACAGATAAATGATCCATATACAACTGGGAAAAAATATATTGTTGTGTTAGTAAATAGAACATTTGTTGTGTAAATGTGACATTTACCATGTGTATGTAAATAGAACATTGAGGGTATATTTAGTATTTTTAAATATAGTGTGATAATATGATATAACATTCTTTACAATTATTATTTTTATATAGCATAAATCAATACAAACTTTAGTTTTGTAGCATATATGTAAAGAGCCCCAGTTTCTAATTGGCATGTACAACTAAAACTAAAACAAGAAAAACATTTTATTGTACAAATATTAATGTACACGAGTAATTGACTCAACGAAATCCAATAAGGAAATATTGGTAAGCAAAACAAGAATTAAAAAGAAAAACAAATAAACGGAAACAAGTCCCAAAATTTTGACTAAATCCAAACTAACAACCTGGTTTAAATTAATTAAAATTATGGGCTTTACAAAACCACATTTGTGTTTAGGATTCCCCTCGCGTAAAGCAGCTGGTTATATGAAGCCACAAGTCATTAATATCTTTCAACGATACTTTGTCATTTGGATGATGATTTTCTTTTTGTTTCATGATTCGGAAAATGATCTTCTTGAAGAATAATTGTACCAAAAATACTTCTTGGTAATTTGCTTAGTTTAGATTTTAGTAAACAAATGTAAGGGCTTGTATTAAATTACTTTTTAACATTATGTTACAATACAGTATATCCAAGATGGTAAAAACTCGATTCAAATGGTAAGGAGCAAGTGTTCTTTACCATGAAAACATCAACAACATTGACACGCCTTTATAGAGTGAGGAATACCCCTCATTGTCCAACTCCTCTAGCCCCTCAAAATAAAATTAAAAATAAATAATAATAATAATAAAGAGTCAAAAATTTACCCCCATGATTTATAATTCATAGATGACACAAACACAAAGGGAGGTAATCAAGTAAAAAATGGGAGGTAAATAGGTAATCCTTCCCTCTACTTTAAACCTCCCCAACCCCAACCTAGTAAAAAACAAAATAGTATCCCAAGATTAGTGTAAACAGGACTCAAACAATTGATTTCCTCTTTGCCCATTCCTTGCACATTGGTTGATTCTTCCAGGTGTGTTTACATACGCATAGCTCCAAAATGCCACGAAAAGCTTGTGGAACCTACAGAAACAAATTAGACATTTCCATGGCAGGCACAACAGATCTTCAGAGGCATCTTAAAAAAATAGAAAGAAAGAGTTTGTTATTTGATAATAATGAAAAGAATGCATACCAGACCCATTGGCTTGAATCGCGTGCCACGCGTCGGAGCTCTTTCGAGGGTTTTCATTAATCAAGCAATGCGTCACTCCACTTGAGCATCGCGAGGCACGTAAATTGGACGACCATAAGAGGCGGATCTAGGTGGGGCCAGTGGGGGCTGCCGTCCCCACTTACTTTTTGAAAATTAAAGTTTGACTGTTTAAATTTTATATCTTTTATATTACGTCTTTATTGAGATTTAATAATTTTATAGATGTCCTCACCTATTTTTAGAGCATATTTAATGCAAATACTATAATATTGTGCTAATGTCAAGTATTAACATTTGAGTTTAAAATTCAATCTTCAATGCAATGTCATTTTTTATGTCAAATTTATTATATGCTAAATTTAGTAGCTTTTTATATCTTCAAAATACAAGGTATAAAAATAAAAATAAAAAAACTTTAGTGAGAATGTCCATATCCTTAATGCATATTTCTAAACACTACGTATGACTAAGATCATATAAAAAAAAAAAAAGATATGCAAAAAAACATAGTGTATGAGAGCATTACATTTTATGTCACTTTTTCTTGATAATATAACATATAAGAGATCTATACTGTACCAATAAAAAAGTTTTAGTTAAAACTGAGAATGATAAACGCCTTAATAAAAATCAAACATTTCATGAAAAAAATCTATTGATAAGGCATTTTTCATAGCATAAAGCTCTAAATATATATCTAGTAGTTCTTAAAAAATATGATGATGTAATTTTCACGTCATTAATGTTAAAAAAAATAGTATACGCTACCGCCTCCACTCAAGTGAAAGGCTGGCTCCGCCACTAACAACCACATATCAATCAACCCGCTATACTTGCGTAGTACGTTGGTGGCCTAAAGACAATGAAGAGAGGGGGGAAAAATTGTTATTTAAGAAAACGGAAAGATCATATGCACTAATTGTCCCTCTTTTCTAATTTTGTGTTTGTTATGGATTTTTAGTCGGTTCTGCTTTTGAAATTATCAAAAAACAATAAATAGAAAATATAATATATCAACTCATTTAGCTAAAAACATAAAGTTGTCGTCCAAGTTTGTAATTTCTTCAATCACATCATCTTGGAGTTGTTTTTATACTAATTTTTTTATTAATTTGTTGATAATTGAGATAATAAAAAAAAAATAGAAATTAACTTGATATTCTCTTCTGGTCGAATGTATAATTATATATATGTAGATCACTTTCATTTCCAAGAGTGTCTTGAAGAAAAGAATTAGTAATGTCAACTTGCTGATAAGCACCAGTATTATAAAATTCCTTGTCAAAAACACCTTTCTCCCCAATCACATTACCCGTCCCTACAACATCAGCCTGCTCTTGGTTTTCAGTGACAATAGAAGGGGAAGGGACGATTAGAGGACCCGAAGAGCTCCACACCAGTAGAATAACGGCATCAACAACAGATGACACTTTGCAGCTAATGTCTAACTTCAAAAGAAGAAATATCCTTGCGATAGTATTCTTTTAAAGAAGATCAATCCTTAATAATTTGTGCGGAGATTCTCTCCAATTTGAACAGCCGAGGTAGACATTCTTGATATTAAGGAAAGAATCACCATTTACATCCCAAAAAAATAATTAAAAAAAAAAGGAAGAAAGAGATGTAAAGAAACGGGAATAAATTATAACAATTATAAAGAGCAAAATAATTAAACAAAGCTAAGAAAAATAACCTCGCCTTCCTCGGACAGTGAGGAAGGACAATCAGACAGAGAGGCATGAGCTCCGACAAGCGGAACGTAAGAATCACAATCAACAATACAAGGAAGGTCAAGATCACATTGAAGATTACTAGCAGCACCGATACGTTTGTTTTAGCAGGAGGTTTCAAAAAACTAACAGAGAGCTAAAAACGCAAATTAGCAAAAAATAAGTACAGAACTAAATTTATTAAAAAAAAAACTGACAGTAACACAAGATGATCACCAGAGCATAATTTGATTGTTCTTGAAAACAAGCAAATCAAGCGCTTACATTTTGAACCTTTCAAAAGCCCTGCCACTTCAATATACGCGGGAAAGGAGTTTCAGCATGCTGCTTCGCACAACCCTTGCCAATCATATATACATTTTGATCTAGAAATTTATGCAAACTCATTAATGGACAACCTAACCCTATCATCTCAAAATTTAAACCTCAGCCTCTCCTGAATCTTAGGTTTATAAATGCCAATTGGTTTTGATCTACAAACTCTCAAAATGTCTAGAGGATGACCAAAAACAGTTATTCTAAACAAATCTATACAAATCTCTACAAATGTCGGATTGAACAGACAAATCTCTGATAAAAAAAATATTAAATTAGACACCACTAGTGCACCAAACATTATTTTTAGGGAAAAAAAATTTTTGAACACTCTCCCACGTCAATAAGCACTTGGATCTACGTACAACCCATATGCTTTCTCACCAAGCTTATCTTTGAGAATTATACAGAAGTGACAATGTAATGCAAGTAACTAATCATCTAGGGGCCAATTCTAGTGGCAAAATGACATTGACAATAAACTTCCAACAACTCTTAGCTTTATCTTGACCTGAAAAAGAAGGGGCAAAAAAGAATCATATGAAACTCTACCAATAATCTTTACATGAACAAAACCCGTCAATGAAACAATGGAATCGGTTATTATCCCGGACAATGATTTCTCTCTCTGCACTCTTCGAGACTAGCTTAATGAACTCGTGACAATCTCCACAAACACGGAGGTTCTTAACGACTCGGATTGTATCTTTCGAAGTTGTGCTGATCAAGGCAAATGCAATGGCAAGCTTCTCGCTGTGACAGCGAAGAAAATGCTCCTTCTCTTCCTCTTCAATGTCAAACAACATGAAGTCCGTTGTTGGAACATAACCTGCTGCTTTCAATTCCTTGTCTAGTTCCTCAAGTTTAGCATATATCTTATCTGACAAGGGGTGAGTCTTGTCTCTGACGAGGAATTCATGAACAACTCCATCCAATTCGACCCAACTGCTTCCTCGTATTTTTTGAATCCCTCGCTCATTCATTCTTGATCTGATATCTTCTGCCTCGTTCCATTTTCGACTAGCTGAGTAAATATTTGATAAGAGAACGTAATTCCCCGAACTCCATGGCTCCAACTCAATAAGTTGCTTAAGCACATGTTCCGCCAATTTGGTATCTCGGTGTAGCCTACACCCACCCAATAACGCTCCCCAAACTATGGCATTAGCCTTCATTGGCATGCTTTTGATCAGCTCATGAGCTTCGTCTAAAAGGCCCGCACGGGAAAGAAGATCAACCATACATCCATAATGCTCAATGGAAGGAGTCAAGGCAAAGAAACTACTCATGCTATTAAAATATCTGCGGCCCTCATCGACTAAACCGGCATATGCACACCCAGAAAGCAAGCTGACAAAAGTGTTCCCATTAGGTTGAATTGCAGATTTCTCCATCTGGCCGAGCAGTCCGAATGCAGCTTTGACATGTCCATTCAAGGCTAGCGCAGAGATTACCGCATTCCAAGCCACAAGGTCTTTTTCTTTCATCCCATTGAAGACTTCCCAGGCTTGAACCATGCTCCCACATTTGGCATACATGTCAATCAGAGCCGTGCTGAGGACTGTCCAAGAAAAAATTTCATCTTTGTCAATCAAGGTTCTTGCCCAGTTCCCTAGTTCCAGTGCCCCTAGTTGAGCACAAGCCGAGAACATACCAACCAACGCATAACAATCGGGTCTTATATCCTCTTTCAGCATTTGTAAGAAAAGGTCTACTGCCTCTTTAGCTAGTCCATTCAGTACGTATCCTTGAATCATAGTACTCCAAGAAACTACATCCTTCTCAGGAATCCCATCAAAGACGTTTCGGGCTTTCTCCATATTACCGCACTTAGCATACATGTCAACCAAAGACGTCGTGACAAAGAGATTCCTTCCCAATCCATTCTCCATTATGTATCTATCTATCCACTCCGCGCTACTTACATCTCCCGACTGAGTACACGCTGACAAAACCCGAACAAGGTTGAAGCCATCAGGCCTCAAACCAATCTCAATCGATCTTCGAAACATGGAAATCGCCTCTCCAAACTGACCAACGCCGATATAACCACTTATCATGGAAGTCCAAGAAACAACATTTTTCTCAGGAATTTCATCAAATACCTTATGGGCATGATCCAAATACCCGGTATTTGCATACAAATTAAGCAAACTAGTCTTGACAAAAACATCATAGTCAAAACCCGCTTTTACAACAATTGCATGGGTTCTCCATCCCAATTGGAAATCTGAAAGCCTAGCACAAGCCTTCAAAAGAAAAGGGAAAGTGAAGCCATTTGGCAAGAAATCCGCTTTTCGCATCGAGAAATAAAACTCAATGGCGTCGTCAAAACAATGGCTTGAAACCAAGCCACGGATCATGGTATTCCAAACGTAAATGTTGGGTTGTTTGGTCTGTTGGAAGACAAGAATTGGGTAACAAGTGTTTCCGAAATCGAAGGCGTAGCGGAAGAACAAGTTGAGGAGATAGTTGTCTTGGTCGAGGCCAAGACGCAGAAGAGAGGCATGGACATGCTTGAGTTGGTTGAAGGAGTTGAAGCCTTGAAGAAGAAGGTTCTTGATCTGTAGAGCCTTTGAGCACGTTGGAGAGACTCTGTTGCAGAGAATGCTCATCACCTACTTTTAACACTACAGCGCCACCAGCTATACTCTTCACTCTCTGGAAAAACATTAGCAAATGTATCAAATACATAGGTACACAGCAACTTTATTCTAAATATCAATCAAAATAATACCTTAAGAGGAAGTCTATAAGGGACAACAAGAAATTTACTGCTCTCATTCTCTACCTATTCCAATGGATTTTTTTTTTTTTTTTTTTGAATTTTGTGTCGGGCTAGGAAAATGATCTTAAGTTCTGTTTTCTAGCCAGTAAAATGATTTGATCAGTTGCATTACGTAATATGATAGGTTATTGATTTTATCTAGTTTAAGACAAAGGGCAAATCCAAATCCAACATTTTCACTCAGTTTCTTAAAACAAATCATATCAAGTACAAATCACTAATCTAATTGGTTGTGGATGTTTTCTTCAAGAAAAGAAAACTCTTGTCTCACTGTCTCGCCTAGTCTTCCAGATTACGGCATTGAGATTAACAAGAGTAGGAATAAATTTCCAGTCTTTGATAACCATTGTACACAAAATCTACGCATTCAAAAAGTAAATATACGCTTTTTACATACAAATACTACTTGACTTCTGCCAAACGCTGACAAATTTCAATTCTGCTATCAACACCAAAGTCCATAGCCCCACGAGGAAAGAGGAAAAAAGAACAAAAACAAAAAAAAAGTCCCAAAATTATACAAAAAAAAAGATATCCTTCATTCTTTTTTTTTTTTTTAACTTTCTATTGATGATACCTTATCCTCTGATCTTTTGTATTGTGATTTATATATCAGTGTAAGAATGTTTTGTTATGAAAAACATATAGTCTGGGATGATAATGATGATTAAGATATGAGATAATATGTTAATTAGGGGTTATTTTCCTGTTTTAAAGTTGTTTATCTTACTCTCAAGTTTCGTTTTTTACTCTAAATAGTTTGTCCTCCGTTTTGTTTAGTTGTTTTTTTTTTTTTTCCAATATTGGTGTGATATTTTCCACCTTGTATGAGTTGATTTTGTGTGTCTTTTATTGTACAAACAGAGATGGTCTTTCTATCTTTCGGTTGTTTCTAATTTGTATTCTTCATTAAAACATAATTTTTGCGATGTTTGGCTTATTTATCTTGTGGTTGTGGCCTTTGTGCTACTTTATTGTGCCGCGTATTTGTTTAGATGTTTATCCATAAACTGTTGAGAGCCTATTTAATGAGCCTAATGTGCACTCTTTGTTTGTAAGCTGAGGTGCTTCCCTTCACTTGGATCTTCCCCTTCACTCGGCTGGTGCATTACTTGTTTGTACATTTGGTCTTGATCTGTATTGAGAGGCATGCCTTGTATTTTAAGGTAAGTTACATTTATAGTTCACCTTTAAGAAGCCTAAAATATTTAGTGCAGAAATAATTATAGATTGAGAAATATTGGTACTTTTTTTCTCAAATGTCATGAAAATACCTTTATTTTTTAATAATTTTTAAACAACATATTAATACTTCAAAAAAATTGTCGTCTCAATATCTCAGGATCATATTTGGGACTTGAAAGGTTCGTTCTATCCTTCTAATTTTTTTTTATCCAAGTTTTTTTTTTTTTTAGAAATAAACATTTAAAAAACAAAAAGGTTCTTTCAAAGTAGTCACACGAACCAAGTAGATTACATCACATCATGCTAGGTTCTAGCTCCAATTGTTAAATTTTTGGTACCAATATATTAAGTTGGTGCATAAATAAAACAAAAACGGCATATACGAATTTCAGTGTTGAAATGTTACAGAATGACGACATCTAATTTTTTACAGAATAGAAGTTAAATTACATTTGTGTTTACTTTATATGAAGCTACAAGGCACGACACTTTTCATTTGGAGGGTGGTTTTCTTTTTGGTTTCATGATTTGGACGATGGTATTCTGAAAGATAATTTTACAAAAATGCTTTTTGGTGATTTGCTAAGTTTAGATCTTGTTGCCCAAATATAAGGGCTTGCGTTAAAATATTTTTCAACATTACGATAAAAAACAGGATATCTAAGATAGTGAAAACTAAATCAAATGGGGAGTAAGTGTAAAAAAAAGTTTTCTATATTGCAAATACAACGATTATTGACCCTTTGAAGAGAGAGAGGGAGAGAGAGAGACATTGCAATACATTTTTATTGCTTCTTCCCCCTCCAATAATTTACATCCATATATCACACACAAAGACAAGGTAAATAAGTAATCCTTCCCTCTACTTTAAACCTCCCCAACCCCAACCTAGTTTAGACAAAATAGTATCCCAAAATTAGAGTAAACAGGACTCAAACAATTGATTTTCTCTTTGCCCATTCTTCGCACATTAGTTGATTCTTCTAAGTGTGTTTACATACGTATAGCTCGAAAATGCGACAAAAAGCTTGCGGAACCTACAAAAACGGGGTAGATTTTTCCATGGGCAGGCACCACAGATCTTCAGACCATGTATCTTGAAATAAAAGAAAGAGAGGGTTTTGAATTTGATAACAAAGAAAAGAATGCATACCAGACCCATTGGCTTGAATGTTGTGCCATGGCAAGAAAACTCCTTCGGGGGTGTTCATTTACCAAGCAATGCGTCACTCCACTTGAGCATCGCAAGCCACAGAAATAGGACAACCATATATCAATTGGTCCGCTATACTTGCGTAGTAAGTTGGTGCTGACCTGGAGACAATGACGAGAAAGAAGAAGCAACAACAGTTATTCAAGAAAACAAAAAGATAACACAAACTAAAAGAATAAAAGTTTATGGTCCTCCAAGCATCCAAAATGCGCCGAGGTTGTTGTGGACAGGTCATATCAGATGGAGATATTTTTACAAGTTCCCCGTACCTTAAGCATTGTCACAACGTGCCTCTTGAATTTGTAATTGTATCATTCATTCCCCCTAAACATTGAAATTCTCCCAAACATGCTCCTTCCATTATGTTTTTGGAAAGAAAACATTCGAGCAATGGTATGTATCATTCAGTAAAATTACTAAGTTGCCTTCTCCAAAGTCTCTTAAGGATTTAAACATAAACGACACCCTTCAATTTTTATAGATTTTTTGGTGGTCGTTATTTTACTTCATTATCTTCACTTGGTGTGGCACCACCATAATTACTTCCCACCAGAGCCTCCTTTAGTTTAATGCAAGCAAGCAACTCTAAGTCTCCAAAAATTTTCAAGTCATCCTTTCATCTGTATGTAATTTGATTTCAAGCTCATTAGCATGAAATATCACCATAGAATACTATTATCCCCCCCTTTTGCGTTCATTGTGGAATGTTTTAGTAGGTTCTGCCCTTAAAATTATCAAATTAAGAAGGACTCTCAATTCTTCAAAGAAGTTGGTACACCAACAAAACTCAAGAAATTTTGGGAAGTGGGTCAACAAAAACTAATTGAAATTTATCCTACTATTTCTACCTGAAATCACTCCCTTTTTCTATTACTCGTGTACAGCCTTTGTTTCATGTTTTTTTCGCCCTCATTGTTTATAATTTAACTGCATTGAATTTATATCTCCAGTATATTACTACCATTGGGTTGTACGGAAAACCAGTACAATCAAATATTTTTTATACTCTTTTTTTTTTTGGGAGTGAAGAGGCCCACATCCCATTCATACGTGATCTGTTAAAGATTAAAAAGAAAAATGTTTGGTCTGATATTCTCAAACTCTTTATTACAAAGAGCAAGCAACAATGCGTAAACTGAACAAGCTATATATGAAGGCTGGAGTTTGAGGATTTTTTTTTTTTTTGAAACAAGAGACACATTTTGTTAAAGGAGAAAGGAATACAAAAGGAGAGCATGAGAAATCCTCCAAAAAAAAAAAAAAGGCGGGGGGGAGCCCAACCCCTAAGTCTAAAAACAAAGGCCTACTGAATTCTCGGTGCCTATAAACCCACAAGGAAACCCAGTATTTAACTCTATCCCACACAACAAAACTGTCATCCCTACACTCCTCCAAAATTCTATCATTCCTTTTCAGCCAAATAGGATGTTTGGCTAGCTCCGGACTAAGGCTGGAGTTCGAGTATTTGCTAATAGGGTGTTTAACAAACTCAGTTTCAACTCATCGGTTCCAATTCAAATATAAAGCTCTCACATGTTACAATATCAATCTTGACCTATAAGAGCGACCAACCAAGGCCCCATTGATGAATGAAAGAAGGGGTTTATAAGACCTCGCCCCATAAGCCCACACCTGTGTAGGGTAGATTGTTCAACACCTGTGACACAAACCCATTTTTGACCACTTTACATCTATCTCCAAAACAAGCTAAGCAAAAAGGACAAAGTAATTTCATATATGTCCATGTAAAAAATGTGGACTCGAGAGGCTTCGATTTCAATAAGCTTTGTTGATAGAATAGGAATGTGCAGCCAACAAGCAAGAAAACAAATGTGCTAAGTCACAACAGCAACAATGGTGCCTTTTCCTTCTTTAAGAACCCCTTCTCATTATCTTTCATAAGTCAAGTAGGCGAATCCACAGTATAAAACAAAAACATGCTACAATATAAAGCTCTCACATGTTACAGTACTTTCAGTTCTAGCTCTCAATTCCAATATAACTCTTAGTTCCAAGTCACTTCTCAAAACACCCTATAAGCATTAACCAGGAAGGAAGAAGGGGTGCAAAGAAGGGCATCCATTTAAGGCACATTTTTTAGGGGAAAAAGCATTTATGGCACATGTATAATTACCTAAATGTCCTTAAAAATGGGACATGCGACTTGCACATGCCTTATTCCGTCCTAAAAGATCATGGAAGGAGTAGGTTTCACACAAATTACAAAATTAAGGGGGACCTATGATACAAATACAAATTCGGGGCACATTGTCACAAAGCTAAACGTTTGGATGAAATTTATAAAATTTCGTCCTTTGATATATGTCAGCTAAGACCTAATTTTAGAAAATTCTATGCATATGTTAGAACAGAAGTTACGGTCTACACTACCAACAAGAGAAAGCTCAGGGTAATTGAAAAGTAATTTGTATATCTTGGATCAGAGTTTATTAAAATTAAAATTATAAAAATGTGGGAAAATTTGGACTACAGAGTTAAAGAGGACATACAAGTTCCCAGGCTTCAATATCGTGTTGTAAAGTATCATGTAAGAGCTTCCTGCGTGCAATACAGATAAAGAATCACCAAATAATAACATAAAATAATACTAACTGAAAATCTGGAAAATAGAATACAAAACAGGAATTTGAAGGATTTGTTCAAAATCAATATAGTAATACTCGACAAATCATCTTAATACAACCTGTTTGCAGGAATGAAGACAGAATAACAGGTCAAAGTTACGAAGCTATAGCATTGAGTTCTCTCAAGGCCATTACCAAAGCAGTGAGAAATGGAGTCTGCATCAAATAGTTCTCACAAAGTTCAAGCTAAGGTTAAAACTTTCAGAATGTGCTCTTGTCCATATATGTTCTAATACAATTACTCAAGTGTCTCATATCAAATTCTCCCAAATAAGATGTCTCACTTCAAGTCCTCGTGAATAAGAGGAGTCATTAGCCACAAACTCTAAGCATAAAATGCACATATAGAAATAACATTCACTAGAATGAAAGGTGAAAAATAGATTAACTGAAAATATAAATGGATAAAGAAATAAACTTACTGTACCCCATGATGAACATCACAATGATTACAATGACCAGAAACACCATAACCATCAAACGTAATAATCTGAAATACAAACAAGTAAATGAGATCTTAGAAATATGTAGAGAAGATAATTGAAAGGTAAAAAAAATTTTGCAACAACTAAAAGCAAAGAGTTCAGCAATTCTATTACAGATTCATTTTCAAAAGCCTATAAAGGAAAATCAAGGGGGAAGGGTACGCTACTCTGGTTGAATCGAACAATAATCTTACCAAGTCAATACCATGTTTTGCAACTTCTTCTTCAATAATCTTGGCCAATAAATTATGATTCCAAACTTTGCCAAAACCATCCTGACGATGACATATGAAATTACAGATGCCTCAAGATAGAAACTCAAGCCCTATAGAAATTCACACTTTTGGGTGCTGTAAAACCTGAAGTTCTGCATGGTCTAAACACCTCACTTGTTGTAGTGGAATCTGAAAACACAATTTCACGTGTTACATTTTATACTACCAGAAGCCAACGAGCAGAAATTTTCTTACCATATTCACTCGTTCTAGTCTTTTAAAGCTCAAGCTTTAAATAAGACGACTTATATGAAATTGTGGATACATGAAAGAAACTAAATAGAGTTGGAATTAAAAAAAAAAAGAATCCTAGATCAATGTGCAGAAAATTTGCAAATAACCTTAAGGACTGCACAGGCTTGGTAAAGCTCTTCTTTTCTAATATTTCCCTTGCCATCAGCGTCACCTAAAAAAGACACCCGAAACAAAACAAAGTTAAAGAATTACATTTGATACAGACAAGTCTAGAAGATAGTTCTCAACGCATCTATAAAATGTGAGAAAGCATTTGGTTTTTTTCCCTTAAAGATTCCAGTAAAATAATGTTGCAAAAGACAAGAGATCAAGTGAGAGTTCATATAAAAAAAGGATTTTGTCAAGTCTAGATAATTCTTGATAACAAACAGACAAAGCAGGTAGGAAAAGAAAAGTATATTGGATGAGAGTTTCAGTCTTTTCTTTTCCCAACAAAAAATGATAAAACCATCATATCTAAACGAATATAAAAGCACTGCTTTGTGCGTAACATGTCCCGACTTCAAAGGCTACATATAGGCCATAAAACACATTTACGGCTTGTGGACATTATTGCTCTTAATGCAAAAATGGAAGATAAAGTAGTCGCCAATTTTTTTTTAATAATGATAATAATACTCATTAAAAAAATAAAAGAAGCATAAGCAGTTTACATGTGAGAAGAAAGCAAGTAAAAAACTACACAATACAAGTATGTTACCGATGGACAAGCATAATACGTGAAGATTATACCCTCTGGAAGTAAGGTAGCTTATTGTTGGAGAAAAGAACCTGAGAAACATGCATAATGTTTCAACAAGCAGAAGATAAAACATAAATCATAACAATCAATTTGGACAAGAAAATCATCATTTTATGGTCACCTAACAGATTATAAACAAACATAATTAAGTAAAGAAAATCATAACATTCTATTCTTTTCCTTTTAATCTTATTGGCTGGTAAGTAATGCTTAGATAAAAACAAAGTCGGGTTTTAGTTGACAACATGTTTAAACATCAAAATACAGGCAAGGGCAATAACAATCATTGCTATGACCTTGATCATTTGTGGGGGAAAAAGGTTTCCCATGAACCTGAAAATTCAAGCAGTACTTATTTGATGTCCCTTGTTTATTAAAGGTGCAATCAGTTTATCACTCAGTCTCTTCCTGTGAGAGTCTAAACAGTGGTGCATTCTCAAGTATGTTCAAGTTTCTTTAGCATTCTCGTTTATCGTGAGAGGTTCTATTAGTTTTCTCAGACGTGTTGATGACTCTCCCTTTAAACTAGAAGGCTTTAAAGGTCACAATCATCAATTTCTGGAACAGGACACAAGCGGCAGTATTGATGGCAGAGAAGAGTTCTAAATGGCCAAAAAAGGTTACTTAATCTGAAAGGCAGTTCGCAACAGTTACTAAGAAGGCTGTTTCTGCCTTTTCAAACTCCAGAACAGTGTATGCAAGTTCTTCATATTTGAATTGAGCAAGATGGTAGGAGATAAGCTTGAGGAGTCTGATGGATCATGTGAGAAAAATAAGAAAGCTCACGAGCAAGATGGTCTTGCTTTTGTTCACGTTCCCAGATATGAGCTGGCTAAACAAGGACTGAAAGTGGTCGAGGATGTGGTTTAATTTTGGGGGAAAATCCTCCTTGTATTGTATCCGAGATTGTAAATTATTTAATTCACCAATGAAGACAGATGCTTTCATTCTCACACACACATTCAAAAAACGCTGTGTTGCGAGAAGCTACAATCAAAATCACTCTTATCTGCAGTTACAACAAAATCTTGAACTTTAAAGTTTACATGGATTCGTCATCTGGGTGGGCAACAACCAGCAAGACATTCCTTCCTGTGTTGTTAAAAGTGCCACCTGAATTAGTAGATTTGGACTTTTAAAACATCATGAATAAATAAAATTCCTCACAACATAAGAAAATCAATTCACCCACCAATAGAGAAAAAAACATCCTTTGAAGGTGAGAAAGAGCCAAGGAGAATTTTGACAAGAGAAGCTGCCCAAGGTACAATAATAAGAGAACTAATAATAATGAGCCACGCCATCAAGGACACACCTGTGAGCAATAGACCAACCAACAACTTTCAGAGAGACACAAAAACCTAAAAATCTCAGAATTACATTCCTAAAAATTTTTGTTTGCTTTTTACGTAGTAAGCACAGAAATGATCGAATCGAACTGGCCAAAAACTTGTACATCTATTTTGAGAAAAAATTATCTAAAATTGATTAGATAATTGAGCACATGGAAAAAAGAATCACCAACACAAACAACAATTAAGTCAAATTTATGAAAATGAGTGGTGCTCAGGTATATACGACAGCAACATTTTCCTGGAAATATGAAAGTTGAAATACAAAATTCATTCCCCTTAAAAAATGCAAAATTCATAGAAATCCCCATTCTAATTCAGGGTCAAAAATCAAAGCGTCGCAAATTTGAATCGTGATGATTTTTCAGAAAACAACAAACAAACCACATCGTAGAATCCGTTGAAAAAATTAATAAACAAACTTTTCAGATGTAACTTTAAATATGTTAATTTATGGAATTAGAAATGAAAATTTCCAAAAACTTGCAAAATTTATCATCACCATACTCACAAACTCAAAGTGGGTCAGAATCAGATCAGATGGCATTGGTCATAAGCAGAGAGTTCCAATGACGCGACGGTCCGAACGAAGGAGGAGGTTGCTATGGAAACAAATATTGGGACTGGGTAACGTTTCTTTCTCCACGAGATTGGAAATAATTCCGACGAGATTACCGTTCTACCCTCTTCGGGGAATCAAGAAAGAAGATCTGAAAATGTTCAAATCTCACCGGCGACAACCATGGGTGGAGACCCCTTCATTGGGTTGCTACTGCGAACCCTCCGTTGCGAACCTCGGTCAAACTCGCGACCCTCACGACTGATTTGGTTGAGATTCTGTCGCACCCTCACGACATTTGTTCAGATTGGTCACTACCACCCGCACGGTAGGCCAACCTGAGGGTGGGAGCCTTGGCAGCGGTGAGGCGAAGGGGAGCTAAAGTGGGGGCAATGGGAGTGGCAAGTGGTGGAGCTCCGATTGGATCTGAATTTCTTTTTTTAAAATCAGATTTTTTTTTTATTATTTTTTATTTTGTACGCGAAAGGTTTTGTCTTTAATGAGAGGCACTATTCAGCGACCTAGGTGTCTTATGTTATTTTATTAGCGTGGTACATTCAGTTAATAAAAAATTAACATTTAAACAATATTTTTTATCAGTTTATTACAATTAAATTTTATTTTTCAATATAAATTATATTAATTATAAAGTCAAACTCACAATAATTTTTTTATCTAAAGCTCTTTTATTTGTTATTTTACTTTAAATATGTTATTTCAAATTTTAAACCATTATTACAAAATTTAATGATTAAATTTTGAGGGGAATCCTTGTGCTCCAGGTTATACATCACAAATGATGAATTCTACAAGCCAGAGCATACACGAGATGAACTTGAAATTGTGGTCAACTTAGTACATTGAAACAAAACATAGGAAAAAAATTAAAAGAAAAAAAAAACGAAATACTTTTAACGAGTTGAAACATTTTTTTTTTTTTTTGTTCTGAAAAAATGGTATGAACCATCTACTACGAAACACATCCTTCAAATCTTTCCTGGCTAGTGAATTTTTTTTCCATTTCTCATATTCTATTTTACCATAACAGCACAAAAATCACAAAGGCAGTGAAGAGAAACCAAAATCATACACACAGACACTGAACAATCAAACAACATTACTGATCGTATTTTGTTCATCAACAAAAAAAAAGTATCCCTTCAATAGAAATTATGACTAAGAAAATCGAATAAAAAATTTAAAATAAAATATTTAAAGTAAAACACTTAATAAAAGGGATTTAAATAGAATAATTATTGTTGAGGGTAAGCTCGGCGCCACCACCGAGGACATTAACTTTGATGGTCGGCAATTAAGCTTGGCAGACCTCAGGGAGCTTACTGTCAGGCCCCGACGCTTTATACTTCTTCCCGAGGTGCCTCTCAGGCATCCAAGGGCCCGCCCCAAAAAGGCTGCCACCTCGGGATGTACGGTAGCTCGGGTCGGACTACGTTGCTCATAAAAATAGGCTACTACTCGCCCTTGTAGGCCAACACCAGGCAAATGCGTTGCCGTCCGATAGAGTCCAATCCATTGGGTGATGGGCGTGACACTTGTTACCTACTGCCTGACACACCTTGATATGACACCCGGGTGATGGGCAAAACCCATCTTGCACCCGATCCAAGTGGTGGCCTATAAATAGGATGCATTTATGACATTCTAGGGAGAGAGACTTCTTCACACCTAACTAGCTGCCGACCTCTGCCGAACAATACTTACCTTGAGCATCGGAGAGCCCTAGTCTATTGACTAACCCCACTATTCTCCGAACCATCCTTCTTGCAGGTACACACTCTCGGTCAGGGGCAAGCCTAAGAAGAGGTCAGAACGTGTGCAGCCGCACGTGGGTGTTGATCCGACGCCGGACAACGGTAAGCATCAACATTTTGGCGCTAGAAGGAGGGCCCCTATGCCTTCATCCCAACCTCAGCTACATCACCTCCGACTCCCGAGATGACAACTCGAGGTAATGTCAGAGATGAGACAGGCCCGACCGGAGGGGTCTGGCGAGGCGAGAAATAGGTAACCAGCCACAGGCCGGCCCAGGGGCCGTCCTCGGACCGCGAGATCCTGATCCGGGGGGCAAGGAAGTACGGCCAGGGCAGAGCCGGTAGATGCCCCAACCGCCCAAGATCCGATCCAAGAGCTTACAGACGCGGTCCAGATCCTAACTCAGCAACTCGCACAGCAAGCTCAATGGCAAGCTGCACCAGCTCTGCCGCCCCCGGCCGAGGATGACCAAGTCGGAGGTCGGGTTGAGCGAAGTGCAGCAAACCCACAACAAAGCCAATTCGAGCAGTCTACAGGATCCACCAGAGGAATTCCGGCTGACAATAGACTAGTTCAGGAACACCGTATGGGACGCCAAGCGGTCTGTGCCCCTTCACCACAAGGTTCCCGAGCCTTGGTATTTGACCGGCTCGGGTCTCAAGGAATAAACAGAAACCGCCACGCTGAAGCTGGAGGCCGTGTTGAGGGCTAAGTACCCTATCGGGTCGAACTACCTGAAGACACCAATAGCCGCCAGTTCCGGGCACTGCAACGACAAATTGACGAGATCCGGAATTGTAGATTCGGTCTGGATGAGACAGGAGCTCAGGACCCACCTTTTCGGATAACATAATGCGGGCGCCCATGCCGCCAAAGTTCAAGGTCCCGCAGATCAAGTCTTATGATGGGACCACTGATGCTGATGAGCATGTCGAACTATTTCGGGGACACATGCTACTGTAGAACGCCAGCGATGCGGCGATGTACAAAGCCTTCTCACTCACTCTTACGGGCCCTGCCCGGCAGTGGTTTCGACGACTCAAACCCGGGTCAATTTCTTCTTTTTGGCATCTGGCTGATGCCTTCTCCTCCGCATTCTCCACAACTAAGACGCGAAGAAAAGAAATAACTTGCTTGTATGCGGTTAAGCAGGGAGACGGCAGCGTCAGGGATTACATTAACCGGTTTACCCAGGCAGCTCTCGAGGTCAAGCACGTCGAAGACGAGACCCTCAAACACATTTTTGTAGGGGGCCTCTGAGACGAAAAACTGACCTGGTCCTTGGCCTTTGAGCAGCCGAGCACGTTTTCCCAAATGCTTGGGTATGCCCAGAGACACGCGGACGCCGCCGAATACATGAAGAGCCACCGGGAAAAGGCAGGTCCGAGCGAAACAAAGAAGGATAAGAAGCAGAAAAAGGCGCCGGAACAGGGCAGTGCCGAGCATGCCAAGAAACAGAAGAAAGAGAAAGCCGATAAGCCAAAGGGGCCAACCAGTAAGTTTCAAAACTACACACCCTTGGTGGCGACCATTGATGAGGTGCTCGCCCAAGTTGGTGACAAGAATTTGCTAACACCACCGCCCAAGCTCCGAGGGAGCAGGGTGAAGCGCAATCAGTCGAAGTTTTGCGAATTCCATAAGGATGTGGGGCATACTACTCGGGAATGCATCCAGTTGAAGGACCAGATCGAAAGACTGGTCCGAGAAGGACTTTTACAAGAATTCGTCGAGCGGGTTATAACCCCGAGGGCCGCTTCTGGAAGGAACGATCCGTCGAGCCGAGACGTACAGAACCGACCCAGGACCGACGGTGGGAATGCCTCGGATCCCCCGAATATTGTTCACACAATATTCGACGGGCCTGTTACCGGGGACACATCGAGTGAGCGGCGATCTTACGTCAGAGAAGCTTGGCGGGTCGAACGGGGTGAGTTCATAAATGTGTCCAAGCACATCAACAAGATATGCCGCCAAGAAGACACCCCGATCACTTTCACTAAAGAGGAAGCGGATCGATTGATGCATCCTTACAACGATGCCTTGGTATGCGAACTGTCTATCGCCAACAATGTAGTACGGCGTGTCTTAATCGACAACGGCAGTTCAACAGACATCCTCTTTAAACAAGCATTCGACAGGTTGAAGATAAGCAACGCCCCATTAGTCCCGGTTCAGACCCCACTCTTTGGCTTGGTAGGGAATGTGTCCGGGCAACCGGGAAGGTCAGTCTGCCAGTAACTTTCGGAGAAGGAGCTGCAAGGATCACTCGGGTAGTCGACTTTTTAGTTGTCGACAAACCCTCCCAGTACAACATCATCATCGGCTGGCCGACGCTGAACAGATTGAAGGCCATTATTTCGACATATCATTTGGCGATGAAGTTTTCGATTGACAGTGGCGTTGGAGTGATCTGCTCATCCCAGATGGACTCCCAGGCTTGCTACGCAAACGCTGTCCGAGCGGCCTCGGCTTAGCAACATGGAGTCCTAGCCGTCTATTCGGTCGACGAGACCGATCTCCCAACCGACCCGACACCAAAGATGCTGGCGGACCTGGACCCCAGGTTGCCTGAGGAAGAGGTAAGGGGCACCCTGGTCGAAGACTTAGTGTAGTTCTCCCTGGACCCTGAAAGGCCTGAACGCACAGTCCAACTCAGATCACAGTTGCGACCTGAGATTCGGGCGGACCTGGAATCCCTTCTTTTCAAATACCGAGATGTTTTTGCATGGTCCCATGAGGACATGCCGGACATTGATCCAAGCATCATCAGCCATCAGCTCAACGCCCAACCTGGCCATAGGCCGGTGATACAAAAACGAAGGGCCTTTAACCCGGAGAGATATGCTGCAATCAATGATGAAGTCTAGAAATTCCTGAAGGCTGGGTTCATTAGAGAGGTCAAATACCTGGAATGGTTAGCGAATGTTGTCCTCGTCAAGAAGGCGAATGGCAAGTGGCGGGTCTGCATTGACTACACCGATCTCAACAAGGCCTGCCCGAAAGACTACTTCCCACTTCCTCGGATAGACCAGCTCGTCGATGCCACAGCCGGCCACGAGCTTTTGAGTTTTATGGACGCATACTCCGGGTATAATCAGATAAGAATGGCCGAGGAAGACCAAGTCAAAACCTCGTTTGTTACTGACCAGGGCTTGTACTGTTACGTTGTAATGCCGTTTGGCCTCAAGAACGCTGGGGCTACTTATCAACGCCTCGTTAACAAGATGTTTGGTCGGTTGATCGGGAAAACTATGGAGGTCTACGTGGATGACATGTTGGTAAAATCTATCCAAGCAAAGGACCACATGGCCGACCTCCGAGCTAGCTTTGACATTCTCCGGGAATATGGGATGAAACTCAACCCAGCGAAATGCACTTTCGGCGTTAGCTCGGGCAAGTTTCTCAGATTTTTAGTCAATCAACGAGGAATCGAGGTCAACCCAGCGAAAGCCTAAGCAATTATCGACATGCATTCTCCTCGGACGGTAAAGGACGTATAAAGGCTTACTGGCATGGTGGCTGCTTTGTCAAGATTTGTTTCCCGGGCTACCGACAAGTGCCACCCTTTTTTCAAGGCACTTAAGGGAAGGTTTGAGTGGAGCAGGGAGTGTCAGGAAGCTTTTCAAAGCTTTAAAACTTACCTAGCTACGCCCCCACTCTTGTCCAAACCTTTGCCCTGTGAGGTTCTAACCCCCTATTTAGCCGTGTCAGAGAAAGCTGTTAGCTCGGTATTGGTCCGAGACGAAGACGGGATCCAAAGACCTATTTATTATACCAGCCACGCATTCCAAGGTGCCAAGGAGCGGTACCCACCGCTGGAGAAGCTGGCCTTCGCCTTAATAACATCGGTCCGGAAGCTGTGGCCATATTACCAAGGCCACACCATCAAGGTCTCGACCAAGTTCCCACTACGGCAAGTTTTGCAGAGCCCGGAGATATCGGGCCAAATGACGAAGTGGTCGGTTGAGCTGGGCCAATATGATGTGCATTTTGTGCCAAGAACGACAATAAAAGCTCAAGTCCTTGCGGATTTCATTGCCGAATTTACAGAAGCCGGTAAGGCAACTCCACAAGTCGAGAAGTCACCCATTGAAGAGCCTGATACAGCTGGCTGCAGTGAACAAGACCTTTCCCTGGAGCCGGACTGGAAACTACACGTCGACGGCTCTACCTGCGTCGACGGATCGGGAGCCGGGCTGATCCTAACAAGCCCGGACGGGTACAAGGTCATCTATGGCCTCCGATTCGACTTCAAGGCCTCTAACAACGAGACGGAGTACGAAGCTTTGCTGGCCGAACTACGAATCACCCGAGATCTCGGCGTCGATCGCCTCACTATCTACAGTGACTCAATGCTAGTGGTACAGCAAGTCACTGGAGAATTTCAGGCCCGGGCAGACTCGATGGTGGCATATGTTGGAAACAAAGTGCGCAGCGGAATTTTAAAAAAATTTCCATCAGAGTATTTTCCAAAACACAAGTTTGACATGTTATATGTATAAATTAAACAGATCTTACTAACCTCAGTGTGCCGAAGAACCTCCGCAACCTGTGTAGAGAAGTAACGTTCCAGAAGAGCCTCAACCAACTGGTCTTCTTTGTTATTCTCTATCCACAACAGGAGTGAGTGTGGGCTCACATGTACAGCTCTTCCACCGGTGACTCTCCTTCCAACCAATAGAGAGAACCCAAAGCTAGTGTTCGTGATTTGTGAACAAAAGCTCTGAGGGAGTTTTTAGATGCTCACTAGAAGAGGATCACTCTTAATCTCTTAAATTGATCTGAGTAAATCATTAGAATCACTCCCATTTTATACCTATTGGTCCTAGGGTCAGTCCATATCAGATTAGGTCTCAAAAAATCGAAACAGAATCAAGTTCGGATCAATATCTGATAAGATACGCGTGAAAAATGCGTAATCTTATGTGTGCTGATAGGCAGGCCGAACTGTCTGATAGGCAGGCCGGTTCGGCAGGCCGAACACATCATCCGGCAGGCCGAACTGCCGAGAAAAAATCTCCGCGAATCTTTTATTTTCCACCCGAGATTCTAAAGGATAAAGTCTCAGTTTTGATTCAAATACCCCAATAGAAAAGATATCTGATCAAAACAAACTTTATCAAGATAATCTCTAAGAAAATAAATCAATTCACAATAATTCTACAAGTTTATCTTGTTCTAATTGTCCAAAATTAAAACAACCGATAAACAGACAAGAATTATCCAAACGCAATAATTCAACAAGTTCATCTTGAACTAATTTTCTTACAAAATTAATTCAACCAATAAACAGACATGAATTATTTGATTCTTATAAATTTTAAACCAATCTGATAAATCTGATATAAGTCACCAATTATTGGAAAAGCACGCTGTGTCATTACAGGATTTTGTGAGCTAGCAAAGGGGACCAAAATGGACCTATAAAGTTCAAGCTCATGATAATTATGAAACCCAATATCCCAGATATACATTTCACAATTATCAACTCCAACGCTACTCCACTAAAAGCTTGGAGCTACACTCTCGAACTTTATAGAATTACGAAGCTCGTGTAGCTAAGTCTCCATGACATATCATAGTGTATCGCATCCCCATATGATCATCCATAATCGGCTTAAGGACAAGTTCTGTCTTACCTTCCCGATTATTTTTATCTTACGTTCCATTGTCTCACCATTAGAAAACTTACCATCCAAAGATAGTATACCATTCGGTTACACCTATGTATCCAAATGGTTGAGCGCTCCAATTTTCCAATTACAGGACAACGCATATAAGAGGATATCATTACTCCTAAAGAGGAGCTATGAATTCCATATCTATGAATAACAAGTCTACGCTACCAAGAGTCATGCCTCCAACGTATCGGCATGCATGCCACTATAGAGATGTGGGAGTCACCCATTGGTACATCAAAAGACACAAGTCGAGACAACGGGCCCATTATTCATCTCAGGATTAAGATACAATACAAATGATTGTCTAAAGTGAACCGATTTGCCGAGACAGAATTATTAATCCAAATCAATTCACTTTATGTCCCGATCCAACACATCGTCACCTATGACAACGCGTCAATGTTTCTATTCACGGAGTCCAACTCTGATGGCCAAGACAAACCATCTCCCAAAAGGGATATAGACAACATAACAATCTTTACATGAATAAAGCGCCCAACTTTATTCCCTCGATTGCGGATCATATATTTTAGACCATCACCTTAAGAGTCGTGTCTACCGCATAATCATCTCATCATATGCCCAACTCTTAAGGTTTAGACTGACAGTCTCAGACTACTGTTTGCTTATCATACATTCAACGAATATGAACGTAAAGAGGACAATATTTGGTATATATAAATGAATAAATTCTTTATTGATAAAAATGTCTCCAAAAACGTATTACATTTTTACTCCTTAGAGCATACATGTCTAACAACATATTTAAAGGAAGCAAAACGACTGCTTGGGCAATTCAAGTCCTATTCTTTTAAGCAGATCCCCCGGTTTGAAAACGCAGAAGCCGACGTCCTAGCCCGACTAGCTTTCGGATTGGGTGGAAGTGACTTGACGTCGGTCCCCATCGAAAGACTGCCCGAACCAAGCATAGCCAAGGAGGTCATGAGCCTCGCCGAGGAGCCGACATGTACCTGGATGGACCCGATCATCCGATACCTGACCACAGCCGAGTTATCCGACGATCGAGAAGAAGCACGTCGGGTACGTAACAACTCGGCCCGGTATTCGATGATTGGAGGAAAGTTATACCGGCGATGCTACACTGCGCCATGCTTAAGATGCTTGGACCCCAAGGAGGCCGAATATCTAATGAGCAAAATCCACGAAGGCCTATGTGGCAATCATTCCGAAGGACACTCCTTGGCCCAAAAGTGCCTCCGGTAGGGATACTACTGACCCACCATGCAGTAAGATTGCGGGAACTTTGCACGAAAATGCCTCAAATGCCAGCAATTTGCTAGAATGCTAGGCTCACACGCCGAGCCTCTCAATCTGGTAACCTCAGCTTGGCCATTTGCAAAGTGGGCCATCGACTTGATCGGACCTCTCCCACCGGCCCGCTCGTAATTCAGATACTGTATTGTCACCATAGACTATTTGACGAAGTGGATCGAAGTTGAACCCTGTACCAACATGACTGAAGCCAAGTGTACCAACTTTGTATAGAAAAACATCGTCTGCCGGTTCAGAATCCCGCACACTATTGTGACTGACAATGCCAAACAGTTTGACTCTTCGGGTCTACGTCATCTATGTGAGAAGCTTGGCATTAAGAAGGTTTTCTCCTCCCCGAACTATCCGCAGAGTAACGACCAGGTTGAGGCCTTGAACAAGACAATTAAAGATAACCTGAAGAAAAAACTCGAGGGGCTTAAGGGTGCGTGGATTGACAAACTGCCCCAAGTGCTCTGGGCATACCGGACAACTACCCGAGCTGCGACTGGCGAGACACCGTTCTCCCTGGTCTACGGGGCAGAGGCTATCATTCCAGCCGAAGTAGGATTACCGAGCTTAAGGGTTGAGCGATACGAGGAGGCTCTGAACGCGGAGCTCATGTTGACCGAGCTCGATCTATTTGAAGAAAAAAGAAACTGAGCATCGATTCGTAACGCAGCTCGGAACCAGGTGGTAGCTCGGTATTACAACAAAAAGGTTCAGCCAAGAAGCTTTAAAGTTGGTGACTTGGTGATGAAGAAGGTCACGGTTCAACAACCCGGTCTCGGGTCCTTTGGTCTGAAATGGGAAGGTCCGTTTAGAGTTGAAGGTATCGTACGACCAGGCACTTACAGGTTGACCGATACGGAGGGGAATCAGCTCGGGCATCCATGGAATGCCGAGCTCTTAAAAAGATTCTATTCTTAAAATTCCCAACCAGACTCCTTTTTTGACCTCTGGCCACAATTCTTTTGTAACTAGACTTGCTGAACAGGGCTAGAAAAATCTATGTATATATCACATTAATGAAGCATAACTTCCTTAATATCATTCCACCTGAGTAATGTGTTTAAGGGAAAAGTAAATCCAAGATGCCACAACTCCAGCTCGAAGGACAAGACACTAACTCCTACCAAGGGAGAGTCATCCTCGTTAAACCGAGCTGGGGGGCTGGTCGGTGCATTGACCCCAAGTCTGTCGCCGTACAGACGACCCGATAAGTTGCTTGGCACGGTGCTATGTCGGACGACTCATACACTTGTAAAGTTTTTTTAAAACTTAAACAAGTCTAGGGGGCAATAGGGTAAGGGTAGTTATACGCTGTCTATATTCTGCCCGACCGAACTCAGAAACCTAAACCTGCTTGGATAACTAAGTAGATAAGGATAACTACTCGGGGCAACCGAGAACAGAAGTACTACTCGGATTAACTGAGAACAGAGGTACCATTTACCTCTGCTCGGACAACTTGACAACAGAGGTACCAAACCTACATGCTCGGATAAAGTGAGCAAGCAAGGCAAAGTCGAGCCAACTTTATGGCTGTCGAGATAGCTGGTTCCTAACCTGGGATTCTCCCCGAGAAGTGCCTAACTTTGAAAATTACGTGTGATGTAAAATAAAACAGAATTGCACGTAAGAAAACAATGAAGGCAAAACGGGAAATCTTTATTTAACAGGGAGGTACAAGAAAATCGGGCACCTCCCGAGCCCGAATACAAAAAAAAAGAGGTTCAATTGGCCTGGGTCTCGTCCCCAGCCGCGTCCTCGTCCCTGCCTCTCTCGGTGACCTGCTCATCCCCGTCGTCGTCACCATCCACCACGACGACCTCGTCCTCGACACCCCATTGTTGCTCGGCATTATCTTGGTCCGGCTCAACGATGACCGACCAGTCGAATCTAGCTGCCTCGGGGTGCTTTTCTATCAGGTGATCGCAAAGGTCTGTCATGCCGTCGTAGTAGAGATCGGCATACTCCGGGGATGTTTTAAATTCCTCGACCGCACTGGCTAAGCGGTCGGGGAGCCAGGCCACAAATTGCTGGTGCTTCGCTTGCAGGGTTGCAAGCTGCCCCTCAAGCCGTGCGGCTTTATCCTCCGCCTCCTTGAGCAGCCTCGACATGTCCTCAGCCTCATCCTTTGCTTTCCGAGCTTCCTCCTGAGATCGTGTGAGAGACTCCTTGGCTTGATCTAGCTCAATGTTCTTCTCATTGAGCTTCTTGTCAGAGTTCAACTTCTTCAGGAGGGTCTTTTTGTGCATCTCTTTCTCCTTGTGGATCTTCTTTATCCCGATGGAGTGCACCATATGCACAATGGCGCTCAATTGCAAAAATTAGGACGTCAGTCCTCGGCAATATATTACAAGGAGACCTATTGATTAGCTCGGATGCTTACAGAGGCAGTGGCTCGGAGGGCCATGTTGCACAAACTCTGGAAGTCCTCACCTCGGATGTTTGTGAAGAAGTCATCCTGGGGAACCGCGTCTCCGAGACGCTCAAGAACCGTACCATTGTAGTCCGGGCGCCTTCTCTGCAAGTCTTTGGAAGAACCTCTGGTGGCCTCGTCTACTAAAGCGACCTCTAGCAAGGCCCTGGTCGGCTGTGGCGGAGGTGGTGGAACTTGGACTGATGAGGAGGTCTACCTGGTGCGGGTTGGGGGCTCGGGCATCGGCGTCCGCTTGCATTTTCTCCCGGTGTCGATAGCCTTGCCCTTGCCCTTCCTCAAATTTGCCATCTAGGCAAGCCTATCAGCACGGGAGGTCGGTGCCGTCATTTTTGCACAAGGAAGAGCAAAGTCAAAGCGAGATCGGGATAAAAAAGGGGTAATTAAAAATAAAGTCTGGGCTGACCTCCGATCCGGAGTTGGCGGGACGGGTATAGGAACCTAATCACGTCCTCAAGGTCTTCGTCGGCTACAGGTGGCCCCGCATCGAAGGAGCCACTGGACGAGTCCTCGGAATTGGAAGTAGAAGGCTCCCTCTTCGGCCACCCAGACCGGGAAGTGCTTGGCCTTGGAACGTCCGCGGCACTCGGACGAGCAATTGTAACCTGTCCGGCCTCCTGGGCAGGACGGACAGGTCGGGGAAGGCTGCTGGACTCCCCAAACCAGCCGTAACTGGATAAAGTGTCCTTCCTCAGGAGGAAGGACTGTTGTCTGGATGGTTTCGGCTTCTCGAACAACTCGTCCACGGCCTTTATTACGCGGCTCGGTGCCCAAGGACGCTTGGTCCAAACGTGCCCCTGCTCAAACGACCTCGGCACTTGCTCATCCTCTGGGACGGCTTCACCGGCTCGAGCTAAAAAGTTCCCCCCGGCGTAGAACCACTCGAACTTCCATAACTTGTCTGAGTCAGGATTGCCCAGGATAAAATCCTTCCTGAAGCCGGTGAAGTAGTACCAGCCGGACTGCCGAGGAAGCTTCTTCATCTTGAATACTTGTTTGAAGGCCTCCAGCGGCATCTCGATACTCCGGTGGTACTTCCATAGGATGTACGTCTTGATCAGCGACCGATAGCTGTTCGGGTTCAGTTGAGCCGGGCACACGTTAAAGTCGTTGAGTGCCCGACGGAGAAAGCGGTGCAACGGTAGAAGCAGCCCGGCCCTGAAGAACTCAGCGTAGAGCGTGATGAATCCCTCCGGTGCATCTAAAGGTGAGTCTCCCTCACCGGGGATGGCGAGAATCACATCCGCAGGGATGCCATACTCGGCGCGTAGGTTCTCTAACCGCGACCCCGTGATGGCGCTCGTATAGCCTGCCGCTAAGGTTTGCCCAGGACGGCTTACCCGATATGCCGTTACACCCCGCATGCGGGTGACCTGGACCTCCTGCTCCATCTCCGGCTGCTCCACCTCTGCCTCCTCGGCTGCATGCTCCTCATCGAAGACATCAACCGTGATCACCTCCGCGACTCGGACGGGGGCCCCAGAACGCCGACCAGAGGTGCTCGGAGCATCCTCGCGGGCCTGAAGCTCGGTCCTCTCCCTTGGAAGAACTCGGGAAGAGCCCGCTGTCGCCGCCCCCACATAAGGGTCTTGCTCCCTAGACGGCCTAATGAGCTTACGCCCGTCCAACATGTTTAAGAACTCCTGCTCAGGTACCGTCTGGGAATCGAACCTTAGGATCTGCTCCAGCCGACCGGCCCCGTCCCGTCTTGGGGACGCCACTTCAACGTCGGATTGGGTCGAAGAAGAGCTACTGCTCTCCTCCTACTTTTCGACCATGAAACCTCTACGTTCTAGGAGTCTGACAAATCACTCATTTTCACTCAGGAAATTACCTGCTAGGGTTCTCGGTAGCTTGAGCTCGGGAGATGATGTCCTCGGCTATTGAACTTAAGCTCGGCAGCTAAAACTCTTCGGGCGTCAAATTTCTGAAAATGAAGTGTAAATTACAAAGGAGGAGGCCCTATTTATAGCCATTTTGGGCAGGAAACTCGAGCGCGAAAACCCAGGAGGCGCAATTAATACGCCTGACAGTCGCACAGACGGCCGCGATGCGACACGCGTCCCCCGTCTAATCTACGCGTCTTTTCATCTCACCCCGTTTCCAAGTGTCGTTTGGTCTTCCTTCTTTGAGCCGACCTCACCCACTCGGCATAGTCCACCCGATCGAACATTGACCAGGTGAACTGGGGCTAATGTTGAGGGTAAGCTCGGCGCCACCACCAAGGACATTAACTTTGATGGTCGGCAATTAAGCTCAACAGACCTCAGGGAGCTTACTGTCAGGCCCCGACGCTTTATACTTCTTCCTGAGGTGCCTCTCAGGCATCCAAGGGCGCGCCCCAAAAAGGTTGCCATCTCAGGATGTACGGTAGCTCGGGTCGGACTACGTTGCTCATAAAAATAGGCTACTACTCGCCCTTGTAGGCCAACACTAGGCAAATGCGCTGCCGTCCGATAGAGTCCAATCCATTGGGCGATAGGCGCGACACTTGTTACCTACTGCCTGACACACCTTGATATGACACCCGGGTGATGGGCAAAACCCATCTTGCACCCGATCCAAGTGGTGGCCTATAAATAGGATGCATTTATGACATTCTAGGGAGAGAGACTTCTTCACACCTAACTATCTGTCGAGCAATACCTGCCTTGAGCATCGGAGAGCCCTTGTCTATTGACTAACCCCACTATTCTCCGAACCATCCCTCTCGCAGGTACACACTCCTGGTAAAGGGCAAGCGTAAGAAGAGGTCAAAATGTGCGCAGCCGCACGTGGGTGTTGATCCGACGCCGGACAACGGTAAGCATCAACAATTATGTTAGAGTTGATTTTATAATTAATACAATATACATTAATAAAGAAAAAACTTACTTGCAAAAAGCTGACAAAAAATGATTTAAATGTGAAATTTTTATTTGCTATCATATAAACAAAATGATATGTGGTCTACTGAATAATTCCATTTCTTCTTCTTTTCTTTTCTTTTTTTTGAGTAATTTGTATATTTTAGCTGTTAACATTTTAATCTTTTTTTTTATCAAACAGTCTCTGATCTCTTAAATCCTTAACAATCGATAGACTTCCATATCAATTTATTAACTTTTTAACACAATATTAGCACATCCAATTGTATATGGAAAAGTCTAAAATACTCCTATTAAAGACTTCATAATCCAAAGAAAAACAAAAAAAATTAAATAAATAATATCCAAAAATCCTTCTATCTCTATCGTAAAACACTTACTCTTCCCATAATCTTATATGCCCAGATCTTCGCATCACTGTAGTTTTTAATTTCTTTTTTCTGAGAAATTATAGGGAAATAAGAAAAAAAAGATATATGCTCAACCATCAAAGTAAACAACTTATGAAATCAAACCCACATTCCCTCCTCAAACCATATCAATTTTAATCTTGCAACCTTTTAAAAACCCAAAAAGCCCAGGAAAAAAAAAATTAAAATGGGTTGCGAATCCGCAATTTCGTCACCGGAAGAAGAAGAACCAATTTGGAGAGATGCCCATTAAAATGCATTTGATAAAACTAATAAATTAAGATCGGATTACACCTATATATAACAATTGATTGATTAGATTTACAGAACAAAAAAAATAGAATACATGGGCCATGGGACCTAAAATCTGCACTTATGTACCGCCCAACATCTTGTCTCTACGAGTGTCCTTATAATGCATTCCAAAAAATTTGAGCAGAAAAGTCATGATAGTTCTCATGAAAATATAAATAAATAGAACAACAAAAGGCAAAGAATACAGATTTACAGATAAAACGGAAGCAGAGTGGTAAAAATAAATAAAATAAAAAGGCTTTAGCATACCCAGAGAGGTAGTTCGCAGGACCGCTTCTTACTTCTTCCTTCTTCCTTCTTCTTTCTTCCTTCTTCCTTTTTATTTTTCCTTCTTTTGCTTTACCCACCCCTCCAAGGGGGAAAAGTCTCCTTTTTTTTTTTTTTTTGTTTGTAGCTTCTTAATGAAATTGTTTATTTTTAATCCCGATTTTGATGCATATGTTTGATTTTACTGTTATAACCCCGTAAAATCTACTCATTTGACCGGCACATCCATGTTTCCATTAGACTTTGGATAGATATGGACTAAAAGCTTTTAATTGCATTCATTTTCAAAGTTTGGGGATTGTATTGCTAAGATTAAAAAAAAGAGAGTAGAATGTCAGCAACTAAAAAGTTAATAGACTATAGGTGTAAACTATTTTTTTTAATAAAAATATATACTTATAATCTTTTAACTTTTTAGTAAGCGACACATTAACCTCTTTTGTTTAATTTAGCAAAACAATCTTAAACTTTTAAACCCTTGATAATAAATGGATCTTCGTCAAAATTTGACCAAAACGTAACAAAATCTACCAGGCGCATGTCATGTGAGGTTTTTTAGACGGTATTATTGTATTCTCAATAAGGAGACTGATTTTGGGACTTTATACTTGTATATTCGAGAGATTTTTAAAAAGGGTCTCGTAGGAAATTTTTTTTTGACAAATGGTTTAATTTTTTTTGGACAATTTTTGACACCAAAAAAAAGATTTTTTAGACATTAAAACGGTTTCAGTTTTTTTTTTTCAATCTATTGAAGTTCTTCTTCTAGTTACAATTATTTTTATTTTTTTTTCTGAAAAAAACTAAAACAATTTAACTGCCTAAAGAAATATATTTTATTTTTATAAAAAAAAAAATTATTTCTCCCATTAGGATTTTTTTTTGCCCTTTCGTCAAAATCTGCCTGTATTATATTCTCTTGTTTTCTTCTTCACAAGGGCTAGGGTTCTTAACAAGAATTGGGGGAAAGTTTCTTAGAGATTGGTGGAAGATGACGATGAAGGCCTATTATGTATTTGTAAGATGCCAACGAAGATCTTCATTGCCTAGACTGACTACTATCTTGATTGTTGGTTCTACAGATGTCAACTTTACAGGGTAAGTTCTTGCTGCGTATTTTTTCTTTTTCTTTTCTTTTTTTATTTTTTTATGCTACTTTTTAGAATTAATGAACATGAGGGTGCAATTTTATGTTTACTGCTTCGGTTTGTTTTTCATTTTTTTTCCTTTTTTGCATTGTTTTTTCTACGATTTTTTTCTTTACTGATTAAGTTTCCTTTTTTCATTGTTTTTCTACGATTTTTTCTTCACTGATTGAGTATGTTTTTCTACTCAGCGTGAGGGGCAAGTTAATTTTTTAAGTGTAAAGACCCATCTACGTGTGTAAGATCAAAGAATATCATTTCTAGGTTGCTAAGAGAAATTAATGATTTGAACGCTCAAGTGGAAGAACAACATCGACGGAGGGAAAATTTTCTGGTAGAACAATTAAGGACAATGCAACTGGTAGTTAGTTGAAGACAAGAGGACGGATTCTACAAGTAGTTTGTGTTCTCTATTATTGGGACGTTTGTTTGGTTATTTTGTACTAGAAGTTAGTTGCATGGACATTCCTCTGACCTTTGGTTATTTTGGATTTGGAATTTTGGGGCAGATGTGTTTGTTAATGTTAAGTTAGAATTTTGCTCTAAAAGAAGCAAATATGTTAGGTTTCTCCAACTTTTTTGGAGTCTATTATATATGTAGAATTAATGGTTGACAACTTGATGTAATATAAGTAATAAATTATTGTAACTTTTGATGCTTTTTGTTGCAAGTATTACTTCTTTTTTTCCCCCTTTTATCTTGGACTTACTATTAAATGAGTTTTGAAGTTGGTAAGTGTAATATAAGTGATGAATTTGGTCACTTTAGTTATTATCTTGCAAAAAAAGAAAAACAGAAAAAGACATCATACTCCGTTTAGAATTGGCTGATAATATTCCATACATTGCAAAGTACTTTATTGGCTGCTTTCAGAAAAAGACATTGTGTATTTGGTAAGTGTAATATGCAATGTTAGCAGCCTGCTAACATTGCAATTTAGCTGTCTTAAAAAAAAAAAAAAAAGAATTGGGAATTTGGAATCTGCCGTTTTATATGCAAAATGGAAAACAGAAAAACATAAAAATGTTGGGGAAAAAAACCTGCTAAGCAAACATCTCATAGAATGAAAACATGAAGAAAATGTTTGCTAATATTGGAAAACATAAACATCAAAAATTTTCATTTGCCATTGTTGTTGTAATAACTGCACCTGTATGTAATCACAAAAGGGTTGCATTCTTATAATTACCTCCCAAACTGTGCTTTTTTCTATGCACCTATGTGTTATATGTAGTAAACAAAAAGGAAAGTCTGTGCAACTTGTATATATGTACTTAACTATCCTATGCGGTAATTCAAAGCTGTCACATGCAAGTAAACAAAAAAGGTTCAAGGTTGCCAAATGCAAGAAGGGCAAGTCTATCACATACATAAATAAAGTTCTAATAAATAATTAGGTTTTTCTGATTTCAAAACATGTCCGAGTTAATTGGTTGGTGCCCTCATGCTTATGAGGAATTTTTGAGGGCCTTGTTGTCTTGGTTGTGGTCTGCTTAAGCTTCCAACCTCTCTAAGATATCTCTTGCATTGCAAGTGAGCTTGTTGTGTCCTTGACACCCATAAGAGCTACATTGGACGATGTTTCTTGTCCTCCTCATCTTCCATGTGTTTGTTCCTAAAACTTGGTACTCTTCAGGTTCTTTACAGCATACTTTCTCGGGTCGACCATGTTGTTTTTTAAATGTTGATGCATGGACAAGTTCATTGTCAATCTTTTCCTACAAATTTGGGACATTAATTGGCCTCACATGGTATGCATAAATCTACACATAGCAATTCTTCAGGTGGCGAGCATGCACATAATTGAAAATGTTATAGCCACGGTTTTGAATGCAAGCAATAGCTTGTGGACAAGAAATCCCACTTAACATCCATCGCCTACGAAGCACATATTCTAGCCCTCAAGTCCACTCCAAACTGAGACTCATCAGGGCATCGTACCTGTATTAGAAGAATGAATTAGAACAATAGAGCACTTGGTACAAAACAATGTCCTTTAAAAAAAATTTAAAAATATGTAAAACATACCCCAAACATAAGATCTCCATCATAATCAGGTCAATAGCAGATAGATGCTTTCTTCCTCAATGATTTTCCATACGGGGATGATTCCAACATCCAATACTTGAACCCTTAGACTCAATTCTCCTCATGATATACCTTTTTACAATTTCAAATAACGTGATAATAGGCTTGTCTTGTGCCTCTAGTACTGTAGCATTAAAGGATCCACACCAATTATTAACTAGCACATTACATGACGGGCCCTCACTAGAATATGCATGATTCCAATTATATGGATCTATCTAGGATAAATATTTCTATCCTTCAACATTATTCTCTTTCATCTTACACTTTGTTTGTTCAAAACTGTTAAACATCACAACAGGTTAGTTTAACAAACATTCTTGTCGTGATATATAATCGGGTTAGAGCATAATCTATAGGGAAGGGATCCTCAGATATGTGAAAGTATACAATCTCTTTATATTGACGTTGATGTGAAATCTTACAGATCAAATTGATACATTTGTCCTTGGAACTTTATTTTTTTCCACCAACAACATGGATGACTAGGAACCCTTTTTTTTTTTTATAATGGAACGTCACGGCAGCTGCCCCGCCACTTCAAATGGTTGTCCTCAATTGAAAATTCTGCCGTGTGTTTTAGTTATGAGTAAAGCTAGGCGCATCTGTGATGAGACTCACTGCTGATTTGGTTCCTAGGGCCCACAATTTTTTTAGAAGTCAATTTACTATGCGTACAGAGAAAAGAGAAAATCCCCCTTCCAAAAAAAATCCTTTATTTTCTTCCGCCATCCCCTCCCATGGCCACCGCGCCACAGGCACCGTGGTCCCCGTCATCACCAAGCCCGTGAAAGACGACAAGGCCAGCGATGCTTCTCAGAATTTTTCAAGAAACATCAGAATAGATTTACATTTTTTTCTTTCTCTTTTTTCTTTCTCTCTTCATCTGTTATCTTTTCCGCAAATACTGGTGTACTTATTATTATTTTTTTTTTTCTGAATGGATCTCGGGTTTTTTAGTGGCTGTCTGGTTAAGGTCATTGCTATGTCGATGAGAAGGAGATTTGAGATTTTGTTTTTGTAAATTTTGCTCAAGTTTTGGTCTCCTCTGTGCAAAAGAAAAAAAATCCAATATATCGTCCCCATGTCGATTAGAACTGATGAGATACATAATAGCATGTCCACCATGACCATGGTGGAAGCAAATGCTTTTTTTCCTTCTTTGCTGAGAGTGGGGAAGCAGCGTCTTTTTTCTTTTATTTTTATTTTTTTTTTCTGAAACAGTAGTGGCAAGATTTTCTGAAACGTGAATGCACGTGAACTTGATGGCTACCTTTTTTTTTGGCCTAAAAATTTTGATTGGGTTGTGTATACATTCGTTAAAAGACTGTTGACGTGGCTTATACTTAATTATAAATAGTATAAAATTTTTATATGTTATAGTAAAAAAATAAAATTATTAGAGTATAAAGTTTTTACATATTATATTAAAAACAATTCTAACCATAGTTTTTATCACCATATCAAATACCCTATAAGTCTCTCCCACCTAAATAGGGTGGTAATTCATGTTAATATGTTTTGTCAATTTGTTTATTAATTGTGTCAGAAAATATTAACTCAATTACGATCTATGTATTAAACGTACCTAAAGATGTTAATCTGAACACGCTTCATTTAATAATCGTGTCAATCATATCAACCCTATATCTTATTTTAATTTATATATTTAAAATATAATTGATATAAACTTATTTAACCTGATTATGAAACAATACATTAAATTTATCATTTGTTTTTAAATTACCTATAAATTTTAAAATTCATAATATTTATGGTTAATAAAACAAGTAAATTTCTTTATATATCATATAAACTTGTATATTTTATTATATATATAAATAAGGCATAAAGTCCATCGAAACTCAACCCAGTGTAAAAAGGAGACTGATGCAGTACAAGTATACTACTAAGTGAAAACACAGATATGAAAAATGTCACGTTTGGCCTCCAAAGGTAAGTAAAGTAGTTTACACAGTCTAAGGATATAATTTGGCATTGATTTGACCACGACAGTGTAGGAAAGATACTGTATGGTGAAAAATTACATAGTGTAAAGTTTGGACCCCACAAAGTGGACACCCATTGAATTTTTATTAGGCCACCATGCCATGAAACGTGGCCTAATCCCAATATGCCACATGGTAACCTAATGGATTACCTTGTGAGTCACCCATATGGATAAGGAAGCATTTAATGTTGATTTTAACAAAAAAAATCCCATTTTCTTCTTCCCTTCATCCACGACAGCCATTGTTGGAGCTCCTCAAAAATTTTCTCAACCCAAATCTTTGCAAAAATAACCCGAAGTAAGTTCAACAAGTTGAGTTTAAGGAATTTCCACAAGTTTTAAGGTAAAAACCTAAACTTTTTCAAGGGTTTTTAGGGTTTTTTCTTGGGAAAAAGAAAGGAAGTTAATTCATGGTATTTGTGCATGGAAATGATGTCTAGGAAGGAGTTTCAAGAGAACCTTGGAAGGTTAGAAATCAAAAAGTATTATTTGGGTAAGTTTTGAATTTTAAAGTTTTGAAAATTTGTGATTTTTGTTTTGACTTTTATTCCTTTAAAAGTATATGGGTTCTTGAGCTAGTTTTTGGTTGAACTCCATAGAAATATGGATTATGGCATGTTGATATTGCAAAAGTTTAGGGTTTAAATGTTGAAAGTAATAGTTTGTGTAAAAAGTATTATTTTTGCAATTTTAGTTTTAGTTTCTCAAAAATGATGGTTAGGCATGGAAAATGATTCAAACAAAGGTTGGAACTAGCTTTGCAGGGGTAGATTTACTGTTTAAAGATGGTTTTTTACAAAAATATCCCAAGGAGTAAATTGAAAGAAAAAGTTTTTCCGCGACAGATTTAAAAAATGCCTAAAAACAACCCTGTATAGTGAGAATTTTAAAAAAGTTAAAACACAAAAGTTGTAGATCTCGATGAAACTATTAGACCTTGTAGACAGTTCATCGAAAATCTAAACTGGTTGTGAGATTTTAATTTTTCAAGAATTTGTTAAAATCGAAAAAGATTTTTGAAGGACAAAAATGTCCTTTTGTGAAATGATTTAGGGTATTGTACTTTGAGTAAAAATGTTTCTTATGAAAAATAGGGCATTTTGGTTTAAAGAGATAAATTTTAGCCCCAGGGGCAAAATTGTCAAAATTTTCAATTTAGAGATTAAATTGCAAAGTTTTATAGAAAAGGAGCATAGGTGTGAAATAAGGAGATCAGACCCACTAGGGTATCATTTTAAAATTATTATGTGACTATTTTCGTTAAAATAACGAAATCAAAGTCGGGAAAGTTAGTAGGCCTATTAAGGGCAAAATCGTCATTTTTTTTCGAGTAAGCCGGATTGTCCTAGAACGTCCCTAAAAAAAAAGAGGAATGATTAGAAAGATTTCTGCCCTTCATTAGAGACTATAGGGTAGAGTTAGATAGAAATAAGAAAACCAGTAGCTTTCGAAGTTATATACAGTTATTCAACTCAATTTATTAATTAACGATCATTTTGTATTAAAACATAGTAAATTTGGCTAATGGCTTTGAAATTGGCCAACAAGATCTTAGAAGTCTAGGAGAGAGGAAATCGAGGTTGATTAGTGCAATACACGAAATTAAGTAAGTACCCATCCCACCTACAGTGTGAAATTGTAGGTATAGAATGTGATGTATGAATATGTATACCTATGTGTATGCTATGGCATGAGTATCTATAAGTATGTTGGTGTATACCTGTGAGTATACTAAATAAATACCTATGTGTATATTATATTGTATACCGGTATGTATATTAGTGTATACCTGTGTGTATATTAGTGTATACCTGTGAGTATAAAAGTATGTACCTGTGTGCACTGTACCATACAAGAGTATTTATATTTTGTGTATAACCACAATAAAAGGACTGGTAATTATAACACCAGAAATTAAGAAAAGTGTCGTACCGACTCCTAACTTAAGATGAGTTCAAAGGATATAGTATAGTCATGGTGTTACGCAAACCTAAGTGCGCAATGGTACTAACACTTGGGCCCTAGTTAAAGACAAGAAATGATAATGATAAAGAAGGTTTATAAGAAAGCATAATGAGATCATGCATTTTAGTGAATGTGCGTGTGGGTTATATGTGACACCCGTTATTCTCCTAACGGGTATTGAGGTAATTAAATTAATTTTTAATGTATAAAAAAAAATTGCTTCATTTAAATTTATTTTATAATATTTATTTTTATCTATTTTTAAGTTTTCTAAAATTCTCCTATATTTATTTAGTATAATTACTAAAAAGCCTTAGAACTTCTAATAAATCTCAAAAATGTCATATTGGCATTATGTGTGTTAAAGTCTTTAGATGAGACATAAGGATATCTTTTCCAACTACTCTTGACCCTCATTTTCTTTATTTCCTCCGTGACATGCTTCAACATGTCTCCTCTATAATTGTTTCTATCACTTCTCTTCAAAGACTTCATCTTTTCTTCCTTTCTCTTCCACGGTTCCCACACTCTTCTTCTCATTTCTTTGCTGAAGCAAAATACTTAGAGAACTTCTTCAAGGCAGCCATAAAAATCAGCCACCATCACCTCCATTTGAGCAAGAATTTCAGTCATACCGAAGTAAAGGAACCTGTTTTGAAGCCATTTCAAGCTTCCAACTAACCATAATCCGAGGTTAGAATCTTATGAACAAATTTAGTCTTTCATTTATAAATTTTCTTTTATACTAAAGGATTATTCAAATTTGCGTTCTTAAACCTAAGTATATGTTTGTTGCTATTTTGGAGCATATGTATGAAGTCTAAGTGTATATGCCCTAGACAGAAAATTTATATTGTTAAACTTTATAATACCTCTATGGGCAGTGGTTATTTCTTGAAATTCTAAGATTAAATTAAAATAAATTTTATGAATGTAGTTGTATGTTGTGCTTTAGTTTTAATTGTCCTTATGCACGCCTTAGGATCAAGGGAGTATGGAGCTAACGTTAATTGATTCCAGGATTAAGAGACTGTTGATAAGCTTGAAAGGTAGGGATTCTATTACTCATCTTTTGTGAGGTTTTTATAGAATTAAAATTGATTGTTTTGCCGCAATATATATATATCTATGTTGAACTGATATTATATGTGTATCACATATGAAACTATGACATGGACTCGTCTTGTATTGTACGGCGAGGAACATAATGAATTGACACATGTTATAAATTGAGAAGCATGGTTAGGAAAACTAACTCTATTGATAATGATTCAATATAGAGAAATTGTGAGACATGAAGAGGGCGACGGTTACGTCCTTGGGCATGAATACCCTAAAAGGTAAAATAGGGGGAAGGCGATGACGCTTCCTTGGGTTGAAAGTCCCAGAACACACTGTACAGGAATCGATTTGGTGAGGACTCGGGGCTTGATGTCCCCTCACCGGAACACCCTTGGAATGTTTATAGGGTGATCAAGTGCGCCCATTTGGGTTTCGATGAGTTGAGTGATACTCAATTTAACATGGATACCTAGGAACAATGATGATTGGTAATATTTGTATAAATGTGTAATTATGACACTTGGTAATGATTAACTACGGTATCCATAAGATGTGATCATAATAAACCTCATAATCTGGAATATGATGTGACTTACTGACCATGCAGATTTTAATGTGGTAATGATAAAGGTGAGTAATGGTTTTCTCTACTGAGCATAGTGTTGCTCATACCCTTATGTTTATATCTTTTCAGGACTCACTAAGTGTGAGGTGGCTACGAGAAATATAGTTGAGGAAGTGATGTAGCTATATTACATTGGGACTGCTTCAATTGTTGAGAATGTTCTTCATGATAATGTAAGCATCAATTGTTACTTTCTGTGACTGTATTACAATGTGTTGAGGGTTAAAATGATGATGACAACAGTTTATATTATTAAATTTAAGGTGCTACATTTAAAACTGTGGTTTATTTATCGTTTATATTTTTATTTTTGAGTTGAGAGTTTTTATTTAAGTCCCGGGCAAATTTTATTTTTAAGGTTTTACTTTTATTATTTATTTTTATTTTATCTCATTAAAAACTGTTAACCCCCATATAGGGGCGTTACAGAATTTTTGGTATCAGAGCCTAGGTTCGGTTAACCTAGGGAGTGTAGCACCACTTTAAAAATATATTTTTGAGATGGTTTTGAAGCTGAATTTTCATTGTCATCATCAAAATGAACCTTCACATTGATTTATACAGTCTAGAAGGATGTAACATGGAAAGGCCATAGAATGAAAATACTAATGGTTATATGAGTACAATAATTATATAGAAGGAAAGTATTAATAGTTATGAGGGAATGATAATTATATGGAATGAGTTTATAAGTAGATTGCTTATGAGAGATTCGTATAATATTTGGATCTATAAGCATATTTAATTCGTATAAACGATGAGAAATTCATATAGATACGAGGATTTAAGAGCCTTTTGTCTCGTGAAAAACAATAAGAAATATAAGGCTTGATTTATTGATTTTAAAGTTTGACATAGATATGCCAAATTTTTCGTAATTGATTCAAACCTAAGTAATGATTATGTGTGGATTCGATGGAGCACATAAGTGTCAATAACTTTTCTTGAAAGTTCTATATATTTGAGGAATATGATATAAGTTGGGAATCATGGTATTGAATCTTGAGAGAGATAAATGTTAGACTTTTGGTCTGTTGAGACTGTGTAAAGTCTAGAATGCATGAATCTCAAAATTGGAATATTTCGTTACGTACTTTGTATTTAAGTGTATCAGTGAATCCTTTGGTTACCTAAGGTTTTGTTATATGAGGAAATTCGATATGGTATAAGTAGAATTGTGGGGATTGTAGATGTTCTTAAGTAGTAACATCAAGTGTCTTTGTTCATTGATATGGTCTACGTTGAAAGACGTAAATCGTATTGATTTCAAGGTTAGTCGCATTCTAAACCCTTGGTAGTAATGATGATGAATCCATTGATAGATGTTAAGTATTATGAATAACATATGGGTGTATGTATTGTTCAATAAAGTTTTGATTAAAACAAAATCATTTGAGTTGCTGGAAGATTGTGTTGTTATGAAATGATTTTAAATATCATTCAGGAAGATCCTTGTTGTCGTTAAATTAGATTTGTTGTTTATAGTTAACTTTATCTATAGTGGGCTTTGAATTGGGTTTAAGATTCATACGAATTGGTTTTCAATTTTATGTTTGTTATTTAACTTGTTCTAAATGTGTTAAGGCCCGAAACAACTTGACCATTTTCAACTAAGAACATTTGGGCCTAGTTTAAATCCTAAATCAGTTTGATTCACACTGTCTCTCCCACGTGGTTTCTATACGTGTCATATACAGTGGTTTAATCATTGTTTACATATACGTTTACTGTGCATAGGAGCTTATTTCTCCGAGTTCACTTTTTCTCTCTTAATTTGTTATTTTCTCTCTAAATCGCAAATCCTCTTCTTTTTCATTAAAAATTCTTCTTTTTCTCTAAAAGAAGGAATTCTAGGATTCTGCAATTTACTATCTTAATTTTTCCTTTCTATTTACTCTTCTTTCATCTCATCATGGACCCAAAGTACCAACATCTGAGAAAGTATTTCCCATCACTCTCCCAAAAGATTCTCAGAAAGAAATACAAGGCTAGAATTACTCGGTTGTGGATTCTTATGCGTTTTGGCATCCCTTGTGATGTGAGAATGTTGATAGAGGGGAAAATCCGTCCGAGTGACTTTAGTCAAGATGTCGGTTTACCAGGAACAGGTACCAGTCGTAGTGCAATGAAAAGAAGAGCTCGTGCCATCGTGGTCACTTGTAACAAATGTGAAAGACAAAATTGTAACGGTAAATGTACTTCACCTGGTTATATGTCTACGAATAGAGAGGATAAAATAAGGTTTTGTAGGGATGGACTTTCAAAGGAGAACTTGGATAGCATCCATCCTCCTCTCCACGGTCACCCTAGTGGATATGTTCAAGGAGCTATTTTTAAACTCTGGCCTAAATTTTATACAGAAAGACAACGCCTCAGGAATATGGTATTTCTAGATCCTGTTTGTCAAGCCATAAGAAAATTGGATGGGGAATAAGTCATCGCTCTATAAAGGTTATTTAGTCTTTACTTATTTGAAGCAGTTTTAGCTGATGTTCAACAGTTTGTGTTTTTCTTTTACTCAAAATATTTGCTTTTGTGTTTGAAATAATTGTGATTATTAGATTGATACAGTAAGTGTTAATATCTTATTTAATTTATAATTTTCTTAAATATATATATAATAAAATATATTATCTTATCAGACACGTCACATACGGTACAGTAATATGTTTGAATTTTGAAAAGCTTATCCAGATATTTCAAGATTTGTATCTCAAATTTCAAAAGTTCTACAGTATTTGTCGTTTATATTAAATATCTAGACTTGGTGTATATTTGTCAAAAAGTCTACAATTGTGTCAAGACGGTCTTCTGTCGAATTGTTCTCAATTGTCAAAAGTTATACAATTAGAGTCTAATCTTTTTCAAAAAGTGAATCAGATTTTCTGTAAACTATCAATCACCTTATCTTACTTTCTTATCCGCACAAGATTTTGTTTAAATCTTTGGATTACCTTTTCATTACCTACTCGTCTATCTCTTTAGCCCTTTTTGTATATTTTTCATCTTTAAAATCTCATGTAGAACCCGAAGTCTAAGTGGAGCAGACATTAAGCAACCACTTCTATAAACCAAATATGTCTACCTCCCAGTCCACGAAGAAAATAAAGAATGTCTGTGTCTTTTGTGGTTCCAGCCTTGGAAAAGATAAAGCTTATTTAGAAGCTGCAAATCACTTAGGGCAAGTCCTAGCACGCAAGAAGATTAACATAATCTATGGGGGTGGTAGTATAAAAATGATGGTAAATATGGCACTAGCAGCTAGGTCTAGCGACGCTACTGATGTAAGAATTTGGCCTCATATTCCAGTTGAAGGAAACCTTTGTAAGGAAGCCATAGGTAAGGGAGAAGGAGTCAGGAGTATCCCTAAAAATTTTAAAGACATAATCTATAATTCTGATGCTTTTATAGCATTACCTGGTGGTCTAGGTACTCTTGAGGAAATATTTATAGTTGCTTGTGGGCAATTGTTGGGCTTTTATTCCAAACCTTTGGGACTGCTGAACGTAAAGGGTTTTTATGACGGTCTTTTGAAATTTCTAGATTACGCTGTGGAAGAAAACATCACTACAGAATCGGAGAGACAAATCTTTGTTACTGCTTCAACAGCTGAGGAATTGATAGATAAAATGCAAATCATACATCCAGAATCCGACACTGCAACATCCAAGCTTGAATGGGAAAGGGAAAGCCGGGAGCGGCCAATTGATTTGAATCTCCATCTGTAATCTTTTTGTTTTATCTTTGGCATGTAGGCATGTGTGTCCGTATTTCGTGTGTTACGAATAACCGTTTACCTTGTATTCTGTGTTTCTTGTGGTACGTCGTTGTTCAATCTTTTAGATTCATTGAGCCTAATGCCGGGATGGCTGGATACGGAGTACTTGATGCTCTCGAAACGCATCCTTCTTAAGGTCCGATCTTTTGTTTATCGATGTTTTTGTATCCTCTAAGCATGCATGATATGGATAGCTGGTATACGGAGTGCCTTGTACTCTCGAAACGTATCCGTATTATGTTTGTAATGTGTAATATTCTGTTAATATTATGTGGAAGTACCAGAGTCAGTTATGGGAATATTCCATATGAAATATGAGTATAGTATTTGGGTTGAATGTTTGTGTCATGAGGATAGCTGTTTAATGAAAAATATGTCGGGTATGTTTGCAACTCTGAGATTCCGTTTAATATCTCTATGAGTAAGTTTAATGTATAGTTTTGAATAAAAGTGTTTGTGATATATGTTTTATGATTATGTTTTAGTTTATTAGTTGAGGTATGAAATCAAATATATTTGACTTTTCCTTACTCAAAAAGGAAAAGGAACCTAAAGATGAAGTATATAAAATTTCTCTGGCAATCTCCTTAAATGTGATTGTAAATCACGGTCCATGGACAATGAAGGACTGGAATCATGATATGGTCAATATGTATGCCTGATCAGATTCTTAGACTATTATACGGTGTTATAAGTTGAAACTTGTCAGAAATACTCTCATTGAGGGATTTAGGAGTAAGATTTATTATGCAAGTAAATAAGTGGAGATACGATAACTTAAATTTGGAGGACAAACAATATTAACGGTTTAGACTCAGAATTGGAATCATAGTGGAATCATAATTTTTACTAGTATTACTAGAATTGAAATTTCGAGGACGAAATTTTTTTAAGGGGGGTAGAGCTGTGACACCCGTTATTCTCCTAACGGGTATTGAGGTAATTAAATTAATTTTTAATGTATAAAAAAAAATTGCTTCATTTAAATTTATTTTATAATATTTATTTTTATCTATTTTTAAGTTTTCTAAAATTCTCCTATATTTATTTAGTATAATTACTAAAAAGCCTTAGAACTTCTAATAAATCTCAAAAATGTCATATTGGCATTATGTGTGTTAAAGTCTTTAGATGAGACATAAGGATATCTTTTCCAACTACTCTTGACCCTCATTTTCTTTATTTCCTCCGTGACATGCTTCAACATGTCTCCTCTATAATTGTTTCTATCACTTCTCTTCAAAGACTTCATCTTTTCTTCCTTTCTCTTCCACGGTTCCCACACTCTTCTTCTCATTTCTTTGCTGAAGCAAAATACTTAGAGAACTTCTTCAAGGCAGCCATAAAAATCAGCCACCATCACCTCCATTTGAGCAAGAATTTCAGTCATACCGAAGTAAAGGAACCTGTTTTGAAGCCATTTCAAGCTTCCAACTAACCATAATCCGAGGTTAGAATCTTATGAACAAATTTAGTCTTTCATTTATAAATTTTCTTTTATACTAAAGGATTATTCAAATTTGCGTTCTTAAACCTAAGTATATGTTTGTTGCTATTTTGGAGCATATGTATGAAGTCTAAGTGTATATGCCCTAGACAGAAAATTTATATTGTTAAACTTTATAATACCTCTATGGGCAGTGGTTATTTCTTGAAATTCTAAGATTAAATTAAAATAAATTTTATGAATGTAGTTGTATGTTGTGCTTTAGTTTTAATTGTCCTTATGCACGCCTTAGGATCAAGGGAGTATGGAGCTAACGTTAATTGATTCCAGGATTAAGAGACTGTTGATAAGCTTGAAAGGTAGGGATTCTATTACTCATCTTTTGTGAGGTTTTTATAGAATTAAAATTGATTGTTTTGCCGCAATATATATATATCTATGTTGAACTGATATTATATGTGTATCACATATGAAACTATGACATGGACTCGTCTTGTATTGTACGGCGAGGAACATAATGAATTGACACATGTTATAAATTGAGAAGCATGGTTAGGAAAACTAACTCTATTGATAATGATTCAATATAGAGAAATTGTGAGACATGAAGAGGGCGACGGTTACGTCCTTGGGCATGAATACCCTAAAAGGTAAAATAGGGGGAAGGCGATGACGCTTCCTTGGGTTGAAAGTCCCAGAACACACTGTACAGGAATCGATTTGGTGAGGACTCGGGGCTTGATGTCCCCTCACCGGAACACCCTTGGAATGTTTATAGGGTGATCAAGTGCGCCCATTTGGGTTTCGATGAGTTGAGTGATACTCAATTTAACATGGATACCTAGGAACAATGATGATTGGTAATATTTGTATAAATGTGTAATTATGACACTTGGTAATGATTAACTACGGTATCCATAAGATGTGATCATAATAAACCTCATAATCTGGAATATGATGTGACTTACTGACCATGCAGATTTTAATGTGGTAATGATAAAGGTGAGTAATGGTTTTCTCTACTGAGCATAGTGTTGCTCATACCCTTATGTTTATATCTTTTCAGGACTCACTAAGTGTGAGGTGGCTACGAGAAATATAGTTGAGGAAGTGATGTAGCTATATTACATTGGGACTGCTTCAATTGTTGAGAATGTTCTTCATGATAATGTAAGCATCAATTGTTACTTTCTGTGACTGTATTACAATGTGTTGAGGGTTAAAATGATGATGACAACAGTTTATATTATTAAATTTAAGGTGCTACATTTAAAACTGTGGTTTATTTATCGTTTATATTTTTATTTTTGAGTTGAGAGTTTTTATTTAAGTCCCGGGCAAATTTTATTTTTAAGGTTTTACTTTTATTATTTATTTTTATTTTATCTCATTAAAAACTGTTAACCCCCATATAGGGGCGTTACATTATATGAGACTTACTGGGCGTAGGCTCACTAAGTATTTTATGCTGTAGGTATTCCGACGAGAACGTCAGAATAATTCTATTGATGAGCTGGCATATGAATGATTAGTGTGCAGAATGGGTATAGAATCCGCTGCTGTTGTGTTTCCGCTGTAACATATATTATGTTATTTTGAAATGTAAAGTTTAGAAAACAGTATTGTATAAGAAAGGTTATTATGTAAGTGTAAGTTTATATCAATGTTTTCAAAGTTACTAAAACCAGTATTGTACAAATCAGTGTGTTAAGCAAATATATGTATAAATTTGTGTTCCAAAATAAGTTAATATCCGTATGTGAAAAAAAAAATTCTAAATTTTTGCCTATATGTAAGTAAGAAAAGGTTAATCACGGTCTAAAAAAGGCGAGTTGTGACATTTGTTATATTTTTTTTATTATTCTTGTGATGATTTTAAAACATGTTCATGCATAAGAACATGTTAGTAAGGAAAGTGCTCGCTCTTAATTATAATAAAATGCAAGAATATGTGGGCATAGATAGCTAACTAACCTTTTAAATATGCATTATGGAGATATTTTCTCCAATTGTGGCGTGGTGCTTCTCTCCCACTAAGGAAAGAAGCTAATGGTTTTTAAATTTTAAAAAAATTTAAAAATTAATTTTCAATAACTTACTGCTTAGTTGTAACAGAAATACCATGTATAGTATTCATGTAAGTGATATTTCTAAGTCTTCAAAGAGAAACTAAGAGTTTTTCTTTAAAAAAAAATTCTGCTATCTTACGCGTTGAATACATAGCAAAACCAAAAAGTGCAAGAAATATGATGTCTTTTGCAACTTGACGTCCACTTGTCATTTCTTTGGCATATAGGCTTAGCTTTGAAGACTGTGGTGTCAAAGGCGAAAGCTAGGTCACTCAGATAAGCTTCAAAAGGTTTGAATCATATTATCCTTTGTTTTAAATGTTAAATTAAAATTATATAATTATTTATAATAAACAGAGTTTTTGAGAATTTTTTTTTTTGTCAAGTGATTCGTTTTTTTTGCTGTGGTTCATATTAAGATTCCAACAACCTCACCATCTACATAACTCATAATACCATGGTCTTCAAATAACTCGCCACCATGATGCACTTTCAACGTATAAACATCTAAAGCATAAGGACTTACCCAACCAAATAACATATTTCCACAAATAAACGAACCGAAAAAGGTAACACTTTGGACCAAAAAAAAAAGACACTAATCTACCATTCAAATAAAATTAACAAAAATATACATATATAAGAAAACTATAGCACACAAAGACAAAGAAGAAAGGAAAATGCCTTATTTATCTTGTGCAAATTGTACTTATACATATCACTTTCGATGGAAATATTTATAATTAGAATCTGATAGTTGACTTCTCCATGTTGTCTGCTTCTGATTTACCACATGCATACATATATACATACATATATATATATATATATATATATAAGCCTAGTGATTGACAAACTTGAGATAAAATTAAATAAGCATGAACAACAAGAGACCTTGAACTTGTCGCAATTCACCTAGAGATTCTAACACATTGTTCTCACCTAGCTACACTACAAACACTTTCAAACGAGCTTTTCAACTCTGTCGGTTAAGCTTCTCTCTACAACTGAAAGTAAACGTAAATACTTGAGGCAAACCATAGTCCAATTTTTCTATATATTTTCAAATTGACATTCAATTTAAGGTTTTACCACAAAGCTTAATCCAAAATTTTATTTCTTTTTTTTTTTAAGAGTAATTTGCACCCGTACTAAGAAAAGCACCATTTTTCTATTGTCCATAGATGAAAAAAAAAACCCTAAAAAAAAAACAAGTTACAAAACCATAAATAAACCGTTTTTCCCCGACCAATAAGTCTATTCTCCATTTCTTTTTTTAGGATAATCATTCTCCACTTTCATACTATCCAAAAAAAAAAAAAAAAACTGAGGTTTGGTGACTTAACATGGGAGGGTAGCCTAACCCCTTTGTCTTAGATTTTTACCATCACTGTGAAGAACATCAACTCTGCGACTTGCTTTTTGCCAGCCTCCAATCAACACATGATGAAGAAATGGAATTTTGCTTTGATCCCTAATTCTAGAAATAGGGTAAAACAAAAACGAGAAATAAAAAAAAAATTTGTATGGGAAATAGGACTTTCAAGTAATTTCGCTTTAAAATGGCCTCATGATGTGCACGTAATTCTTTCTGTCAGGTTTTGATTGAATTTTAACGAAAGTCTATCAATTGTTAAGGGTTTAAGGCTTCAAGGGTTGCTTTGTAAAAATAAAAAAAAGAAACAAAGTGTCACTTACTAAAGAATTAAGGAGCCACGGGTGCAAAACTACTTTTTTCATTATTAGATTCTAATCTAGTGGTCTTAATATACGTAGAGTAGGGTACAAGAAATAAAGGTTATTCAGATCTTTAAAATTTAAAATTCAGAGGTGTAAGTGTGTTAAAATCTATAATACATAGTATTATATTTTGATTCAAAAAATAAAAAAACTTACATTTAAAATTTAAAGGTTTAATGTACAACAATTTGGTCTAATTTTTTGATACCCTTAAAATAGAAGGTGTAAAAAGGGGGAAACTTTTGAAACATAAAATATTGTAATAATTATAGTTTCTACTTCTGTTAGTTAGTACTTGGTGTTCATTGGAGTACTATGCACTACAACCACAACTATTTTTTTTAGTTGGCATTTGGTGTTCTTTAATTCAAGTTAGTAGTGTATATATGTGTCGGGCAAATAGGTCTGCTTATGGCCCGTTCTTTTATCCTTTATGGTTGGTCCATACATTTGTCAATTTAGACCGTGCTAAATGGGCTAGTCATTGGCCTAAATGTTTAGCCTGGACACTAGCCAACCCAAGCCCTTGAATCGAACGAGGTTTAGTTATTTAGCCTACATCACATAGCTTTTTAATTTTTTTACTGTTTCCATATAAGTACTAGTCCAACCTTAAGGCCACCAGGTTTTCGAGTGGGGTTAGGCCTTTCCTCCCCAATATTTAATGTGCCTAAATTTGCTTGCTTTCTCCTTTTGACTCACATGGGCTGGTCCATGTAACTTGGATTGACACCACTATTGTCCCACGCAAAGACTAGGATGGGTCTGATCCTAGCCTAAGCATACAGATCAAGTTAGACATAGGTCTTTGGCTATAGATTCAAATTTTTTATAATTTATATTGGAGAAAATTGCATGTTTGCCATAATTAAAAATGTTTATACCATACTATCATGTATATTACATATTATATTGTGCCACAAATAAACACGCGTGGTATTTATAAAAAGTAAATGCCTATTGAACACACGGCTCGACTTGGTTGGTATAGGATTGTTGACTTATTGGACCAAGTTGGGCCTTATTTTGTCATAGCAAGCAAGTTGGGCATGCACCTTTATGTGGGTAGCGCTGACTAGCCCTATTTTTCTTGAGCGGTGACACCTTTTTACATCTGTAATTGAAGGAAATCACATATGGCCATGCACTAATTGAATATTGAATCCAATGAGGATAATATAATCCCAATCTTCTTTGGGCGAGTAGGCTAACACATTATGGCAGTTTTTTCTAGGTGGTTGTAGTACATGCCACTTGGTTATTGTTCTAGTTTGGTTTTTTTTTTTCAATGTTTTCTTTTTTTTTAAAACAAAAATCTGCAATATATTATAAAAATTGGCATGTTAGTAGGTTATGCTTTAAAATATCAAATCTATATTAGATTCTATTAGTTTTGTATACTTTTTCTATATTTGATGTGATTTTTGATAAGATTCAACATTAAGAAACATATATCGTCAGTACATACCACTACCATAAAAGACCCTTTTTTAGGTGACTTATCTTCTTATGATCTTATCTACTATTATTTTTTAGAAGAATCAGCAAAATAGGCCAAATTAGTAGAGTAATAAAAATTATTAGCCAAATTTTTTGAAATGTTAACAAATAAGCCATTTAAATATAAATCTTTATATTGTTATTTTAATTTTATTTATTATTTATTTAGTTTTTAAATGATAATAAATAAATAAATAAATAAATAAAATTTAAATGGTCCAATGTACACATTTTTCAACCAAAGAGTATTCAGAACTGTTATAACGTTTCAAAAAAAAGACCTCTTTTCAAATTCATAGTAACGTACACTCTGATGGTGGGTCTTTATAAATATCACATAAAAATCTAAGAGGTCCCTAAGCTTTGTAGTTATTCAAAAATATACTATCTTTTTAAATTGCAGAAAGTTTAGAAGTTCTTCTTCTTTTACAAAATTTCTTCAAGAATTCTTGTAGATGAACTCTCCATTCATTCTTCTGATTTTCAATGGCTAGAGGTTATATTTTGTTTCCTTTACGTTTCCGCATTTAGATGGTTTATATGCATTTTGGATTCATGCATATATGAAAATCATAATTCTGTATATGAAAATCTCTTACATTTAGTCTCAAAGCCTTGTTTTTCCTCTGCTTTGATTTGTTTGAATAGGTTTTCTGAGAGTTTATTAAAGTTTTTCAAAATTCTCAAAACTTTGTTGTACATGAAATTATTTTTTGGTAATTTTTGATGAAAACTAACATTAGAAATCATTAGGAAATTGATTTTCTATCATTTCTGCAATTTGAAACGTCAAAAATTATATCCCAAGGGTGAAAAATGAGCCGGGTCTAAAACTAGGTCAAAATTTAGGTCAATCGAGTTAAAATGACCCAGTTTAGAGGTTGAAGACGATCAGAAAAATGACACGTAGTTTAGCCTTATGCTTAGCCAAAACGATATGTCCTTTCTAGCCAAAAGGGGGTGAGTTTTTCATTAAGAACGACATGTCATTTTTGGGCACTAAGGCTCAAAATGACACGTTGTTTTCAAGAGGAGGGAGTGTTTTTTTGATGACAAAACGACAAGTCATTTTGGGCTTAAAAAATACTTTTTAATTAATTCTGTTTGGGATTTTTTACAAAATTTTGATTTGGGTATTTTGGAAAATTAATTTTTTTGATGAATATAAATAAATTTAACAAAATCAATGATTTTATTATTTATGTTTAAATAAAATTTTAGAAATTTATTTCATATATGGTTATAAATTTATGCATAATTTAATTTGTATGTATTCTTTAGTTGTTATATTTTGAAACATGCAATTTCATGAATATTTTATACATGAAAATTAAATGTCTTGAGTGATTTGTATAATTTTAATTGATTTAAGAGTAGCCACAGTATCTTTGATTATATTGAAATTATATGTTAAGTTTCTTGCATCACATGTAGTCAAATGGACATTAATTGTAACTAATTATGTTTATATAACAACATAAAATTTTTATTATATTAAACATGATTAGTTAGGATAAAATATTAAATTATTTTCCTAATTTGCCTATAGGGATTAAGAAATGGAATATAGTTTAATGGTTTTATCATAAGGTTGTTTGTGAATCTATATGAATTAGAAACTTAGCCCACATATAGTTTTTATATATCATTTGATTCATAATTTTTGTAACATGATGTACATTAGTAAAATATGACATACAGTTATTAGCTTCAAATTTTGTGGCATGAGCATGCATGTTTGATGTATTGCATTAATTTAACATGTTAATTTATTTGATATAAAATGCGATATTCTCGAGCTTAAGGGTGATAACTACAAAGTCTGGAAGGAGAAGATTCTCATTTATTTGGGGTGGATGGACATTGACTATGCCATCTGGAAGGATGAACCGCCCCTATTATTGAGACCAATATTCCAGATGATGTTGATTATTATGAAAAGTGGGAGCGATCCAATCGCCTCTCAGTTATGTTCATAAAGACCAAGATCTCTACTGGGATTAGGGCTTCGATTGATCAATCTAATAATGTCCGAGCACTACTAAAGGCAATTAATGAACAATTTGAATCTTCAGGTAAGGCATTGGCAAGCACCTTAATCAAGTAGTTTTCATTCTCAAAACTTACCGATATCAAAGGCATGCATGAGCATATCAAGCATATGAGGGACATTGCCGCTCAACTAAAGACGCTTGAGGTTGAGATGTTTGATTCATTCCTAGTACATAACATTTTGAACACTTTACCCTCAAAGTATGGTCCCTTTAAGATCTCCCATAACACACATAAGCACAAATGGTTAATTAATGATCTGTTGACCATGTGTGTTCAAGAGGAAGTAAGACTTATTATGGAAGAGGGAGAGAAAGTAGATCTAGCAACCTAAGGACATAGAAGAAATTTCAAGCCAAGTAAAAGGGGAAAGGCAAGGCTCCTGCCCAGCCACATATTAGGAAGGAGTTCAAGTGCTTCTTTTGCAAGAAGAAGGGGCACATAAAGAAGGACTGCTTTAAATTCTGTGAGTGGCTTGACAAGAAAGGTACTCAACTCCTACTTGTTTATTATGAATCCAATATGATTGATGTTAATTATAACACATGGTGGATTGACTCTGGTTCTGCAATTCATGTTACCAATTCGTTACAAGGATTGCAAGACTTGCGGAAGCCAATGGGAAGTGAGCAAAGCATCTACTTTGGAAATAAAATGAACTTACATGTGGAGGCTATAGGAACGTGCAAACTAGTCTTAAGTAGTGGTTTTATTTTGTATTTAGAAAAGACATTTGATATTCCTAGTTTTTCTAGAAATTTAATTTCAATTTCTAGACTTGTATCAGTTGGATATTCCTTTAATTTTTTAGAATCTTCCTTTAGTTTATTTTATAAATATGATTTCATTGGATGTGGTACTTTGTTTGATGGTCTTTTTCATCTTAATTTACAAAATGATGCCAATTATTTTACTATGCATGTTCATGAAAAGTTTGGTATAAAGCGATGTGTTATGAATGATGAATCCTCTATATTACGGCATCAGAGATTGGGACATATCTTTATTGAGAGAATTAAGAGATTAGTAAAAGATGGAGTACTTAGTGCTTTAGATTTTACTGATTTTGATGCTTGTGTGGACTACATTAAGAGTAAGTAGACCAACAACTCAAAGAAAGTGCCAAGAGAAGTTTTGATTTATTGAAAATTATACATATAGATATTTATAGTCCAGACATGGACACGTACTCTCAAAGGTACTTCGTCTCTTTCATAAATGACTACTCATGATACATGTATCTCTAGTTGCTTAACAATAAAAGCGAAGCACTAGATATTTTTAAGGTTTTTAAAGCGGAAGTAGAAAAACAATATGGTAAGCAAATAAAGATCGTGAGATCGAATAGAGGTGGAGAGTACTACGGTAGATACATTGAGCATGGATAAGCACTGGTCCATTTGCAAGTTTCTTGAAGAGCATGGGATTATTGCCCAATACACTAAGCCAAGTTCTCCAGACCAGAATGGTGTAGCTGAAAGAAGAAACTAAACATTATTAGACATGGTGCGGAGTATGCTTGCAAGCTCTAAACTTCTTAAGTCCTTGTGGACCGAAGCTGTTAAGATGGTAGTGTACATATTGAACCGAGTTCCAACCAAGGCCATCCCAAAGACACCTTTTGAGTTATTTAAACGTTAGAAACCGAGTTTGTGACATGTAAGCATTTGAGGATGCCCGTCAGAGGTAAGAGTTTATAATCCACAAGAGAAAAAGCTAGACCCAAGGACCATAAATGGATATTTTGTTGGTTATGCTAAATAGTCTATGGGATACATATTTTATTATCCTTCTCACAGTATTAGATTTGTAGAATCAAGAAATGCAAAAGTTCTTGAGAATGACTTTATTAGTGGGAGCAATTGATCTTAGAACACTGTTCCTGAGAAAGATCATACAGATGCTTAACTATCCACTACATATGATTGAGTGATTATTGTACACAACATGCCTAAAGTTCAAATGCGTGATGGACAACAACAAGTAGTTTGAGTTCCACAGACTGCTGATCAAGAAATAGTGGACCCAACTGAATAACAAATATAGGAAACTATTGAATAATGTGCTTCTTAGGAGAATGTTAAACCAATACTAAGGAGATCTACTAGAAAAAAGCGATCGCAATACCTAATTACTATATTGGGTATCTATAAGAGTCTGACTACAATATTGAAGCCAAAAATGATCCTAAAACATTTTCATGGGCCATGAGTTCTAAGGAATCTGACTTATAGTACAGTGCCATGAAAACCGAAATGGATTCTATGGCATCTAACAAAGTTTGGGATCTTGTTGAGTTGCTTGATGGCATAAGAGCTATTGGATGTAAGTGGGTCTTTAAAACAAAGAAAGACTTATTGGTCAACATTGAGAGACATAAGGCAAGACTCGTTGCTAAAGGATTCACTCAACGAGAAGGAATTGACTACACGAAGATCTTTTCTCCTGTACCTAAAAAGGATCTCTTCAAGTTACTATAGCATTGGTCACCCTTTCGCAATGGTGATCTAGAGGAAGAGGTTTTTATGAAATAACCAGAAGGATTTTCCTCTAGTGATTGTGAGCATTTAGTTTGCAAACTTAAGAAATCCATATATGGATTGAACAAGCTTCTCGTCAGTGGTATTTAAAATTTCGTGACGTTATCTCTTCATTTGGTTTTGAAGAGAATATCATGTATCAATGTATATACCAGAAGGTTAATGGGAGTAGGATATGTTTTCTTGTGCTATATGTGGATGACATATTACTTGCAACTAAGGATAAGAGATTACTATATGAGATGAAGCAATTTCTCTTAAATAAATTTGATATGAAGGATATTAGAGAGGCATCTTATATCATTGGCATTAAGATCCATAGGGACAGATCTCGAGGCATTTTGGGTTTGCCTCAAGAGACCTATATCAACAAGGTTTTAGAGAGGTTTTGGATGATGGATTGGTCACTAAGTGTGGTGACAAGAGCAATTTGAACCAATGCTCGAAAAATGAACTCGATCGAAAACAAATGAAAAACATTCCATAGGCTTTAGCCGTTGGAAGCCAAATGTATGTTCAAGTCTGCACAAGACCTAATATTGCATTTTCTGTGAGAATGTTGGGCAAATATCAACATAACCCAGGTGTTGACCGCTAGAGAACTGCAAAGAAAGTGATGAGGTACCTTCAAGGGACTAAGGATTACATGCTCATGTATAGACGGACTGACATTCTGGTAGAGATTGGATACTTCGATTCTGACTTTGTAGGCTATATTGATTCACAAAAATCAACATCTGGTTATGTTTTCATGTTTGCCGGTGGAGTTGTAGCTTAGATGAGTATGAAGCAGACTTTGACTACTACCTCTACTATAGAGGCCAAGTTTGTTTCTTGTTTTGAAGCTACTTTGCATGGTGTATGATTGGAGAGTTTTATATATAGGCTTGAAATTGTGGATTCTATTTCTAGGCCATTGAGATTGTACTGTGACAATTCAGCTGTTGTGTTTATGACTAAGAACAACAAGAGCGGTAATCAGAGTAAACACATTGACATTAAGTACTTAGCTATAAGAGAATGTGCCAAAGAAAAGAAAGTGATCATTGAGCACGTTAGCACTAAGTTGACGATTGCCGATCCTTTAACTAAAGCTATGCCACCAAGGAATTTTAAGGATCATTTAGTATGAATGGGACTTGGTTCCATGATGTGAATTTCATTGTATGTATATTTGTTATTTTAATGAAACTCTTATTCAGTTGTGATGTTTTCTAATATTTAGTTGTACACATATTCAATTATTTTAAGAAAAATCAATTAAGTTAGACCTAGAATAAACATAGGGTTTATTCATTAAGTCACTTTACCATTTATGAGTTAGTATTGAGGGATATAATGCATACATAAAAGATAATACTCATTCTAAGAGGACCAATCGCCATGATTCATGCATTTATTCCTTAAGTTTGAGATTGGTTGATTTTGGTTATCTAGAAAATATATGTGGACCAAGCGGGAGAATGTTATTTTAATTTTATTTACTATTATTTATTTAGTTTTTAAATGATAATAAATAAATTAAATAAATTAAAATGGTCTAATACACACATATTTTCTAATAGGTGTCAACCAAAGAGTATTTAGAACTGTTATAACGTTTCAGAAAGAAGGCCTCTTTTCAGATTCCTGGTAATGTACACCTTGATGATGGGTGTTTATAAATATCACATAAAAATCCAAAGGGTCCCTAAGCCTTGTAGTTATTCAGAAATACACCATCTTTTTAAATTGCAGAAGGTTTAGAAGATTCTCTTTGTTTCACAAAATTTCTTCAGGAATTCTTGTAGAGAAGCTTTCCATTCATTCTTTTAATTATCAATAGCTGGAGGTTAGATTTCGTTTCCTTTACGTTTCTGCATTTAGATAATTTATATGCAATTTGGATTCATGCATTTATGAAAATCATAATTCTGTATATGAAAATCTCTTGCATATATACTAAATAATTTAATGACTAAAATATCCTAAATTAAAACCAAACTAAATGTAAATCCTCATTTATGTCTATCTTTTCCTTTCTCTTCTAAAAATGTTTTCTCCTCCCCATTTCTGTCTCGCTCTCTTCCTTTTTGCAAAAATATCTTCTTTTTCATTACACAATGACTATGGTGAGATTTGCAGTCGACTCAAATGCTGACAGCAACAACAACTCACGGCTGTAATCAGATCTCCACGACATAGGGGATGCAAATAGAATTTTTTTGTTTTTGCCATTAACAGAGAAGAAGGTTAGATTTTTTAATGAGTGAGCGCTGTCGTCATTACTGTCATGAAGGTTAGCAATGGAATGGATCCTTAGGACAGAGAGGGAGGTTGCACTCGTGACAATGATGAGAACTTGTCCTTGATGGTGATTGTTTATGGCAACCTTAACACATTTTTGTGTGGAAGTGAGGGGAAGGAAAGGAGCGAGAGTCAATGTAGGGATGGAAGAGAAAGAGAGTAGTTGCAGATAGAGATCGGGTAGGAGAGTTTTTGGCTTAGAAGGAGGATTTTTTTTAAGTCAAAGAAAAGAAAAAAAAAAAAAAAAAGAAGAATGAAATCTCATGGGTAAAATTGAAAAAACAAAATATCTAAATTTAAATATGGCCTATTAACATTTTATTCTTTAGAAATGTGCTGTTTACTATTAATAATTTTAACAATTTTCCTATTCATTACAATTTTCTTTATTTTTCTTCTTCTTAAAACAATATTTTGTTTTTTTGCTTCAATCTTTTTTTTAAAAAGCATAGTCATTATTTTAGCTCAATTTCTCACAAAGTTATAGCTCAAAATTAATTATTTTTGTAGTTCAAAAAATTAGTTTATTTTATTCCTTTTGAAAGAAGAAAAAAAGAATATTCCCCCTTTATTACAAGTACATTTTAGAAGATTAAAAATTTTTGAAAATTTTTATAGATAATAAATTTTTGAGAATGAAGTTCAAATATAGGAGTAATTTTTCAAAAAAATAAAAATTACATAGGCATTATTTTGATGAGCGTTTTATATTATCTATATATATATATATAATAAAAGAGAAATTTACCGAGAATGACCCATAAATGATATTATGTTTTAAATTTTACCTCTCTCTTTTATGTTTTCATAATTAGCCCCTTTCTTTTTCTATTTTTTTAAAAACTAATTCAACATTTACGATTTTCCCTTTCCCTCTATCGGATGAAGTCCCTCTTTCCTTTCTCTTCTCTGACATTTTCTCTCTCTATTCTCAGATGCTCTCTCCTATCTTTATCCTCACCCTACACTCTTTCTTTTTTGCTCCCAAACCGACGATGAAGATCACAAGTCCATCTGAGTTTGACTTCATCGCCAACATCACAATCTTCTTCATTGATTTGGTATTGTAAATTCAAAGTCACCGTCATTGAATCTTAGTCGATCTTCTCCTCTGTGCAAGTTTTGCTCTCTAAATCTCTAAGTCTGATGGCCGTTCATGGAGATCAAAGCTCCATCCTCAACGTTGGCTTGGTCTTGCTAGATTTTGGATCACGAGTTTGTCTAAGTTTGACAGTGCCACCAGCATCACGATCTTCGCTGTCGATGGTTTGAAGAAGTAACAGCATCACTGAAAAAAATTATCATCCTACAAGGTGCTGTTCGCGGTAACTGAGATCATAAGTTCTTGATCTTTTCTATTTATACATATTCTTAGGGTTTTTATTTTCTCTAGAAATTGTAATTCTCTTGAATCTCTTGATCTTTAGAGAATATAAAATCATTAGTTCGATTAGTCATGTCATTTCTGAAGTTAGAGTGGAAATTTCTAGAATTGTTTAAGCTTTATGAAGAATTCTTTACTCAAATTCACGTAGCCAGGGCAAAAAAAAATATACATCTCTCTTTTTGTTTTACAGATAAAAAGTGGACTTGTTGGGGCAATGAATATGTTTTGCAATCTCTGGTTTTAATTTTTCTTCGTTGAATGATTATAGTGTTTTGGATTATGACGATTTATGCCCTAATTTGACTCGTTTTTTTTTCTTGAGGTTATATGCCGTAGAGTAGCATATAACCTTAGAGTAGCACACCCTTGTACTAAACAATCTATATCACCCGCCACAAGAGACAAGAGCAACATCTATCCATTAACAGGTTACAAATAATCAATCAATATCACCAAGCTTTCAAGAATCATAAAACCATAATATTTCCTAGTGAACAAATTATAAGCAAATGCAAAAGATGTTCTCAATATCAACTCAAATCATGACAATCTTTGCAATATAATGTTGCAATTTGGTAGGTTCCACTTTGGAACCTTTCAGATTCCAATCCAATATCCTGCTTTGGCAATCGGAGGCAGTTGGTGTTTTTTTGTTTCAAAGGAAAAATGTTGAAATATGGTAGGCTTCAAGTTAGAACTTGGCAAGTTATAATCCAGCACCCGGGTCGGCAGCCGGAGGCGGTTGTCGCTTCTTTGTTAAAAAAATGTTAGAATCTGGTAGGTTTTAGGTTGGAACCTAATAGGTTACAACCCACTCTGGCGACCGGAGGCGGGTTCGGACGGGTTCCATGAAGGAACTTGGTTGGTTCTAAGACGAAACCTGGTGGGTTCCAATGAGTACCGAATAGAACTTAGTACGTTCAATTTCAAGAGGAAGAGTAACTTGTACTTTTAATAAATCACATTTTCTTTATTAAAGGGACAGTTTTGAAAAAAGCTTTTAAGGATGGCAATCTTGAAAAGGCTCAAGGCCCATTTCCTTGCTTTTTTGGTTTGTCAAGGGAGTTTAACTCTTTTTTTTTTTTTTTTGCTTTTTAGCTGTTCCTCCTTCCTTTTTTATTTTTTTGTCTTTTTCTTTCTTTTTTTCTTTTCATTCTTTTTGTTGTGTTCTTCTCTTTTTTAGCTTTTTTTATTCTTATAATTGTATCTATTAATTTTTTCCTTCTTTTGTTTTTTCTTTATACAATCTCAATTTTTTTATTCTATACTATCAAAATACTTTTTTCTTTTAATTTATCCCTGATATACAATAATCACTTATATATATACATATATATATATATATATATCTTCTTAAACACTTTATTGAACCCAATCTTTATGATTACTCATTAAAGAACCTTCATGATTACTTTTGTTATCCTAATTACTTTAGTGAATTTTTCCCTAAAATGCACCATATTTAAACATCATGTTCCTTCTAATTAGTCCATTATAACAATCTTTTAATTGTTTTTCCCAGAAATGTGCTTTTTTAAAGGTTTTTTAGGCGATCCTTTTAATTATTATTTTTTAATAGGTGCATTCTCTCTAATTTGTTCTTGTTGGCATAATTTTGACATAAATATTTTCCCTTACTTTACTTCAGTTAACATAATTTCTGTGATATAATCCTTACTTAATGTACTTCATTTAAGTATCTTTCTCGTCTATTCATATTGATATATATACATATATATATATATATTCAGAATTGTCCTTATTTTAATTTGTTTATATAATCCTTATTATTTTAAAACAATACTTATAAAGATGCTTGTATTAGTTGCATATTACTTAGTAACTCTTGTTAATTAAGATCCTTGTTGTTCAATGAACTAAAACATAACAACATGGTAATTAATATTTTATGCATAGATAGAACCTCTATAATTACTCCCCATGTCCATTCCAAAAAAAATACTCCCCATGATAAGTGCTTAATTTGATATAGTTTTTTATCAATTTTTGCCATATTTCTTTGCTTTATTCTTGAGTATTTTGGTGTTTTAATTATGTTTGTGTGTTTTGTAGGTGATACGAAGTGTTGGAAATGATTTGAGACTAAAAAGACCACATTGAAAGAATTCTAGCGCCCAGGTGCCAAATTAGCAAAAAATGGTACTTTGAACCCATGCACATAGTGCTGATACACCAGTTCAATAGTGCCTACGTGCCACCAGGAAATTAACTTGGTGCCGCTGCGTTAGAAGGATAGTGTCACGGCTCTGTGTGGCGAGAAAAGCGTGATTTTAACACTGAATTGAGCCATATTTTTTCCGTTTTGACTCCACCTTAGAGACCTATAATACACCACTTTAGGTCACGTCTTCTATTGAGCTTTTTCATCAGTTTTTCCTTAGTTTTTTCTTAGGTTTTTGTAGTCTTAAAAGATGAAAAAGAAGAAGAAGAAAAAGAGGAGAATTAATGACTACTTAGAAGAGAAACGTCTGTGTAGAGATTCTTGAAAACACAGTCTAGTTCTTTCTTTCATTCTTTTTTCTTTTCATTAAATTTATTTCAATTTTCAATGTTTTTATTTCAATTTCATTTGTGGTTGAAGGGAATTTCAAAACCCTAGACATGACTTTATGATTAATTTTTAGAATTATTCTTTAATTTTCCAATTAAGATTGTTTATGTTCTTCTATTATTATTGTTTATGACTATTTTCTTCATTTGTTTAGGTGCACAACTAAATAAGACTTTAATTTAATCTATTGCTGGATTAAAAGACTTGATCTGTAATTATCTTGATTTTTTAATCATTAGTAGCAAATGGCAAGGTATGATTATGGGAGGTTTTGGTTAATTGCGATGTAGAACATAGCCAAGGTTGAATAACTCAAGCTTATGTGTTTGTTATCTAGATCAACCTATCTCTCTTATCTTAATGCTTCTATTGAATTGAATCTAAAAAGCTTATTCTAAGTTATTTGAGGGAAAGAGATTAATAAGAAGCTTGTTTTATTTAGACTAAGTAAGGAGAGATTGAGATGTTAGATATGTATGTCCTAAGGAGTAAAAATGTAATATGTTTTTGGAGACATTTCTATCAATAAATAATTTATTTATTATTCATATACCAAATTGTTGTCCTTTTATGTTTATATTTGTTGGATGTATGATAAGCAAACAAAAGTTTGAGACTGTTGGTCTAAGCCTTTAGAATCAGGCATATGATGGACAGATTATGCGAAGACAGGATTCCAAAGGTGATGGTCTAAATCATAAGATCTGCAATCGAGTGAATAAAGTTGGGCACTTTATCCATGCGAAGATTGTTATGTTGTCTATATCTCTAACGGGAGATAGTTTGTCTTGGCCATCGGAGGTGGACTCCGTGAATAGAAACATTGGTGCATTGTCATAAGTGACGATGTGTTAGATCGGGACATGAAGTTTAATTGATTTGGATTAATAATTCTACCTCACCAAATCAATTCACTTTAGACAATCATATATGTTTTATCTTAATCTTGAGATGAATAGTGAGCCTGTTATGTTGACTTATGTATTTTAATGTACCAAAGGGTGACATCCGCAATTTATGGTTGTATGCATACCGATACATTGGAGACATGACTCTTGATAGTATAGACTTGTTATTCATAGTCGTTGATATCCTCTTATATGTGTTATCCTATAATTGGAAAACTGAAGCGGTTGACCATTTGGATACATCGGTGTAACCAAATGGCATACTATCTTTAGATGGTAAGTTTTTCGATGGTGAGATAATGGAACATAAGAGAAAAATAATCAAGAAGGTAAGACAAAATTTATCTTTAAGCCGATTATGGATAATCCTATGGGGATACCATACATTATGATATGTCATGGAGGCTTTTGGGGCTTCGTATTTATATAGTTCGAGAGTGCAGCTCTAAGCTTTTAGTGGAGTAGCGTTAGAGTTTATAATTATGAAATATATATTTGGGATATTGGGTTTCATAATTATCAGGAGCTTGAACTATATAGGTCCATCAGGTCCCCTTTGCTAGCTCATAATAAATCTTGTAATGATATGACTTGTTTTTCCAATAAATTAATGACTTATGTTAAATTATCAAATTGGCTAAAATTCGATAGGATTAGATAATTCATGTCTGTTTATCGGTTGAATTAATTTTATATAAATTACTTCAAGATAAACTTATTGAATTATCTAGAATATTTATTTTCCTAGAGATTATCTAAATATGGTTGTTTTAATCAAATAACTTCTCTATTGGGTTATTTGACTTAAAACTGAGGCTTAATCTAAAGAATATCGAGTGAAAAATAAAAGATTTATAGGGTAATTTATCATAAGTTTGGCAAACCAATCTTCAGGTTCGGCCTGTCGATGGAGTAAGTTTAGTGGGCCGATTTACCAGTTCAGCCTGCCGACCGAACGATAATTTGATCACGCGTTTTTACACGATTTTATTAGATATTGATCTAGATTCGAATATTTGAGGCCTTATTTGATAAGAACTAACCCCTGGATCCAACATCTATAAATAGGGAATGAGACTCATACGTTACTTAGATTAGTTGAGAGATCAAGAGTGAGCATTCTATTCTGTGAGTCTATGAAACTCCCCTAAAGAGCTATTGTTCACAAATTACGAACCTTAGTTCGAGGTATTTCTTAATTGGTTGGAAGGAGAGTCACCAAGAAGAGCTATACGACATGCGCCACATGCACTACGATCGTGGATGGAGAATAGCAAAGAGGACCAATTGGTTGAGGCTCTTCTAGAACACCTTTCTCTTCACAGATTGCGGGAGCTCTTCAGCAAATAAGGTTAGTAAGATCTAGTTAATTTATGCATATAGCATATCAAATTTGTGTTTTGAAAAATACTCTGATATAAAAACTTTTAATTTTTGCTGTGTACTATTTTTCCAACAGTTGGTATCAAAGCAATGGTTTTTACGTAAATTTACGAGTTTGTGATCATGCTATATGTATAAATTCTGTGATCTTAATCTCTCATATGCTTGAATTTAATTTTTTAGAGAGTTGGCACTTTAGGGTTTTTATATATTTATACGTTGTCATGGATCATATGGTGAATGTTTATTAATTAATTATGGTTGATTTAAATATTATTTAATTATTAATTAATTAATTAATTTGTGCCAGTTATGGTTCCTTAGAGGTTAGAATGTGTATCAATTTTTTCATATAATTAGATGGCGGTCTATCATCACTGTATAGGAATTATTATTTAATTTAAATTTGTAAGAATTTTGTAATTAAATAGTCATTCAGAAATGACGGATCAAAAAGATGGATGATAGCATTCCACAGGTATTTCTTGAGTCTCTAATTTTATGTTTTTGAATTGTTGAAAATAAGATTGAAAAACTGCATAAAAACTATATTTTATGGAAGTTGTGATTTCTGTTTGGTCGACAAGCCGAACCACCAAGTTCAGCAGGCCGATGGTCGCAGACCAACAGGCCGAACCTCTAGGATCAGTAGGCCATCTGCGGGGCAAAATTCTGACGACTCTAGCAGGAGGCTAAACTTTTAAATTTGGCAGGCTGATTGCCATGACTGGTAGGCCGAACTGTGAAATTCAGTAGGCCGAAGGGTCATAACTGGCAAGTTGATTACATAGATCGGCATGTCGTCAGAGAGTTGTGGATTTCATAAAAAGATGCATTTTTCAGTGTAGTTTTGATTTTATTTTTGGGACAATTCTGAGAAACATTAAATTTAGATATGGCCAGAAATATGGAGTATTCGATCCATGTGAGATTGAAGACTTGAAGATGGATAATACATGAAGAAGAATACAATTTGAAGATTCAAGGATGAAGAATCGATAATATGTTTCGATTTATCTCTTGTAATCTTTGATTTCTTTTCTTTAGGATGAAACCATGATATTATGGTTATTTATTATTATTTTGCTTGTAGTTTTGCATAATTACTTTGCTTGTTTGCATTATAATATGATTTACCATGTATGTTGATAACATGTCACATAGAATAAGAAGTGTTGCTCATTAAAAATTGTTCATGCATGTATTTTAAAATAAAACCTTGATTTTAAAAGATTGAGTGGGAGATAGTTTTCGAAGAGAGGACCTACGGCCTCTATCGTTGGTCCATAAGTAGCACATGATGGTTCCGACCCCTAGGAAGAGACTTCATCATGTACCGGGTTGGATCTCCGAGAGGATAAGGTATTTTAGCATAATTTATCGTTGCACACCCCTAGGTAGTGATTATAAATTATGGATAAAATATTTAAACTATGGTTATACACTCAAGTTGATTTTATTATTAACCTCCCCTAAGAGCTCTGTTAATAAAATTATGGCCAAAGAAACAATTATTAATATATGCTAGATCATACGAATCTAAATGGCATATATTAATCAGGAGGGGATTCGTGTTCCTAATTAAATTTGGCAAGTCTCCTCTAGGCAGCTTGTTGAATTTTAAGTTGGAAATTATCGTTGTAAGGTTGTGATTTTTTCAAGGTTTTGACACATAAATACATTATATGTTTTACATGATTGTGTTATCTTACTAAATTATTATGGTATGTTTGCTTATGTTTGGTGTATGATTCTTTATTATAGATTAAAAATGTCTAAAAGCACTTTATTATCAATACTTGACAAAAACCAATTAACCGATGAGAATTTTAATGATTGAAAATGGAACCTGAATATCATCCTATCTTTTGAGAAACTGAAATTTATGCTGACAACATCGTGTCCTCTCGAGCCTATGGGAGATTCCAATAATGAGCAAATCTAAGCGTATGATCACTGGAAAGATGCTAATGATCAGGTCCGTTGTTATATTATAGCCAGCATGAATATCATACTGCAAGCTTAATATGAAGATTATAAAACTACTAAGCAGATCTTGGATAATCTTAAAGACAAGTTTGGAGGCTAGGCCCTAGCAAAACGACAAGAGGCACTTCAAAAACTTCTAAACTACAAACAAAGGCTGGGGATGTTTGTGAAAGAGCATATGATGTTGGTCATGGGTTACCTCGCTGAGGCTTAAACTAATGGAGCTGACATTGATACTGAAACATAGATGACTATGGTCTTTGAGACTCTATGAAAAGAGTTTATTCTTTTTAGAGCTTCATTTAATTTAAGCAATAGAAGGGATATGACGTTGAATGAGTTGATGAAGTAGTTACAGGAGTTCAAAAATGTAATCAGGGAAACTCTTGCTGGTGGTAAGGCCAACTTGGGGCTATCTTTGGTTCTAATCCCAATCCTAGGAATGGAAAGAAGCAACAGGCTAAGAGCAAGAAGTCTTCTATTTCTACAAACGGTGAAATCAAGAAGAAAAAAAAAAAAGAACCTGAAGAAGCTCAAGTGCTTTTTCTATGGAAAGGTCGGGCACATGAAGTAGAATTGCAAGGACTTCCTTTCCCGAGGAAGTAGGTGTGATCTTCTGGTTATTGAAACTCGTTTGGCTGAGGAATCCAGTGACACTTGGGTCGTAGATTTCGGAGTAACTAATCATGTTTGTGTTTCTCTACAGGGGTTCAAAGAAAGTAGAAGTCTGCTACATGAATACGTCACGCTTCAGATTGGCGATGGATTCTTAGTGTTGGCTAAAGCAGTGGGAGATGTCCATCTTTATTCTGATAATTATAGGAGTTTAATTTTGCGAGATTATTTTTATGTTCCTAAATTGAAAAGGAATTTAATTTCTATAGCTTGTTTATTTAAAGCCTCTTGTGTAGTTTCTTTTAATAATAAAGTGGTGATTCATAAAAACAAATCTTTTATCTATGATGGATGGATGCAAAACAATCTATATTTTATCAAACTTAAGATGAACTTATTGCTTAACACTAAGATTAATGATAATAACTTTAAAAGACTTAAAACTTCTCACTCTAATAAGACTTATCTTTGGCATTTGCAACTAGGTCATATTAACCTGAATAGGATTCAAAGGTTGGCAAAGGATAGACCTTTAAGTCACTTAAAGATGGAAATCTATACCACAATGTGAATCTTGTTTGGAGGGTAAAATGACCAAAAGACTATTCGGGTCTAAGGGCAATAGGCCAAAGGGGTTTTAGAATTTGTGTATAGTGATGTTCGTGGTCCTATGAACATCTGGGCACGAGGAGGGTATAAGTATTTTGTCACTTTTATTGATTATTACTCAAGGTATGGGTGTATGTACCTAATGCACCACAAAAGCAAAACTTATGATAAGTTCATGGAGTTTCGGGCTAAAGTGAAAAAGAAATTGGGTAAACCCATAAAGGCACTTCAATCCGATCGAGGTGAAAAATACCTTTTTGATGAGTACTTAAAACACTTATTAGAAAATGAGAATTTATCCTATTAGACTGCACCGGGCATTCCACAGCAGAATGGCATAGCTGAGAGAAGGAATAGGACTTTGTTGGACATGGTCAGGTCCATGATGAATTATTCATCATTGCCTTTATCCTTTTGGGGATATGCACTACAAACCGCATGTCATCTTTTCAACAATATGCCTTCAAAATCGGTTCCTAAAACTTCTCACGAGTTATGGACGGGGAAAATGACATCCTTAAACCATATTCACATATAGGGATGTCCGGCTCACGTCCTGTTTAAGGAAGCGAATAAGTTAGAAGCATGTTTGAAAGTTTGTGTGTTTGTAAGATATCTAAAATGGACTAAAGGGGATTATTTCTATAACCCAAAGGAAAATAAAATTGTGGTTTCAACTAATGCAACTTTCCTTGAGGAAAGTTACATGGATGACTTTAAGCCTCAAAACAAAGTGGTGCTTTAGGAGTTAGTGAGTGATTTGATCACTCTAGGGGTTTCAAATGAAACTATTCCAATCAATGTAGAAAGACCAAGCAAACCTGAACAACAACCTAAGGGGCTTCTGCATAATGGGAGGATCGGGCGACAACCCGAGAGGTATATGTTCAATGGTGAGGCCTTCTTGGTAGAACCAGATGAACATGACAAGGATCCTTACACTTTCGAAGCGGCTATAGAGGATGTTGATTCGAAACTTTGGACAGAGCCATGAACACAGATATGAAGTCCATGGAGACTAATCAGGTCTGAGAACTTGTAGATCTTCCCGAAGGGGTAAAACCTCTAGGGTGTAAGTGGATCTATAAGAGAAAGAGAAGAGTGGATAGAAAAGTCAAGACCTATAAGGCTAGACTGGTAGCTAAAGGATACACACAAAAGGAAGGAATCAATTATGAGAAAACCTTTTCGCCTGTAGCCATGTTTAAGTCCATCAATATTCTCTTATCTATAGCTGCCGCTCTCGACTATAGGATTTGACCGATGGATGTTAAGACAACTTTTCTAAATAGCTATCTTGATGAGTCCATTTATATGGTATAGCCAGACGGGTTCAAGGCTAAGGGTAAGGAGCGTAAGGTTTGTAAGCTACTAAAGTCAATTGATAGACTTAAGTAGGCTTTTTGTTCTTGGAACATAAGATTTGATCAAATGATCAAGACTTATGGGTTCGCACAAAATGTAGACAAACCATGTGTTTACAAACACATTAAGGATGAAAATGTGGTTTTTCTACTGTTCTATGTAGATGACATTTTGCTAATTGGCAATGACAATAAGGGCATTGTCATCGGTCAAATTATAGTTGACCAAGCAGTTTAACATGAAAGACTTGAGTGAAGCTAATTTTGTTCTCGGTATTTAGATCTTTCAGGATAGAAAGAACAAAATGATAGCTTTGTTCTAAGCAGACTACATAGATAAAATTCTCAAAAGGTATGCAATGCAGGATTCTAAGAAAGGTGGGCAACCATCTAGGTTTGGAATTACTCTTTCTAAGAAAGACTCACCAAGGTCTGATAAAGAAAAAGAATACATGAAGAAGTTGCCTTATGCTGTGGTAGTGGGTAGTCTTATGTATGCCACGCTTTACACACGATCGGATATTAATTATGCGGTCGGGATTGTAAGTCGATTTCAGTCGGATCCAAGACCGAACCATTGCGTTGCGATCAAGCATATTTTTAAGTACCTGACAAGGACTCGAAGGTATATACTTGTGTAGTCGGGTGAGAATTTAACACCTCTAGGATACACTGACTCAGATTCCAATCCTGTCTAGATTCAAGAAGATCGACTTCGGGTTTTGTGTTTACTCTAGGTGGTAGTGCTATTGTTTGAAGAAGTGTCAAGCAAAATTGCACTTCAGATTCAATGATGGAGGCCAAGTATGTGGCGGCTAGTGATGCTTGGAAAGAAACAGTGTGGCTCCGCAAGTTCCTTGGGGAACTTAAGGTAGTTCCTGATATAGATAAGGCAGTATCATTGTACTATGATAACATTGGAGCGATAGCTAATGCTAAGGAACTAAGATTTCACAAGAAGACTAAGCATATTGATCGGAAGTATCATGTGATAAAGAACTTTGTCAAGGGCGGCCATATTGTTGTATGCAAAATCGCATTCGAGAACAATTTAGTTGATCTATTTACGAAGACACTAACTATGAGAGTTTTCGAGAGGCATGTAGAAGTTATGGGGATGTAGGATTTGTTATATTTATTCACTTAGTGCAAGTAAGAGATTGTTGGACGTGTATGCCTTAAAGAGTAAAAATGTAATATATTTTTGGAGACATTTTTATCAATAAAGATTTTATTTATTATTCATATACCAAATTGTTGTCCTCTTTATATTCATATTTGTTGGATGTATGATAAGCAAACAAAAGTCTGACACGGTCAGCCTAAGACTTTAGAATCAGGCATATGATGCACAGATTATGAGGAAGACATTATTCTAAAGGTGATGTTGTAAATCATAAGATCCACAATCAAAGGAATAAAGTTGGGTGCATTATTCATGGAAAGATTGTTATGTTGTCTATATCCCTAACAGGAGATGGTTTGTCTTGGCCATTGGAGGTGGACTCCATGAACAGAAACATTGGTGCATTGTCATCAATGATGATGCATTGGATTGGGACATAAAGTGTAATTGATTTGGATTAATAGTTTTGTCTCGACAAATCAATTCACTTTAGACAATTACATGTGTTGTATCTTAATCTTGAGATGAATAGTGAGCCCGTTGTCTTAACTTATGTTTTTTGATGTACCAAAAGGTAACATCCACAAGTTATGTTGGTACACATACTGGTACGCTAGAGACATGTCTTGATAGTGTAGACTTATTATTCATAGATATGGAATCCATAGCTCCTCTTTAGGAGTCGTCGATATTCTCTTATATGTGTTATCTTGTAATTGGAAAACTGGAGCGCTCAACCATTTAGATACATAGGTGTAACCGAATGGTATACTGTCTTTGGATGGTAAGTTTTCCAATAGTGAGATAATGGAACGTAAGAGAAAAATAATCGGGAAGCTAAGACAGAATTTATCCTTAAGCTGATAATGGATAATCCTATGGGCATACGGTACATTATGATATGTCATAGAGACTTAGCTATTTGGGCTTCGTAATTCTATATAGTTTGAGAATGGAGCTCTAAGCTTTTAACGGAGTAGCGTTAGAGTTGATAATTATGAAATGTATATCTAGGATATTGGGTTTTATAATTATTGGGAGCTTAAACTATATAGGTCTATCAAGTCCCCTTTGCTAGCTCATAATAAATCTTGTAATGATACGGCGTGCTTTTCCAATAAATTGGTGATATATGTTAATTATCAGATTGACCAAAATTTGATATGATAAGATAATTCATGTCTGTTTATCTATTGAATTAATTTTATATAAATTAATTCAAGATAAACTTGTTGAATTATCTAAAATATTTATTTTCCTAAAGATTATCTAGATATGGTTGTTTTAATCAGATAACTTCTCTATTGGGTTATTTGACATAAAAATGAGGCTTTATCTAAAGAATCTTGAATGAAAAATAAAAGATTCGTTGGGATTATTATCTTTAGTTTGGCAGGCCGATCTTCAGGTTCGGCCTGTCGATGGAGTAAGTTCGGCAGGCTGATCTGGCAGTTCGGTCTACCAACCGAACGATAATTTGATCACGTATTTTTATGTGATTTATCTTTGATCTAGATTTGAATTTTTAAGGCCTTATTTGATAAGGACTAATCCCTGCATCCAACCTCTATAAATAGGGAGTAAGACTCATAAGTTTTTTAGATTAGTTGAGAGATCGAGAGTGAGCAGTCTATTTTATGAGTCTCTAAAACTCCCTTGAAGAGCTATTGTTCACAAATCATGAACCTTAGTTCTGGGTATCTCTCAATTAGTTGGAAGGAAAGTCACTAGGGAAGAGTTGTACGATGTGCACCCATACACACTCTAATCGTGGATCGAGAATAGCAAAGAAGATCAGTTAGTTGAGGCTCTTCTGGAACACCCTTCTCTTCACAAATTGCGGGAGCTCTTCAACAAATAAGGTTAGTAAGATCTGGTTAATTTATACATATAGCGTGTCAAACTTATGTTTTTGAAAATACTTTGATATAAAAATTTTTAATTTCTGCTATGTACTATTTTTCCAACATAAGATAGCAGAGCTTGATCTTATATATAGTTGGTAGTTTCAATCAAAAAATTAGATATAATTCTGTAATTAATTTATGGTTATTGTTTAGTGGTGGAGAATGATTCTTTAACTAGTTTTGTCATTATTGTTTTGTGTTTACTTATTTTCTTATCTTTTTATTAATTTAGTTGATATGCAAAAATCCCCCAATTTGTGTTATTATTTGTGTGTCTTAGGTTTTAATAGAGTCAATAACTAATTAATTAGACCAAATGCTTTACAAAAATGGCCCTTATTTCTCATTATACTTGACTATGACTACACTTTAAGGAAGGTTAGTTTAGTGCTTTCCTCGAGGCTTACCAAATTTTGGTGCCGGTCATCGAAGATTGTTACATAATTAATTAGTTATCTTGTTTTTGTTAGTTTAAATTAATTTATCTTGTTCTTCCCAGTTTTAATTAAATTTATTTTTTTTCAAAAAACAAAAAAAAATTGAAAATTATTTTGTAATTTTTGTTTTGTGTGAGGTACTTCAAGATGATACATTTATGGGTCCTCACAAGTTTTTCCCAACAAGACTCAGATCCATTCTATATTGCTTAGTGGAGATGCAAAGATTTGCTCATTTGGTTTCCGTATCAAGGGTTCTTAAAGGAGTGACAACTTTAAATCTTCCTCGACGGCTTATGTTCAACAACAAGACGTTGGGTTGAAAGGTGCAACAACACCATCTCTTTCTACTAACAATCTGTGGATGAAGCATACTTTATGTTGGAAGACATGGCTGAGTACCATCATTGGAATTGGAATTGTTCAAGGATCAACTAAAGTTGGGAGGATGATTACTATAATTTGGAGTCATGGGTCGAGACTTAACCTTATGATGTGGGATTCGAAGCTATCAATAGAGAAGCCTTGGTAGACCAACCACCTACAGGTACATCTCTTGAAGACCTAGTTGGGGTCTTGGCTACTAACATTTTACAATTTCAAGAGGAGATAACCACTAACCTTGACAATATGCAAAGTCATATCAATCAATTGGCTAGCATTATATGTAGGTTGGAGGAACAAGATACTAATCAAACAGTGAAAAATATGATGTGGAATGAGGATGATGATGACCCAAACAACTTTGGTTAGGAGAATAATTTGCCCAATATAGGAGCTTCATGGGAATTTGATCCATTAGAGTAGATCAAGCCTCGGGATGATCATATAGAAGCCATTGACATGTTTTAGCTCAATACTTTAACACTCGTGAGGTTGACACTGATTTATACCTTTTAAGTCACAAGACATGCATTCAAAGCCGTGAGTTCTAAGAAGATCAAATCTCAAGCATATTTTTGGAGAATCAAGTGGAGAGTGAAAAGCAATTGGAAGGGTTAATATTGGAAGAATTCCTTTATAAAGCCAAATCACAAGAGCCGTTGGAGGATGAGGAATCATATGCGGCCATCGATTTGAGCTCATCGATGGTCATATTATATACATCACCAATGGATCCCTACTTCCCATTGGCACCACCTTCACCATATTACATTTTCCATGAGCATAAGCGAGAATCAGAGTTCTCCACTCAAGCACATTCAACCAAATAGAGTCAAGTTGGTGCAATGTACCGAAACATTCCATATCTTGCCAAGCTTGAGGGCATTGATAATGAAGACCCATGGGTGGTGTTTTATGACACCTTCTATGGGCGGAAGCTGGTCTTTGATGCTACTTCTCTACATCAAGCTAAGGACATAAAACCAAGCGCATCTTGAGAGGCAACCCAACAGATGAAGAGCATGCCATAACAGATTTGATCTTTCCAACTCTCTTCCATTTTATCTTTTTATTATTTTCTTGCTTTTATTGTTTTGTTTGTTTTTCTCTTTTCTTCTATGTTTAGTCTTACATTGAGAACACTATAAGAATTAAGTGTGGGGGAGGGACTTAGGACTAGTTTTTGTTTTCTTGTTAAAAAACCATAAAATTTTAAATTTTTTTTGTAGAATTTCATGTAAAATTTTTCGTAAATTTTTTTGTTTTAGTTTAGGTTTTTTGTGTCATTTTTGAGTCTTAGGATACCTTTCGACTTCATTGATCAGAACTGAGCATTAATGTTTATGGCTTTTATTGATTATGGGTGTTGTGTTGAAGTTTAAGGTCATTCTTTTGTGAATATGTTTTTATGATAATCGTATTCACACTTTATGCACATAGCCATGTTATTTGGTAGTGGGACACACATGTTAGATTAAGTAGATTTTTATATCCTCTTATTAATTCTCACTTTAATTTTGACTCATTTGGATTGAATGTTAGAACTCTCCTGGAGGTTTTTCAAGGCGAACAGCTGATTGAGCATTACTTGGAAAAGGATTGAGGCACTAGGTTGCCTAGAACCAAGGCCAAATGAGCCAGAGCCCCATTTGATGTTCCAAGAGAACATCTCCTCTAGTAAGCTAAGTGAAACCTTCATGTAGAGCTTTTTATGTGGCTAACCACATTATCTTCTTACCTAGCCTGGTATACTTATATCTTTACCCTTTGTTCTAAAGATGAATTGGAGCTTAGAGATTTATTTTCATGATTCGATGGAGATTGTAAGGAATAGGGTTGGGAATAGAACATAAGTGTGAGGGAAGAATCGAATCAAAAGAAGAAAAGGAGAATTCTTGTAAGGATAGCTCAAGAAAAAAACAAAAAAAAAAGAACTCAAAAAATCATAAACAAAAAAAAAAGAAAAAAGAGAAAAGGGTTTAAACAAAAAAAAAAACTCAAAAAAAGAAAGAAATAAAAGAAAATATCTTGAGCTTTCCTATATTTATTTTTGGGTGTTACAAAGTTGGTTAGAATGATGTAAGGGCCTAACACTATGATATCCAGCCTACATAAGAGTTTAATGATGTTTTGAGAGGTGTTGTTGAAAATTTTTACAATGTCTCTAACTCTATGGATTCTTTAGAACCTTTGTTATATTCTATGACATTTTTTCTCTTAACCACTACCCATTGACCTCATTACAACCTATATCGAAGACCTTTTTGATTTCAAGTGGTGCCTTTAGCGTAGTGAAGAATCGTGCTGAAGGGAAAGCCTATGACATTTGATACTTTCAACTAAAATTGGGTGGTTCTTTCTATAGGGAATATAAGGGTTTACCTTTTTCGAAGCATATGTTGTTTCAGTATCAGCAACATTGGCTATTTTACACACACACAAGTATGGTTGTTATAGAATATATTAGCTTGAGAATGACTAATTGATTTAATACAATGCTTTTTTTATTTCGTCCATATCTCTTATTGTTCTCTGCGGCAAAAAGTTGCAAGCTTAGTTCTCTTTGTCTATGTTTTTGTTAGTTGATTTTCGTCTTAGGTTTGCTCGTGGATGAGCAAAGATTAAATGGGGGAATTTGATAAGTGCTTTATTTGATATAGTTTTTTTTATCAATTTTCTCATATTTTCTTGCTTTATTCCTGAGTATTTTAGTGTTTTCATTGTGTTTATGTGTTTTGTAAGTGATCCATAGGGTTAGAAATTATTTAAGACTACAAAGACCACATTTGAGGAGTTATGGTCGCCTAGGCACCAAATCAACAAAACATGGCCCCTCGAACTAGTGCACATAGCGCTTAAGCGCCAGTCAGGTAGCGCCTAGATGCCACCAAGAAATAAGCATGGTGCTACAGCGCTAGAAGGACAGCGTCGCGACTTTGTGTTGTGAGAAAAACATGATTTTGACTCTGAATTGACCTCAAACTTTCCTGTTTTGACCCCAACTTAGAAACCTGCAAATAAACTAATTTAGGTCATGTCTTCTATTAAATTTTTTCATCAGTTTTTCCTTAGGTTTTAGTAGTATGAAAAGATGAAAAAGAAGAAGAAGAAAAAGAGGACAATCAATGGCTACTTAGAAAAGGATCGTCTGCGTAGAGATTCTTAATACAACCAAGTTCTTTCTTTCATTCTATTTTCTTTTCATTTATTTTATTTTATTTTTCAATGTTTTTATTTTAATTTTATTCGTGGTTAAAGGGAATTTCAAAACCTTAGACATAACTTTATGATTAATTTTCAGAGTTATTCTCCAATTTCCAATTAAGATTACTTATGTTCTTCTATTATTATTGTTTATAATTATTTTCTTGTTTTGTTTAGGTGCACAACTAAATAGGACTTCAATTTAATCTATTACTTGGTCCATAATTGTCTTGATGTTCTAATCGTTAGTAGCAAATTACAAGGTATGATTACGAAAGGTTTTCGTTAATTGCAATGTAGAACATGGCCTAGATTGAACAATCAGAGCTTATGTATTTGTTATCTAGATCAACCTATCTTTCTTATCTTAATGCTTCCACTGAATTGAATCTAGAGAGCTTATTCTAGATTATTCAAGGGAAAGAGATTAAATAAGGAGCTTGTTTTCTTTAACGACTAAGTAAGGAGAGATTGAGATAGCAGAGCTTGTTATTTTCTATGATTGGTAGTTTCAATAGAAAATTGGATATAATTCTATAATTAATTGTATGGTTATTGTTTAGTGGAGGAGAATGATCCTTTAACCGGTTTCATCGTTACTGTTTTGTGTTACTTATTTTCGTGTCTTTTTATTAATTTAGTTTATATTCAAAAATCTCCCCTAATTTGTGTTAGCATTAGTGTGTCTTAGGGTTTGATAGAGACAATAATTAATTAATTAGACCAAATCCTCTGTAGGAACGATCCTTACTTCTCACTATACTAGACTATGACCACACTTTAAATAAGGTTAGTTTGGTTCCTCCCTCAAGGCTTACCACCCCATGTGTGCACGTGGAATTCAACTAGTAACATTACAAGTGTGCTTGAAAACTTTGGCTTGAACCAAAAGTTTTGATTCAAATATTATGGTATGTGAGAGTTGAACCAAAAGTTTTGATTCAACTAGTAACATTACAAGTGTGTTTGAAAACTTTGGCTTGAACCAAAAGTTTTGATTCAAATATTATAGTATGTGAAAGTTGTATACTGTAGCTTATTTTTGCTTTATACTATAACATGCAAGAACTTTATATTCTTTAAAACCAATGTTCTCAAATATACAATATATTTTTTTTAATTGGGACTTCCATTAAGAAGCAAAATCAACTAAGACCACTTGGGCGATACAAATAGGTATAGCCTTTCTATAAAGGCAATCCAAAGCAACACTAAAAATAGAATTGGCTAAGACATGAGCTTCTACATTAGCTTTTCTAGGAACATAACGACAAACCGAAATTAAACCAGAAGTAGAAATCTGAAAGATCCTCTAGAAGCAAACTACTATCACAAAGGAAGGGCCATCATTAAGGCTATTCGAAACGGATTGCATCCATCTCCACAATATCCGCTTGGGCATCAATCCTTTGAACTAAATCCAAACCTTCGCGAAGAGCTAGATGTTCAACATTGTGAGAAGAATACAATCCCATGATACGTTTCGACAGACAAGGCACAACAACTCCATAAGAGTCTCGGATAGAAGCCTGTACTCCAATAAAATCAGCTTCGCCTTGAATCGAAGCATCGACATTCAATATGAGACATCCTGGAAGAGGCGATTCCCGCTTCTTATGAACACGTGGAGTAGAGGATCTTGATATATTATCCAGCCCGTTACAAAGTTGGAAGTCTACAAAGAGCCTACTCACCATATCTAAAGTCTTCTTACCTTCTATCTCCTTTTTACTAAAAACCTCCTCCAAAGGGCCCAAGCAATCATCGAGAAGACTTCCAGATCCACCACCGAACCAACCTTTGACAGCTCCAAACAAAGACTCAGAGGTCACAAATCTCAGTTTCTTCATGGTAGACTAGATAACACTCACATCTCATACTTCTATGGAAATAGTACACCCCTACAGGGCATGCCTTGGAGTCTCTTCTCCTTCACCACAATGAGGGCACTTTTGCCAAATCCTTCACACCTCTATAGCCAGCAAGTTATAACTTGGGATACATGCATTGAAAACCCGCCACATAAAAAGTTTGACTTTACTGGGAATACACAATTTAGTCCACCAGGTCTTTTCCATCCCCCAGTAGAACTGCTACAAGTAGCCTTCATTTCCATAGCCAAACAACAACCACTTCTTACTGAGTAAACCCCTCTTGTATTATAATGCCACACCAAGTGATTGACTTTCTCTTTGTTGTACAACAAAATATTAAGAATTAGCTCTTGATCCACCGGCTAGAAATTGGTAGATGGTTTGTGCCGATCCCATTGATTAATCAAAATCAAATCTGCTACAATCTAGTCCCTTGAGCTCTCAATTGGTGGAGTAATCGGCTTGAACATACTAGGCCTCAAGATCCATGCATCACCAAAAACTTCAATGTCCTTCCTTGAACTTACTCTCCACTGTGGACCATTGTTAAGAAGGTCCCTACGCCAAACAATCGACCGCCACGTATATGACGTGTTATGTTCCACTATCGCCTCTAGAAAAAGAATTGTGGGGAAAATATTTAGTTTTCAAAATTCTATTCATCAAAGTATCCGGGCATCTAAAAATCCTCCATTTCTTCTTTGGCTAAAAGGGCTTGATTAAAAGGACCAACATCTCAAAAACCCAATCACCTTTCGAATTTTGATCGACACAACCTCTTTTACCTTATTCAGTGAGTCTTCCTTCCCATATCCATTCTCCCCCACCAAACTGGGCAATGAGGCTTTGAATCTCATCATAAAGCATAGTTGGAATCTGGAAGACACTCATAGCATAATTAGTTGTCACTTACGCTACTGTTTAATAAGAATTTCTCATCTCCCGATGGAAAAAAGTTTTCCTCTCCAAGCATGAAGCCTCTTTATTACATTCTCTTTAATTGCCTTAAAAGTGCTTTGCTTATTTCTCCCCACAAAAGAAGGCAATCTAAGATAATGATCATGCACTAAATCATATTCATGCAACCTCATCCAGTCTCTAATGTCCCTCTTAATCACTTCTCCAACATTAGGATTAAAAGTAGGGATGTACAAAGAAACCAAAAAGTAGCCAGACTGGACCACTTCGACAGTTTTTCAAATATTGGAAATAGACCATTCTATAACTGTTACAAAATAGTCCCAAATTGAACCAGATATTTAAAAAACAATCTTAGTCCGGTTTGGAAATTTTAATGGCGGTTCAGATTAGACCAGATTGTTTATATATGTATATAATAAAAATGTTAAATACATATCCTTGTTTTCGATTGTATGTTATATCTTGTGCTTAATTTTTGCTGCTTGTTATTTTTTATTTTTTTATAATGTTCTTTTTATGGTTAGATATTATGAGTTTTAAAAGTATAAAACCTAATTAAAAAATAACAAAAATCTCTAAAAAAAGGTCTGAAACCGCGGTTAAATCAGATTTAGCCATTATAAAATGGTCCTGTCCTAATAGCTAAAATGGTTCAGTGCAGTCCCAAAAACCTGACGATTTAGGATTGGATCAGACTGTGCATAACCTTAATTAAAATTAATCATTGATTTGGATAGATTAATGACTTTTCCCAAATAATTGTTTTTGAAATGAACTTGCCAATCATTTTAATCACATCAACTTTTACTATTTATTAAAAGAAAAGAGAAATATAATTCATTCAAAGGCAAGTTGAGTCATAGTTAAAGGGGTTAATTACACCGACACTTACAAAAAAAATCACAAAAACTCCTTCTCTGTTAGTTGACCGCTGTTGATGACCAATTTCGTAGAGGGCTTCTTTGAAAGCCTAAGAATCATTCTCATTCTACAGCGCCAACAGGCTCACTTCGTGGATCCAAGCTATGCTTGGGGAACTTTCATAGGTTGTGGTTTGTTATACCATGAGTAGACAAATAGGCCCATTTATTTTAGTTCAATTTGATTTTAAATACCGCTTGTGGAGATTTTAAAGTAAATTAAACTAGAATAAATAGGAGATGGAGAAAAATAACATAAAACCCCACTTTTTGCCTTTAAAATAGCCCAAAAGCCTTTTTTTTGCCTTTAAAACAGCCCAAGAGATCAAGATCTAGACATAAAAATCCTTTTTCGAAGCAAAAAATGTCAAGAAAACTTGGCGATGGAGCACCATGTGTGCCTTTGGAGCACCTAGTATGTGGTTGTGGAGGCATGCCTCTGAAGGAGTTCTATTCACGTTGATGTAGCCTTTGCTCGAGTTACAAACTTAGCACTAGAGGTGTCGTATGTAAGCCTCAATAGCCGCTTCCTGTGTTATTTTATAAAAACGCTTTAATCATATGCCAGGCATTTTAGATAACGAAAATGGCAAAACCTTAAGCCAAAGGAGGTATCACATATGTCAAGTCTCCAAAAATGGAGAGTCCAACCTGTCAAACTTTTTTGGGAGCTTTAACCCTAAAAAAAGGTCTAAGGATCAACGCGAAGTTCGGAATTCGCCATAATTGCATACCATTTTTTGCCAACTCGAAATTCAAATGTTGAAAGTCTCTGACGCGGTTTGTTATAGAGTTGAATGGAGTGATGCATGCACTGTTGGAGTACAGAGGCTCCACTCCTAAAGCGAACTTCTTGACTTCACCAATTTCTCTTATAATTACCCTTACCTTCATTGATCAAAACACAAATTAAGAGAGGCTCTCACCCAATTATTTTGTGCCATTTTCACTCTCAAAAAGCTTCAAAAGTCTTCTTTTTCTTCTTCCATGTTTTCAATCTTTGAACTTGAAAACTTTTAGGAGAAATTCCTCATCTCCATTGTTAGAGATTAGCCGCCTCACCCCTCCTTCCAATACCCTTTTAGCCTTATTCAAGTTTCACAAAAGTGTTCCCAAAACACTAAGGAACTTTATAGAGCTTCTCATGACCCTTAGAAACCTCTATAACCTTAGTCTCACATTTTAATACTTCAAACACAGCACCAAAGACAACCTGGGTCTGCCTTCAGAGTACGTTTCTAGAAAATCAAAGGATCCCGCTCCATCCCTTCAACTACTGTCACCAAACCTCCCTTATCTGTTTTGATGAAGATAACCCAGATCTATTTCCAAAGGCAGCTTCGTTTCGAGCTCTCATAGAGAGAACTTTTTTTTTCTACTTTTTGAACCTAAATCTCTATCAACTATAGACTACTCCTCCCACTCTCTCCGCTTATATTAGTTCCTTCATTGCCATATTTTTATGTTTTCTTGATCTCGTAGCAAAACTTTAGTCGTGTGGCAACAGAGTGGGCCCTAAAAATCACTTTTTTTCGGCTCATTTCGGTCCTATCATTCCCAATACTTCGTTGAAGGTCCTACTGAAACCACTTTGTATGGACTTTCAAGTGCTCCTACCATTTCAATATCAACACCAACAAATCGAAGACTTGCGCATGTGCTACCTCGACAAATCACACCTTTAGATTTACCGAACTTCAACAATGCATAAAATTAACTAAACTTTGACCATTAAATTTTTTAAAAATGCCAAAAACACCCCTCAATGCATAAAAAACATTTTAAGCCATATGTATTAATGAACATCATGTTTTTACCCTTGTTTTGCATTAAAAATTGAGTTTAATTGATTTTTACTCCTTTTTTAAACTTTCAAGAAATTAAAATGTGTTTTACCTTTATAAAGTAATAATTTTGAGTATGTTAAAAAATTAAAACTAACTATATCCCACTAAATTAGTTCATTATTATCATACTACTCTACTTTTTCATGAAAGATTAAAAACATGACAGAACTATCAACTAAAAATTTTCTAAAAAAATTCCTTCAAAAAAATTTTCTAAAAAAGGAAAATATATATAAATTTTATTGGTAAAAAAACTTTAAAAATATTAATATACAAAGTTCAAGAATCCTCTTTCTCTCTCACTATCTTTCCTTCCGTCGCTTCCTCATTCCTTGAAAAGGCGTGATGGTTGAGTGGGTTGACTGGGACAAGGGGTTGGTGTTGGCTGGGGTGAGGGAGCCAATAAGGATGGAGAGTGACAGCTGTGAGGGAGAGCGACGATGTTGGTGAGGGGCCAACGAGGATGGGGGTGATGGCGGTGAAGGGCGAGTGACGAAGTTGGTAAGGGGCCAAAAAGTGTGGGCAAAGACTCGGGCTAGATGGTCGATTGGGGGGCGGGTGTGGAGTTGACAAGGTGGAGAGGCAACGACGACGATGATGGTGGCAACAACGTTGGTCACGAACAAGGGTGACGAGAGATTGGGTTTGGTGGGGGTGGGGGTGGGGGTGGGGGTGGGGGTGGGTTGATGGTGGAGGGCTCAACTGGTCATTTATTTATTTATTTTTTATTTAATTTTTTTTATAGTGACGCAAAATTAATAGTTGAGATTTGGTACCTATGATTTTGGTAATTTTATATTTAAATTTAAAGAGTTAAGTTTAGGGATATTAGTGTAATTAGGTTCAATCAAAGGTACGTTTGTGTAATTATGTTGGCAAAAGTGTGGCTGTGAAGGTAATTAACCTTGGTTAAAATTAGGAACCTAACGTGGAGACGAGTCCTCTCTCGCTTTCTCACTGCCGTTTCATCTCTTTCCTCCTAAAACCCTTCATTTCCAGGTTTTACGAACACTTTATACAGACAAAAGCCTCGAGTTTTACAATGGCCAAACTTTAGTATCTGATTTAACATCGACGATGGGTTCTTCTGGTGCTTTCTCTCTTTGCTTTCACACAAGCATATGCACTCCCAAATTCACCAATCACGAGTTCTGCCACAAATCCGATAAACCCTTGTGCTTAAACAATCAAAGGAATCAATTCAAACTCCCAAAAATTAAACTTCTCAAACCCCCAAAAATCATCACCCACCTCACCAAGGAAAAAAATCTACACCGTTTTTTGTTGCAGAAAGCGGTGGGTTTTGTTGTTGGGTCGGTTATCTTTGTTGGGTGTTTCAATATAAGATCAGCCATTGCAGTTCCTTCTCAAACGAGCTGTTCTAGTGTGAATTTGGATGAAATTAGAGATACCCAGAATGAAGAAACTGAGGATGAAGAGCTCTTTGAGAAGCTTTTGAAGAAGGAACCCAAAAATGTTGAGGCTTTGAAGGTGGTTTTGTATGGGAAGATGAGGAGAGGGCAGACAAAGGAGGCTGTGAAGTATGTGGAGAGGCTGGTTGAGTTGGAGCCAAAGGTAGTTGAGTGGAGGCTTTTGAAGGCGCTTTCTTATGAGATAATGGGACAACTCAGTGTTGCCAAGAGGTTGTTTAAGGAAATCTTGGCGGAGAGGCCTCTCTTGCTTAGAGCTTTGCATGTATGGTTCTTTTGTCCTATATATATTTTTCTAAATTGTTGTTTTTTCAAGTTTCTATTGTTTTTCTTAATCTCATAGATTAGGGATAATTGAAAATATTGTTTTTGTGCAGTTTGGAAGTGTTTGTTGTTTTTTGTTAGTAAAACTAGGTAGACATGGGACTTTGAAAACTCAAAATTTGTCCAAAATGATTGAATGAGATTTGTGGAGGATAATCACAATTTGGGTTGGATCATTGTTTTACTATACAGTTTACTTCTTTCAGCTGGTTGACAAAACTCAAATTTAGTTTGATTTTATTTTTGATAAAAATAATTTTGTTACAGTACATCAAAGTTCTTACTTGCAGTTCGGTTCAGAGTAACCTTACCTATAGTCCTTTTTTTTTTTGTTTTTTTCCTGAGGGATTTTTAGCATATAATCTGTTTAAGTTTGTAAACTCAGTGTTTTTACAATAAAGGGGTTCTTTGGCAACATTGATCTAGCGTAGTTTCTTTGTTGAAAAACATAGTACCTGCAACTCTCTTTTGGCAGGGTCTAGCGTTAGCGATGCACAAAAATCACGAAGGTCCAGCGGTTTTCAAGATGTTGAATGAGGCTTTGGAGACTGCTCGCCGTGAAAAGAAAGTCACCGAGGAGAGAAATATTAGAATTTTGATTGCACAGATGCATGTTGTCAGGGTAATGCCAAAATTAGTCTATCTTTTGGCTTTGAAATGTTATTTTTAACTTGACCGGGATTGTGCCATACCCTCCTATTAATAGGTTCTTGCATTGGATTTTAGGGAACAAATAATTTGTTTAAAGTTGTTGTCTTGGAATAAATAAATGTTAATTGGTGATCCACTGCGTAAATGAAAAATACTGTTTTCTTTTGATCTTTTCGTTCCCGTTATAAAACTTTGATGCCTTGCAGGGGGAATTGGAGGAGGGCTTGAAGGAATTTCAAACTCTAGTTGATGAGGATCACCATGATTTCCGGCCTTATCTCTGCATGGTGAGCTTTCTTGTTAATGTTATGTTCTTGTTGGTGCTAGTTCATATCTCTCTGTGTGTGTGTATTTTTTTTTCAATAATATCGCTTTCTCTTTGTGTTTGAAGCTATTGTTCTGAATGAACAAAAGTATTTGTCTGTTAGTCGACTTTATCATCACATTCATTTGTGGTTGTTAACCTGTTATCATTGCTTGAAAGATGAGAATATTTATAGTTATATGCTTTGTTGTAGGTGTTATGTCTCACTGATATAATTTCTCTTTATTGAATAAGGTTTTTTTTTTAAAGGGAAATGAATTTTGTCCAAACTTTATTGAATAAATTTGAATGGTACCTTATGATGATAAGATCAGGAACTAAGGTTTTCCCTTATGGATGTATCAATATTACTACTCTCTCTTCCGTTCAGATACTAAAGTCTAAACACAAATGTGTTTGGTCTCTTTGGTGGTGACAAGTCAAAATTTTTCTCTCCCTTTGAGAATTTGTGTTTGGTATGTGAAAGCTGTAATTTTCCTTCTTGTTGTTGGTAAAAGTTCTTAGTTTCCAAGCAAACCGTGTCGTCATTATTTTCAAGATCTTCTTCAGCTCCCATCATCAGATATGCTCCCACGTTTTGGTATAAACCTCTCTTGTGGGCTGCAAAGAAACGCATTGGGTGTTGTAAGGCTACAACTGTATTCCTTACAAGTTCTTGCAGAAAAAAATTCCCTCACTACGACTATGATTAGTTCGAGAAATTGCATCACAAACTTCCTCAAAATCTTAGTTCAAGTTTTCATGAAATTCGATAAAACGTTGTGGATCGGACCACTAATGATAAATGTAAAAAGACGAACAAAGTGCTCGATTTCAGAAGTACTATAATCACTAAAATAGTGCGACTGTGTGGCAGGGAATCATCTATAGTCTAATGGATAAAAAGGAGGAGGCTGCTAAACAGTTTGAGACATACCGGGCTCTTGTGCCGGAAGAATTTCCTCAAAGGGGTTTTCTTGATGATGTTGTGTTGGCTGCGAAAACCAAGTCTCAAGAACAATTGCAAAAGGAGTTCAAGGCTGAATACTCAAACTGGAAGTAGAGCACCAACAGGATTTATTAGGTATTAGCTTAAGTGGGGTGCTTTCGTGCTTAAAACATAGTAATGGATTGCCTTTTTTTTTTTTCTTTTTTTTGGAGAAGTTCCTAGAGAATTTTTTTCTTTCTTCTTTTTTTTTTTTTTTTAATGGCAATTTGACCAAACCAAAGTTTGTTCATCTTAGCACTCAGCTGTAGCTGAGATTGGTGAAAATGATTTATTTTTTGAGAAATTATAAAGTAGGGCCATATGAGGAAGTGAAAGGCAAGAAGTGGGCCTGAGAACTCATTGGCAGAGAAATGGGAATTTAGGAAATACCACCTCTGTGCTTTTTTTTTTTTTACAACTTTTATGAGAAAGTTTAAATTATACCTTTTTTAATGGTATGTTCTTAAGTATTTTAGATAAGAGTTAGTCAAATACGTTTTGTCTAAGGGTATTTTGGCTCTTTTAACAAGGAGAAATGGTATGAATCACGAAAAAAAAAAGTTTGTAAAACACAAAAATCATCTAATTTACTCCGGGGAGAGGCTACGGGCAGTTGTTAATTACATTTGCTATAAAAATCATGAATCATGCGTAAAAATTAAAATGAGGGGTGCCTTATTACGATCGTTGAAAATGTGTAGCATTAATCCTATAGAGAAAGGACCGTAGCAAAACCATATGTGTATGTAAAAGACCGGAGCAAAACCATATATGTGTATGTAGTGTACGTGTATTTGCTAAAGAAAGAACTCAAATACGCTTGTGCCTAATGGGATGCTTGGATTGCCAGTTTGGATAAAAAAGTTGGAATTGGCTATAAAAGGTTAGAATTTAGATTTGCAATTCAACTGGTATTTGAATTGGTTCTTAAAAAGCTCAGTTTTAACTTGAATGGGTAACGGGAAAAAAAGGAAAACGAAAACTCACTTTGAACCTAAATGAATTATGGTTTGTGTTATGGATAGTTTCAAGGTCCTTTTTTAAGTAAAATTGTAGCATATAGGTCAACCTTAAAGGTTGTTAACACTAACGATTCCTGAATTTTAGGGTCATTTCATTTTATCTATTGAACTTAAAAGATCATAACTTTACTATCTTAAACTTGTAAATCTTCTCATTTTCTCCTTTTCGTCAATTTTCACTCAAAAGTGATGGAAATAAACCCATGTGAGTTGTACATGGGATTTATTGCAAAGTATTCATAATTTGACAATGCTCTTCCTGAATCTAACATAGCAAAACACTAAATTAAAAATTCTTAAATTACTTTCTTTTTTAACTTTTTAAAGGAGAGTGTAAATGATAATTCTTATTTGAAATTGATAAAATGTCAGTTTTGTCCTATAGATTACCTATGTGAGGCTTACATGGGCCTATCTCTATAATTTTTAAAGGGAGATTAGATAAAGGGGCAAAGTGAGGAGATATGAAAAAACAACCTTTTTTTTTTAGTTCTTTCCTTATGCGTCGGACATGGCAGCCGCTTTTCCTTGCTCCGCCATGGCTAGAGGCCGCGGTTGTCCCTTGCCGTAGCCGCCCAAAAGTCGTGCCCTCATTCCCTTGTGCCAACGGCAGTAAAAGGTGCCGCCGGCCATGTTTTTGAATAATAACCCAAAAATTTCCCAAAAATTAATCCAAAAATTCTTTAAAAAATTGTCCTCAAATTCAATAATTCAGAAAAACATAGATTGTTAAATTTGAAAGTTCCTCCGAGAATCACGTCTAGAAAATAAATTGATTCACAATAATTTAACATGAAGAGTCTTTGATACTACTTGTTAAAACATAATTTTGTAATGAAAACCATCATCAACCAGGATCATTCATGTCAAATCACCGAGAGAATTAACAAGATGCGGAAGCTAACTTGAATCCATAGGCTGGAATGTGATTCACGAGTTCATAGGTTGAGGATCTTCTAACTTTGGTATGTAAGTTCCCTTTTAGAGAATATCTCTGTATTCTCTTTATAGATAGGTTGTAGAAAGAAAACGTATGTACTAACTTAGAGACTACAACCCCTTTATATAACTGCAAGCCTTGATAGTTATCCTTAATTTCTAATTTAGCCTATCTTAAAATCAGTAATTATATTTTAGTCTCTACACACAGGAGGCCCACATTTAATGATGTTTTAAAAGCTTAAAACTCAAATTGATTACTTTAATTGGGCTAACCTTATCTGATGGCCTATAATGCACTTTATTTAATATATTAGCCCAAATTGGATTTAATTCCAACACTAAAGTGACGACTTTCAAAATTCGGAAGATAAAATAGGAGAGACTTCAAAGTTTAAGAGTTTTTAAGAGTAATAACCCTAATTTTAAAAATATTTATGATAAATAACATATTTACTGAAAATTAAGATTAATTTATGGTGCATATTACATTTGATAACGACATATGTAAGGGCTTTATTTTATGTCTGGTTAAATCAAAAAAGCTGTTAAAAAATGCTATTTGTCATATTTTTCAAAAACACATGGGAAGTCTTATTCAACATTTGATAAATGACTTTGATTTTATAATGAATTTTATAAGCGAGCTCAAACATATGCACGGTACAAACTAGAGCCGGCAATACGTTTAATTAAACGTGCAGTAAACGTGTCAATACGACACATTTATAACCTGTTTATAGCACATTTAAATTTAAAATAAAAAAGTTTCATAATTTTGCAGGTGCAACTAGCACCTGAGGTGAGATATGCAAAGTTTCACTTTCTCCGCCAGTTCACCACCCTACTGCATGACCGTTTGTTGTCAAATGAGGGCTTCTAATATATTTATTGTAGTTTTATGGTTTTGAAATTTCCACCTCCCCAGAGTCCTACATCAAAAGAAAATGAGAGCCTCCCTCTCATTATTGTCTACATAAGCCGGGCTTCAATATGGCTTGGGTTCAAGGTGGGCTCTTTAAAATTAATGCAGTTTAAACATTCAATGATAAATGAATATTGTTACGTTTTGGAGACTAAATTTTTAGAGTGAAAATTATAAATAAAAATAGTAAAATATATAGTAAAAGAGCTTTATTTTTTAAAATATTGTTAGTCAAAATTTTTATAAAATTTTATAATTTTTTTTTATAATAGATGTATTTTAATCGTGTTGTGTCGTATTATATGCATTTGTGTTTGTATTTGAAGTACATTTATTAAATATGTCATATTTATATTTAGTCTAATTTTTTCATATTATAAACATATCGACAAAAATACGATACGTAACATAAATTGTTCGCCCTAGAGTACAAAGTCATTTGTCCAAAGGAAGTTAAAAGATTTTATAAAAATCCCTCGAAGTTAAAATGGTGTGTAGTGACCAATTATTTTTGTTTTTCTTGGATTGCCATGCTGACTGCAATAATGGTTAACATAGCCAATTGAACATTGCGAAGGCTCGAATAGAAGAAGATCAATCGAAAACTAGAGGCGGCAAAGGCCAACGGCCCGAACTGAACATTTTCTCTAAAAACATGTATCTGGAAGCTCGGGGGAGTTTCAAACCGGGAACCGGGTTCAGTTTGAACGGCCGGTTCACCGCCTCCTCCACCGGTTTTCCTCCGCCTCGCCACCGGTTCAGAGCCCTTCCTTCCTCATTTCTCCCAATTTCCTGTCCTAAAACTAAAATCCTCTTCTGTAAAACACCAACGTCCAACGTAACGGCCGTGGTCGAATCGAACTCGGCTGCGGTGGTGACGGACGAGGAGGGGGAGGATGAGCTATCTGACCCGCGTGTGAGAATAGTGTCCCTCGTCGGTCATGGCAGCCTCAGCCCCCTCAAATCTGCGCCTTGAGAGGAAGTCATGCTCCACACTGTAAGTTACTAATTACTTCAATTATTTTCACTTTTCGAAAAAATCCGTTTAATTTTAAATCCTTAATTTTGTCTTTAAATAATGGGAGGAGTTTTCTACCTTGCATTGCTTTTATTTATTTATTTTTGTCTTTTGTTCTGAATTAGAGTGTAGGCATTTATTTACGTTGCTCTTATAATCTCAATTTTGACACTGAAAAAGGAAATAATAGTAATAAAAAGGGTGTCTTTACTGCTTTATGTTCTTATCATATTTGTGGTTGTGTTATGTTTCTTAGTTAAAAAAAAAATGTTTGTCTCTCAACTAAACAGTTATGACAGTCCATTCAAGGAAAAAAAAGAAGTTGTGATAAGAGTGTAATTATCATTGCTTATGAACCAATTCAGAATATAGCCATCATAAACTGCGTGAGATTCAAAATTTGACTTTTATTAAGTGGTGTTTCAGATCTTCTTGTCGTTTGGTAGTTCAATCTGCTAATTTTCTGTAATCAGGCAACGAGACTGAAATGGGTGGATGAACTGTATGCGATGCTGGTGTTTACAGACAGTTTCATCGAATCAGGCGGTGAAAAGCATCTCAATGTACAAAGGGAATTGAGCAAAGCGGAAATTTTGGTGGTTGTGGGTGTGAGGAACCAAGAATCAGTCGAGTGGATTCAATCCAACAGTCAGAAGGTCGAAAACATAATCTGCTTCCTGTCCTCTCCAAGTTTAGCAAGCAAATTAGGAGGAGCTTTCGTAGAAAGTCAAGGTGATGGAAAATTCCTGGGAAAAATTAGCGGAATTTCTTAACTAAAGAAAAGCAATGAAACAGTGGAAGCAGTTAAGACCGTGTCTGAGGCATGGGAAAGGCATAACTCTAACGATATAAGGTTTTGTAAATTGGTATTAATGCCTACATAAGGCCAGTACCAATTCTGAAGAATCTGAGATCATAAGAGTTTTCTACTCTCAACTGTATGGTGAAAAATTGCGGGAGTCAGATACTAAACTGCCTCTTGGACCCCAACTGTAGGAAAGCCCTGCAATGCTTGAACAAGTGTAGTCCTGTCGACCAAGTGTGTAACTACCGGTGCATTGCTTCTTACAAGAGTCCAAACCTGGAAGCCTTTTCTCTGTGTGTGTTGCAGAAGAATAATTGTCTTGAGTTGGACGCAAAGATCCCAGAAAAGCCTTACCATGGTGAAATTTCAAGGCAGAGACTTATGCCATGAAGTTGCAGAGGATGTATTCATTGGGTGGTTGGGGTGTTTGGGTTGGAATTGGCGAGTCGTGGCAGGGCAAAACCTGGCTTACGATCAGTTTCCTCGTTAATACCAGCTCTTTTACAGGGGAAACACAAAAGGTCCTTCTGGTATGAGCCCCTTTTTCAGGTGAAGACTGTGGAGAGGGAAATGGTTTGGAGGAGGAGAAGGTATAGAGTTAAGAAAGGCAAAGTCCTGGGGACGTTTTACTTTAGCGTGTTGTACAATGGTGTCATTTCCAACGAGTTTTGGATCATTGTGGATGCACCAGATGATCTTAGTTGGAGTTTGTTTCACTATAGTGGGGCTGCTAGAGTTGCTGGGCAATCTTATACTGGGGCAATGCTTGTGAGTCCCAATGTTGCTTACCCAAATGAATTAAGGAATGGGAGCTATATACTGTTGATAATTGTTCGTGTGCTGACCCTCCATTGGGAATTCCTAAGAGTTCAAGATTGCGTAATGTGATTGCAGTTCAAAATTGAGAAACGGGTATTCATTTTCACCCTTGAGTTTGGAAAAATAAAAATAGAAACAATATATACAAAATTAGTTGTAGCTTTTGATTGTTGCATGTTCAAATCACCGGTGTCATTTGATTGTCACTGCATAATCTGGCTAAAGATTATCTCTTGCTTTATAATAGGTAGTTAGTGAGAATTGCGCAAAAATGGTAGAGGAATGAGACAAAAATACAATTTGGATTTTATTTATTTATTTATTTATTTATTTTTTCATTCACATCATTACCGAAATGATGGGGCAACTCAGCGTTGCAAAGAGATTGTTAAAGGAAAATTTGGTGGAGAAGCCTCTCTTGCTTAAAGCTTTGCGTGTTTGGCTATTGCCTCCTTTTGTTTGTTGGAAAAAATGGTTAATAACCATTTTGAGAAGCCATTTGAGGCCTAATTTTTAGTGAAACCCACTTTGTAAAAGTGATGAGTCTTGACGGATTTGCGTTTTCTATCACGAGGAGATCAAAATCATATATTTATATGCTTAAAATGGTAATCAAGTGAATGAGAAATTGATGCTCAAAGTGTGTTCATTGACATTTGAATTTTATTGGAAAAATCTTAAATGTGGAGTCCCATGTCGGTTAGTCATTAAAGCTTGACATCCTCCGACATATACAAGTGCTAGAGTAGTCCCACATCGATTAAATATAAAAGCTTGACATCCTCTGACCTGTATAAGTACTATGGTCTTTCTTTACATTTAGACACACCCACAAAAATTGCACACAAAAAATAACACATAGCTTTCCTCTTGTTTTCGAGTCTTCTTACTCAGTCTCTTTTTGGTAATAAATGTTTGTGAGTCTTTTCGAGTCTTCTTACTCGCGAGTCTCTTTTTGGTCTTTTTGGTGATAAAGGAAGACGCTGTTTTAAATTCGCCGAAGGCGGTGTTCGATCGTGCATAGACCATTGTTTATCGTTGTATCTTGAGAGACAGACGTCTGGGACGAATCTGTTTTAAGAAAAGCGTGAGCTACACGAGCCTCGACTACCATCCTTGACTCGGTCATTGTTTTAAGGTTTAACCTTGGTTGTAATATTTTGTTTCTAATTTCATAGTAATATTTCTTCTATTATTTCTTTATATTGCACCTGTTTCTAACAAAACAGGTTATTGATTGTTTGATTGCATGATTGCATGGTTTTGATTCTATTTTTTTCCAAACCATTACGTGCTTAGGCTTATGTTGTTTTATTATTTGCCACTATATACATTAATTAGTTAATTTTATAAACGGTTTACGTTCTCTGTGTGTATATATATATATATAAGTTTTTTTTATTACTGTTAATGTTTTTTTTCTGTTTACTGTCATATGTATTAATTGTTGCAGTTTTGTAGTAAGTTACTGTTAAGGATTATCTTGTTTCGTTTTTTAATATATATATATATATATATATATACACGTTTCATTGCATTACTTGTTTATAACTTTTCTAAAGTGTATGTAAAACTTTAACGTTGATATATAAACTTTTGGATTTATTATTACGGTCTACTTATATATTAAAATTTCAGATTTATATTGGTCATTTATTGTTAAGCTTATGTTATATAACCGTTTGTAACTGATTACGTTTTTTTTATTATGTTATAAACTGATTACGTATTTTTTTCTTTTATTAAACGTTTAGATTATAAAAGTTATATAAATATATATATATATATATATATATATATATAAGTGAATTTATATTTGGGGATGATATAAATTCTAAGACTTAGATTTTGGTATTTTAAGAAAGAGGTGATAACATGAATATTGTTCCAACTGAGAATGTTTTAACTGGGAGTACTTTTAAGATACCGGTGCCGTCTCTTAAGGTTCATGCCTCGATCTCAACACAACCTTTGTTGGTTATGGTTCCTGTTAACTACAATGAAAACCATAAAAAATTTAATGGACTAAATTTTAAAACTTGGCAATAAAAGATATTGTTTTATTTGACAACACTGAATCTTGTGAGATTCTTGAAAGAGGATCCTCTTACAGTTAGAGAGGATGAAACAGATGCTCAAACTTTGTTTGTTGTTAAAGCATGGAAGCATTTTGATTTCTTGTGCGAGAACTATATTTTAAATGGCTTGACTGATTTTAAATGGCTTGACTGATGCACTTTATAATATGTATAATCTGAAAAAAAATGGCCAAAGAAGTATAGGAACCTTTGGACCGTAAATACAAAACAGGAGATACTGGTGTTAAAAAGTTCATAGTTGGACGGTTCATGAACTACAAAATGGTGGATTTTAAGACTGTAATTAGTCAAGTTCAAGAACTGCAATTACTCATTCATGAAATTCATGCAGAAGGAATAGTAATTAGTGAGTCTTTTCAGGTAGCTGCAATTATAGAGATGCTGCCCTTGCGTGGAATGACTTCAATAACTATCTAAAGCACAAGCGTAAGGAGATGAGCATTGAAGACAATAGAGGATCTGAGAAAAAGAATTCTGACAAGTTTGTTGATAAGGCAAATGTAGTGAAGCATGATAAAAGCTCCAAGAATAAGAAGAACAAGTCGGGGTTCAAGCTGGAACCTATTTCAAAGAAGCAGAAATTCCAGGGGAAGTGTTTTAACTATGACAATGTGGGTCACAAGTCGGTAGATTGTAGGCTGCCAACAGAATAAGAAGAAAGAGGCCAATGTGGTGGACTGTCACGCCCCGAAGTACGGGAGGTGACGTGGCGGAATATTTAGATTAATTAAAAGAGAATTTAATTGAAATTAAGGGTTTAAAAATCCAATTAAGTAAGAAATAAAGAGATTTTTCCACCACATTTGATAAACGAATTTATAAATATTTAGCAAATAATAATAATTAAATAAAAACCGCGAATATGGGTTCCACAACCCACAACTTGTGCACACACATGGATCTGACAATATCATAAATACAATTACAGTCCAAGTACAAATAAAGTTAAGCCTTACATGCCTTGATTAATAAATACAGAATGTAAATAAATTCTCCTATTGCTCCTGAGTTCGGTCCGAAGAATCTTCTCCAAACCTAAATGGGAAACCACCTAGAGGGGGGGGGGGAATTTAAAAACAGATAAAACGTGAGCGAAAGGCTCAGTAGGACTAAGTTTTATAAAATAATTTAATGTAAAGAAACATAACATTATCAGGAGTTATACAGAAAGGGAACTTGAATAAATAAATAAATAAATTGAGTAGAACCGTTCTGTTTACTCGTCAAATCAAAATACCAGTTTACTTTTACCTAGGCAAACCATGATATCACCACCGTAGTGGCCCAGCTGGGTTTCGGGACCTGCCCCCAAGGTCGATCGCTACACGACCCGATCTCTGATATGGCATCATGCCTTAGTGTTTATTATCATTGTCATTCAAAACCCAATTACCGAGTGTTGTCAATTACATTCATTATGAAATTCATTTCATGTCACGGTATATTAAAATATAACCGATAAAACCATTTCCAAACAACCGTTGAAAACATTTTGATAGAAATCATTTTCAAAGCCAAATCATTTCAAAACCAGGCTACCAAAGAAATAGGATAGAAGTCCTACCTCAATACTCGTGCCGGTACCCCACACCGTAATCCCGATCCGCTATACGTTAGCTCCACGGAACCACGAACAATCCTAGATACAAACTAAGTCGATCAATATCTAGTTCGAAACATTCTATGTTACTAAATCATTTCATGATGTCCTAGTGTGCCATTTGTATCATTAAAATCATCCTATAAGGTTGGGATTTAAATCAGGGTTCAAAACAGTGAAATCGGGTAAAAATCACAAAATTTTCCATGCCTCGGTCGGCCTGCCGGACGCCCTGCTTCGGCCTGCCGAACTGCACAGTTTGGCCTGCCGGAAGCAAAGTTCGGCCTGCCGAACATTTCCCCAGATTCGGCCTGCCGGTCAGAAGAACACCGGCCTACCGAACATGAACTTCGGCCTGCCGAACTGGGAAGATCCAGAAATCCTAGCCACGGGTTTCTCGATCCCCAAAATCCAAATCTTGTTTCTAACCTGTTTTTCTCAAATCCCAGGCATGAAAAACAACTATAATTGATAGAAAAACATTCTAGAACATGTTTGGAATCATTTAAACAACATTTAAACTCAAAATCCTCAAAAATCCGAAAATGAGAAAAAGAGGAGAAAAATGAAAATCTTGAATCCAATCCGTTTTTCTTCAATCTAGGCTTAGATTCTAGTTGTTCTAAGCTCATTTAACACAAATCCACGGTTTTCTAAGCTAAAACAAACTTAGATTTCAAAAACACACAAAATTGAAAATTTTGTAAAAAGTTTAGAAATTTCGAATCTAACCTCGAATCGAAGCTTCAATCCGCGTTCTCGGTTGCCGAATCACGTCCCCGAGCTTCCTCCTTGCTGTCCCGAAGCTTGGATTCGAATGTGGTTTCAAAAATTAGAGAGAGAATTGAGAGAGAGTGAGCTGCCGAGAGAGAGAGAAGAGAGAGAGAGGTGTTGCGGGAGAGTGAGGAGAAAGAGAGAGAAGAGGGAAATAAATAGATAAAATCGGTGGGCGGTTTTACTGTGCGAAAACCATGTGCCACCCACGGTTTTGTAAAACAGAGTATTTTTAACATTTTACAAATTGTTGTGTTTTAAAACTCAAAACATCATTTTAAATCCATAAGAAATCATTTAAATGTATCAATTTAACAAAACAACCAAAAACTAAAAATCCAACCAAATAATCTAATTAAAGTTAAAACTTTAATTATGGCACACTAATTCATCATTTATATTACACTTAACATTAAATAAATTTCGGGACGTTACAGCTCTCCACCCCTAAAAGAAATTTCGTCCTCGAAATTTACAACTCATCTCAAAAACAAAACAAATGCGGATATAACTCCCGCATACCCGACTCTAGTTCCCAAGTGGCTTCATCAACCCCGTGATGCTGCCACACGACCTTTACCAACGGTATCTCACGACGACGCAAGCTAATCACTTTCCGGTCGATGATCTGAATCGGCACTTCTTCGTACGTCGCATCCTCCTGAACCTGTACATCGCGAAACGATACTATCTTACCCTGCTCAGGTGGACACTTCCTAAGCATAGACATATGAAACACATCGTGCACATGAGAAAGTTCGGGCGGAAGATCAAGCCGATAAGCGATCACACCAACACGCTGAGTGATCTCGAACGGCCCAATATACCTCGGCGCGAGTTTCCCACTCACTCCGAACCGCATAGTTCCCTTACGAGGTGACACCCTCAAGAGAACAAAATCTCCAACCGCGAACTCTAAGGGTCTACGTCTCCTATCTGCGTAGCTCTTCTGCCGACTCTGAGCTGCTCTCAACCGATCCCGAATCACCGCGACTTTCTCGTTGCTGTCACGAATCTCATCTGGCCCAAGAATAACTCTATCTTCCGGCTCGGCCCAACACACAGGTGACCGACACGGTCGCCCATACAATGCCTCAAATGGTGCCATACCGATACTCGCCTGATAACTGTTGTTGTACGCGAACTCCGCCAAATGCAAACGTTGCTTCCAATTCTCGCCGAAGTCCAACGAACAAGCACGCAACATATCCTTGAGAACCTGGATAACCCGCTCAGACTGCCCATCAGTTTGAGGATGAAATGCCGTACTGAAGTTCAAATCCGTACCCAAAGCCTCCTAAAAACTCCTCCAGTACTTAGCATTAAACCTGGTGTCTCGATCAGAGGTGATGGACAAAGGAACTCCATGCAACCTCACAATGTTCTGCATATACAACTCCCTGAGAATCTTCCTGGAACACGTCGACCTAAACGGAATGAAATGCGCCGATTTCGTCAACCTGTCGACTACAACCCAAACTGCATCATGCCGCTGCTCCGTCCTCGGCAAACCTGTGAGAAAATCCATCGTCACATGCTCCCATTTCCACCCTGGAATAGGAAGCGGCTGAAGCTGACCTGCTGGCTTTTGATGCTCGGCTTTCACCTGAAGACATGTCGAACACTTGGCCACGTACTCGCGAACATCTTTCTTCATGCCTCTCCACCAATAGTGCCTCTTCAAATCACGATACATATTGGTGCTCCCCGGATGAATAGCGAACTGAGACCTATGAGCTTCATCTAGAACGGCTTTGGTCACCTCGGCGATAACTGGAACTGCAAGACGCTCCCGGAAGTACAACGATCCATCTGCATGCACGCTCCATTCTTCAAACTGCTCCCCGTTCTGAATCCGCGACCAAATCCCCTGCAAATGTCGATCCTGCCACTGACCTTGCTTCACCATCCGAACAAGAGCTGGAGTCGCTTCCACATGATACAACAAAACTCGATCACCGTCTTCATGATACTGTAGCCGATACTCACTCACTGTCGCATCCCTGCTCCAGTCCTCAAAAATCAAATAAGCGAGAATCCCTGAAGACCTCCTGCTAAGCGCGTCCGCTACCACATTAGCTTTTCTGGGATGATACTGCAACGCGAAATCATAATCCTCCATGTACTCCACCCATCTGCACTGCCTCAAGTTGAGATCCCTCTGAGTGAACAAATGCCTCAAACTCTTGTGATCGGAGAAGACCTGAAACGATGCTCCATACAAATAACACCTCCAAATCTTCAGCGCGTAAACCACCGCTGCCAGCTCTAAATCGTGAGTAGGATAATTTCGCTCGTGAGGTCGTAGCTGTCTCGATCCGTACGCAACCACACGTCCATGCTGCATCAACACGCATCCAAGTCCACGCCCTGAAGCATCAGCATAAACCTCATACGGCTCGTCACTACTAGGAATAACTAATACTGGAGCTGAAGTCAACCGGTTCTTCAATTCCTGAAAAGCAGACTCATAGTCTTCATCCCACTCAAACCTGACATTTTTCTTGATCAACCTCGTCAACGGAGCTGCAATCTTCGAAAAGTCCTTTACAAATTTCCTGTAATATCCAGCAAGACCTAAGAAGCTGCGAATCTCCGCTACATTCCTTGGTCGTTCCCACTCCAATATAGCTTCAATCTTGGACGGATCCACTGAAATACCATGTTCTGAAATGACATGACCCAGAAATTTGACCTCAGTCAACCAGAACTCACATTTTTCCCTCTTAGCGTACAACTGGTGCTCCCGCAGAGTCTGAAGCACGATCCGAAGATGCTGCTCATGCTCCTCCCATGTCTTAGAATACACAAGAATATCATCGATGAACACGATCACAAACTGATCCAGATACGGCCTAAATATCCTGTTCATCAAATCCATAAAAGCTGCCGGAGCATTCGTCAACCCAAAAGACATGACCAGAAACTCGAAGTGCCCATACCGAGTCCTAAAAGCTGTCTTGGGAATATCCTCTTCCTTGATTCTGAGCTGATGATAACCTGACCGCAAATCAATCTTCGAGAAGTATCGCAAACCTCCCAACTGATTAAATAGCTCATCAATCCTAGGCAAAGGATACTTGTTCTTCACCGTAACACGATTCAGCTGCCGATAATCCACACATAACCTGAGAGTCCCATCGTGCTTCTTAGCGAACAAAACTGGTGCTCCCCACGGAGATGTGCTATTCTGAATATATCCTTTATCAGCAAGCTCCTGAAGTTGCTTCCTCAATTCCTTCATTTCTGCCGGCGCCATCCGATAAGGTGCCATAGAAATCGGTGATGTCCCTGGAAACAACTCGATACCAAACTCAATCTCCCGATGCGGTGGTAATCCTGATAACTCGTCGGGGAAGACATCCTCGAACTCACCAACCACCGGAATCGCTACACCACTACTCGAAACATAGGGCTCGCAATCTAGATTGGCAAGAAAAGCAAAACAATCTAGATTCCTTCGCCCTCCTAGACATGACTTCATGAGACGCTCACTCATTAGCCAATCACCACCACCCTGGTAAGTGATTACCGTCCCCCTATCAGACACTAGGGTCACTTTTCTAAGTTGGCAGTCCACAACTGCACTATTCCTGGACAACCAGTCCATCCCTAAAATCACATCATAGGAACTCATGGGGAGTACAATCAAATCACCTTTCAAAATCTCATTCCCAATCTTTATTTTACATGATTTACACATACAATTCACACACACCCGCCCCAAGGGAGAAGTTATAACTAGGGGTTCCTTAAACTCTTCTACTTCTAATCCCAAGGCATGTACAAAAGAGCTCGAAATGAGAGAATGAGAGGCACCGGTATCAAATAAAACGCGAGCTAGAGATCTAGAAACCAAAACCATACCATCGACAACCGCGTTACCAATATGAGAATCTGACCCTCCAGATGCCATTGCATGAACCTGCACTGGCGCTATCCCTTTTCCTCTACCGACATTGCTGGGTCCTGCATTACTCGGCCGATACTGCTGAGATGGAGATGACTGCACACTACCTGTACTCGGCGCTCTATACTGAGGAACACTTCGCTGAAAATACTGCGGTTGCTGTCCCCGTGCCGGATATGAGAATTGCTGAGGAGAAAACTGCGGATACTGCAACTGCGGGTACTGCGGAGGCGGAGGTAGGGTCTGAGGCTGAGGCTGAGATGAACGACTAGCATCCTCCCCGGTCTGCGATCCAAGACGAGCACTCCTGATCGGGCAATTCCTCTTGATGTGTCCGGGCTGCTGACAGAAATGACAATGAAAGCTGTAGGGGTTGCTGCGCCCGCTGCCAGACGAACTGCTACTGCCACTGGTCGCACCGCCTTGCTTGCCTTTCCCCGGAGCTGGACGACTACTGGTGCTCTTCCTGCCACTCCTCTACGGTCCTCCTGAAGCCTTGGCTCGGTCCTCACAATACTGCACGTAATCATTCTCCACGGAGATCGTCGACGACACAAGCTCTCCGAAACCCCTAAGCCGTAGAGCAACCAACTGCCGTCGAATAGGAGCCTTGAGTCCTTCCTGGAACTTGATGCATTTCTCGCGCTCCGATGCCACAGCTGATGGAGCAAACCTAGCCAACTCGCTAAACTTTGCCTCGTACTCCCGAACTGACATATCACCCTACTGCAATCTATAAAACTCAGCTGCCTTCTGATCTCTATATCCCTGCGAAAAATACCGATCATAGAACAGATCCTCGAACTTGTCCCAACCGATATCGCCACCGCGCTCCAGACGCTTAGTTTGTTTCCACCAGGTGTTAGCGCCACCCTCGAGCTTATACGCCGCAAACTCCACATGATACTCCTCAGGCACACCAAGAGTATCAAGATGCTTCAAGATCGAATCCAACCAATACTCTGCTAACTGCGGATCCCCATTGCCATCAAAAGTCGGAATAGACGCCCGCCGAAATTCCTTAAAGAAAGCGTGCCGACTACCAACACTGGAGTCTTCCGGTCTAGCCCTGGCTGCCATCTGCCGGAAAGCCGCAATCATAGACCTCATCAGGCCCTCATCATTTCCGAACTCGACGTCAGCTGTCGAACGACGTCTAGGTGCCATTCTCTCACTTCTGAAAACAAAATTTGGACTGTCAGAGGTATTTCATTGTCAAACCTATGTGTGCACAATTCCCAAGGTTCATAACCTTGGGCTCTGATACCATTCTATCACGCCCCGAAGTACGGGAGGTGACGTGGCGGAATATTTAGATTAATTAAAAGAGAATTTAATTGAAATTAAGAGTTTAAAAATCCAATTAAGTAAGAAATAAAGAGATTTTTTCACCACATTTGATAAACGAATTTATAAATATTTAGCAAATAATAATAATTAAATAAAAACTGCGAATATGGGTTCCACAACCCACAACTTGTACACACACATGGATCTGACAATATCATAAATACAATTACAGTCCAAGTACAAATAAAGTTAAGTCTTACATGCCTTGATTAATAAATACAGAGTGTAAATAAATTCTCCTATTGCTCCTGAGTTCGGTCCGAAGAATCTTCTCCAAACCTAAATGGGAAACCACCTAGAAGGGGGGGGGGAATTTAAAAACAGATAAAACGTGAGCGAAAGGCTCAGTAGGACTAAGTTTTATAAAATAATTTAATGTAAAGAAACATAACATTATCAGGAGTTATACAGAAAGGGAACTTGAATAAATAAATAAATAAATTGAGTAGAACCGTTCTGACACAGAACAGTTTAAGCTGTAACGTCTCGAAATTTATTTAATGTTAAGTGTAATATAAATGATGAATTAGTGTGCCATAATTAAAGTTTTAACTTTAATTAGATTATTTGGTTGGATTTTTAGTTTTTGGTTGTTTTGTTAAATTGATACATTTAAATGATTTCTTATGGATTTAAAATGATGTTTTGAGTTTTAAAACACAACAATTTGTAAAATGTTAAAAATACTCTGTTTTACAAAATCGTGGGCGGCACATGGTTTTCGCACAGTAAAACCGCCCATCGATTTTCTCTATTTATTTCCCTCTTCTCTCTCTCTCTCCTCACTCTCCCGCAACACCTCTCTCTCTCTTCTCTCTCTCTCGGCAGCTCACTCTCTCTCAATTCTCTCTCTAATTTTTGAAACCACATTCGAATCCAAGCTTCGGGACAGCAAGGAGGAAGCTCGGGGACGTGATTCGGCAACCGAGAACGCGGATTGAAGCTTCGATTCGAGGTTAGATTCGAAATTTCTAAACTTTTTACAAAATTTTCAATTTTGTGTGTTTTTGAAATCTAAGTTTGTTTTAGCTTAGAAAACCGTGGATTTGTATTAAATGAGCTTAGAACAACTAGACTCTAAGCCTAGATTGAAGAAAAACAGATTGGATTCAAGATTTTCATTTTTCTCCTCTTTTTCTCATTTTCGGATTTTTGAGGATTTTGAGTTTAAATGTTGTTTAAATGATTCCAAACATGTTCTAGAATGTTTTTCTATCAATTATAGTTGTTTTTCATGCCTGGGATTTGAGAAAAACAGGTTAGAAACAAGATTTGGATTTTGGGGATCGAGAAACCCGTGGCTGGGATTTCTGGATCTTCCCAGTTCGGCAGGCCGAAGTTCATGTTCGGCAGGCCGGAGTGATGATCGGCAGGCCGGTGTTCTTCCGACCGGCAGGCCGAATCTGGGGAAATGTTCGGCAGGCCGAACTTTGCTTCCGGCAGGCCGAACTGTGCAGTTCGGCAGGCCGAAGCAGGGCGTCCGGCAGGCCGACCGAGGCATGGAAAATTTTATGATTTTTACCCGATTTCACTGTTTTGAACCCTGATTTAAACCCCAACCTTATAGGATGATTTTAATGATACAAATGGCACACTAGGACATCATGAAATGATTTAGTAACATAGAATGTTTCGAACTAGATATTGATCGACTTAGTTTGTATCTAGGATTGTTCGTGGTTCCGTGGAGCTAACGTATAGCGGATCGGGATTACGGTGTGGGGTACCGGCACGAGTACTGAGGTAGGACTTCTATCCTATTTCTTTGGTAGCCTGGTTTTGAAATGATTTGGCTTTGAAAATGATTTCTATCAAAATGTTTTCAACGGTTGTTTGGAAATGGTTTTATCGGTTATATTTTAATATACCGTGACATGAAATGAATTTCATAATGAATGTAATTGACAACACTCGGTAATTGGGTTTTGAATGACAATGATAATAAACACTAAGGCATGATGCCATATCAGAGATCGGGTCGTGTGGCGATCGACCTTGGGGGCAGGTCCCGAAACCCAGCTGGGCCACTACGGTGGTGATATCATGGTTTGCCTAGGTAAAAGTAAACTGGTATTTTGATTTGACGAGTAAACAGAACGGTTCTACTCAATTTATTTATTTATTTATTCAAGTTCCCTTTCTGTATAACTCCTGATAATGTTATGTTTCTTTACATTAAATTATTTTATAAAACTTAGTCCTACTGAGCCTTTCGCTCACGTTTTATCTGTTTTTAAATTCCCCCCCCTTCTAGGTGGTTTCCCATTTAGGTTTGGAGAAGATTCTTCGGACCGAACTCAGGAGCAATAGGAGAATTTATTTACACTCTGTATTTATTAATCAAGGCATGTAAGACTTAACTTTATTTGTACTTGGACTGTAATTGTATTTATGATATTGTCAGATCCATGTGTGTGCACAAGTTGTGGGTTGTGGAACCCATATTCGCGGTTTTTATTTAATTATTATTATTTGCTAAATATTTATAAATTCGTTTATCAAATGTGGTGGAAAAATCTCTTTATTTCTTACTTAATTGGATTTTTAAACTCTTAATTTCAATTAAATTCTCTTTTAATTAATCTAAATATTTCGCCACGTCACCTCCCGTACTTCGGGGCGTGACATGGACACCATCACACATGAAGTGTTAGAGATCAGTCTTTCTGTTGTGGTTTCTGAAGTAAAAATGGTGGACTCCAACCCAAAGGAGTGGTGGCTGAACACTAGGCCCACACGCTATGTTTGCTGTGATAGAGCTGCCTTTACTGAACTTGCACTGTCAGATTCCGAGGAGAAGCTATATATGGGAAATTCGGCAACATCTGAGATCAAGGGCCAAGAGATGGTATTTCTGAAAATGACATCAGGCAAGGAAGTTAAGCTACAAAATGTGGTGTATGTGCCAATATCTAAAAGAATCTCATTTCTGAAACTCTGCTGAGTTCACATGGCTTCAAGATGACTTTTGAGGCTAAGAAAATAGTTTTGTCTAAACATAGGATGTATGTGGGAAACGAATATGTGAAAAATGGAATGTAGAAAATGAATGTAATGGCTATTAAGCCTAATTCTTTTAATAAAAATAAAAAGTCTTTCATTTATGTGCTTGAGTCTTCTAATTTATAGCAAGGTAGATTAGGTCATGTTAATTATGATACTTTATGTAGACTAATTAACTTGTATCACATATCCACGTTTAATATTGATCCCAAACATATATGTGAAATATGTGTAGAGGCAAAATTAACGAGATCTTCATTCTAAACCATTGAGAGAAATACTGAGCCACTTGATTTAATACATAACGATGTTTGTGATTTAAAATTTGTTCAAACTAGAGGTGGAAATAAATATTTTGTCACATTCATAGATGCTAGCACAAAATATTGCTATGTGTATTTGCCTAAAAGCAAAGATGAAGTTATAGAGAAATTTGCTCTCTATAAGAAAGAAGTTGAAAACCAACTTAATAAGAAAATTAAGATGCTAAGAAGTGATCGTGGTGGTGAATATGTAAAATCATTTAGTGAACTTTGTGCACAACATGGTATTATTCACGATGTTATGCCACCCTATTCAACGTAGTCAAATGGTGTGGTTGAACACAAAAATCGTACCATAAAAGATATGACGAATGCGATGCTGATAAATTCTGGATTACCGTTGAACATGGGGGAAGCCATTTTGTCGGCTAATTACCTTTCAAATAAGGTAGCCCGGAAAAAAGAAGACAAGACCCCTTATGAATTGTGGAAAGGTAGAAAGCCTTCCTACAAATACTTGAGACTATGGAGGTGTATTGCAAAAGTAATGGTACCTACACCAAAGAAAATGAATATAGGTCCTAAAATGGTTGATTGCATCTCTATTGGTTATGCCCACAACAGTAATGCATATAGGTTTCTTATGTATGAATCTAAAAACCCTAAGATTCACAAGAACATGATAATGGAGTCTAGGAATGCATCGTTTTTTGAACATGTATTCCTTGTAAATCAAAAGGGGATGGTTCAAGTTCGTCTAAACGAACGTTTGAGACTATTGAATAGAATAGTTAGGATCACCTAGAAGTTGAAACCCAACAAAAGAGGAAGAGGCAAGGGCAAAAAAGTCATTTGGACAAGATTTTCTAACCTATATGCTAGAGGCTGAACCTTAAACTTTCAAAGAAGCTATAAGCTCATCGAGGGTCCTTTATAGAAACAAGCCATAAAGAGTGAAATTGATTCCATCATGCAAAATCATAATTGGAAATTAGTGGACCTTCCTCTAGGAAGTAAACCGCTAGGTTCTAAGTGGATTTTCAAATATAAAATGAAAGCAGATGGAACAATTGACAAGTATAAGGCTAGCCTTGTTATAAAAGGTTATAGAGAAAAAGAAGGCCTTAATTATTTTGATACTTATTCTCCTGTGATGAGAATAACCTCCATTAGAATGATTTTGACAATTGTCGCTTTGCGGAATCTTGAAGCACAATAAATGGATGTAAAGAATGCTTTTCTTAATGGAGAACTTGAAGAGGAAATATATATGAAACAACTTAGGGGTTGTATTGCTCTAGGACAAGAAAAAAAGGTTTACAAATTGGTGAAGTCTTTGTATAGAATTAAACAAGCACCAAAGCAATGGCACGATAAATTTGATAATGTCATGATGTCAAATGGTTTCAAAATTAATGAGTGTGACAAGTGTGTTTATGTCAAAAGTATAGACAATGGATATGTTATTCTTTGTCTGTATGTAGATGACATGGGACCTACTGATATAATTTTTGGAATCAAAATCAAAAGGTTGCCTGATGGACTCATCTTGAGTCAATCATACCATGTGGACAAGATACTTGACAAATTTAGTAAAAATGACACTAGTGTGGCCAAAACACCAAATGATATTAGTCAACATCTTGCCAAAAATAGAGGAGAAAGCATATCCTGGGTGGAATATGTTAGAGTGATAGGCAATTTAATGTACTTAATGAGTTGTACAATACTAGATATTGCCTATGCTATGAGTAGTTTGAGTAGATTCACGAGTAATCCAAGAGATGATCACTGGAAAGCGATTGTTAGAGAACTTAGGTATTTACGATGTACTCGTGATTATGGGCTACATTATATAAGAGATCCTGCTATTTTTGAAGGGTATTCTGATGCAAGTTGGATATTTGATATACAAGATACTAAAGCTACAAGTGGATACGTATTCACTTTGGGAGGCGCTTTAGTTTCATGGATGTCATCAAAGCAGACCGTACTAACCAGATCCACTATGGAATCTGAATCTGTAGCCTTTAATAAAAGCGATGAAGAGGCTGAATGCCTAAGGCATTTCTTGGAGGATATTCCTGAATGGCCTAAACCTATGCCTACAATATGCATACATTGTGATAATCAATCTGCTATTAGGAGGGCACAGAATGTGATGTACAACGATAAGTCAAGACATATACATCGTCAACATGATACCGTTAGAAAACTGATCTCGACTGGAGTCATGGCATTAGACTATCTAAGGTCTAAAGAGAATATTACTGTTCCGTTAACCAAAGGACTGAATAGAGATCAAGTTGAGAAAACATTAAGAGAAATGGGACTTAAGGCCATGAAAGAATAGGTCGAAACAGTGTAAACCCAACCTTGTTGACTAGAGATCCCAAGATCTAGGTTCAATGGGATAACTAAACTGAATAGATCGAGTATAATCACTGTGGGGGTTACCCCAACGGATTCCTATAATAAAAACAGTGATACCTATAGGGAAAGGTTAAGCAATTTGCTTTTAATGATTCTTATGTACTGAATACGATGGGATTTCGAGTGGAGTAATGTGGGTTACTCTTAAAATAAGAAATCACCTATGTGAGAGACAAGTGGGGCCGCTTCAAAGGAGAATTTCTAGGGCTTAATTCTTTAGAAACTCTTATAGAACTAGGGGGATGTTCATGGCCAAAATGAACAAAACCTTGAGAATTGAAACTATGTTTGGAAAATAATTGTGTGAGGTATGTTATCGTTTACATAAACGGAAAAACAGTTTAAGGACATCGTGTCTACTAGTCAGCCAGTAAAGTAAACATACTTTCACAAGGGAAGGTTCAAAGGTTAGCGCCTACCTATCCTATGCAGGTATTAACCATAGAACTTTATCACCATATATTGTCTTTGTTTTCCCTTGTCGTCGATCAATTTTATTCATGTGGAAAATTGTTGAAAGAAATGGTTAATAACATTTTGAGGAGCCATTTTGAGGCCTAATTTTTAGTAGTACCTACTTTGTAAAAATGATTGGTCTTGGCTGTTCTTCGTCGCAAGGAGATCGAAATCATATATTTATTTACTCAAAACGGTAATCAGGTGAATGAGTAATTGATGCTCAAAGTGTGCTCATTGACATTTGAATTTTGTTAGAAAAAACTTAAATGTGGAGTCCCACATCGGTTAGACATTGAAGCTTGATATCCTCTAACATGTATAAGTGCTAGGGCAGTCCCACATCGGTTAGGCATAAAAGCTTGACATCCCCTGACCTATATAAGTTCTAGGGTCTTTCTCTACATTTAGACACACCCACAAAAATTGCACACAAAAAATAACATATAGCTTTCCTCTTGTTTTCGAGTCTTCTTACTCTTTTCTTTTTCTTTTTCGAGTCTTTTTGGTGATAGATGAAGACGTTGTTTCAAGTTCGCCAGAGGCCCTGTTTGATCGTGCATAGACCATTGTCATTTGTCATTGTATCCTAGAAGACAGACGTCTGTCGAATCCTCTTGTATAACCAAAGGGGATGAATTTGTTTTAAGGAAAGCGTGAGCTACACATGCCTCGACTACCATCCTTGTCCCAATTCAAACTCGGTCATTGTTTTAAGGTTCAACCTTGGTTGTAATATTTTTTTTTCTAATTTCATAGTAATATTTCTTCTATTGTTTCTTTATATTGCACCTGTTTGTTGTTTACCTTCTATATTTTTCTAACATTGTTAAATTATTATTCTTGTGTTTCTACTATTGTTCTTGATCACATAGCTTATGAATATTGTCTTTTGTACATGTGTTTTGTGATTGTATAAAAGTGTAGATTGCAAGTGTTTGCCATCTTTTATTAGTATGACTACGTATATATACATGCCATTTTGAAAACTCAAATATGTAAAAATGAATGAATGAGATTTGTAGAGGATAATCACAATTTGGGTTGGATTATTGTTCGCTAGATAGTTTACTTCTTTCTACTAGTTCACAAAACTCAAATTTACTTTTACGTAGTTTTAGTCAAAAAAGGCTCTGTTACAGTTTGCAGATGGTTTCAAAGTAATGTACCATATTTTTCCTTATCTTAGGAATTTTTGTTACATAATTTTTTTTGAATTTTTGAATTCAACATATTAGAAAAATATAGGAGGTAAACAATAAACAAGTGCACTATAAAGAAACAATGAAAGAAATATTACTATGAAATTAGAAACAAAAAATTACAACCAAGGTAGAACCTTAAAACAATGACCGAGTTTGAATGGGAACAAGGATGGTAGTTGAGGCATATGTGGCTCACGCTTTCCTTAAAATATATTCGTCCCCTCCAGTTGTGCACAAGAATTTGACGGACATCTGTCTCCTAGGACACAACGACAAACAACGATGGTCTATGCACAATCGAACACCGCCTTCGGCGAACTTGAAACAGTGTAATTTTTGTGGGTGTCTAGATGCAGAGAAAGACCCTAGTACTTTATAGGTCAAGGGATGTCAAGCTTTTATGCCTAACCGATGTAGGACTACCCTAGCACTTATACATGTCAGGGGATGTCAAGCTTTAATGCCTAATCGATATGGGACTCCACATTTAGGTTTTTTCGAGCAAAATTCAAATGTCAATGAGCACACTTTGAGCATCAATTTCTCATTCACCTGATTATCAGTTTGAGCATATAAATATATGATTTTGATCTCCTCGCAACAGAGAATGCAAATCAGCCAAGACCCATCACTTTTACGAAGTAGGTCCTACTAAAAATTAGGCCTCAAAATGGTTATTAACCATTTTTTCCAACAATCCTCCACATGAATGAAATTGATCGACGAGAAAGGAAAACAAAGACACTACATGGTGATGGAGTTCTTGTTAGACATGTATGCCCTAAGGAGTAAAAATGTAATACATTTTTGGAGACATTTTTATCAATAAAGAATTTATTCATTTATATATACCAAATCTTGTCCTCTTTACGTTCATATTTGTTGAATGTATGATAAGAAACAGTAGTCTGAGACTATCAGTCTAAACCTTAAGAATTGAGCATATGATGGACTGATTATGCGGAAGACAAGATTCTTAAGGTGATGGTCTAAAACATATGATCCGCAATCGAGGGAATAAAGTTGGGCGCTTTATTCATGTAAAGATTGTTATGTTGTCTATATCCCTTTTGGGAGATGGTTTGTCTTGACCATCGGAGTTGGACTCCGTGAATAGAAACATTGGCACGTTGTCATAGGTGACGATGTGTTGGATCGGGACATAAAGTGAATTGATTTGGATTAATAATTCTGTCTTGGCAAATCGATTCACTTTAGACAGTCATTTGTATTGTATCTTAATCCTGAGATGAATAGTGGGCCCGTTGTCTTGACTTGTGTCTTTTGATGTGCCAAAGGGTGACACCCACATCTCAATAGTGGTATGCATACCGGTACGTTGGAGGCATGACTCTTGATAGCGTAGACTTGTTATTCATAGATATGGAATCCATAGCTCCTCTTTAGGAGTAATGATATCCTCTTATATGCGTTGTCCTGTAATTGGAAAACTGAAGCGCTCAACCATTTGGATACACAGGTGTAACCGAATGGTATACTATCTTTGGATGGTAAGTTTTCTAATGGTGAGACAATGGAACGTAAGATAAAAATAATCGAGAAGGTAAGACAGACCTTGTCCTTAAGCCGATTATGGATGATCATATGGGGATACGATACACTGTGATATGTCATGGAGACTTAGCTACACGAGCTTCGTAATTCTATAAAGTTCGAGAGTGCAGCTCCAAGCTTTTAGTGGAGTAGCGTTGGAGTTGATAATTGTGAAATGTATATCTGGGATATTGGGTTTCATAATTATCATGAGCTTGAACTTTATAGGTCTATTTTGGTCCCCTTTGCTAGCTCACAAAGTCCTGTAACGACACGGCGTGCTTTTCCAATAATTGGTGACTTATGTCGGATTTATCAGATTGATTTAAAATTTGTAAGAATCAAATGATTCATGTCTGTTTAATGGTTGAATTAATTTTATAAGAAATTAGTTCAAGATAAACTTGTTGAATTATTGCGATCAGATAATTCTTGTCTGTTTATCGGTTGTTTTAATTTTGGACAAATTAGAACAAGATAAACTTGTGGAATTATTGTGAATTGATTTATTTTCTTAGAGATTATATTGATAAAGTTTTTTTTGATCAGATAACTTTTCTATTGGGTTATTTGAATCAAAACTGAGACTTTATCCTTTAGAATCTTGGGTAGAAAATAAAAGATTCATGGAGATTTTTTCTTGGTAGTTTGGCCTGCCGAATGACGTGTTTGGCCTGCCGATGGGGCCTGTTCGGCCTGCCAATTAGCGAGAGATAAGATTACGTGTTTTCACGCGGATCTTATCAGATATTGATCTGAACTTGATTCTGTTTCGAGTTTTTGAGACCTAATCTGATACGGACTGACCCCAGAACCAATTGCTATATAAAGGGAGTGAGTCCATGATTTACAAAAGAAAAAAAGATGAATTGAGAGATTAAGAGTGATACTCTTCTAGTGAGCATCTGAAAAACTCCTTGAGAGCTTTTGTTCACAAATCACGAACACTAGCTTTGGGTTCTCTCTCTTGGTTGGAAGGAGAGTCACTAGTGGAAGAGCTGTACGTGTAAGCCCACACTCACTCCAGTTATGGATAGAGAATAGCAAAGAAGACCAGTTGGTTGAGGCTCTTCTGGAACATTACTTCTCTACACAGGTTGCAGAGGTTCTTCGGCACACTGAGGTTAGTAAGATCTGTCTAATTTATACATATAACATGTCAAACTTGTGTTTTGGAAATTACTCTGATGGAAAATTTTTAAAATTCCGCTGCGCACTTTGTTTCCAACAATTGGTATCAGAGCCATGGTTTTTACATAAATTACGAGTTTGTGATCATGTGATATGCATAAATTTTGTGATCTCTATCTCTCCTATGCTTGAATTGAATTTTATAGAGAGATGACACTCTAGGTTTCTATATAATATATATGTTGTCATGGATTATATGGTGAATGTTTATTAATTAATTATGGTTGATTAAATCTTTGTTTAATTATTTATTTATTAATTAATTCATACCGGTTATGGTTCCTTAGAGGTTAGAATGTGTATCTAGGTTTTTCATGTAATTAGATGGCGGACTATCATCTCCGTCTAGGAATTGTTATTTAATTTTTAATTTGTAAGAATTTTGTAATTAAATGATTATTCGGAGAAGACGGAACGAGAAGTCGGATCTTAGAGAAAGATGATGGCGCCTCCAGGTATTTTCTGAGTCTCTAATTTTATGTTTTTGAATTGTTGAAAATAAAATTGATGAATTGCATTAAAGTTGTATTTTCTGGAATATTTTTCCTGCTCGGTCGGCATGCCAGACGTCACAGTTCGGCAGGCCGATGGTCATAGATCGACAGGCCGGACATGTGGTCCAGCAGGCCGACAGTGGGGCAAAAATTTGGGTGCTCTGCCGGCAGGGCGAACCTTCATGATCGGCAGGCCAATCACCTAGATCGGCCTACCGACCGAGAGCTGCAAAGTGTCCAGAAAAGGTGTAATTTTTCGGTGCAGTTTTAATTTTATTTTTGAGACAATTCTAAGAAACATTAAATTTGGATATGACCGAAAATATGAAGTATTTGATTCATACGGAATTGAAAACTTGAAGATGGGTATTGCATGAATAAGGATATAGCTTGAGGATTCAAGGATGAAGAATCGATAAATGTCTCGATTATTCTCTTGTAATCTTTGTTTTTCTATTCTCTAGGGTGAAACCATAATATTACGGTTATTGTTATTTTGCTTGTAGCTTTGCTTGATTGCTTTGCTTGTCTGCATTATAATATGATTTACCATGTATATTGATAACATGTCATATAGGATAGGGAGTGCCGCTCATATTAAAATTGTTCAAGCATAATTTTAAAATAAAACCTTGACTTCAAAAGATTGAGTGGGAGAAGGTTTTCGAAGAGAGGACCTAAGGCCTCCATCGTTGGTCCATAGGAAGAACATGGTGGTCCCGACCCCTAGGAAGGGATTTCTATCATGTACCAGATTGGATCTCTAAAAGGATAGGTATTTTAGTATGATTTATGGTTGCACACCCCTAGGTGGTGATTATAAATCATGGATAAAATATTGAAACGGTGGTTATGCACTCACGTTAATTTTATTATTAACCTCCCCTAGGAGCTCTGTTAATAAAATTAATGGCCAAAGAAACAATTATTAGTATATACTGGATCATACGGGTCCTGAATGGCATATATTAATCAGGAGGGGATCCGTGTTCCTGATTGAATTTGACATGACTCCCCTAGGAGCTTGTTGGATTCTGAGTTGGGAATTATCGTTGTAAGGTTATGATATTTTCAAGGTTTTGACACATAAACACATTTGTATGATTTTACATGATTGTGTTATCTTACTAAATTATTATGTATGTTTGCTCATGTTTGGTATATGATTCTTTATTGTAGATTGAAAATGTCTAAAAACGCTTTATCTTCGATACTTGACAAAAACCAATTAACCAGTGAGAATTATAACGATTGGAAATGAAACCTGGACATCATCCTATCCTTTGAGAAACTAAAATATATACTGACAACCCCTTGTCCTCCCGAGCCTACGGGAGACTCAAGTAATGAGCAATTCCAAGCGTACGACCGTTGGAAAGATGCTAATGATCAGGCCTGCTGCTATGTTATGGCTAGCATGAACAACGTGCTGCAGGCTCAACATCAGGATTATGAGACTGCGAAGCAGATCTTGGATAATCTTGAGGACATCTTTGGAGGCCAGGCCATAACAAAGCGGCAAGGGGCGCTTTGGAAACTCTTAAACTGTAGACAGAGACCGGGGACATCTGTAAAGAAGCACATGATGTTGGTCATGGGTTACCTCGCTGAGGCTCAAACCAATGGAGCCGACATCGATGCTGAAACTCAGATGACTATGGTCTTTGAGACTCTGTCTAAGGAATTTATTCCGTTTAGAGCTACTTTTAATTTAACTAATAGACGGGATATGACCTTGACAGAACTGATGAAACAGTTACAAGAGTTTGAACTGCTGATCAGGGAGTCTCCTGTTGGTGGTGAGGCCCACATGATAGCTGCTTCTGGTTTCAATCCTAACTCTGGGAATGGAAAGAAGCAACGAGCCAAGATTGGGAAGTCTTCTATTCCTGCTACTACCAAGAGCAAGAAGAAGAAGAAGAAGAACCCAAAGAAGCTTAAGTGGTTCTTCTGTGGTAAGGTCGGGCATATAAAGAAGCATTGCAAGGACTTCCTTTCTAAGGGAGGTAGGTGTGATATGCTATATCTAGAAACTTGTTTGGTTGAGGAATCCAGTGACATCTGGGTCATAGATTCTGGTGCAACTAATCATGTTTGTGTTTCTCTGCAGGGATTCAAAGAAACGAGAAGTCTACTACGTGAAGACTTAATGCTTCGGATGGGCGATGGATCCTTGGTCTTAGCGGAAGCAGTGGGAGATGTCCATCTTTACTTTGATAATTATAGGAATTTAATTTTGCGAGATTGTTTTTATGTTCCTAAATTTAAAAGGAATTTAATTTCTGTATCTTCTTTATTTAAAGACTCCTACGTGGTATCTTTTAATGAAAAAGTGGTGATTTGTAAAAACAAATCTTTTATCTGTTCTGGATGGATGCAAAATAATCTATATTTTATCAAACCTAAGATGGACTTATTGCTTAATGCTGAGATAAATGACAATGACTCAAAAAGACTTAAAACTTCTCACTCTAATAAGACTTATCTTTGGCATTTGCGCCTTGGCCATATTAACCTGAATAGAATTCAAAGGTTGGTAAGGGATGGACCTTTAAGTAATTTAAAGGTGGAATCTATACCTCAATGTGAGTCTTGTTTGGAGGGTAAAATGACCAAAAGACCGTACAGGTCTAAGGGCAATAGGGCCGAAGAGGTTCTAGAACTTGTGCATAGTGATGTTTGCGGGCCGATGAACATCCGAGCACGAGGAGGGTATAAGTACTTCATCACTTTTATTGATGATTACTCAAGATATGGGTATGTGTACCTGATGCACCACAAAAGTGAAACTTATGATAAGTTCAGGGAGTTTTGGGCTGAAGTAGAAAAGCAATTGGGTAGACCTATAAAGGCACTTCGATCTGATCGAGGTGGGGAATACCTTTCTGATGAGTTCTTGGGACACTTGTTAGAGAATGAGATTTTATCCCATTTGACTGCGTCGGGCACTCCGCAGCAGAATGGCGTAGCAAAGAGAAGGAATAGGACTTTGTTGGACATGATTAGGTCCATGATGAGTTATTCATCATTACCTTTATCCTTTTGGGGATATGCACTACAAACCGCATGTTATCTATTGAACAATGTGCCTTTAAAATCGGTCCCTAAAACTCCTCACGAGTTGTGGACAAGACAGAAGACATCCTTAAACCATATTCGCATATGGGGATGTCCAGCTCATGTCCTGTTTAAGGATGGAAATAAGTTGGAAGCACGTTCGAAAGTTTGCATGTTTGTAGGATATCCAAAAGGGATTAAATGGGGTTATTTTTATAACCCAAAGGAAAATAAAGTCGTGGTTTCAACTAATGCAACTTTCCTTGAGGAGAGTTACATGGACGACTTTGAACCTCGAAGCAAAGTGGTGCTTGAGGAGTTAAGGGGTGATCTGTTCACTCCGGAGGTTCCGAACGAAACCATTCCGATCGGTGTAGAAAAACCAAAGAAACCTGAACAACAACCTCAGGGGCTTCGGCGTAGTGGGAGGATCAGGCGTCAACCTGAGAGGTATATGTTCAATGGGGAGGTCTTATTGGCTGAACCGGATGAACATGATAGGGATCCTTATACTTACGCTGAAGCTATGGAGGATGTTGATTCAAGGCTCTGGACAGAGGCCATGAACATAAAGATGAAGTCTATGGAGACTAATTGGGTCTGGGAGCTTGTGGATCTTCCCAAAGGGGTAAAACCCATATGGTGTAGGTGGATCTACAAGAGGAAAAGAGGAATGGATGGAAAGGTCAAAACCTTGAAGGCTAGAATGGTAGCTAAGGGTTATACGCAAAAGGAAGGAATCGACTATGAGGAAACCTTTTCGCCTGTAGCCATGCTTAAGTCCATCCGGATTCTCATGTCCATAGCTGCCTCTCTCGACTATGAGATTTAGCAGATGGATGTCAAGATGGCTTTTTTGAATGGTTATCTTGATGAGTCTATTTATATGGAACAACCAGACGGGTTCAAGGTCGCGGGTCAAGAGGGTAAGGTTTGTAAGCTGCTAAAGTCTATTTATAGACTTAAGCAGGCTTCTCATTCTTGGAACATAAGATTTGATCAAGTGATCAAGACTTATGGGTACTCACAAAACGTGAATGAATGATGTGTTTACAAACACATCAAGGATGGGATGGTGGTTTTTCTACTGCTCTATGTAGATGACATTCTGCTAATTAGCAATGACGTTGGGGCGTTGTAATCGGTCAAATTGTGGTTGACCAAGCAGTTTGACATGAAGGACTTAGGTGAGGCTAATTTTATTCTTGGTATCCAGATCTTTCGAGATAGGAAAAACAAAATGATAGCTTTGTCTCAAGCCGGCTACATAGATAAAATTCTCAGGAGGTTTGCAATGCAGGATTCCAAGAAAGGTGGGCAACCATCTAGGTCTGGAATTACTCTTTCTCAGAAAGACTCTCCAAAGTCTTATGAAGAAAGAGAATACATGAAGAAGGTGCCTTGTGCTTCGGCGGTGGGTAGTCTCATGTATGCCATGCTTTGCACACGACCAGATATTAGCTATGCGGTCGGGATTGTAAGTCGATTTCAAGCGAATCCAGGACCGAACCATTGGGTTACGGTAAAGCATATTTTCAAGTACCTAAGAAGGACTCGAGGGTATAAGCTTGTATCTTCGAGTGAGGATTTAACTCCTCTAGGATACACTGATTCAAATTTTCAATCCTGTCTAGATTCTAGGAAATCGACTTCGGGGTTTGTGTTTACTCTGGGTGGCGGTGCCATCAGTTGAAGAAGTGCAAAGTAAGATTGCACTTCGGATTCAACGATGGAGGCCGAGTATGTGGTGGCTAGTGATGCTTCGAAAGAAGCAGTGTGGCTCCGCAAGTTCCTTGGGGATCTTGAGGTAGTTCCTGGTATGGATAAAGCGGTATCACTGTACTTTGATAACAGTGCGGTGGTAGCTAATGCTAAGGAACCAAGATTTCACAAGAAGAGTAAGCATATTAATCGGAAGTATCATGTGATAAAGGACTTCGTTGAGGGAGAGCATGTCACGGTGTGCAAGATCGTGTCAGAGGACAATTTAGCTGATCCATTTACGAAGACACTTACTGGGAGAGTCTTCAAGAGGCATGTGGAAGCTATGGGGATGCAAAATGTTTTGTATTTACTTACTTAGTGCAAGTGGGAGATTGTTAGACATGTATGCCCTAAGGAGTAAAAATGTAATACGTTTTTGGAGATATTTTTATCAATAAAGAATTTATTCATTTATATATACCAAATCTTGTCCTCTTTACATTCATATTTGTTGAATGTATGATAAGCAAACAATAGTCTGAGACTGTCAGTCTAAACCTTAAGAATTGGGCATATGATGGACTGATTATGCGGAAGACATGATTCTTAAGGTGATGGTCTAAAACATATGATCCGCAATCGAGGGAATAAAGTTGGGTGCTTTATTCATGTAAAGATTGTTATATTGTCTATATCCCTTTTAGGAGATGGTTTGTCTTGACCATCGGAGTTGGACTCCGTGAATAGAAACATTGGCACGTTGGCATAGGTGACGATGTGTTGGATCGAGACATAAAGTGAATTGATTTGGATTAATAATTCTGTCTCGGCAAATCAATTCACTTTAGACAGTCATTTGTATTGTATCTTAATCCTGAGATGAATAGTGGGCCCGTTGTCTCGACTTGTGTCTTTTGATGTGCCAAAGGGTGACACCCGCATCTCAATAGTGGTATGCATACCGGTACATTGGAGGCATGACTCTTGATAGCGTAGACTTGTTATTCATAGATATGGAATCCATAGCTCCTCTTTAGGAGTAATGATATCCTCTTATATGCGTTGTCCTATAATTGGAAAATTGGAGCGCTCAACCATTTGGATACACAGGTGTAATCGAATGGTATACTATCTTTGGATGGTAAGTTTTCTAATGGTGAGACAGTGGAACGTAAGATAAAAATAATTGGGAAGGTAAGACAGAACTTGTCCTTAAGCCGATTATGGATGATCATATGGGGATACGATACACTGTGATATGTCATGGAGACTTAGCTACACGAGCTTCGTAATTCTATAAAGTTCGAGAGTACAGCTCCAAGCTTTTAGTGGAGTAGCGTTGGAGTTGATAATTGTGAAATGTATATCTGGGATATTGGCTTTCATAATTATCATGAGCTTGAACTTTATAGGTCCATTTTGGTCCTCTTTGCTAGTTCACAAAGTCCTGTAACGACACGACGTGCTTTTTCAATAATTGGTGACTTATGTCGGATTTATCATATTGGTTTAAAATTTGTAAGAATCAACTAATTCTTGTCTGTTTATCGGTTGAATTAATTTTGTAAGAAATTAGTTCAAGATAAACTTATTGAATTATTGCGGTCAGATAATTCTTGTCTGTTTATCGGTTGTTTTAATTTTGGACAAATTAGAACAAGATAAACTTGTGGAATTATTGTGAATTGATTTATTTTCTTAGAGATTATCTTGATAAAGTTTGTTTTGATCAGATAACTTTTCTATTGGGTTATTTGAATCAAAACTGAGACTTTATCCTTTAGAATCTCGAGTGAAAAATAAAAGATTCACGGAGATTTTTTCTCGAAAGTTTGGCCTGCCAAATGACGTGTTCGGCCTGCCGATCAGCGAGTGATAAGATTACTTGTTTTCATGCGGATCTTATCAGATATTGATCCGAACTTGATTCTGTTTCGAGTTTTTGAGACCTAATCTGATACGGACTGACCCCAGAACCAATAGCTATATAAAGGGAGTGAGTCTCATGATTTACAAAAAAAAAAAAAAAAGATCAATTGAGAGATTAAGAGTGATACTCTTCTAGTGAGCATCTGAAAAACTCCCTGAGAGCTTTTGTTCACAAATCACAAACACTAGCTTTGGGTTCTGTCTCTTGGTTGGAAGGAGAGTCACTAGTGGAAGAGCTGTATGTGTGAGCCCACACTCACTCCAGTTGTGGATAGAGAATAGCAAAGAAGACCAGTTGGTTGAGGCTCTTCTGGGACGTTACTTCTCTACACAGGTTGCGGAGGTTCTTCGGCACACTGAGGTTAGTAAGATCTGTCTAATTTATACATATAACATGTCAAACTTGTGTTTTGGAAATTACTCTGATGTAAAATTTTTAAAATTCCGCTGCGCACTTTGTTTCCAACAGTTCTACGGTTAATACCTGCATAGGATAAGTAGGCGTTAACCCTTGAACCTTCCCTTGTGAAAGTATGTTTACTTTACTGGCTGACTAGTAGACATGATGTCCTTGAATTGTTCTATCATTTGTGTAAACGATAACATACCTCACACAGATATTTTCTTGACAAAGTTTTAGTTCTCATGGTTATGTTCATTTTGGCCATGAACATCTCCCTGGTTCTGTAGGAGTTTCTAAAGAATTGAGCCCTAGCAATTCTTCTTTGAAGTCGCCCTACTTTTCTCTCACATAGGTGATTTCTTACTTTAAGAGTAATCTGCATTACTCTGCTCGAAATCCCATCGTATTCGATGTATAAGAGTCATTAAAAGCAATCTGCTTAGCCTTTCCCTATAGGTATCACTTTTTTTCTTATAGGAATAGGTTGGGGTAACCCCCACAGTGATCCTACTCGATCTATTTAGTTTAGTTATCCCATTGAACATAGATCTTGGGATCTCCAATCAACAAGGTTGGGTTTTCACTATTTTGACCTCTTCTTTCATGGCATTAAGTCCCATTCCTCTTGATGTTTTCTCAACTTGATCTCTATTTAGTCCTTTGGTTAACGAATTAGTAATATTCTCTTTAGACCTTACATAGTCAATGTCATGACTTCAGTCGAGATAAGTTGTTTAACGATATTATGTCGGTGACATATATGTCTTGACTTACTGTTGTACATCACATTCTGTGCCCTGCCAATAGCAGATTGATTATCACAATGTATGCATATTGCAGGCACATGTTTAGGCCATTTAGGAATATCCTCTAAGAAATGCCTTAGCCATTCAGCATCTTCACCGCTTTTATCTAAGGCTACAAATTCATGTTCCACAGTGGATCTGGTTATTAATGTCTCCTTTAAGGCTTTCCATGAAATTGCTGCACCTTCCAAAGTGAATACATATCCACTTATAGCTTTAGAATCTTGTATATCAGATATCCAACTTGTGTCAGAATACCCTTTAAGAATAGTAGGATCTCTTGTATAATGTAGCCCATAATCATGAGTATATTGTAAGTACCTAAGTATTCTAACAATCGCTTTCCAGTGGTCATCTCCTGGATTACTCGTGAATCTGTTCAAACTACTCTCAGCATAGGCAATATCTGGCCTTGTACAACTCATTAAGTATATTAAATTGCCTAGCACTCCAGCATATTCCACCTAGGATATACTTTCTCCTCTATTTTTGGATAGATGTTGACTAATATCAATTAGTGTTGTTGCCACACCAGTGTCATTTTTACTAAATTTGTCAAGTATCTTGTTCACATAGTGTGACTGACTCAAGATGAGTCCATCAGGCGACCTTTTGATTTTTATTCCCAAAATCATATTAGTAGGTCCTATGTCTTTCATGTCGAAACTAGAGTTCAACATGTCTTTAGTAGATTTGATCATCCAATCATTGCTACCCATGATTAGCATGTCATCTACATACAGACAAAGAATGACATATCCATCGTTTGTACTTTTGACACAAACACACTTATCACACTCATTAATTTTGAAACCATTTGACATCATACACTATCAAATTTCTCGTGCCATTGCTTTGGTGTTTGTTTAAGTCCATACAAAGACTTGACCAATTTGTAGACTTTTTTTCTTGTCCTGGAGCGATACAACCCTTAGGTTGTTCCATATATATTTCGTCTTCAAGATCTACATTAAGAAAAGTAGTCTTTACATCCATCTGACATACTGCAAGATTCCACGAAGCGGCAATTGCCTAAATCATTCTAATGGAGGTTATTATCATCACAGGAAAATAAGTGTCAAAGTAATTAAGGTCTTCTTTTTGTCTATAGCCTTTTATAACAAGTCTTGCCTTACACTTGTCAATTGTTCCATCTGCTTTCATTTTCCATTTGAAAATCCACTCAAAACCTAGCGGTTTACTTCCTAGAGGAAGGTCCATTAATTCCCAAGTATGATTTTGCATGATGGAATCAATTTCACTCTTTATGGCTTCTTTCCATAAAGGACCCTCAGATGAGCTTAGAACTTCTTTGAAAGTTTAAGGTTCAGCCTCTAGCATATAGGTCAGAAAATTAAGTCCAAATGACTTTTTTGTCCTTACCTTTTTGCTTCGTCTAGGCTCTTCCTCTTCTTTTTTGGTTTCAACTTCTTGGTTATTCTGACTATTCTCTTCAATAGTCTCAAACGTTGGTTTCGACGAACTTGGACCATCCCCTTTTGATTTACAAGGAAATACATGTTCAAAAAATGATGCATTCCTAGGCACCATTATCGTGTTCTTGTGAATCTTAGGGTTTTTAGATTCATACACAAGAACCAACATGCAATACTGTTATGGGGTAACCAATGAAGATGTTTAACCGTTTTAGGACCTATTTTCATCTTCTTTGGTGTAGGTATCATTATCTTTGCAGTACACCCCGACACTCTCAAGTATTTGTAGGAAGGCTTTCTACCTTTCCACAATTCTTAAGGGGTCTCATCTTCTTCCTTCTAGGGTACCTTATTTAAAAAGAATTAGCCAACAAAATGGCTTCCCCCTACATGTTCTGTGGCAATTCAGAACTTATCAGCATCGCATCCATCATATCCTTTAAGGTATGATTTTTGTGTTCAACCACACGATTTGACTAAGATGAATAAGGTGGCGTATCCTCATGAACAATACTATGTTGTGCACAAAATTCACTAAATGGTTTTACATATTTACCACCATGGTCACTTCTTACCATCTTAATTTTCTTATTAAGTAGGTTTTCAACTTCTTGCTTTTAGAAAACAAATTTCTATATAACTTCATGTTTGCTTATAAGCAATTATACGTGGCAATATTTTATGCTATCATTTATGAATATGACAAAATATTTATTCCCACCTCTAGTTTGAATAAATTTTAAGTCACAAACATTGCTACATATTAAATCAAGTTGTTCAGTATTTCTCTGAATCATTTAAAACGAAGATCTTGTTAGTTTTGTCTCTACACATATTTCACATTTGTGTTTAGGATCAATATTAAATGTGGGTATGTGATCTAAGTTAATTAATCTATGTAAAGTATCATAATTAACATGACCTAGTCTATCATGCTATAAATTAGAAGACTCAAGCATATAAGTGGAAGACTTTTTATTTTTATTAATGGAATTGGGCTTAACAGCCATTACATTAATTTTCCACATTCCATTTTTCACATATCCCTTTCCCACATACATCCCATGTTAAGACAAACCATTTTATCAGCCTGAAAAGCCATCTTGAAGCCATGTGAACTTAGCAGAGTTTTAGAACTAAGATTCTTCTAGATATCAGGCGTATACAACACATTTTGTAGCTTGACTTCCTTGCCTGATGTTATTTTCAAAAATACCATCCCTTGGCCCTTGATCTCAGACATAGCCGAATTGCCCATATATAGCTCTTCCCCAGAATCTAACAGTGCAAGTTCAACAAAGGTAGCTCTATCATAGCAAACATGGCGTGTGGCCCCAGTGTCCAGCCACCACTCCTTCAGGTTAGAGTCCACCTTGTTGACTTCAAAAACCACAGCAAAAAGATTGATGTCTGACACTTCTTGTGTGATGGTGTCTACCACATTGGTCTTTTTCTTCTTGTTCCTCTTTGGCAGCCTACAATCTGCCGACTTGTGACCCACCTTGTCACAGTTGAAACACTTCCCTTGGAATTTCTACTTCTTTGAAATTCCACCTTTAGGTCCCAGCTTGGACCCCGACTTGTTCTTCTTATTCTTGGAGCTTTTATTATGCTCCACCATATTTGCCTTGGCAACAGACTTGTTAGAAAGCTTTTTCTCAGATCCTCTATTGTCTTCCTCAATGCGAAGTCGAACAATAAGATCTTCAACGCTCATCTCCTTATGCTTGTGCTTCAGATAGCTCTTGAAGTCATTTGATGCAAGGTTAGCATCTCTATAATTGCAGCTACCTAGAAAGACTCATTAATTACTATTTCTTCTGCATGAATTTCATGAATGAGTAATTGCAGTTCTTGAACTTGACTAATTACAGTCTTGGAATCCATCATTCTATAGTTCATGAACCATCCAACTATGAACTTTTTAGCACCAACATCTTTTGTTTTGTACTTATGGTCTAAAGACTCCCACACTTCTTTGGGCTTTTTTTCAGACTATACACATTATAAAGTGCATCAATGAGGCCATTTAGAATATAGTTCTTGCATAAGAAATCAAAATGCTTCCATGCTTTAATAGCAAACAAAGTCTGAGCATTTGTTTCATCCTCTCAACAGTGGGAGGATCCTCTTTCAAGAATCTCGTAAGATTCAATGTTGTCAAATCAAACAACATCTTTTGTTGCCAAGTCTTGAAATTCAAACCACTGAATTTCTCAGGTTTCTCATTGTGGTTCACGGGAACCAAAACCGACAAAGGTTGCATCGAGGTTGAGGCATGAATCCGAGGAGACAGCACCGGTGTCTTGGAAGTGCTCCCAGTTGGAACATTCTCCGTTGGAACAACGTTCATGTTATTAACCATTTCTAAAAATACCAAAATCCAAGTTTTAGAGTTTATATCATCCACCAAATATGAATTCATGTTTTTTTAATATATATAAAACTTTTATAATCTAAACGTTTGATAAAGAAAATGTAATTAGTTTATAACTAATAACTCGTACTTATATAACTCAAACAGAACACAAAAAAAAAAAACGTAATCAATTATATAACATAATATAAAAAAATGGTAATCAGTCATAAACGGTAATATTGTTAGACATGTATGCCCTAAGGAGTAAAAATGTAATACGTTTTTGGAGACATTTTTATCAATGAAGAATTTATTCATTTATATATACCAAATCTTGTCCTCTTTACGTTCATATTTGTTGAATGTATGTTAAGCAAACAGTAGTCTGAGACTGTCGGTCTAGACCTTTAAGAATTGGGCATATGATGGACTGATTATGCGAAAGACACAATTCTTAAGGTGACGGTCTAAAACATATGATCCGCAATCAAGGGAATAAAGTTGGATGCTTTATTCATGCAAAGATTGTTATGTTGTCTATATCCCTATAGGGAGATGGTTTGTCTTGACCATCGGAGTTGGACTCCGTGAATAGAAACATTGGCACGTTGTCATAGGTAACGATATGTTAGATCGGGACACAAAGTGAATTGATTTGGATTAATAATTCTGTCTTGGCAAATCGATTCACTTTAGACAATCATTTGTATTGTATCTTAATCCTGAGATGGATAGTGGGCCCGTTGTCTCGACTTGTGTCTCTTGATGTACCAAAGGGTGACTTCTACATCTCAATAGTGGTATGCATGCCGGTACGTTGGAGGCATGACTCTGATAGCGTAGACTTGTTATTCATAGATATGGAATCCATAGCTCCTCTTTAGGAGTAATGATATCCTCTTATATGCGTTATCTTGTAATTGGAAAACTGGAGCGCTCAACCATTTGGATACATAGGCGTAACCGAATGGTATACTATCTTTGGATGGTAAGTTTTCTAATGGTGAGATAATGGAACGTAAGATAAAAATAATCAGGAAGGTAAGACAGAACTTGTCCTTAAGCCGATTATGGATTATCATATGGGCATACGATACACTTTGATATGTCATGGAGACTTAGCTATACGGGCTTCGTAATTCTATGAAGTTCGAGAGTGCAGCTCCAAGCTTTTAGTGGAGTAGCGTTGGAGTTGATAATTGTGAAATATATATATGGGATATTGGGTTTCATAATTATTATGAGCTTGAACTTTATAGGTCCATTTTGGTCCCCTTTGCTAGCTCATAAAATCCTGTAACGATACGGCGTGCTTTTTCAATAATTGGTGACTTATGTCGGATTTATCAGATTGGTTTAAAATTTGAAAGAATCAAATAATTCATGTCTGTTTATTGGTTGAATTAATTTTGTAATAAAATTAATTTAAGATAAACTTGTTGAATTATTGGGATCAGATAATTCTTGTCTGTTTATCGGTTGATTTAATTGGATAAATTAAATCAAGATAAACTTGTAGAATTATTGTGAATTGATTTATTTTCTTAGAAATTATCTTGATAAAGTTTGTTTTGATCAGATAACTTCTCAATTGGGTTATTTGAATCAAAATTGAGACTTTATCCTATAGAATCTCGGGTAGAAATAAAAGATTCGTGGAAATATTTACGCGGCAATTCGGCCTGCCGATCTACGTGTTCGGCCTGTTTGGCCTGCCGCTCAGCGAGAGATAAGATTACGCTTTTTCATGCAGATCTTATCAGATATTGATCCGAACTTGACTCTGTTTCGAGTTTTTGAGACCTAATCTGATAAGGACTGACCCCAGGACCAATCGCTACATTAAGGGAGTAAGTCTCATGAGTTACTCAGATCAATTGAGAGATTAAGAGTGATACTCTTCTGGTGAGCATCTGAAAACTCTTTGAGAGCTTTTGTTCACATATCACGAACACTAGCTTTGGGTTCTCTCGATTGGTTGGAAGGAGAGTTACTAGTGGAAGAGCTGTACGTGTGAGCCCACACTCACTCTGGTTGTGGATAGAGAATAGCAAAAAAGACTAGTTGGTCGAGGCTCTTCTGGAACGTTACTTCTCTTCACAGGTTGCGGAGGTTCTTCGGTATACAAAGGTTAGTAAGATCTGTTTAATTTATACATATAGCATGTCAAACTTGTGTTTTGGAAAAATACTCTGATGTTAAAATTTTAAAAAATTCCCGCTGTGCACCTCACATTGATTTTTCCAACATATATAACATAAACTTAATAATAAATGACCAATATAAATATGAAGCTTTTAATATATAAGTAAACCGTAATAATAAATCCAAAAGTTTACATATCAACGTTAAAGTAATATATGAGAAAAACATAATAATGAATCCAAAAAGATTTTAAGGCAACATAAAGTTTCACAAACAATCAATAACTTGCAATCAAATGTCAATTTTCCATATAGATTCAAGGACAATTAAAAGAACAATCAGTCAAACATTCCTTTCTCCAAATCCAGCAACTTGTGTCTCTTGAGAGTGAATCTGTTTTAAGAGTGAATCTATTTTAAGATTGTTATAGGAGGTAAACAACAAATAGGTGCACTATAAAGAAACAATAGAAGAAATGTTATTATGGAATTAGAAACAAAATATTACAACCAAGGTAGAACCTTAAAACAATGACCGAGTCTGAATTGGAACAAGGATGGTAGTCGAGGCACGTGTGGCTCACACTTTCCTTAAAACAGGTTCGTCTCCTTTGGTTATGCACTAAGATTTGACGGACGTCTATCTCCTAGGATATGACAATAGATAGACATCTGTTTCATATGACGATAGATAGACATCTGTTTCTTAAGATACAACAACAAACGACGATGGTCTATACACGATCGAACACCGCCTCTGGTGAACTTGAAACATCGTCTTCCTCTATCACCAAAAAGACTCGAAAAAGAAAAAGAAGAGAGCAAAAAGACTTGGAAGCAAGAGAAAAACTATGTGGTATTTTCTGTGTGTAATTTTTGTGGGTTTCTAGATGTAGAGAAATCCTAGTTTTTATACAGGTCAAGGGATATCAAGCTTTTATGTCTAACCGATGTTGGACTACTCTAGTACTTATACATGTCAGAGGATGTCAAGCTTTAATGCCTAATCGATGTGGGACTCCACATATAGGCTTTTTCTAACAAAATCTAAATGTCAATGAGCACACTTTGAGCATAATTTTCCATTCATCAGATTACCATTTTGAGTATAGAACTATATGCTTTCGATCTCCTCTTGATGGAGAACGCAAATCTGCCAAGATCCATCACTTTTACAAAGTGGGTCCTACTGAAAATTAGGCCTCAAAATGGCTTCCTAAAATGATTATTAACTATTTTTTTCAACACAACATTGGTAGGGGTTCTTGGTGTTTCAAAAAAAAAAATAGGACACTGATACCATATAGCTTCTTTCCGGAAGAACTTGGTACTTGCAATTTGTAACTCTGTTTCAGCAGGTCTAGCATTAGTGTTGTGATGGAGCATGAAGGTTTATTGTGGTGGCTCTTTTTTTTTTTTTTGATAATGTGCGTTTTTCAAGATGCTGAATGAGGCTTTGGAGATAGCATGCGGAGATTAATTTAAAAAAAAAAAGTCACCGAGGAGAGGAATATAAGAATTTTGATTGCGCAAATGCATGTTGTCAAGGTAATGCCAAATTAGTATAGCTTCTGGTTTTGGTAACTTGACTGGGATTCTGCCATACGCATTTATTAATATTATGCTCTTGCATGGAAATTTTATATATTCTAGAGTTTTTCTTCTTCATGGATATCTGACCAAACAAAAGCTTGTTCATTCTAGCACCGAATTGTAACCGAGATTTTGTGGAAAATGATTTATTTCAGAAATGATTGTAAAGTAGGGCCTGTAAGTAAAAAGGCAACAAGTGAGCCTGAAAACTAGCTGGTACTGATCAGAATATTGAACAGTTGCATCAATTCTATGAAACTCACTCGCGTAAGGGGGTGGCCATATACACACACGCATATGCACATATATATGCTATTGCAATGGCTATTTCCGCCATAAGAGTCTTCTGAGTTTTAACATAATATATAAAAGTGAGAAGTATAACATCATACTTATTCAATAATGATGTAAAGTTAACACCAAAAAATATAATCATACCCTTTTAACGTTAATATTATGTTAAATAAATGTCATGATACATTTCTCACTTCTATTTATTATAGACTATTGCTATAGAACTCATATACACTTACGCCTAAACTGTGCTAAGCTTCCCTTATATATACATATAAATGTTGGAATTAAAATATGAAATGCAGCGGAAAGAACGGATTGTTGACAAACAAAAATTTTCTGAAAACTTTATTTATCGGGAATAGATATATAATTTTAATTATAGAAAGCTTTAAGAATTTTTTCTAACATTTTGAAGACTATCAGTGTATCCTAGCTTTCCTCTTTGACACCACGATCTTCCAAACCAGGCCTCCACACCAATGGAAAGACGAGTGGGCGTCAAACTGCAAGAATGAATTTTCCTCACACTTTTCTGAATCTGCTATGTACTCAACACATGAAATAGCAGATTTTTTTTTTTCAGAGAAGAACTCTTAGTTTTTCTCTCTAAGTATTTTGCAAAAATTACGTGAATAAAAAAAACTCTTAAGATAATTGTTATCTCTCCCTTTTTATATATGAGCCATTAGTAATTTTTTAATTGATTTTTAATTTAAAATAATCACCATATCACATATATAAAGAAAGTATATATTTTACACGATTGTAACCCTTTTACTTTCCCCTTCCTTTTTCTTTTTTTTTTCTTTCTTGAATCACTATGTGATTCGTATCTTACACACACACATACAGATATATATATATATAAGTAAAGTTTACGTAAAGTAAACTTTTCCTTTCTTTTTTTTTACTGAATCACAACAAGTGATTCTCTTATATATATATATATATATATAGATAATAAGTAAAACGTGAAACTTTACGTTTCACGTTTCCTTCCTTCTTTTTATATATTATATTAATATATATATATATATTAATATATTATAAAATCTTATATATATAAAAAGATTTGGTTCAAAACCATATATATATATCTAAATCTAAATTCAAAAATAAATCACATTTATTTAAGAATAGATTTTAAAAATAATCAATTAATTAATTAACTAATGCTCAGTTAAATGTGACAACATTTATCACATTACATTATGCGTCACAGAGAACATTTTTCTGTGTCACATTAATAATTCAAGTGTGAAATAATTAATTTAGAATTTAATAGTTTCAAACTAAATATGTATAATTCATTCTATGCATAAATCCATTATAGTGTTACAGAGGTGGTATTGGAGACCTATGGACCTATAACCCAAGCTCCAATAAATTTGACATTTAATCAAACTCTTTAATTAATGTGTCAAATTTATTAGTTTCAGTGTTACTCCACTAAAAACCTGAAACTGAACTCTTGAGATTATAGTGAAATTACTCAAAGAAAATTAGCGAATAGTCCATTGATATAATCATTACATATAAGTCAGTCCTCCATAAATAGTTCATAATAAGAGCGATGTTCAATTTTCGTTCACGTCTCTTATTATATCTTTATCATTGAGTTCCGATAATTCTCTAATGAACAGTTAATTCATAATCTTATTATGAACGAGCGCTCTACTATTCAAACCTTGAATTATCACTCAAGAGAACTATTTTTCTAACTTTCATAGGGAAGAAATGGATTCCATATCTGTATAATATTATTACTAGCCATTTATTACATTATGTTTCTAAGATGTTAAGTTATGGTTTGTGTTTAGACAAATCTTACCATGTAAGTCAAAAAACATAATGTCATAAATAGGAGTCTAATAAATACTCAGGATTAAGACTGTCAAATATATGATCATCATAATGATAAATTTGACTACTCTATTTGTAATGAATGATTATTAGAGATTCATAATTTATCTGGTCTAGTCCTATATAATCTCATTATATAAAGTACCTGCAATCCAATGTCTCTACATTAATAGCCCGGATAATGACTATTTCAATTTAAATGAGATTGGACCGTACTTGTAATATTTAATTAAAGATCCCAAACTTCAATTAATTATTACGGACTATATAGATTATTATCTATAAATTTTAGCCCTAAGCAAATAACACTTATATGCTAAATTTATAGTCATATAAATAATCATGGAATTTTCTTGATGTTTATAAATGTATTCATAATACATATAAGCAACCAAAATAATAATAAATGTCACTTTATTTATTTATTAACAATATATACAATGTCACAGCTTTTAGGGCATCAAACCCAACAATCTCCCACTTTCCCTAAAGCAGGTGAGACATGTCTCTAAGACCTAAGCCTTCCAAGTGTGCCTCAAAGCTTTTTGTAGGTAACGTCTTGGTGAAAGGGTCGGCAAGGTTGTTTTTCGACGCTATCTTCACGACTTCCACATCGCCTCAATGCACTATCTCTCTAATTATATGATATTTTCTCTCTATATGCTTTCCTCTTTTGTGGCTTCTAGGTTCTCTTGAATTTGCCACTGCACCACTATTATCACAATACAATGTGAGTGGTTTATCCATGCCTGGAACTACTTCCAAATCATTTAAGAACTTACGGAGCCAAATAGCTTCTTTAGCTGCTTCACAAGCAGCCACATATTCTGCTTCCATAGTTGAATCAACAATATAAGATTGTTTGATGCTTCTCCAAACTATGGCTCCACCACCAAAAGTATACACTGATCCATACATAGATTTACATGTGTCTTTGTCTGATTAAAAATCAGAATCAGTGTATCCAATGGGAATCAAATTCTCACTGGAATATACCAGCATATAGTTTCTCGTTCTCCTAAGACACTTGAGAATATGTTTAACCGCTACCCAATGATCTAATCCTGGGTTGGATTGATACCGACTGACTATACCCACCGCATAGAAAATGTCAGGTCTTGTACACAACATGGCATACATTAGACTTCCCACTATAGATGCATAGGGTACCCACCTCATGTTTTCTTCCTCTTGAGGTGTCTTAGGACACTACTCTTTTGAAATATAAACTCCATGACGTGTAGGTAAATTACCTTTCTTGGAGTTTTGCATCAAAAATCTTATAAGCACCTTATTGATATACGATGCCTGAGACAGCGCCAACAGTTTGTTCTTGCGATCTCTTATGAGTTGGATTCCAAGAACACAACTTGCCTCTCCTAAATCTTTCATTTGGAAATGGTTAGCGAGCCATTTCTTTACATCAAATAATACACCTACATCATTCCCAATGAGTAGGATATCATCTACATAAAGAACCAAGAAGACCACCTTCTTATCTTTGATGTACTTGTAAACACAAGGTTCATCAATATTTTGATCGAAACCATAAGATTTGATCGCTTCATCAAATCTCAAGTTCCAAGATCTTGAAGCTTGCTTAAGTCCATAGGTGGACCTCTGCAACTTGTTAACTTTTTTCTCTTCACCTTTGACTACAAACCCTTCTGGTTGCACCATATAGATGCTTTCCTCAAGATAGCCATTCAAAAAGGCAGTCTTGACATCCATTTGCTATATCTCATAATCAAGACAAGCAGCAATGGATAAAAGAATCCAAATGGATTTAAGCATAGCTACAGGCGAGAAAGTTTCTTCATAGTCAACTCCCTCCTTTTGGGTATAACCCTTTGCCACAAGTCTAGCTTTGAAAGTCTCAACTTTCCCATCTACTCCTCTTTTCTTCTTGTAAATCCATTTGCACCCTATGGGTTTTAGCCCTTCAGGTAGGTGTACAAGATCCCAGACTGAATTGGAGTACATGGGCTCCATTTCAAGGTTCATAGCCTCCTGCCATTTCTTATTCTCATAATCTTCCATTGCATCACGATATGTCAATGGATCATCCTCACTATTATCGGAGATAGCATCCTTTGCTTCTCCAAGTTCCCTGCAGCAAACAGGTGGTCTCACAACCCTCCCACTACGTCGAGGTGGTATGACATTCTGATCGGGAGATGTGGTCTCCTCATTTTGTCCTTCGACAATAGTTGTCAGTTGCGGTCTAATCTGATCAGAAAGTAACTCTTCAAGTACGACTTTGCTACGAGGTTTATAGTTTGTCATATAATCATTCTTAAGAAAAGTGACATTTGTCAATATAAGTACTTTCTTTTCCTGTGGACTATAAAACAAACCTCCCCTTGTTCCCTTTGGGTATCCCACAAATAAGCATACTTCAGAACGTGGTTCTAGCTTCCTGGTCTTTTCTTTCAGCACATGTGCTGGACACCCCCATATACAAATATGTCGCATACTAGGTTCGCGACCATTCCATAACTCTAAAGGTGTTTTTGAAATAGACTTAGATGGAACTATGTTTAGAAGATATACTGCAATTTGTAGTGCATATCCCCAAAATAAAGTGGGTAATGATGAGTAGCTGAGCATGGATCTCACCATATCAAGCAACGTTCAATTTCTTCTCTCTACAATACCATTTTGTTATGGTGTTCCAGGTGCGGTGAGTTGTGATAGAATACCATGTTCTATCATATAGTCCTTGAATTCAGTATCAAGGTATTCCCCTTCTCGATCAAATCGAAGACTCTTCATCGTCTTTCCTAATTGCTTTTCAGCTTCTGCTTGGAATTCTTTGAACTTTCCAAAAGTTTCAGATTTCCTTTGCATCAGGTTTATGTAACCATACCTTGAATAGTCGTCAATAAATGTGATGAAATATTCATAACCACCATGTGCTTGTACATTCAATGGACCGCAGACGTCCAAATGTATTAGCTCAAGTGGTTCCTTGGCCCTTTCGCCTTTTGCAGAGAAAGGCTTCTTAGTTATTTTACCTTCAAGACAAGATTTACAAACTGGTAGAAAACTAACTTTTAGCTCTTTTAAAGGACCTTCCTTTACCAGTCTATTAATTCTGTCAAGGTTAACGTGACCTAATCTAAGGTGCCATAGGTATGTTTCATTATCAGAAGAAATCTTTTGCTTCTTGGGTTTTGGCTGTTCAACTCTGAACATTTCGATATTGAGCAGTGATTTTTCGTTGGGCCTTAAGGTGTAAACCCCATTTTCTAGATGTGCAGAACAAATATCCAAACCATTTCTAGAAATATTAACATAATTATTATTAAAAGAAACATTGAACATTTGTTCAAATAGCGTGGAAACAGAAATCAAATTTCTATGAAAACAAGGAATGTAATAAACATTGTCCAAAATTAAAAACTTATTTCTAAAATAAAGTTTAACCACTCCCACTGCTCTTACCGAAATAACCTCTCCTGTTCCCACTCTCATCATTTGTTCCCCGTCGGCAAGCTCCCTTGAAGAACTAAGCATCTACAAAGAAGAACAAACATGATTAGTTGCCCTTGAATCAATTATCCAAGATGAAGTATCATCTTCAACTAAACAAGCTTCTAAAATGAGTAAATCTGATTTACCATTGTTCTTCTTTTCTTTGAGCTCCTGAAGATACTTATTGCAGTTTCTTTTCCAGTGCCCAACTATGCCATAGTGGAAACATTTTCCCTTGGGCTTCTTTTGGTTTGAGTTCTTTTTGTTGTTTTTGCTTTTGTTCTTCTTAGGTTGCCCTCCATTTTTAGACTTACCACTTCCTTCAATCCTCTTCCTCTTCTTATTCTTTTCAGTAGAAGAGGAGGGTTGAGCTTCTGCAACATTTGCCTCAGCTTCTTTAGTCTTTTCTTTCGAAATAGACTCGAAGGTTTGAAGCTCATTAAGCAACTCATTCATGTTATATTTTAACTTGTTCATGAAATAGTTGCTTTTGAACTGAAGGAACGCAGGGGAGAGGGTTTCCAAAATCATCCCCACCTGTGTAGCTTCATCTATCACTGTCCCGTTCACCTCGGCCTCATGGAGATAGTTAACCATGTTGAGAACATGTTCTCTGACCGAAATCCCTACCTTCATTTTGGCATTCATTACCGCCTTAACGGCTTCGTGGCGTGCCTTTTCAAAAGGTTTGCCAAACATATCTTGTAGAGACTTCATTATCTCATAAGCGGTCTCCATGCTTTCGTGCTTCATCCTAAGCACGTCAGACATGCCAGCCAAAAGAAAACAGCAGGCCTTATTGTTTGCCTCGATCCAATGATCATATGCTTCTCGTACATTACGAGGAGCATTGGCAGCAGGCTCTGGAGGACATTCCTCCGTTAGGACGAACTTGTAACTTTTACAAATTAGTGCAATGTTCATGTTGTTCTTCTACTTGACAAAATTATCTCCGGTTAATTTTTCATTTGAGAGCATAGCAATGATTGGATTAGACATTGCTGCTGTAATAAATAAATAAAATAGCATAAATTAAAATGGTTGCATAAACATCATAAATATATGTTTTGGAATAGTAAAATGATGCATGATTGCTAGTCCTCGAGCAAAATCAAGAAGTAACATAAACATGGAACAATAAATCCTTCAAGATGTCTTCCAAAATTTTTCCATCCTACAATTCACAGAAAAGAACAAATTCCATCCAAACAGTGAGATCGATTTGCTATTTAAGACTAATTCTAATTTCATGACCCGTGTGTGTGTGTTATCCATTCTTTTCAAATTGTATGCAATCCAGTAGCATCCACATTACTCTGAGAAGCTTTGATGAGTTGTGCAAAGAAACATGTTTCATAGGTTCACCTTTCATTCCTTTCTCCACTAATGTAGGCTAGTCATCCAACTAAAAATCATTAGGGCTTTATTAAGCTTGTAACGTAAGGCTAGGCTAGAGGTAAGATAAAAGTAAATTTTAGGCTCAATTCACCCCTCCCATGTTCATTTCTAGACTCCAATTAGAATCACTCTTTGTTGTACACCCTTAAACCACTTCAACTGTACAATCAACATTTACCCTTCTCTTCAAACCATCCAACTTCTGATCAATTTAGACCTTATCCCCAAGCTCACTCCATCGCCCTCAACTGCACTCAATTATGCACTTTCGTTTTCTTAGTCACTCACTGTTGTTGTTTCATCCTCTTTTTTTTTTTTTTTTTTCTGGTTTTGTGTTGTTGTTGTTTTCTTTTTCTTTTTCCTTTTTTTTTTGGCATAAAAATGATATGAATACTAATAAGATCCTTAAATAGCAAAATTAATCCAACGTGAGACTCAAAAACTTCTATGCTTCAAGTAACAACTCAACAACTCCTTTGCTCCATTCTACCTCCCAAAATACGCTCACCTTCTTCAGAAATCAACATGTTTCCGGAATGTGGGACAAGGTATAAATGATTGGCTGGTTTAACAAATGTGGGTGACAAAGAAAGAACGGCTAATGCATCAAGGCTCAGCAAGGTGACTAGGGATATTTAACCAAGGTCGGCTTGAACGGCTCAAACGATCCAAAAATGGCCTAAATCATGTTTTCAGTCAGATGTAGCCTAGGATTTCACCTCGAGAGAAAATCAGATGAATTCTAAAACATGGGTGAACATCAACTAGACATACACACAATTCAAAAATTTAGGATTTTTGTGCACAAGAAATAGATCATAAATTCAGAATTAGAATTAAACAACAAATCCATCACACTTTTAGACAAAAATTCACACCTCCTACGAATTTTAAGACATCCAAATAAAGGATTCAATCATATCCAGATTCATCAATGCATGAATGTATCACTTCAAGTTTCAAAAGGGTTAACACAAGTTTTAACAAACAAAAAATTTTGGCTCCCCCCCAAACTAAATAAAGCATTGCCCTCAATGTATAAATAAAGAAGAAAAGGTAAGGAAACCCCCCGAGTAACAAATGAGGCCAATTGGACTTGTGTAGCCATGTGACTCCGAGAAGTGATCTAGACAACAAGGAAAACAAACAAAACAAAAACCTTAAGAAGTTGAGAATGAAAAGAAAACCAAAATAATTAAATAAAAATGGAAAGTGAAATCAAGGCTCAAGGTGATCAGGAAAATGCGGTGGAGGGGGAAGTTGAGATTCATCCATGCCCAAGTGTCGAGCAATTGTCCGCATCATGGCAATATTATATTCTAGGCCCAATTCCAAACGACGCAAGCGATCACTGATTGGTAACTCAGGGGCAGGTACAGCAGGCGGTTGAGCTATAGGAGTGACTTGTTCGGGGTGAGAGGGTTGGCTTGAGGCTGAGGCACCAGTGTCTTGCCAAAACGGAGGGCGTACTTCTTGGTCTTGGAAGCTTCCCACGACCTTTCTGTTAATGATTTTCATTGGTTGTAATAATTCTTCCTCTTGGTCGAATGGGACTCCGGCGTCGATGCATAGGCGTGTGATGAGGGAAGAGTGACCCAAACCACCAGTCGTGGAACCCATAGCGGTTCTCAGAATACTGTCTTGGATTACTGTTCCCACATCGATAGTTTTACCTGTAACAATAGCAAATAACAAGGCAGCTTTGTCCTTGGTAACATCAGAAAAATGCATTACAAGCATTAATTTAGATGCAATAAAATACAACCAAGCTTTGTACTCCCTGTTTAATGCGGAGGAGGGAAACGACACCGCTTCGCCTCCCCGTGTTAATTTCCACGTGGTGCCTAGAGTAGCTATTGTGCCAAGAACTTCCTCAAAATACAAATGTTCACTGAGGTATTCATAATAATCATCATTATCGATATTTCGGAGCCCATAGTACCTGTTAATGGTTGTTTTTATCAAAACGAACGATCTTACCTCGTACACTTACCTGGAGGTTAGTGTGCTCTGGAACGTTGGCATAAAATTCCCAGACAAGTGGGACTACAGCGGCCTCGGGTTGCTCAAGAAATTTGCTCCATCCTCTTTGCATAACCATATTAAAAAAGACTATAGAAAAACCATCACTAAAGTCTAAACCCCGTTTCGGTACTACAGTTTTCTTAACAATGGCATTGTTATGTCTTTTTCTCGCGGCCTCACTCACAAAATGGGTATATGGGGTGGATGATGAGGCTGCAGTTCGTGTGCGCTTAGAAGCCATTTTTTTTTGAATGGCACACACGCTTAAAGATTAAACACTCAACACAAAGTATTGCTCTCTACAACTGCATAGAGGGTACCTAACACCGTCAAAATTTCACTTACGAAAGACCACCTATAGTAAAATCTAACTATGAATCATGAAAGAAAACCTAGGAAGTTCAAATTTTAGAAAAAAAAAAAATCACACACATATAAAATAACAAACAAAATAAAATAACAATAACAAAAATAAAAAAAATCAAAGATATGGAAAGGTGACAACTTACTTGAAGAGAAGGACGAACAGAAGAGAGAAGGCAGCCACAACGTTGGAGGATGAGGATGGCAAAGTTTTCTAGAGAGAGAGGAGAAGAAGAAGTGGGAGAGAGGAGTTTAGTTTAGAGAGAGAAAGTGAATGAGTGAGAATGAGGGAAAGAAAGGTGGGTGGTTATGTTTAAAGGTCTTTTTTTTTGAAATCACGCACATAGCGCCGCGGCGCTGGAATTCCAGCGCTGCGGCGCTAGTGTTCTACCTTTTTCTTTTTTTTTACATGGCACCACGGCGCTTTACCTCTGCCAACGAAGATTTGGCTGCTCATCCAAAATAGCGCCGTGGTGCTCTAAATTGAGGACTGCGGCGCTTGGATTCTGCCCAAAAAAACACAGTTCACCCAGCGACTTTTGTTTTAGCATGCTCCTTTACTGACTTCGACTCCTGCAAAACAAGATGATATTGTCAAACAAAAATAACCTAAATTATTTATTTATATATATATATATATTTTATTTATTATTATTATTTTTTTTTATTTTGACATGATAAATAAGGAAATGCTTGGGTTGCCTCCCAAGAAGCGCTTGCTTTATTGTCTTCAGCCAGACTGTCTCAATGTCACTTTGTAGGAGCTTGTAAATCGATGGTGGTTTTATTCCTGTTAACTCCACCTCCAAAGTAGGGCTTCAAGCGCTGACCATTGACCTTAAATGTGCCTTTGGTATCATGTGCCACCTCTATTGCTCCAGATGGAAAGACTTGTGTTACTGTAAATGGTCCTGACCACTTAGATTTCAGCTTACCTGGAAACAATTTAAGGTGAGAGTTATAGAGCAAGACCTATTGGCCAACTGCAAATTCTTTTCTAAGAATGTGCTTATCATGCCATCTTTTCGTTTTCTCCTTGTAAAGCTTTGCATTCTCATAAGCATCGAGCCGAAATTCATCCAACTCATTTAGTTGCAGCAACCTAGCCTCACCTGTCAACTGCGCATCAAAATTCAAACATTTAGTTGCCCAATAAGCCCTATGTTCTAGCTCCACTGGCAGGTGACATGCTTTTCCAAAAACTAGCCTGAAAGGGGACATCCCGATGGGAGTTTTGAATGCAGTCCTATATGCCCAAAGTGCATCATCTAACTTAATAGACCAATCCTTCCTAGAGGCATTCACTGTCTTCTCCAAAATCCTCTTGATTTTCCTATTTGAAATCTCCACTTGACCACTAGTCTGAGGATGATATGCTAGTGCCACCTTATGTGTAACCCCATATTTTCCCAAAAGTGCCTCAAATTGCTTACTACTAAAATGCGACCCTTGATCACTTATGATTGCCCTAGGGGTGCCAAATCGGGAAAAAAAGTTCTTTTTCAGAAATTTGACCACGACCTTAGTGTCGTTTGTTGGTACAGCAGCTGCTTCTACCCACTTAGATACGTACTCAACGGCTACTAAGATGTATTCATTCCCAAATGAAGGTGGAAATGGTCCCATGAAATCAATACCCCAAACATCAAATATTTCATACACAATAATGTTGTTTAAAGGCATCTCATTTTTCCTAGAGATATTTCCCATTCTTTGACATCTATCGCATGAGGCTACATAGAAGTGTACATCTTTAAAAAGTGTGGGCCAATAGAAACCTGATTGTAACACTTTAGCAGCAGTTTTAGAACCACTAAAATGACCACCAGCCTCTCCATCATGACAAAGTTGTAAAATGCTTACCATTTCGTCCTCAGAAAAACATCTTCTTATCACCTGATCTGTGCAAACTTTAAACAAGAAAAGGTCTTCCCAAAAATAGTGTTTAACATCAGAAAAGAATTTTTTTCTTTTGTTGATATGACAAATCAGGGGCTAGAACATTACTTGCTAAAAAATTTACCAAATCAGCATACTAGGGGACTCGCGTGGATTTGATAGAGCATACCTGGTCATCAGGGAATTCCTCCAGAATTGGGCTGCCCACTTCATCATGATTAGGAATTCTGGATAAGTGATCTGCAACTAGGTTCTCAGTTCCTTTTTTATCCTTGATCTCCAAATCAAACTCTTGAAGCAACAATATCCACTTGATTAACCTGGGCTTGGATTCCTTCTTTTCAAGTAAGTATTTCAGAGCAGAATGATCAGAGTAAACAACTACTTTTGAACCAATCAAATAAGAACGAAATTTATCAAAAGCAAAAACTACTGCCAGAAGTTCCTTTTCTGTTGTTGTGTAATTCAGTTGTGCTCCCGACAAGGTTCGACTAGCGTAATATATAGTTTGAAAAATTTTATTCTTTCGTTGGCCTAGCACTGCTCCAACTGCTGAATCACTTGCATCACACATGAGCTCAAAGGGTAAATTCCAATCAGGTGTTCCCATGATAGGTGCCGACACAAGCTTTTCTTTCAAAGTGTTAAAGGCCTGCAAGCATTCATTAGAAAACACAAATGGGGCATCTTTAACCAACAAGTTAGACAAAGGTCTAGCAATTTTAGAGAAATCCTTTATGAATTGCCTATAAAATCCAGCATGCCCCAAGAATCCGTGAACAAGTTTGACGGATGTGGCTGGAGACAATTTTGCAACAACCTTCACTTTGGCTCCATCAACTTCTATACCGTCTTTCGAGTTTTTGTGTCCAAGCACAATTCCTTCCTGCACCATAAAGTGACACTTTTCCCAATTCAAAACAAGGTTAGTTTCCTCACATCTTTGTAACACCAATGCCAAATTATGTAAGCATGAATCGAATGATGTGCCAAAAACAGAAAAGTCATCCATGAAAATTTCAATGAATTTCTCAACCATATCAGAAAAAATGGCCATCATAAAATGTTGAAAAGTTGCTGGTGCATTACAAAGACCAAAGGGCATCCTTCTATATGCAAAAGTGCCATAGGGACAAGTGAACGTGGTCTTTTCTTGATCCTCGGGTGCAATAGGGATTTGATTATACCCTGAATATCCATCTAGAAAACAATAAAATTCATGTCCTGCAAGTCTTTCCAACATTTGGTCAATAAATGGTAAAGGAAAATGATCTTTTCTAGTGGCGTCATTTAATTTCCTATAATCCATACAAACACGCCACCCAGTAACTGTTCTAGTTGGAATTAACTCATTATTATCATTCTTTTGAAAAGTCATACCTCCTTTCTTCGACACAACTTGCACAGGACTTACCCCTGAACTATCAGATATTGGATAATTGATCCCAGCATCCAATAGTTTGATAACCTCAGCTTTCACCACTTCTTGCATTTTTGGATTCAGATGCCTTTGGGGTTGAATGGTAGGCTTGTATTTCTCCTCCATAAGAATTTTGTGAATGCAAATGGAGGGGCTTATTCCCTTGATGTCTGCAATCTTCCATCCAATTGCGCCTTTGTGCTCTCTTAACACCCTAAGTAGTTTTTCCTCCATAAGATCTGTCAAAGAAGAAGAAATAATTACAGGTAGTGAGGAATTGCCATCTAAATATGCATATTTTAAATGAGAGGGTAAGGGTTTAAGCTCAAGGATGAGAGGCTCTTCAATTGACGGCTTAGGCCTTGTGATGGACTGTCCCACTTCTACAAGTTGCAATGCCTTATCCCTCGAAATTGGTGGATTTGCCTCCATAAAGTCTACATATTCCCTTATTTCCTCATTCTTCACATCCGCACCAGTAGATTGGGTTAGACAAGCTTCAAGCAGATCCTTGAAAACATCTTCCTGAAAAATCTTAGATACCAGTTTATCAATAGTGTCAATTCTAAAGCAAGAATCATCAGTTGAGGGATATTTCATTGCTTCAAACACATTAAAGGTGACATGATCATCTTGAACCTTGAGAATTAATTTTCCTTGTTGCACATCTATCAAGGTTCTTCTAGTCGCTAGAAAAGGACGGCCTAAAATGAGTGAAACCTCATGATCTTTCTCCATTTCTAGAACAATGAAATTTGCAGGGAAAATAAACTTGTCAACCTTTACTAGTACATCTTCCACAATACCTCGTGGGTGCTTAATTGTTCGGTCTGCAAGTTGAAGTGACACTGTAGTTGCTTTAACCTCTCCCAAACCTAATTTCTTAAAGACAGGAAAAGGCATTAAATTGATACTAGCACCTAAATCACATAATGCTTTTTCGAAATAAGAGTCACCAATAGTACAAGGAATGGTAAAACTCCCTGGATCTTTAGTTTAGGTGGCAACTTATTCTACAGAATGGCTGAACATTCCTCTTTCAATTTCACTGTTTCATAATCCTCCAGCTTCCTTTTGTTGGCCAAAATCTCCTTCAAGGATTTTGCATAGCTAGGCATCTGCTAAGGCATCTGCAAAAGGAATGTTAATATGCAATTTTTTAAACATCTCAAGAAATTTAGAAAATTGCTTATCTAATTTGTGCTGCTGGAGTCTTTGAGGGAATGGAATGGGAGGCACATAGGGCTTTGGATCATCTGGAAAAAGCTTGCTCTTGCGTGTCTCTTTGGATTGCTCATTACTCTCTTCTTCTTGTTCAATATTGACCTCCTGTTTAGCATCTTCTTGTCCCAATTGTTTGCCACTTCTCAAAGTAATTGCCTTTATGTTCTCAATAGGATTCTTTTCTGTGTTGCTTGGCAAAGAACCCTGTGGTCTACCTGAGATCATATTAGCCATCTGTCCTATTTGCATTTCCAGATTTCTGATAGATGACTCTTGATTCTGGAGTCTTGCATCTGTACTCTTCATGAAATCTTGAGTGGAGGTCGCCAGCTTAGCAACAATATCTTCCAGATTCGGCTTTTTCTCCTCCTGTTGCTTGAATCCTGGTGGTGGTCTCATCGCATTTTGATTGCCCCATGAAAAATTAGGATGATTTCGCCATCCCGGGTTGTAAGTGTTGGAATAAGGATTATTTTGTGACCTGTTAAAATTTCCAACAAAATTAGCATTTTCAGAAGGTTGAGCAAAATTGTTTCCTACCTGGTATTCATTGCTGGCATGTCCTCCACCACAAAATTCACATATGGCATTCTGAATTTTCATAGCTGAAGCACTCATATGGTCTATCTTTATGTTAAGCGCTTCAAACTGAGCTGTGAGTGCAGATAATGCATCCACTTCATGAACTCTTGCAGTTCTCCTAGTTACTAGCCTTTCAGTAGGCCACTGATAGTTGTTTGATGCCATCTCTTCTATTAGATCAAAAACCTCCTCAGGTGTTTTATTATTTAATGTGCCACCTGCAGCTACATCAATGGTAGCCCGGATACTTGCACTAGACCCATTGTAAAAAGTTTGTACCTACATCCAGACTGGTAATCCATGATGTGGCACCTCCTTAGCAGCTCCTTGAATCTTTCCCATGCCTCGTATAGCGACTCATTGTCCATCTGCAAGAAATTAGTGATATCGTTACGCATTTTTGCAGATTTTGCTGGAGGGAAAAACTTACCAAGGAATTTTTGGGCCATAGTATCCCAAGTGGTGATTGATCCTGCAGGAAGAGATGTGAGCCAATTCTTGGCTTTATCCCTCAGCGAGAATGGGAACAATCTCAGTCTAACTGCATCATCTGACACTCCATTAAATTTAATAGTGTCACAGATTTTGAGAAATGCATCAATGTGGGCGTTTGGATCATCACAAGGTAGCCCACTAAATTGCACCGATTGTTGAATCATTTGGATGAGAGATGGCTTGATCTCAAAGTTGTTCGCTTGAATCGCCGGCCTCCTAATGCTTGAAGTGGCACCTTGAACAGTTGGTGCTGCATAATCTCTCAAAAGTCGGCGAGGGTTTTCAGCTTCACCTGCATCCGTCATTTTCTTAGTGCGATTTCTCTGTTCTCTTAACAATCTTTTGAAATTACACTCGATTTCTGGATCAAACTTAACAAGTTCCCCTTGTTTAGTTCTTCTCATCCACCAACGCACTCCTAAAAATGAACAAAATAAAAGAAACTAGATTAAATCGAGAGTTATCTGATATTAATATTAAATAGTATTAAACAAGTAGTCCCCCACAACGGCGCCAAAAACTTGTTCGGTAAAATTCACTAACGCAAGTGCACGTTATCGATCAAGTAATACAATAGTGAGTAAGAATATCGTCTCACAGGGACTGTTGTATAATAATCTAACTAAGTACTAAAGTTGGATTGACTCTAAGGTTTATCTAGCTGATCATATGAAGTTGTGATTGAATAAACTACTGAACTAAAGTACTAAATTAAGAATAAAAATTGCAATTAATTTCAAGAGATACTTCAATAATCCAAGGCGTTAAGGCATTTGATTTCACCATAATCACTAGATATGAATTTCATAAAATTATGCAACCCAATTAATAATACACAAGTGATGACGGAAATTCCTAAATTATTTACTATCCTATCTCTAGGTATAGCAAACCTACTCAGTTTATTAACTCCCTATATCTCTATGTGAATTTAAATAAATCAGAATGCATTAGGATTCATGAACTTTCCAGATAAAGCCATACAAATAATATGGTATATCTCTATCCATATTTAATTAATGGTTATATGTTAGATGAAGCATTTGCATAATTCTCCCTTCTCAGTTTTGAACATGCACATCAGATCATTTAAATGGTAGCTAATCATTTAAAAGCATTAAACATAATAAAAAATAACTCACATGAATAAAATTAATTATGGTGCATAAATATGAAATTCACATCGTCATGATTAGGCTACATCATAGCCCTAACTAAGAAAATTAGAACATAATTGAAAAAGAAATAAAAACTAAAAATTTAATTGAATCAAACATTAAGAGTTAAGAGAGCAAGAAATTCTGTCACCAATCTCTCACTTCTTACTCCGGAATGCTTGACGGCTTCTAAGAAAAATAAACAGCGCTCTGAAAAATAAGAAAAACCTAGCTCCTTAGACTATTACATCGTTGTCTATTTATATACTCTTAAGTTAACAAAACCCTTGTTTCACGTCCAAAAATCGTGGTTCAGAATCCCCCTTGGCGCCGCGGCCCTTCTTTCCAAGCGCTGCAGCGCTTCTTTTCTGTTTTTTTTCTTCTTTTCCACCATAGCGCCACGGCGCTCCTTTCCAAGTGCTGCGGCGCTGGGTTCCTGCCAACAACTGCTCAGACTCTCCTTGGGCACCGCAGCGCTTTTGCTCTGCCAACAAAGTCCAGGTCTCGTGCTTGATTTGCAATTTTTCTCAAATTTCTCGTGCTCGTGCTCCCTTTTGGTTTGTTTTCTGTCTTTCTTCATCCTACATCAATAAAAGCATACTTTCATGAAAAAGTTAGATGTTTCATGTAATTTTTCTCAAGAACATAGTACTATTTGCTAACTAAAAGTGGCCAAATAACTCTCTAAACTAGAGTTATCAATGATGCAAATGAAAAACACACAAAAAATATTTTACTAATTCCACGATTATTCAATTTTAATAAATAAAGTGCCGCCGTAGGGTAGGTCAAATTATTTATGAATTGAATTGAGATATTCTCAATTAATAAATATATTCAAAATATCTCATATTTTCTATATTTATTAATAACCGTTTATTTTGGTCAAGATATAATTAACAATTTAATTATGTCTTTATGAGTGTAACCCACTATTTTGGATTTTAACAACTTAACTCAAAATTACCGCCGTAGGGTAGGTCAATTTTGAAATACATTATAAAATCTGATCTCAAGGAAGCCAACCATGATATTGATTTAAATGGACACCCTCTGTAGGGAGGACGAAATCAAAGCGTTGCGAGGCGCCACCTAAATCTCATGGTGTTGTACTAATAGTGAAAACCGCAGGTTATATTGTCATATTACCTTCTCCCACTCATTATTTTAAAAGATGTGTTTTATCTTATAAAACATCATATGTTTCATAATTCTAGTAGATAAAAACAATTTTTAATTACTAGATTATATTATGTATTAATAGAATCCCATTCAATTTACACTTAAATAAATTACTAGATTTTCTAAAAATCTAAATTTATTATGAATTGTCTAAGTTACCGGATATTAAACAATTTAAAATTAGATAACTTAGAATTAATGTGAATTTTACCAAGTCTTAACTATTAAAACTAAATTCACATTATTTGGTTGATTAATAAATTAAGATTCTATAAAACTAACCCAATTAATTTAATCTCATTAAATTAATGCTAATACATATTAAATCATTTTATAAACTCCTTTATAAAAAAAATAATATGTAAGTTTATGCATGTCATGTTACAATAACTATAAGTGAGTATTTTTCTAGATGACATCTTATCATGCATGAACATGTTATCACAATCATCACATGAAAATAAAAATGAAAATAAACAATAGATTTTTGACTGGGTCCTTTCGGATAATTAAAATTACAACCCATAAAAATAAGAGAGAAAAAAAATTACAGGGGTCGTCTTGTAATTTATACATAATTCCTTGCTCCAATTTTGCAGTCTTCACCAGGTGGTTTATTGTGCAACAATCTGTTAGATTACCTTTGAAATTTGATAGACCCAAAGTTCTCAACTGGGCCAAAAGATCCAATGAATTTCTTTTTCTTTATCGCTCCACGCGTAGCAGGTGAAGGAGAGGAGAAAAGAAAAAATAATAATAATAATAAAAAATTACAAAAAGCCTATACCCTTTTATGGGTTTACACAGATTGATCTAATCAAACTGAAAAAAAAATTACTAATCCAAAAGGACCATATAATTAACAACCAAAAATCCCTTCATTAAACAACCATTCATCACATGAATAAAAATTAACAAAGATGCAGAGTGCCCACAAACATGCATCAAAAACATAGTATCATCAAAATAAAATCATGTTTAATTAAAATTATATATGCTATAACCCGCTCGGATGTCATTTGTTGGAATTAAAATATAAAACGCAGCGGAAAGAACAGATCGTTGACAAACAAAAATTTTTTGAAAACTTTATTCATCGGGAATAGATAAATAATTTTAATTATAGAAAGCTTTAGGAATTTTTACTAACCTTTTGAAGACTATCAGGGTATCCTAGCTTTCCTCTTTGACACCACGATCTTCAAAACTAGGCCTCCACACCAATGGAAAGACGAGTGGGCGTCAAACTGCAAGAATAAATTTTCCTCACACTTTTCTGAATCTGCTATGTACTCAACACATGAGATAGCAGACCTTTTTTTTCAGAGAAGAACTTTCAGTTTTTCTCTCAAAGTATTTTCCAAAAATTACGTAAATAAAAAAAATCTTGAGATAACTGTTATCTCCCCCTTTTTACATATGAGCCATTAGTAATTTTTTAATTAATTTTTAATTTAAAAAAACCACCATATCATATATATAAATAAAGTATATATTTTTCAATTGTAACCCTTTTACTTTCCCCTTCCTTTTTTCTTTTTTTTTTCTTTCCCGAATCACTATGTGATTCGTATCTCACACGCACACATACATACATATATATATATATATATATAAGTAAAGTTTATTTAAAGTAAACTTTCCCTTTCTTTTTTTTTTGACCGAATCACAACAAGTGATTCTTTTATATATATATATATATAATAATAAGTAAAACGTGAAACTTTACATTTCACGTTTCCTTCCTTTTTTATATATATTATATTAATATATATATTAATATATTATAAAATCTTATATATATAAAAAGATTTGGTTCAAAACCATATATATATATCTAAATCTAAATTCAAAAATAAATCACATTTATTTAAGAACAGATTTTAACAATAATCAATTAATTAATTAACTAATAATCAGTTAAATGTGATAACATTTATCACATTACATTATGTGTCATAGAGAACATTTTTTTTGTGTCACATTAATAATTTAAGTGTGAAATAATTAACTTAGAATTCAATAATTCCAAACCAAATATGTATAATTCATTCTATGCATAAATCCATTATAGTGTTACAAAGGTGGTATTGGGGACCTATGGACCTATAACCCAAGTTCTAATAAATTTGACATTTAATCAAACTCTTTAATTAATATGCCAAATTTATATGTTTCAGTGTTACTCCACTAAAAACCTGAAACTGAACTCTTGAGATTATAGTGAAATTACTCAAAGAAAATTAGCAAGTAGTCCATTGATATAATCATTACATATAAGTTAGTCCTCTATACATAGTTCATAATAAGAGCTAGGTTCAATTTTCGTTCACCTCTCTTATTATATCTTTATCCTTGAGTTCCAATAATTCTCTAATGAACAGTTAATTCATAATCTTATTATGAACGAGTGTTTTACTATTCAAACCTTGAATTTCACTCAAGAGAACTGTTTTTCTAACTTTCATAGGGAAGGAATGGATTCCATATCTGTATAATATTATTCCTAGCTATTTATTACATTATGTTTCTAAGATGCTAAGTTATGGTATGTGTTTAGACAAATCTTACCATGCAAGTCAAAAAACATAATGTCATAAATAGGAGTCTAATAAATACTCAGGATTAAGACTATCAAATATATGATCATCATAATGATAAATTTGAATACTCTATTTGTAACAGATGGTTATTAGAGATTCATAATTTATCTGGTCTAGTCCTATATAATCTCATTATATAAAGTACCTCCAATCCAATGTCTCTACATTAATAGCTCGGATAATGACTATTTCAATTTAAATGAGATTGGACCGTACTTGTAATATTTAATTAAAGATCCCAAACTTTAATTAATTATTACGGACTATTTAAATTATTATCTAAAAATTTTATCCCTAAGCAAATAACACTTATATACTAAATTTATAGTCACATAAATAATCATGGAATTTTCTTGATGTTTATAAATGTATTCATAATACATATAAGCAACCAAAATAATAATAAATGTCACTTTATTTATTTATTAATAATACATACAATGTCATAGCTCTTAGGATACCAAACCCAACAATAAAAAAGGTCCAAACCTAGATGAAGGAGGGATTTCAATCCCATCTCAAACTAATCCAATCACTATATTAAGTATAGCTTTGGTTGAATCCAATTTTAAGCAATGATCCTACCCAATTCTACAAAACAAATGCTGCCCTAACAAAATCAAGTTATTCTTTTTAGTTAAAAAGCGAAAGAAATGGCTTATCATTGAGCATCTTTTTTTTTAAATATATATATATATAATTTATTCGATGTTAGTTGGTCATTGGCATAAATTATTATAGTCATACCTCAGTTTTTACAATTCAAGGTCAACCCCTAATGTCATCAAAATAGAAGTTAAGAGTTCAAATCTATCATTTTTTAAGCCATTAAGAGGTTTTAATGCTACCTATAATCTAAACATTCTCAAAGCCTCATACCTCAAAGGATGAGTACTAGCGTTGAGAATTTTGGTCATGAATTTTTAATGAAAGGATAGGCTCAAAGTTGGATGAGGCCGAATCCTTACAAACTAGTGCTAGAAAGGCCATGTTCCTTCTCGACATGCTAGTGAGGCCATGTCCCTCCTTAGCAGGCCATGTCCCTCCTCAAGTGCAAGCAAGACCATGGATTAAACATGCAAGCAAGGGCATATTTTTCCTCACATGTTAACATGATCATGTCTCTCCTCAACATGCTAGCAAGGCCACGTCCCTCAATATAAGAGCAAAGTTATATTTTCCCTAGCATGCAAAAATAGCCATGCCCCTGCGTAGCATACAAGTAAGACCGCGACCTTCCTCAACATGCCAACACCACCATGTTTCTTCCTGATGTGAATTTTCGCAAGTGCATGATTCGTCTCAAGTAACATAATAATGATGAGTGACTATACTTCCCACAAGGATTAGATTAGCAATTAACAAAATATAATATTCTCAATTTTATTTAGAAAAACTACATTAAGAGGGAAATAATCAAAATTAATGACTAAGAAAATAAGAGAAAATAAACGGAAGCTAAAATTAAAGGAAATTCAATAATATGGAAGCACTAGAGCATACAAGTTCATGATGACCAATCCAATTTGATTCCAATTATTAACTACTATTGCCAATTATTTGTGTGCTAGAATGAGAAACTCTTAATTTATTTAATATTCCTTTTTGGGATGATATTAAAAATATCTCTGACATGTAAACCTACTATCACTTGATGTGGATTCTACCACCTTAAAGACTCTTTATGATCTATGGTTCTCTCAATTGTTCGTACAAGTCATATTACTATCATTCGTTGTTGCATGCATCTTATGGTTAATTTTAGAAGAAGTTATTCCTAAAAATCTTCATCACGGGCTTCGATTTAGGTCTTCAAAATAATTCAATATTAACTAGATATTCAAATGTGTTAAGCATTGTAAAATTAACAACAATCATTAATAACAAGCTTTGACTAAAATTAATTTTTTGAAAGAAAATAAATTGGAATTCAAACATTCATTGTCTTAGCTACCCTTGTAACCCTAGCAAAAGCAATTTAGTTCATAATTGATAACATAAAAATCTTCATAAACAAATTAGCCATTTTCATTTACAAAACTAATTTAAAGAGAATAAGAGAAGAAGAAGAACAAAAAAAAAAAAAAAAAAAAAAAATCTTGAATGTGGTTGCTCTTGAGCCGCCTTCAAATCCTCACTTAAAGTTGTATAAAAGCTCTATAAAACAACCTTAAGAGGACCTATATATAGGTTTTTAAAACTAGATATCTTAGGAAAAATTTGCAACTTTTTAAGTTTGGAAACCATAAACCAACACCATGACCTCAATTTTCAGGCGGCCAATTCGAAGAAATTTATCATAACAACTTTCAGTACCATGACACTAACTTTTTGACGTCATGGATCTAGGTCAGGGCCGTGGCCAAATTTTCTAGTGCCATGGCTCTGGCCTCTCTGGTTCAAGTACCAAGGTTGCTCCATTATGTAGGGCCACGACTTCAAATTTTCCAGGATCACGTTCTTGACTCCTTTGGTCCATATTTGATTTCTTTGAGCTCTTTTTTCTTATCATGTTCGCAAAAAATAAATTAACAAGACTTACTAAATAAAATTACTTGACAAACTAAATAAAAGACCAAATAAAATTTAACTAAAAATCAAATAACTAAAAAATAACTAAAAATAACATAACATGTTACCTAAATAAACTAAAACTAATTAAACTAACATGAAACTCTAAGAGTAAGTCATTTTCAATGCAAAATATAACTCTATTTTATAGTGTTATCACTCTCTAACATAGGCTATGTCCCTCTTCACATGCTAGCAAAGCTATGTCCTCGTCCCTCACATGCTAGTATGACCATGGCACTACTAAACATGCAAGCAAGACCATGTCCATGTCCCTCCTCAACATAATAGTAAGGCCATGCTCATGCTTGATGTGCGAGTAAGGCTACATTTCTCCTCACATGATTGTCACATGCTAGCACTATCATGTCCCTCTTCAATATGGCAGTAAAGTCATGTCCCTCAAAATGTGAGCACAGCTACCCCCCCACAGGTGTATGAGCAGGGTGATGCTCTTTCTTGACATGTATGTAAAGGCCACGTCCCTCCTCAAAATAAGGATAAAAACGTTATTTTACATCATTATAAGCTATAAATGTTATTTGATACATGGACGGTTATTTTTTATTTTTGGCGTTTAAAAAAATTGACATAAGACTTAGTCCACGGCCATGGTCAACTAATAAAATTGGCGTCTCTTTAAAAAAAAAAAAAAAGAATCAGGCGCGTTTATGTAATTTTATTTTGTCAAGGTGGTGTCTTTGTTGTTTTTGATCAAATATGGTGGTGTAACTGTGAAAAGCAGGTTGTCCAAAAGCTATAAAAGAAGAAAGGGAGAAGGCGGGAAAGATAGGAAAGGAAGGCCAACATTCCAACCGAACATAAAAAGAAGAACCATCATGTCTTTGGAAGCTCCAAGAATTTTCAAACTGGGAACTAGATTGAGGTTAAACCACCGATTCATTGCCTCCACCACCGGTATTCCTCCACCTTGCCACCAAATGAGAACCCTTCCGTCATCATTTCTCGCAATTTCCGCTTCTAAAACTAAAATCCTTTACAAAACGGCCATGGTCGAATCGAACTCGCCAGCAGCGACAAAGGACAAGGAAGAGGAGGAGGAGCTATCTGACCCGCCGCTGAGAATATTGTCTGTCGTCGGCCATGGTAACCTCAGCCTCCTCAATTCCGTGCCTTGGGAGGAGGTCATGCTCCAAACTGTAAGTTCGATTATTTTTATTTTTATGTTATATATATATATATATATATATATATTTTTGAATTAGTGGTTCAGTTTTAAATTCTCAATGTTGACTTAAAACAATGGGGAGATCTTCTGCTTTTGCAATATATACATGTTTGTATTTATTTTGCTAGAAAGAGATTAGGAATTTATTTGCATTGTCCTTAATCGAAATTTTGACCTTGAGAAAGGGAACTCAAAAAAAAAAAAAAAAAAGTCTTCACTTTGTGCTATTTTCATATTTGTGTTGTGGTTGTGTTACGTTTTTAGTTTTCTTTTTAAATGTTCATCTTTAAAGACATGATATCTTTGCTTAATTATGCCTATCCAAAAGAGAAAAATCCTTGCTTGATCAAAACAATTGGTTGTTTCAAACACAATGGCTATGATAGAAATGGTTTTATCATTGGCTATTAACCAATTATGAATATAACAACCATCATAGATTGTGTGAGACTCAAAAACTTGGCAAGTACTAGGGGTAAATTGTGAATTGAGTTCATTACGCTGAGTATTTGCCATTTTTTGGTACTTGATTCGGCTGATTTTCTATAAGCAGGCAAAGAAATTGAAATGGGTAGATGAAGGATATGATATGCAAGTGTTTACCGATAATTTCATCGAATCAAATTCTGAAAAATCTGTGAATGTAGAAAGGGAATTGAGCAATGCGGATCTTTAGGTGGTTGTGTAAGTTGTTTTCAGACATTTAAAACAACTTAAATTCATAATTGCCAAAGCATACAAGGATCGGGTTGTACCTCCTGCCATTGACGTGTGTTCCGTGATTTCAGCCCGACACCGGCGATGCTTCTTAATGCTGTGTTTTGAATTTCTGAGCACTCGCAAAAAAAAAAAAAAAAAAAAAACTCACTTGATGGTGTAGTGATTTTCTGAAAGATTTTTGTATGCCCAAGGACCCAAAACAAGATTTCAATTTTATACCCGTGTCCATCACACAGTTGAGACAGCTTTTCTTGCCCAAAGACCATCCTTGATTTGTGGTGCGGTTGATGGTGGTTAACGTTCATTTTGAATGTTCCACGTGGGCCAATCGTGTCCAACATTCTCCCACTTGGCCCCTATATTTCATCAACTATTACAATAAGAAACAAAATACATGAATCATGGCGATAAGTCCTCTAAATGACGAGTATTATCTTCCATGTATTACAATATATTTTGTCTCTTAAGATTTACTTGTGTAACTTAATGAACAAACCTTATGTTTATTCTTGGTCCAAACTTTAGTGATATTTCTTAGAAATAAATTTATCATTTAACTGAAGTTGAAATGAGAAAATATCATAAATATAGAGTTTCATTATAAAGTACAATGAAATTACATAAGGGAACCAAGTCCCATCCTATCTACATGATCCCTAAATTTTACTGGTGTCATGCCTGTAGTCAAGGGATCGACAATCATCAATTCAGTGTTAATTTGCTCAATGACCAATGCTTTATCCTTAATATGCTCTCTTATGGCTAGATACTTAATGTCAATATGTTTGCTTTGACTGCTACTCTTGTTGTTTTTAGCCATAAAATCAACAGCTGAATTGTCACAAACTATTCTCAATGGCCTAGAGATAGAATCTACAATCCTAAGCCCATAAATGAAACTCTTGATCCATACACCATGCGAGGTAGCCTCAAAACAAAGCACGAACTTGGCCTCCATAGTGGAAGTAGTAGTCAAAGTTTGCTTGGCACTCTTGCATGAAACAGTTCCACCAGCTAGCATGAAAATGTATCTGGAAGTTGATTTCTGTGAATCAATGCAGCCAGCAAAGTCAGAATCAGAGTAGCCAATGACCTTCAAGTTGTCAATCTGTCTATACATAAGCATATAGTCCTTGGTTCCTTGTAGGTGCCTCATCACCTTCTTTGCAGCCTTCTAGTGGTCCGATCTTGGATTACTCTGATATCTGCCTAACATTCCTACAACGAATGCAATGTCAGGTCTTGTGCAAACCTGAGCATAAATAAGGCTTCAAATAGCCGAAGCATATGGAATGTTGTGCATCTGTTCTCTTTCAAGGTCATTTTTCAGACATTGATTCAAATTAAATCTGTCACTCTTCACAATGGGAGCTATACCTGGTGAACAATTTTTCATTTGAAATCTTTCCAAAACTTTGTTGATATAGGTCTCTTGAGACAGACTCAAAATGCCTTTATATCTATCTCTATGTAGCTTAATTCCTATAATGAAGGATGCATCACCCATATCCTTCATGTTAAAGTTTTTAGAGAGAAATTGTTCACCTCATGTAGCATACCCTTGTCATTGGTTGCAAACAAAATGTCATCCACATAAAGGATAAGGAAACAAATTTTACTCACACTGACTTTCTGGTATATACATTGATCCATGATGTTCTCTACTAATCTAAATGAAGAGATCACGTCATGGAATTTTAAATACCACTGACGGGAGGCTTGTTTCAACCTATATATGGATTTTAGCTTACACGCCAATTGCTCACCATGACAAGAGGAGAATCCTTCTGGTTGTTTCATATAAACTTCTTCCTCTAGTTCACCATTGAGAAATGCTATTTTCACATCCGTTTGTTGCAACTCTAAGTCAAAATGAGCAACGAGTGCCAAGATGATGCGAAGAGAATCTTTCTTAGATACAGGAAAAAAAGGTCTCCTTATAGTTGATTTCTTCCTTCTGAGTGAACTCTTTAGCGACAAGTCTTGCCTCATATATTTTGATGTTGCCCAATGAGTCTTTTTTCATTTTATAGACCCATTTACACCCTACGGCTTTTGCACCATCAGGCAACTTGGCAAGATCCCAGACTCCATTGGATGCCATAGAATCCATCTCATCCTTTATAGCATCGTACCAAAGTTTTGATTCTTGGCAACTCATGGCTTGTGAAAACGTTTTAGGATCATTTTTAGCTCCAATGTTGTAGTCCGATTCTTGTAGATACACAACATAATCACTAGAAATTGCTGATTTCCTTTCTCTAGTAGATCTCCTTAATGTTGACTTGACATTTTCTTGGGGAATCTATTGTTCAACTTGTTGCTCAACTATTTCTGGTGGTTCTTAAACAACTTGACCTCTTAGATTATTATCAGCAGTTTGTGGAACTTCAACGATTGGTTGCATAACACTCGACTGAACTATAGGACTATTATGAACAATAATCAACCTATCACTTGATGTAGATGGTTGAGCTTCAATATGAATTTTTCAGAAACTATGGTCTAAAATTGATCGCTCCCACTAATCAAGTCATTCTCAAGAAACTTGGCGTTTCTTGATTCCACAGATCTAGGGCTGTGAGTTGGATAGTAGAATCTATATCCTTTGTACCTTTCAACATATCCAACGAAATACCTACTAAAGGTCCTTGGATCTAGCTTCTTCTCTTGTGGATTGTAAACTCTTACTTTAAACGGGCATCCCTAAACGTGTATATGTTGCAAACTCGGTTTTCAACCTTTCCATAACTCAAATGGCATCTTTGGGATAGTCTTGGTCGGAACTCAGTTTAATATATACACAGCCGTCTTAAGAGTTTCAGTCCACAAGGATTTAGGAAGATTGGAGTTACTCTACATACTCCGCACCATGTCCATTAATATTTGGTTTCTTCTCCCTGCCACATCATTCTGATATAGGGAACCAGGCATGGTGTCTTGGGCAACTATCCATGCTCTTGAAGAAACTTTGCAAATGGACCATGAGCTTGTCCATCCTTAGTGTATCTACCATAATATTCTCCACCTCTATCTGTCCTCACGATCTTAATTTTCTTTTTGCATTGTTTCTCTACTTCAGCCTTGAAAATCTTAAAGGCATCCAATGCTTCGTCCTTTGTATAAAGCAAGTAGAGATACATTTACCGTGAGTAATCATCTATAAAAGAGATGAAGTATTTCGGACCATATGAGTCTATGTCTAGACTACAAATATCTGAATGTATGATCTTTAATATTTTTGAACTCCTTTTGGCACCTTTCTTGGACTTGCTGGTTAGCTTTCCCTTAATGCAAACCACACAAGTCTCGAAGTTAGTAAAATCCAAAGTACTGAGTACTTCGTCATTTACTAACCTTTTGATTCTCTCAATGGAGATATGTCCTAATCTCCGATGCCATAACATAGAGGAATCCTCATTTATAACATAGCGCTTAGTGCCAAATTGAACATGCATAGCAGTATAAGTTGGTTCATTTTGCAAATTAATTGAGAAAAGACCATCAGACAAGATACCATTCCCAACAAGATCAAATTTATAAAATAAACTGAAGGAATTTTCTAAAAATGTAAAGGAATATCCCAAAGGTACAAGTCTTGATACAAAAATTAAGTTCCTAGAAAACTTTGGAACATAAAATGTCTTATCCAATTCTAAAGTAAAACTACTGCCTAAAACTAAAATGCATGTTCCTACAGCTTCTACATGTGAACGTATCTTGTTTCCTGAAGAGATGCTTAGCTCACTTCCTACTGGCTTCTTTAGGTTTCATATACCCTATAAGGTATTCGCAATATGGATTGTAGATCCGAAATCAATCCACCACGTGTTATAAACAACATCAACCATATTAGATTCATAACAAACAAATGAGACTGGATTACCTTTCTTCTCAAGCCAATTCTAAAATTTTATGCAATCCTTCTTCATGTGGCCCTTCTTTTTACAGAAGAAACACTTGTATTCTTTCTTAATGATAGCTTTGGAAGGTATTTTACCTTTCTCCTTATCCTTGGCTTGATTCTGGTCCTGATTCTGATTCTTTCCCTTCGTCGTTGTCAGTGTAGTTTCACCCATTTCCATTATAAGCCGCCCTTCTTCTTGAGTACACATGATTAGCAATTCATTGATTGACCATTTGTCTTTACGTGTGTTGGAAGAAATTTTAAAGGGCCTATATAGCTTTAGAAGGGTGTTCAGAATGTAGTGCACTAGAAAAGACTCAGACATATCCACCTCAAGATTCTTAAGTTGAGCCGCTATGTCCCTCATCTCCATGATGTGCTCACACACACCTCTCATACTGGTGAGCCTCAAGGACAAGAACCTCATGATTAGGGTGTTGAAAAGTGCCTTATCTGAAGTTTCAAACTGCTCATCAATGGCCTTTAGTAATGCCCGGACTTTGTCATACTATTTGACAGAACCACGTATGCCAGCAGAGATCTTGGTTTTTATGAACATGACACTAAGGCGATTAGATCGCTCCTAACGCTCATAAAGAGCAATCTCATCATGAGTACTGGTTTCAGTAATTACGAGCTCGTCTTTCCTTATAGCATAATCAATGTCCATCAACCCCAAGTGAATGAGAATTCTCTCATTTCAGACTTTATAGTTATCCCCTTTCAATTTAGGGATATCACATTGAACATCAGAGAAATTCACAGGTTGTATAATTGCATAATTAAAACAAACATGCTTATGATCCAAAATATTTAGACTAATAGACATAAATCATGCTTTACCAATATAAAATTATGCATAAAATCATGAATCTATGACATGAAACTTGCATGTGGGCTAAAGTTCTAATTCAATTAGATTCATTTTACTATATGATAAAACTATCAAATTATGTTCCTTTTCCTAATCCTTATGGGTAAATTAGAAAATATAATCTGATATTTTATCTCAATTAGTCATACCAATATAATAAAAATTTCTGTGGAATAAAGTTTATTATATTAAATATAACTAATTGCAATAAATGTCCTTTAACCAAATGTGATCCAAAACCAATTAATATATGATTTTGCATAATTAAAAGTGCTATGGCTAAGCTCTAATTATTCAAAATCATATGGATCACTAAGACATTTAGTTTTGTTCATAAAAATTATTCATGTAAAAATTGCATATTCCAAGGGCAATATAAATAATTATGAATAAAATCTAAATTTGTGCTAAATAACTTAATTTAATATGTATAATAAAACACAAGTTATACATATAACATTAAATTAGCACATTAATTATGCATAACATATTTCCCAATAAAATATTCATCAATATAGAACTAATTTTTGAAATAACATGCATAATTAATTCCATAATTTATGCATTAAAACACATTTTCAAAAATTGTGTCCATAGTAACAACAACAAATTATGCACATAAAAATAAATACTTAGCACATAATTAACAAAATTAATTTCCCAATTAATTATTGCAAATAAAAAATTTTCCTTTTTTTTTTTGCACCCATGTAACGACACGTCGTTTTTCCTTAGAATGGAAAAATTGATGTGTTGTTTTACGGTGTAGGGGCACTCCTGCGCCGAACAAAATGACAGGTCGTTTTCCTCTCTGAATGGCAAAACAACTTGTCGTTTGGGTTGTCTTCTACCTCTAGTTGGGTTGTTTGACCCAGTTACGACTTGGTTTCGACCCGAACGAAAATCCGACGATTTCTAACGATTCCGACATTGTATTCAGTTGTTTCTAATCACAAATTGCTTAGAATTCAATAATTTGTTGATTTGTGAATTCAAAACATATAATCAATGAAGAATTTATATTGATAAAAAATGCTTTTCACGACCATTTTCTTGAAATTTTTACAGATCATCAAATGCGGCCAAACACAATGATTTTAATCACAGAACATTAAGAAACATTAAACTAAGTGTTTTCTTGCATCAAGGATTAAAAATTCTAGAGGAAAATTAAAGGTGTGTCACGACCATATATGTTGTGAAAAGGAAAAAAAAATTGTTCAAAAATTGAACACATCAAGGCAGAGATTTTAATGGCTCTGATACCAAATATAAGTTGTTTTCAGACATTTAAAACAACTTAAATTCATAATTGCGGAAGTATACAAGGATCGAGTTGTACCTCCTGCCATTGACGTGTGTTTCGTGATTTTGGTCCGACACCAAGGATGTTTCTTAATGTTGTGTTTCGGATTTTTGAGCACTCACAATAAAAACTTACTTGATGGTGTAGTGATTTTCTGAAAGTTTTTTGTATGCCCAGGGACCCAAAACGGGATTTCAATTTTATACCTGTGTCCATCATACGGGTGAGACAGTTTTTCTTGCCCATAAACCGTCCCTGGTTTGTGGGGTGGTTGATGGTGGTTAACGTTCATTTTGAACGTTCCACGTAGGCCAATCAGTATCCAACAGGTTGTGGGCATGACAAACCAAGAATCAGCCAAGTGGATTCAGTCCAACAGTCGAAGGGTCGAAAACATAATCTGCTTCAAGTCCTCTCCCGATTTAGCAAACAAATTGAGAGGGTCTTTTGTAGAAAGCCAAAGTGACGGAAGTTTCTTGGGAAAAATCAGCGGAATTCCTCAGATAAAGAAAAGCAATCAAACAGTGGAAGTGGTTAAGATTGTGTCTGAGGCATGGGAAATGCATAACTCTGACGATATAAGGCTCTGTATATTGGTTATTATTAATGCATATATATAAGGCCGGCACCAATTCTGAAGAGTCTGAGACCAAAAGAAATTTCTACTCTTAACTGTATGGTGAAGAATTGCAGGAGTCAGATCCTCAACTGCCTCTTGGATCCCAACTGTAGGAAAGCGCTATCATACATGAGGGACCGTAATCCGACCGACCAATTGTGTAGCTATCTGTGTCATGCTACATACGACAGTCCAAACCTGGAAGCCTTTTTCTCTGTGCGTGTTGCAGAAAAATAACTACCTTGAATTGGATGGGAATATACCGGAAAAGCCTTGTGTCCATCCCTTGGCGAAATTTCGAGGGAGAGAGTTATGTCATGAAGTCGCTGAAGATGTTTTCGTTGGGTGGCTGGGGGTTTTATATTGGAGTTGGCGGGTCGTGGCAGGGATAAATCCGGCTTACGACCTGTTTTCTTGTCAATTCCATCGCCTTTGCAGGGCAAAGGCAAAAACTACATTCTGGTATGACCCGGGATGTTGAACTTGAGTGCATCTGATAGTGGCATCGTTTCCGATGAGTTTTGGACCCTTGTGGGTGCACCAAATGATCTTAGTTGGGCATTGTTTCACCATAAGGGGCTGCTAGAGTTACTTGGTAATCTTACACTGGGACTCTGCTTGTGAGACCAGTTGGGCTTGACCCAAATGAAATGGAGAGGGAGAGATTGGTTTCTGCTTTTGAGAGGTGTGGAGTTAAGGAATGGGAGTTATGCACTATTAATAATAGTTCATATATTGATCTTACATTGGGAATTCCTGACGGCTCAAGAATGCACAGTGTGAATGAAATTGACAAGTGAGAAAAAGATCTTCATTTTCTGACGTTTGGAAAAAAAAAAAAAAAAGATTAGTAATCAGTATTATATATTTCTTATAATATGTACGTGGTGACAAGTGGTCAAAAATACATAGAATAGGGAAAAAGAAAATAAATACACCAGCCGAACCCAAGTCTATACCATGGCAGGGTACTATTCTACCTCTAGATCGCTGGTGCCTCTAGCGTGCTTTTACCTTGAATTTTTTTTTTTAATAGATTACACAATTTCATTTTTATTATTTTTTAATTTTTTTTCCTGCAATTAGTTTCTGTGTTGTGTGTGTTGAATTTTCCATTGTCAGCCTTGCAAATGTTTTGCAGTTCAGTAGAGATATTTAGCGTCACCTCTTTTCATGTACAATGTGACTGATTTAGGGTTGATATCACATGCCAATTAAAGTATTAGTTTGATGCATGTATAGTATACCAATATTCTGTATAATTGTTGTCTTTAGAAGTCTTTTTGGAATGCAATCTAGTGATTTAATAGGGAAGAAAGAGAATAGTTTCACATCATCTTCTTAAACTTTTGTCCTTTTTCGAATTATTTACTAGGTATCAAGGTTTATTTATTGTTAATGGGCATTTTATCATCTGATTCAAAATTTGATTGAATTATAGGCCGTTTAGCAATTCAATTTTAACTCAAATGACATAAAACTATCACATATTATAATGTAAAACAACATATGTTATAGTACAAAACTTTCATATATTATAGCATTTTTAGTTATAACTGTCAGTTTCAACTTATTTCTCAAATATCTTATTAGAATTTTTTCAATTCAATTGCATCAAAGAACTCGGCCAATCAGGAAGTGCCACATTAGCATTGACTCCCATTGGTTGGAAAGTCGTATCAATATCCTAGCACTTGGGCATTTCAGGGGTTGGTTTTAAGGATGAAGGAGTCGGTTGACAACATTATATGGCCCATTTTGTTCATTAATTTAGATAGCAAGTTTGAACAAAAATGTAATTTTCTTGTAAATTTTTGTAAAAGAAAACACTATACTTTAAAAAAGATTAGTGAGTACTACTATTAGTCTCGATGGGACAGAAGCACCATCCTCTTACTAATAAAGGGACCCAAAAGGTAGAGCCCACCACCTACGAGGGATGAGACTACTACTCCTTTCGTCTTTCGAGATAGATAGGGGTCCGTTTGGTACAATTTTTGTTTGTGCTTTTAGTTAGTAGGAAAAGAGAAGCTAGCTTTTCAATAAATATTTAAAGTCATATTTTTAAAAGAGCTTTTATGGGTCAAAAAAGTTTTATTTTTTTAAAATTACAAAAATGCTATATTTAAGCTTATAATATATTATTAATATGTTTTGGGCCTGTTTGGAACAATATTTGTTTGTGCTTTTAGTCATTAACCAAAAGGTATAATTTTTCAATAAGCGTTTAGAATCATTTTTTTTTAAAGAGGTTTTATGGATTAAAATAGTTTCAATTTTTTTTAGTTACCAAATGTTATATTTAAGCTTATAATATATTATTAAAACTCAGGTGCAAGCTGCAAAGGGCCTATTTGGGAGGGCTTCTTAGAAATTATTTTTAGCTTCTTGAGTTCAAAACCTGCTTCTTGAAGAGTTTAGATGAACTGTCATAAGCGCTTTTACTCTCTAGAAATGCTTCCTATCAAGGCCACAAGATGTGACTTCTCAAAAAAGCATTTTCTAAAGCAGACTTTTAAACTTGTACCAAAGAATTAATAATATATTATAAGCTTAAATGTGATAATTTTGTAAATTTTAAAAATACTAAAATCATTTTGATTCATTAAAGCACTTTTAAAAATATGGTTCCAAACACTTATTAAAAAGCTTATGCTTTTGCTGACCAAAAGCACAAATAGAAGCTGTGCCAAACGAGCCCAAGGTCTATTTGAGTGGAAGCACTTTTGATATATCATTTAAACACTTTCAGAAGCAGCTTTTAGACTCAAGAAGCCAAAATCAACTTCTAGAAAGCTCTCCTAAATAGGCCCTTTATGGCTTTGACATGAAGCACTTCGAGTGAGCAAAAACATTTTTGAAAGGTCATCTAAACACTTCTAGAAGTAGCTTTTGAACTTTAGAAACCAAAAACAGCTTCTAAAAAGCCCTAGAAAGCAGGCCCATAATATTCTTTCGATACAAGTTGCTTCTATGTAGGTATAGAATTTATTATATTTCTTTTTTTTTTTAATTGACTTACTACCATTGACAAAGATGACATTAAAGGTGTGATTTGGTCTCCTTTTTTTATCTGAACTGGGTTTAACATTTCGTTTGTAGGTATAAAAGGACTAAATTAATTAACGTTCGTTAAAAAAAAAAGGGCATTATTCCAAATCAAATACAAGGCACATGACATTAAATAGCTATGGAAAGGCTTAAATCCTCCCAAATAAATTAGCAAAATTTCATAAACAAACACCAAAATTTATTCAAAAAGGAAAAAAAATAAAAACTAAAACTAATAACAAGATTTTTTCAGAAAAAATATCAATACTTTTCTATCTCCCCTCCAATCTCATCATTGTCTCTTCTAAGCTCTGATCTTGACGTTGCCAAGGAGAATCACCAATCACGACACTGACCCGTGATCGAGCCCACCCTCACCGCACCCCTTGTTCCCTATTTGCACCCCTCCGCCCCCCTAATCTCTTTCTTTCCCCTGTGTCCCTAAGTTGTGATCTATGTGCCGTCAAGAAGAGCAACCATTGTGTCCATCAACACCGAAAGGTGTCCATCAATAGACCTTTGACAAATCTGAGAAGAGGACTAGCTCTCTTTTTCCTTCCCTACATCTCTAATCTGAATTTCCAATTCCCCAACTTCTCTTCTTTTTGTTCTCTACTCCGATCTTCTTAATTTCCATGCCAATGGCTACTCTGAAGCTTTGTCACATTGCTCCCATGGAAAGATATGGCTTTCTAGAGATCACTAATGATCAAGAATTCAATTTTTTTTGTTTGATCTTTCTTTTCTATCAATTTTGATCATTTAGATTTTGATTATCCTGATAAGATTTTGTTATTGATATGCTTGGCTCATGATTTTCAAAGTTTTGATGCTATTCAATCTGAATGGTTTAAGTGGTTGTTGATGACTAGTTTCATACCAAGCCCTTTTGATGGCCCAAGCCCAGCTTTCTTGTCTTACAGTGCCAACGGGCTCGCTTCGTGGACTCAAGCCACACTTGGGGAACTAACATGGGTCATAATTTGGTAGGCCATGAGTAGTCAAATGGGCCCATTTATTTTTGTTTCATTTGATTTTAAGTCCCACTTGGGGGGATTCTACAGTTAATTAAACTAAAATAAATAGGTGATGGAAGAAAATAACCAAAAATCTTCCCTTTTGCCTTTAAGAAATAGCCGAAAACTATTTTTGCCTTAGTATAGCTCAAGGAATCAAAATGCAAGACTGTAAATGTTAGACATGTATGCCCTAGGGAGTAAAAATATAATAAGTTTTTGGAGAAATTTTTTATCAATAAAGAATTTATTCATTATTTATGTACCAAATCTTGTCCTCTTTACGTTCATATTTGTTGAATGTATATTAAGCAAACAATAGTCTGAGGCTGTCGGTCTAAACCTTAAGAATTGGGCATATGATGGACGGATTATGCAGAAGACACGATTCTTAAGGTGATGGTCTAAATAATACGATCCGTAATTAAGGGAATAAAGTTAGGCGCTTTATTCATGCAAAGATTGTTATGTTGTCTATATCCCTTTTGGGAGATGGTTCGTCTTGACCATCAGAGATGGACTCCATGAATAGAAACATTGGCATGTTGTCATAGGTGACAATGTGTTGGATCGAGACATAAAGTGAATTGATTTGGATTAATAATTCTGTCTCGGCAAATTGATTCACTTTAAACAATCATTTGTATTGTATCTTAATCTTGAGATGAATAGTAGGCCCGTTATCTTGACTTATGTCTTTTGATGTACCAAAGGGTGACACCCACATCTTAATAGTGGTATACATGCTAGTACGTTGGAGGCATGACTTTTGATGGCGTAGACTTGTTATTCATAGATATGGAATCCATAGCTCCTCTTTAGGAGTGATGATATCCTCTTATATGCGTTATCCTGTAATTGAAAAATTAGAGCGCTCAACCATTTAGATACATAAGTGTAACCGAATGGTATACTATCTTTGGATAGTAAGTTTTTTGATGGTGAGATAATGGAACATAAGATAAAAATAATCGGGAAGGTAAGACAAAACTTGTCCTTAAGCCGATTATGGATTATCATATGGGGATACAATACACTATGATATGTCATGGAGACTTGGCTATACGGGCTTCGTAATTCTATGTAGTTCGAGAGTGCAACTCCAAGCTTTTAGTGGAGTAGCGTTGGAGTTGATAATTATGAAATGTATATCCGGGATATTGGGTTTCATAATTATTGGGTGCTTGAACTATATAGGTCCATTTAGTCCCCTTTGCTAGCTCACAAAATCTAACGACATGGCGTGCGTTTTCAATAATTGGTGACTCATGTCGGATTTATCAAATTGGTTAAATTTGAAAGAATTAAATAATTCATGTCTGTTTATCAGTTGAATTAATTTTGTAATAAAATTAATTCAAGATAAACTTGTTGAATTATTGGGATCGGATAATTCTTGTTTGTTTATCGGTTGATTTAATTGGATAAATTAGATCAAGATAAACTTGTAGAATTATTGTGAATTGATTTATTTTCTTAGAGATTATCTTAATAAAGTTTTTTTTGATCAGATAACTTCTCTATTGGGTTATTTGAATTAAAACTAAGACTTTATCCTATAGAATCTCGGGTGGAAAATAAAAGATCCACGGAGATATTTACGTGAGAGTTCGGCCTGTCGATCTACGTGTTCGGCCTGCCAATGGGGCCTGCTCGGTCTGTCGATCAGGCTGTTCGGCCTGCTGAGCAGCGAGAGATAAGATTACGCATTTTCATGCAGATCTTATCAGATATTGATCCAAACTTGATTCTATTTCGAGTTTTTAAGACCTAATCTGATAAGGACTGACCCCAGGACCAATCGCTCTATAAAAGGAGTAAGTCTCATGAGTTACTTAGATCAATTGAGAGATTAAGAGTGATACTCTGCTAAGTAAGAATCTGAAAACTCCCTGAGAGCTTTTGTTCACAAATCACGAACACTTGCTTTGGGTTCTCTTGATTGGTTAGAAGGAGAGTCACCGGTAGAAGAGCTGTACGTGTGAGCCCACACTCATTCCAATCGTGGATAGAGAATAGCAAAGAAAACCATGGTTGAGGCTCTTTTGGAACGTTACTTCTCTTCACGGGTTGCGGAGGTTCTTCGACACACAAAGGTTAGTAAGATCTATTTAATTTATACATATAGCATGTCAAACTTGTGTTTTAGAAATTACTCTGATATAAAATTTTAAAAAATTTAGCTGCGCACTCTTTTTCCAACAATTGGTATCAGAGATGTGGTTTTTACATAAATTTACGAGTTTGTGATCATACTATATGTATAAATTTTGTGATCTTAATCTCTCCTATGCTTGAATTTAATTTTATAGAGAATTGGCACTCTAGGTTTCTATATAATTATATGTTGTCATGGATTATGTGGTGAATGTTCATTAATTAATTATGATTGATTAAATTGTTATTTAATTATTTATTAATTAATTAATTTATGCCGGCTATGGTTCCTTAGAGGTTAGAATGTGTATCTAGGTTTTTCATGTAATTAGATGGCAGACTATCATCTCCATCTAGGAATTGTTATTTAATTTTAAATTTGTAAGAATTTTGTAATTAAATAATTATTCAGAGAAGACGGATTTAGAAAGCGGATTTAGAAGATGGATAATGGCGCACCCAGGTATTTCTTGAGTCTCTAATTTTATGTTTTTGAATTGTTGAAAATAAAATTGATGAATTGAATTAAAATTGTATTTTCTGGAATGGAGATTTCTACTTGGTCAGCATGCCGAGCCCTCCAGTTCGACAGGCCGATGGTCACAGATCGACAGGCTGGACGTATGGTTCGGTAGGCCGTCAGTGGGGCAGAAATCAGGTGGCTCTGCTGGCAGGCCAAACTTTCATGGGTCGGCAGGCCGATCAGGGCCGACTGAGAGCTAAAAAATTTCCAGAAAAGGTGCAATTTTTGCAGTGCAGTTTTAATTTTATTTTTTAGATGATTCTGAGAAACATTAAATTTGGATATGACTGGAAGTATGAAGTATTTGATTCATACGGGATTGAAGACTTGAAGATGGGAATTGCATGAAGAAGGATACAACTTGAGGATTCAAGGATGAAGAATCGATATATGTCTCGATTATTCTCTTATAATCTTAGTTTTCTATTCTCTAGGGTGGAACCATAATATTACGGTAATTATTATTTTGCTTGTAGCTTTGCTTGATTGATTTGCTTGTCTGCATTATAATATGATTTGCCATGTATATTGATAACATGTTATATAGAATAGGAAGTGCTGCTCATATTAAAATTGTTCATGCATAATTTTAAAATAAAACCTTGATTTCAAAAGATTGAGTGAGAGAAGGTTTTCAAATAGAGAACCTAAGGCCTCCATCGTTGGTCTATAGGAAGAACATGGTGGTCCTGACCCCTAGGAAGGGATTTCTATCATGTACTAGATTGGATCTCTGAGAGGATAAGGTATTTTAGCATGATTTATGGTTGCACACCCCTAGGTGGTGATTATAAATCATGGATAAAATATTGAAACGATGGTTATACACTCACGTTAATTTTATTATTAACCTCCCCTAGGAGCTCTGTTAATAAAATTAATAGCCAAAGAAACGATTATTAATATATGCTGGATCATACGGGTCCTCGATGGCATATATTAATCAGGAGGGGATCCGTGTTCCTGATTGAATTGGCATGACTCCCCTAGGAGCTTGTTGAATTCTGAGTTGGGAATTATCGTTGTAAGGTTGTGATATTTTTAAGGTTTTAACATATAAACACATTTGTATATTTTTACATGATTATGTTATCTTACTAAATTATTATGATATGTTTGCTTATGCTTGGTATATGATTCTTTATTGTAGATTAAAAATATCTAAAAATGCTTTATCATCGATACTTGACAAAAACCTATTAACTGGTGAGAATTATAATGATTGAAAACAGAACCTGGATATCATCTTGTCCTTTGAGAAACTGAAATATGTTCTGACAACCCCTTGTCCTCTCGAGCCTACGGGAGACTCATCTAATGAGCAATTCCAAGCATATGACCGCTGGAAAGATGCTAATGATCAGGCCTGCTGCTATGTTATGACCATCATGAATAGTGTACTGCAGGCTCAACATCAAGATTATGAGACTGCGAAGCAGATCTTAGATAATCTTGAGGATATGTTTCGAGGCCAAGCCATAAAAAAGTGGCAAGGGGAGCTTTAGAAACTCTAAAACTGTAGATAGAGACTGGGGACATCTATAAAGGAGCATATGATGTTGGTCATGGGTTACCTCGCTGAGGCTCAAACCAATGGAGCCGATATCGATGCTGAAACTCAGATGACTATGGTCTTTGAGACTCTATCTAAGAAATTTATTCCGTTTAGAGCTACATTTAATTTGTGCAATAGACGGGATATGACCTAGACAGAATTAATAAAATAGTTACAGGAGTTTGAACTGCTGATCAGGGAGTCTCTTGTGGGTGGTGAGGCCAACAGAGTAGCTACTTCTGGTTTCATTTCTAACTCTGGGAATGGAAAGAAGCAACGGGCCAAGAACGGGAAGTCTTTTGTTCCTGCTAACACCAAGAGCAAGAAGAAGAAGAAGAAGAACCCAAAGAAGCTTAAGTGCTTCTTCTGTGAAAAGGCCAGGCATATTAAGAAGCATTGCAAGGACTTCATTTCCAAAGGAGGTAGGTGTGATCTTTTGTATTTAGAAACTTGTTTGGTTGAGGAATCCAGTGACATTTGGGTCATAGATTTCGGTGCAACTAATCATGTTTGTGTTTCTCTGTAGGGATTCAAAGAAACGAGAAGTCTGCTTCATGAAGACTTCATGCTTCAGATGGGCGATGGATCTTTGGTCTCAACGAAAGCAGTAGGAGACGTCCATCTTTACTTTGATAACTATAGGAATTTATTTTTGCAAGATTGTAATCGGGAAGGCAAGACAGAACTTATCCTTAAGGCGATTATGGATTATCATATGGGGATACGATACACTATGATATATCATAGAGACTTGGCTATACAAGCTTTATAATTCTATGTAGTTCGAGAGTGCAGCTCCAAGCTTTTAGTAGAGTAGCGTTGGAGTTGATAATTATGAAATGTATATCTAGGATATTGGGTTTCATAATTATCGGGAGCTTGAACTATATAGGTCCATTTGGTCCCTTTTGCTAGCTCACAAAATCCTGTAGCGACATGGCGTGCTTTGCCAATAATTGGTGACTTATGTTGGATTTATCAGATTGGTTAAATTTGGAAGAATTAAATAATTCATGTCTGTTTATCGGCTGAATTAATTTTGCAATAAAATTAATTCAAGATAAACTTGTTGAATTATTGGGATCGGATAATTCTTGTTTGTTTATCGGTTGATTTAATTGATTAAATTAGATCAAGATAAACTTGTAAAATTATTGTGAATTGATTTATTTTCTTAGAGATTATCTTGATAAAGTTGTTTTGATCAGATAACTTCTTTATTGGGTTATTTGAATTAAAACTAAGACTTTATCTTATAGAATCTCGGGTGGAAAATAAAAGATTCATGGAGATATATACGTGGGAGTTTGGCTTGCCGATCTACGTGTTCGGCCTATTGATGGGGCCTGTTGGGCCTGTTGATTAGCGAGAGATAAGATTACACATTTTCACGCGGATCTTATCAGATATTGATCCGAACTTGATTCTGTTTTGAGTTTTTGAGACCTAATCTGATAAGGACTGACCCCAGGACCAATCGCTTTATAAAGGGAGTAAGGCTCATGAGTTACTCAAATCAATTGAGAGATTAAGAGTGATACTCTACTAAGTAAGAATCTGAAAACTCCTTGAGAGCTTTTGTTCACAAATCACGAACACTTGCTTTGGGTTCTCTCGATTGGTTGGAAGGAGAGTCACCGGTGGAAGAGCTGTACGTGTGAGCCCACACTCATTCCGGTCATGGATAGAGAATAGCAAAGAAGACTAGTTGGTTGAGGCACTTCTGGAACGTTACTTCTCTTCATGGGTTACGGTGGTTCTTCGACACATAAAAGTTAGTAAGATCTATTTTTTATACATATAGCATGTCAAACTTGTGTTTTGAAAATTACTCTGATATAAAATTTTAAAAAACTCTGTTGCGCACTCTTTTTCCAACAGTAAACCATTTTTGTAGCAAAGACGTCGAGAAAAATCTAGCAATGAAGCACCATATGTGCCTCCAAAGGCACACCTCTAAAATGGCTCCATGTGCATCAAAATAACCTATGCTCGAGTCTTAAGTTCACCATTGGAGGTGTCATGCACGCACCTCCACACTAGTTCTTGCTCAAATTTTTTAAAGCTTTGATAATGCATCAAACATTTCAAACTTGTCAAAAATGAGGAAACCTCGCGTCAGAGGGAATAGCATGCTTATTAGCTCTCTAAAACTAGTGGTTATACTTGGTCAAACCACTTAGGAGCATTAGACCTTAAAGTCTAAGTTTCAAAATAGCTATAAGTGTATGCCATTTTAGACTAACCCCAAAATCAACCTCTGAAAATACCTGGTGCTACTTGCTCTAAAAGGAAACAGAGTCGGCATGCGATTTTAGAGCACAAGGGCACTAGCTCCAGAGCAAGTCTCTTATCTCCACTATAAATACCCCCCATCTTCCTCATTCAACACAACGTACATAACACTATTATAGGGACTTTTACTCGAAAATTGTCATCCTCTTCTTCAAAGTTTGTGCCTTTTGGACTTGGAAGATTATTTGAAGAAATTCTTTTCCACTGTCAAAGATTAGATCCCACCTTTGTCATAATTTTAGCTTCTTTGAATCCTACAAGATTGCTCACAAAACATTTAGAAAGCTCACAAAAGTCTATTACCACCATTAGGAACTTCCTGAATTCAAGCCTTACCCCTTGATGATCTAAACCCAACTACTAAGGTGACCTGCATTTGCCTCCAGAGCACAGGTTTTGGAAAACCTGAAGAACTTCAAAACTTTACATACCAGCTTTCCCTTGGCCAATCCATGAAACTAGACTAGATCTGACGACAGAGGCAACTTTGCTTCCGACCCTAATGGAGAAAGCTTTGTCTTGACCCTCATAACCTAATCCCCATCAACCGTTGACTACTCATCCCATTATCACCGCATACGATAGTTCATCTATTGCTATATTATTTTGTGTTTTCTTGGTTTTGTTGTAGGTTTTCTCAGTCATTCAGTAACAGAATGGGTCCTAGAGTTGCTTCTTTGATTCATTCTAGGCTTAATTGTCCCCATCACCTATTGGAGGTCCTATTGAAGTTACCTTGTACAAACTTATTCGTTGCTCTAGCCACATTGATAGCTCTATAAAAATAATGTTAATGTCCTTAAAATGTACATATTTTTGTTATGATCTTGATATTTTTATTCAGTTTTATTTATATTTGTTTTTTTATATATTTTACTTTTTATTTCATTTATGTTAATTTGATTTGATTTTATTTTAATTTTTTATTATTATTATTATTATTATTATTATTATTATTATTATTATTATTATTTATTTACCCTTAATTTATTTTATCTTATCTCAATTGCATATATTAATTTAGGTGGCATGGGCTAAAATGTCATATTGAGTTTGAGGGAAAAATTAAACTTTTTGCTTTTTTTTTTCCTTAAAGAAACTTTTTTTTTTTTGAATAATTGGAGGTGTTTGTGCTTTCTTTGGTGATTTCTCCCAGTCCAGTGATGAAAACTATGGTTGAATGTGTTGCATTGCTTGTAAAAAAGTGTGGATACTACCTAAGTCTGTGTTTAGTTCTTGAGCTAGTTTCATTTTTTATTGTGATGATCTATATTGAGCACTATGCCTTGATCTTTGAGTTGTGTGCAATGTTGGGTAATGTTTGTATGAAGATGTCATTTTCATTGATCTGCAAAGTCCAAGAATTTGCTTGATTTTCTCTTAAGGCAAAATCCTAGACCTTACTTCATCAAAGAAAGCTACAAAAGAACTTAGTATGCTTTGGATTTATGAACCAGATTATGTCAAAAGCATATACAACTAATTGTATTAGCAATTTAGATTTAGAAATTCCTATGCAGATGCTAATGCAATAGCTTTTTTACATGGTTAAGTTTTGATATTAATCTTTGTATTTATTACCTCTATTCTTTAGCTCTCTATGAGTATAGCCTGAAGCTATAATTTAGAAGATATAAACTTTAACTCTTGTATATATATAGTTTGCTTGTATACATAGTTAGCTTAATATTTTGAGTGCTTTAGCAATGATTAACCTTTTAAGGTTTTATACTCAATGTCTAGTAAAAAGAAAGCCATGGAGTGTCAGGAGTGAATTAATTTTTAATACTTAAATAATAAATGAATGTGTACCATTACTATATATATATATATATATAGTTATTATGGGATAAGTATAGATCAACTCCATAAATGAACAAGTTCTTAAATAAAAATATATTTCCATTTCTTTTAATATAATAGGAAAGATTCCAAGGAATTCGATGTCTTGTTTTGTAAGCATATATGTAACCTAATATGCAGAACCATTTATGAATATCTTGTAAATAATGTAGTGAAGTTGCTTAGTGCATATAGTAACCATAAGGCTACAATTGTTAATACTAAGCATACTAGCACATTTGGCTCGATAGGAAACTGATGCTTTCTACTTGTCACCTTTTAACTAGATACAAGGTAAGTAGAAATTTATTTCAACTACATCACAATATTGTTATGATAATACATATGATTTACTATATGATTTGCATTCATGACATAAAGGCACATGTATAGTTTTTTGAAGAAAATCATCATACTATGATAAAGAGACTATTTGTGTGTATGCTGTGTAGTTTGCTTGTAAATGGCCTTAATTAAGTTCCATGAGATAGCATGAGACTCAAATGGTTTCATGGGATCAACTAAGACCATTTTTGTACCTTGTTCTTAGTTCCTAGGATCAGGAGACTACAGTATCTCATGAGATAGACCAAGGCATTATTGCTCAATGAAGGTTTGTTAGTATGCATGCATGCTTTATAATAAGCTTGGACTAGTAACTCATGGTGTACTTAACTATATACACATTAAACATTTTTATGATATGGCAGGTACGATGGAAATTTTCCGGACCCATACATGTGGTCTCTATATTGCATAGTTTCTAATTACAAAACATTAGCTTATATTAATCGTATATGCAAATGAAGGTACATCTTAGTAGCATTGATTTAGAGGTTGATTGGTATGCTATCCATTCTGTGACTCTGCGTATATAGACACTACTGACCTTATATGGGCACACCTTTGTTTAAACTTCATATTTTGATACTTCTAAACACTATAGGATTTCTATAAGTATGATTCAGGCGGCGTTTCATTTTGAGATGTACACTATTGTAGATATTTATCGATGGCCCATTTTATTTGAGTGTGAATCCATAGTTGTTTGTAAATTACAATGTTTTTGAAAACTTCAAATTTGCCCACTATTTTCCATAATAATTATATTAGTTTTAAAGAGAATAAATGTCACCTAGCTTAATTATACATTAGTAGTATGATTAAGTTAGGCGGGCATCATAGTATCCTTGGACTACTTGAGCCTTTTTGAGCCAATATTGACAAATTTGTATCCCTGGTATACCCCTTTGAGCCTTATGTACCCTTTATTTGTTAGCTACATTATGAGTCTAGCTTCTAAATAATTTCCACATCTTTGCTTTATTTTAAGCATATGATTAATTTAGGAAATATTTGAGCTATGCTCAATTATGGGAGGACGAGTGGAGTTTAGGAAGTGTTTTTTTATGCCTTTATGTTTAAAAGAGAGAGAGACAGAGAGACAGAGAGACAGAGAAAGAAAAAAATGAGAAGAAAAGAAACGGTACTACAACCTTTATTCACACAAAGAAAAAAAGAAATATGTTTGTGAGTGTACTAGCAAAAAAAACAAAAAACAAAAACAAAAAACAAAAAATAAAAAAATAAAAAATAAATAAAGTGATTGACAAAAAGAAAGTTGAATCTAAGTTTGGGGATATCCCTTGGAAATGTGGAATTTAGCTTTATCATAGATGTGATTTGAGCTATAAATTGTCCCTTATCCTACCCCTCACCGATGTAACGCCTGCCATTTTCTTTTATGGATACTTAAGTTAATTTGATGTTAGAATGTTATATTTTAAGTACTAAGATTATTTATGTTAAGTAAACTAACTTTTTCGTTTAGTAATGTCACAGGTGACGGCCATGAGTGATCAATATTTATTGTTTTTTCTTAAGAGTTTCAACTTGCTCTAAATTTATAATCTTTATAATGTTCTAGAGTTATGTATGCCCTACAGTTATATTCTTGATAATGACATGAATTTTATTGCATATTTTCTTATTTTTATAACATGTATGATGTCATGATAATTATATATGTAGCAATTTTTTATTATAGTGTTAAAAAAACTCGATAATATAAAGTGTCCAAAAAATTAATGTGTAAATTAATATTTTTTTGGGGTAATGGGAGCAAACATTATTGTTGTATAGAAATAACATTATATTATATTATATTATATATAACCATATATTATAATTATATAACGTTTATTATATATTACATTTATATTATATTATAATTATATAATGTATAACCATTTATCATAATATATTAATATTATATTATATATATATGTTAAGAAAAACGAAGGAAATGAAAAAACGTGCCGTGGAATAAAAAAAAAGAAAAAAAGAAAAAACGGAAACCTAATTAGATTAGGATTATACTCATAAAAAAAAAAAGAAACCTAATTAAATTAGGATAACACTTATCTAAAAAAAAAAGGAACCTAATTAGACTAAGACTAGGGTTACTTATGCTTATAAATATGTGGCTTCAAGCATATATATTATTCCTATCCCTTTTTCTTACCTTCATCTTTCCTCATATTCTTCCATGCTTTAATGCTCTCTTTTCTTCCCTAAACCTCACATGCCATTAGTTTGGACTTTTGTTTTTTTCAAGATTTTCTCTCTCAAAGAATTCATTACTCTTGTTTTCTTTCAAGCCAAAATAGAAGGAATTCTTTTTTGATATTTTCTATACAAGTCTTTGTATTTGTTGAAGAAAACATAAGAATTTAAGATATAGCTTAAAGAATGTCATGGTTTTGAATTTTTATGATTGTTATTTATTGTTTTGTGACAAACTTTGTTAGAAAATTATTCTTTTATGTTATGAATGTGTATACATGTATGTTTGTATTATTACTTTGATTATAATAATGTTATTTTATTGTTGAAAGCATTTAAGTTCATATGATATTATGAAATTTCATAAAAATAAGGTTTTGTTGTTGGAGCGTGATAAGAGAATTTTAGGGTATTGGTTTGTTGATAAGGTGGCTAGTAATGTTTTGAAATCAAATGATTTTATTTTGCTGCAATTTTTGGATATGATGTGTATATATATGTTAGGAATATTTGGGATTTTTTTATAAATTTTCATTCAAAATATTTTTAGGGTTAGGAGTTTTCAATTAAACACCGCTCATGAAATTTTATTTGCTAATAGATTTGTATTTGTGTCTTATAGAATCCGTTTTATGGGGCAAAAAGTGTCTTTTGATTCTGTAAAAAATTATAAATCATTGTTCTGTAAATGTTTAGCTTCATATCTTTATTATATTTTAAGATAAAATTCGTTGATTGCTAAGTACTTAGTGGTTTTAAATATCTGTCGATATGCTATATTTAATTTGTAAGATGATAAATCATATTTTTAAATATGTTGTGCATGATTTATTATTTTTCTATCATTTATTTATATGTTAAGCATGTCTCATAAAAATTTCAGAAGCATATCATGTGTATTTGATTTTATAAAAATGTCTCAATGAAACATATTCACTGTTCAGCATGTCTAAAGTTAATATTAACTCTGAATTCAAACATGTGTTTTGAATTACTTCAAATTTATTTGGAGCTGAATGTTGGATATGTTATGATATTATGTGTTGTTATGTGGAATAATTTTTATAAATTATTTTATAACATAAATAATTTAATATATAATTTTTAATTAGGACTATTCACTGCCTAGTTTTTGCTAGCAGATTTTGTAGTGTTGATTATGTAATTTATTTTAATTATCAAATTTAATTTTTATGGCTAAAGAAAAATTTGAGCATTATATATATGTGTGTTAACTTTATTCTTGTAAATTTTTATGTTTAATTGAATATGAATTGAAAGATATAGGGTTATAAATCTTTGAAGGCCAGTCAGTTTTTATGATTGGCAGAATTACTTGAATGATTTGAAAATTGGAAAAAGGAATTTTGGGTTAATATTTTCAAGAGGAGAAAATTCGAGTGATGTTTATATATGTTACCTATGTTATGGAATAATTCTTACATTTTATTTATACTTATAAGTTGATATTAATTTCTTTTAGTGATTAAAGGTTAAGTTTTTTGTGTTTATGTTTCTTAACTTTGAGTGTATGTTTGTGACTCAAAGATGTTTTGTTTTGTTAAGAATGATGTATGATGATGAAATATAGTATTAAATGATATCATGAACATGAATATTAATTTTATGTATTATATGAATGATTGACATGAACATGGCAAAAGACGAGCACACTGAGAACTGCAGCAACGTCATACAGTTTAAGGTTTAGCAAGCAAGTAAGTCAAGTAAGTACATTCCCACCTACAACATGATGAAAGTTTGTGAAAAAGTTTTGAGAATATGTTTTAAGATAATTTTTAAGATTATTTTTTTTACATATTGACTTCTCATGAAAACTCTTATCGCAACAAGAAGGTTTAACGAATGTTTCAATAATGAAGTATGTTAAAAGTATATCTATATATATATATACATCACTTAATTAAGTGTTGCACACCCTATGTTTATGTTTATAATATACCGCAAGGTTTAGACTTGTCATGTTTGGTTTGGGATTAGTTACTACACTCTTCTTATGATGGCACACCTATGATGTTAATAGTGCAATGCTTGGGCCCTAAAGATAAAAATGAATGATGTTTTAATATGGAAATTTAAATAAAAAGATATGTTCTATATAAACATGTGCCTTGGCACTACTATGATTATGATTATGATGTTATGTAATGATTTTTATAAAATTTTTATAGGAATGTGTACTTACTAAGCTTATACTTACTTAGTCTATATCATATTGCAGATAAAGATAAGATGCAGGCTGACTAAGATGGAAGACAAAGACGGGCGTGTGTGCAAGGAGTTTTGGATTGAAAATAGAGTCATGTCATAAAAAGAATTTAAACTCAAATTAAATTTGATATATTATGTTATGCATTTTTATTTGTTTAAGACTCAGTCTTATTTAGGATATATTCTTTTGTACTTATGTTTTATTAAATGTAATTTGTATTTTAGATTTTTAGTTTCTTGAGTTATTTATTAAAGAATACTCTACATAGTTTATTTCTTCGTAATTAGTCTTATTAGTTGTTTGATTAGAAGTTAAGAGTGCTTGTATTATATGTGCGAGTTTGTTTTTGTTAAATATTTGTTTTTGTAGGGTAAGTTTTCTATAAGTGGTCAGTTAGCTAAATGCCTTAGGTGTTCCATCGAGTTAACCGAGGTGAGGGAAGTAAATCCAGTAAGTTATTTTAAATATATATATATATATATATGCATGTGTTCTTAGGATATTTCTTTAAGTATTGTTGATTGTTTCAAACTTCTTATTGATAATAAATAGGTTTGACGTTAAAGGTAACATTCCCTGTGATGTCCATAAGGAGGCGTTACAACCTAAGCTATTCATTACAAGCTTATTGACATCCTAAGGATCCTTAGTGTGCTTTTGGTCTACGTTAAGAGAGAGAGACATGAAAAGCAAACCTATAGAACTTGTATGTATTTTTTGAGATTGCTGCTAATTTCATATTTGCATAGGCTTATCTAAGTTGCATGGAACAAAGAGGGAAAAGGCTACTCCGCACACTTGGAGAGCACAATTATAAATGGAACATATTCTAGGATTAATCACAATGCTTGATCAGTGTTTGTATTTTTCTCTAAGTTATGCTATTTATTCAAACTTTGAGGAATTTGTTGGATATCACCAATTTAGCATAATTTGCCTCTAGTTTTTTTTTTTTTTTTAGTTTTGTTTCTTTTCTTGTTTTTGCTTGAGGACAAGAAAAATCTTTTTTTTTTTTTGCCGAGGGACTGGGTGGCAACTCTATAAAAATAGAGTTGTTTTACTTTTTTTATGTATTTCAAGTGCTTTGTTCTTGAGAAAATTTTTTATCTTATTTTGTTTTATTTTATGTTATTATTTCTCTTTTTTTCTTTTTTTTTTTCTTTTCTTTTGCTTTAGGACATGTAGAATATTAAGTTTGGGGGTGTGATAACTCTATAAAAATAGAATTATTCACATCCTTAAATGTACTATTTTTTTTGCTATGTTCTTGATATTTCATTTTTGTAAATTTGATTTGATTTTAATTAATTGTTGTTGTTGCTGCTGCTGCTATTGTTATTGTTCTTATTATTATTATTATTATTATTATCATCCCTCAATTTATATCATTTTATCTCAATTGTGTATATTAAATTAGGTGGCATTAGCTAAAATGTCATTTTGGAGAAAATTGGGGTAAAAAAAATGATAAAATTTGAATTTCAAACACCCAAAGTGAAGCCCACTCACATGACAAAAAAATACTTAAATCTTTCTATTTCAATCGTCGGATTAACTTAGAAGTGGCCAAATGCACGTGTACGTGTTAACCCTGACACTGGCACATTCATGTCAAAGAGCAATAGTACCCCTCCAACCTATAGCAACACGAGTCCAAGTGGCAGGTGTACTACTTCAACAACACTCTACTTCAGTGTTGCAAGCTCTATAGCAGCTCCTTCAGAATCCAACAGTGTTGCGACACGTGGCTGAGGCACACCAGACCTCATTTCAGGTGCTCTTTCTTCCTTTTGTCTGGCTTGGTAAGGAGAAAAAGAAATAGGAAGAGAAAGACTCCATTTTGAACTACAGAGCCTGAGGAAGGGAAAAAAAAAAACCCATTCTTGGGTTTTGAAGCTGATTCCACAAGAATTAAAATGAAAGAAAGAAAGAAAAAATAAATATTTAGTTTTATTTTAGTTTGAGATTTAGGTTTTATTTTCAATAAATGATCACGTGAGAAATCATTTGGAGATCAAGAACTAGGAAAAGAGAAGAAGAAGAAAAATTTAGAGATTGGGTTTTTCATTACTATTCTTTTCTTCTTCTTTTTTTTTGTGATTTAGAGTCAATCAATTTAGGTACTCAAAGTATATTAAGCACAATGCTTGCAGGATTGACAACTCTACACATCACTCTGTTATTTGCGACCGTGTATGCTTGCATGCGAACACATGTCTACATCGACACCAGTGAATCGGAGACTAACATGTATACAACCTCGACAAGTCATACTGAGCAGATCTATCAAACTCCAATATTAAAGCAGCTCCATTGGGGAAGTTAGGTTGTCGAACTACCATGGCACATCGTCTCAAGAGAACTAGCCTCGAAGAAACTTCACAAGAAGCAAAAGGTTTCATTGCACAATACAACACGCTCAACACCAAAGGTTATGGTGACGAAGACAAGCCCGAGCTCCACACTTTGCGGCTGCCATCTGTTATCTTACGAAATCTCACATTGATATCCTCTCTATGAGCATAGCCTAGCGGAAAAACTATACCCGACTCACCTAAAGGAGAAAAGTTTGAAACCTTCCATCCCCAGTTCAAAAAAAAAAAGAAAAAAGAGAGAAGCTAAGAATTCAAGTTTAATATTTTTGATCATTTAAGACACTTTAATGTCTACATGTAATCTAAGCATTCTCATAGACTCATACCTCAAAAGGTGAGTACTAGAGAATTTTGGTTATAAATTTTTAATGGAAGGATGAGCTTAAGGTTGAATAAGAACTAATTCTCAAGAACAACTAGTACGAAAACCATATTCCTTCTCAACATGCTAGTAAGGCCATGTCTTTCTTTAACATGCTAGCAAGACCACGTTCATTCTTGACATGCGAATAAGGGCATAGTTTTGCTCACATGCTAGCATGATCTTGTCCCTCCTCAATAAACTAGCAAGCCCATGTCTCTTAACATGCGAGTGAGGCTACATTTCCTCTCACATGCTAAAATGGCCATGTCCCTCTTTAGCATGCATGTAAGACCACATCCTTCCTCAACATGCTGGGTATGACCATGTTGCCCCCTCCTCAACATGTTAGCAAGGCCATGTCTCTCAATATGCAAGCAAGGCTATGTTTCCTCTCACATGATAAAATGACCATGTCCCCCATTAGATGCAAGCAAGGCTACGTCCTTCCTCAACATGCTAGCATAACCATATTCCTCCCTAAAATAATTTATGAACTTTCTCACATGCAAGCAAGACTATGTCCTTACATCATCCCCCACATGCTAGAATGGCAATGTCACTCTTGCACATGCAAGCAAGACCATGTCCATATCCCTTCAAGTAAGGATATATTCTTCCTTGCATTATTGTCACATTCTAGCGTGACTATGTCCTTACTCAACATACTAGTAAAGTACGAAAGACAAAGTAAAGATTAACAAAATGAATTAAAGGAAAAAAATTAAAAAGGTAGAGCACTAAATGGTGAGAAAAAATAAAAATAAAGTACTAAAAATGCAAATAAAAAAGGGGGAGGATAGAGAAAGAACAAAAAGAAGAGAAGTTAAAAAAAAACATAAGGATTAAAAAAGAAAAAGAAAAAAGAAAGTCCAAAAAAGAGGGTAAAACAAAGAAAAAACCAAAAAAGTTTAAAAAACAAAAATAGACCGTTATGGTTTATCAAAATGTGCATAGTGAACAAGATATCTACTCTTTTAATATAGTTAAGGATATATAAATGTAAAGACAAAGATAAAAATTTTATCATAGACTAACTAATTTGTTTTGGTTCTCCCTAAAATATCTTTTTCCTAAAAAAACTAATTTCAAGCAAGTATGGGCTCTTTTTCCTTTCCATTAGAATGAAAATTATAGTTAGACATGTGTAAAACCAATTAAAATCATTTTTTATGCTAAATAAGAATAAAAACGTCATTTTACATCAATATATAAACTTATAAATGTTATTTGATGTATGCAGGTGCCACGCACCTAAACTCAGGAGGTGATGTGACAATTTAATTAAAATAATTAAATAAAATTAATTAAAGACACTTGATATTTTATTATTTTTAAAATATTTTCAATAAATTATAACATATGTGACAATTTTAAATTCATTTGAAATAATACTAATATTAAAACATAGCAAGGGTAATTATTGAAATAACCTCAAAATAAACTTAAAATGTAGGATCCATCTGAGTAGTTTGGGTCCCATTGGACCTCATACGGTATATGTTAGACATATATGCCCTAAGGAGTAAAATATTCTAATATGTTTTTGGAGACATTTTATCAATAAAGAATTTATTTATCATTCATATACTAAATGTTGTCCTCTTTACGTTCATATTTGTTGAACGTATATTAAGCAAACAAAAGTCTGAGACTGTCGGTCTAAACCTTTGAGAATCAGGCAGGATAGATTATGTGGAAGACATGATTCTATAGGTGATGGTCTAAATCATAAGATCCGCAATTGAGGGAATAACTTTGGACGCTTTATTCATACTAAGATTGTTATGTTGTCTACATCCTTGATAGGAGATCGTTTGTCTTGGTCATTAGAGTTGGACTCCGCAAGTAGAAACATTGGTACATTGTCATAGGTGACGATGTATTGGATTGGGGCATAAAGTGGAATTGATTTGGATTAATAATTCCATCTATGCATATCAATTCACTTTAGACAATCATATGTGTTGTATCTTAATCCTGAAATGACTAATGGGCCCGTTATCTTGACTTATATCTCTTGATATACCAAAGGGTGATATCTTGACTTTGTGATGGTGTACATACTGATATATTGGAGACATAACTCTTGATAGCGTAGACCTGTTATTCATAGATATGGAATCCATAGCCCTATTGGTGGAGTCAATGATATTCTCTTATATGTGTTATCTTGTAATTGAAAAACTGGAATGCGCAACCATTTGGATACATAGGTGCAACCGAATGGTATATTGTCCTTGGATGGTAAGTTTTCTAATGGTGAGACAATAGAACATAAGATAAAAAGAATCGGGAAGGTAAGATAGAATTTATCCTTAAGCCGATTATAAATATCCTATAGGGATATGACGCATTATGATATGTCATGAACACTTAGCTAATTTGGGCTTTGTAATTTTATATAGTTTGAGAGTGCAACTCTAAGCTTTTAGTAGAATAGCGTTAGAGTTGATAATTATAAAATGTGTATTTGTGATATTATATTTTATAATTATTGGAGCTTGAACTATATAGGTCCATCAAGTTTCATTTGCTAGTTCATAATAAATCCTATAATGATACGGCATGCTTTTCCAATAAATTGGTGACCTATGTTAAATTATTAAATTGCCTGAAATTCGATAGGATCAGATAATTCATGTCTGTTTATCAGTTGAATTAATTTATCTTAAATTAAATCAAGATAGACTTGTTGAATTATTGGGAATATTTACTTTCCTAGAGATTATCTAGATATGATTGTTTTAATCAGATAACTTCTCTATTGGGTTATTTGAATTAAAACTGGGGCTCTATCTAAAAAATCTCGGGTGGGAAATAAAAGATTCTTTGGGATTACATTATTGCAAGCTCGGCAGGCCGATCCATTAGTTCGGCCTACAGATCCAACGATAATCTAATCACGCATTTTTTATGCGATTTTATTAGAAGTTGATCCAAATTCAAATTTTTGAGGCCTTATCTGATGATGACTAAACTTGAGGACGACCTTTATAAATAGGGAGTGAGTTTTCTAAGTTATTTAGAATAGTTGAGAAGTTAAGAGTGAGTACTCTGGTGTTAGATATTCTGAAACTCCCTGAGAGCTTTTGTTCACAATCATGAACCTTTGCTCTAGGTCTTCTCAATTGGTTGGAAGGAAAGTCACTGGTGGAAGAGCTGTGCGATGTGTGCCCATACACACTCTGATCGTGGATAGAGAATAGCAAAGAAGACATATTGGTTGAGGCTCTTCTAAAACATTCGTCCCTACACATATTGTAGGAGCTCTTCAGCATATAAAGGTTAGTAAAATCTGATTAATTTATATATATAACATGGAAAAACTTGTGTTTTGGAAAATCCTCTGATTCAAAACTTTTAAAATTTTGCTACGTACTCGTTTTCCAATAGTATACACATAGAACAGACATAAAAGAAATAAAACATAACCATAGTTGAACAGAATATAATCAAAGTGCAAGACTAATGTCTCACTATTACATGCCTTGATAAGAAAATATTTAATTAAACAGCTCACGGTAAGTGTGAGTATATCAACGGCTCTCTATTCGGCTGCACATTATGATCCTACTAGAGAGGGAAAATTTTAAAACTAAATAGAAGAAATCATGTGCGAAAGGCTTAGTATGACTTGAATTTCCAAATAATCATTTATAGAATAAAAGAAATAATTTAAATGCGATACAAAAGAATAATAAATAATTAAATAAAAATGTGCCTACCGTTTATGTCCTGTGATTATCTCAAATCATATATTATAATTCATTATGTGCAAAGCCTAATATAATCGCCATTGTAGTAGCCCGACCGAGTTTCGGGACCTATTTCTAAGGTCGTTCTCTACACAACCCGATCTCTATGTATGGTATCATGTACTTAATATTTAACCAAACGGCAATTCTTAGTCCGTTTTGTGTTTAGTATCGTTTAATTATTTCATTCACTTGGTATACTTTTACTGAGTTATCATTCTTCATTTATTATCATTTATTCATTATGCTCATATCCAAATTCTCTTGATAATAAATAAAAATATATGATTTAATTCTTAAAAACCTTTTTGGAATATAAAGTGTGGCCAAAATGTTTTTAAAATCATGGCTATCAAAGAAGGGATATAGAGTCCTACCAAATTCTCTAGCACCATTCACCCATGCACCATAATCTCGTTCTGCTAAACATTAGCTCCTAGGGATAGCTAGCAACTTTAGGTGTAGAATAAATACATTAATGTTCAACTTGAACATTCTACATCAGTATGCTATTTCATGATTCCTTAGTATGTATTTGACTCAAAATAATCATGTATGAGATCTTCATATTCTCAATGCTTTTGAACACAAAAACATGATCTTTAGAACATTTCTTAGTTTCAAAATGATGAACAACTGGCATGCAAAAACTGTACAATTGGACTGTATAGTTGACCTGCCGGTTAACTGAGTCTGGCCTGCTGACCAGTTGGTCCAACCTGCTGTCCGATTCAAAATCTAGAAAATTTGGATTGTACTGTTGGCTTGCCGACCTATTGAGTCCAACCTACCGGTTGGCTGAGTCCGGCCTATTGAATCGGTTGATTCAGCCTGCTAGTTGGATGAGTTCGGCTTACTGACCGGCCTTAATTTAGAAAATAAGTAGATTTTAGTTTCGATAGTTCTGAGCTTCAAAGCTCAATCCAACCTATTTTAGCAATTCCTAGAGCATGGATAATATACAAAAATAATAGAATATCATACTAAAATGCTTGTAAACACTTTTCCCTAAATTTTTATGCGTTTTCACATTAATTTCAAGATTGAACAAAAATATAAAAACTACTCTTAATCTGGTTTTAGCTCAATTAAAGCTTGAATTTGTGTTTGAAATCATCATACAATTTCAAATAAAGTATAGGTTAAGCTCATTCAAGCTTGGATCATTGAATGCATGCTTTGATTTTTGAAAAATTATGCTTAAAACGAAACCACACTAATGGAAATATTTTTTAGACTTTCAAGCACAAATTTAATCATGAAATCAGAGAGAAGAGCTTCAAATCATGAGTTTAAATCATTAAAAACATTTCTAACCTCAAATTGAATAGCTTAGCTTGATTTGGTAGCTTCAAAGCTGAGTTCCTTGGCCTCAGATTTTGGTTGGAAATAGAGACTTATTTTTGTGTTCTTAAACAGAAATGGATGAGTGAAAAAAGAGTGAGGGAGAGAATGAGTTGCGGGAATTTTCTAGTTTTTTAAAATCAAAAAGGCATAAATGGTAAGGAAAAATCATGTTCAGCTCACTATTTTGGTGAAGGAAATGAGAAAGTGTCTAAGTATTTGTCTTTCAAGACTCATTCTCACGTGTTTGTCTGAGTAAATGTTGGAAGAGACCCGATGCTCATTTTAGAGATTGTTTTGTCCTCTCTTTTTTTTAACAAAATTTGATTTTTGCTAGTAAAGTAAAATACCAAAATAAATTTAATAAATGGTAAGAATTAAAATTGAGCAACAAAATAATTAAAATGCAAGGGATAAAAAAATACCACTAAATGATTAATTAAATATTAAATCTCAATTACGCACACTAATTACCGGATTAGCATACTAATTATCATTAATTTAATTTGGGCATTACAACTCTCCTCCCTTTAGAGAATTTTGCCCTTGAATTTAGAACTTTCCTTAATAGCAGTTTAAATGCAGATACAGCTCCCACATAGTCAACTCTAGTTCCCATGTCGCTTTGTCAACACTGTGGTGTTGCCATAGGACTTTCACTAGTGATATGTCACACGTCGTAAACTTATCACTTTTTGATAAATGATCTAGATTAGCACCTCTTCATATGTTATATCCTCTTATATTAGTACATCGTGAAACAAAACAACCTTGCTAGGTTAGGTTGGCATTTCCAGAGCATTAACACGTGAAACATGTTATGAACATGAGAAAGCTTGGAAGAAAGTTCAAGTCCGTAAGCAACTGCATCGACGCGGTGAGTAATCTCAAATGGCTTGATATACCTCACTGTTAGTTTTTTGCTTACACCAAAATGTGTAGTTCCTTTATGCGGAGAAACCTTCAGAAGAATGAAATCACCTTCTTCAAACTCCAAAGGTCAGTATCTCTTATTAGCATAACTTTTTTTTTTCTGGGTTGCCTTCAATCAGTCTCATATCATCGCAATATTTTAATTATTTTCACAGATCTCATCTGGTTCGGTGGCAATCCTATCTTTCAGTTCTAACTAACAAGTCGATGATCAACATGGTCTTCTGTAAAGTGCCTCAAACAATGCCATAACAATACTCGCTTGGTAAACTATTATTATATGCAAATTCAACCAAATGTAGGTGCTTCTTCTAATTTCTACTAAAGTCTAAAATACAAGCACGTAAAATATCCTCAAGAATCTATATAACTCACTCAATCTAACCATCAGTCTGAGGATGAAATGTGGTGTTGAAGTTTAACTTTGTACCCAATGCTTTTTGGAAACTCAACCAATACTTAGCATTAAACCGGTATCTCTATCAGAAGTGATGGATAACGAAACTTCGTGCAATGTAACAATGTGTTCGAGATACAGTTCTCCTAGGACTTTCCTCTAGTAAGCTAATCTAAATGGTATAAAATGTGTCGATTTCGTCAACCTATCGACAAGGACCCAAAATAACATTGTGCTTTTGTTTCGTCCTTGGCAACTCGGTGAGAAAATCCATCATGATATGCTCCTAATTCCATCCTAGAATAAGAAGCGGTTGAAGTTGACTAGTGGGCTTTTGGTGCTCGATTTTCACTCGAAGACATGTCATATACTCAGCGACATAACCCAAAACATCTCTCTTTATGCCTCTCTACCAACGTTGCCTTTTAAGATCATAATACATCTTTGTACTTCTGAGATGAATAGGAAAACGAGACTTGTGCACTTCATCCAATATAGCCTTTATTACTTCTTCTACTACAGGCATAGCCAAACGTCTCCTAAAATACAAAGATCCATCTACATGTGCCTTTCATTCGTCGAATTGTTCCATGTTCTAAATCCATGTCTATATTCCTTCATGATGCTCATCTTGCCACTGACTTTGTTTCACAAGCTGAACAAGTGTTGGAGTAGATAACAAGTTATAAACCAAAGCTTAACTATAATCCTCATAATATTGTAGTTCATATTCACTCACTATGGCATTTCTTCTCCAATCCTCTAATGCCAGACAAGCGAGAATTCCAGAAGACTTCCTACTGAGTGCTTCTGCCATGTCATTAGCTTTTCTGGGATGATACTATAATGTGAAGTCATAATCTTCTAGGAATTCCATCCATCTTCGCTGCCTCAAATTCAAATCCCTCTGAGTGAACATATACTTAAAACTTTTATGATCCAAGAAAATCTAAAATATTGCTCCATACAAGTAGCACCTCTAAATCTTTAGTGTGTGGATAACCGCTGTAAGTTTCAGATCATAAGTGGGATAATTCTGCTCGTGCGGCTTCAGTTGTCGTCACCCATATGCTGTACCTGTCCATGTTGCATCAACACAAATCAAAGTCTATGTCCTAATCAGTATAAACCTTATATGGTTCATCACTACTCGGTATGATTAACACTAAGGCAGTGGTCAATTGGGTATTTAATTCTTGAAAAGCATCCTCACATTCAGCCCTCCATTCGAATCGAATATCCTTCTTAGTCAAATGTATCAATAGTGCCACTATCCTTGAGAAATCTTACACAAATCTCCTATAGTATTCTACGAGTCCCACAAAACTTTGGATTTCTGACACATTCTTTGATCGCTTCCACTGCACCACAATTTTTATCTTAGAAGGATCCATTGAAATACCTTGATTAGAGATAACATGTCCTAGAAACTTAACTTTTGTTAATTGAAGTTCACACTGCTCCTTCTTAGCATATAATTGATGCTCTCAAAGAGTCCACAGAAAAATTCTTAAATACTACTCATGCCCCTCTTAAGTCTTGGAATAGATCAGTATGTCATAAATGAACACAATTACAAACTAATTTAAGTAAGGCCAAAAGATCTGATTCATTAAGTCCATAAATTTCTACAAAAGCGTTTGTCAATATGAATAGCATCATGAAGAATTTGAAGTGTCCATACTGGGTCCTGAAGTCTATCTTTGGGAAATCTTCCTCCTTTATTCTGAGCTAATGATATCCTAAGCACAAATCTATCTTTGAGAAATACCGAGAACCTCCTAACTGATCGAATAATTTATCGATCCTTGGTAGTGGATACTTGTTCTTCATTGTAGCTCGATTCAACTATTGGTAATTGATACACAACCTGAGGGGTCCATCATGTTTCTTAGCAAACAAGACTGGTGCACCCACAGTGACATATTGTTTAGGATATACTCCTTATCTACGAGCTCTTAAAACTGCTTTCTCAGTTTTTGCATTTCTACCAGCGCCATCTGATACAGCGTGATGAAGATAGGAATAGATTTAGAAAGTAACTTGATGTCAAACTTGATTTCATAGTGTGGTAGTAATCTGGGTAACTCATTAGGGAAAACATCCTCAAATTCATTAACCATTGGTATGATGGTATTTTCACTTACTATACTTGACTCTCCTTCTAAAGTTGAAAGAATTGCATAATAAGCTAAGTTTTTTCATCCACCAAAACATGGTTTTAAAAACCGATCATTCATCATCTGATCAACACCACCTTGGTAGGTGATCAGTGTTCCCTTACTGGTTACTAAGGTTACTTTTCTAAGGTGACAATCTACAACTGTGTTGTACTTAGATAGCCAATCCATTCCTAGTACTACATCATAAGTACTCATTGGGATTATAATCAAATCACCTCTCAAGATCTCACTCCAATCATAATCTTACAAAGTGTACATGCCTCATTAAATACACTCAGCCTAACGGTGAAGTAATAATCATGGGTTCACTAAATCCTTCTATTTCTAATCCTAATGTATTGACAAATGAATTGGAAATGAGAGATTGTGTGGCACCACCACCGTGCTAGTTCTTCGACAGTTGGTATGGTTGCTGATGGTTGTTGTTACCCTTTGGTTTTTTCTTTGGGGACCACTAGTGTTCCTTGCGTAATTCTCATAATAAGTGACGTTGTCCCTCTCAACTGATAATACCGATGATACCAGGTCACCATAGGTCCCAATCCTCAAGGGAACCAACTGGCGTCAAATGGATTCCTTAAGCCATTCTTGAAATTTAATGCACATTTCTTCCTCAAATGCCACTACAGATGGGACAAACATGGCCAACTCAGTAAACTTTACTTCATATTCCCTAGTTGTTATCTCACCTTGTTCCAAACGGTAGAACTCGATGATCTTATAGTCTTTGTACCCTTGTGGAAAATAGCGGTCATAGAACAATTTCTAAAAGCCATCCCAATCAATGTTTCTATTGTTCTCTATACAATTTGCCTGTTTCCACAAAGCATTGGTGCTACCTTCCATTTTGTATGCTATAAACTCAACATGATATTCATCAAGCACTCCTCATATGTCCAAATGTTTTACCATTGAGTCAAACCAGTATTTAGAAACTTGTGGGTCTCTATTCCCATCAAAGGTTGGAATCGCTACATGATGGGATTCTCAAAAATACTCCTATCGGCGACTCACGGTAGGATCCTCACGCTGCACCCTTGCTACCATTTGCCTAAAGGCAGCAAACATAGCATTCATCATACCCTTGTCATGAGCGGGGTCTGAATCGACAGTAGCAAGATAGCATCTTAGTAGTATTCTCTCAATTCTTGATAAGAAAATTGGACTAAGTGGTTTTCAATGTCGTTTCTATGTGTGCACAATTCTCAAGGTTCAAAATCTAGAGCTTTGATACCAAATTGTTGCGCACCCAACCCGAGTGGTGACATGATGGCTTAATTAAAATAATTAAATAAAATTAATTAAAGACACCGGATATTTTATTAATATTTTTAAAACATTTTCAGTAAACTATAAAAAATGTGACAATTTTAATCCCATTTGAAATAATACTAATATTAAAACATAGCAAAGGTAATTACTAAAATAACCTCAAAATAAACTTAAAACGTAAGATCCGTCAAAGTAGTTTGGGTCCCATTGGATGTCACACAGTGCACACATAAAACAAACATAAAGGAAATACAACATAACTACAGTTCAATAGAATATAATCAAAGTGCATGACTAATGTCTCATTATTACATGCCTTGATAAGAAAATATATAATTAAACAGTTCATGGTATGCGTGAGCATATCACCATGCTCTATTTGTTTGTGCATTGCGATCCACCTAAAGGGGAAAATTTTAAAACAAAATAGAAGAAATCATGAGAAAAAGACTCAGTAGAACTTGAGTTTCCAAATCATCATTTATAGAATAAAAGAAATAATTTAAATACGATACAAAAGGAATAATAAATAATTAAAAAATGTGCTTACCATTCATGTCTAGTGATTATCTCAAATCATACATTATAATTCATTATGTGCAAAGCCTAATATAATCACCACTATCGTGGCCCAGCTAGGTTTCGAGACTTGCCCATAAGGTTGCTCTCTGCATGAACCAATTTCTGTATGTGGCATCATGCACTTCATATTCGATCAAACGAGGACTCTTAGTCTGTTCCGTGTTTAGTCTCATTTAATCATTGCATTCACTTAGTATACTTTTACCGAATTATCATTTTACATTTATTATCATTCTTTTATTATGCTCATATCCAAATTCTCTTGGAAATAAATAAATATATACTATTCAAGTTTTAAAAGCGTTTTAAGAATACAAAATGTGGCCAAAATGCTATTGAACATTCTACATTAGTATGCTATTTCATGGTTCCTTAGTGTGCCTTTAATGCAAATAATCATGTATGAAATCTTTATATTCTCAATGTTTTTTAACAGAAAAACATGATCTTTAGAACATTTCTTAGTTTCAAAATGACAAAAACTAGCATACAAATACTGCACAATCGAACTGTACAATCGGCCTGTCGCCCAGTTCAAAACCCAAAAAATTTAGACTGCATGGTCGGTCTGCCGACTAGCTATGTCTGGCCTACCAAAACAGTTGAGTCTGGCCTGTCGACTAGTTGTAATATGGAAAATTTCTAGATTTTAGTTTCGATAGTTTCGACCTTCAAAGTTCATTCCAACTGGTTTTAGGAAGTCCTAGAGCATGGATAATATACATAAATCATAGAATATCATATTAAAACACTTGTAAACACTTTTCCCCAAAATTTTCATACATTTTTTATATTAATTTCAAGATCGAACAAAAATATAAACATTGCTCTTAATCCAGTTTTAGCTTAATTAAAGCTTGAATTTGTGTTTATAATCATCATAAAATCTCAGATAAAGCGTGGGTTAAGTTCATTCGACCTTGGATCATGACAAATTATGCTTTGATTTTTTGACAAATTATGCTCAAATGAAACTGCTCTAATGGAAATTTTTTTAGACTTTCAAGCATGAATTTGATTATGAAATCAGAGACAAGAGCTTCAAATCATGAGTTTAAATCATTAGAAACACTTCTAACCTCAGATTGAATGGCTTGATTTGAGTTGGTAGCTTCAAAACAAGGTTGGTTCCTTGGCCTTAGATTTTGGCTGGAAATGGAGACTTGCCTCTGTGTTCTTGAGCAGAAATGGATGAGAGAAAAGAAAGTGAGGGAGACGTAAGGAGAGGGAGAGAATGAGTTGAGGGAGTTTTCTGGCTTCTCTAAATCAGAGAGGCATAAATGGTAAGGAAAAACCATGTTCATCTCATAGTTTTGGTAAGAGAAATGAGAGAGTGTCTGAGTATTTGAGTTTCATGACTCATTCTCAGGTGTTTGTCTGAGTAAATGTTGGAGAGGACCTGTTGGTCATTTGGAGATGGTTTTGTTTAACAAAAATCTAATTTTTGCCAATAAAGTAAAATATAAAAAAAACAATTTAATAAATGGTAAGAATTAAAATTGAGCAACAAAATAATTAAAATGCAAGGGATAATAAAATACCACAAATGATTAATTAAAAATTAAATCTCAATTAGGCATACTAATTACCGGTTTAACATACTAATTATTATTAATTTAATTTGGGCGTTACTGCAGGATTATTTTTGACATTTAAAAAATTAACATACACTTACGTCAATGGTCATAGTCAACTAATAAAGTTGGTGTCTCTTTTTCTTTTCTTTTGGAAAAATCAAGGGTATTTATATGATTTTTTATTTTTCAAAGCGGTGGATTTGTTATTTTTGATTAAATATGGAGTGAGACAAAAGTGGTAAAAGAAGGGAGAAGGCAGGAAAGGGAGAAACGGCAAGCCAACATTCCAACCGAATGTAAAAAGAAAAACTATCATGTCTTTGGAAGCTCTGGGAATTTTCACACTGGAAATTGGGCTTAGGTTGAATTAGAGGTTCATCGCCTCTGCCACCAATTTTCCTCCACGTCGCCTCCATTTGAGAACCCTTCCTTCTTCTTTTCTCACAATTTTTGCCCCTAAAACTAAAATCCTCTATAGAAAACCAATGTCCAACATAACGACCATGGTCGAATCAAACTCGGCAGCAGCGACAATGAACAAAGAGGAGGAGGCGGAGCTATCTGACCCGCCAGTGAGAATAGTGTCTCTCGTCAGCCATGGCAGCCTCAGCCCCCTCAATTTTGCGCCTTGGGAGGAGGTCATGCGCCTAACTGTAAGGTCATACGCCGAACTGTAATTTACTTCAATTATTTTTAATTTTATTGCTATATATATATATAGGCTTTGGATGCTATCCTCACCTCCAGACTGTCTTGACCCTAAGTGGAAATAGGGCCGGTAATTTCAGACATGGCACGATGACACGATACAAAAACGACACGAGATAAACGGGTTTAGACCGCACATTTATTAATTGGGCCATAAATGGGTTGGCACAAATAACACAAAAATAACAGGCTAGATTCATGCTAACACATCTAACATGCCTTAACACGTTTAATTAAATGGGCCGTAAACGTGTCGACATGGCACAACATGACTAAAGAACCCTTCCTTCTTCTTTTCTCACAATTTTTTCCCCTAAAACTAAAATCCTCTATAGAACACCAATGTCCAACATAACGACCATGGTCGAATCGAACTCGACAGCAGCAACAACGAACAAAGAGGAGGAGGTAGAGCTATCTGACCCGCTAGTGAGAATAGTGTCTCTCGTTGGCCATGGCAGCCTCAACCCCCTCAATTATGTGCCTTGGGAGGAGGTCATGCACCAAACTATAAGGTCATGCACCAAACTGTAATTTACTTCAATTATTTTTAATTTTATTGTTATATATATAGGCTTTGGATACTATCCTCACCTCCAGACTATTTTGACCCTACATGAAAATAGGGCCGGTAATTTCGGACACGGCACGATGACACGATACAAAAACGACATGAGATAAATAGGTTTAGACCGCACATTTATTAATTGGGCCATAAATGGGTCAACATAAATAACACGAAAATAACAGGCTAGATTCGTGCTAACACATCTAACACGCCTTAACACATTTAATTAAACGGGCCGTAAACGTGTCGACATGACATAACACGACTAGCCTATTTATAACACATTTAAACTTAAAAAAAATATTTGAAATATTTGTAGTAGATTAGTATTAATTAGATATTGTGTTTTTGTTAATTTTCTTTATTGGCTTTTTTAAAAAAAAATTTAAAATTTTTAAATTTTTTTTTAATTTTCTGTTAACTAGGTCATAAACATGCCATATGTGTGTTGTTATCGTGTCAACACATCACGACCCGCTTAGTAATCGTGTTAATGATGTCATGCCGTGTTACACATGCTATAAGCGGGTCGTGTTCATGTTTGCATTTCTGGCACGTTTATTAATCGTGTCGTATTTGTGTTTGGCCTAAATGTGTCATGCTGTAAACATGCCGACACGAACACGTTTACTGCCAGCCCTACGTGGAAAGTGTTTCAAGCTTTGTTTTCTTAATACTAACTGGTTTTATATATAACAAACACGTGGCATATAAGAAAACTACTAGATGTCGATACTTTGATTCTCAGAATTTAAATATAAACACTTTTTTCTTTTATCTAAAACCGGTATATTTGAAATCCACTCTTTTTCTTGCAACTGTCGGGGCATATATGGTAGAGATGATACTCGACGCATCACTTGCTCTCATGACCATGCCATGTAGCTCAGCTATCTATCAACAACAACTTAGGACCAAACACATAAAAGAAGGACGTACTTGCAAAGAATGGTACTTCTAAAGGGTTGATGAGAATGGCATTTCTTCATCCTGCATGATTTTTTTATTGTTTAAATTTCAAATCAGATACCCCATAACAAATAAGCTTGTTGTTGTATTGGAATATGTAAAATTGCAAAATTGTAAAATTCTGGCTGCTACATCAAAAGGTGTACAATGCTTCTTAAGAATGCAAATTCTGCTTTATTTTTTACTTCCTTTTGCCATTATCTTTTTTTGAGGGCAAACCATCATGGACCTCTTTAGGAAGTGAAGACTGTTATTCTATTTGTTTACATTTGCAATAAATATTGCAAAAACCATCTAGAAAGCATTGAATTTGCCGACAATATCAATGCTTCCATCATTGATAGAATGCTTGGATACACCTTCCTAGCAGTGGAGGGATGGTTTTTTTTTTTAATTAAGAATGGATGGATTTTCATTAAGGGTTTTTAATGAATCCTTTTTTAAAAAATAAAAAATAGAAGGACTAGTTTCAAACTCTGTACGTAGTCATTTTTTTAAAAGAAATAAAACATCGAATGATTTTTCATTTTCGTTCAACTCCCAATGAGTCTCTATTGGAAAATTTAGGCAAGAACTCAAAGATTCAACCGAAAAACAGGAACAAAATAAAAGAACAGGTGATTTTAACCGAGGTTCGGACTGAGATTGTCCTATGTCCTTGTTGAGCTATCCCACAAGACATTCTTTCACTATCAGAGAATAAAATTACACCCTCGGTCCTCACCAAAAAAATTTAATCACGAAAACGAGAAAACCCTGACTCCTTAGAAACTAATCCCTCGAAAGAGACCCAGTGTTTATAGAGAAGAATGCCCAGTGGGAGTAGCCCTATAACTACGCAGATTTTCTCAATCCCTAACACAATAACCCTCTTTCTCACTCTACGATCAATTTTTCTCAGAGTATCTTTCTCTCTCTAACTCTTGGAGGCAAGATAAACAAGAGAATTGAAGAACACTAATCTTAACATTACATATTTATACTAGCTATCATAAAGAGATAACCGTCCACGTGTATGGCTCTGATGAAGAGACTTCTCAATATAGAGTTCTTCCTGAATTCTTTCCCTTTTTATGAATACCAACAAAATGACACATCATAGGATTCTTTAGGTGTAATTCCAAACTCTGTAAGTTGTTGTTTTAGTGGAATTAACCAACATACTCCACCTTAATTTCACTTAGATGACAACTAAAAAATTAAACTTCCTGTGGGGGTCATTGCTAAACCTTAAGTCTTCACTTTTTCCAATACTTAATAGTTCCAAACATTTTTGGAACTTACGAGTAGGTATAACTTTTGGTTGCTATATTTGAAGGGCCATCCTTTGTCTTGATTTTCTCCAGAACCACCACCTGTTCTTTAAATTTTTCTTGAATGAAATGATGTCTCACATCAATATACTTTGTCTTCTCATGGTAACTAGATTCTTGCATAGATGAATTATAGATTGGCTATCTGAATAAATGGGTAACTCTCCCCTTCAACACCTATAACTCTTTAAGAAGCCCTTGAAGTCAGATTGCTTCCTTGAAACCTTCAACTCCAGCTATATACTTAGCCTCAGTAGTTGATAAGGCTACAATAGGCTACAACTGTAACTTCCAGCTAACAGAGTTATCTCCTATAGTCATAACATAAGTTGATGTTGATTGCCTTTTGTCTCTATCATCTGCAAAGCCAGAATCTACGAAACCATCTAAAGTAATATCATTAGAATTACCCTTATAGATTTATCCAAGACTAAGAGTGCTATTTACATATTTTAGCAACCATTTTCAAGCCAACCAATGTTCCTTGCTAGGATTAGATATGTACTTACTCAAAACACTTACTGCATAGGCCAAATCTTGCCTAGTGTAGCTCATTAAATAAATGAGAGTCCCTAAGGCACTCAAATAAGGATACTTGGCTATTTTTACCTTTCTTTCATTAATAATAGACATTGATTAGCAGACAGCTTAAAATGACTAGTTAGAGGAACTTTGACTTATCCATATAAAACCTTTGTACTACCTTTTGTAAATATTTCTCTTGTGATAAGCATAGTAGCTTCAAATGTCTGTCCCTCTTAATGTCAATGCCTAAGATTCTGTTAGCAACTCCTAAATCCTTCATTTCAAATTCTGCACACAGTATTCTTAACAGCTTTTATAATACCTACACCTTTGCTTGTTAATAACATGTCATCCACATAAAGTAACAAATACATAGCCTTGTTTGAATTAGTGTTCATATAGTATAAACAAGAATCATAATTGCTTCTTTTGAAACCAAGTTTTGAAACATAATGATCAAATCTCCTATACCATTGGCGTGGTGACTATTTCAAACCGTACAAAGATTTTCTTAATAAACAGACCTTTTCTTCATAATCTTTAACTTCAAAACCAGGAGGCTAATTCTATAAATAGTTTTGTCTAAATCACCATGTAAAAAAGTTGTTTTTACATCTATTTGTTCTAACTCCCAATCAAATTGAACTACCAAAGATAGGATAGTACTAATAGTTTTATACCTTAGAACAAGTGGGAAAATTTCTATGAAACCTATACCTTTAACTTAGGTAAACCCTTTTGCAATTAACTTAGCTTTATATCTAATTGGTTCTTTGGGAGTAGATCATTCTTTAATTTTAAAATCCCATTTACAATTAACAGTCCTCTGTTTCTTAGGTCTACTAACGAAAACCCATGTATTATTTTTTGTCAATGAGTCCATTTCTTTTTTCATAGCTTATTTCCATTCTTTTAAATTCTCACTCTTAATTGCTTCTTCAAAAGTTTTAGGTTCAAAAATTTCTAAAAAGTTAGAAGTGTTAAGTGCATAAGCAATTAAATTTCCTTCTTCATACCTATTGGGAGGTTTTACTATTCTCCTTTATCGATCTCTTTTTAGCTAGTAATCAGTGAGATTCTAGATTGCTGCATCTTGATGGTCCTTGCTAATGTCATCAGATAAGACTTATAATGTTGGTTGGTTACTGTCATAAGATTCTACCACATTTTCCTAGTTCTGAGGTGAACCTTTAGGATCAGCAAGCTACTCCACCTTAAACTAGATTTGTTGTGGTCCTTCAGGCTCCTTATCTACATCATCAAAAGAATTAGCAGCATCTTTGTCCCTTTTAAAAGAAGGCATGTCATTTTCATTAAAGATAACATCCCTGCTTATGACAATTTTAAACTTAGGATCCTCTTTAACACAAAGCCTATATCCCTTTGCCCCCTCAAGATAACCAAAAAAATACATCTCATAGACCTGGGATCTAATTTGCCTTCTCTTTGGTGTGCATAAGCTACACAATCAAAGATTCTCAAATGTTCAAGTTAGGGAGGTTTACCAATCCAATTTTCTTTTGGGTTTTTAAACCTATTAGTTTACATGGACTTCTATTTATTAAATAGCATGTTGCACTGACATCTTCCCTCCAAAAGCTTTTACTAAGACCAGCACTAGACAACATGCATCTAACCTTTTCCATATGGGTTCTATTTATTCTTTCAGCTATCCCATTCTATTGGGGTGTTTTCTTAACAATTCTATGTTTTGAAATACCCAATCAACACAAAATCTAGTAAAATCCTCATGATAGAATTCCAACCCATTGTCAGTTCTTAAAGCCTTTAACTTTATATTTTTCTGGTTCTCCACTAAAGCTTTCCATTGTTTGAAACTATTAAAGCACTCATCCTTAGTTTTTAACAGATATAATCATACTTTTCTAGAATAATCATCCATAATAGAAAGAAAGTACTTGTGATCACCGAATATAGGAGTTCTTTCTAGGCCCTAAAGATCTACATGTACATACTCTAATAGTTTTTTGCTTTGTATGTGGAAGTTGAGAAACTAATTTTATGTTGTTTCCTAAGAATACACTGTTCATAGATTTCTACATCGCCTAGCTTTTCTTTTCCCAAAAAGCCTTACTTTTTTAGTTCTTGGAGGCCCTTTTCACTGATGTGACCTAGTCTTCTATGCCACATGTTTGTAGTGGTTGCTGCCTTGATGCAATTGCTTTAGACCTTGTGATTGTTTGATCTTGAAGAATATAAAGACTGTGATGCTTGATTCCTTCCATTACAAACATGGAACCTTTTAATACCTTTAAGATCCCATTACAGCTTTGTAGACATAACCATAATCATCAAGAGCATCTAGGGCAATAAGATTCCTTCTTAACTCTGGAATGTGTCTCACATTCTTCAAGGTATGTGTTGTACCATCTTGAAGTTTTAGAACAATAGAACCAATTCTAAGGACTAAGCATGAGTGATCATTGCACACCAGAACCTTTCTTCATTAAACAATTTGTAATCTAAGAACCATCATTTCTTTAGGCACATATGGCAAGTGTACCTAGAGTCCAAAACCCATTCATCTTCTTATTTCTTGATGCCCATAATTAACATTTCAGAACTGTCATAACCATCAACCTGATTTGCAACAACAGTTTCTTCCTCACCAGTCTTTTGTTCAACTAGTTTCTTCATCCATTCCCTATAGAACCTTTTAGTGTGCCCTATGTTATTACAATAATAGCACTTTCTATTATTGGTTTTTGACTTAGACCTTGAATTTGACCTAAACTTTGACTTACTCAAATCTCTTTTCTATGGCCTTCCTCTTGAGAACAAAGCTTCATCTCCATGTGTCTCCGTTTTTTTTGGATCCTTCTTGTTTCAATTCCAATTCCCTAGATCTTAAGGCTAGAGTACTTCTTCCAAAGAAAGTGATTCCTTGCCATACTTGATTGCATTCTCGATATCCTTGTAAGAGTCAGGAAGAGAAATCAAGAGAATCACTATTTGATTCGCTTCCTCATTATTTTCTCCAATATTGGCCAGATCAATAACTATCTTGTTGAACGCATTTAGGTTTATCTCTAAATCTTTATTGGGATCCATCTTAAAACTAAATAAGCTTTCTTTAAGATAAATTTTATTCGTCAAAGATTTAGTCATATATAGTTGCTCAAGTTTGAGCTATACCTTCGCCACTATGTCTTCATCATTTACTTGGCAAAGAACATTGTCTACAAGATAGAAGATAGTATGCTATTGTTGGAAACAAAATGCGCAGCGGAATTTTAAAAATTTTTCATCAGAGTATTTTTCAAAACACAAGTTTGACATGATATATGTATAAATTAAACAGATCTTACTAACCTCAGTGTGCCGAAGAACCTCCGCAACCCGTGTAGAGAAGTAACGTTCCAGAAGAACCTCAACCAACTGGTCTTCTTTGCTATTCTCTATCCACAACCAGAGTGAGTGTGGGCTCACACGTACAGCTCTTCCACCGGTGACTCTCCTTCCAACCAATAGAGAGAACCCAAAGCTAGTGCTCGTGATTTGTGAACAAAAGCTCTCAGGGAGTTTTCAGATGCTCACTAGAAGAGTATCACTCTTAATCTCTCAATTGATCTGAGTAAATCATGAGACTCACTCCCTTTTTTATACCTATTGGTCCTGGGGTCAGTCCATATCAGATTAGGTCTCAAAAACTCGAAACTGAATCAAGTTTGGATCAATATCTGATAAGATCCACGTAAAAATGCGTAATCTTATCTCTGCTGATCGGCAGGCCGAACATTCTAATCGGCAAGCCGAACAGGCCAGTTCGGCAGGCCGAACACGTCATCCGGCAGGCCGAACTCCCGAGAAAAAATCTCCGTGAATCTTTTATTTTTCACCTGAGATTCTAAAGGATAAAGTCTCAGTTTTGATTCAAATAATCCAATAGAGAAGTTATCTAATCAAAACAAACTTTATCAAGATAATCTCTAAGAAATAAATCAATTCACAATAATTCTACAAGTTTATCTTGTTCTAATTTTGTCCAAAATTAAAACAACCGACAAACAGACAAGAATTATCTGATTGCAATAATTCAACAAGTTTGTCTTGAACTAATTTCTTACAAAAATTAATTCAACCAATAAACAGACATGAATTATTTGATTCTTACAAATTTTAAACCAATCTGATAAATCCGACATAAGTCACCAATTATTGGAAAAGCACGCCGTGTCGTTACAGGATTTTGTGAGCTAGCAAAGGGGACCAAAATGGACCTATAAAGTTCAAGCTCATGATAATTATGAAACCCAATATCCCAGATATACATTGCATAATTATCAACTCCAACGCTACTCCACTAAAAGCTTGGAGCTGCACTCTCGAACTTTATAGAATTACGAAGCTCGTGTAGCTAAGTCTCCATGACATATCATAGTGTATCGTATCCCCATATGATCATCCATAATCGGCTTAAGGACAAGTTCTGTCTTACCTTCCCGATTATTTTTATCTTATGTTCCATTGTCTCACCATTAGAAAACTTACCATCCAAAGATAGTATACCATTCAGTTACACCTATGTATCCAAATTGTTGAGCGCTCCAGTTTTCCAATTACAGGACAACGCATATAAGAGGATATCATTACTCCTAAAGAGGGGCTATGGATTCCATATCTATGAATAACAAGTCTACGCTATCAAGAGTCATGCCTCCAACGTACCGGCATGCATACCACTATAGAGATGTGGGAGTCACCCATTGGTACATCAAAAGACACAAGTCGAGGCAATGGGCTCACTATTCATCTCAGGATTAAGATACAATACAAATAATTGTCTAAAGTGAATCGATTTGCCAAGACAGAATTATTAATCCAAATCAATTCACTTTATGTCCCGATCCAACACATCGTCACCTATGACAACGTGCCAATGTTTCTATTCACGGAGTCCAACTCCGATGGTCAAGACAAACCATCTCCCAAAAGGGATATAGACAACATAACAATCTTTACATGAATAAAGCGCCCAACTTTATTCCCTCGATTGCGGATCATGTGTTTTAGACCATCACCTTAAGAACCGTGTCTACCGCATAATCATCCCATCATATGCCCAATTCTTAAGGTTTAGACTGACAGTCTCAGACTACTGTTTGCTTATTATACATTCAACAAATGTGAACGTAAAGAGGACAAGATTTGGTATATATAAATGAATAAATTCTTTATTGATAAAAATGTCTCCAAAAACGTATAACATTTTTTCTCCTTAGGGCATACATGTCTAACAGCTATCTCCTGCATTTTGGCCTTTTCTACTTATGTCCCAACCACATCTGCCATTTTTCCTAGTGCCTTTTATGACCTTTTGTTATACTAGAATCACCTTGAGCTTTTTCCTCCAAAGACCGGTCTCCAAAGCCGTCAAACTTGTTGAGTTCAAACTTTACAGTTCCCATAGCGTCTCTATGAAAGCTGTTCAAGATTTCTTTGCAAGAATCTTTGAATTCCTTCTTAAGATTCCACGCTTACCATACCACCTGTTAGAAAATTTAGGCAAGAACTCAAAGATTCAACCAAAAAATAGGAAAAAAAAAACAGAATAGACACAGGAGATTCTTATCAAGGTTTGGACTGAGATTTTCCTATGTCCTCATTGAGCTATCCTATAGAAAGTTCTTTCACTATCAGAGAATGAAATTACACCCTCAATCCTCCCCAAAAATTGTATATATAGAGACAAGAAATCTCAAACTACTTAGAAACCAATCCCTCGAGAAAGACCTAGTGTTTACAGAGAAGAACACCTAGTGGGAGTAGTCCTATAGCTACCCAGATTCTCTCAATCCTTAATGCAATAACCCTTTTTCTCACTCTATAATTAGTTTCTCTCAGAGTACCTTTCTCTCTCTAAGTCTCAAAGGCAAGATGAATAATTGAACCAAAGAACCCTAATCTTAACATTACATATTTGTACTAGTTATCATAAAAAAAATAACCATCCACGTGTATGGCTCTGATGAAGAGACTTCTCAATATACAGTTCTTCCTGAATGCTTGTTGTTTATACAAATACTAAGAAAATGACACGTCATAGGATCCTTTAGGTGTAATTCCAAACTCCATATGTTGTGGTTTTAGTGGAATTAACCAACAGTCTCATGTGCACTAATTAGCTTGGTGGACTTGAGACGTTGAATTGGCCTATTTCATCTTAGGCTAAGGAAAGTTTGTTGAGCCCATTCCCATCCAAGACCTGAACACTATTTGTAGGTCGTGGGAAGACAACCTTCGTACATTTGTCGACATCACCACTACTTTATAGCTCGCTGTCGTGTTAGACATGTATACTTTAAGGAGTAAAAATATAATATGTTTTTGGAGATATTTTTATCAATAAAGAATTTATTTATTATTTATATACCAAATCTTGTCTGCTTTACATTCATATTTGTTGAATATATGTTAAGTAAATAATTGTCCGAGATTGTCAGTCTAAACCTTTAAGAATTGGGCATAAGATGGACAGATTATGCAGAAGATACGATTCTTAAGGTGATAGTCTAAATCATATGATCCACAATCGAGGGAATAAAGTTGAGCGCTTTATTCATGTAAAGATTGTTATGTTGTCTATATCCCTATTGCGAGATGGTCTGTCTTGGCCATCGTAGGTGAACTTCGTGAATAGAAACATTGGCACGTTGTCATAGGTGATGATGGGCTGGATTAGGACATAAAGTGAATTGATTTGGATTAATAATTTTGTCTCTGCAAATCGATTCACTTTAGACAATCATTTATATTGTATCTTAATCCTAAGTGAATAGTGGGTCCATTGTCTTGACTTGTGTCTTTTGATGTACCAAAGGGTGACACCCACATTTTAATAGTGGTATGCATGCCAGTACATTAAAGGCATGACTCTTGATAGTGTAGACCTGTTATTCATAGATATGGAATCCATAGCTCCTCTTTAGGAGTAGTGATAAATCTTATATGCGTTATCCTGTAATTAGAAAACTAGAGCACTCAACCATTTGGATACATAAGTGTAACCGAATAGAATACTATCTTTGGATGGTAAGTTTTCCGATTGTGAGATAATAGAACGTAAGATAAAAATAATCGGGAAGGTAAGACAGAACTTGTCCTTAAGCCGATTATGGATAATCCTTTAGGGATATGATACACTATGATATGTCATGGAGGCTTAGCTATATGGGCTTCGTAATTCTATATAGTTTGAGAGTGCAGATCCAAGCTTTTAGTAGAGTAGCGTTGCAGTTGATAATTATGAAATGTATATCTGGGATATTAGGTTTCATAATTATCGATAGCTTGAACTATATAGGTCCATTTGGTCCCCTTTGCTGGCTCACAAAATCTTGTAACGATACGACGTGCTTTTTCAAAAATTGGTGACTTATGTCAAATTTAATAGATTGGTTAAAATTCGAAAGAATCAAATAATTCATGTCTATTTATTGGTTGAATTAATTTTGTGACAAAATTAATTCACGATAAACTTGTTGAATTATTGGGATCGGATAATTCTTATCTCTTTATTAGTTGATTTAATTTTGAATAAATTAAATCAAGATAAACTTGTAGAATTATTACGAATGCATTTATTTTCTTAGAGATCATCTGGAAAAAGTTGTTTTAATTAGATAACTTTTTTATTGGGTTATTTGAATTAAAACTGAGACTTTATTCTATAGAATCTCGAGTGAAAAATAAAAGATTTGCTGAGATTTTTTATCAACAGTTTGGCATGTCGATCCTCAAGTTCAGCCTATCGATAGGCAAGTTTGGCCTGCCTATTGGATAGATCGGCCTGCCTATGCGCGAAAAAAAGATCACACAGATTTCATCAGATATTGATTCGAATTTGATTCTGATTCAAATTTTTGAGACCTAATATGATAAGGACTGGACCCAACCTCTATAAATAGGGAGTGAGTCTTATAAGTTATTTAAATCAATTGAGAGATTAAGAGTAATACTCAACTGGTGAGAATCTGAAAACTCCCTGAGAGCTCTTATTCACAAATCACAAACACTAGCTTTGGGTTCTCTCAATTGGTTGAAAGGAGAGTCACCTGTAGGAAGAGCTGTATGTGTGAGCCTACACTCACTCCTATCGTGGATAGAGAATAGCAAAGAAGACCAGTTGGTAGAGGCTCTTCTGAGACGTTACTTTTCTTCACGGATTGCGGGAGTTCTTCGGCATTCAAAGTTAGTAAGATCTGGTTAATTTATGCATATAGTATGTCAAACTTGTGTTTTAGAAAATACTCTAATATAAAATTTTTAAAATTCTACTGCATATTATTTTTTCAATAATTGATATCAGAGCCATGGTTTTTACATAAATTTACAAGTCTATGATCATGCTATATGTATAAATTATGCGAGGTTGATCTCTCCTATGTTTGATTTTAATTTTATAAAGAGTTGGCACTCTAGGTTTCTATATATTGTATATGTTGTCATAAATTATATGGTGAATGTTATTAATTAATTATGGTTGATTAAATTATTATTTAATTATTTATTAATTAATTAATTTATGCCAGTTATGGTTCCTTAGAGGCTAGAATATGTATCTAGGTTTTTCATGTAATTAGATGGCAGACTATCATCTCCGTCTAGGAATTATTATTTAATTTTAAATTTATAAGAATTTTATAATTAAATAATTATTTAAAGAAGACGGATCTAGAAGCGGATCTAGAAGATGGATGATAGAATCTCAGGTATTTCCTGAGTCTCTAATTTTATGTTTTTGAATTGTTGAAAGTAATATTGATAAATTACATAAAAAAATTGTATTTTCTAGAAAAGGTGGTCTCTACTTGGTCGGCATGCCGAACCCTCCAGTTCGGCAAGCTGATGGTCGTAGATCGGCAGGCCGGACTTGAGGTTCGGCAGGCCGTCAACAGGACAGAAATTAGGTGGCTCTAGTGGTAAGCCAAACTTCTAGTTCAGCAGGCCAATTAGTCATGAATTGACAGGCTGATCTATAAAGATCGACAGATCGGCAGGCCGGTGGTTCATGACCGGCAGACCATCTCCCAGATCAGCTTGCCAGCAGGGAGCTGGAAATTTTTTTAGAAAATGTGCAGTTTTCGGTGCAGTTTTAATTTTATTTTTGGGACAATTCTAAGGAACATTAACTTTGGATATGACCGAAAATATAAAGTATTCGATTCATACGGGATTGAAGACTTGAAGATGGGCATTACATGAAAAAGGATACAGCTTGAAAATCCAAAGATGAAGAATTGATAATGTGTTTCGATTATTCTCTTGTAATCTTTGTTTTCTATTCTCCATGGTGGAACCATAATATTACGGTTATTTATTATTTTGCTTGTAGCTTTGCTTGATTGCTTTGCTTGTCTGCATTATAATATGATTTGCCATGTATATTGATAACATGTCATATAGAATAGGGAGTGCCGCTCATTAAAAATTGTTCATGCATGTTCTTAAAATAAAACCTTGATTTCAAAAGATTAAGTGGGAGAAGGTTTTCAAAGAGATGACCTACGGCCTCCATCGTTGGTCCATAGGAAGAACATGATGGTCCCGACCCCTAAGAAGGGATTCTATCATGTACCAGATTGGATCTCCGAGAGGATAAGGTATTTTAGCATGATTTATGGTTGCACAACCCTAGGTGGTGATTATAAATCGTGGATAAAATATTGAAACGATGGTTATACACTCATGTTAATTTTATTATTAACCTTCCCTAGGAGCTCTCTTAATAGAATTAATGGCCAAAGAAACGATTATTAATATATGTTGGATCATACAGGTCCTGGATGGCATATATTAATCAGGAGGGGATTCGTGTTCCTGATTGAATTTGGCATGACTCCCCTAGGAGCTTAGCTTGTTGAATTCTGAGTTGGGAATTATCGTTGTAAGGTTGTGATATTTTCAAGGTTTTGACACATAAACACATATGTATGTTTTTACATGATTGTGTTATCTTACTAAATTATTATTATATGTTTGCTTATGTTTGGTATATGATTCTTTATTGTAGATTAAAAATGTCTAAAAACGATTTATCTTTGATACTTGACAAAAACCAATTAACCGAAAAGAATTATAATGATTGGAAACGAAAGCTGGATATCGTCCTCTCCTTTGAGAAACTAAAATTTGTGCTGACAACCCCTTATCCTCCCGAGCCTACGAGAGATTCCACCAACGAGCAATTCTAAGCGTATGATTGCTGGAAAGATGCTAACGATCAGGCCCTCTACTATGTTATGGCTAACAAGAATAATATGCTATAGGCTCAACTGAGGATTATGAGACTGCTAAGCAGATCTTGGATAATCTAGAAGACATGTTTAGAGGCCAGGCCATAACAAAACAGTGAGGGGCACTTCAAAAACTTCTTAACTATAAGTAGAGACCGGGGACATCTGTAAAGGAGCACATGATGTTGGTCATAGGTTACCTCGCTGAGGCACAAACCAATGGAGCTGACATTGATGCTAAAACTCAGATGACTATGGTCTTTAAGACTCTGTCAAAGGAATTTCTTCCATTTAGAGCTACTTTTAATTTGAGCAATAGGCAGGATATGACCTTAACAGAATTAATGATACAGTTATAGGACTTCAAACTGCTGATCAGGGAGTCTCCTGCTGGTGGAAAGGCCAACTTGGTAGTTGCTTTTGGTTCCAATCCCAACTCAAGGAATGGAAAGAAGCAACGGGCCAAGAATGGGAAGGTCGGGCACATCAAGAAGTATTGCAAGGACTTCTTTTCCAAAGGAGGTAGGTGTGATCTTCTGTATTTAGAAACTTGTTTGGTTGAGGAATCCAGTGACATTTAGGTCATAGATTATGATGCAAGTAATCATGTTTGTGTTTCTCTGCAGGGGTTTAAAGAAACAAGAAGTCTGCTTCATGAAGACTTCACGCTTCGGATGGGCGATGGATCCTTGGTCTTAGCGGAAGCAGTGGGAGACGTCTATCTTTATTTTTATAATTATAGGAATTTAATTTTGGGAGATTGTTTTTATGTTCCTAAATTTAAAAGGAATTTAATTTCTATAGCTTGTTTATTTAAAGACTCCTATTTGGTTTCTTTTAATAATAAAGTGGTGATTCGTAAAAATAAATCTTTTATCTGTTCTAGATGGATGTAAAATAATCTATCAAACCTTAGACGGACTTACTGCTTAATGCTAAGATGAATGATAATAGCTCTAAAAGACTTAAAACTTCTTACTCTAATAAGACTTATCTTTGGCATTTGTACCTTGGTCATATTAACCTAAATAGGATTCAAAGGTTGGTAAGGGATGGACCTTTAAGTCACTTAAAGGTGGAATCTATACCTCAATGTGAATCTTGTTTGGAGGGTAAAATGACCAAAAGACCATTCGGGTCTAAGGGCAATAGGGCCGTAGTGGTTCTAGAACTTGTGCATAGTGATGCTTGCGGACCGATAAACATCTGGGAACGAGAAAGGTTTGAGTACTTTGTCACCTTTATTAACGATTACTCAAGGTATGGGTATGTGTACTTGATGCACCACAAAAGCAAAACTCTTGACAAGTTTAGGGAGTTTCAAGCTGAAGTAGAAAAGCAATTGGGTAAACTCATAAAGGCATTTCGATCCGATCGAGGTAGTCAATACCTTTCTGATGAGTTTCTGAGACACTTATTAGAGAATAGAATTTTATCCCATTTGACTGCGTCGGGCACTCTATAGCAAAATGGCATAGCGGAGAGAAGGAATATGCGACGTCCCGCCTTTTTGGGTAGTCACTTTACTTACTTAATCATTATTACTTAAACAGTAATCTTACTCACTTAGTAGGAAAAATACTGAAATAATTTTTTTTTAAAACATTCTTTAAAACGGATGCAACCTCTGTCACATTTCAAGTTGAGACTTCGCTCAACACTTGTCCTTAAAATCATTTCAAATCGTTTCTTAAAACTTAATAAGAAACATTTATTAAATCATAGCTTAAAACTTTACTTTATAATTGCATAAAATAGTTCGTAAACTGTATCTTAAAACTTTGAATACAATTCTTAAAACTCTGATTTTCTTAAAACTTTGTAAACACTACATTAAACAATGGAAAACCTTTTCTTTGTGTAGCGGAAGCAAACAGTGGTGGTATCCATACCCAAATCTTCGCATCTATCCTCCGCAGCACCCAGCTCTTCTAACGGGTTCTACTGGTCACCCATAAATTACCTACAGCATGAAGAAACTTTTTAATGAGCTTTCGATCAGTAAGTTCAAACATAAACACACAAATCATTTAAACATGCTTTAAAACTTTTCTCATGAAAGCCTTTCTCTTAAAACATATATCATCAATATTTTCCATAGACATTTCTAAAAAGGGCTTTCGTAAACATTCTTTATAACACTTTTCTAGAACATTTCTCATAAATGTTTTTTATAAAACATTTAACATGTAGCAATCCTTAGAATGTTTTTTGTAAAACATCATTTATAAAAAAATTTCTTAAAACTTTTATCATAAATGCTTTTCATAAAATATTCCTACTACGTTTCTTATAAACGTTTTCATAAAGTATTTCTGTAACATTTTTCATAAACGTTTTTCATTAAATATTTAACATACAACAATCCTCAGATTGCTTTTCATAAACGTTATTTATGTTTTCATAAACACTTAATATAAAACATTCCTCATAATGTTTTTCGTAGCATATAAATTTTTCATAACAAGCAAATCGAGTACAATCACAATGCATATTTTCATTTATACTCAATTATGAACTTTTGATTATGAGCATTCTTCCTTACTTTGACTTTCTATCCTTGTTCCTTATCTTTTCTTATCTTACACTTTAACTTTCCTTATCTGACTTTAACTTTCCACCTTTTGTTCCTTAACTTTCTTTATCTTATAACCTTTAGTGTTCGTACCAACATCTTTAATCATGAGATCATAAACATGATGCTTTCCTTGTGGAAGACTTAAGACCATCGAACTTTGTGGTCATGTACCTCACATCTAGGAGGTCCAACTTTAACTTTACTTTCATTGCCTCACAACGAGGAGGCTGGTATGACACTTTCTTTTTAACTTTACGTTACCTTCTTATTAACTTTAGTAAGCATATCAAAGGCAATCACGTCATGTACAAACACACTTGCAAATCATAGCTTGTACTGTAAACCTCTTACACAACAAATGCAACTTGAAACGCAAATACATTTTGCAAATCATAACTTGTATTTTGAAATATATTACATACAAATGCAATATATAACGCAATCATATATTGCAAATCATAACTTTTATTATCGCAATCACATATTGCAAATCATCACTCTTATTCTGAAACATATTGCATACAAATGCAACATATAATGTAATCACATTTTGTAAATCATAACTTGTATTCTGAAATATATTGCATACGAATGCAACATATAATGCAATCACATATTGTAAATCATAACTTTTATTCTGAAACATATTGCATACAAATGCAACATATATCGCAATCACATATTATAAATCATAACTTGTATTCTGAAATATATTGCATACGAATGCAACATATAACGCAATCACATATTGCAAATCATAACTTGTATTTTGAAATATATTGCATACAAATGCAACATATAACGCAATCACATATTACAAATCATAACTCTTATTCTGAAACATATTGCATACAAATGCAACATATAATGCAATCACATATTGCAAATCATAACTCTTATTCTAAAACATATTGCATACAAATGCAACATATTACATAACAAATGCTTCATAAAACTTATAACTTAAACTATAAAACATTATGCATTGTCGAAATGCAGGACTTATACTAATCCTATTTCATATCTAGGTTGCACACCCGCATCTAAATCATAATCTGGTACATAAAAACTGGCCAGTAAGTTCATCTTTTTATTGTTCAATCTATAGGTCTTTTATCATCTAGTCATTCCAGACTAGTGATAATGACTATCTAAAACATGTTTACGTACTTGTCTAAAAACTTCTAAGGGTTCATAATACTTGAACTTAACCTTTCATATCTCTCTCTTGGCTTTGCTCTTGTGACCTGTCGGAAGTTCCTTTCTTATATCTTGAACTTCTACTTACATCCAAATTTTCTTGAAGGGATCTGTGTGTTTATTCTTACCAAAATTTTGGTTCTACATGATGTTGTAATCTAGAAAGTTATGTCCTTAATGGGTTTCTTATGGACCTTACTGTACATATTCATCATACATTATGTGGTACTGTGCTTATATGCTATATCTTGTTTTTAATCTAGATAACAAGCACCAATCATAGCATTCATATCCATGTCATACTTAACACATAATGTTCATAAACATATCATACATATACATGTCATTCATATCATACATACACATGTCACTCATACTTTCATAACGTAGAGTTGCTATACATTCTTCTTCTTTGGATAGCAACTATTTCATATTATATTCATATAATACTCTAAGTCATGTCATATTTATAATATACACACCAATCATAGTACATAACATTCATGCATATCAATATGCAAATAGGCTTTAAACATAACAATAACAAGTTCCTGGCAAATCTTCTTTTGTACTTTAAAACTCTTTGCATAATAAATGCAAATATACTTTAAAAGAAACTTGCATAATAATTGCAAACTCATTTGCAAATGCATATGTAAGCATTTGAAAACTATTTACTTTATGTTGTAGGTGAAGTCTAAACTTACTTGGACTTTACTCTAACGCTCCCTTCTCCGTTCCTATCTTGTTCTTTTTCCTTCCATTGGTCAGCTTCGGTGTCCTAATCAAACGACAGTCGACTTGTCAATTAACTTTCTTTTTATCAATTTACTCAATTGATAATATAACATAAACATTAACATTTATTTCCTTTTAACTTGACTTGTCTACTATCGGTCTACCGGTTTTTCACTAACTTTGTAACCAACCGGGGTTATCTTTCCATTATTAATTCTCTCATCTCACATGATAGTTACGTTACTTAACATATTAAGGAACATTTTCTGTCTAATAACATTATGCTAAATTGGAGTGTTCGATTCTGTTCTAGCCGTTTCCTTGATAATGATGATTTTACCCTTAACGGGCTTTTCGTCAACTTCGTAACATTATAAAACCCACATAAAACAGTGTAACAATTACTGATCATTCATTTTCATAAATTTTTTATGAAAGCATCTAAAGTTATTTTAAAACAATTCATACTGTAGGCGAGATTCCAACTTACTTGGACTCTGAGCTAAGCGGGTCTAGTTGTATCTCGGTGTATCTACAGTATGCGGAGCATCCTCTGTAGTGCTCCTCAAGCAACCATGAATGGCTAGGAATGCTTCCTAGAGATCATACATTGCTTAACACGTCATTCTGGACTCCATTACTATAGTTTAAATCACCTCGATCTACGTGTAGTCGATATTGGATGATTTTTACCAGAGTGGAATTAGCTCAAACAGAGGTAACCATTGCGTTCAGAGCATTGAAACGAGTTAGGAGGCGGTCTCGGATCATCTATCAGAGGTCTGAATCACAAAATCTCAAAGTGGCCGTTGACCGACGTTGACCGCCATTAATCGACACCAATTAGCTCTGTTGGGGGCTAAGCTCAGACCTACCCCCCCTAATTTGACCCTTCTGACTCCAATGGCGGTGTTAATTTCACCCAATTTGACCTCCATCTGCTCAAATCGAAGACAGGATTCTCAGCCAAAATCGATGGCTCGGATCTCCTATCTCTAGCGAAGATACCGTGAAATTGAGGGGCCGAATTTCTTCCTTTCAATCCTTTGAGTGTTTTCATGCCATCAATTTGGCACAAAACCATCGAGGATAGTGAACCTAATTCTCCCACGAGGGCGACGACGGGCCTCGTCGATCTTCAACGATCGACAGCTCAGCGACAGAATTGACCGAGGCAAATCGTTCCACGTGAGGCTCTGAACGTTTTCCCCCTTTCAATTTGGGGTGTAGTAGCTAAAAACACCTTCATCAGTGTCTCGCGTAGCGGCAACGGTGGATGCTTTTGATCTCCGACGGCCAGTAACACCACAACCAAATTGATTGAGGTGTCTTGCTCCCTTCAATCGTCTGAACATAATGGCAGTGGCGGTGTCGATCACCGCTGCCGGTGGCGACAAGATCGGGTGGTGGCATGACTATGGAATTGGGGTAGCCCTGTGGTTTAGCTACAGCTAAAATTAAGCTGGGAGATTGGCACCATCTTGTTCTTCTCCCCATGCTGAGTCCATAGACACCAAGGTCACGTTGATTGGTGGTCGGATGGCGGAGAAATCACGTCGGAAAGAAATGGGTTTCGCCACCACTTTGGGCGGCACATGTGGCTTAGTCCGACAGCGTTTTGGGCAGCATGTCACCTCGTTGGACTCAGCTCAACGAGAGCTTTCCATTGGTGCGGAAGGTGTCGAAAAAAAACACCGGAATCTTGACCGAGATTTGAGGAGAGAGAGAGAAAATGTAGAAAGAGAAAGATTAGACTTTTTTATGAGATTTTCTTTTTTTTCACTTCTTATAAAAAAATTTGTGGTCTACACAGTCCAATTCTATACTACATGACCTTAAACAGTCCAATTCCTACACTGCTTTACTTTTGCAGTGTAATTTTCAAGCTGCATAACTTTATCAGTGTACTTTCTTACACTGCATTATTTTAATACCCTATAATTTCTTGTATTATTATACAGTATTTTTTCCTTAAACTGTACTTTTTGTCTTAATATAATCCTTAACTTAATGCATTAGAAATCTCAGGTGTTACAGAATAGGACTTTATTAAACATGGTAAGGTCCATGATGAGTTATTCATCATTGCCTTTATCCTTTTGAGGATATGCACTACAAACCGCATATTATCTTTTGAACAATGTGCCTTTGAAATCGATCCCTAAAACTCCTCACGAGTTGTGGATGGGTAGGAAGACATCCTTAAACCATATTCGCATATGGGGATGTCTGGCTCATGTCCTGTTTAAGGATGCGAATCAATTGGAAGCACATTCGAAAGTTTGCGTCTTTGTAGGATATCCAAAAGGGATTAAAGGAGGTTATTTCTATAATCCAAAGGAAAATAAAGTCGTGGTTTCAACTAATGCAACTTTCCTTGAGGAGAGTTACATGGACAACTTTAAACCTCAAAGCGAAATGGTGCTTGAGGAGTTAAGGTGTAACACTCGAGATTTTTAATGCATTAAAAATGCATTAAGTTAAGAATTATATTAAGATGAAAAGTACAGTTTAAAGAAAAATATTGTATAATAACATGGAAAATTATACAGTATTAGAGCAATGCAGTATAAGAATTAGATTGTGTGGACCACAATTTCTTTTATAAAAGTGCCCAAAAAAAAGGAAAAATAAAAAAAAATCAACTTTCACTCTCTACTTTCTCTCTCTTGATTTTCTCTCTCTCTCCTCAAATCTCGTTTGAGATTCTAGCGTTTGTTTTCAACACCTCTCGCACCAATGGAAAGCTCTCGACGAGCTGAGTCCAACGAGGTGCCGTGCCGCCCAAAATGCCACCGGATGAGGCCATACGTGTCGCCCAAAGTGGCGGTGAAACCCATTTTTTTGACGTGATTTCTCCATCGTCTGACGTCCGATCGACGTGATTCTTGTTCCTACATGACCACCGTGATGAGAGGAACAAAACCCACCCTTGGTGGCAGCTTAACAACGGCCGGATTGCTCCGCCCGCCTACCACCGCAGTGCGCCACCACGCCACAGTGGAACTCTGCCTTGCCGGAGGAGGTGGCCGACACCACCCCTCCCAATGGATTTAGAGGATCAAGGGGAATAAAACCCCTCGATCAATTGCACCGAAGGAGCTCGTTTCATCAGAGAATGGCCAACACCGCCGTCAACCACCACAAAAGCCTCCGTTTTTGCCCTTCCTAGCCACGTTTCTTCAAATTGGATGAGGGGAAATGCTCATAGGAGGATGGGTAGCAAAAGCCCTCAGCCAATTTTGGGTTTCCATCGCCGAAAAGCCATGATCGGAGCCTCCATTTTTGCCATCAATGTTGAGCTCTGACCTGCTATGTTAGAGGTAGAATTAGGTGAAATTGACACCGCCATTAGACTCAGAAGGGTTGATTTAAGGGGGGTAGGCCCGAGCCCAGCTACCAACGGACCCCGATTGACGTCGGTCAATACCGGTCAAAGTTGGTCCACGGCCGGTCAACGGCGACTTTGGATTTTTTGTGATCCGGACCTCCGATCGAAGATCAGAGACCGCCTCCCGACTCGTTTCGATGCTCTGAACACAATGGTGACCTCCGTTCAAGCTAATTCCACTCCGGTAAAAATCATCTGGTATCGATTGCACGCAGATTGAGGTGATTCAAACAGCAGTAACGGAGTTTAGAATGACATTTTCAAGAATGTATGATCTCCAAGAAGCATTCCTAGCTATTCAATGTCACTCAAGGAGCACTGTAGAGGATGCTTCGCATACTGTAGATGCAACGAGATAAACTGGATCCGCTTAGCTTGGAGTCCAAGTAAACAGGAATCTCGCCTACAGTATGAACCGTTTTAAAATAAATTGTTTTAGATGCTTTCATAAAATTTATGAAGCACATGATCAGTTATTGTTACATTGTTTTATGTGAGAATGGGTTTTATAACATTACAAGGTTGACAAAAAGCCTGTTAAGGGTAAAATCATCATTATCAAGGAAATGGCTAGAACGGAGTCGAACACTCCGATTTAGCATAACATTATTAGACAAAAAATGTTTCGTAATACGTTAAGTAACGTAACTATCATGTGAGACCAGAGATTTAAGAAGGGATGTTTAAGTAAACGAGAGGTAAACCGATGGGTTACGAGGTTAAAAGGAAAAGTAACCCCGGTGGGTTACAAAGCTAAGTGAAGGAAAGGTAAACCGATAGTTTATAAGGTTAAGTAAAGACAACGGTAAACGAAAGTATACTAGTCAAGTTAAAAGGAAAGAATAGTTAATGTTTACGTTTTATTATCAATCGAGTAGATTGATAATAAAGAAAGTTAACTAATAAGTCGGTTATCGTTTGATCAGGACACAGAGGCCGACTAATGGAAGGAAAAGGAACGGAATAGAGAACGCTAGAGCATAGTTTGGGTAAGTTCAGACTTCACTTACAGCATGAAGTAAATGACTTTTAAATGCTTATTTATATGATTTGCAAATGTGTTTGCAATTATTATGCAAGTTTCTTTTAAAGTATGTTTGCATTTATTATGCAAAAAGTTTTAAAGTTCAAGAAAAAGATTTGCAATGAATTTGTAATTGCTATGTTTAAAGTCTATTGGCATATTGATATGCGTAATGTTTTTAAAAGTTCAAGTTATGATATTCAAAGTATTTAAAGTATGTTTTGCATTATGATAATGCATAATGTTTTATAGTGTAAGTTATAAGTTTCATGATGCATTTGTTATGCAATAAGTTGCATTTGTTGTGTGCAATAAGTTTTAGAATAAAAGTTTTAATTTGCAAAATGTGATTTCATTATATGTTGCATTTGTTATGCAATAAGTATTAGAATACAAGTTATGATTTGCAAAATGTGTTTGCGTTTTATGATATATTTGTTAAGCAATATGTTGCATTTGTTACGTAATAGGTTTTATAGTATAAGCTATGAATTGCAAGTGTGTTTGCATATGATGTGATTGCATTTGGAATGCTCACTAAAGTTAATAAGAAGGTAACGTAAAGATAAAAGGAAAGTGTTGTACCAGCCTCTTTGTTGTGAGGTAATGAAAGTAAAGTTAAGGTTAGATCACCTAGATGGGAGGTACAAGACCTCAATGTTTGATGGTCTCAAGTCTTCCACAAGGGAAGCATCATGTTTATAATCTCATGATTAATGAGTTGGTACGAACACTAAAGTAAGATAAGGAACGAAGATAGAAAGTTAAAGTAAGATAAGGAAAGTTAAAGAACGAAGATAGAAAGTTTAAGTAAGAAAAGAATGTTTATAAAATGCTCATAATTGAAGTTAATAATTGAGCATAAATGGAGTCATGCATTCTGATGTTGCTTGAATGCCTTTTTATGAAATATTTATATGTTATGTTATGGAAAACATTCAGAGAAATGTTTTATGATAAATATTTATGAAAAACATTTTCATTTTTTTAAGAAAAGGTTTATAAACGACGTTTTAAGAAAAACGTTCAAGAAATGTTTTACAAAAAACATTTATGCAAAATGTTTTAAAAATGTTTTATGAAAAATGTTTATGGAAAACGTTTTCAGAAATGTTTATGGAAAACGTTTGTGTAAAATGTTTCAAGATGAAGGTTTTTATGAGAAAAGTTTTAAAGTATGATTAAATGAATTGTGAGTTTATGTTTGAATTTACTGAGTGAAAGCTCATTAAAAGTTTTTCATGCTGTAGGTAATTTATGGGTGACCAATAGGACCCGTTAGAAGAGCTGGGTGCTGCGGAGGACAGATGTGAAGATTTAGGTATGGATACCATCACTGTTTGTTTCCGCCATGCAAAGAAAAGGTTTTCCACTATTTAATATAGTGTTTTCAAAGTTTTAAGAAAATCAAAATTCTAAGAATTGTATTCAAAGTTTTAAGGTACAGTTTACGAACTGTTTTATGTAATTATAAAGTAAAGTTTTAAGCTATGATTTAATAAATGTTTCTTATTAAGTTTTAAGAAATGATTTGAAATGATTTTAAGAGCAAGTGTTGAGCGAGGTCTCAACTTGAAATGCGACAGAGGTCGCATCAGTTTTAAAGAACGTTTAAAGAAAAAAAAATTATTTCAATATTTTTCTTACTAAGTAAGTAAGATTACCATTTACGTAACGATGTTTAAGTAAGTAAAGTGACTGCCCCAAAAGGCAGGTCGTCACATAAGGAGTGATCCAATCACTCTGGAGGTTCCAAATGAAAATGTTTCGATCAGTGTAGAAAGACCAAATGAACCCGAACAACAACCTAAGAGGCTTTGACGTAGTGGGAGGATCGGGTGTCAACCCGAGAGGTATATTTTCAATGGTGAGGCCTTCTTGACTGAACCAGATGAACATGATAGGTGTTGGAAACACGGTGCGCAGCAGAATTTTAAAAATTTTCATCAGAGTAATTTCTAAAACACAAGTTTGACATGTTATATGTATAAATTAGACAGATCTTACTAACCTCTGTGTGCTGAAGAACCTCCGCAACCTGTGTAGAGAAGTAACGTTCCAGTAGAGCCTCACCCAAATGGTCTTCTTTGCTATTCTCTATCCACAATCGGAGTGAGTGTGGGCTCAAACATACAGCTCTTCCACCGGTGAATCTCCTTCCAACCAAGAGAGAGAACCCAAAGCTAGTATTCGTGATTTGTGAACAAAAGCTCTCAGGGAGTTTTTCAGATGCTCACTAGAAGAGTATCACTCTTAATCTCTCAATTGATCTAAGTAAATCATGAGACTCACTCCCTTATATAGCCATTGGTCCTGGGGTCAGTCCTTATCAGATTAGGTCTCAAAAACTCAAAACAGAATCAAGTTCGGATCAATATCTGATAAGATCCGCGTGAAAATACGTAATCTTATCTCCCACTGATCGACAGGCCAAACATTCTGATCGGCAGGCCGAACAGGCCCATTCAGCAGGCCGAACACGTCATTCGGCAGGCCGAACTCCCGAGAAAAAATCTCTACGAATCTTTTATTTTCCACCCGAGATTCTAAAGGATAAAGTCTCAATTTTGATTCAAATAACCCAATAGAGAAGAGATATGATCAAAACAAACTTTATCAAGATAATCTCTAAGAAAATAAATCAATTCACAATAATTCCACAAGTTTATCTTGCTCTAATTTATTCAAAATTAAATCAACCGATAAACAAACAAGAATTATCTGATCCAATAATTCAACAAGTTTATCTTAAATTAATTTTATTACAAAATTAATTTAACAAATAAACAGACATGAATTATTTGATTCTTACAAATTTTAAACCAATCCGATAAATCTGACATAAGTCACCAATTATTGGAAAAACACGCCGTGTCGTTATAGGATTTTGTGAGCTAGCAAAGGGGACCAAAATGGACCTATAAAATTCAAGCTCATGATAATTATGAAACCCAATATCCCAGATATACATTTCACAATTATCAACTCCAACGCTACTCCACTAAAAGCTTGGAGCTGCACTCTCGAACTTTATAGAATTACGAAGCTCGTGTAGCTAAGTCTCCATGACATATCAAAGTGTATCGTATCCTCATATGATAATCCATAATCGACTTTAAGGACAAGTTCTGTCTTACCTTCCCGATTATTTTTATCTTACGTTCCATTGTCTCACCATTAGAAAACTTACCATCCAAAGATAGTATACCATTCGGTTACACCTATGTATCCAAATGGTTGAGTGCTCCAATTTTCCAATTACAGGACAACGCATATAAGAGCATATCATTACTCCTAAAGAGGAGCTATGGATTCCATATCTTTGAATAACAAGTCTACGCCATCAAGAGTCATGCCTTCAATGTACCGGCATGCGTACCACTATTGAGATGTGGGAGTCAGCCATTGGCATATTAAAAGACACAAGTCGAGGCAACGGGCCCACTATTCATCTCAGGACTAAGATACAATACAAGTGATTGTCTAAAGTGAATCGATTTGCCAAGACAGAATTATTAATCCAAATCAATTCACTTTATGTCCCGATCCAACACATCGCCACCTATGACAACGTGCCAATGTTTCTATTCACGGAGTCCAACTCCGATGGTCAAGACAAGCCATCTCCCAAAAGGGATATAGACAACATAACAATCTTTACATGAATAAGTGTCCAACTTTATTCCCTCGATTGCGGATCATATGTTTTAGACCGTCATCTTAAGAATCGTGTCTTTCGCATAATCAGTCCATCATATGCCTAATTCTTAAGGTTTAGACTGACAGTCTCAGACTACTGTATGCTTATCATACATTCCACAAACATGAACGTAAAGATGACAATATTTGGTATATATGAATAAATACTTTATTAATAAAAATATCTCCAAAAATGTATTACATTTTTACTCCTTAGGGCATACATGTCTAACAATCTCCCACTTGCATTAAGTGAGTAAATACAGCAAATTTCGCATCCCCATAGCTTCCACATGCCTCTCGAAGACTCTCCCAGTAAGTGTCTTCGTAAATGGATCAGCTAAATCGTCCTCTGACGCGATCTTGCACACCGTGACTTGTCTGCCCTCAATGAAGTCCTTTATCACATGATACTTCCGATCAATATGCTTACTCTTCTTGTGAAATCTTGGTTCCTTAGCATTAGCTATCGCCGCACTGTTATCACAATACAGTGATACCGCTTTATTCATACCAAGAACTACTTCAAGATCCCCAAGGAACTTGTGGAGCCACACAGCTTCTTTCGAAGCATCACTAGCCGCCATATACTCGGCCTCCATCGTTGAATCCGAAGTGCAATCTTGCTTCGCACTTCTCCAACTGATGGCACCGTCGCTCAGAGTAAACACAAATCCCGAAGTCGATTTCCTAGAATCCAGACAGGATTGAAAATCCAAATCAGTGTATCCTAGAGGAGTTAAGTCCTCACCCGAATATACAAGCATATACCCTCAAGTCCTTCTCAGGTACTTGAAAATATGCTTTACCGCAACCCAATGGTTCGGTCCTGGATCCGCCTGAAATCGACTTACAATCCCAACTACATAGCTAATATCCGGTCGTGTGTAAAGCATGGTATACATGAGACTACCCACTGCCGAAGCATAAGGCACCTTCTTCATGTATTCTCTTTCTTTATAAGACTTTGGAGAGTCTTTCTTAGAAAGAGTAATTCCAGACCTAGATGGTTGTCCACCTTTCTTGGAATCCTGCATTGCAAACCTCTTGAGAATTTTACCTATGTAGCCAGCCTGTGACAAAGCTACCATTTTGTTCTTCCTATCCCGAAAGATCTAGATACCGAGAACAAAATTAGCCTCACCCAAGTCCTTCATGTCAAACTACTTGGTCAACCATAATTTGACCGATAACAATGCCCCAACGTCATTGCCAATTAGTAGAATGTCATCCACATAGAGTAGTAGAAAAACCACCTTCCCATCCTTAATGTGTTTGTAAACACATGGTTCATCCACATTTTGTGAGAACCCATAAGTCTTGATAACTTGATCAAATCTTATGTTCCAAGAACGGGAAGCTGCTTAAGTCTATAAATTAACTTCAGCAGCTTACAAACCTTACCCTCTTGACCCGCGACCTTGAACCCGTCTGGTTGTTCCATATAAATGGACTCATCAAGATAGCCATTCAAAAAAGCCGTCTTGACATCCATCTACCAAATCTCATAGTCGAGAGTGGCAGCTATGGATAAGAGAATCCGGATGGACTTAAGCATGGCTACAGGCAAAAAGGTTTCCTCATAATTGATTCCTTCCTTTTGCGTATAACCCTTAGCTACCAGTCTAGCCTTAAAGGTTTCGACCTTTCCATCCACTCCTCTTTTCCTCTTGTAGATCCACTTACACCCTATGGGTTTTACCCCTTCGGGAAGATCCACAAGCTCCTAGACCCGATTAGTCTCCATAGACTTCATCTCTATGTTCATGACCTTTGTCCAGAGTTTTGAATCAACATCCTCCATAGCTTCTACGTAAGTATAAGGACCCCTGTCATGTTCATCCGGTTCAGCCAAGAAGACCTCCCCATTGAACATATACCTCTCAGGTTGACGCCCGATCCTCCCACTACGCCAAAGCCCCTAAGATTGTTGTTCATGTTTGTTTGGTTTTTCTACACCAATCGGAATGGTTTCGTTTGGAACCTCCGAAGTGAACGTATCACCCCTTAACTCCTCAAGCACCACTTTGCTTCGAGGTTTAAATTTGTCCATGTAACTCTCCTCAAGGAAAGTTGCATTGGTTAAAACTACGACTTTATTTTCCTTTGGGTTATAAAAATAACCCCTTTTAGTCTCTTTTGGATATCCTACAAACATGTAAACTTCCGAACGTGCTTCCAACTTATTTGGATCCTTAAACAGGACATGAGCCAGACATCCCCATATGCGAATATGGTTTAAGGATGTCTTCCTTCTTGTCCACAACTCGTGAGGAGTTTTAGGGACCGATTTTGAAGGCACATTGTTCAAAAGATAACATGCAGTTTGTAGTGCATATCCCCAAAAGGATAAAGGTAATGATGAATAACTCATCATGGACCTAATCATTTCCAACAAAGTCCTATTCCTTCTCTCCGCTACGCCATTCTACTGCAGAGTGCCTGGCGCAGTCAAATGGGATAAAATCCCATTCTCTAACAAGTGTCCCAAGAACTCATCAGAAAGGTATTCCCCACCTCGATCAGATCGAAGTGCCTTTATGAGTCACCCAATTGCTTTTCCACTTCAGCCCGAAACTCCTTGAACTTATCATAAGTTTCGCTTTTGTGGTGCATCAGGTACACATACCCATATCTTGAGTAATCGTCAATAAAAGTGACGAAGTACTCATACCCTCCTCGTGCCCGGATGTTCATCAGTCCGCAAACATCACTATGCACAAGTTCTAGAACCCCTTCGGCCCTATTGCTATTAGACCCGTATGGTCTTTTGGTCATTTTACCCTCCAAACAAGACTCACATTGAGGTATAGATTCCACCTTTAAGTGACTTAAAGGTCCATCCCTTACCAACCTTTGAATCCTATTCAGGTTAATATGGCCAAGGCGCAAATGCCAAAGATAAGTCTTATTAGAGTGAGAAGTTTTAAGTCTTTTTGAGTCATTATCATTTATCTTAGCATTAAGCAATAAGTCCATCTTAGGTTTGATAAAATATAGATTATTTTGCATCCATCTAGAACAGATAAAAGATTTATTTTTACGAATCACCACTTTTTTATTAAAAGATACCACGTAGGAGTCTTTAAATAAAGAAGATACAGAAATTAAATTCCTTTTAAATTTATGAACATAAAAACAATCTCGCAAAATTAAATTCCTATAATTATCAAAGTAAAGATGGACATCTCCCACTGCTTCCACTGAGACCAAGGATCCATCGCCCATCCGAAGCGTTAAGTCTTCACGTAGTAGACTTCTCGTTTCTTTGAATCCCTACAGAGAAACACAAACATGATTAGTTGCACCAGAATCTATGACCTAGATGTCACTGGATTCCTCAACCAAACAAGTTTCTAAATATAGAAGATCACACCTACCTCCCTTGGAAAGGAAGTCCTTGCAATGCTTCTTTATATGCCCGACCTTACCACAGAAGAAGCACTTAAGCTTCTTTGGGTTCTTCTTCTTCTTCTTCTTGCTCTTGTTAGCAGCAGGAATAGAAGACTTCCCGTTCTTGGCCCGTTGTTTCTTTCCATTCCTAGAGTTAGGATTGGAACCAGAAGCAGCTACCATGTTGGCCTCACCACTAGCAGGAGACTCCCTGATCAGCAGTTCGAACTCCGTAACTGTTTCATCAGTTCTGTTAAGGTCATATCCCGTCTATTACTTAAATTAAAAGTAGCTCTAAACGGAATCAATTCCTTAGACAAAGTCTCAAAGACCATAGTCATCTGAGTTTCAGCATCGATGTCAGCTCCATTGGTTTGAGCCTCAGCGAGGTAACCAATGACCAACATCATGTGCTCCTTTACAGATGTCCTCAGTCTCTGTCTATAGTTTAAGAGTTGTTAAAGCGCCCCTTGCCACTTTGTTATGGCCTGGCCTCCGAACATATCTTCAAGATTATCCAAGATCTGCTTCGCAGTCTCATAATCCTGATGTTGAGCCTGCAACACGTTATTCATGCTAGCCATAACATAGCAGCAGGCCTGATCATTAGCATCTTTCCAATGATCATACGTTTGGAATTGCTCATTACTTGAGTCTCTCGTAGGCTCGGGAGGACAAGGGGTTGTCAGTATATATTTTAGTTTCTCAAAGGATAGGACGATGTCCAGGTTCCGTTTCCAATCGTTATAATTCTCACCGGTTAATTGGTTTTTGTCAAGTATCGATGATAAAGCGTTTTTAGACATTTTCAATCTACAATAAAGAATCATATACCAAACATAAGCAAACATATATAATAATTTAGTAAGATAACACAATCATGTAAAATCATACAAATGTGTTTATGTGTCAAAACCTTGAAAATATCACAATCTTACAACGATAATTCCCAACTCAGAATTCAACAAGCTCCTAGGGGAGTCATGCCAAATTCAATCAGGAACACGGATCCTTTCCTAATTAATATATGTCATCCAGGACCCGTATGATCCAGCATATACTAATAATCGTTTCTTTGGCCATTAATTTTATTAACAGAGCTCCTAGGGGAGGTTAATAATAAAATTAACGTGAGTGTATAACCATCGTTTCAATATTTTATCCATGATTTATAATCACCACCTAGGGGTGTGTAACCATAAATCATACTAAAATACCTTATCCTTTTAGAGATCCAATCTGGTACATGATAGAAATCCCTTCCTAGGGGTCGGGACCACCATGTTCTTCCTATGGACCAACGATGGAGGCCTTAGGTCCTCTCTTCGAAAACCTTCTCCCACTCAATCTTTTGAAGTCAAGGTTTTATTTTAAAATTATGCATGAACAATTTTAATATGAGCGGCACTCCCTATCCTATATGACATGTTATCAATATACATGGTAAATCATATTATAATGCAGACAAGCAAAGCAATCAAGCAAAGCTACAAGCAAAATAATAATAACCGTAATATTATGGTTCCATCCTAGAGAATAGAAAAAACAAAGATTACAAGAGAATAATCGAGAAATTTATCGATTCTTCATCCTTGAATCCTCAAGCTGTATCCTTCTTCATGCAATACCCATCTTCAAGTCTTTAATCCCGTTATGAATCAAAAAACTTCATATTTCTGGTCATATCCAAATTTAATGTTTCTCAGAATCGTCTCAAAAATAAAATTAAAACTACACCGAAAAAATTGCACCGTTTCTAGACACTTGGCAGCTCTCGGTCGGCAGGCCGATCTGGGTAATCGGCCTGCCGGTCATGAAGGTTCGGCCTGCTGGTAGAGCTTCCAAATTTTTGCCCCACTGTTGGCCTGCCGGACCACACGTCCAGCCTGCCGATCTGTGACCATCGGCCTGCCAAACTGTGACGTCCAGCATGCCGACCGAGCAGGAAAAATTATTCCAGGAAATACAACTTTAATGCAATTTATCAATTTTATTTTTAACAATTCAAAAACATAAAATTAGAGACTCAGGAAATACCTAGGGCGCCATCATCATTCTTCTAGATCCATCTTCTCCGAATAATTATTTAATTACAAAATTCTTGCAAATTTAAAAATTAAATAACAATTCCTAGACGGAGATGATAGTCCGCCATCTAATTACATGAAAAACTTAGATACATATTCTAAATCTCTAAGAAACCATAACGGGTATTAATTAATTAATAAATAATTAAACAACAATTTAATCAACCATAATTAATTAAACAACAATTCACCACATAATCCATGACAACTCGTACAGCTCTTCCACCGGTGAATCTCCTTCCAACCAAGAGAGAGAACCCAAAGCTAGTATTCATGATTTGTGAAAAAAACTCTCAGGGAGTTTTTCAGATGCTCACTAGAAGAGTATCACTCTTAATCTCTCAATTGATCTAAGTAAATCATGAGACTCACTCCTTTTATATAGCCATTGGTCCTGGGGTCAGTCCTTATTAGATTAGGTCTCAAAAACTCGAAACAGAATCAAGTTCGGATCAATATCTGATAAGATCCGCATGAAAACGCGTAATCTTATCTCCCGCTGATCGGCAGGCCGAACTCCCGAGAAAAAATCTCCATGAATCTTTTATTTTCCATCCGAGATTCTAAAGGATAAAGTCTCAATTTTGATTCAAATAACCCAATAGAGAAGATATCTTATCAAAACAAACTTTATCAAGATAATCTCTAAGAAAATAAATCAATTCACAATAATTCCACAAGTTTATCTTGATCTAATTTATCCAAAATTAAATCAACCGATAAATAGACAAGAATTATCTGATCCAATAATTCAACAAGTTTATCTTAAATTAATTTTATTACAAAATTAATTCAACCAATAAACAAACATGAATTATTTGATTCTTACAAATTTTAAACCAATCCGATAAATCCGACATAAGTCACCAATTATTGGAAAAGCATGCCGTGTCGTTACAGGATTTTGTGAGCTAGCAAAAGGGACCAAAATGGACCTATAAAGTTCAAGCTCATGATAACTATGAAACCCAATATCCTAGATATACATTTCACAATTATTAACTCCAACGCTACTCCACTAAAAGCTTGGAGCTGCACTCTCAAACTTTATAGAATTACGAAGCTCGTATAGCTAAGTCTCCATGACATATCAAAGTGTATCGTATCCCCATATGATAATCCATAATCGGCTTAAGGACAAGTTCTGTCTTACCTTCCTGATTTTTTTTATCTTATGTTCCATTGTCTCACCATTAGAAAACTTACCATCCAAAGATAGCATACCATTCGGTTACACCTATGTATCCAAATGGTTGAGCGTTCCAGTTTTTCAATTACAGGACAACGCATATAAGAGGATATCATTACTCCTAAAGAGGAGCTATGGATTCCATATCTATGAATAACAAGCCTACGCCATCAAGAGTCATGCCTCCAATGTACCGGCATGCGTACCACATTGAGATGTGGGAGTCAGCCATTGGCACATCAAAAGACACAAGTCGAGACAACGGGCCCACTATTCATCTCAGGATTAAGATACAATACAAGTGATTGTCTAAAGTGAATCCATTTGCCAAGACAGAATTATTAATCTAAATCAATTCACTTTATGTCCCGATCCAATACATCGTCACCTATGACAACGTGCCAATGTTTCTATTCACGGAGTCCAACTCCGATGGTCAAGATAAGCCATCTCCCAAAAGGGATATAGACAACATAACAATCTTTACATGAATAAAGCGTCTAACTTTATTCCCTCGATTGCGAATCATATGTTTTAGACCGTCACCTTAAGAATCATGTCTTCCGCATAATCAGTCCATCATATGCCCAATTCTTAAGGTTTAGACTGACAGTCTTAGACTACTGTTTGCTTATCATACATTCAACAAACATGAACATAAAGAGGACAAGATTTGGTATACATGAATAAATATTTTATTGATAAAAATGTCTCCAAAAATGTATTACATTTTTACTCCTTAGGACATACATGTCTAACAATAGGGATCCTTATACTTACGTAGAGGCTATGAAGGATGTTGATTCAAAACTCTGGACAGAGGCCATGAACATAGAGATGAAGTCTATGGAGACGAATCAGGTCTAGGAGCTTGTGGATCTTCCCGAAGGGATAAAACCCATAGGGTACAAGTGGATCTACAAGAGGAAAAGAGGAGTGGATGGAAAGATCAAAACCTTTAAGGCTAGACTGGTAGCTAAGGGTTATATACAAAAGGAAGGAATCGATTATGAGGAAACCTTTTCGCCTGTAGCCATGCTTAAATCCATTTGGATTCTCTTGTGCATCACTACCGCTCTCAACTATGAGATTTGGCAAATGGATGTCAAGACGGCTTTTCTAAATAGCTATCTTGATGAGTCCATTTATATGGAGCAACAAGATGGGTTTAAGGTCAAGGGTCAAGAGGGTAAGGTTTGTAAGCTGCTAAAGTCAATTTATGGACTTAAGCAGGCTTCCCGTTCTTGGAACATAAGATTCAATCAGGTGATCAAGACTTATGGGTTCTCACAAAATGTGGATGAGCCATATGTTTAAAATACATTAAGGATGGGAAGGTGGTTTTTCTACTACTCTATGTAGATAACATTTTACTAATTAGCGATGACATTGGGGCATTGTCATCGGTCAAATTATGGTTGACCAAGCAGTTTGACATGAACGACTTAGGTGAGGCTAATTTTGTTCTCGGTATCCAGATCTTTCGGGATAGGAAGAACAAAATGATAGCTTTATCCTAGGCCGGCTACATAGATAAAATTCTCAAGAGGCTTGCAATACAGAATTCCAAGAAAGGTGGGCAACCATCTAGGTCTAGAATTACTCTTTCTAAAAAAGACTCTCTAAAGTCTGATGAAAACCTTATGCTTTAGTAGTGGGTAGTCTCATGTATGTCATGCTTTGCACATGACCGGATATTTGTTATGCGGTCGGGATTGTAAGTCGATTTTAGGCGGATCTAGGACCGAACCACTAGGTTATGGTTAAGCATATTTTTAAGTACCTGAGAAGGACTCGAGGTATATGCTTGTGTATTCGGGTGAGGAGTTGACTCCTCTAGGATATACTGACTCAGATTTTCAATCCTGTTTGGATTCTAGGAAATCAACTTCAGGTTTTGTGTTTACTTTGGGCGGTGGTGCCATCAGTTGGAGAAGTATCAAGCAAGATTGCACTTTAGATTCAACGATGAAGGCCGACTTTCGAAGAAACAGTGTGGCTCCGCAAGTTCCTTGGGGATCTTGAGGTAGTTTCTGGTATAGATAAGGCAGTATCATTGTACTATGATAACAATACGACGGTAGCTAATGCTAAGGAGCCAAGATTTCATAAGAAGAGTAAGCATATTGATCGGAAGTATCATGTGATAAAGGACTTCATCGAGGGCGGGCATGTCACGGTGTGTAAAATCGCGTCAGAGGACAATTTAGCTGATCTAATTCACGAAAACACTTATTGGGAGAGTCTTCGATAGGCATGTGGAAGCTATGTGGATGCAAGATTTGTCATATTTACTCACTTAGTGCAAGTGAGAGATTATTCAACATGTATGCCTGAAGGAGTAAAAATGTAATATGTTTTTAGAAACATTTTTATCAATAAAGAATTTATTTATTATTTATATATCAAATCTTATCCTCTTTACGTTTATATTTGTTGAATGTATGTTAAGCAAACAATAGTCTAAGACTGTCAGTCTAAACCTTTAAGAATTGAGCATATGATGGATAGATTATGCAGAAGACACGATTCTTAAGGTAACGGTCTAAATCATAAGATTCGCAATCGAGGGAATAAAGTTGGGCGCTTTATTCATGTAAAAATTGTTATGTTATCTATATCCTTATTGGGAGATGGTTTATTTTGACCATCGGAGGTGGACTCTATTAATAGAAACATTGGCACATTGTCATAGGTGACGATGTGTTGGATCGGGACATAAAGTGAATAGATTTGGATTAATAATTTTGTCTTGGCAAATCGATTCACTTTAGACAATCATTTGTATTGTATTTTAATCTTGAGATGAATAGTAGGCTCATTGTCTTGACTTGTATCTTTTGATGTACCAATGGGTGACACCCACATTTTAATAGTGATATGCATGCCTGTATGTTGGACGCATGACTCTTGATAGTGTAGACTTGTTATTTATAGATATAGAATCTATTGCTAATTCCTCCTATATCAGATCGCACCAGCTTGACCCCTTTTGTGAACTCTAACATGGAGGAGCCCATACAAATATGGACAAATTCGCCAAAGAGCGCAAAGGAGAAGAAGAGAAATTGGAAGTTTCGGTCCTAGCTTCGTTCAATCTGCTGCCATTAGTGTCGAGGACGGATAAGGGAGTGAAGCTTCGATTAGAGTGAGAAGAGCAAAGAAGAAAGAGAAAAGAAGAGAGGAGAGAGAAAAAACAAAGAAGAGATAGAGGAGATAGATCTGACAGTGAGATCAGGTTTTGTTTGAACAAGGGTAAAATAGTCAAATGAAAAATCTAATTAAAAATAATAATAATAAAAGAAGCAGTATTAAAAAGTGAAAAAAAAAAAAACTGTTTGGATAAGTAGTGTTGATTGGTGGTCATTCTATGTAAATTTCTCACGGGCGAAAATGTAATATTAATACTTGGAAATCTTTTGATTAAAGAGAATAAAACTTAAATTCACTAGAATACCCTTAGCATTCCTGGAAATAACACCAAAGCCCAACATTGTCGTGCCTCACCCATTTTCTCTTCACTCCTCCAAATTTTCGTGCTATTTTCTTTCTGCTCCATAAGGTTTTCTCACCTATGCGGCCATTTTTCTCTGCAATTAGTCACAAGAAAGCTCCAAATTCTCTAAATTATTTTCTTCTTTCGACGAATCTGAATGGGATTCTAATCTTTCTTTGTGCTCTAATCTTCTTCTACAATATTAATTGATTTTGATGTCTCTGTGCCCGAACCTTCTTCTTCAACAATCAGGATGTGATCAGCGCTAGGTTTCCTTTTATTACTGCAAATTTCACGAATTTGCAATTCTCCGAGAATTTCCACGAATTTGCAATTCTCCGAGAATTTACAACTTGCGATTTGATCTGAGGTGATTTCTGGTTCATTAATGCTCCATGTGCTACACTCTAGTTTCTTAGATCACTGTTGAAAACTTCTCTTAACAATTTGATATGAGATGTTTTAATATCAGTGGAAAAGCCCATTACATCTAAATTAATCCGAAGGTGTAATAGCCATATAAGTCATTCTCATGTTTGTTGAAAGCAGAGTTTTTTCTTCTTCTTTTTTCTTTAAAAAAGAAAAGTGAAAACAAAAAAACAGAGGTGAAGATAGATGAAAGTGAAAAGTGGTGAATTAATTTTTTTTACAACGAAAATGAAAAAAGAATAAAGTAGAGAGATATATAAAAGAAGAAGAAGAAGTTGTGAGCGTTTTCAATTTTTTGTGCTTCACGTGGTTTACTTGTAATCATGATTATTGCTGATGAATGGAACAATATAAGGTAATAAACTGTTCCTTGCTTGTGCCTTGCCGTACCCCTTTTCTACGTTTACCCTGAGGTATAGGATCAAATATGCTCATTCTGTTTACAAGATACAAGCATTCATGCGTTAGCAAGCTTTTATACTTTGTAGAGAAATGGCTCGCCTATCTCTGTCAACAAAGAAGTTGCTTATTACAGTAAAAACATTAATCATTATGCTTCGGACTATGATTGCTGCTTGTGCTTGTGTTTGCTTAAATTGGAAAAAAAGAAAAAGACAGTTCAACCCCAAGTAGGGTGATTAGAGTTTTCAGACAGTTAGAATCTTTGCATAGTTAGAATAAAGGCATTTCTCCACATTGAGTCGCGAGTTAAAATATTGAAGGCAAAATTCTTTGCCAATGCAAGGGATGTTGTCGAAAAGTGGCTTTGGTTGGAATGACGGGCAAATGCTGCTAACTTGTCAAAAGAGTGTATATGATGAGTGGCCAAAGGTAAATCACACATTTTGTCCTTGTAGATCCTTAATGCAACGTGTTTCAACTAATCTCTTTAATGCTTATAATGTCTTTTATTGGCAGGTACATAAAAAGGCAGTTGGAATATATGGTAAACCATTTCCGCACTATTATGCTTTAGCAGAGTTTTATCTAAAAGATCGTGCTAATGGAATGAATTTTGGTAGTGCGGAAGATGAAGAAGAGGAAGTACGAAGAGAGGAAGCAAACCAAAATTTTGATACTTCTATAGGAATGCAAGAAGCTTTTAAAGACTTTGAAGTGTCATATTCTCCACAACTAAGCAGCCAACCACGAGGATCTACCTCGAGTAACTCTAAAGCTCCAAAGCATACTCATACAATGAAAAATAAAGTTTTGGAGGAGTTGAGTAAGAATCTGGGGACTATGGCGGCTTCTATGGCACGGCTATAGCACCTAAGCTTGATGGTCTAATTAATGTATTGTCTAATGATAGAGAACTGGCTAATTTGCAGGATGAGCTGACCAATGTAGACGGCTTAACGTGAATCGTTGTCTTTCAAGCTACTAACATCTTAGCTACAATGCATGACTTCTTAAGGGTGTTCTTCATCATGTCAAATGAAGAGAAAGCATATATGTTTTACACCTTTTAGGCCATGGATTCCATTAGGTTTATTTTACAAGAACTTTGGTAAATGAGTATGATGGACCAAGAATACAAATGTTCTAGAACATCGTATGTGGATCTCATTGGATTAGATGTTTTAGCGCGGCCAGAGCATGAATTTGTGGTGGTTTTTATGTTGTCCGTTTGGAACAATAATTGTTCTATCTTTTTTGTGTTTAGGGGATATGATAAATCATATTGTGATTTTATACTGTTGATTGTAACAATTATTGTGGCTCTTTGAAAATTTTACTAGTCTTTTGTGGTATTTTTAAGCACACTTCTAAATATTAAAAAAAAAAAAATCCGTCAGCTATTTTTTTATTTTCTTATTAATCAATAAAAATTAATTAGTGTATTGTCAAATACCACAGGGTTGATCTTCATTTTTATTTTGGGCCAGTTTGACATTGTTGTGTTGTGCTTCTACTGTACTATGGACTAGAAGTAGGTAGGCGTTTGATAAATTTTTTCAAAGATGTTGTGAGAAGCAAAAACAGAATTCCAAGTGTTTGGTAAACTATGTATAAAATTATTGTAGAGATATATAATGATGAAAACAGATATATTTAACCAAGCATATGGTGGAATATTTCTTGAAGAATCTTATTATTAGCTAGTTCGTTTGTTTTTCTTTTTTATTCAACAATACGTTTGTTTTTATTAATTTTATTTAACAAAAAAATCACGCTAATCCTTAAAAAAGAAAAACTCTAATTCATAAGGTGTTATTTCAATTTGTCGTTTTGATTTATTCAAATTCTTAAATGATTTTTTTTCTAATATGTTTTTTAACAATAATACTTTTTTTGGGAGAACAAACAGTAGTATGTTTTGTATTCAACAAAATATGTTATTTGATTTCTTTTAATTTGTTATATAAAAAATAGATAGATTAAGAATCATTTATTATTGTTAAAATTAATTTAGTAATTTTAAATTATAAAAGCAGAAAATACTATGAGAAAACAACTCATATTTTGCTTCTTTAACTTTTTCTACTGCGTAGCAGTTTTTAGAAGTAACTTTTTAAAAATAAGATTTATCAAACATCTAAAATTATTGTACAATTACAAAAGTTAAAAGTAGTCTTTAAAATCAATACCAAACGAACTTAAAAATAATTTAACCTTAAAATATCTCTCTTATTAAATCTCTTTTATTAGTTTGGGTATAAAAATTATAATATGAGAGGACTTTACACTATAACATTTTAATTGCAAACATAGGAAATCTTTTCTACATAATTTTTTAAGAACTTTGCATTATTTATGTGAAGTCTTCTAAACGCACTTTTAGTCTACCCAAATTATTGTCTGCATTTGCCTTCTCCTGCTCCCCGTGCTCCATCACTCCACACTTCCCTCCACCGTGCCCCACGCAACGAACCAACCAACGCCTCCTTTCTCTACAAAAACCCTCCTTAACCCCTCCGCCACTTTCTCTCTCATCTCTCTCTTTCTCTTTCTAAAATGTTGCTCTACCGCTCTCTACTCGCCAAATCCTCTCACGCCCGACCCTACTCCCGAGCCGCCGTCGCCCTGATCCAGCAAGACGACAACCCTCCTTCTCCTTCCTGCTCCCCTCAGCCTCCGGCGCCGCCATTGACGTACCTCGAGGGCTTCCCGAGGCCGGACCCGAAGTTCGCCGAGACGATTCTGGCCATCCCCCGTGCGTCCTCCGGCAAGAGCGTGGCGGCGAAGGAGCGGAAGGTAGGAAGAGTCCCCAGCATCGTGTTCGAGCAGGAAGACGGACAGAACGGCGGCAACAAGCGCCTCATTTCCGTCCGTACCAACCAGATCCGCAAGCTCGTCAACCAGCTGGGCCGCTCCCTCTTCCTCTCCCGCCTCTTCGACCTCGAGGTCCGCTCCGATTTTGATTCCAAAACCGACCTCGTCGAGAAAGTCCGCGTGCTTCCCCGCCTGGTAAGTGATCGATTTTCTCAGAGAATGGAGTAATTGATAGTGTAGGAAGCTTTTTCGAGGGTTTCGATTGTGTTAATTTTCAAGTTTTTGTTTTTATTAAATCTTTGTTGATGGATTTTGTGAATTTTCGAAGATGTTGTTGTACATTTCTTTGTAATTGGTTTAAGAAGTGTGTTAATTCGAAAAAAGTAGTGGAGTAATCGATAATGTTGAAGCTAAATTGAGGTTTTCGACTGAATTTGCTGTTCATGATATTGGTGTGTTTGTGAATATTCGGAAACAATTGAATCCGATATGTGAGGGAATATTTCATAGTGATCGGTGACTAGGAAAGTTTGATGCTTTGTTTGGCAGAACAGAAAATAATTGGAAGCTTTCTTTGGCAACGAAGTTGGAACTTTTTAGGTCCAACTGCTAAAGCTCTCACATGCTATTAAAATAAAACAAAAATATGCTACAGTCTTTAAGTTTTAACTTCAAGTTCCCACTATATTTCAAAACACACTTGAAGTGTTGCTTCTTTGTTTCACCTTTCATAGAAAGTGTTTCTGGAGAATTGGAGAAACTGAGAATGGTGAAAGCTGATTAAAGGATTTTAATTGTGTAACCTTTCTAGTTAAGGTTTTGCATTTGGAAAGTCACAACTGCTAGTGTACATTTCTTAGTGGTTGGAACGTTTGAAGCTATGATTGATAACACTGGATTGAAACTGGAAATGGAGTTCGGGAATTAGACATTTGGTTCTTTGTTTATATTTCGCAGAAATGCTTTGTGGAAGTAGAGAATCAAAAATGTTAGAAGCTAACTTTGAGGTTTTTGATTGTCTATCTTTATAATTTCATGCCTTTTCTCCTTTTTCTTTGGTAATTTGTGGAAAAAAAAAAAGGGCCATTTCGATGAGGAAACTCTGGTGCTCCATTAATCTATTTCATTACTGAAGAATAACAGTAACAGTAATATTAGTTCTGCTTGGTTCTTTAGAGGATAATTGAATTACAAGTAGTCGTAGTAGTTATTCTATCTCAATTTTTGTTCCCTTGGTCTGTGCAATCACTTATTTAAATTTTCCTTGATTCAAGGAACACTATAAACTGTTTCTTTCAATTTTTTTTTCCAGATCCATCTTAATTCAGCGACGGACGCGCCACTTAATGTTACCTTCATAAGGGCACCATCATATGCTTTGTTGAAAGTCGATGTTCCTCTAGTATTCCGAGGAGAGGATGTTTCTCCTGGATTGAGGAAAGGTTAGCCCAAACTTATCTATCATTTCAATTTATCTTTACAGTAATGATCAGGTCTACCGATGCTTTTGTAAATTTCTTGCAACTGGTTGATTTCTCTGTTTACTTTATTTTGACAATCCATATATTTCACTGTCAGTTACTAAGACACTTGCGTTGAGCTTTATCATGTCAGAGAGCTCTCTTTTTATGGCTTGGCTTTATATATATGTAAGAGTCGAGAACGAACATGCCTGATTGTTTGATGAATTTAGTTTACAACCAGATACTTAAAACTGACTAGTTTAACAAATCACCAGGATTGTAAAGCGTTTAATAGCTTAGAGCTAGGACTTTCAGCACTATTTGTCGCCACTGTCTCACTTAATGTCCCACAGTTGAGAAAGTGTTGTAAAGTTGATGATACAATTTTTGAAATACTCCTCTAGGCACCTCATCGAGTCAAGGACACCCAGAGAGATGTACATAGGATGAATAAATGTTAATTGACTTTTATCTTATGTGATGCAATATGCCGTGGATATGAAGGTTACTTTCAAAATACATAACGAAAGTTTTCCTCCATTGAGTAGGTCTGTGGAGAGAAAATTAAGCTCAGGAGACTTGAACAAGTGTATTGCTGTACCATTAATTTTCTGAAACAATTTTTTTGTTATGCAATGATCTTAGCTGTAAAGTTATTACAAAGATTGAGTTCTTATTAGCTTCCTGTTCACTGTCATTATTTGCTTCATGGTTTCTCAGTCCAGCCTTTACCTGTCCTCCTCAGTAGTTTTAGTCACATGGTATTAATTTACTCATATTTCTGATGAAAATACCTTGAATGGTGTAATCTGTGAGTTAAATAATTAGTTCAATAAAATTGGCAGGTGCTTATTTAAATGTCATCAGGAGGACTGCAAAGTTTCTTTGCCCGGCAGATATCATACCACCATACATTGAAGTGGACCTGAGTGAGTTAGATGCAGGACAAAGGGTGGTCATAGGAGATCTCAAGGTCCATCCAGCTCTAATGCCTCTAAGGCCAAAAGAAGATCCCGTTTGTAAGATTATGGGGTCCAGAGCTTCGGAAAGGAAATCTAAATAACCACTTCTTGGATTGAGTTGCCCTGATTATTTGATATCTCATTACTCCCATGATCCGTTTCTCTTCTAACATGCGTTGAGGCAGTTAAACAAGGGTATGGATGTTATTGCAAGTCATTTGCATTCTTTCTCCTGCATAATGGGCTGTGCTCTTGTCTAGTGGGTAAGGGGATACTAGATTATGCGATGTGGTGCTGGGGGAAACGCAATGTAAGGGAAAAATGTTGTTGGGGTCTGTCTTGAGTCTTGACTGCTAAATCTAGTGAAATAAGCAGAATTTTGTTATAGGTAGTGATAAGAATGTGGAGCAATTCACAAAGCTAAAAATGGAGACATGATTTTTCTTTTGAATATTGATCCATAGTCTATTTTGCAATGAATGGACAAGGAAAGCTCTTCCTCTTGTCTGTAACTCGTTTGATATTTTTTAAGAATTTTTCTTTTGGAAAAAGAACAAGTTTCTTGAAACCAACTGGCAGAAAACATGATAGAAAATAGCACGTCCGCCTTGTTCCACCTTTTAGAAAGTTGTTGTGTTGTGTGGATTCTTGGTTTTTGGTTTTGTAAACATTGAATGCAAGAGCGGATAATAGCTTCCAAGTTCCAAATTATTGTTTGAAACACATAGAAAATGTACTTCTCGTGTTGCAACTCTCTGTGCTTGCGGAGTTGTTGCTGTTGTTTGTAACATAGTTTCATTTTTACCTACTAAAAGTTCCACATGAAAAAAATTATTAAATAATCAGCAGGTTTATAAACCCCTTAATCTCCTACTCAATGGGTTCCTAACTATTGGCATCCGACAAGTCCACTGTTTCGCAAGTTTTTGAAGATATCTTCCTTGTATTATATGGTACTCAATGACTTGATTGAATTGCACGTACTCATTTATAGAATTGATTGCATTTTATGTACTTTTAAACTTTTTATTTAATATAAAATATTTTCCTTGTTAAATATATGATCACTCTTATTACTAGATGTGCCTATTATTTGTCATAAAAAATTATGGCATATACATAGAGAATTGCTAAGTGCAAACTAGTGCTGTGATATCTCTAGTTTCTATTTGGTTCTATTTGTTGCGAGTGCATTTTTGTGCTGTGAAAATGCATTAAAAATTCATCTCAAGTCCATAGGTATTACGTTTGAGATGAAAAGGGAATTTTCTTTACATAAACATGAGCAAACTCAGCAAAGCCCCTGCAGCAACCATGACAGCAGACCACAATCCAAGCCTCTCAGCACCACTCTCAATCTGAATGGGGAACAGACAATTACCATGGGAAACATTTTGGGTCACAATCTTCCCCATCCCGTTAAAATCGCATGCCTCAACGCTCTGATCATTCATCTGGAAATACATGTTGAAGGCATAAGAAGCTGCCTCTTTCTGACCCAACTCCCCACACGAGGTGCCAGGCCCCAAGCTAGTGCAATCAGACATGGAACATGCGAAATTCACTTCAGGCCCCACAGCACTCGTGTTTTTCACGTCACTATCCAACACACACCACTTCTTCTCCAAGTACTGAACCCCCTTTGCTGCCACCGGCATCTTGTCCTGCCCTTGCCCGGTAAAATCCATTGCAAACTTTGGCTGCCCATCGTACCAGAATATCCCCCAATGGCGCTCGAAGTGCCCTGGAGCGACACTCTTTATGTCCTCATCCAAAAGGCTAAACAGATAGGTCTCTATGTGTCCTGGCCGAAGTGGCGTTCCTTTGTTTTTAGCTAGTTTCTTTAGCAACCCCTCGTAGAACTTCTTGGCAAAATTAACATTGGCGTTCTTGTTGCCGTCTGTGGGCCATCCAACCTCCCCTACGAGGATCTTGAGGTCCGGAACACCTGCCTTTTTAAGGGACCAAACCAAGGTGTCGTAGTTGGCATCAAACACGTTATCGTATCGGGTGTTGTTCTTGTCGTTGATGGTCTTGGAACCATCAAAGAAGGCAAATTCTTGTGGGAAGTTGTCGTTTTGGTATAGGCTGAGGAAAGGGTAGATGTTTACCATGAATGGGGATTTGTTGTCGTATAGGAAGCGCACTATTTGGATCATGAGGTCCCGGATGTCGTCTCGAAAGTTGCCATCAGATGGGGTATTTGACGGCGACTCGTAAACGTCGGCATTTAGGGGAATTGTGGCTTTGATTTTGTCTCCCACGCCGGCCTCATTCAGTGCCTTTTGTACGTTTTTAAGTGCTGGGAAGGTGGGTTTAATGAAACTACCGTTGTAACTCGACAAGAAAGGCTCGTTTCCTACACCCACATACCTGTATAATACATGAATAAAACACAAGGTCTTGAGTGTCGGATGTGGAGCAAACTGCGTCTTGAAATACAATTAAAATGGGAACATTAATAGAACCAAGCAATTCACAAATGAAAACGGAGCTATTATATTTGTGCTATTCAATAGAAGGAGGCAAAAAGGTTTTCTTTTTTGGAAATACATAAAGTAAATAATATATTTTCTATATAATGCTGAGTAAATGATTAATTTACTTTACTGCTTTAAGTTTCAAAAGATTCAATTTAGTACAATTATCTAAGTTATTACATTATGTTACATAATTTCATGTGATCAAATATTACGCAACACGTGATAAGTACTGAACTTTTTAATCATTTTTTTGTATCTAACATCTTACTCTTAAGATATCAACACCTACCTCGTGTGTGCAATAAATTTTACCCAAATCAAGAAGCTTTGTTTACGGTAATTCCACGTTCACAATCAACTCTAATATTGTGGTCTAAGAGTCGAATATCCCCATCTAGAATTCGAATACCCCAGTCATAAACCAAAAGTTTGAAAAAAGAAAAATCATGCACAAGTAATGCAGTTGATAAAATATTGCCGGTTTAAAATAATTTACTGCTAATAAAAACTTTGTTCATGCGTCATCAAGGAATCTCTCTGCTATGAACGCTCTCACTGTATGTGTATATATATATATATATATATATATTACGACAAAATGACAAATGCTGTACTTGTCTCATTCACGAATCATAATATATATATATATATATATATCTTGGGAAGAGTTATATTTATCTGTTGCAATAGGACCTGATATCAACACCCCCATTATCACGAAGGTGTTTGGTGACATTTTCTTTAACCCAATCCTTTGCATTGCCATAGCTGGAGGATAACTTGTTAAGCTGGTCGTTAGGGATTGCAACCATAACCTCAATGCCTGACCCTGCCAAAGAACTTACTGTCCAATCGTCTGCATCAAAAAGCTTGACTTTTTTTATTCCATTGTCTTTCAACAAGTTGACCACTATGCTTGGATGCAATGGGTGTGAGGCCATTGTACCCCAGTTGACTCCGATCCCTTGTGCATGGTTGGCCGAGAACATGATCATGACCATTGAAACAGCACAAACTATGAGGAACTGGCCGGTTCTCGCCATGGTTTTAGCCAGTTCGAGAAAAAAGGACCAAAAACAAAGAAGTTTTGCCTGTAGGGCTTTAACGGAGCAGATAATGGAATTGTTATTAGCATATGCTTTATTAGGCTTGTATGAGTTGGGAGGTTTCTTAGGTTTGAGGAAAGAAGATGATTAGTTTGAGAGTGGAGGTAGAGAGATTACAATGCCTAGGCTTAAGGGCAATGCCATCAAGGTAAGGGCCTGTCTTCAGCAGGGCCCCCTATTATTAGGAAACTTTCTAACTAACCATTTGTAAAAATCTCAAAATAATGGAAGTAATCACTCTAATAATCAGATTATTTTTCCAAAAATAAATACTATTATTAGGCCTTAACTAGATTTTCCAATATTCGTACGGTTAATCTTATTTTTAATATAAATCATATATAAAAAGAAACTAGTATATTTTTCTAGACAATTATTTCTACATAGTTTCTAATTTTTATTCCTTTTTTTCATTAATTATTTATCTTCCCAGAAGTCTCTTGCAATGATTTCTTTTCAAACGTCTCTTAATCCTCTTTTCAAACCAAACGTACCCTAACTTCGTCAAATTGTTCATCGAGAAGCCATTAAAATTTAAAGCAATATTTATCTTCTTGTAACATGAACTGCCTCGAATTTGGTTACATCAATTAAGTACCATCATGTAACGTTTAATATCCGATTCATATCTCTTCCCGGTCTAACACCCGATTTAAATTTGTCTTTATTCCAACCAAATACACTCATGTCGTCATATGCGGCTTAAGACCCTCCAAAGAGTGAAGTCATCTATATCTCATCATAGTAAATTTGAACATAGTTCAAACCACACTACAAAATTATGATTCGAACCAACTTTGATACAAATATAGTCTCTGTTTCGCATCTCAATTCCAACCAACAAACAATGTAACATTCTCAGTAGATATAGTAAAAAACAAAAAATTGTTACTTTGTAAAGTTCTTACATACAACAATTTTGAAACCAGTATTTTCAGTTCCAACTACTCTCTCAAACACCCTAGCATTCTCTCACAAAAATTGTATTCATACCAATTTTGATTTAAACTCTTAGTTTAAACTACATTACAAAATAAGTCTTTGGGATAAATCAAATCTCTTATTCAATTTTGATGTCTCAAATAGCGTACAACCATTCACATTATATCATATCATCTAAAAAAAAATTGCAATGTTTTTTAACTTGCTTTTTATCCAATTTTCTGTTTGAGTCCATATGGTTAGTTAGACACTGTTTAAGACATTAAATATCTTAAACAATCAATCAAGAGATCACGATCCAACAGGATGACACTCGCAAACAGTTCGATGAAATGCCTGAAAGAAATAACGCTACTTGGAATGCCTATATATCCCTTCCTTTATCCATCAAATATCCCTAGCAAACCCACGCGAGCAGCATCTAACGTTTCTGTCATCAATTTGAACTACGCTTTTCACTAAAGACGTTACAAAACTTTAAAAAGGTACTAATTGCAGCAAATTGAAACTTCAAGGACCAGATTGCAACATGAGTAAAAGTTCGAGGACTATTTGCCCCGAAAACCCCGAGGGCATACACCTTGGCTTATGAGTAAGGGGGTTGGTAAAAGGAATTGACATGATAATCAATATGACAACAATTTCAGCCTTTTTTTTTTTAATTTTTCTCATTGGTCAACACACAAATGGGTACAAATTTGAACAAAATAAGCAGGCACATTCCCACGGTTTTAGATACAAATTCCAAACAGCTAATACTACGAAGTTAAGTTGAAAGCAAGAGAGTATCATAATAAAATAGCTAATCAATATCTTAGGACCAAAATTCGAGATAATGACATGTAGTATGCTACAAAATTTTTTGAATAATCTATAGGATTATTATTATAAGGTCTATCTACGGCCGCAAAGCTTGAAACTGAAAGAAGAAGAAGAATTCCTTCAAAAATTTAACTTCACCCATTACAAAGTCTGATTCATTTATGAAAACTACCACTGCACCGCCATCCCAACAGAACAATCAACCATCTACAATGCAAGAGGAAGAAGCCATAGACTTAAATAACTTGAAAAAAAATAAAAATAGACTAGTTTTTTTTTTACTTCTGTTTTTTTTTTTTTTTGGGGGTGGGGTGGGTAGATAATATGTTGCAGAGGTTATTGAGAGAAAACTACGAACAGTGCAGAGCATCCCAATAGAAAAATCAATGATCTACAATGCAAGAAAACAAACAAATAAATTCTTTACAAACAAAAAGGCTACCATAACTAACATTATAATCCAAAATGCTTAATTTCAAAAACTGAAATAATTAAAAAAAAAACGCAAATATATACCTTCAGAAGTCCAAGAGGAGGTGGGGCGAGTGACAGAAAGCATCGAAGTGAGCAATGCAGAGGCAGTGGCGCTGTGATAAGGAAGCAATGATACCACGCAGCGGCTCATCTCCTCGGCAGACCTCCTTTTGCAGCCAAAACAAACGCTTATGCACAGCACAAAGCAAATACATGTATCTTTCTATGCACATTTATATTTGTTAACGTTATTACCTGAATGTGGGACGAGAGAGGCAGCTTTGATTCTTTTTGGGGATGCGAAATGGTGAAGGTGCCGGTTTGGATCGGGAGGCAGCAGCAAAGCGGAAACCCAAACCGGTTCGACTGGCAGCGGATCGGAGGACTGACCTGGCGGCGGTGAAGGAAGACATTGTTCTTGATTTGGAATTGGGGCTTTAGGATTTGGATTTGGGAATAGAAATTTTCAAGAAGTTTTGGTATTTAACCCTAAAACTAATTCAAAAACACAAAATTAGGAAATCGTTCACAAACTTCCTCGTCGAAAAAACACAAAACAAAAAACTTTCCATTTTTCCTATATTATCTAACAAAACCACTTAATGTCAAAGCCAATATAAACGAAGTTATTTCCTATAAATAAAAACCTATACCTCCCAAAAATCAGCAGAGACAAAATGTTCATAAAAAATAAAAGGATATGTAATCAACACATAACGGTACAAACACAATTAAACACGATAAAACAACATTGCAAGAGGAAAAAAAAAGTGTAAACTTCGAATAAGATGACGGAACGATCTAAACTAATCAAAACTTCAACATACAAAGAATTGAAGTGGAAAATTTTCCATCAAAAAAATAAAGGAGGAAAAGAACGGAAAATAAGAGAGAGAGAGTTTTGAAATACCTCAAGTTAAAAATTCAGACAAGAATGGGCCGTTGACAGACGACAAAGTGGAATTTCGAAAAGCTTTTTGGAAAGGCAGAGAATTGTATTTGTGGGTCGATGGCGACCAGACGAAGCTCTCACGCGACGGCCATTGAAGGGAAAAGAATAGATAGGCGGTGGCCTTGTGGGGAAAGATGCTGAACGAAGGAAGAGAAATGGGGTTAAATGCAGTGCGGCGATTAGTATACACTAATCCAAGTTTTAGATTACAAGGAATATAAAAGAGGGTAATCTAATTTTTTAAAAATCTATATTATTGTATTTGGTTATGTATAAAAATTTGGTGCCTGATTCTTAAAAATGTTAGATTATTGTGTTTAATTACGTATAAGAATCTTTTCCCTTATTCTTAAAATTTTATTTTTTATCTATTTTATTTATATATATTAAAAATTATATGAAAAATTTTTAAACTCTAAGTTCTTAAACATTATAAAATATTTTAATATAAAATTATTATTTATGACTAACCAATTTTAATATATTTAATATTAATTTTATAAAGTCTAATAAAATAATTTATAAATAATTATCCATAGCAAATATTATTTAATGAATACAAAAGATTGAAATAACATTATATGATATTTCTATTTCTAAAAAATAGTTTTAGAAATCACATCTTTACATGAGAAAGATGTATATAAAATTACCTACAAACTTTCATACCATGATATAATGCTAACGTACTCAAAATATACTAGCAAAAGTAACATCCAAAACAAGGAATGTACAATTTCTTGAAATCGGCCCAAAAAGTACCAATGTAACTCATTCCAATAACTGCATAAGGAATTCAAGCTTGGATTCTTCATCTAAGGTGAAGAAATAATCTGTTTTAGCTTGCCTTTTTACTACAAGGCATCCAACTTTGACTCTTTGTGCATTTGTCAGTCTCTTGATTTTTTTAATTTCCTTAAATACTTGCATCCTTCGAGCAGCACAATCAGCCTCATATTAAAAACAATCAATAAGTGTTTTTTTAATTTTGTCATTAGCAGTAGCTTGTTGGTTGTTGAATTCTTTAACTATGACACTCAATAAATCAACCAAAGCGTCTCCACTCCTGGACCGCTTTCTATTTTTTTTACCTGCTTGTGTTGAAGATGGTGTGCTTATGTGGTTGATGCTTGTATTACTATTGAGCTCATCTAATAGAGTAAAAGGATCAAATTCAGCATTATCACGCTTATTTTCTAATTCTCTATCAATCTCTTCGACCACATCAACAAATCCCATTACACTTTCTAGCAGCACAATCCTTCCCAAACACAATTCCAAGCTCGTCATAATGAGGAAATGGTTTGTTTTTTAAGCTTTTTGTTGTTGGATGGCTCTATAACAAGTAGATAACATGTATCAAATATTAAAAAGTCTAGAAAAAAAAAAAGTTAGTCTGAACAAATAAAATGACAATTGATAAACATTATATGAGGAAACTAACCTTTACCCAATCATCAAAAACACTATGATTAACATCTACATAGTTCATAATGTCATTCCAACTAAAGCCACTAGTAGAATTGCCCAACATTTCATAAATACTATGGTATTGTCTTTTCAATATCTTAATACGAGAGTCAATGTGTGGTTGTGCTTTAAGTTCACAATGATGAAGCTTTTCATACATCATTTTCTTCAATTGTTGCAAGTAACCAGGCTTGAATGTACCATTGTATGCTTTCCATTTTCCACTATTGGATATCTCCAACAAACATTCTGCCAACTTTGAATCCTCACTGGAAGTCCATCGATTTTTTTTACAACAGCTAAGATTGACTGATCTGTAGCTTCCATTATGTTCGTAAAAGAATTTGAAACATGAGGTTTTTATGCAAATGGTAAAACATATAGACATAAAAATATTAGCCTGAAGTTCTAAGTTATAATAAAAACTGATCAAATTTTCATAAAAATAGAAGCAATCAATGTTATTACAACTATATATAGATGTTCAAACATAAACATATAACTATAAAATTTGATCCACAAACACAATCAAAAACATAATTACGCCAATACAATTATAATCTATGAATGTCGGTTTCATTGCCATTGCACAAATATTTCTCTAGCCAAGTTGTCCAAGCATGTGATGTTTCAATATGCCTATAATAATCATTATTGTCATCAATTTGGTCATCAGTTTCTTCATCAATTGGGTCATCAATTTCATCATCAATTGGGTCATCAAGTTGATCACTATGATCATTATCATTATTTTCCTCTGGCGTATGTTCTAAAGGGTCTACAAGCATTCCTCTTCTAATCAAGTTGTGAAGAAGGCGACACGCAAGAATAATCTGACATTATACTTTGACAGGATAATACGATCAACTTCTAAGAATTCCCATCGTCCTTTCAACAATCCAAATGTCCTCTCTATTATATTCCTAGTAGAAGAATGTCTCATATTGAAAAATTATACAGGAGTATTAGGAGGTTCCGTCCATTGATTTAAATGATAGCGTTGTCCTCTATAAGGTGCCAAGAAACCTTCACCATTGGGATATCCAGTATCAGATACGTAGTAATGTCCTAAAATTAAATAATAAAATGGTGAAAAGTTATTATATTTTTTTAATACACAACTCTATAAATAATAAATTATACAATTACCTCGTGGAACTTTTAACCTATTCTGCCTAGATATAGCATTCCGTCCCATCCAGGCAAGACATAAATGAATTGCATATCTGGTGAGACTACTCCTAATATATTGGTGACAATTTTGTTTTTCTACTTTGGTATCTAGGCCTATCTTTAATAGGAACATTGATCTTAATATATACACCATCTAGTGCACCTAAGCAATTCTTAAGCCATTTCCATCTTTCATCAGTGGAATTATCAGGAATTGGTTTTGCCTTTTTTAGTAATAATTCATGAAGATGTAACAAAGCGCCTAAGACAACATTGAACTGTCTACTAACAGGTTCTCCTAAACTTGCAAATTGACGTCTCATAATTCTATTTTTAATATCATAAGACATAACATGTAAAAAATATAGCTACCATTTCTTCCACATCTATGTTTTTGGTTTCTTTTAGAACTCCAATAGTTTTAAGGTGATGACATAAAATGGCAAACGTTCTCTTCTCCATTTGAGTATTCTTGATACGTGCTAGGTCACTAGCATGTATCATTCGGTAAAAATTAAGATGACGTATATGATGCCTATGATATGAAGTTTCACCCAATCTATTTGTACTTGTACGCCTCCTAGTAAGGATGATAAATATCATAAAGATAAATAATATCGTTACCTTATGTAATGACTTCATATATTGAAGTAATATTATCATAATTCTTTTCTTTACAGCCAATGAAAGACGAGCCATATTTGCATATACAAATAAATAAAAGAAAAAAATAAAGTACAAGTAGCAAATTATCTTAAAAGGAGAACAAACTATTTCCATCCAATGTGAGCTTGAGTAAAAAGCAGGACAATCTACATAGATCACCTCAAATACCACAAATTCCAAAAATTTTTAAGAAGATTTCTATTAGAATCAAATAACCATCTCACACTATTAATTCCCAAGCTAAATTTGAATTGCCATTTTTTCTTTGTTACTAATATATTGGTTCCAAAATAGAGCCTAAGCAAGTACAAGGATATGCATAGAATATGAGCTAAAGTGCATGACATTTGGCCAATGTTAAAAACATACAAAACAGATTTAAGTCATAATCAATATGATTGCATTTCCTTAATAAGCATATTTTCAATAATCTAAGCTCCACGTTTTCAATCATGAACTTTTAGGATTATAAAGTTTTATTTTTCAATGAGTCGGTAAAGGCCAAATTCATAGACTAATTAATTCAAACCCAAATTTGGTAAATATCATATCTTGATCAAAACTAATTAAGTAATCCAAAAAGTAAATGAGTTAAATTTGGGATCATGTAAAGTGGGGGCTCCATTGAGGTTACTTGGCTCCATTTCAAGCCGATGGTCGAATTAAAGAGAATCCAATAGATGATGGTATCGATGAAAGGAGAAAAAATTTGTAGAAATAAAATAAAATAAGAAAACTATCATTATAGATTTAATTCGACCATAAAACTAAGACAGATTTCATAAACTAAAGCAGATATCATCATAGGACTAAAATTCCTTTCAATGAGCAGATTTCATAAAACTAAGGCAACAACCTATTGGAGAAACCCCAATTTCAAACAAATTTCATGACACACCACAAAATAAAGCCAAAAATTATTACAGATCTTGGGTTTCAATCAAACCCTTTCAACAGAATTAAGTTAATTTAGGTTTCAAACATCATAGATTCATGGAAAGAAGAAATCAAAGAAGAAAAAGACAAGACAAAATGAGAGAAAAACAAAAAGAAAATCAAATGGAAAGAAAGAGAGGAGGAAAGATTTGCACCTATATCGTTGTGGCGACGTCGAGAGGAGGCGCGACTGCTGGACGTCAACGGTGATGATGTCAATGAACCTTGGGAGCTTGGAGTAGCAAAGAACTTGTGCTACATAGAGGGGCGGCTTCGTGTTTATGGAAGAGATGGAGGAGGTATTCAGATGAAAAGGAATATGAAACCCATGTTTATTGAGGCTTTCATTTTACTACACTGTTGGGTAATTTGATTACCATGGGTTTAATATTCCTGGGTTTCAAAAAAAGCCCAAAACTGATACCAAACATATGTATCTTAAAACATTCCCATTTTTATATGTCTAAAACTGTTAGACATGTATGCCCTAAGGAGTAAAATGTAATACGTTTTTGGAGACATTTTTTATCAATAAAGAATTTATTCATTTATATCAAATCTTATCCTCTTTACGTTCATATTTGTTGAATGTACGATAAGCAAACAGTAGTCTGAGACTGTCAGTCTAAACCTTAAGAATTGGGCATGTGATGGACTGATTATGCGGAAGACACAATTCTTAAGGTGACAGTCTAAAACATATGATCTGCAATCGAGGGAATAAAGTTGGGCGCTTTATTCATGTAAAGATTGTTATGTTGTCTATATCCCTTTTGGGAGATGGTTTGTCTTGGCCATCGGAGTTGGACTCTGTGAATAGAAACATTAGCACGTTGTCATAGGTGACGATGTGTTAGATCGGGACATAAAGTGAATTGATTTGGATTAATAATTCTGTCTTGGCAAATCGATTCACTTTAGACAGTCATTTGTATTGTATCTTAATCCTGAGATGAATAGTGGGCCTGTTGTCTCGACTTGTGTCTTTTGATGTACCAATGGGTGACTCCCACATCTCTATAGTGGTATGCATATTGGTACGTTGGAGGCATGACTCTTGATAGCGTAGACTTGTTATTTATAGATATGGAATCCATAGCTCCTCTTTAGGAGTAATGATATCCTCTTATATGCGTTGTCCTGTAATTGAAAAACTAGAGCGCTCAACCATTTGGATACATAGGTGTAACCGAATGGTATACTATCTTTGAATGGTAAGTTTTCTAATGGTGAGACAATGGAACATAAGATGAAAATAATCGGGAAGGTAAGACAGAACTTGTCCTTAAGCCGATTATGGATGATCATATGGGGATACGATACACTATGATATGTCATGGAGACTTAGCTACATGAGCTTCGTAATTCTATAAAGTTCGAGAGTACAGCTCCAAGCTTTTAGTGGAGTAGCGTTAGAGTTGATAATTGTGAAATGTATATCTGGGATATTGGGTTTCATAATTATCATGAGCTTGAACTTTATAGGTCCATTTTGGTCCCCTTTGCTAGCTCACAAAATCCTGTAACGACACGGCGTGCTTTTTTAATAATTGGTGACTTATGTCGGATTTATCAGATTGGTTTAAAATTTATGAGAATCAAATAATTCATGTCTGTTTATCGGTTGAATTAATTTTGTAAGAAATTAGTTCAAGATAAACTTGTTGAATTATTGCGATCAGATAATTCTTGTCTGTTTATCGGTTGTCTTAATTTTGGACAAATTAGAACAAGATAAACTTGTAGAATTATTATGAATTGATTTATTTTCTTAGAGATTATCTTGATAAAGTTTGTTTTGATCAGATAACTTCTCTATTGGGTTATTTGAATCAAAACTCAGACTTTATCCTTTAAAATCTCAAGTGGAAATAAAAGATTCACGGAGATTTTTTCTCGGGAGTTCGATCTGCCGAATGACGTGGTCGGCCTGCCCAACTGGCCTGTTCAGCCTGCCGATTAGAATGTTCGGCCTACCGATCAGTGGGAGATAAGATTACGCATTTTCACGCGAATCTTATCAGATATTGATCCGAACTTGATTCTGTTTCGAGTTTTTGAGACCTAATCTGATATGGACTGACCCCAGGACCAATAGCTATAAAAAAGGGAGTGAGTCTCATGATTTACTCAGATCAGTTTGAGAGATTAAGAGTGATACTCTTCTAGTGAGCATCTAAAAACTCCCTGAGAGCTTTTGTTCACAAATCACGAGCACTAGCTTTGGGTTCTCTCTATTGGTTAGAAGGAGAGTCACCGGTGGAATAGCTGTACGTGTGAGCCCACACTCACTCCGGTTGTGGATAGAGAATAGCAAAGAAGACCAGCTGGTTGAGGCTCTTCTGGAACGTTACTTCTCTACACAGGTTGCGGAGGTTCTTCGGCATACTGAGGTTAGTAAGATCTGTTTAATTTATACATATAACATGTCAAACTTGTGTTTTGGAAATTATTCTGATGGAAATTTTTTTTTAAAATTCCGCTGCGCACTTTGTTTCCAACAATTGGCATTAGAGCCAGGTTTTTGCATAAATTTGCAAGTTTGTGATCATGTTATATGCATAAATTTTGTGATCTTAATCTCTCCTATGCTTGAATTGAATTTTATAGAGAGATGGCACTCTAGGTTTCTATATAATATATATGTTGTCATGGATTATATGGTGAATATTTATTAATTAATTATGGTTGATTAAATCGTTGTTTAATTATTTATTAATTAATTAATACCAGTTATGGTTCCTTAGAGGTTAGAATGTGTATCTAGGTTTTTCATGTAATTAGATGGCGGACTATCATCTTCGTTTAGGAATTATTATTTATTTTAAATTTGTAAAATTTTATAACTAAATAATTATTCGGAGAAGACGGAACAAGAAGTCGGATCTTAAAGATTGATGATGGCGCCTCCAGATATTTCCTGAGTCTCTAATTTTATGTTTTTGAATTGTTGAAAGTAAAATTGATGAATTGCATTAAAATTGTATTTTCTGGATTAAGGGTTTTTTGCTCGATCGGCATGCCGAACCTCACAGTTTGGCAGGCCGAAGGTCACAGATCAGCAGGCAGGACGTGTGGTTCGGTAGGCCGACAGTGGGGTAGAAATTTTGGTGTTCTACCAGCAGGCTGAACCTTCATGTTCGGCAGGTCGAACCTTCATGATCGGCAAGCCGATCACCCAGATCGGCCTGCCGACTGAGAGCTGCCGTGTGTCCAAAAAAGGTGCAATTTTTTCGGTGCAGTTTTAATTTTATTTTTGGGACAATTCTGAGAAACATTAAATTTGGATATGACCGGAAATATGAAGTATTCGATTCATGCGGGATTGAAGACTTGAAGATGGATATTACATGAAGAAGGATACAGCTTGAGGATTCAAGGATGAAGAATCGAAAAATGTCTCGATCATTCTCTTGTAATCTTATTTTTCTATTCTCTAAGGTGGAACCATAATATTACGGTTATTATTTTTTTACTTGTAGCTTTACTTGATTGCTTTGCTTGTCTGCATTATAATATGATTTACCATGTATATTGATAACATGTCATATAGAATAGGGAGTGCCGCTCATATTAAAATTGTTCATGCATGATTTTAAAATAAAACCTTGACTTCAAAAGATTGAGTGGGAGAAGGTTTTCGAAGAGAGGACCTAAGGCCTCTATCGTTGGTCCATAGGAAGAACATGGTGGTCCCGACCCCTAGGAAGGGATTTCTATCGTGTACCAGATTGGATCTCTGAAAGGATAAGGTATTTTAGTATGATTTATGGTTACACACCCCTAGGTGGTGATTATAAATCATGGATAAAATATTGAAATGGTGGTTATACACTCACGTTAATTTTATTATTAACCTCCCCTAAGAGCTCTGTTAATAAAATTAATGGTCAAAGAAACGATTATAAGTATATGCTGGATCATACGGGTCCTGGATGGCATATATTAATCAGAAGGGGATCCATGTTCCTGATTGAATTTAGCATGACTCCCTTAGGAGCTTGTTGAATTCTGAGTTGAGAATTATCGTTGTAAGGTTGTGATATTTTCAAGGTTTTGACACATAAACACATTTGTATGATTTTACATGATTGTGTTATCTTACTAAATTATTATATATGTTTGCTTATGTTTGGTATATGATTCTTTATTGTAGATTGAAAATGTCTAAAAACGCTTTATCATCGATACTTGACAAAAACCAATTAACTGATGAGAACTATAATGATTGAAAACGGAACCTGGACATCGTCCTTTCCTTTGAGAAACTGAAATATGTACTGACAACTCCTTGTCCTCCCGAGCCTATGGGAGACTCAAGTAATGAGCAACTCCAAGCGTACGACCGCTGGAAAGATGCTAATGATCAGGCCCGCTGCTATGTTATGGCTAGCATGAACTACGTGTTGCAGGCTCAACATCAGGATTATGAGACTGCGAAGCAGATTTTGGATAATCTTTAGGATATGTTCGGAGGCCAGGCCATAACGAAGCGGCAAGGGGAGCTTTAGAAACTCTTAAACTGTAGACAAAGACCAGGGACATCTGTAAAGGAGCACATGATGTTGATCATGGGTTACCTCACTGAGGCTCAAACCAATGGAGCCGACATCAATGCTGAAACTCAAATGACTATGGTCTTTGAGACTCTGTCTAAGGAATTTATTCCGTTTTGGGCTACTTTTAATTTAAGTAATAGATGGGATATGACCTTGACAGAACTAATGAAACAGTTACAAGAATTTGAACTGCTGATCAGGGAGTCTCCTGCTGGTGGAGAGGCCAATATGGTAGCTGCTTCTGGTTCCAATCCTAACTCTGAGAATGGAAAGAAGCAACGGGTCAAGAATGGGAAGTCTTCTATTCCTGCTGCTACCAAGAGCAAGAAGAAGAAGAAGAAGAAGAAGAAGAACCCAAAGAAGCTTAAGTGCTTCTTCTGTGGTAAGGTCGGGCATATAAAGAAGCATTGCAAGGACTTCCTCTCCAAGGGAGGTAGGTGTGATCTTCTATATTTAGAAACTTGTTTGGTTGAGGAATCTAGTGACATCTGGGTCATAGATTCTGGTGCAACTAATCATGTTTGTGTTTCTCTGCAAGGATTCAAAGAAACGAGAAGTCTACTACGTGAAGACTTAACGCTTCGGATGGGCGATGGATCCTTGGTCTCAGCGGAAGCAGTGGGAGATGTCCATCTTTATTTTGATAATTATAGGAATTTAATTTTGCAAGATTGTTTTTATGTTCCTAAATTTAAAAGGAATTTAATTTATGTATCTTCTTTATTTAAGGACTCCTATGTGGTATCTTTTAATGAAAAAGTGGTGATTCATAAAAACAAATCTTTTATCTGTTTTGGATGGATGCAAAATAATCTATACTTTATCAAACATAAGATGGACTTATTGCTTAATGCTGAGATAAATGATAATAACTCAAAAAGACTTAAAATTTCTCACTCTAATAAGACTTATCTTTGGCATTTGTGCCTTGGCCATATTAACCTGAATAGGATTCAAAGGTTGGTAAGGGATGGACCTTTAAGTCACTTAAAGGTGGAATCTATACCTCAATGTGAGTCTTGTTTGGAGGGTAAAATGACCAAAAGACCATACAGGTCTAAGGCCAATAGGGCCGAAGGGGTTCTAGAACTTGTGCATAGTGATGTTTGCGGACCAATGAACATTCGGGCACGAGGAGGGTATGAGTACTTCGTCACTTTTATTGACGATTACTCAAGATATGGATATGTGTACCTAATGCACCACAAAAGCGAAACTTATGATAAGTTCAGGGAGTTTTGGGCAGAAGTGGAAAAGCAATTGGGTGACCCATAAAGGCACTTCGATCTAATCAAGGTGGAGAATACCGTTCTGATGAGTTCTTGGGAAACTTGTTAGAGAATGGGATTTTATCCCATTTGACTGCGTCGGGCACTCCGCAACAGAATGGCGTAGCGGAGAGAAGGAATAGGACTTTGTTGGACATGATTAGGTCCATGATGAGTTATTCATCATTGCCTTTATCCTTTTGGGGATATGCACTACAAAACGCATGTTATCTTTTGAACATTGTGCCTTCAAAATCGGTCCCTAAAACTCCTCACGAGTTGTGGATAAGACGGAAGACATCCTTAAACCATATTCGCATATGGGGATGTCCGGCTCATGTCCTGTTTAAGGATCCGAATAAGTTGGAAGCATGTTCGGAAGTTTGCGTGCTTGTAGGATATCCAAAAGGGACTAAAGGGTGTTATTTTTATAACTCAAAGGAAAATAAAGTTGTGGTTTCAACTAATGCAACTTTCCTTGAGGAGAGTTACATGGACAACTTTAAACCTCGAACCGAAGTAGTGCCTGAGGAGTTAAGGGGTGATCTGTTCACTCTGGAGGTTTCGAACGAAACCATTCCGATCGGTGTAGAAAAACCAAACAAACCTGAACAACAATCTCAGGGGCTTCAGCGTAGTGGGAGGATCGGGCGTTAACCTGAAAGGTATATGTTCAATGGGGAGGTCTTTTTGGCTGAACCGGATGAACATGACAGGGATCCTTATACTTTCGTAGAAGCTATGGAGGATGTTGATTCAAGACTCTGGACAGAGGCCATGAACATAGAGATGAAGTCTATAGAGACTAATCAGGTCTGGGAGCTTGTGGATCTTCCCGAAAGGGTAAAACCCATAGGGTGTAAGTGGATCTACAAGAGGAAAATGGGAGTGGATGGAAAGGTCGAAACGTTTAAGGCTAGACTGGTAGCTAAAGGTTATACGCAAAAGGAAGGAATCGATTATGAGGAAACCTTTTCGCCTGTAGCCATGCTTAAGTCCATCCAGATTCTCTTATCCATAGCTGCCGCTCTCGACTACGAGATTTGACAAATGGATGTCAAGACGGCTTTTCTGAATGGGTATCTTGATGAGTCCATTTATATGGAACAACCAGACGGGTTTAAGGTCGCGGGTCAAGAGGGTAAGGTTTGTAAGCTGCTAAAGTCTATTTATGGACTTAAGCAGGCTTCTCGTTCTTGAAACATAAGATTTGATCAAGTGATCAAGACTTATGGGTTCTCACAAAATGTGGATGAACCATGTGTTTACAAACACATTAAGGATGAGAAGGTGGTTTTTCTACTGCTCTATGTAGATGACATTCTGCTGATTGGCAATGACTTCGGGGCGTTGTCATCGGTCAAATTATGGTTGACCAAGTAGTTTGACATGAAGGACTTAGGTGAGGCTAATTTTGTTCCTGGTATCCAGATCTTTCGAGATAGGAAGAACAAAATGATAGCTTTGTCTCAGGCCGGCTACGTAGATAAAATTCTCAGGAGGTTTGCAATGCAGGATTCCAAGAAAGGTGGGCAACCATCTAGGTCTGGAATTACTCTTTCTAAGAAAGACTCTCCAAAGTCTTATGAAGAAAGAGAATACATGAAGAAGGTGCCTTATGCTTTGGCAGTGGGTAGTCTCATGTATGCCATGCTTTGCACACGACCGGATATTAGCTATGCAGTCGGGATTGTAAGTCGATTTCAGGCGGATCCAGGACCGAACCATTGGGTTGCGGTAAAGCATATTTTCAAGTACCTGAGAAGGACTCGAGGGTATATGCTTGTGTATTTGGGTGAGGATTTAACTCCTCTAGGATACACTAATTTAGATTTTCAATCCTGTCTGGATTCTAGGAAATCGACTTCGGGGTTTGTGTTTACTCTGGGTGGCAGTGCTATCAGTTGGAAAAGTGCGAAGTAGGATTGCACTTTGGATTCAACGATAGAGGCTGAGTATGTGGCGGCTAGTGATACTTTGAAAGAAGCAGTGTGGCTCCGCAAGTTCTTTGGGGATCTTGAGGTAGTTCCTGGCATGGATAAAGCGGTATCACTGTACTGTGATAACAGTGCGGCAGTTGCTAATGCTAAGGAACCAAGATTTCACAAGAAGAGTAAGCATATTGATCAAAAGTATCATGTGATAAAGGACTTCGTTGACGGCGGGCATGTCACGGTGTGCAAGATTGCGTCAAAGGACAATTTAGCTGATCCATTTATGAAGACACTTACTGGGAGAGTCTTCAAGAGGCATGTGGAAGCTACGGGGATGCAAAATTTACAGTATTTACTCACTTAGTGCAAGTGGGAGATTGTTAGACATGTATGCCCTAAGGAGTAAAAATGTAATACGTTTTTGAAGATATTTTTTATCAATAAAGAATTTATTCATTTATACCAAATCTTGTCCTCTTTATGTTCATATTTTTTGAATGTATGATAAGCAAACAGTAGTCTGAGACTGTCAGTCTAAACCTTAAGAATTGGGCATATGATGGACTGATTATGCAGAAGACACAATTCTTAAGGTGATGGTCTAAAACATATGATCCGCAATGGAGGGAATAAAGTTGGGCGCTTTATTCATGTAAAGATTATTATGTTGTCTATATCCCTTTTGGGAGATGGTTTGTCTTGGCCATCAGAGTTGGACTCCGTGAATAGAAACATTGGCACGTTGTCATAGGTGACGATGTGTTGGATCGGGACATAAAGTGAATTGATTTGGATTAATAATTCTGTCTTGGCAAATCGATTCACTTTAGACAGTCATTTATATTGTATCTTAATCCTGAGATGAATAGTGGGCCCATTGTCTCGACTTGTGTCTTTTGATGTACTAATGGGTGCCTCCCACATCTCTATAGTGGTATGCATGCTGGTACATTGGAGGCATGACTCTTGATAGCGTAGACGTGTTATTCATAGATATGGAATCCATAGCTCCTCTTTAGGAGTAATGATATCCTCTTATATGCGTTGTCCTGTAATTGGAAAACTGGAGTGCTCAACCATTTGGATACATAGGTGTAACCGAATGGTATACTATCTTTGGATGGTAAGTTTTCTAATGGTGAGACAATGGAACGTAAGATGAAAATAATCGGGAAGGTAAGACAGAACTTGTCTTTAAGCCGATTATGGATGATCATATGGGGATACGATACACTATGATATGTCATGGAGACTTAGCTACACGAGTTTCGTAATTCTATAAAGTTTGAGAGTGCAGCTCCAAGCTTTTAGTGGAGTAGCGTTGGAGTTGATAATTGTGAAATGTATATTTGGGATATTGGGTTTCATAATTATCATGAGCTTGAACTTTATAGGTCCATTTTGGTCCCCTTTGTTAGCTCACAAAATCCTGTAATGACACGGCGTGCTTTTCCAATAATTGGTGACTTATGTCGGATTTATCAGATTGGTTTAAAATTTGTGAGAATCAAATAATTCATGTTTGTTTATCGGTTGAATTAATTTTGTAAGAAATTAGTTCAAGATAAACTTGTTGAATTATTACGATCAGATAATTCTTGTCTATTTATCGGTTATCTTAATTTTGGACAAATTAGAACAAGATAAACTTGTAGAATTATTATGAATTGATTTATTTTCTTAGAGATTATCTTGATAAAGTTTGTTTTGATCAGATAACTTCTCTATTGGGTTATTTGAATCAAAACTGAGACTTTATCCTTTAGAATCTCGGGTGGAAAATAAAAGATTTACGGAGTTTTTTTCTCGAGAGTTCAGCCTGCTGAATGACATGGTCGGCCTGCCGAATTGGCCTGTTTGGCTTGCCGATCAGCGGGAGATAAGATTACGCGTTTTCACGTGGATCTTATTAGATATTGATCCGAACTTGATTCTGTTTCGAGTTTTTGAGACCTAATCTGATATGGACTGACCCCAGGACCAATAGCTATAAAAAAGGGAGTGAGTCTCATGATTTACTCAGATCAATTTGAGAGATTAAGAGTGATACTTTTCTAGTGAGCATCTGAAAACTCCCTGAGAGCTTTTGTTCACAAATCACGAGCACTAGCTTTGGGTTCTCTCTATTGGTTGGAAGGAGAGTCACCAATGGAAGAGCTGTATGTGTGAGCCCACACTCACTCCAGTTATGGATAGAGAATAGCAAATAAGACCTGTTGGTTGAGGCTCTTCTGGAACGTTACTTCTCTACACAGGTTGCGGAGGTTCTTCGGCACACTGAGGTTAGTAAGATCTGTTTAATTTATACATATAACATGTTAAACTTGTGTTTTAGAAATTGCTCTGATGGAAAATTTTTTTTAAAATTTCACTGCGCACTTTGTTTCCAACAAAAACCCCATACCAAACACCCCCTATACCAAACACCCCCTAAGGGTTTTACTTTGGGAGTTGTGCAGAAAAAGTAACTCGTTGGGTATCAATGTTGTAAGACCATCCCTAATATAAATACCAATGCTAATGCCAATGTTATATTTGGCACAAAAATATAAAAATAACATATTGGATGTGTTCTTTTATTTTATGTTCTAATAGATAGTGCTCTTTATTTTGTGTTTAGAAGATCAGTTAGAACTCGTGGATTTGAACCAATATTGATTGGAACTAATAAAATGAGTTTGAACCTTGATTTTTAGTTGTGACTAATGTTTGAAAGTTTATTAAAATATTAGTTTGAACTAAAATAGTTGAAACCAATGTTTGGGGTTTGAATAAAAAATATGAGTTTGAACTAGTGTTTGGTATATTTGACAAAAAATGTATATTTGAACCAAAAATATTGGTTGGAACTAAAACCCGAAGTTTCAACTGATTAAGCTTAACATCAGTCATAACTAATGATGGACCAAACGTAAGTTTGGGTTTCAACTTTAAACATACATGCTAATTAATGTTTCAAACGGAGGCTTAGAATGTCATATTTACTTTTGGTTTTTTTGGCATGAGACCCCCTAAACTTTACCCATTTGGCAATTTAGGCCTTTAACTTAAAATTGCGGCAATTAACCTTTTAAACTTCAAAAAGTGTTGCATAGCAAGGCCAGTTTATAACACCATTAAAAATTTAACAGCATTATCACATGTTTCTCATGTGTTTGACTTATGAGAGACCATATTAAAATTTAACAAAACAAATGATATCTTTTAAAAACAAAAAAAACTAAAAAACTAAAAGACCTATTTGGTTCTTCAGCTCCTAAAGAGATTCAACAACATCAAAGTCTTCAACTTCGCGAACAATGACGGAATCTGCTAGAGAACTGAGAGCATGTTGTTCAATAAGTTCATTGAACCGTTCAAGCTCCAACAAGTTATTGAACCGTAGAATCTATAGCATGATCACACCAAAAAATACATAGTTGACTCCGTCGAACCATACCTCCTACAAGTTACTAATCTCAACGGAAAAACCACATCTGTAAATGTTGTAGTATCCAATCTACAGCTCCTAGAGATTCGACAGAGCTAATTGTGGAAATGGCACCGCAGCCGCCCTCCTTGGGAAAGGTGTCTCTGAGATGGTTCCTTCCAAGGTGCAAATGGTAAAGATTAGAAAAATCGACGAAGTCCAAAACTAAATCGTCAGTCATGTTGTTGTTGTAGAGATCAAGAATCTGGAGAGTTTGAGAAAGCACGAACATAAAGGTGCCATTGAAGACATTGTTGGGAAGATTGAGGAGAAGAAGGAGATAGCATAGATTTTGACGGGGATGATACTAGAGAACTGGTTTGTAGCAAGGAAAAGGTTGGTGATTAACTAGAAGTGGGCGAGCTCCAGAGTGATAACCGAAAAGGTTGGGGGAGAACCATAGGCGAGCTCCAAAGAAAGAACCAGCTGGGTTTATTTTTAGTTTTTTAGCTTTTTTATGTTTTAGTTTTTTTTTAAACACTATTTGTTTTGTTAAATTTTAATGTGGCCCCTCATAATCTAAACACATGAGAAGCACATGATAATTCTATTAAATTTTTAATGGTGTTATCAATTGGCCTTGCTTTGCAACACATTTTGAAGTTTAAGGGCTCAATTGCCACAATTTTTAGTTCAGGGACTGAATTGCGAAGCGCGTAAAGTTCAGGGGGTCCCATGCAAAAAAGCCTTTATCTTTTATCATAATTATTAAATCTTGAAAAACTTATAAAAATAAACTTTTGATATTGAAATAATTAAAATGTAAGAATTTTGTAATTATTAAAGCAAAAAAGTCAATTTATCAACCAGTAGGAATAAAAAAAATTTTGTTATATGCTTAACTTTGTACAAAAAATTTGCTATATACTAAACTTTGTGGTAGGTTTGCCACAGAGTTTAGCATATCAAAAATTTAGCATTAAAAATAATATCACATTGAAGAGTGTTTTATTGCATTCAAATGCTAAATTTATCATTAGCATATCAATTTAGCATTGTATTGGCGACGCTTTAACTGTTATATCTAGAAAAAATGATTTTAATCAAGTTCAACGGTCATCAATAGAGCCCTACCAGTGAGTTCTACATTGGACGAGGACCCTTTTCTTGTGTTTTTATTTTTTTTTTAAAATAAAGATTAAGAGTTTTAAGTGGATATTATCATGTTAAAAATTTATAGCATGCGGCACAAAACTGTCTTGGTTCGTATGTGCAAATAAATTTATCCAACTATTCAAATAGTAGTCTTTTTAATGGTGAAAAGGATAGTTTTCACGCCTAAAATTCCTTAAAAATTACCCTTTTGATAGGATCTTTTCTGAATTTCTCCACTTATATAATTTTTTATTTTAATTTAATAAATATATGGACTAACCACGTGTAAAATTACTTTTTTTAGGGGATAAACTTACTAAAATTGAAAGCGCATTTTATTATAACTTATTGTTTCTCTTGATTTTAATCCATTTTTTGATATTTATTTATTTTCTTTTTTGGAAAAGAAATGGAAAACCTTTTTTTTTTCTAGTCCTATTTAAATCCAAGGAGAATAATAACAACAACAACAATAATAATAATAATAATAATGATAGGACTCATCCGTACCCCATTATCACTGTAAAACCCGCGGGCTCCTAAAAATACATGTATTTGTATCTCTCTTATTCTTTCTTTCTTTCGACTTGATATAATCTATTGTCTATAGAGTTAATTTTCTGAGTGATTAGTTGAAACTGAAGTTATTTTCTTTTCTTTAAAGTCCTCTTTTAAACCAGTTTCTTGATAATAATTTCATTCTTTGTATAGAGGAAGAGCTAATTACTACGGCAAAGAATGAATAACGAGCAAAGCAAAATCAGAATAAACGGCAAGCAAGCAGCTAAAACGGCAAAAAGCTATGATGGTCGAGAAAAAAACAAAATCGTCAGCAACGACATTGATTCAAGGTGGTAGCCTTTGATGGACGACATTAAACCATTGGAGTATACGACAACAAATAATCAGAAAACAAAAGCTAACAAGCATTTTGATGTTTTATAGGCGAGGTTCTCTACGGTTCTAGATTGCCAGTTTTTGAGGAAACATGCCCTGGAAAATCTAATTGGGATTTGCTATAAATATGAATTTGTGTTTACATTTTTTTATTATTTTTATTTTTATTTATTTATTTATTTATTCTTTTTACAGATCTAATTCTTGTTTATAGGTTGAGTTCTTTGGAAAATTTAAATAAAACATATAATTGTAGTGTTTGGGAGAAAAGTTAGAACAACAAAGTTTCAATCGCACGTTGTAGTATGTAAGAGTTTTATACTATAGAAAATTTTAGTTTTACACTACAACACGTGAGAACTTTACATTATTTACGATTGAAACTGCATGGTTGGATCTACAATATCAAACACCCTAATTTTTTTTCTTATTTCAAGGAATTCAAAATATATATGTAACTAATTGATTAAAAATTATGCTCACCATCAATTATAACGTTTCTATTTAATCGTCATCTAAACTATTCTTTTTTTTTTTTAATGGAAAAGACTTCTTTAATTAGAGATAGTAAATTAGTACTTACATGGCAACTGATAAAACTTAGACGAGGATCAACCACAACATATCAAAAGGATTAGATAAGATATAGGCATCCAACATGTGGGTTACAATATTCCCTGTGTAGAAAATGTAGCAAATGGAACCACAAGAAGCTTGAGACATATTGAATATCACCAATAATACTGGATTCAGGAGATCTTGAAACATGTCCTTGTATTGCACGAACAACATTGGCAGCGTCAGATTCAATAACCCAGTTCCGGAGATCATGATCCAAAGCCAACAACACACCTTCCCTTACTGCTAAGCATTCTCCTAAATGAAGAGAGAAATGGCCCTCAACCCTTCTTGCAGCAGCCAACAAATCCATGCCCTCCTAATCTCTAGCGACAATACCAATGCCAACAAAACCAACTTCCTTCCTAACAGCAGCATCCACATTAATTTTAACTTGCCACCGCTCAGGTCGCGACCAAACTTTTTTAGACATTTTTTGGACGCTCAGAGATATTCTCCAAACGACTGCGTCTCTCGAAAACTCCCAATAAACATCCGGCCGATTCTCAATGGCTAAGCGTTGCCTGTCCTCGAATAATCGTTTATTTCATTGAAGCCATATGGCCCAAGAAAGCATATAAAAGATCTCTATATCCTCCTTAGAGCCATGTTGAGTTAGGAAAATGCAGAGATTACTAAAGTGACCACCTTTGAAATTCCTCAAAAGTGCCCGAATGGAACTGAGAGTCCAAATGGCTTTAGCGGACTTGCAATACCATAGAGAATGGCTAACATCTTTATTACTAACTCCACAGATAAAACAGTGCTAGGGAACATAAATACCACGGAAAGAGAGCCCATACCGAACCGGGAGAGCTTCATGGAAAGCACACCATACATGAATCTTTATCTTGTTTGGGACGCCATAACCCCATAGCTTGTTCCACCAGAGAGCATTTCCACTTTGGTAAGAACCACCCGATGAGTCACCAAGATCCATCTCAACTTTATAGCCCAATTTAACCAATAGGTCCCTTTACTATCAAAGTGCCATAGCGGCATATCATCACCACCTCGATAGCTCAAGGGAATAAAAATTTCGTTCACATCAACCTCTTGAAAAACCTCCATCAACTTTTGCACAGCCCACCAACCATTAGAAATTAACATATCCACAAATAGGAGGTCCCGACCCCAGAGAATGCTACGCCAAACATCGGGGTGTCCAACCGGACCTTAAGGAAACTAGAGTATCCAAAATATTTTGGCTTAAGGATACAAACCATAAGAGAATTTGGGGCTGTCAAGATCCACCATCCTTGTTTAGCAACAAGAGCCTGGTTAAAAGCTTGTAAATTACAAAAACCCATTCCATCATCCGACTTAGTCTCACGTAATTTCCCCCAACAAATCCAATGAATCTTCTGGTCATCTGGACGGTTGGCCCAAAAAAACTTGGCAACAAGAGACTGGAGATCATAACAAAGAGTAGAAGGCAGTTTAAAGACACTCATAGTATAAGTGGAAGTAGCTTGGGCAATAGCTTTTATCAGAATTTCTCTACCGCCTACCGAGAACAATCTATCTTTTCACAACTGTAATTTCTTCTAAATTTTCTCTCATATATGTTTGAAAAGTCTGCGCTTATTGTGACCATCAAAAGCCGGAATTGGCAAGTAAAAATCATGGGAAACCCCTTTCAAAAGACTAAACCAATTTAGAAATTTGCTCTTAGTATCTATAGGCATATATGGGGTTGAAAGTAATACTAGATTTCTAGAGATTTATAGCCTGTGTCGAAACCTGTTTATAAGCCTGTAAAATATATATTATAGTCCAGCAACTTTGTTCATCAGCATCACTAAAGAGAATACTATCATCGGCAAAAAGTAAATGATTTACCCTAGGGGCCCTTCTACCACATGAAATTCTAGGTAAAAGACGAGAACTCTCCGCTTTTCTTAGCAAGGCTTAAAAACCCTCGGCACATAGGAGGAAGAGATAACGTGATATGGGACACCCTTCTCTAATACCACAATAAGGATTTACTTTGGCGACCGATTCATCACCCATTGCAAAGGGCAATTTTGCTGTAGAAACACAATCCAAGACATGGTTCACCCAAAAATCTAAAAAACCCATCTTCAACATGATAGCTTGTAGGAAAGGCCACTATACCCGACCATAAGCCTCTCTATTATCGAGCTTCAAGGCCATGAATCCCTTCTTACCACTGGTCTTCCTTCATAAAGTATGGAGAGTCTTAAAAGCAACAATAACATTGCAAATAATAAGCCTTCTAGGTACAAATGTACTTTGTTCATCCAAAATGGTACAAGGAAACAAGGATTTCAATCTTTTAGCCATTGTTTTTGTAATTATTTTATAAATTACATTACATTACAAAGGCTAATAGGTCGATAATCCGAAACCCTTTTTGTCATTTGGATCTTTGGAATAAGCACAATATGTATTTCATTCAAAGTGCTAATAGATTGTTGACCATTAAGATTTCGAAGAGAAACCTGAATAATGTCTGGACCCATAAGCTCCCAATTTTCCTGATGGAAACCAACAGGAAACCCATTAAGACCAGGAGATTTCCAAGCACTTATCCCGAAAACTATGCTCTTAACCTCAAAAGCTGTATAAGGGGTGTCCAAAGTGGCTGACATATGATTAGAGATTCTCCTTTCAACACCCTCTACCATTGCCTCTAAACACTCCTCATTAGTTGCCATAGTAGAAAAGAGGTCGTGGTAATAGTTTTCGAAAACCTCAACCATCTCTTCTTTTTTACTCATCCAAGACCCATCTGCCTTCTCCAAAACACTAATCTCGTTCTTCTCTTTCTTGCTTGAAGCCCTTTTATGAAAGCATTTGGTATTAGATCACCACTTTAAGCCATTCCAAGTGGGATCTTTGTTTCTAATAGTACTCTTCTAAACCAAGGACCTCATCAAGTTCCTTCTCCACCTCTAGTAGATGCTTTTTGTGATCAGTCCAATTGGGATAGTTGTTCGGTTCTTTTATTTTCTTTTGTAAATCGTGTACCCTTCATAGAATGATCCCATATTTCTTTGAACACCATACATGTAAGTGACTAGCACATGTTGAGAGGTTTTCCATAGAAGCCCAACCGTCACCACAGATTCCGTCATTAATCTAAGCCCTAAATAATGTCTTCTTGAATTCATGATATGTTAACCATATTGGCTCAAAGATGAACCTTCGATTGTGTTCTTTACTATGACCATCTGAGACCAGCCCAAAATCGAAGATCAATTAAATTGCGCAATATTCCAATCCAAAGAAATCACGGTGAACAACCATGCATTATTGGAACAAGATTTTCCAATCTGGTGTGGTGAGACACCTATCAAGATGCTCTTGAATTATATGTGGAATCATGTCTATTATTCCATGTAAAAATCGAACCCTAAAACCCCAAATCCATTGGGTTACAATCGTGAACCATTTCACAATACCAGGATATGTGTAATGCCTAATTAACTTACAATTAGCCAGTAATAAACATTTTGCATAACTATGCATTTAACGAACACACGTTATTAAATTTCGAGTATATGGAAAGCATATCTTACGAGCACGAGTACTTATTATTATTTTTTAGATTGAATCATGAATAAACATGCTTATATTCATGAATATGACATTGAATTATCAATATATGATTTAACATATTTTAAAAAGGCTCTAGTTGCAGTGAAAAGCTCAATTTCTTGGTAAGAAAGATTAATGTGCTAAATAGTTATGAATTGATTGGAAAGTGTTGCTCCATTTCAAAAGCATTCTAAATTGATTGTTTTGCCCATTTATATATTTGAAATAGACAAATTTGATTGGCATTGAAAGTATGCAAAATGGTGCAATTTGATTGGTTTGTTGACTAGGTCATAGTAAATTGAGTTACTCTTGCTTGTACTAAATCTAAGTGGCTAGCTATTAGCTAAATTCCCTTACTCAGCACTCTCTCCACATGTCAAAACCACCTGATTTTGGCTAGAATAAGGTAAAATTGTTATGTGTTTGACATAATACAATTTGTAGTAGGAATGAGTTGAAATGCATGATTGTTGAGATGATTGAACATTTAATCACCATATTTAATGTGTGCATTGTGATATTTTGATGTTCAACCAATTTTGTGTTTGAATTAATGCAAAGCCATTGTAATATGAACTTATTGCATAATACATTTAGTTGTTTATTGAAGAATTGAATGGTATATGACTTTATAATGCTAGGCCTTCAGTACAATCTACCTTCTAAGAAGGCTAATCTATTCACTCAACACAAATCGAATTCGAGGTAAGTAGAAACTACTTTTTACTGCATCACAAGAATCGTGTCATGTTATGCTTTAAGGTGCATTGATTGGATTATTGTTATTTAGAAATGATATAGATTGTTGAAAAACATTCATGATTCATGACATTTAAATTAGAACATGTGATGTGATCTGAAAAGGAAATGAGGTTTTTAAACTAACATGGGGGTTTGGTGATTAATTGGTGGTCAGGTAGGCATGGGACGCAGGTGGGACCAACGGACCTAACAAAAAGGTGGTGAATACTTTCAGGTTGAAAAACCATGATAAGAAAAGCCACAAAGACTGAGACTAAATATAACAAATACCTGAGGTCTAAAGACCAAGATAGAAACCCCATATTAGTATTGTTACATTGGCCAAAATGATGAAAAGGTTCCAAAAACCACAGCCTATCATTACTAGTTATGTATCACACTCCACGGGTACCCGAAAGAAGAAAGAATTGTTGAAAGAAAATGGATAAAAGAAAATGTCTAATTGCATTCACATTCTATGTTCATGTTCATGCATTAGTTTCTGCTTACTGAGCTTTAGCTCATTATAGTTCTTATGATGTAAGTAAGAATGTACATGGTTAGGAGTTAAACGTCTATCTAGAGCTGCTTGTTAAAGATTTGTTCATATGCCATGTTTTAGAGCAATTTTCGAAACGTTTCTTAGAACTCTGTTTTGTAAAACTTAGCAGCTCTGTTATGGTTTTTGTGAACAAACATATGTCACTAAGTCTGGATGTGATAGTATAGTTATGTTCATATTACTAAGTTTGAATAATGTATATATTGTAAATAAGAAAATGAATGAAACAACAATTTCAAAACTCTTTTCTATTGTAATGTATATTTTAAGTAAACCATAACACTTATAATGAAATTGAAAGATTAATGCTTCTTATCCTAACTAAATAAGCTTCACACGGGCTCATTAGTTAGCTTAAAGGGTATTATAGTTTTTGGTATCAGAGCAAATGTTAAATCAATTCTGAAGACAAAAGAAGACATATGAACACATCCTGGCTGGGAAACTTGGTCAACAGTAGGTACCTCTTGTCTTTATATTTCATTGTTTTTATGATTTTGTTAATTTATATTGTGTTTATTATTGGCTAATTAAAGGAGTAAGATTGGGCATTATATAGGAAGATATGGCACCTAAAAGGATGACAAGAGATGATGATCAAGAGGGTGATCATGATTCAGTAGATAACCTAACAAATCTGATCCAACAGTAGACCAGGATGCATAGTGAACAAATACAACAGTTGTTGGACATGCAAAGGAATAACCAATGCCAACCGCCTCCTCCACCTTCACCTCGGCTGGATACTTCACAAACTGTTTATGAGTGATTAAGGAAGACGAAGCCTCCTGACTTTGATGGTGGTTCGGACCCATTAGTTGTAGAAGAGTGTGAAATCTTTGGATGCCATCTTTGATTACATGAGGATTAGTGATGCTGAAAAGGTACTTTGTGCAATTTTCTTGCTTAAAAAGGGGGCTAGAACCTAGTGGGAAGGAACTAAGCTTGGAGTAAATATGGATGAGTTGACATGGGACAAATTCAAGAAGATCTTCTATGAAAAATATTTCACTAGGGATGCTAGATCACAAAAAAATAAAGGAGTTTTTAGAGGTAAAACAAGGAGGGATGTCAATGTGTGATTATGTTAGAAAATTTGATGAAGGTTGCAGATATGTCCCTTATATTGCTAAAGACAACATGAGAAAATAGACCACTTCTTAAGAGGTCTTAATCCTAAAAGCAGAAGAGATGTGAGGATGTCTCTTGCAATGGAGTTTAGGGAGTTAGTCGACAAGGCGTTGATGGTAGATCAGGATGAAAAAGACATTGAGAAGTTTTGTCAACAAAAGAGATCAAGATTTACTCCAAGGAATCCTACCTAGTGGAAAAAGACAGAACAAAAGCCACAATAAGAAAACAATAAATGCCCTAGAGTTGAGCAACCTGCTAAAGTAACTAGGAAGCCATTATGTCCTAAATGTGGGAAGAATCATTTTGTAGAATGTTATAAAGGTAGTAACTTAGTTTCGAGTGCAAGAAGCCAGGATATTTGGCAAAGGATTGTCCCACGATGCAAAAGAAAGTCCAAGGAAGGGTGTATGTGATGATCGAGGAACAAGTTAACGTGGATGCTTTTGTAGTTTTGGGTAACATTTTAATTTCTAAAGTTGCTACAAATGCGTTGATAAATTCAAGATCTAGGCATTCATTGCATCAAGTACATTTGTGAGGAAATTGGGCATTACACAGAATTTATTGAAAATGAGATATAGTGTAACGTTACCATATGGGGAAGAAACGGAATCAAATCAGATGTTAAGGGCTTGTTTGATTCAGATTACTGATAGAACCTTTTATGTAGATCTCATGGTTTTGGATATGGCTGATTTTGAAGTCATTTTGGATACGGATTGGTTGACAAAATATCATGGCACAATTGACTACAACAAGAAGATTGTGATTTTTCAGCCACCTGTAGAAGAATAGTTTGTATTTAGAGGAACCACAAGGAGATCATCTATACAACTTATAACTATAATGAAGACTCAAAAGATGCTTAGCAAGGGTTGTTTTGGCTATTTGGCTAGTGTTATGGATACTTCAATGGAACAGAAGTCAAAGCCAGAAGATGTAGATGTGGTTAAAGAGTTCCTAGAAGTGTTCCCAGATGACTTATCGTGATTGCCACCTGATTGAGAGATTAAGTTTGTAATTGATCTTGTACCAAGAATTGCACCAATTTCTAAAGAACCATATAGAATGGCACCAACAAAATTAAAGGACTTGAAGGTGCAATTGCAAGAATTGCTTGATAAGGGTTTTATATGCCCTAGTTATTCTCCTTGGGCTACGCCTGTGTTATTTGTGAAGAAAAAAGATAACACATTGCAGTTATGTATTGATAATAAAGAGTTAAACAAGGTGACCATTAAGATTAAATATCCACTTCCAAGGATAGATGATTTATTTGATCAATTACAGGGTGCTTTGGCTTTCACAAAAATTGATTTGTGGAGTGGATATCATCAATTGAAGATTAGAGAAGAAGATGCGCAGAAGATTGCCTTTAGAACAAGGTATGGGCATTATGAATTTTTGGTGATGCCTTTTGGTTTAACAAATGCCCCTGTTGCATTTATGGACTTGATGAATAGGGTGTTCAAGCAGTTTCTTGATAAATTTGTGATTGTGTTCATTGACGATATTTTGATCTATTCTTGGAGTAAGGAGGAACATAAATAACACTTAAGAATTGTGCTGCAAGTTCTCAAGGAAAACAAGTTGTTTGCCAAATTTAAGAAGTGTGAATTTTGGCTAGAATAAGTGGCATTCCTAGGACATATAGTGTCCAAGAATGGAATTTCTATTGATCCAGGTAAAGTGGAAACTGTTGCTAATTGGCCTATACCAACGAATGTATCAGAAGTTAGGAGCTTTTTAGGTTTAGCAGGGTACTATAGAGATTTGTTAAAGAATTCTCTAAAATAGCCATTCCCTTAACATCGCTGACTAGAAAGCATGTGGAATTTTAGTGGACTAATGCTTGTGAAAAGAGTTTTCAAGAATTAAAGCATAGGCTAATCACAGCTCCGGTGCTTACCATTCCAAAAGGAACTGGTGGATTTGTAGTGTATAGTGATACCTCCAAGAATGGCTTAGGCTGTGTATTAATGTAGAATGGGAAGGTAATTGCATATGCCTCAAGGCAACTAAAAGACTATGAAAGGAATTACCCAACTCATGATTTGGAACTTGCTGCTGTAGTTTTTACTTTGAAAATCAAGATACACTACCTGTATGGTGAGAAGTGTGAGATTTATACTGACCATAACAATCTGAAGTACTTTTCCACCCAGAAGGAGTTGAATATGAGGCAGCGTAGATGGTTGGAACTTGTGAAAGACTATGATTGTGTAATCAATTACCATTTAGGCAAAGCAAACGTGGTCGTTGATACCTTGAGTAGAAAATCAATGTTATCCCTCTATGTCATTCAAAGTCCAATATTATTGGATTTGCAAAGGTTAGAGCTTGAAATAGCCCTGAAAGGAATAATGACTAAATTGTCAGCTCTAGTATTGCAACCTGCGCTACAAGATAAAATTAACGAAGGCGAAAAGGTGGACAAGTATTTGATTGGTTTGAGAAACAAAATTGATGCGGGACAGAGACCAAACTTCTCAGTTACTGAATATAGGATTATAAGATATAGAGGGAGGTTATGGGTGCCATTTGTTAAGGCCATCAAAGAAGACATGTTGAAAAAAGCTCATATAACTCCTTATTCAATACTCTCGGGTAGCACAAAAATGTACAGGGATCTAAGGCAGCATTATTGGTGGCCTGGAATGAAGAAAGATGTAGCAAAGTTTATGGTTGAATGTTTAACTTGTCAGCAAGTTAAGATTGAACATCAAAGACCAGCAGGGTTGCTAAAGCCTTTATTGATTCTAGAGTGGAAATGGGAAAACATCACAATGGACTTGTACTTGGATTGCCTAGAACTCAAAAAGGATTCAATTCCATATAGGTGGTTATGGATAGATTAACCAAGTCAGCCCATTTTCTTCCAATGAAATCCACTTATACCATGGGCCAATATGCTCAATTGTACATCAAGGAGATAGTCAGATTACATGGAGTGCTGGTTTCAATAGCATTTGATAGAGACCCCAAGTTCACATCTGCATTTTGGAAGAGTTTATATAGTGCTATGGGAACAAAGCTTGCATTTAGTACAACATTTCATCCTCAAAGTGATGGACAATCTGAGAGGGTAATTCAGACATTAGAAGATATGTTAAGAGCTTGTATGCTTGATTTACAAGGGAGTTAGGATACAAAGCTTGTTCTGGTGGAATTTACTTACAACAACAGTTACCAAGCGACAATTGGAATGGCACCTTATGAAACACTATATGGAAGAAAATGTAGATCTCTAGTTCATTGGGATGAAGTTGGAGAAAGGGAATTACTTGGTCTAGAGATAGTACAAAAAACCACTAAGGTGGTAGAAAAGATACGTGATAGAATGAAGACAGCACAAAGTAGACAGATAAGCTATACAGATAGAAGAAGAAAAGACTTAGAGTTTACTGTTGGAGATCATGTATTCCTGAAGGTAGCTCCAATGAAGGGTGTCATGAGATTTGGGAAAAGAGGAAAGTTAAGCCCAAGGTATATTGGCCCATTAGAAATCCTTGAAAGAGTTGGTGATAGAGCATACAGATTAGCCTTACCACCTTCATTATCCAATGTGCATGATGTCTTCCACGTGTCCATGTTTAAGAAGTATATTCCAAATCCCTCGTATGTTTAAAGTTATGAGCCGTTGGAAATAACTTCTAATTTAGCATATGAGGAGAAACCAGTATAGATCTTTGATAGAAAAGAAAAGGAGTTAAGGACCAAGAAGATTCAACTAATTAAGGTTTTGTGGAGGAATCATTCAGTAGAAGAAGCCACATAGGAAAGAAAGAAAAAGATGCAGAACAATTATCCAGAACTATTCGGTATGTCAAATTTCCAAGACAAAATTTTATAAGGAGGAGAGGATTGCAATGCCCAATTAGCTCATAATTAGCTAGTAATAAGCATTTTGCATATCTATGCATTTAACGAACACACGTTACTAAATTTCAAGTATATGGAAAGCATATCTTACGAGCATGAGTACTTATCGTTATTTTTTTAATTGAATCATGCATAAACATGCTTATATTCATAAATATGACATTGCATTATTAATATATGATTTAACATGTTTTAAAAAGGTTCTGGTTGTAGTGAAAAGCCCGGTTCCTCGATAAGGAAGATTGATGTTCTAAATGGTTACGAATTGATTGGAAAGTGTTGTTCCATTTCAAATGCATTCTATACTGATTGTTTTGCCCATTTACATATTTGAAATAGACAAATTTGATTGGAATTGAAAGTATGCAAAAAGGTGTAATTTGATTGATTTGTTGACTAGGTTATATTAAATTGAGTTACTCTTGCTAGTACCAAATCTAAGTGGCTAGCTGTTAGCTAAATTCCCTTACTCAGCACTCTTTCCACATGTCAAAACAAAGAAAAGGATGGCAAAAGCTCCCAAGTTGCCTCCTCCTTCAACCCACCTCCTTTTGACTAAGTCAAATGCACTAAAAAACTCTAGTTTTGCTTCCAATCTTCCCTAGTAGCCCCAAAAACATCCAGCACTCTCCCCACTTCTTTCTCACCATTGTCCATGTCCTAAAGCTCACAAAAAATAAACAAAGACCATAGAAATTCGAGTTACACAAACCAACCCCACGTTTTTACCATTTTGAGCTTGAAAATCAAGTGTTTAGACCTCGGATAGAGTCCTAGCTTCAAGCCCTACAAGGTACCCTTTAAATTTATGTCTCTTATGATGAAATGAAGTTATTTTCTATTATATAGGATCATAGATGTGGAGAAAGTAAGCTAGGATAGATTTGAGCTCAAACTATACTAGTTAAGCTAGTTTCTTTGCAAAATTGATAATCATGTGAAATCTAATTATATCTTTTATTTCTATTGATCCTAAGTGTTTATTAAGTGATTTTGAATGCTTATAAAAAGGTGGGAATTAGTTTGAATGTTATTTCTTAATCTATAGAAAGAAAATGCAAAATAATATTTAGTAGAAAATCAAGTTCATGCTATGGTTGATTCTCATGTATTAGACTATTTTTATAAGATTATATGCCTCCCTTAATGATATTTAATGTTTGAAAATGTTATCTATTTATTGAAGACCTAATTTTGGCTAGAATGAGGTAAAATTGTTATGTGTTTGGCATAATACAGTTTGTAGTAGGAATGAGTTGAAATGCATGATTGTTGAGATGATTGAACATTTAATCTCCATATTTAATCACAATTTTAGTAATATAGCATGTTCCTTGGCTAAAAATGTGCATTGTGATATTTTGATGTTCAACCAATTTTGTGCATTGTAATATGAACTTATAGCATAATCCATTTAGTTTGTTTATTGAAGAATTGAATAGTATATGATTTTATAATGATGGGCCTTTAGCACATCATATCTTCTAAGAGGACTGATCTTTTCATTCAATGCAAATCGAATTTGAAGTAAGTAGAAACTACTTTTTATTGCATCACAAGAACCACGTCATGTTGTGCTTTAAGGTGCATTGATTAGATTGTTGTTATTTAGAAATGATATAGATTGTTGAAAAACATTAATGATTCATGACCTTTACATTAGAACATGTGATGTGATCTAAAAAGGAAATGAGGTTTTTAAACTAAAATGGGGTTTCGATGCTTAATTGGTGGTCGGATAGGCACGGAACGTAGGTGGGATCGACGGACCCAACAAAAAGGTGGTGAATACTAAGACTAAATACGACAAATACTTGAGGTCTAAAGACCAAGATGGAAACCCTGTATTATTATTGTTACATTGGCCAAAATGATGAACAGGTTTTGAAAACCACGGTTTATCATTACTACTTAAGTATCACACTCCAAGGGTACCCGAAAGAAAAAAAGAATTGTTGAAAGAAAACGGATAAAAGAAAATGTCTGATTGCATTCATATTCTATGTTTATGTTCATGTATTAATTTCTGCTTACTGAGCTTTAGCTCATTATAGTTCTTATGATGCAAGTAAGAATGTACATGGTTAGGAGTTGACCGAATATCCAGAGCTGCTAGTTAGAGATCTGTTCATATGCCATATTTTGGAGTAGCTTTCGAAACGATCTTGGAACTTTGTTTTGTAAAACTTAGCAGCTTGGTTATGGTTTTTGTGATCAGACATATGTTACTAAGTCTGGATATGATAGTATAGTTATGTTCATATTACTAAATTTGAATAATGTATATGTTGTAAATGAGGAAATGAATGAAACAATAGTTTCAAAACTCTTTATACTATAATGTATATTTAAGTCAACCATAACACTTATAATGAAATTGAAAGGTTAATGCTTCTTATTTTAACTAAATAAGCTTTGCACAAGCTCATTGGTTAGCTTAAGGGGCATTGCAACTGTCACTATGAACTCTGTCATTTCCCCTTGCTTTTTTGATAGATGAAAAATCTCATTGAAGTCACTAACAATTGGCAATGGAAGAGCATAGAGACTACAACGGCACTGGAGTAAGTCTCATGATTATTGTCGCTATGCTTTCTTTAGTTAACTGTAAAAACCAGTAAATCTTTAAACCTTTCCCTTTTTATTAGTAACAAAAAAATCTATATGGGATTTGGAAAAGCTCTTAATATCTACCACCTACCCCTTACACCAAAGCAAAACCAAATTGTCATTTCTTCCAACACAATCTACTTGAAGTTGCCTTCAAAATATAAATCAAACCATAAACCATCCGCTACCTTACCTCTAAGTTTTGAGTCCAAGATGAAGAACAATTTAGGAGAAAAGGTTTGTAACATCAAATGGAGTTTATCGAATGCACGTGGACTCCCTAAACTGTGTGCATTCCAAGCTATGAGATTGATAATTACTGGTAGGGGTTGCTACACAACCTTCACCAATATGTAAAACATTAGTGTTGTCACCCAACACTACTCTCTTTTGATTGTTACTACCCTTACAAGAAGCTTCTACTGACTTCCTTTTCATTAACTAATTCCCCTTAGAAATAATCAAAGTTTCTTTACACATAGATGAGGAATTCTTCTTTGTTTTTTTAGACCTAGATTTGATAGAGAATGATGTCGAAGCATTTGCCCCTTCAGAAACTGTTGAAAAAGAAAACTTTGATGGAGAAAAAATACTTGTAGCAAGTATGGCCTGAGTGTGCATGCTACTGCGTTAGACATGTATGCCTTAAGGAGTGAAAATGCAATGTATTTTTGAAGACATTTTTATCAATAAAGAATTTATTTATTATTTATATACCAAATCTTGTCCTCTTTCTGTTCATATTTGTTGAATGTATGATAAGCAAGCAAAAGACTGAGACCGTCAGTCTTAACCTTTAGAATCAAGCATATGATGGACAGATTATGCGAAAGACATGATTCTAAAGGTGATGGTCTAAATTATAAGATCCGCAATCGAAGGAAAAAAGTTGGGTGCTTTATTCATGTAAAGATTATTATGTTGTCTATATCCCTAACGAGAAATAGTTTGTCTTGACCATCAAAGGTGGACTCTATGAATAAAAACATTGGCACATAGTCATATGTGATGATGTGTTGGATCAGGACATATAGTGAACTGATTTGGATTAATAAGTCTATCTTAGTAAATCAATTCACTTGAGACAATTATATATGTTGTATCTTAATCTTGAGATGGATAGTGGGCCTGTTGTCTTGACTTGTGTCTTTTGATGTGTCAAAGGGTGACATCCACATTTTATATTGGTATGCATGCCGGTACGTTGGAGGCATGACTTTTGATAGCTAGACCTGTTATTCATATATATGGAATCCATAGCTCCTCCTCAAGAATAATTGATACCTTTTATGTACGTTATCTTGTAATTAAAAAACTAGAGCGCTCAACCATTTGAAGACATAGGTGTAACCGAATGGTATAATGTTATTGGATGGTAAGTTTTCTGGTGGTGAGATAATGGAATGTAAGATAAAAATAATTGGGAAGGTAAGACAAAATTTATCCTTAAGCCGATTATGGATAGTCTTATGGGGATACAATACATTATGATATGTCATAGAGAATTAGCTACACGAGCTTCGTAATATTATATAGTTCGAGAATGTAGCTCTAAGCTTTTACTAGAGTAGCATTAAAGTTGATAAATATGAATGTATATCTGGGATATTGGGTTTCATAATTATCGGGAGCTTGAACTATATAGGTCCATCAGGTCCCCTTTATTAGCTGATAAAAATTCCTGTAATGATACAGCGTGCTTTTCTAATAAATTTGTGACTTATGTCAAATTATCAAACTGGCTAAAATTCTGTAGGATCAAATAATTCATGTTTGTTTATCAGTTAAATAATTTTGTAAAAAAATTAATTCAAGATAAACTTGTTGAATTATCGGGATTAGATAATTTATGTCTATTTATACGTTGGAATAATTTAAATAAATTAATTTAAGATAAACTTGTTGAATTATTAGGAATATTTATTTTCCTAGAAATTATCTAGGTATGACTGTTTTAATCAGACAACTTCTTTATTAGGTTATTTAAATTAAAATTGAGGCTCTATCCCAAGAATCTTGGGTGGAAAATAAAGATTCGTAGGGATCAAAAATCATAAGTTCGGCAGGTTGGTCTGCAAGTTCAACCTGCCAATGGAATAAGTTCGGCAGGCTGATCTTCCAGTTTAGCCTGCTGACTGAGCAATAAATAGATCACGTATTTTCATGCAGATCTTATCTGGTATTGATTCTATTTCAAATTTTGGAGGCCTTATCTGATAAGGATTGACCTGGGCCCAACTTATACAAAAAGGGGAGTGAGACTCATTGTTGTTTAGATCAGTTGACAAATCTATAGTGAGTACTCTACTAGTGAGACTCTAAAACTCCCGGAGAGCTGTTGTTCACAAATCATGAACTATAGCTTTAGGTATTTCTCAATTGGTTGGAAGGAGAGTCGCCTGGTGGAAGAGCTGTATTAGTGTGCTTATACATACACCGGTCATGATAAAGAATAGCAAAGAAGGCTAGTTGATTGAGGTCCTTCTACAATGTCCTTTCTTTTCATCGATTGTAGGAGCTTTTCAACAAACAAGGTTAGTAAGATTTTGTTAATTTATGTATATAGCATGTTAAACTTGTGTTTTGAAAAATACTTTGGTATAACAAATTTTAAAAGTTCACTGCGTACTACATTTCCAACATACTGTTCACACCATCATTAACTAAAATGACATCAAATTTGCTTCTAGTAACATGTAAGATATTGGTGAGGTCACTGCTAGTAACATGATATGTCACCAATTATTAGACATGTATGCCCTAAGGAGTAAAACGTTGCAATATATTTTTAAAGACATTTTATCTATAAAGAGTTCATTTATTGTTCATATATCAAATGTTGTCCTCTTTACATTCATATTTCTTGAATGTATGATAAGCAAATAAAAGTTTAAGACTGTTAGTCTAAACCTTTAAGAATCAAGCATATGATGGACAAATTATGCAAAAGATATGATTCTAAAGATGACAGTCTAAGTCATAAGATCCTCAAATAAGGGAATAAAGTTAGGCACTTTATTCATGCTAAGATTGTTATGTTGTCTATATCTCTAACGGGAGATGGCTTGTCTTGGTCATCGAAGTTGGACTCCACGAGTAGAAAAACTGGTACATTGTCATAGGTGACAATGTATTGGATCAAGACATAAAGTGAAATTGATTTGGATTAATAATTCTATCTGTGCAAATCAATTCATTTTAGACAATCATATGTATTGTATCTTAATCTTGAAATGACTAATAGGCCCCGTTAACTTGACTTATGTCTTTTGATATACCAAAGGGTGACATCTTGACTTTATGATGGTACATTTACTGGTATGTTAGAGACATGACACTTGATAGCATAGATATGTTATTCATAGATATGGAATCCATAGCTCCATTGGTGGAGTCAATAATATTCTCTTATATACGTTATCTTGTAAATGGAAGACTAGAGCGCTCAACCATTTGGATGCATAGGTGTAACCAAATGGTGTACTGTCTTTGGATGGTAAGTTTTCCAATGATAAGATAATGGAACATAAGATAAAAATAATCAGGAAGGTAAAATATAATTTATCCTTAGGTCGATTATGAATATCCTATGGGGATACGACACATCATGATATGTCATGGATACTTAGCTAATTTGGAGCTTTGTAATTTTATATTAGTTCAAAAGTAAAGTTCTAAGCTTTTAATGGAGTAGTGTTAGAATTAATAATTAAAAAATACGTATATGGAATGTTATATTTTATAATTATCGGAGCTTGAACTATATAGGTCCATCAAGTCCCCTTTGCTAGCTCATAATAAATCCTGTAACGATACGCCGTGCTTTTCTAATAAATTGGTGACTTATGTTAAAGTATTGGATTAGCTAAAATTCGATAGAATTAGATAATTCATGTCTGTTTATTAGTTGAATTAATTTTGTAAATTAATTCAAGGTAAACTTGTTGAATTATCGGGAATATTTTATTTTCTTTGAGATTATCCAGATATGGTTGTTTTGATTAGATAACTTCTCTATTGGGTTATTTGAATTACAACTGAGGCTTTATCTGAGAATCTCAGGTGGGAAATAAAAGATTCGTAGGGATCAAATTATCGTAACTTCGGTACGCCAATCTACTAGTTCGGCCTATCCATGGAGTAAGTTCGTCAGGCCGATCTACCTGTTCGACCTACCGATCTAGTGATTATCTGATTACACGTTTTTTACGAGATTTTATCAAAAGTTGATCCAGATTATAATTTTTGAGGTCTTATCTTATAATAACTAACCTTGGGTCCGAACTCTATAAATAGACAGTGAGTTTTCTAAGTTATTTAGATTAGTTGAAAAGTTAAGAGTGAGTACTTTACTATGAGAAACTCTGAAACTCCTTGAGCGCTATTTTTTACAATCATGAACCTTGGCTCTAGGACTTCTTAATTGGTTAGAAGGAGAGTCACCCGTGAAAGAGTTGTACAACGTGTGCCTACATATACTTCGATTGTGGATTGAGAATACCAAAGAAGACTAGTTGGTTGAGGCCCTTCTGTTATACCAAATGCTGACATCCTGACTTTACAATGGTATTTATACTGATATGTTGGAAACATGACTCTTGATACTGTAGACGTGTTATTCACAAATATGGAATCCATAGCTCCATTGGTGGAGTCAATGATATTCTCTTATATGCGTTATTTAGTACTTGGAAGACTGAAGCGCTCAACCATTTAGATGTATAGGTGTAGCCGAATGGTCCGAATGGCGTACTGTCTTTGGATGGTAAGTTTTCCAATAGTGAGATAACAGAACATAAGATAAACATAATCGAGAAGGTAAGATGGAATTTATCCTTAAGTAGATTATGAATATCCTATGGGGATATGACAAATGATGATATGTCATGGACACTTTGCTAATTTAGAGCTTCCTAATTTTATATAGTTCGAGAGTGCAACTCTAAGCTTTTAGTGGAGTAGCGTTAGGTTAATAATTATAAAATATCTATTTAGCATATTACATTTTATAATTATTGAACTTGAACTATATAGGTCCATTAGGTCCCTTTTGCTACCTCATAATAAATCCTGTAACGATATGGCATACTTTTTTAATAAATTGGTGACTTATGTTAAATTATTAGATTGGCTAAAATTCGATAGGATCAGATAATTCATGTCTATTTGTCGGTTGAATTAATTTTGTAAATTAATTCAAGATAAACTTGTTGAATTATCAGGAATATTTAATTTTCTTTGAGATTATTTAGATATAGTTTTTTTAATCAAATAACTTCTCTATTGGGTTATTTGAATTAAAAATGAGGCCTTATATGAGAATCTCTGGTGGGAAATAAAAGATTCTCAGAGATCAGATTATCGCAAGTTTGGTAAGCCGATCTGCTAGTTTGGCCTGTCGATGGAGTAAGTTCAGTAGGCCGATCTCCCAGTTTGGCTTGCCAATCCAGCGATTATCTAATTATGTGTTTTTGACATGATTTTATCAAAAGTTGATGCAGATTTGAATTTTTGAGGTCTTGTCTGATAATAACTAACCCTAGGTCTGACCTTTATAAATAAGAAGTGAGTTTTCTTAGTTATTTAGATCAGTTGAGAAGTTATGAGTAAGTACTCTACTATGAGAAACTCTGAAACTCTCTGTTGAGGACTATTGTTCATGATCACGAACCTTGGCTCTTAGTCTTCTCAATTGGTTGGAAAGAGAGTCACTAATGGAAAAGTTGTATGACGAGTGCCCATATATACTTTAATCATGGATAGAGAATAGCAAATAAGGCCAGTTGATTGAAACCCTTCTAGAACGTCCTTCTCTTCATTGATTACAGGAGCTCTTCGGCATAAAAGGTTTGTAAGATTTGATTAATTTATGTATATAACATGTCAAACTTTTTTTTTGAAAAATACTTTGATTTAAAATTTTTAAAATTCTGCCGCGTACTTGTTTTCCAACAACCGGTATCAAAGCCATGGTTATTATGTAAATTTATGAGTTTGTGACTATGCTATACATATAAATTATGTGATCTTGATCTCTCCTATGCTTGAATTTAATTTTTTACAGAGTTGGGACTCTAGGGTTTCTATATATTCATATGTTGTCATAAGATTATATGGTGAATGTTTATTATTTATTTATTAATTAATTATGGTTGATTAAATTATTATTTGATTTAATTATTTATTAATTAATTAATTTATGTCAGTTAAAATATGTATCTAGGTTTTTCATGTAATTAGATGGCAGTCTAGCATCACCGTCTAAGAATTATTATTTAATTTTAAATTTGTAAAAATTTTATAATTAAATAATCATTCGGAGTGAAGACGGATCTAGAAGATGGATGATAGCAGCTCAATTGGTTTTTCCTAAGTCTCTAAATTTTTATGTTTTTGAATGGTTAAAAATAAGATTGAAAAACTGCGTAAAAACTTTTTTTTTTTTTTTTAAAAGCATGAATTCAGCTTAGTTGGCAGGTCGAACCCTCAGGTTTGGCAGGCCGATGGTCATAGACTGGTAGGCCGAACTTCTAGTTTGGTAGGTTGTCCGCGAGGTAGGATTCAGCTTGCTCTAGAGGCAGGCCAAACAGCCAAGTTTGGCAAGCTGATAGGTTATGACCGGTAGGCCGATCACACAGATCAGTAGGCCGAAAGAGAGCTATGGGTTTTCAAAAAAGGTGCGCTTTTGGTGCAGTTTTGATTTTATTTTTAAGACAATTCTGAAAAACATGAAATTTTGTGATGACGTTAAAAATGAAATACTTGATCTATGCAGGATTAAAGACTTGAAAATGGATTCCACATGAAGATGGATACAACTTGAAGATGCAAGGATGAAAAATCGATAATATGTTTTAATTGATCTCTTGTAATCTTTAATTTCTTTTCTCTAGGATGGAACCATAATATTATGACTATTTATTATTATTTTGCTTGTGGCTGTGCATATTGCTTTGCTTGTCTACAATATAATATGATTTGTCATGTATGTTAATAACATGTCGTATAGAATAGAGAGTACAGCTCATTAAAAATTATTTATGTATGTTTTAAAATAAAACCTTTGTTTTAAAATATTGAGTGGGAGAAAGTTTTCGAAGAGAGGACCTACAACTTCCATCGTTAGTCCATAGGTTGCACATAGTGGTCCTGACCCCTATGAAGGAATTTCATCTTGTACTATGTTGAATCTTCGAAAGGATATTTTATTTTAGCATGGTCTATTGTTGTACACCCCTAGATGGCGATTATAGATCATGGATAAAATAGTTGAAATGATAGTTATACACTCAAGTTAATTTTAGTATTAACCTCTCCTAGGAGCTTTGTTAATAAAATTAATAGCCAAAGAAATCAATTATCAATATATGTTAGATCAGACAGATCCTGGATGGTATATATTAATCGGAGGGGATTCGTGTTCCTAATTGAATTTGGCAAGTCTCTCCTAGGTAGTTTGTTGAATTCTGAGTCAGGAATTATTGTTGTAAGGTTGTGATTTTTTTTTAAAGTTTTGACACATAAACACAATTGCTTGTTTATTTGATAATGTTATCTTACTAAACTTTTATGGAATGTTTGCTTATATTTGGTATATAATCTTTATTGTAGATTGAATTGTCTAAAAATGATTTATCTTCGATACTCGATAAAATTAATTAACTGGTGAGAATTATAATGATTGGAAAAAGAGCCTAAACATCGTCCTATCCTTTGAGAAACTAAAATTTATGTTGACAATACCATGTCCTCCTAAACCTACTACGGAATCCACTAATGAGCAAATCCAAGCATATGATTGCTGGAAAGATGCTAACGATTAGGCATGCTAGTATGTTATAGCTAGCATGAATAACATGCTACAGGCTCAACATGAAGATTATGAGACTACAAAACAGATCATGGATAATCTTGAAGACATGTTTGGAAGCCAAGCCATAACAAAATGACAAGGGACACTTCAAAAACTTTTAAACTACAATACAAACAAAAACTAAGGACTCCTGTGAAGAAGCATATGATGTTAGTCATAGGTTACCTCGCTAAGGCTCAAGCCTATGGAGCTAATATCGATGTCGAGTCACAGATGACTATGGTTTTCGATGTCGAGTCACAGATGACTATGGTTTTTGAGACTCTATTAAAGGAGTTCATCCCGTTTAGAGCTTCATACAATTTGAGCACTAGACAGGATGTGACCTTAATGGAGCTGATGAAGCAGTTATAAGAGTTTGAAAATTTGATCAAGGAAACCCTTGTAGGTGGCGAGGCCAACTTAACGGCTGCATCTGGTTCCAATCCTAACCCTAGAAATGGAAGAAAACAAAAGGCTAAGAATGGGAAATCTTTTATTCCTGCAAATGGCAAGAATAAGAAGAAGAAAAAGAAGAACCCAAAGAAACTTAAGTGCTTTTACTATGGGAAGGTTGGGCATATCAAGAAGAATTACACGGACTTCCTTTCTTGAGGAGGTAGGTGTGAGCTTCTGGTTATTGAAACTTGTTTAGTTGAGGAATCAAGTGACACTTGGGTCATAGATTCTAGAACAACTGATCATGTTTGTGTTTCTTTGCAGGGGTTCAAAGAAACGAGAAGCCTGCTGCATGAGGTCCACGCTTTGGATGGGTGATGGATCCTTGGTGTTGGCTGAAGCAATGAGAGACATCCATCTTTATTTTGATGATTATAAGATTTTAGTTTTGCAAGACTGTTTTTATGTTCCTAAATTTAAAAGGAATTTAATATCTTTAGCTTGTTTATTTAAAGATTCTTATTTAGTTTCTTTTAATAATAAAGTGGTGATTCGTAAAAACAAATCTTTAATCTAGGATGGATGGATGCAAAACAATCTATATTTTATCAAACCTAAGATGGACATACTTGTTAGCACTAAGGTTAATGATAATAACTCTAAAAAACTTAAGACTTCTCACTCTAATAAGACCTTTCTTTGGCATTTGCGATTAGGTTATATTAGCATGAATAGGATTCAAAGGTTGGTAAAGGATGGACCTTTAAGTCACTTAAAGGTGGAATCTATACCACAATGTGAATCTTGTTTGGAGGGCAAAATGACCAAAAGACCATTTGGGTCTAAGGGTAATAGGGCCGAAGGGGTTCTGGAACTTATGCATAGTGATGTTTACGGTCCCACAAACATCCGGGCACGAGGAGGGTATGAGTACTTTGTCACTTTTATTGATGATTACTCAAGATATGGGTATGTCTACCTAATGCACCATAAAAGCAAAACTTTTCACAAGTTTAGGAGTTTTGGTCTGAATCAGAAAAACAATTAGGTAAACACATAAAAGCACTGTGATCGGATTGAGGTGGTAAATACCTATCAGATGAGTTCTTGGAACACTTATTAGAGAATGGGATTTTATCCCATTTGATTACATTAGGCATTCCACAACAAAATAGCATAGCGGAGAGAAGGAATAGGACTTTGTTGGACATGGTCAGGTCCATGATGAGTTATTCATCATTGCCTTTATCCTTTTGGGGATATGCACTACAAACCGCATGTTATCTTCTGAACAATGTGCCTTTAAAATCAATTCCTAAAACTCCTCACGAGTTATGGACAGGGAAGAAGACATCCTTAAACAATATTCGCATATGGGGATGTTCAGCTCATGTCCTGTAGAAGGAAGCCAATAAGTTGGAAGCATGTTCAGAAGTTTGTGTATTTGTAGGATATCCAAAAGGGACAAAAGGGGATTATTTTATAACGCAAAGGAAAATAAAGTTGTGGTTTCTACAAATGCAACATTCCTTGAGTAAAGTTACATGAACAACTTTAACCCTCGAAGTAAAGTAGTACTTAAGGAGTTAGGGAGTGATTCAATCACTCCAGGGGTTTTAGTAGAAATAAGTCTAATCAATATAGAAAAACCAACCGAACAACAACCTAAGGGGCTTGACGTAGTGGGAAGATTGGGCGTCAACCCAAGAGGTATATGTTCAATGGTAAGGCCTTCTTAGTTGAATCGGATGAACATGAAAGGGATCCTTACACTTATGAAGAAGCTATGGAGGATTTTTATTCAAAACTTTGGATAGAAGCCATGAACACTAAGATAAATTCTAGGGAGACTAATCGGGTCTAGGAACTCATGGATCTTCCCGAAGGGGTAAAACCTATAGGGTGTAAGTGGATCTACAAGACAAGAGAGGAGTAGATGGAAAAGTCGAAACCTGTAAGGCTAGAATGGTAGAAAAGAGATACATGCAAAAGGAAGGAATCAATTACGAGAAAACCTTTTCACCTGTAGCCATGCTAAAATCCATACGCATTCTCCTATCCATAGCTGCCACTCTCAGCTACGAGATTTGGCAGTTAGATGTCAAGATGGCCTTTCTGAATGGCTATCTTGATGAATCTATATATATGGTACAGTCAGATGGGTTTAAGGCTAAGGGTCAGGAGGGTAAGGTTTGTAAGCTGATAAAGTCAATTTATGGACTTAAGTAAGCTTCCCGTTCTTGGAACATAAGATTTGATTAGGTGATCAAGACTTATGGGTTCAAACAAAATATGGACAAACCAAGTGTTTACAAACACATTAAGGATGGGAAGGTTTTTTTTCTACTACTTTACTAGATGACATTCAGCTGATAGGAAATGGAATTAGGGGGTTGTTATCGGTCAAATTATGGTTGACCAAACAGTTTGACATGAAAGACTTAGGTGAGGCTAATTATGTTCTTGATATCAAGATCTTTCAGGTAGGAAAAACAAAATGATAGCCTTATCCCAAGCAGCCTACATAGATGCAATTCTTAAGAGCTTTGCAATGTAAGATTCCAAGAGAGGTGGGCAACCATCTAGGTCTAGAATTACTCTTTCTAAGAAAGACTCGCCAAAGTCTGTTGAAGAAAGAAAATACATAAAGAAGGTGCCTTATGCTTTAGCAGTGGGTAGTCTCATGTATACCATACTTTGCATATGACTGGATATTTGTTATACGGTCAGGATAGTAAGTTAGTTTCAAACGGATCAAACACTGAACCACTGGGTTGCGGTCAAACATATTTTCAAGTACTTGAGAAGGACTCGATGGTAAATGCTTGTGTATTCGAGTGAGGATCTAACACCTCTAGGATATATTGATTCAGATTTCCAATCTTATCCATATTTGAGGAGATCGACTTCTGGTTTTGTGTTTACTTTGGGTGGCGATGCCATTGTTTAGAGAAGTGTTAAGCAAGATTGTACTTTGAATTCAACAATGGAAGCTAAGTATGTGGCAGCTAGTGATGCTTTGAAAGAAGCAGTGTGGCTCCATAAGTTCCTTGGGGATCTTGAGGTAGTCTTGGTATGGATAAGGTGATATCACTATATTGTGATAACACTACAGTAATAGCTAATGCTAAGGAACCAAGATTTCATACAAAGAGAAAGCATATTCATCAGAAGTATCATGTAATATAGGACTTTATTGAGGGCGGGCATGTTGCTGCAAGCAAAATCACATCTAAGGATAATTTAGCTGATCCATTCACGAAGACACTAACTATGAGGGTAAGCAATGGGGATGCATAATATGTCATATTTACTCACTTAGTGCAAGTGAGAGATTGTTAGACATATATGCCCTAAAGAGTAAAATGTTGAAATATGTTTTTGGAGACATTTTATCAATAAAGAGTTCATTTATTGTTCATATACCAAATGTTGTCCTCTTTATATTCATATTTCTTAAATGTATGATAAGTAAATAAAGTCTGAGACTGTCTGTCTAAATCTTTAAGAATCAGGCATATGATAGACAGATTATCTGAAAGATATGATTCTAAAGGTAACGGTTTAAATCATAAGCTCCATAATTAAGGGAATAAATTTGGACTCTTTATTCATGTTAAGATTATTATGTTGTCTATATCCCTAACAGGAGATAACTTGTCTTGGCCATCGGAGTTGGACTTTACGAGTAGAAACATTGGTACATTGTCATATGTGATGATGTATTAGAACAGAACATAAAGTGGAATTGATTTGGATTAATAATTCCGCCTATGCAAATCAATTCACTTTAAACAATCATATATGCTATATCTTAATCTTGAAATAACTAATGGGCCCATTAACTTGACTTACGTCTGTTGATATATCAAAGGGTGACATTATGACTTTACAATGGTATGTATACCAGTTTGTTGGAGACATACTCTTGATAGTGTAGACCTGCTACTCATAGATGTGAAATCCATAGCTCCATTGTTGGAGTTAATGATATTCTCTTATATGCATTATCCTGTAATTGGAAGACTAGAGCGCTTAACCATTTGGATGCATAGGTGTAACCGAATGGCGTACTGTCTTTGGATTGTAAGTTTTCCAATGGTGAGAAAACAGAACGTAAGATAAAAATAATCAAGAAGGCAAAATAAAATTTATCCTTAAGCTGATTATGAATATCCTATAGGGATATGACACATCATGATATGTCATGGGCACTTAGCTAATTTGGAGCTTTGTAATTTTATATAGTTCGAGAGTGCAGCTTTAAGCTTTTAGTGGAGTAGCGTTAGAGTTGATAATTATAAAATATATATCTGGGATATTATATTTTATAATTATCAGAGCTTGAACTATATAGGTCCATCATGTCCCATTTGCTAGCTCATAATAAATCTTGAAATGATACGGTGTACTTTTCCAATAAATTGGTAATTTATGTTAAATTATTAGATTGGTTAAAATTTGATAGGATTAGATAATTCATGTCTGTTTATTAGTTAAATTAATTTAATAAATTAATTCCAGATAAACTTGTTGAATTATCGAAAATATTTTATTTTCTTTGAGATTATCCAGATATGGTTGTTTTGATCAGATAACTTCTCTATTAGATTATTTGAATTAAAATTGAGGCCTTATATGAGAATCTCTAGTGGGAAATAAAAGATTCTCAGGGATTAGATTATCGCAAGTTTGGCAAGCCGATCTGCTAGTTCGGCCTGTCGATGGAGTAAGTTCGGTAGGCCGATCTCCCAGTTTGGCTTGCCAATCCAACGATTATCTAATTATGCATTTTTGACGTGATTTTATTAAGCGTTGATGCAGATTTGAATTTTTGAGGTCTTGTCTAATAATAACGAACTCTAGGTCTGACCTCTATAAATAGGAAGTGAGTTTTCTCAATTATTCATATTAGTTGAGAAGTTATAAGTGAGTACTCTACTATGAGAAACTCTTAAACTCTCTGCTGAGGGCTATTGTTCACAATCATGAACCTTGGCTCTAGGTCTTCTTGATTAGTTGGAAGGAGAGTCGCCAGTGGAAGAGCTATACAATGTGTGCCCACACATACTCCGATCGTGAATAAAGAATAGCAAAGAAGGCTAGTTGGTTAAGGCCCTTTTGGAACATTATTCTCTTCATTGATTGTAAGAGCTCTTCGTCATAAAAGGTTAATAAGATCTGATTAATTTATGTATATGGCATGTCAATCTTGTGTTTTGGAAGAAACTCTGACTTAAAATTTTTAAAATTCCACTGCGTACTTGTTTTTTAATATAATTGTCACACAAATGCTATAATTAAGGTATTTAATGAGAAATAAAGCATAAATAGATGATTTTATCCTTCGAAAATGTACACATTTATGATCTCATCACACCCCCAACCAATTCATTGTTAGTCTTGAGCAATTAAAGTGATAAAAATATAAAAACAAACCAAATGGTTGATTTTTCAAAAGCTTGTGACTCCTTTGCAGAACGTCCTTAAGGGTTGTTTCAGAATCATAGCTTAAAATAAAAATGCAGATTTCATTCAAGTTTATGCTTTATTTTAAGGGTATATCTCATATTTAAGATAGTTTTTCCCCCGTGTGTGTGTGTGCTATTCTATCACTAATCGTTATATACAAACTAGATAAATTTACACTAATATAAGCTAATTTATTTTAACAAAATCTTACAAGTTTGTTTTTCATTCCTCTCTCTACTAATGTAGAATAATAATAAATTAAGGACCATTAGGACTTTATTCAGCTTGTAATGTAAGGTTAGGGTAAAAAGGTGGGATGAAGAAAAAATTTGAAGCTTGATTCACCCATAAGATACTTACATTATTCTCGGACCTTTGAAATATACAAATTATTTCCCAAGTAACAAACCCAGACTTGAAGTAAACTTTCATTTGACATCCACTTTTTATTCTTCTTTTTCTTTTGTTTTTGATTTTTGCATTTTTCAATTTTTATAATTTTTTGTTGTTTTTATTATTTTTATTTTTTGTTTTTTAATTTACAAACGTGCAAAATAAATAAACTTACTTTATAACCATTCCCATTCTCCCATAACATTAACATAACCTAAAATACATCTGAACTGATATGCCTTATGAGTGAAAGCTAAAAAGAAAGGATATGAAATTATTAAAAAGGCTAAGCTAAAAATTTGTAGGTCACAAAGAAAATAGAACATTAAGCACAATAGGGTAATTAAGGATATAAAATATATACAGGTAAGGTTGGAAGGGCTTGAATGATCCAAAAATGGCCTAAATTATGTCTTTAACTTGATATTATCTAGGATTTCACCTCGAGAGAAATTCAAGCAAATTATAAGATTTTATAAAAATAAACCATATTATATTAACATAAACAGTCTCTAAATTAGTATGACAAATCAAAGTTTTAGATTAAGTGCTCAAATTTTGAGAAAAATCAATCTAAATATGAGGCTAACACAAGAAACTGACATAAGCTTAAACAATATTTGAATTTATGACAAGCCATGATTTAACCAAGTTTTGTCATTGAACAAGAGGCACTTTAAAAACAAAAACAAAGAAAACAAATATTTTTTTAGGTTTTTAATTTTTTTATTTTTTCAAGATTTTTCAATTTTTATTTTTTAAATGTAGATGCTGACAAACTTAACAGAATGAAATATGTTACAAACATGATTAGGACATGTCTTAAGAATGCTAAGGGCTCCATAACTCAGTTATCTTAAACATGCATACATGCAACATGGAGAACATAAGCATAAATGGAAATATATGAAAGATGACATTTTCAGACCAAATTGAGACGCTTTTCAAGACTGGCTTGTTCACTCAACCATCCTGACAATAGACAAGAATCTTAACAGTTTTACAAACAACACACCTTTTTTATTAAATTTTTCAATTTTTTTTGGGTTTTTCTTTTTTAATACGCTTGATTTAGAACAAGTCCCATTTTAGACACAAAACAGACTCAAACTAGAAAAATGTTATCATAAATTTAAAAAATTTTGACACAAACCCTCTCCTCCAACCTAAATTGAATATTGTTCTCAATGTTTAACAAGATTAAGTAGAAAGAGTAACAACATATATTTACAAGAGTGGTTATTCAAAACACACAGAAAAATAAACATAAACAAAAATGTTGTAGGTAAAACTGAAAGATAAAAGAGTTTAGAGAGAGAGATCTAAATCTACCTTGCGCTTTTCGCATAACTTTGAAGTTGCAGTTCTACCTCAAGAGTGATGGCTTGCATTTTCTCTAGCAATTCCTCAACAATATGTGCAGAGAAAAAATCTTTCTTCCTGACTCTACATGAAAGTACTATTCCATAGCATTATCTAGAAAATTTAAAAGACCATCAAAGAAACCATTAACATTAAGCACACCTAATGGTTTATTAAGAATACCTAACCAATTCCAACTAGCTATGACAAACATTTCTTCAAAAGTTTCTAGGCGTCTTGTTAAAACAATAAATGCAGCTGAGTGATGAATCATAAGTTTTAAATGATCAGGGATATTTTTGATCACTCTCTCAGTTCCTATGGTTTCACCATACATATTATCTTGAACAAGAAAACGAGGAATAATACTTAGGACTCCTTCTACTTTAGCTTCAGCTATGACAGTTCCTATTAAACTAAGACTGCCCTTTCTATACACAAGATTTATCTTTTTCTTGGCCAATAGTTGCCCTAAATGGAATACCCTTTCTTGAATAAGAACCATAAAACACACAGATGTTTTTGAAATTTAGAGATGATTGGGACGAGGATCCATAATGGTTTCTAAGAAACTAAGATTCTTTTTTTTTTTGTTTTTAAGATTTTTTTTAACTTTTTAAACCGCTCTGAGTAAGATGCTAATGAGGAATAAGATATATTACATGATTGAGTGTGATTGAAGACGAATGGACAGGTGAAGACAAGTGAAAACAGATGTGACTTAGATGTGACTCAACTATAGAATTTTTAAAAATTTTACCCGACAAGAACTATTCAACTTTTGAAAAATTAAAACAAAATTGTTCAACTTTTTGACAAAATGGGACAAAACCAAAACGTATACAACAACCAAATACCTACTGAATAAGATATTTGATAGATAAGATAAAATATTAAAAGCAAACAGGACAAACATAATAATTAAGCAAACAACTATTGTAACATTATCAGAAACAAAAATATATATTTTTTAATTTTTATGTTTTTTTTTAATTTTTTTTTATGAAAATTTATTTGAGAATGAATGAAAACTCATGTTCATCAAATCATGTCTTCAAAAAATCTATTACTTAGCCATTTTGATGATTTTTCACTAAAACCAAATTCATCTCAAATAATTTTTTAACAATTTTTTTTAAAGAAAATAAAACAAAAAACATGCAAAAGCTAAAAATACTTTACAGATTTTGCTTAGAACTAGAGGGATCTTGAGTCTACTTCCCATCAATATTCTCACAAACTAAATAGTTAGGTCTTTTAATATTAGATTTCCTAGACGATATTTCTCAGAATGAAATTAAGGTCAAAGTTTTGACACAGCCCCCTAAACACATCGACCTAGATATGGCTCTAGAGAGGCTCGAAGATCTTCCAAGTTCTCTTTTTTAAGACCATTTTTATAAAGAAGAATCTTATCTTCCCTGTTTGAAGACACATAACTAGGTAAGGACACTTACCAGAATAGGTTTGACAAGAACACTTAGGACATTTTAGTTCCATATGATGGGCTCTTCTTTTCCTAGCATATAGACTTGTATCCATCCCCGGCAAACCATTATTATTTATATCACTAGGATGAACAAGAACTTTTACATATATTTTTAATTCTATTGGAAGTTTAAAACGAGAAAGGACCTAAGACGAGTGATTCGAGCTTTGTACTTCTTTCTAATTTCTTTCTGAGAAAGGAAAGGAAAGTATTTTTTTAGGTGATCATATTTAGGATCCATGATTTAAGATAGAAAGAGAGATTCTTAAAAATGAATTGAGAGCTTTGAAAGAAAGAGATTTGAGTGCTTTGAGTGGATCTGAGAGCTTTTAAGAAAGTATTGAAAAGATTTTGTGGGATTAAGAAAGAAAAGTTTAAAGAATTTTCAAAGAAGGTGTTTAAAGATCAAGGAAACTTTGAAGGTCTTTTAGAAATTTTTGAGGAAAGCGTTGGAAATTTATAAAGAAGGCAGAAAGAAAATGAGAGCTTAGAGAGAGAGAGAAAATTTTAGAGAGAGAAAGAGCTGAGAATTCTGGGCTTGAATGTATAGTGAACGGATTTATAGACCAAGGATCGGTACTATTTAGACACAGGGAAAAGTATTCTTACACGTATTAAAGGCTAATCTTGGACTGGGCCAAACAGAAATTGGGCTAAGTAATGGTAACCTAATGGATTACTAAACACACTAAAAACTAACTTAAAATATTTTTGTGTTTTTCTATTTTTTTTATTTTTTTGTTTTTTAACTTTTTTTAATTTTTTTTTGGGAAAATTTTCCAAAAGTCAAGAAATTCATTTTAATCATTTTATTAAAGTGCATATCTAGATGTCGTTGATACAAAGGACCAACTAATCAAACTTGATTATATCCTACATAACCTCTGCTACTTTAAATAAATTTTTGAAATTATTTGTCTAAAATTTAGGAAAAACAAAGAAAGTAAAGATGCAACACACTAAGGCAAAGACATAGAAACATAGACATACAATAAAAAAAAGTAATCTATAATGTTGATTTAATCTTTAGAATTGGAATCATCGAGGTTGATGACTGTTGGAACAGTTGTCCTAAACCTTCCCAAAAGATAACACTCCTAAAAAGTTAAGCTGTCAGATACTTCAAAAAACTTTTTTCTAAAACTCTTATTCATTCATGGGTTTGTAGATGAGTTCACCCATAACTTCATCCTCAGATTCTTCTTCAAAAACATCATTTTCAGATATAGGTTTAAAAATCAAATTTTTAGCTTTAAGAGTTTCATTAATTAAAACATTCATAGGATAGTTATCAACTTTTGGTGGGACATTCAAGTCAAAGGAATTGGCCAAGTCAACTAAAGGATCAACAAACATTTCAGAAGTATTGCCCTCAACAAAGTTCACTTCACACTTTCCAGAAGGAGATTGCGCCATATTAAATATGTTGAATTCTAAAGTCATATTCCCAAAAGACCATTTTAGTATTCCATTTCTACAATTAATCAAAGCATTAGAAGTTACAAGAAATGGATGACCTAAAATGACAAGAATTTGAACATTTGAATTAGTAACAATTGTGCATCCAAAAATAGTAAATCTACTAGATAGTAAAATTTATCAATTTGAACTAACACTTCCTCAACAATACCTCTTGGAATTTTTATAGAACGATTAGCTAACTGAAGTGTGATACATGTTGGCTTAAGTTCACCTAAACCTAACAATTGATAAACAGAATAAGGCAAAAGAGTTACACTAGCACCAAGATCTAACAATGCATGTTCAATTTGAGTGTTTCCTATAATATAAGAAATTGTGTGACAACTTCGACTCTTAAATTTAGGTGGTGAGCCATATTAAATGATGGAACTTTCTCGGTTAAAAATGTAGGCTTAGTCACATTATGCTTCCTTTTAATTATGCACAGATCTTTAAAAAATTTAGTATAAGATAGAACTTGTTTGATTTCATCTAAAAGTGGAATGTTAACCGTGACTTGTTTGAAAAGTTTAAAAATTTCAGCATTTTTATCAGACATTTCCTTTGAAAGTAAAGCTTGAGGAAATGGAACCTTTGGAACAAATTTCTCTTTTGAAACACCCTTTTCTTTTTTAGAATTTTCTTCGTCACTATTAATTTTATCATCACTTTTTGAAGTTGAATTGACCCTTTGATCTTTTGAAAGATTGGTCTTATCAACAGCTTTTCCACTTCAAAGAGTCATGACAAAATTAACAATTTCTTATTGTGATAATGAACTAAAAGAGGCAACTTCATTAACAGATGGATAATGTACAGGTTGAGCAAAAAATTTGCCCTTTTCTTGAATGCAAAGTGAAAAAGTAAGCTTAGAAATAGTCTCTTTAATTTCATGAATGTCTTGAGAAGTGCAAGTGTTGCAAATTTCCTATTTCTAAATGAACGCTTTTTGGGCTTGCATGAATGATTGCAAAGTGTCTTCAAGAGTTTTGACTCGAGAATGAAGATTTTCAAAAGGTGGAAAATTTTATAGAGGCCTTTGAAAATTTTATGAATTTGATGGAAATTGTGGACTTTGAGATTGTTATGGAAATGTTGGATGACTTGAGAATTTTGAGGTAGAAGTGGTGGTGGTGGTTGAAATTGCTGTTGTAGTTGATCATTTCTCCAACTAAAATTGGGTTGATTTCTCCATTGTGAATTATATATGTCAGAATGTAGAGATGGAAATGGCTTCCTCACTAGGTCCAATTGATTTGTGTAATTTACCTATTCATGAGACTCATTCTTAAAAGCTAGGCTTTCATAAGTTGAGTATCCTAGAGTTTGGCAAACACTACACAAAGTTTTAATTTTGGGTTCTTGGATATTCCTATGTTCCATGGCTTTAATCTTTTTAGTCAAACATACAATTCTAACATTTGGATCATTTTCTTGACTAAGTTGATAGACACCTCTTTGAGCATTTGTAAGATTAGATCTAATTGAGCCTTTAGAATTACCATGTTACTAGTATTGAGAGTTATCAGCCAAATTATCCTGAAAATCCAAAGCTTCATCAGTTTCTTTTTCAAGAGATTCTCCATTACACATTGTTTTAATGAATTGATGGGTTTTAGGAGCTAAGCCTTCATAAAAGAAACTAATATAATACAATTTTTCAAAACCGTGATATGGAGAAGAGTTCTACATACCTTTAAAACTGTTAGACATGTATGCCCTACGAAGTAAAAATGTAATATGTTTTTGGAGACTTTTTTATCAATAAAGAATTTATTTATTATTTATATACAAAATCTCGTCCACTTTATATTCATATTTGTTGAATGTATGATAAGTAAACAAAAGTCTGAGACTGTCGGTCTAAATCTTTTAAGAATCAGGCATATGATGGATATATTATGCAGAAGGCATGATTCTAAAGGTGATGGTCTAAATCATAAGATCAGCAATCAATGGCATAAAGTTGGGCGCTTTATTTATGTAAAGATTGTTATATTATCTATATCCCTAATGGGTGATGGTTTGTCTTGGCCATTAAAGGTGGACTCCATGAATAGAAATATTGGTGCGTTGTTATAGGTGACGATGCATTGGATCGAGACATAAAGTGAATTGATTTGGATTAATAATTCTATCTTGGCAAATCAATTCACCTTAGACAACCATATGTGTTGTATCTTAATCCTAAGATGAATAGTGGGCCCGTTGTCTTGACTTATGTCTTTTGATGTACCAAAGGGTGACATCCACATTTTATGTTGGTACGCATGCCTGTACGTTGGAAGCAATACTCTTGATAACATAGACTTGTTATTCAAAGATATAGAATCCATAACTCCTCTTTAGGAGTTGTTGATATCCTTTTATGTACATTATCCTATAATTGGAAATCTAGAGCACTCAACCATTTGGATACATAGGTGTAACCGAATGGTATACTATCTTTGGATGGTAAGTTTTCCAATGGTGAGATAATGGAACGTAAGAGAAAAATAATTGAAAAGATAAGACAAAATTTATCCTTAAGCCGATTATGGATAATTTTATGGGGATACGACATATCATGATATGTTATGAAGACTTAGCTATTCGGTTTCGTAATTCTACGTAGTTTGAGAGTACAGCTCTAAGCTTTGTCGCATTAGAGCTTATAATTATGAAATGTATATTTGGGATATTGAGTTTCATAATTATCGGGAGCTTGAACTATATAGGTCCATATGGTCCCCTTTGCTAGCTCACAAAAATCCTGTAACGATATGGCGTGCTTTTCCTATAAATCGGTTACTTATGTCAAATTATTAGATTGCCTAAAATTTGAGTTAATTGGATTTAATAATTCATGTTAATTTATCGATTGAATTACTTCTATAATTAATTTAAGATAAACATGTTGGTTTATCAATTGAATTAATTTAGTGAATTAATTCAAGATAAATATGTTGAATTATTATGGATAATATCTTATTTGTATGGGTTTATCGAGATATGATTATTTTAATCAGATAACTTCTCTATTGAGTTATTTGAATTAAAATTGAGACTCTATCAAAGAGACCCAGAACTAATAAGATAGGAATTATCTAATAGGTTCAGATAGCATTTATCGGATCAACCTTGGATTCGAATCAAATTCAAATCAGGTATCTGCGATGGCATAGTTGACCACGCCTTTGTATCGGGGTCGGCCACGGCTATCAGACTTTGAGTCTAATTACATAGATTCAAATTTGAATCAGTTTCAAATTTTGAGGCCTTATCTGATAATGATTCGATTTCTATAAATAGAGAATGAGCTCTCTTTGTTATTTAGATCAGTTGAGAAATCTAGAATGAGTATTTTGATAGTGAGACTCTAAGACTCCCTAGAGAGCTGTTGTTCACAAATCACGAACTATAGCTTTGGGTATTTCTCAATTAGTTAGAAGGAGAGCCACCTATGGAAGAGCTGTACAAGTGTGCCCACACACAAACCAGTTGTGGATAGAGAATAGCAAAGAAGGCCAGTTGGTTGAGATCCTTCTGCAACGTCCTTTCTCTTCACCGATTACCAGAGCTTTTCGGCAAACAAAGTTAGTAAGATCTGGCTAATTTATGCATATAGCATGTCAAACTTGTGTTTTAAAAAATACACAGGTATAAAAATTTTAAAAATTCTGTTGTGTACTGCTTTTTCAACAATTGGTATCAAAGCCATGGTTTGTACGTAAATTTACAAGTTTGTGATTATGCTATATGTATAAATTATGTGATCTCAATCTCTCCTATGCTTGAATTTAATTTTTAAAGAGTTAGTACTCTAGGTTTCTATATATTTTTATGTTGTCATGGATTATATGGTGAATGTCTATTAATTAATTATGGTTGATTAAATTATTTTTAATTATTAATTAATTTATTCCAGTTATAGTTCCTTAGAGGTTGGAATGTGTATCTAGGTTTTTCATGTAATTAGGTGGCAGACTATCATCTCCGTCTAGAATTTGTTATTTGATTTTAAATTTGTAAGAATTTTATAATTAAATAATTATTCAGAGAAGATGAATCTAGAAGATAGATGATAACGTTCTATAGGTATTTCTTGAGTCTCTAATTTTATGTTTTTGAATTTTTGAAAATAAAATTGAAAAACTACCCTTAATTTTATTTTTTCAAATTCTACTCGGGTGAGGGCGCGGTCGACCGCGATACACATAGTACGTTCAACCATAGCTACACGAGGTCGAATGGTGTCACAACCTACCTTTTTCAGGCTAAGTTTAAACACTTTTCTTGCTTACATATCTATAGGAAAACTCGGGAATTTTTTTTCCTAAAATATATTAGGCATCCATATTAAGCATTACACATAATTCAAATATAAGCATATACTTCCATAAACAACCCTTTTTTTTTTACAATACTATTTGTTAAATATTTTCAAAAGAGGTTTTGTCTTACTTAAGTATACTACAACTTTCATACTTTCAGTTTCAAAAATCTTAAAATATTAACCAGCGGAAACATAACCGCGGTGGTTTCCATACCCCGTTCTGCATATTACGCATATTCCTCTGCCAGCTCAACATTGAATTCATTCTGACTTCTTTGTAGAAATTCCTATAACATAAAACACTAAGTCAGCTTACGCCCAGTAAGTCCGAACATGGCCCACATGCAATGTTCACTAAAATGCATGATCCTTTTATGCTTTCTTATGAACATTCTTTATCCTTATCATGTCTTATCTTTAACTAGGGCCCAAATGTTCGTACAATTTGCGCATATAGATCTTCGTGACACCGAGACCATATCATAACCTTAAACTCCCCTTGAGTCAGGAGTCGGTACAACACTCTTCTTTATTTCTGGTGGTGTATTTACTAGTCCAATTATTATGGTTATCATACTATGCATGAGGTTATATTCACATATTATACACAAAACATAAATACTCTTCTACTGTATAATATACATAGGTACATTTTTATGCACTTACAGGTACACATATCAATATTCCCACAGGTATGCATCATATTAGACACATAGATGTATATATTATTGTACACACACAGGTACACACCTTGATATACACATAGGTATATAATTATATATATATATATATCATATTTTATGCCTACAATTTCATACTGTAAGAGGGATTGGTACCTACTTATCTAGGCTGATGTGCTAGCCCATCTTAGTCTCCTTTTCCTAATCTTCTAGGGTCCTCTTTGGTCAATTATAACGCTTTTAGCCACATTTCCACTCTTTTGTCTTATGTGTCAATACAAAACATTCATTAATTTATAGATTAGACAATACCCATCTGTAACTCTGATACTTGCGGGTTCCCTTTCTTCTATCTTACCCTACCCTATTGTCTCTAACAAAAGGCGGTAATCTTATTAATAATCCCTTTTCCTTATTTTGGATGGTTCAGAGTAGTTCGGGACACTTGTGGGAAAAATGATGATTTTGCCCTCAGTGGGCCTTTCTAAATTTCTCAAGTTTGATTTTACTATTTTTGCAAAAATTGTTGTTTATTAACTTTAAAACAATACCCCAGGGTGTCGGGTTTTCTTATTTTAAATCAACGACGCATTTTAATAAAGCTTTGCAATTTCGCCCTTATTTGATATGTTAACAATTTTACCCCTGGAACTAAAAATAATCTCTTTAAACCATAAATTTCTATTCATCATAAGGATTATTTTTGCTCAAAATACCATACCCAAATCCTTTTGCAAAATGACAATTTCGCCCTTTAATTTTTTTTTTCAATTCTAACATGTTTTGTAAAATCCATAATTTACAAACGAACGCGATTTTCGACGAACTGTTCATGAATTTTAACAGTTTTGTTGAGATCTACAACTTTCATGTTTTAACTTTTTCAAAATGCCCACTATACAGGGGTGTTTTTGGTCGTTTTTCAAATCTATCGACAAAAACTTTTCCTTTGCAATTTAGTCCCTGGGTCATTTTTTGTAAAAATCAACTCTAAAGCAGCATTCCAGCCACTGTGAAGGCAGATTCAACATTTCCCAAAACCATTTTCATGCCCAAGTCACAATTCTTTTCAAACTACCTCAAAGTTCACAAAACTATCCCTTTTTGCACCAAATGCCATTTTTCATCTTCAAAACCAAAATTCAACCACATCTTCAACATAAACCATGGAATTAAGAAAATCAAATCATAACTTACATAAAAAATCACATGCCTTTCTGAAACAACAACCTAAAACATAAAAGCAAATAAACTTTACATTTGAAAAATTAAACTTACCAAAAGAAGGATTTGTGAACCAAAGCTTTTCAAGAGCTTCCTTGCAATTCCTAAGCATGTTTTACATAAAAGAGATTCTTATCAAAATCCCTTTCTAAAACCATGAAAACCTCAAAAAAATTCAAGACATAATTTAGATCTCTTACCTTAAAAAGTTTGCAAAACCTTAATCTTGTTGGGTTTTGTTGGTTTTTGTGATTCAAATAAACAATGAAAAATTAAAATTAATTCCCATAAAACCCTCGTAGGATCCATGCAATTCGATTAGATTGATAGAAAAGCCATAGAATCTTACCAGGATAACAAAAAGGGGCAAGATTTTTAGAAGAAAGAGAGCGGGTTCACTTTGGTGACACCCTAACTCGAGCCTTTTGTATTTGGGATTGATTCAGACGTTGTTACTTAGAGCAACGCCCTCTGTAGGTATTCGCACAACAGGCTCTCTCAAAACGAATTGGTGTGCTAGCACCCTCTCCTTTGCGTTAAATGACTCTCTCTAATTTTTAGGGCTTTTTTAATGTTCTCGCCTTTTTGAATAATAGAACGCCTTCTTTCTTCTTAATTTGGCTAGAAACACTAAAATAGATATATATATATATATATATATCTATTGACTTCGAGATAGAGTCAGATTTTGACTAGGGTAAATTGTAATTTGAATATGATTCATAGAATCTAGACAATGTCTGTAATTCGAATATGATTCAGAGAATCTAGATAATGTCAATAATTTGAATATGATTCAGAGAATCTAGATAATGTCAATAATTTGAATATGATTCAGAGAATCTAGATAATGTCAGATTCAATGAACCTAGAGATATCTAGTACATCAAATCTTGACATTATCAGGTTCATTGAACCTAGACACAGTACGCCCAAAATTTTTTTTTGGTCTGTTCTAAGTGTACGACCTTGTAGGTTCACATAACGTTGGTAGTGGGCTTGAAATTCTGTTTCTGACCCACAAATCATAAGCAACCTTTAGCAAGACATTATGATTACCCAAGTTATGCAAATGTTAATAATCTGACACAACCTAATCCACAATAAGTATTAAAGTCACTAGATACCTAGATTGAACATAAGGCATAGTTTATGCATCCTTATACTATTCATTCATATTATTTCTCGATCTTAAGTAGACTGATATTGATAACCCTTATTAATTCATTCCAGTATGGCCATATATTTTTCTTCAGTCTAACTTATTGAGGGGCCCATAGATATCTTTGTCATAAATGAGGGACAAATTCCTTCTTAATCACTCATATTCCTCACATGATTCACTCTATATCCAACAACAATCCATTCCATCATCCTGTTAAAGATAATATTAGAATGTCTCAAAATATAGAACTTGTCATGTAGGAAACAATGGTGATTTTGGTTCAGAGGACTAGCATAATACTATTATGATGAGAATCACTTATGACAATTATCCATACAGTATTCTCATAGCGGGTCGATCCAATACATCATTTTTCAAATATGTATCTATGAGTTGACTTAGTATCTCATACACATGATTAGTAAAACATAATCATCAGTCAAACTTCATACTAGTCTTCATTTATTATTCTCCCAATAATAATGACCGACTAGGGATAATTTAGAATAGAATTCAATTTTTACCTAAGAGTTTTACTATCAAGTCACATACTTGATGACCTTAAGCAGAATAACTATTCATGGAATTAGAATAAAAAACAATAATGAAAATGCCTCTTTATTAATAAAATACAAATGTAACAAAGTCAAAATGTGGTCATTACATAATTGGCCGAGGGCACATCACTAACAATCTCTCACTTGCACTAGGCCCAATCAATATTGTATCTAATACCCATTGACCTAATATGACTCTCACGCTTAGGCTGTGGAAGAGGCTTAGTGAGTGGATCAGCAACATTCTCATTTGTAGGTACTCTGCATATCTTCACGTCTCCTCTCTCAATGATTTCTCGAATAAGATGATAACGCCTGAGTATGTGTTTGGATCGCTGATGTGATCTAGGTTCCTTAGCCTGTGCTATGGCCCTGTTATTATCATAATACAAGTCTACTGTATCTGATATACTAGGAACAACACCCAATTTAGTAATACATTTTTTGATCCAAACTGCTTCCTTAGCTACTTCTGAGGTGGCTATATACTCAGCTTCTGTTGTAGAATCAGCAACGGTGTCTTGCTTTGAACTTCTCCAGCTCACTGCACCTCCATTCAAATAGAACACATAACTTGACTGTGATCGAAAGTCATCCTTGTCAGATTGGAAGCTGGCATCTGTGTAACCACTTACAACAAGCTCATATTCCTTTCCTCAATATAGTAAGAATGCATCCTTATTTCTTCTCAAATATTTAAGGATATTCTTGACTGTTGACCAGTGACTTTTACCTGGATCTGATTGGTATCTACTAGTTATGCTTAAGGCATATGAGACATCAGGTTGAGTACATAACATTGCATACATGATAGATCCAATGGCAGAAGCATATGGAATCTTATTCATGCAATCTCGCTCATCCTGTGTCATTGGACACTGAGTCTTACTGAGACTAATTCCAGGTGACATTGGCAAGAATCCCTTCTTGGAATCTTGCATCCTAAACCTATTTAGTACCTTGTCAATGTATGCACTCTGACTTAGGCCAATAAGCCTCTTAGATCTATCCCTATAGATCTTGATGCCTAGAATATAGGCAGCTTCACCTAAGCCTTTCATGGAGAAACAATTCCCTAACCATGATTTAACATTTTGTAGAGTGGCGATATCGTTTCCAATGAGTAATATGTCATCAACATATAGCACTGGAAAGACTATTACGCTCCCACCAACCTTCTTGTAAACACAAGGCTCATCTTCATTTTTAATGAAACCAAACTCTTTGATTGCTTCATCAAAACGAAGATTCCAACTCCGAGATGCTTGCTTCAATCCATAAATGGATCTTTGAAGCTTGCAAACCTTTCCAGAATTCTCAGGACTAACAAAACCCTCTGGTTGTGTCATATACACATCCTCAAGTAGGTTTCCATTAAGAAATGTTGTTTTGACATCCATTTTCCAAATCTCATAATCATAGTATATAGCTATGGCAAGGAGAATCCAAATGGATTTAAGCATAGCAACTGGTGAAAAAGTTTCATCATAGGCTATACCATGTGTTTGCTTGAAACCTTTTGCAACCAGTCTTGCCTTAAAGGTATGCATATTGCCATCCATGTCTGTTTTCTTTTTGAAAACCCATTTGCACCCAATAGGCTTTAAACCATCAGGTGGGTCAATCAAAGTCCATACTTGATTATCATACATGGAATGCATCTCTGACTTCATGGCTTCTAGCCATCTATCATAGTCAGGGCTATTCATGGCCTCTTGGTAGGATGTGGGCTCATTTTGATCCACAATCATCACATCATTATTATCAGTTAAGAGAAATCCATATCTCTTAGGGCTCTGACATGTCCTACTAGACCTCCTCGGGCCTTGTGTTACTTGTGTAGGCTCAACAACTACTTATTGATCTAGTTGAGATTCCACAGGTGGTTCAATGCTATTTTATGGTTCTTGAATTTCTTCAAGTTGAACTTTACTCCCACTGGTTTCTTTATAAATGAATTCTCTTTCTAAAAAGACACCATTTCGAGCAATAAACACTTCGTTCTCAAAAGCATTGTAGAAGTAATATCCTTTAGTTTCTTCCCACAAAAAGGCATTTGTCTGATTTGGGAGCCAATTTATCTGAAATTTGATGCTTCACATAAGCCTTACATCACTAAATCTTAATAAGAGACAAACTAGGCGACTTCCCGGTCCACATCTCATATTGTGTCTTTTGAACCTCCTTTGATGGAACTTTGTTCAGTATGAACGCCACAGTTTCCAGAGCATATCCCCAAAAGGATATTGGAAGATCTGACTGACTCATCATAGATCGAACCATATCCAATGAAGTTCGATTTCTCCGTTCAGACACACCATTCCATTGTGGTGTTCCTGGTGGAGTTAATTATGAGACTATCCCACAATCTCTAAGATGATCAATGAATTCTTGGTTTAAGTATTCACCACCTCGACCTGATCGAAGTACTTTAACCAAGTTGATTTTGTACTTCATTTTTGAAAAGTTTAAACTTTTCAAAAGATTCAGATTTTTGTTTCATTAGATAGACATAGCCATATCTACTAAAATCATCTGCGAAAGTAATGAAGTACTGAAAACCTCCTCTAGCAGTGGAACTTAATGGTCCATATACATCAGAATGTACAAGGCTCAATAAGTCATTAGCCCTTTCACTATGTCCAGTAAAAGGTGTCTTAGTCATTTTGCCTAATAAACAAGACTCACATACTTCAAATGATTCAAAATCAAATGAATTTAAAAGCCCATGTTGATGGAGTTTTGAAGTGCGTTTCTCATTTATATGGCCCAAACGATAGTGCCAAAGATAGATCAGGTTTAAATCTTTAGATTTAAACTTCTTTGTATTAACATTATAGATAGACTTTTCAGTTGTGTTTGCAATGTCATAACATAAAGACCATTCATTCATGGAGCATATCCATAAAAAATGTTATCATGGTAAATGGAGCATTTATTATTCATAATAATAAACTCAAAACCTTCTTTGTCCAAACAAGAAACAAAAATAATATTCCTACTCATAGCAGGTGCATAATAACAATTTTCTAAACTTAAAACAAGTCCACTAGGCAAAGTCAACTCATATGTTCCTACAGCTAAAGCAACAACTCTTGCTCCATTTCCAACTCATAGGTCCACTTCACCTTTAGCCAAGATTCTACTCCTCTTAAGACCCTGCATATTAGTACAAATGTGAGATCCAGATCCAGTATCTAATACCCAGGAATTAGAAGTGGACAAATTGACTTCTATAACATAAATACCTGAAGGAGTAGTCACACTACTCTTCTTCTTCTTCTTTAGATCATCCAAATAGAGCTTGTAGTTTCTTTTCCAATGACCAGGCTCATTGTAGAAAAAGCATACTCCCTCCTTTGGTGGTTTAGCCTTAGGTTCAAGATTGGGCTTAGGCTTCTTAAAGTCCTTGGGAGCCTTATTCTTGCTCTTACCTTTTCCTTTCCTTTTTATACCTTTCCCTTTATAAACCATCAAAACATCTTTGTTATTCTTGATGTTCTATTCAGCAGTCTTAAGCATCCCATGCAATTCATAAACAGTCTTCTCCATATTATGCATGTTGTAGTTCATAACAAACCCATCATATGCATCTGGCAAAGATTTGAGAATGATGTCAACAACCAACTCTTGGCTAATCTCAAGACCAAGTTTCTGCAAATGATCAAGATGACCCTTCATCTTCAGAACATGAGGACTCACTGAACCGCCAGTAGTCAACTTGCATGAAAGTAATGCCTTTAAGGTGGCAAACCTCTCAATTCTAGCCTTCTCTTAGAACATTTCCTTGAGATGGCCTATCATGGTATAAGCCTCCATTTCCATCAGTTGCTTCTGAGGCTCTGATTCCATGCTTCCAAGCATGAGGCAAGTGACATCGACAAAGTCATTGAGATGCTTACTGTGAGCATCCTTTTGAGCTCTATGAGCATTACCAGCTGGTTCATCAGGGATAGGTTGATCAAGGACATATTCCTTCCTTTCTTGCTTAAGAACAATTCTCAAGTTTCTGTACCAGTCAAGAAAGTTAGTTCCATTGAGCTTATCCTTCTCAAGGATCGTTCGCAGAGACAAGTTAGATGTGGTGTTTGATGCCATTATCTACAACAAATATATACACAGAGTACTTAACATATTATTAAACTATTTTTAATGAAGCATAATTTAAATCCCACTAATTTTATTAAATTAATAACCCTCAATATTAATTTGGTAATCACAACAATTGTAATTTTAGTGGGCCAAGATCTATATTTCACCTCACCTTAAGTAAGCTTTGGCTTATCACCTAAAGTATGGTTATTTAGGTAGGTAACACCTTACCAATTACATCTTATGTAACTCTTGGATAAATATGGGATTTGACCTCACATGTCCTGGCAAATTAAAATCCCATCTAATGCCCTAGGTCCAAAACCATTTTGATAACCTAGTTAAGTCTAACCATTTCAAACATATGGATATCACTATTATCCATCTTGTCTTACCTAGATGGCTTAACACACTTTACTTTGGCGGAACCTATGTTTAGCAATCCAAGTCTTGACAAGTGTTGAATTATGGGAGGCATTTTAATGACTTAATATTAATTGAGGGTTCTACTTTTAATTTTTTTAATTTTATTGTTTATTATTATGTCACATCACATACATAGCGTCATATACATAACATCACATACATAGCATAATAATAACACAATGAACGTGTCATAGCATGGCCCAAATCTAGATCGATCTTCATAAGCCAATATTAAGGTTAATGGTCAATCCTAGGTAATCTTCATCTCCATGGATTTCCTTAGATTGCCACGAACGGACTCCATCTTGAGCTTCCATCTTGGACTTCCATCTATCTTGATCTTGGGCTTTGATTTTACATTACAAATTGCAATCTAAACTATTCTATTTCTACTAAATAAATAAATAAATTACAACAAATTGAAAAATGACACGCAGGCTGTATTTAAAATTACAAACCCAAAATAAATTAAATAAAACCTGCCAATCACATTGGTATAAAGGACCATGCTATGCACCATGCAATTCACACTAAACAAGTAATCATAATAATATAATTTCATTATAGTTAAATTTTTATTATGACCAAAACGATTTATGTGATGAATCAATTCGGGGTCAAGGGGTAGCGCCCCTTGCGGGGTCCCAAGGGCAGCGCCCCGCCCCTTGGCGGAGGTCCCGCTAGCCGGTTAGTGGTGCCCCTGCACCTTACTCGTTTGAATGAGTTGCTGCCTAAATCCAATAATTTTAGTTAATCAGATTACCTAATCTATTCATAATAGAATTAATTAATCTCTGTTTAGCACTTAAAGGGATTCATGAAATTTATTGATCTGTTCTAAACCGATCAACTTGTTTAACAATTAAACAAACCGTATGATATATATTAATCTGTTCAAAACAGATTATCACTATTTAACATTTAAACAGTCCGCCACCTTAATAAAACCGTAACCAGATTAATAGTATATCATTTAATACTCTTAAAACAGATTACTAGATTCTTATTAAATTATAATATTAATCAAATTAACAACAACAGGTTACAAGAAATAGTAAACGTATTAATCAAATTAACACGGTAAAATGTTTAATCAAATAAAACCTCAAACACATTAATCTAATTAACATATAAATCTTATCCATGTATATCACATATATGCAGAACCATAAAAAAAATCAATTTAATCGAATTCACAAATCGCTCTGATACCAGTGTTGGGTTTTGTTGGATTTTGTGATTCAAATAAGCAGCGAAAAATTAAAATTAATTCCCCCAAAACCTTCGTAGGATCCATGCAATTTGATTAGATTGATAGGAAAGCCATAGAATCTTATCAGGATAACAAAAAGGGGCAAGATTTCTAGAAGAAAGAGAGCGGGTTCACTCTAGTGACACCCTAACTCGAGCCTTTTGTATTTGGAATCGAATTCAGATGTTGTTACTTAGAGCAATGTCCTCTATAGGTATCCATATGAATAGACTCTCTCAAAACGAATTGGTGTGCTAGCACCCTCTTCTTTGTGTAAAACGCCTTCTTTCTTCTTAATTTGGCTAGAAACCCTAAAATAAATATATATATATATATATATATCTATTGACTTCGAGATAGAGTCAGATTTTGACTAGGGTAAACTGTAATTCGAATATGATTCATAGAATCTAGACAATGTCTATAATTCGAATATGATTTAGAGAATCTAGATAATGTCAGTAATTCAAATATGATTTAGAGAATCTACATAATGTCAGATTCAATGAACCTAGACATATCTAGTACATCAAATCTGGACATTATCAGGTTCATTGAACCTAGACATAGTAAACCCAAAACTCGTTTTTAGTATGTTCTAAGTGTGCGATCTTGTAGGTTCATATAACATTGGTAGTGGGCTTGAAATTCTATTTCTGGCCCATAAATCATCAGTAGCCTCTAGCAAGACATTATGATTACCCAAGTTATGCGAATGTCAATAATCCGACACAACCTAATCCACAATAAGTATTAAAGTTTTTTTGTCACTAGATACCTAGATTGAACATAAGGCATAGTTTATGTCAACCTTATACTATTCAATCATATTATTTCTCGATCTTAAGTAGACTGATATTGATAACCCTTATCAATTCATTCCAGTGTGGCCATACATTTTTCTTCAGTCTAGCTTATCGAGAGGCCCATAGATATCTTTCTCATAATAAATAAGGGACAAATTCCTTCTTAATCATTCATATTCCTCACATGATTCACTCTATATCCAACAACAATCCATTCCATCATCCTGTTAAAGATAATATTAGAATGTCTCAAAATATAGAACTTGCCAGGAAACAATGGTGATTTTAGGTCAGAGGACTAGGATAATACTATTATGATGAGAATCACTTATGACAATTATCCATGCAGTATTCTCATAGCTGGTCGATCTAATACATTATTTCTCAAATATGTATCTATGAGTTGACTTAGTATCTCATACACATGATTAGTAAAACATAATCATCAGTCAAACTTCATACTAGTCTTCATTTATTATTCTCCCAATAATAATGACTGATTAGGGATAATTTAGAATAGAATTCAATTTTCACCTAAGAGTTTTACTATCAAGTCACATACTTGATGACCTTAAGCAGAATTAACTATTCATGGAATTAGGATAAAAAACAATAATGAAAATACCTCTTTATTAATAAAATACAAATGTAACGAAGTAAAAATGCAGTCATTACATAATTGGCCTAAGGCACATCACTAACAAATCTTGAAACTTGGGAACTTAATTGGGGCAATTTTGCAAGAATTTGGGCTTCGGAAATTTTTGAGAACGAGCTCTTATGGCTACCGGTTTTGGGAGGAAGAATAAATGAGTTGGTTTTGATGTTAAATGCTTGTAATTCATACTTATCTTCTTACATTTTTTTTAAAGTGGTGAGTGACCAAGTAATCAATTGGGTAACTAATGTGGCTAATTGTGATTGGGCCACCTTTCATGGCATGATGGCCCAATAAGATTCCAATGGGTGTCCACTTGGTGGGCCCCAAAACTTTACACAGTATAATTTTTTACCACACAGTATTTTTCTTATACTGTCGTGGTAAAACCGGTGAAAAACGTATTCTTAGATTGTAGAAGATATTCTACTTTGCCTTTGGTTTACTTTTGGAAGCCAAACATAACATTTCTTATATATGTGTTTGTTAATATCCAACATCATAATAAATTTACAGTGAAACTTCCTATTAATACTATATTCTATATTTTATTGTAATTTTTGCAAAACTATGATTTATGAGGGTAAATTCATTAATCAAATCCAATTAAATATTAGATTTTATTAATGAATTTTCCCTTGGTTATTACAACCTATCCCCTTAAGAATTTTCATCCTCAACAATCAAAACAATTCAGGGTAGACTTTCCTCATTTCATCCTCTCACTCCCAAGTTGCCTCCTCCACTTGTTGGTTGTGCCACAAAACTTTGACAAGAGGTATCTTCTTGTTTCTTAATTCCTTTTCTTCTCGAGCCAGAATTTGAACTGGTTTCTCTTCATATGATAGATTCTCTTGTACATCAATTTCTTCAGGCTATAGAACATGTGAGGGGTCAGGTACATAGTTCTTTAGCATGGATACATGAAACACGTTATGTACCGATGCCATTTCAGGAGGTAAAACTAATTTGTAAGCCACACTGCCTACTCTTTCTAAAATTTTAAATGGTCCAATATATCATGGGCTGAGTTTTCCTTTCTTCCAAATCTTATTACCCCTTTCATTGGCGTTGCCTTCAAGAAGACCAAATCCCCTACTTGGAATTCTAGAGGTCTTCGTTGTTGATTAGCATAATTATTGTGATGACTAAACGCGGTTTCCATCTATTGACGGATTAGTTTTACATCCTCTGTCATCCTTTGCACAAAATTCGTAGTCGATAACCTTTTTCTCTGGTTTCACACCAATGCAGAGGCGATCTACACCTTCTCAATAGAGAGCTTCATATTGAGCCATTCCTATGGAGGTTTGATAGCTATTATTGTAGGCAAATTCCATCAATGGAAGCTTTTTATCTCATTTCCCCTTAAAATCTTAGACACAGGCTCTTAGCATGTCTTCTAGACTTTGAATGGTCCTTTCAGATTAACTATCCATTTGAGGGTGGAAAGCTATACTAAAGGTCAGTTTTGTTTCCATTGCTTGGTGAACACTTCTCCAAAACTTAGAAGTGAACCGGCCATCACGATCGAAAATAATGGATTTTGGGACTCTATGATATCTAACTATTTGGGCAACGTACAGTTCAGCTAATCGTTCTATGGAGATGCTAAGTTTAATAGGCAAAAAGTTTGTAGATTTAGTCAATCTATCCACAATCACCCATATAGCATCGTTTCCTTCAATAGTTTTGGGTAGTTTAGTCACCAAATCCATGGTTATCTAGTCCTATTTCCATTCTAAAATTTCTATCTTTTGCAGTTCACTTGCTAGTCGTTGATGTTCCGCTATCACTTTTTGGCATGTGAGACATTTACTAACAAATCATGTGACATCATTTTTCATTCCATGCCACCAATAATGCTCTTTCAAATCCTTGTATATTTTGGTAGCTGTCGGATGAGCAACATACGGTGCCTCATGAGCCTCCTCTAATATCTGCCTCTTTAACTCTTCATTATTGGGAACGCATAATCTACCTCTATAGTAGAGAATGCCATCTTCCAGGATATTAAACCCTGCTTTCTTGTTTTTAAGGGCCTTATCTTTGTACTTGAGCAGTGATGAATCTACTTCTTGTTGCTCCTTCAGGTTCTCCATGATAATTAGTCGGAATGATAGATCAGCTAGTCCTCTTATGATTATCTCTATTTCCGCTTCTATCAAGTCTTTTTGGAGAGATTTTGGTATCAACTGCATCATTGCAAGTGAGGATATTGCACTACAACTGAGTGCGTCAGCTACCTGGTTAGCTTTTCTAAAGTGATATAAAATTTCGTAGTCATAGTCCTTAACTAGCTCGAGCCATCTTTGTTGTCTCATATTGAGCTCCTTCTATGTGAAAATGTACTTCAAACTTTGGTGGTTAGTATAAATCTCACATTTAGCTCTATAAAAGTAGTGGCACCAGATCTTGAATGCAAATATGACTGTTGGTAATTCCAAGTCATGTGTCTGGTTATTCCTTTCATGATCTTCTAGTTGCCAAGATGCATATGCAACCACTTTTCCATTTTGCATGAGTATGGTTCTCAAGCCTATTTTTGATGCATCATTGTAGATTATGAAATTTCCTATGTTCGGATCAAGTATGGTCAGTACCGGTGCACTTGTCAGTCGCCTTTTTAACTTTTGAAAACTTTCTTCACACTTCTTGGTCTATTCGTATTTTATTACCTTCCGTGTAAGAGTCATAAACAGTGCTACAAGTCTAAAGAATCCTTCTACAAAACGTCGGTAATAGCCCGCTAGACCTAGGAAACTCCTAGTCTTGGTAATGCTCTTTGGTGTAAGCCACTTATTTACTGCTTCAACTTTAGAAGGATCGATAGATACTCCATCTTGTAACACCACATGTCCTAGAAAATGAACTTTTTTCAGCCAAAATTCATATCTTGAGAACTTAGAGTACAATTGATTCTTCCTTAACAACTGTAGTGCAGTCCTTAAATGTTCCTCGTGTTCTTCCAATGTTTTCGAATAAATGACGATATCATCGATGAACACGATGATGAATTTGTCGAGATGGTCTTTAAAAATCTAGTTCATAAGGTCCATGAAAGCTACCGGGGCATTGGTCAATCTGAATGGCATAACACAGAATTCATAATGTCCATAACACATTCGAAATGTTTTCTTTGGCACATCCTCTTCCTTCACTCAAAGCTGATGGTATCTAAAGCGTAGGTCAATTTTAGAAAATACAGACGCTTCTTTCAATTGATCAAATAAATCATCAATCCTCCGAAGTGGATACTTGTTTTTAATCGTAACCTTGTTTAGTTCCCGGTAATCAATGCACATCTGTAAGATTCAATCTTTTTCCTGACAAATAAAATAGGCGCTCCCCATGGAGAATGACTCGGCCCGATAAACCCTTTGTTCAGTAATTCCTACAATTGCACTTGAAGCTCTTTGAGTTCTCCTGGAGCCATACGATGTGCTGCCTTTGAAATCAGGGCTATACCCAGTGTCAATTTAATCTCAAACAAAATTTCCCGCTCTGGTGGTAAGCCCGGTAATTCGTTTGGAAACACATCGATGAATTCTTTTACTATAGGGACATTCTCAAGTCCTAACTGAGCTTCCTAATCTTTATTTACTAAATTCACCAGATAATCGATGCATCCACTCTTTAACAACTTCCTTGCTTTCAATGCCAAAATTAGCGCCTTTGGAGCCTTGCGAATCTTTCTCGAATACACAAACTTCTCACTCTTGGGGGGTTGAAACGTAACCTTATGTTGCCGACAATTAATCTTGGCGGTGTATTTTCCTAAGAAATCCATTCCCACGATTACATCATAATCCTGTATATTGATTATTATTAAATCGATATACAATTCCTTTCCACAAATGATGATTGGCACATGATGTAACCAATAATCAGAACTTAATACCTCCCCAGAGGGAAGTACAGTTCTAAAAGTTTGTTCTATCCTATCCCCTTCAACTCCTATCCGTTTAGCAAACTTAAGTGATACGAATGAATGCATTGCTCTACAATCAAATAAAATATAAGTATTAATGTTGGCAACAGAAAACTGACCTGTTACTACTGTTGAAGTTCTTGCATCATCCTCTTTCTTGGTGTAAGCATAAATCCATCCACTAGGTTTCAGAGCTTCCAAACATCCTTGACTGATTTTAGGGCCTTCCATCTACGCTTGGACTGCATGAAGTTGAGTTCCCTAGGGGGGTCATTGCTGACTCTGATTATTCTGATTCTGGGGATTGAAAAACAGTTTCTGGCATAGTGTCCTTCTTTGTCACAGATAAAACACTTATTAGTGCCAGCTTTGCACTCTCTCGCATGCCTCTTCTCGCGTTGACCACAGAGAGGTTTGCTATTCCCTCCATCATTAATTCTTTTCTGGGGTTGCCCATTATTCACATTCCATTTCCTCTTATTATTGCTACTGCAGTTACGTCCGACTGGGTGACTCTAGAACTACCCTTGACTCGGGATGTTTCCTTCTCCTTTTGCTTGCAAGGCTTGACTCTGTTTAGCCAAGGTTTTTTCCTCCTTTTGAGCCTTAAAAATTCTTGCACTTTTTTCCTTATCACGAGCAATTCTAAACTCAGCTCTAGTGGCCCATTTGATACAATCCTCCACATCCTTAGGGGCTTGCCCTCCATTATCAACTATAAGGGCAATGTCAGTTTGGAACATCTGCATCCGTCTTCTTATTCTTTCTCAATCTGTGGGCACTAATTTAGGGCAAAGACGTGCTAACTGATTGAATCTCCTCACAACGTCAGCCACTAACATATTTCCTTATCAAAAATTGTTAAATTCTTCTTACTGTGCTGCCATTGTTTCCACCTTGAAATAAGCTCTTCCAAATTCCTCCACAAAATCTGGCTAGGTCATTTCATCTACATTTCTTCTACGTTAGACTGACTCCCACCATCTTCCCGCATCCTTGGTGAAAAAAATGAGGCACATAAGACTTTCTCGCAATCATTGAGTCCCATAAATTTTAGAACCCTCTCTATACTGGTAAGCCAATCATCAGCTTCTAGTCGGTTAGTAGATCCATCAAATTTAAGGGCCTTCATCTGTCAGAATCTTTCGTAAAATTTGGTAGCAGACACAACCGGGGCAGTTGAAGCAACTGGTCCTGCTTGCTGAGCCGGTGGTATTGGGGGTGGAGAGTTCGGGCGTGCTAGTGGTACGGGATTCTGGCTAACTAGTTGCTCTCTTAATCCTTGCATATTTAGCTCATGGCCCAAAAAGCTTCTGTTGCAATTCAGTGATCATGGTCATCAAGTCTGGGCTCGTGGGTCCTCCAGTGCATCAGCCATCGGTAATAATTTTATATGTCCCAAATCAGTTCTATACGTACATAAAGTTGATGGCGCCAATCCACCCAAACATGAGGATTAACTTGAACTGGTATGTTGTTGGCGGGTGGTAACAAAGCAAATTCTTTAGAGATTTTAAATTCTTCCTAGTCTTGTCGTCACTCTTTTGGACCTAGCCCCATCCACCATTCCAGTGCTTCGCCTTGCAGTCGCCCCGAGGCTAATGGGACTAGTAGAGGCGGTGGGGTCTGGCAAGTCTCAAAAATCACTTCCAACTCATGGAGCCACTCTGTCAAGGCCATTGGTCGTCGACTGCCAAAGTAATGGGAGGTATTATCTCCTACTATATTTATTATTTTAATTAGCATAACATTCTTACATAGAATCATAATTCAATATTCCTATGCTAAAAATTAAACTATTTTACTTAAGCCATAGTAGTGGAGCATGGGACAATGTGTAGTAGGGTGGTAGGATTTCCACTCCAATACTAATTGTCACAACTTGCCTTTTTCAAGCTGAGTTTAAGCACTTTTCTTGCTTACGTATCTATAGGAAAACTCGAGAATTTTTTATTTTTATTTTTTTCCTAAAATATATTACGCATCCATATTAAGCATTACACGTAATTCAAATATAAGCATATATTTCCATAAACAACCCTTTTTTTTACAATACTATTTGTTAAATATTTTCAAAAGAGGTTTTGTCTTACTTAAGTATATTACAACTTTCATACTTTTAGTTTCAAAATATCTTAAAATATTAACCAACAGAAACATAACTGTGGTGATTTCCATACCCCGTTCTGTACATTACGCATATTCCTCTGCCAGCTCAATAGTGAATTCATTCTGACTTCTTTGTAGAAATTCCTATAACATGAAACACTAAGTGAGCTGACGCCCAGTAAGTCCAAACACGGCCGACATGCAATGTTCACTAAAATGCATGATCCAGTTTTGCTTTCTTATGAACATTCTGTATCCTTATCATGTCTTATCTTTAACTAGGGCCCAAGTGTTCGTACCATTTTTGCACATTGATCATCATGACACCGAGACCATATCATAATCTTAAACTCTTATTGAGTCAGAAGTCGGTACGACACTCTTTTTTATTTATGGTGGTGTATTTACCAGTCCAATTATTGTGATTATCATACCATGCATGAGGTCATATTCACATATTATACACAAAACATAAATACTCTTTTACTGTATAGTACACACAGGTACATATTTTATATACTCATAGGTACACATGTCAATATACCCATAGGTATGCACCATATTATACACACAGGTACATATATTATTGTGCACACAGAGGTATACACCTTGATATACACACAGGTATATTATATATATATATATATTATATTCTATACCTACAATTTCATACTGTAGGTGGGATTGGTACTTACTTGTCTAGGCTAATGTGCTAGCTAATCTCAGTCCTCTTTTCCTAATCTTCTAGGGTCCTGTTTGGTTAATTATAACATTATTAGCCACATTTCCACTATTTCGTCTTATGTGTCAATACAAAACATTCATTAATTTATGAATTAGACAATACCCGTCTGTAACTTTGATAAACGCAGGTTCCCTCTCTTTTATCTTACCCTACCCTATCATCTCTAACGAAAGGTGGTAATCTTATTATTATTTCCTTTTCCTTATTTTGGACGGTTCGGAGCCGTTCAGGACACTTGTGGAAAAAATGACGATTTTGCCCTCGATGGGCCTTTCTAAATTTTCCAAGCTCGATTTTGTTATTTTAGCAAAAATTGTTGCTTATTAACTTTAAAACAATACCCCAGAGTGTCGGGTTTCTTTATTTTAAATCAATGCCCCATTTTAATAAAACTTTGCAATTTCACCCTTATTTGAAAATTTTGACAATTTTACCCCTGGAACTAAAAATAATCTCTTTAAACCATAATTTTCTATTTATCATAAGGATCATATTTGCTCAAAATACCATAGCCAAAATCATTTTGCAAAATCACATTTTCGCCCTTCAAAATTTTTTTTCAATTCTAACAAGTTTTGTAAAATCCATAACTCACAAACGAATGCGATTTTCGATAAACTATTGATGATTTTTGTCAGTTTTGTCGAGATCTACAACTTTTATATTTTAACTTTTTCAAAATTCCCACTGTACAAGGGTGATTTTGGTCGTTTTTCAAATCTTTTGAGAAAATCTCTTTCGTTACAATTTAGTCCTTGGGTCGTTTTTTGTAAAAATCAACTCTAAAGCAACATTCTAGCCACTGTGAAGGTAGATTCAACATTTTCTAAAACCATTTTCATGCCCAAATCACTATTCTTTTCAAAACTACCTCAAAGTTCACAAAACTTCCCTTCTTTCACCAAATGCCATTTTTCATCTTCAAAACCAAATTTCAACCACATCTTCCACATAAACCATGGAATTAAGAAAATCAAATCATAACTTACATAAGGAATTGCATGCCTTTTTGAAACAATAACCTAAAACATAAAAGCAAATAAACTTTACATTTGAAAAACTAACCTTACCAAAAGAAGGATTTGTGAACCAAAGCTTTTCAAGAGCTTCCTTGCAATTCCTAAGCATGTTTTACATAAAAGAGATTCTTATCAAAATCCCCTTCTAAAACCATGAAAACCTCAAGAAAATTCAAGACATAATTTGGATTTCTTACCTTAAAAAGTTTGTAAAACCTTAATCTTGAAACTTGGGAACTTAATCGAGGCAATTTTGCAAGAATTTGGGCTTGGGAAAATTTTTGAGAATGAGCTCTTATGGCTGCCGGTTTTGGTAGGAAGAAGAATGAGTTGGTTTTGATGTTAAATGCTTTTAATTCATACTTATCTTCTTACATTTTTTTTTTAAAGAAAGTGGTGAGTCATCAAGTAATCAATTGGGTGACTAATGTGGCTAATTGTGATTGGGCCACCTTTCATGGCATGGTGGCATAATAAGATTCCAATGGGTGTTCACTTGGTGGGCCCCAAAACTTTACACAATATAATTTTTTACCACACAGTATTTTTCCATACTGGTTTGGTAAAACTAGTGAAAAACGTATTCTTAGACTATAAAAGATATTCTACTTTGCCTTTGGTTTACTTTTGAAAGCCAAACATAGCATTTCTTATATATGTATTTGTTAATATCCAACATTATAACAAATATACAGTGGAACTTCCTATTAACATTGTATTTTATATTTTATCGTAATTTTTGTAAAAATAAGATTTATGAGGGTAAATTCATTAATCAAATCCAATTAAATATTAGATTTTATTATTGAATTTTTCCTTGGCCATCACAAATGGTGGCTCTGGCGGTAGGCCGAGCTTCGAATTCGACAGGCCAACTGTGGACGGGCGATCGACCGTGATATACATACCGCGATCGACCGTGTCACCAGCATGTCGAATTTAAAAATTCATCAAGTCGATAGAGAGTTGTGTTTTTGGGGAAGAAGTTTGTTTTTCAGTTTAGTTTTAATTTTATTTTTGAGACAATTCTAAAAAATATTAAATTTGGATATAACCAAAAATTTGGAGTTTTTGATCTATGTGGTATTGAAGGCTTGAAGATGGAGATTACATGAAGAAGGATATAATTTGAAGATTTAAGGATGAAGAATTGACAATATATTTCAATTAATCTCTTGCAATCTTTATTTTTTATTCTCTAGAGTGGAACCATAATATTACAGTTATTTATTATTATTTTGCTTGTGGCTTTGCATGATTACTTTTCTTGTCTACATTATAATATGATTTGCCACGTATCTTGATAACATGTCATATAGAATAAGGAGTGTTGCTCTGTTAGTGATGTGCCCTAGACTAATTATGTAATGAACACATTTTAACTACGTTATATTTGCATTTTATTAACAAAGAGGCATTTTTATTATTGTTTTTTATTCTAATTCCATGAATAGTTAATTCTGCATAAAGTTATCAAGTATGTGACTTGATAGTAAAATTCTTAGGTAAAAATTAATTCTATTCTAAATTATCCCTAGTCGTTCATTATTATTGGGATAATAATGAATGAAGACGAGTATGAAGTTTGAATGATGATTATGTTTTACTAATCATGTGTATGAGATACTAAGTCAACTCATATATACATATTTGAGAAATGATGTATTAGATCGACCCGCTATGAGAATACTGCATGGATAATTGTCATAAGTGATTTTCATCACAATAGTATTATCCTAGTCCTCTGACCTAAAATCACCATTGTTTCCTACATGATAAGTTCTATATTTTGACACATTCTAATATTATCTTTAACAGGATGATGGAATGGATTGTTGTTGTATATAGAGTGAATCATGTGAGAAATGTGAGTGATTAAGAAGGAATTTGTCCCTCATTTATTATGAGAAAGATATCTATGGGCCCCTCGATAAGTTAGACTAAAGAAAAATGTATGGCCATACTGGAATGTATTGATAAGGGTTATCAATATCAGTCTACTTAAGATCGAGAAATAATATGATTGAATAGTATAAGGATGACATAAACCATGCCTTATGTTCAATCAATGTATCTAGTGAAAAAAGGACTTTAATACTTATTGTATATTAGGTTATGTCGGATTATTGACATTTACATAACTGGGTAATCATAATATCTTGCTAGAGGCCGCTTATGATTTGTGGGCCAAAAACAGAATTTCAAGCCCACTACCAACGTTATGTGAACCTATAGGGTCGTACACTTAAAACAGACCAAAAATGAATTTTGGGTTTACTGTGACTAGGTTCAATGAACCTAAAATGTCCAGATTCGATGTACTAGATATGTCTAGGTTCATTAAATCTGACATTATCTAGATTTTATGAATCATATTTGAATTACAGTTTATCCTAGTTAAAATATGACTCTATCTCGAAGTCAATATATATAAATATATATATATATGTTTTAGGGTTTCTGATCAAATTAAAAAGAGAAAAGGCATTCTCTCATTCAAAAAGGCAAAAACATTAAAAACCCTAAAGTTAGAGAGAGTCATTTAACGCAAGGAGAGGGTGCTAGCACACCAATTCAGTTTTTGAGAGAGTCTGTTCGTGTGGATACCTGTAGAGGGTATTCTCTTAGTAACAATATCTGAATCCGATCTTGAATATGAAAAGCTCAAGTTAGGGTGTCATCGGAGTGAACTCGCTCTCTTCCTTCCAGCAATCTTGCCCCTTTTGTCATCCTGAGGGCGTTGCTCTAAGTAACAACGTATGAATCCGATCTTGAATACGAAAAGCACGAGTTAAGGTGTCACTGGAGTGAACCCGCTCTCTTCCTTCCAATAATCTTGCCCCTTTTGTCATCCTGGTAAGATTCTATGACTTTTTTATCAATCTAATAGAATTGCATAGATCCTGCGAGGGTTTTGTAGGAATTAATTTTGATTTTTTGCTACTTATTTGAATCACAAAAGCCAACAAAACCCAACATGCTCATTTAAAATTGTTCATGCCTGTTCTTTAAAAAAAAAAAAAACAAACCTTGATTTCAAAAGATTGAGTAGGAGAAGGTTTTCGAAGAGAGGACCTACGGCCTTCATCGTTGGTCCATAGGTAGTACAAAAGGGGACTTAATCATGTACCAGGTTGGATTTCCAAGAGCATAAGGTATTTTAGCATGATTTATGGTTACACACCCCTAGGTGGTGATTGTAAATCATGGATAAAATATAGAAACAATGGTTATACACTTATGTTAATTTTATTATTAACCTCCTCAATGAGCTCTATTAATAAAATTAATAGCTAAAGAAACGATTATTAATATATGCTGGATCATACGGGTCCTAGATGGCATATATTACTCAGGAGGGAATCCATGTTCCTAATTGAATTTGGTAAGTCTCCCCAAGGCGGCTTGTTGAATTCTGAGTTGCGAATTATCGTTGTAAGGTTGTGATTTTTTCAAGGGTTTCACACATAAACACATTTGTATATTTTACATGACTGTGTTATCTTACTAAACTGTTATGATATGTTCGCTTATGTTTCGTATATGATTCTTTATTGTTGATTAAAAATGTCTAAAAATGTTTTATCTTCGATACTTGACAAAAACCAATTAACCAGAGAGAATTTTAATGATTGGAAACGAAACCTCAATATTGTCTCATCCTTTGAGAAACTGACATTTGTATTAACCACACCGTGTCCTCCTGAGCCTACGGGAGATTCCACTAATGAGCAAAGCCAATCGTATGATCGTTGGAAAGATGCTAATGATCAGGCCTGCTACTATGTTATGGCCAGCGTGAATAACATGCTGCAGGCTCAACATGAAGATTATGAGACTGTGAAGTAGGTCTTGGATAATCTTGAAAACATGTTTGGAGGCCAGGCCCTAATAAAGCGGCAAGGGGCACTTCTGAAACTTCAAACTATAAGCAAAGACTGGGGACATCTATGAAGGAGCGTATGATGTTAGTCATGGGCTACCTTGTTGAGGCTCAAGCCCATGGAGCCAATATCTATGCCAAGTCACAGACGACTATGGTTTTTAGGACTCTATCAAAGGAGTTCATCTTGTTTAGAGCTTATTTGAGGAATAGATAGGATGTGACCATAACGGAGTTGATAAAGTAGTTACAGGAGTTCGGAAATCTGATTAGGGAAACTCCTGCTGGTGGAGAGGTTAACTTGGCAGGTGCATCCGGTACCAATCTTAATCCAAGGAATGGAAGGAAGCAAAAGGCTAAGAACGGAAAGGTTAGGAACATAAAGAAGAATTACAAGGGCTTCCTTTCCAAAAGAGGTAGGTGTAATCTTTTGGAAACTTGTTTAGTTGAAGAATCGGGTGACACATGGGTCATAGATTCTGGAGCAACTAATCATGTTTATATTTCTCTGAAGGGATTCTGAGAAACGAGAAGTTTACTTCATGAAAACTTCACGTTTCAGATGGGTGATAGATCCTTGGTGTTGGCTGAAGCAGTGGGAGATGTCCATCTTTATTTTGATAATTATAGGAGTTTAGTTTTGCGAGATTGTTTTTATGTTCCTAAATTTAAAAGAAAATTGATATCTGTAGCTTATTTATTTAAAGATTCCTATTCGGTTTCTTTTAATAAGAAAGTGGTGATTCATAAAAACAAATCTTTTATTTATGATGGACGGATGCAAAAAAACCTATATTTTATCAAACCTAAGATGGACTCGTAGCTGAACAGTGAGGTTAATGATAATAACTCTAAAAGACTTAAGACTTCTCACTCTAATGAAACTTATTTTTGGCATTTGCATTTAGGTCATATTAGTCTAAATAGGATTCAAAGGTTGGTAAGGGATTGACCTTTAAGTCACTTAAAGGTAGAATCTATACCCCAATGTGAATCTTGTTTGGAGGGCAAAATAACCAAAAGACCATTCGGGTCTAAGGACAATGGGCCGAAGGGGTTCTAGAACTTGTGCATAGTGATGTTTATGAACCTATGAACATCCAGGCATGAGGAAGGTATGAGTATTTCATCACTTTTATTGATGATTACTCAAGGTATGGGTATATGTACTTGATACACCACAAAAGCAAAATTTTTGAGAAGCATAGAGAGTTTCAGGCTGAAGTGGAAAACCAATTGGGTAAACTTGTAAAGGCACTTCGATCCGATGGAGGTGGAGAATACCTTTCTGATGAGTTCTTAGGACACTTATTAGAGAATGGGATTTTATCCCATTTGACTGCACCGGGTACTCCGCAGTAGAATGGCATGCGAAGAGAAGGAATGGAACTTTGTTGGACATAGTTAGGTCCATGATGAGTTATTCATCATTGCCTTTGTCCTTTTGGGGATATGCACTACAAACTACATGTTATCTTCTAAATGATGTGCCTTCAAAATTGGTCCCTAGAACTCCTCACGAGTTGTGGACGGACAGGAAGACATCCTTAAACCATATTCGCATATGGGGATGTCCAGCTCATGTTCTGTGTAAGGATGCGAATAAGTTGGAAGCATGTTTAGAAGTTTGCATATTTGTAGGATATCAAAAAGGGACTGAATGGGGTTATTTCTATAATATAAAGGAAAATAAAGTCATGGTTTCAACTAATACAACTTTCCTTAAGGAAAGTTACATGAACGACTTTAAGCCTCGAAGCAAAGTGATGCTTGAGGAGTGGGCGAGTGATTCGATCACTCTGAGGTTCTAAAAGAAACCGTTCCAATCAGTGTAGAAAAACCAACCGAACCTGAATAACAACTTAAGGGGCTTCATCATAGTGGGAGATCAAGCGTCAACCTGAGTGGTATATGTTCAATGGTGAGGCCTTCTTGGTTGAACCGGATGAACATAACAGGGATCCTTAAACTTACAAAGAAGCTATGGAGGATGTTGATTCGAAACTCTACACAGAGGCCATGAATACGGAGAAGAAGTCTATAGAGACTAATTGGGTCTGGGAGCTTGTGGATCTTCCCAAAGGGGTAAAACCCATAAGGTGTAAGTGGATCTACAAGAGAAAGAGAGGAGTGGATGGAAAGGTCAAAACTTTTAAGGCTAGACTGATAGCTAAGGGATACACACAAAAGGAAGGAATCAATTACGAGGAAACCTTTCGTTGTAGCCAAGCTTAAATCCATCCACATTCTCTTGTCCATAGCTACCGCTCTCGATTACAAGATTTGGTAGATGGATGTCGAGACAGCTTTTCTAAATGGCTATCTTGATGAGGTCATACATATGGAGCAACTAGACGGGTTCAAGGTTAAGGGTCAAGAGGGTAAGGTTTGTAAGCTGCTAAAGTCAATATATAGACATAAGCAGGCTTCTCGTTCTTGGAACATAAGATTTGATCAAGTGATCAAGACTTATGGGTTCACACAAAATGTGGACGAACTATATGTTTACAAACACATTAAGGATAGAAAGGTAGTTTTTCTACTACTCTATGTAAATGACATTCTACTAATTGGAAATGACGTTGGGGCATTATCATTGGTCAAATTATGGTTGACCAAGTAGTTTGACATGAAAGACTTGGGTGAGGCTAATTTTGTTCTCAGTATTCAGATCTTTCAGAATAGGAAGAACATAATGATAGCTTTATCCCAAGCGGGCTAGATAGATAAAATTCTCAGAAGGTTTGCAATACAAGATTCAAAGAAAGGTGGGCAACCATCTAGGTTTGGAATTACTCTTTCTAAGAATGACTCTCTAAAGTCTGATGAAGAACATGAAGAAGGTGCCTTATGCTTTGGCAGTGGGTAGTCTCATGTATGCCATGCTTTGCACACGATCGGATATTTGTTATGTGATCGGGATTGTAAGTCGATTTCAGGCAGATCCAAGACCGAACCATTGGGTTGTGGTCAAGCATATTTTCAAGTACCTAAGAAGGACTCGAGGGTATATGCTTGTATATTTGGGTGAGGAATTAATACCTCTAAGATACACTGATTCGCATTTCTAATCTTGTCTGGATTCGAGGAGATCAACTTCGAGTTTTGTGTTTGCTTTGGGCAGCGGTGCCATCAGTTGGAGAAGTGTGAAGCAAGATTGCACTTCAAATTCAATGACCGAGGCCGAGTATGTGGCAGCTAGTGAAGCTTCAAAAGAAGCAGTGTGGCTCCACAAGTTCCTTGGGGATCTTAAGGTAGTTCCTGGTATGGATAAGGCGGTATCGATGTATTGTGATAACAGTGCAGTGGTAGCTAATGCTAAGGAACCAAGATTTCACAAGAAGACTAAACGTATTGATCGAGAGTATCATGTGATAAAGGACTTCGTAGAAGGGAGACATGTTATAATGAAAATGTGAAAAAAAAAATGTTTGATCACGTAAGAGGACATTATGGCCTATCAGGCCATAGGGATGCGTGACATATTACATTTACTCACTTAGTGCAAGTGGGAGATTGTTAGACATGTATGCCCTAAGGAATAAAAATGTAATATGATTTTGGAGACATTTTTATCAATAAAGAATTTATTTATTATTTATATACCAAATCTTGTCCTCTTTACGTTCATATTTGTTAAATGTATGATAAGAAAACAAAAGTTTGAGACTATCGGTCTAAACCTTTTAAGAATCAGGCATATGATGGACAGATTATGTGGAAGACTTGATTCTAAAGGTGACAGTTTAAATCATAAAATCTGTAATCGACAGAATAGAGTTAGGCGCTTAATTCATGCAAAGATTGTTATGTTGTCTATATCCCTAATGGGAGATGGTTCGTCTTAGCCATCGGAGGTGGACTCCGTAAATAGAAACATTAGTGCATTGTCATAGGTGACGATGCATTGGATCGAGACATAAAGTGAATTGATTTGGATTAATAATTTCGTCTTGGCAAATCGATTCACTTTAGATGGTCATATGTGTTGTATCTTAATGTTGAAATGAATAATAGGCCCGTTGTCTTGACGTATGTCTTTTGATATACCAAAGGGTGACATCCACATTTTATGTTGGTACGCATGCCTGTATGTTGGAGGCATGACTCTTGATAATGTAGACTTGTTATTCATAGATACGGAATCCATAGCTCCTCTTTGAGAGTCGTTGATATCCTCTTATATGCATTATCCTATAATTGAAAAACTAGAGCACTTAACCATCTGGATATATAGGTGTAATCAAATGGTATACTATCTTTGGATGAAAAGTTTACCAATGGTGAGATAGTGGAACGTAAGAGAAAAATATTCGGAAAGGTAAGATAGAATTTATCCTTAAGCCAATTATGGATAATCCTATGGGAATATGACACATCATGATATGTCATGGAGACTTAGCTATTCAGGCTTCGTAATTACATGTAGTTCAAGAGTATAGCACTAAGCTTTTAGTGGAGTCGCGTTAAACATAATAATTATGAAATGTATATCTAGGATATTAGGTTTTATAATTATCAAGAGCTTGAACTATATAGGTCTATATGGTCCCCTTTGCTAGCTCACAAAAATCCTGTAACGGTACGACGTGCTTTTCCAATAAATTAGTGACTTATGTCAAATTATTAGATTGCCTAATAATTGAGTTAATTCGATTTAATAATTCATGTTAATTTATCGGTTGAATTAATTCTATAATTAATTTAAGATAAACATGTTGGTTTATCGGTTGAATTAATTCAAGATAAATATATTGGATTATTGTGGATAATATCTTATTTATATAGGTTTATCGAGATATGATTATTTTAATCAGATAACTTCTCTATTGGGTTATTTGAATTAAAATTAAGACTCTATCAAAGATACCTAGAACTAATAAGATAAGAATTATCCAATAGGTTGAGATAGCATCTATCGGATCAGCCTTGGATTTGAATCAAATTCAAATCAAGTATCTACGATGGTGTGGTCGACCGCGCCTTTGTATCGCGGTTGACCATAGATATTAGAGTCTGAGTCTGATTACGTGGATTCAAATTTGAAACTGATTCAAACTTGAATTTTGAGGCCTTATCTGATAATGATTGACCCCAAGTCTGACTTCTATAAATAGATAATGAGTTCTCTTTGTTATTTAGATCAGTTGTGGAAGAGCTGTACGAATGTGCCCATACACACACCGATTGTGGATAGAGAATAGCAAAGAAGCTAGTTGATTGAGGTCCTTCTGCAACGTTCTTTCTCTTCATCAATTGCGAGAGCTTTTCGGCAAACAAGGTTAGTAAGATTTGGTTAATTTATGCATATAGCATGTTAAACTTGTGTTTTGGAAAATACTCTAGTATAAAAAATTTTAAAATTATACTGCGTACAACTTTTCTAACAAAAACGTTCCCAACATTGAAAATAAACTTCCTTTATATTTTGGGAAAAATTTTGAATTTGTTTCTTTAAAGCATTGGTTTTATGAGTTAGAAAGTATTTTTTAAAAAAATCAGTTTGTATTTCTTGCCATATGCCAATTGATCTTGGTTTTGAAGAAGTAAGCCAAGTTTTAACTTTATCTTTTAGAGAAAAAGGAAAAAGTTTAAGCTTAATAACTTCGTTCGAAACATTTTGAGTGGTGAAAGTAACGTAAACATCTTCAAACTCTCTAAGATGCAAATATGGATTCTCAGATTCTAAACCATGAAAAGTTAGAAGCAAGTTAATGATGCCTAGATTAAATCTAAAATTATGAGCATTAAGAGAAAGAACTAAACACGTTGGAGTGGATTCACGAGTTGGTTGTAAGTAATAATGCAGTGATCGAACAACAGGATTAATGATTTGTTGATTTATTATGTTATAATTATTTACACTTTCATAATCAGCCTTTATGTTCAATTCTGAAGATGCAACAGGTGGTACTACAGGTTCTAGATTTTTCCGAATTAGACAACAAGATTTTGATGTATTAGACCAAGCACGCATGCAAATAATTACAAAAAAAAACAAAAAATTTAGTCCTCGTAAACAGTATTACGAATATTAACATGCATATTACGTGAACAGAAACTTGTTTGGCTTTTTGAATTTTTAAATTTTTTGCTATTTATTTTTGGACCTACAAAATAGAGAAAGTAAACAATAACAAAAATATTAACAAGATTGGGCGGTACAACCGTCCCTTTAATATAAAAGAAAAATAAAAAGGCAGAAAAATTTAGAAGAAAACGAACCTAAGAAGAGAAAGAAGAGAATTAAGTCCAAAATATAGAAAATGGTATGAATTACATTGAAAGGAATGGGGTATTTATAGTAGAGGAAAATCTACTATTTATAAGAATTTTTTACATTTTTTTATTTTTATATTATTTTTATTATTTTACTGCGGTATTTTAAAGTTGAATATGAGTAGGATGCAAATTGAGCGATATAGAATTTTTTGAAATAATTATTATCAATAGTCCATGTTTTGATACAGCATTTATTTATTTATTTATTTTCTTTCTTTTTCACGCCTAAATCAGGTCTTTATTATGCAAAGATAAGTTGCGTAATCTAGTGCAGCGTAGCAAATGGATGTATAGAAACGACATGTTCAAGAGTTGCCACATGTGACCTTTTTTGTTTTCTTTTTTTTATTTTCTTGAACATTTGAGGTCCGTTTTGCCCGTTTTCGCACCCTTCTTCTCCATTTTTCTTATAGATTTCAAATCTAAAATAAAGTAAAGAAGCTATAATTAATTATTTTTTAAACATAAGTTTTACAATAATTAAACATATTTATTTTACAATAAAACACACAAAAATTACTAAAAATAAATAAAAACTTTTAAAATTAATAAACCCTAACAGATATTCTATTTAAGACTCGAGATTATTTTTAGAAATTACTAGAAATATTATAAAACATATTTACAAACTCAAAACTTATTTGCAAACATTTTAAGACTCAAAATAAAATCACATAACTTTATTTTTATGTTTTGATTAATTATAAACTAAACACATATTTAACATACTGAAACGAATTTGAAAATTACCAAAAATATTATTAAACATAAGAACACGCTAAAAACATATTTTTAAACACATTTCACATAAACACACAAAAACTAATTAAGGGAGTTAATGAGAAATAAAAATATAAATAAATGATTTTATTGTTAGAAAATGTACACCTTTATGGTCTCATCAGTGACCTCACCAATATCTTACATGTTACTAACAGCAAAATTGATGTCATTTTAGTTAATGATGGTGTGAACAGTAGCATGCACACTTAGGCCATACTTGCTACGAATATTTTTCTCCATCAAAGTTATCTTTTTCAACAGTTTTTGAAGGGGCAGATGCTTCAAAATCATGCTCTATGAAATCTAGGTATAAACAAACAAAGAAGAATTCTGTTGGAAAACAAGTATGCAATGGAATTTTAAAAATTTTAAACCAGAGTATTTTTCAAAACACAAGTTTGACATGCTATATACATAAATTAATCAGATCTTACTAATCTTTTATGCCGAAGAGCTCCTACAATCATGAAGAGAAGAACGTTCTAGAAATGCCTCAACCAGTTGGTCATCTTTGTTATTCTCAATCCACGATTGGAGCATATGTTGGCATACATTGTATAGCTCTTCTACTAGTGACTCTCCTTCCAACCAATTGAGAAGACCTAGAGCCAAGGTTTGTGATTGTGAACAATAACCCTTAAGGAGTTTCAGAGTTTCTCACAGTAGAGTACTCACTCTTAACTTCTCAATTGATCTGAATAATTAAAAAAACTCCCACCCTATTTACAAAGGTCAGACCCAAGATTAGTTATTATTAAATAAGACCTTAAAAATTTGAATCTGGATCAACTTTTGATAAAATCGAGTCAAAAATGCATAATCAGATAATCGCTGGATCAACAGGCCGATCTGGCAGACCGGCCTCTCGAACTTGCAATAATCTGATCCCTAAGAATCTATTATTTCCCACCTGAGATTCTCAAATAAAGCCTCAGTTTTAATTCAAATAACCCAATTGAGAAATTATCTAATCAAAACAACCATATCTAGATAATCTCAATGAAAATAAAATATTTTCAATAATTTAACAAGTTTATCTTAAATTAATTTACAAAATTAATTCAACCGATAAATAGACATGAATTATCTGATTCTATCAAATTTCAGCCAATCTAATAATTTAACATGAGTCGCTAATTTATTAGAAAAGCACGCTATATTGTTACAGAATTTATTATGAGCTAGCAAAGGGGACCTGAAGGACCTATATAGTTCAAGCTCCGATAATTATAAAATATAATATCCCAGATACATATTTTATAATTATCAACTCTAATGCTGCTCCACTAAAAGCTTAGAGCTACACTCTTGAACTATATAAAATTACGAAGCTCCAAATTAGCTAAGTTTCCATGACATATCATGATGAGTTATATTCCTATGGGATATTCATAATCGGCTTAAGGATAAATTCCATCTTACCTTCCTAATTATGTTTATCTTACATTCTGTTATCTTACCATTGGAAAACTTACCATTCAAAGACAGTACACCATTCGGTTATACCTATGTAGCCAAATGGTTGAGTGCTCCAGTCTTCCAATTACAAGATAACGCATGTAAGAGAATATCATTGACTCTACCAATGGAGCAATAGATTTCATATCTATGAATAACAGGTCTACACTATCAAGAGTCATGTCTCTAACATACTGGTATACGTACCATTGTAAAGTCAGGATGTCACCCTTTGGTATATCAAAAGATATAAGACAAGTTAACGGACCCATTAGTCATTTTAGGATTAAGATACAACGCATATGACTGTCTAAAGTGAATTGATTTGTATAGATAGAATTATTAATCCAAATTAATTTTACTTTATTTACCGATCCAATGTATCTTCACCTATGACAATGTACCAATGTTTCTACTCGTGGAGTCCAACTCTGATGGCCATGACAAGCCGTCTCTCGTTAAGGATATAGACAACATAACAATCTTGGCATGAATAAAGCGCCCAACTTTATTCCATTGATTGAGGATCTTACGATTTAGACCATCACCTTTAGAAGCATAATCTGTCCATCATACGCCTGATTCTTAAAGGTTTAGATCGATAGTCTCAGACTTTTATTTGCTTATCATACATTTAAGAAATATGAACATAAAGAGGACAACATTTAGTATATGAACAATAAATGAACTCTTTATTTATAAATGTCTCCAAAAACATATTACAACATTTGACTTCTTAGGGCATACATGTCTAACAATCTGTTACTTACACTAAATGAGTAAATATGACATATCATGCATCCCCATAGCTTCCATTTGCCCCTTGAAAACCCTCGTAGTTAGTTCTTCATGAATAGATCAACAAAATTGTCCTCAGATGTGATTTTGCATACAGGAACGTGCCAGCGCTTAATGAAGTCTTTTATCACAAGACACTTCCGATGAATAAGCTTACTCTTTTTGTGAAATCTTGGTTCCTTGGCATTAGCTATTATTGCAGTGTTATCATAATACAGCGACACCGCCTTATCCATGCCAGGAACTACCTCAAGATCCCTAAGGAACTTGCAAAGCTACACTGCTTCTTTTGAAGGATCACTAACTGTCACATACTCGGCTTCCATTGTTGAATCTAAAGTACAATCTTGCTTGACATTTCTCCAAACAATGGCACCGCCATCGAAAGTAAACATAAAACTAGAAGTCTATCTCCTTGAATTCAAACAAGATTGGAAATCCGAATCAGTATAACCTAGAGGTGATAGATCCTCACCCGAATACACAAGCATATACCATCGAGTCCTTCTTAGGTACTTGAAAATATGCTTGACCGCAACCCAGTGGTTCAGTCCTAGATCCAACTGAAACCGACTTACTATGTCGACCATATAACAAATATCTGGTTGTAAGCAAAGCATGACATACATGAGACTACCCACTGTCGAAGTATAGGGCACCTTCTTCATGTATTCTCTTTCTTCATTAGACTTTGGCGAGTCTTTCTTAGAAAGAGTAATTCTAGACCTAGATGATTGCACACCTTTCTTGGAATCTTGCATTGCAAACCTCTTAAGAATTTTTTCTATATAGGTCTACGCTATCAAGAGTCATATCTCCAACATACCGGTACATATACCATTATAAAGTCAGGTTGTCAACCTTAGGTATATCAAAAGATATAAGTCAAGTTAACATGCCCATTAGTCATTCACTTTATGTCCCGATCCATTACATCGTCATCAATGACAATATACCGATGTTTCTACTTATAGAGTCCAACTCCGACGGCCAAGACAAGCCATCTCTCGTTAGGGATATAGACAACATACTGATCTTAGCATGAATAAGGCACCCAACTTTATTCCGTCGATTGCGGATCTTATGATTTAGATTGTTACTTTTAGAATCATGTCTTTCGCATAATCTGTCCATCATATGCCTGATTCTTATAAGTTTAGACCGACAGTCTCAGACTTTTGTTTATTGATTATACATTCAAGAAATATGAACGTAAAGAGGACAACATTTGATATATAAATAATAAATGAACTATTTATTGATAAAATGTCTACAAAAACATATTACAATATTTTACTCCTTATGGCATACATGTCTAACAAAATTGTATTTTAGAGCATTTATATGAAAATATGTCTAAAAATATGTTTTTAGCATGTTTTTATGTTTAATAATATTTTTTGTAATTTTTAGAGTCATTTCAGTGTGTTAAATATGTGTTTAGTTTGTAATTAATTAAAACCATAAAAATAAAGTTGCATGATTTTATTTTAAGTCTTAAATATTTGTAAACAAGTTTTGAGTCTATAAATATATTCTATAATATTTCTAGTAATTTCTAAAAATAATCCCGAGTTTTAAACAGCATATCTGTTAGGCTTTGTTAATTTTTTAATTTTTTTTATCTATTTTTAGTAATTTTTGTGTATTTTATTATAAAATAAATATTTTTAATTATTGTAAAAATTATATTTGAGAAATAATTAATTTTAGTTTATTTACTTTTTTTTAGATTTGAAATATGCCCAAAAAAATAGAGAAAAAGGCACAAAAAATGACAAAAAGGACCTTAAATGCTCAAGAAATTAAAAAAATAAAAAAAAGGTGACATATGGCAACTCCAGAATATGTCGTTTCTATACCTCCATTTGCTGCACTGCACTAGATTATGCAACTAATCTTACAAATTAAAAACCTGATTCAGGCGTGAAAAAGTAAGAAAAAAAGAAAAATAAATAAATAAATGCTAAATCAAAACGTGGGCTACTAATAATAATTATTCCAAAAAAATTATATGTCACTTAATTTGCATCCTACTCATATTCAACCTAAAAATATCCTAATAAAATAATTAAAATAATATAAATTAAAAACCTGATTCAGGCGTGAAAAAGTAAGAAAAAAAGAAAACTAAATAACTAAATGCTAAATCAAAACGTGGGCAACTAATCTTAGAAATTTAAAACCTGATTCAGGCGTGAAAAAGTAAGAAAAAAAGAAAACTAAATAAATAAATGCTAAATCAAAACGTGGGCTACTGATAATAATTATTCCAAAAAAATTATATGTCACTTAATTTGCATCCTACTCATATTCAACCTAAAAATATCCTAATAAAATAATAAAATAATATAAAAATATAAAAAAAATCTTGTAAATAGTATATTTTCCTCCACTATACATACCCCCCCTCCCTTCTATATAATTCATAGCATTCTCCATATTTTGGAGTTAATTCTCTTCTTTCTCTCTTCTTTGGTTAGTTTTCTTCTAAATTTTTGTTTTATGTTTTTGTAAACTATTTCTAGTTTTATGTTGTAAAATAGTTATGTTTAATAAAAATATGTGTGTTTCAACCATCAACATAACTTTTTAAATTTCCTTTTTGCTGAGGAGAGGGAGGATATTTTGTCAAAAATTAAGGTAAATATTTTAAGTTTTTCAAAGTTTTCTAAGTTGTAATAATGTCAAAATCATTTTCAGAAAACTTGTGATTTTCATATTAACTTAGCTAAAACTCTTGCAAAATTAAGTTTTGATTTATTGTAGACATAGGCTGGCACGAGTAATACTTAGGGATACTTTGATTATTCATAGACCAAGGATGACACGGTAAATATTTTCAGAAAATATTTTCTGACCAAGGATGACACGGGAGGATATTTTGTCAAAAATTAAGGTAAATATTTTAAGTTTTTCAAAGTTTTCTAAGTTGTAATAATGTCAAAATCATTTTCAGAAAACTTGTGATTTTCATATTAACTTAGCTAAAACTCTTGCAAAATTAAGTTTTGATTTATTGTAGACATAGGCTGGCACGAGTAATACTTAGGGATACTTTGATTATTCATAGACCAAGGATGACACGGTAAATACTCAACTGCAAATCTTGTTGTTAATTTTAATTAGTTAATTTTAAAAGCATACATATTTACTAAAATGAGTTTTTGATGCATTATAGACATGAATTGGTACATTAAATACTTGGTAACTCTTGATTTATTGTAGACAAATGATGACATATTGCATACTTAAACCTTTTTAGGAAATAAATTTAAAAAAAAAAAAAACTAAAACAATTAATTGCCAGAATTGAACCTTTAATCCTCAATGTTTGTTAAATTTGTTCTTTCTTTCAAATTAAATTGCACTTATTGTTAAAGTTCCATCTTCTAGTTCGCACCTATTAAAGTTCCATTTACCATTTAAATTGAAGTCATATTTTTTGTTGTCAAAATTTCAAAAATCATAAAAAAAATCTAAAAATGAAAAAGTAAAAAATATGTAAATATTGTAAATAAATTGTAAATAAATTAACTTTAATTCTCAAATTTTTTCAGTTAAGAATAATAAAACTAATATATTGGACCTTTGCAATACCTTTCCCTTATAGGATCGACCTCGGATTCACCGAGTTTTATTACTTAGACAACCTTATGCTTAAGGTTGTATCAAACTTACACTTTTAGACCCGAACAGTCACGTGCTTCTAGACTAGAATTTCCCATACCCAAAATACCCCCAGGTGCTGTAGGGTCTAAATCAAAATGTGCCAAGGGAGTAATTACCTTAGTTGACTCAATCAAAACATTCTCCTTTGAATGAGCAATATTTAACATTAATTTAGAAGGATATGTTACCAAATATAAATCCAAATCCCAAAAATTCCTCCGTTTGTTATCAACGTTGGCATCACTACAATCCTCCAAAATTGCCCATCTCTCGAAGCCACCCATCGTCAAACCTTGCTTTAACTATCCCTCTATCATGACAGCTGAAACATCCCAACCATTATTATCAGAGGGAATTTGGCTCATGAATCGTTGTTTAGGTTTTTGCCAATTAGCTCTCCAGTTAGAACTTGTATTCAGACTTGACAGTTGAACAACTTCAGCATTTGTCGGACAATCTCTCTCAAGAGCCTTCAACCAAATACCATAAGGGAGGTCAACCCTTTCCTCCAACAATTGCAGTGGACATGACCAGCAGTCTTTAAAAAGATGGCCCCATTTCCCACAACCAAAGCAAAATTGAAGAAGACATTCATACCTGATATCCCCCCAAATAATGGTATTTATATCATCAATCCGAATCTTGATGTCTCTTCTAAGAGCTTTTGTAACATCCAAGGAAATCTGAACCCTTAAGAATTTGCCAAGACATCTACCTTTAGAGTCCATATCGACTTTCAAGGTAATACTGATGATATTTCCAATCCTTTCTACAATCACCCCGCTTCTTGCGTCCACTAGTAAGTTATGAATCTAAATCCATAAAGGACTAAAACAAAATCCTCATTCTCCATAATTTGTTTATCTTCAAATGCTTTTAAGATGAAAAGAGATTGATTGAAGGTCCACGGAACCATATTCAAAATATGATCCCAATATCTTTCATTTTCAAAGGATAATAGTTTAATTTTAGGCTCTATTTCACTCAAATTGATCTCCTTCTCATTGCTCTAGAGGCTAGACATGGTTCCCAACAAGGTCAATTTATTCTACATCCCTTTTATGAGACTCTTTCCAACCAAACTTGAACAAAGAACATCCTTATTTCTCTCCACTTCCGACACATCCACCTCTAAAACATCGTCATCTTTGTTACTCGTGCAAGTATACATGGTTGCAAGTGATAAAGTGCACCAAAGTACAAATGTCGATCTTATAAAGATTGTGATTAATTTTAGCTAATTAACGAAATTAAATTAGACTCTAGAATTAAATGGAGGTACTAGAATCTCCGAAATCTCTTCCCTAAATATTCTTTTTCCTTCTTTTTGAAGCTCCAAAATACCCTATTGAATGGTGTCATCAAAACAAAATAAAATCCTAAAACTAAAAAATAAAAATAAATCCTAAAGCTGAAATAAAACTAAACTAAATAGTTAATTTTTTTCTTTTCTTTTTTTCTCTTTTATTGCTCAGATTTAGCCGTCAATCCCAAAAATGGGGCTTCGAGCTCTATGCTCACCTCCTCAAAGAAATTGAAGTTGATGCCTAAAACAATGTGGCGTGGTTTAGTTTTTTTCTGTTTTCTTTTTCTTCTCAATTACACTAGCAATAGTGAGAAATGGTAGGGTGCAGACATTCTTCAGCGTACCAGACAAATGTCTATGTACAATTCACTAGGAGAGGCTGAGTTGGGCATTAGGGAGACATGGTGGTGAATGGCTGGGCTAAGGGCGTGGGTGCATGGGGTATTATGGAGCGTACAGCACAGGATTGAGCTCGAATACGAGTAGTGGGATGTTGACCTTTGTGATCAGCCTGCCAGTCATAATCCATCGGCCTACCGAACTTGACTGTTCGACCTACCGCTAAAGTTGGTTGAATCCTACCCCATGGACAGTCTATTGAACTAGAAGTTTGGTCTACCGGTCTGTGACCATCATGATGCCTGCCAAGCTTGAGGGTTCAGCCTATCGACCGAGCTGAATTCACGTTTTCCAAAAAAATAGTTTTTATGTATTTTTTCAATCTTATTTTGAACAATTCAAAAACATAAAGAATTAGAGACTCAAGAAAAACCAGTAGAGTCGCTATCATTCATCTTGTAGATCCGTCTTAATTCTGAATAATTATTTAATTACAAAATTTTTACAAATTCAAAATTAAATAATAATTCCAAGACAGTGATGATAGATTGCTATTTAATTACATAAAAAAACTTAGATACACATTCTAACCTTAAAGGAACCATAATCGGCATAAATTAATTAATTAACAAATAATTAAATTAAATAATCATTTAATCAACCATAATAAATAAATAAACATTTACCACATAATCTCATGCAACATATAAATATATAGAAACCTTAAAGTGCCAACTCTCTAAAAAATTAAATTTAAGCATAGGAGAGATCAAGATCACATAATTTTTATATAATGTATGATCACAAACTCGTAAATTTACGTAAAAACTATGGCTTTGATAGCAGTTGTTGGAAAACATGTAGTGAAATTTTAAAATTTTTAAATCAAAGCATTTTCTAAAATACAAGTTTGATATGCTAAATACATAAATTAATCAGATCTTTGCAGAGAAGAATGTTCCAGAAGGGCATTAACCAACTGGACTTCTTTGCTATTCTCCGTCCGCGATCGGAGTATGTGTGGGCACACGTCGTACAACTCTTCTATTAGTGACTCTCCTTCCAACCAATTGAGAAAACCTTGAGCCAAGGTTCGTGAAAGTAAACAATAGCCCTCAGGGAGTTTCATAGTTTCTCACAGTAAAGTACTCACTCTTTACTTCTTAATAGATCTAAACAAATGAAAAAACCACTCCCAATTTATAAGGGTCAGACCCAGGATAAGTTATTATCAAATAAAACCTCAAAAATTCGAATATGGATCAACTTCTAATAAAATCGCGTCAAAAATATGTAATCAAATAATCGCTGGATCGGTAGGCCAAACTTACTCCATTAGCAGGCCGAACTAGCAGACTGACCTGCCGAACTTGCGATAATCTGATCCCTGATAACCTTTTATTTTCTACCCGAGATTCTCAGATAAAGCCTCAGTTTTAATTCAAATAACCCAATTGAGAAATTATTTCATCAAAAAAACCATATTTGGATAATATCAAAGAAAATTAAGTATTCAAGATAATTCAACAAGTTTATCTTGAATTAATTTACAAAATTAATTCAACCAATAAATAGACATGAATTATCTGATCCTATCGAATTTCAGCCAGTCAATAATTTAACATAAGTTACCAATTTATTAGAAAAGCATGCCATATCGTTACAGGATTTATTATGAGCTAGCAAAGGGGACCTAATGGACTTATATAGTTCAAGCTCCAATAATTATAAAATATAATATCCCAGATACATATTTTATAATTATCAACTCTAACATTACTCCACTAAAAGCTTAAAGCTACACTCTCGAACTATATAAAATTACGAAGCTCCAAATTCGCTGAGTATCCATGACATATCATGATGTATCGTATCCCCATAGGATATTCATAATCTGCTTAAGGATAAATTCCATTTTACCTTCTCGATTATGTTTATCTTATGTTCCGTTATCTCACTATTAAAAAAATTACCATCCAAAGACAATACATCATTCGGTTATACCTATACATCCAAACGGTTGAGCGTTCCAGTCTTCCAATTATTGGATAACGTATATAAGAGAATATTATTGATTCCACCAATGGAGCTGTGGATTCTATATCAATGAATAACATGTTTATGCTATCAAGAGTCATATCTCTAACATTTTAGTATATCTACCATTGTAAAGTCAGGATGTCAGCCTTAGGTATATCAAAAAACATAAGTCAAGTTAACAGGCCCATTAGTCATTTTAGGATTAAGATACAACATATCTGATTGACTAAAGTAAATTGTTTGCTGAGATGAATTATTAATCCAAATTAATTCCACTTTATGTCCCAATCTAATACATCATAATCGATGACAATGTACCAATGTTACTACTCATGGAGTCCAACTTCAATGGTCAAGACAAGCCATCTTCTGTTAGGGATATAGACCACATAACAATCTTAGCATAAATAAAGCGTCCAACTTATTTTCTCGATTGCAGATCTTATGATTTAGACCGTCACCTTTAGAATCATGTCTTCTGCATAATCTATCTATCATACGCCTAATTCTTAAAGGTTTAAACTGATAGTCTCAGACTTTTGTTTATTTATCATACATTCAAGAAATATGAATGTAAAGGGACAACATTTGATATATGACAATAAATGAACTCTTTATTGATAAAATGTCTCCAAAAACATATTACAATATTTTACTCCTTAAGGCATACATGTCTAACCAATTTGTATTTTGGTGTATTTATAAATATGTCTAAAAATATGTTTTTAGTATCTTTTAATGTTTAATAATATTTTTATTAGTTTTTTGAGTCATTTCAGTATGTCAGATATGTGTTTAGTTTGTAATTAATCAAAACCGTAAAAATAAAGTTGTGATTTTATTTTAAGTCTTAAATATTTGTAAATAAGTTTCGAGTCTATAAATATGTTCTACGATATTTTTAATAATTTCTAAAAATAATCCCAAGTCTTAAACAACATATCTATTAGGGTTTGTTAATTTTTGAATTTTTTTATCTATTTTTATTAATTTTGTGTGCTTTATTATAAAATAAATATTTTTAATAATTATAAAAATTATGTTTGAGAAATAATTAATTTTAGTTTATTTACTTTGTTTTAGATTTGAAATCGACAAGAAAAACGAAAAAAAAGGGCACGAAAAAGGGCAAAAAGGACCTCAAATTCTCAAGAAATAAAAAAAGGTGACATGTGGCAACTCCAAAATGTGCCATTTCTATACATCCATTTGCTGCGCTGCACTGGATTATGTAACTTATCTTGCATATTAAAAACCTAATTTAGGCGTGAAAAAGTAAGAAAAAAAGAAAAATAAATATATAAATGCTAAATCAAAACATAGGCTATTGATAATAATTATTCCAAAAAAATTTATATCACTTAATTGTTAGAAGTGTATGCCATGAGGAATAAAAATATAATATGTTTTTGGAGACATTTTTATCAATAAAGGATTGAGTTATTATTCATATACCAAATCTTGTCCTCTTTACATTCATATTTGTTGAATGTATTTAAGCAAATAAAAGTCTGAGACTATCGATCTAAACCTTAAGAATTGGGCATATGATGGACAGAATATGTAGAAAACACGATTCTTAAGGTGAAGGTCTAAATCATAAGATCCGCAATCGAGGGAATAAAGTTGGGTACTTTATTCATGCAAAGATTGTTATGTTGTCTATTTTCCTATCGAGAGATGGTTTGTCTTAACCATCGGAGGTGGACTCCACGAATAGAAACGTTGGCACATTGTCATAGGTGATGATGTGTTGAATCGGGACATAAAGTGAATTGATTTGGATTAATAATTCTATCTCGGCAAATCGATTCACTTTAGACAATCATTTGTGTTGTATCTTAACCCTGAGATGAATAATGGGCCCGTTGCCTTGACTTACGTCTTTTGATGTACCAAAGGGTGACATCCACATTTTATAGTGGTACGTATACCAGTACATTGAAGGCATGACTCTTAATAGCATAGACCTATTATTCATGGATATAGAATTCATAGCTCTTCTTTAGGAGTAGTTAATACCATCTTATATGCGTTATCCTGTAATTGGAAATCTAAAGCACTCAACCATTTGGATACATAGGTGTAACCGAATGGTATACCGTCTTTAGATGGTAAGTTTTTCGATGGTGAGATAATGGAACGTAAGAGAAAAATAATCAAGAAGGTAAGACAGAACTTGTCCTTAAGCCGATTATAGATAATCCTATGGGAATACGACATATTATGATATGTCATGGAGACTTAGCTATACGGGCTTCGTAATTCTATATAGTTTGAGGGTGTTCTGAGCTTTTAGTGGAGTAGCATTAGAGTTGATAATTATGAAATGTATATCTAGGATATTAGGTTTCATAATTATTGAGAGCTTGAACTATATAGGTCTATCAAGTCCCCTTTGCTACCTCATAATAAATCCTGTAATGATACGGCATGCTTTTTCAATAATTAGTGTCTTGTGTCAAATTATTAGATTGGCTAAAATTTGATAGATTTAGATAATCCATGTGTGCTTATCGGTTGAATTAATTTTGTAAAAAATAATTCAAGATAAACTTGTTGAATTATCAAGATCAGATAATTCATGTCTGTTTATCGGTTGGATTAATTTTGAATAAATTAATTTAAGATAAACTTATTGAATTATCAGGAAAATTTATTTTCCTAGAAATTATCTGGATATGACTGTTTTAATCAGATAAATTCTCTATTGGGTTATTTGAATTAAAACTAAGGCTCCATCCTAAGAATCTTGGGTGGGAATAAAGATTCGTAGGGATCATTTATCATAAGTTTGGCAAGTCGACCTTTGAGTTCGGCCTGTCATTAGAGTATGTTCGACAGGCCGAACAGTTCAGCCTACCAACCGAGTGATAAATAGATCAAGTGTTTTCGCGTGGATTTTATCAGATATTGATCCGGATTTGATTTTGATTCAAATTTTCGAGGCCTTATCTAATGAGGACTGACTGCTGGGCCCAACCTCTATATAAATGGAAATGAGACTCATTGTTATTCAGGTCAGTTGAGAAATCAAGAGTGAGACTCTGCCAGTGAGACTCTGAAATTCCCCAGAGAGCTATTGTTCACACATCATGAACTATAGCTTTGGGTATTTCTCAATTGGTTGGAAGGAGAGTTGCTTGGGGGAAGAGTCGTACGAGTGTACCCACACACACACCTATAGTGGATAAAGAATAGCAAATAAGACTAGTTGGTTGAAGCTCTTCTGGAATATTACTTCTCTTCAAAGATTGCGAAGCTTTTTGACAAATAAGGTTAGTAAGATTTGGTTAATTTATGCATATCTCTTCACAAATTGCAAAGCTTTTTTGCAAATAAGGTTAGTAAGATCTAGTTAATTTATGCATATAGTATGTCAAACTTGCGTTTTGAAAAATACTTTGGTATAAAAATTTTTAAAATTCTGCTACGTACTATTTTTCCAACATCAATTTGCATCCTACTCATATTCAACCTAAAAATATCCTAATAAAATAATTAAAATAATATAAAAATAAATAAAAATATAAAAATCTTGTAAATAGTATATTTTCCTCTACTATAAATACCCCCTTCCCTTCAATATAATTCATAGCATTCTCCATATTTTGGAGTTAATTCTTTTCTTTCTCTCTTCTTTGGTTAGTTTTCTTCTAAATTTTTGTTTTATGATTTTGTAAAATATTTCTAGTTTCTATGTTGTAAAATAGTTATGTTTAGTAAAAATATGTGTGTTTCAACCATCAACATAACTTTTTAAATTTCTTTTTTGTTGAGGAGAGGGGGGGATATTCTGGCAAAAGCTAAGGTAAATATTTTTAGTTTTTCAAAATTTTCTAAGTTGTAATAATGTCAAAATCATTTTCAAAAAACTTATGATTTTCATATTAACTTAGCTAAAACTCTTGTAAAATTGAGTTTTGATTTGTAGCAGACATAGACTGGCATGAGTAATGCTTAAGGATACTTTGATTATTCATAGACCAGGGATGGCATGGTAAATACTTAACCGTAAATCTTGTTATTAATTTTAGTTAGTTAATTTTGAAAGCATACATATTTACTAAAATGAGTTTTTGATGCATTATAGACATGAATTGGCATATTAAATGCTTAGTAACTCTTGATTTATTGTAGACAAAGGATGACATATTGCATACTTAAACCTTTTTAGGAATTAAATTTAAAAAAAAATACTAAAACATATTTAAATTAATTGCTAGAATTGAACCTTTAATCCTCAATGTTTGTTAAATTTGTTCTTTCTTTCAAATTAAACTACATTTATTGTTAAAGTTCTATCTTCTAGTTAATTGCACCTATTAAAGTTCCATTTACGATTTAAATTTAAGTCATATTTTTTATTATTGAAATTCCAAAAATCATTAAAAAAATCTAAAAATGGAAAAGTAAAAAATCTGTAAATATTGTAAATAAAATTAAATTTAATGCTCAAATTTTTCAGGTAAGAATAATGGAACTAATATAGTGGACCTTTTCAATACCTTTTCCCTATAGGATCGACCTTGGATTCACTGAGTTTTATTACTTAAACAATCTTATACTTAAGGTTGTATCAGACTTACACTTTTAGACCCTAACAGTCATGTGCTTCTAAAGTAAAATTTCCCATACCCAAAATACCCCCAGGTGCTATAGGGTCTAAATCAAAACGTGGCAAGGGAGTAATTAACTTAGTTGACTCAATCAAAACATTCTCCTTTGAATGTGCAATATTTAAAATTAATTTAGAAGGATATGTTACCAAATATAAATCCAAATCCCAGATATTCCTCCTTTTGTTATCAACATTGGCATCACTACAATCCTCCAAATTCGCCTATCTCTCGAAGTCACCCATCATCGGACCTTGCTCCAACTGTCCCTCTGTCATGACAGCTGAAACATCCCAACCATTATTATCAAAGGGAATTTGGCTCATGAATCGCTAGTTAGGTTTTCGCTAGTTAGCTCTCTAGTTAGAACTTGTATTCAGACATGATAGTTGAACAACTTTAGCTTTTGTCAGACAATCTCTCTCAAGAGCCTTCAACCAAATACCATAAGGGAGGTCAACCCCTTCCTCCAGCAATTGTAGTGGACATGACCAGCGGTCTTTAAGAAGATGGCCTCGTTTCCCACAACCAAAGCAAAAGTCAAGAAGATGTTCATACATGATATCTTCCCAAATAATGGTATTTATATCATCAATCCAAATCTTAATGTCTCTTCTAAGAGCTTTTGTAAGATCCAAGGAAACCCAAACCCTTAAGAATTTGAAATCTACCTTTAGAGTCTATATCGACTTTCAAGGTAATATTGATGATATTTCCAATCCTTTCTACAATCACGCGGCTTCTTGCGTTCGTTCGTAAATTATGAATATGAATCCATAAAGGACTAAAACAAAAATCTCATTCTCCACAATCTGTTCATCTTCATACCCTTTTAAGATTAAAAGAGACTAATTAAAAGTCCACAAAGCCATGTTCAGAATACGATCCCGTTCTTTCGTTTTCAAAGGATAACGGTTTAATTTTTGGCTCTATTTCACTCGAATTGATCTCCTTCTTATTGCTCCATAGGCTAGACATGGTTCCCAACAAGGTCAATTTATTATACATCTTTTTTATGATAAGCTTTCCAACCAAACTTGAACAAAGAACATCCCTATTTCTCTCCACTTCTAACACATCCACCTCTAAAGCATCGTCATCTTTGTTACTCGTGCAAGTATACATAATCACAAGTAATAAAGTGCATCGAAGTGCAAATGTCGATCCTATACGGATTATGTTTAATTTTAACTAATTAATGAAATTAAATTAGGCTCTAGAATTATTTGGATAATCGAAACTAAAATTAAATGAAAATAAGGCAAAAATGAAAACGACAATGAAAATCAATGAACATAAAAGCTAGAAACTAAAATAAAAATAAACGATAATAAAACAGGTTTAGAGTAACTATTTCACTAATTTTCCATTTTGATTAGTAATTGTCTAGATTATTAACAAATCAATCTCCCTCGATTTGTTGGCATAGAACACTAATGTATCTCAATTTTTCCTCTTAAGTACTTAGTTGAAGAATTCCTAAAGCAACTAATTTCAATATCCCTATTGAAAATCAATTACTAAGGGTTCACTAAGCACGTTTACTTAATTGGCCACAAAGAAAAATATAGATCTCTCAACTCTACAATTTTTTAGGTTGTATTTTCTAAACTAATATTTAGAACCCTCCTTGTTGGAAAAACAGAACGTAGCAGACTTTTAAAATTTTTAGACCAGAGTATTTTCTAAAACATAAGTTTGACATGCTATATGCATAAATTAACCAGATCTTAATAACCTCGTAAATGCAGAAAAGCTCATGCAATCCATGAAGAGTATAACATTCCAAAAGAGCCTCAACCAACTAGCCTTCTTTGCTACTCTCTTTCCAAGATCAGAGTGCATGTGGGTGCATGTCGTTTAGCCTTTCCCCGGTGACTCTCCTTCCAACCAATTGAGAAAACCCAAAATTAGTTTTCGTGATTTGTGAACAAGAGCTTTCAAGGAGTTTTACAGTCTCACCAACAGAGCCTCACTCTTAATTTCTCAATTGATCTGAATAACAATGAGTCTCACTCCCTTTTATATAGAGGTTGGGCCCAAGAGTCAGTCCTTATTAGACAATGCCCCAAAAATTCGAATCTAAATCAAATCCAAATCAATATCTGATAAAATCCACGTGAAAACATGTGATCTATCTATCACTCGGTCGGCAAGCCAAATTGGCAGACCGGCCTGTCGAACTTACTCCATCGGTAGGCTGAACTTAAAGATCGGATAAATGATCCCCACGAATCTTTATTTCCCACTCGAGATTCTTAGGATAAAGCCTCAATTTTAATTCAAATAACCCAATAAAGAAGTTATCTGATTAAATAGTCCTATCTATATAATCTCTATGAAAATAAATATTCCTGATAATTCAACAAGTTTATTTTGAATTAATTTATTCAAAATTAATCTAACCAATAAACAGACATTAATTATTTGATCCTGATAATTCAATAAGTTTATCTTGAATTAATTTTTACAAAATTAATTCAAGATAAACTTATTGAATTAAACCGATAAACACGCATGAATTATTTGATCCTATCGAATTTTAGCCAATCTGATAATTTGATACAAGTCACCAATTATTAGAAAAGCACGCTGTATTATTACAGGATTTATTATGAGCTAGCAAAGGAGACCTAATAGACCTATATAGTTCAAGCTCTCGATAATTATGAAACCCAATATCTCATATATACATTTCATAATTATCAACTCAACGCTACTCCACTAAAAGCTTAAAGCTGCACCCTCAAACTGTATAGAATTACGAAGCCTATATAGCCAAGTCTCCATGACATATCATAATGTGTCGTATTCCCATAGGATTATCCATAATCGGCTTAAGGACAAGTTCTGTCTTACCTTCATGATTATTTTTATCTTAGGTTCTATTATCTCACCTGTTAGACATGTATGCTTTAAGGAGTAAAAATGTAATACGCTTTTGGAGACATTTTTATCAATAAAGAATTTATTCATTTATATATACCAAATATTGTCCTCTTTACGTTCATATTTGTTGAATGTATGATAAGCAAACAGTAGTCTGAAACTGTCAGTCTAAACCCTAAGAATTGGGCATATGATGGGATGATTATGCGGAAGACACAATTCTTAGGGTGACGGTCTAAAACATATGATCCGCAATCGAGGGAATAAAGTTAGGCGCTTTATTCATGTAAAGATTGTTATGTTATCTTTATCCCTTTTGGGAGATGGTTTGTCTTGACCATCGGAGTTGGACTCCATGAATAGAGACATTGGCACGTTGTCAAAGGTGACGATGTGTTAGATCGGGACATAAAGTGAATTGATTTGGATTAATAATTCTGTCTTGGCAAATCGATTCACTTTAGACAATCATTTGTATTGTATCTTAATCCTGAGATGAATAATGGGCCCGTTGTCTCGACTTGTGTCTTTTGATGTACCAATGGGTGACTCCCACATTTCTATAGTGGCATGCATGCCGGTACGTTGGAGGCATGACTCTTGATAGCGTAGACTTGTTATTCATAGATATGGAATCCATAGCTCCTCTTTAGGAGTAATGATATCCTCTTATATGCGTTGTCCTGTAATTGGAAAACTGGAGTGCTCAACCATTTGGATACATAGGTGTAACCGAATGGTATACTATCTTTGGATGGTAAGTTTTCTAATGGTGAGACAATGGAACGTAAGATAAAAATAATCTGGAAGGTAAGACAGAACTTGTCCTTAAGCCAATTATGGATGATCATATGGGGATGCGATACACTATGATATGTTATGGAGACTTAGCTACACGAGCTTTGAAATTCTATAAAGTTCGAGAGTGCAGCTCCAAGCTTTTAGTGGAGTAGCGTTGGAGTTGATAATTGTGAAATGTATATCTGGGATATTGGGTTTCATAATTATCATGAGCTTGAACTTTATAGGTCCATTTTGGTCCCCTTTGCTAGCTCACAAAATCCTATAACGACACGGCGTGTTTTTCCAATAATTGGTGACTTATGTCGGATTTATCAGATTGGTTTAAAATTTATAAGAATCAAATAATTCATGTTTGTTTATCGGTTGAATTAATTATGTAAGAAAATTAGTTCAAGATGAACTTGTTGAATTATTGCGTTCGGGTAATTCTTGTCTGTTTATCGGTTGTTTTAATTTTGGACAATTAGAACAAGATAAACTTGTAGAATTATTGTGAATTAATTTATTTTCTTAGAGATTATCTTGATAAAGTTTGTTTTGATCATATATCTTTTCTATTGGGCTATTTGAATCAAAACTGAGACTTTATCCTTTAGAATCTCGGGTGGAAAATAAAAGATTCGTGGAGATTTTTTCTCGGCAGTTTGGCCTGCCGGATGACGTGTTCGGCCTGCCGAGCTGGCCTGTTCGGCCTGCCGACCGAGGACAGTTAAGATTACGCGTTTTCACGCTTATCTTATCAGATATTGATCCGAACTTGATTCTGTTTCGATTTTTTGAGACCTAATCTGATATGGACTGACCCTAGGGACCAATAGGTATAAAAAGGGAGTGAGTCTAATGATTTACTCAGATCAATTTGAGAGATTAAGTGTGATACTCTTCGAGTGAGCATCTGAAAACTCCCTGAGAGCTTTTGTTCACAAATCACGAACACTAGCTTTGGGTTCTCTCTGTTGGTTGGAAGGAGAGTCACCGGTGGAAGAGCTGTACGTGTGAGCCCACACTCACTCCTGTTGTGGATAGAGAATAGCAAAGAAGACCAGTTGGTTGAGGCTCTTCTGGAACGTTACTTCTCTATACAAGTCGTGGAGGTTCTTCGGCACACTAAGGTTAGTAAGATCTGTTTAATTTATACATATAACATGTCAAACTTGTGTTTTGGAAATTACTCTGATGAAAATTTTTTTTTTTAAATTCCGCTGCGCACTTTGTTTCCAACATCACCATCGAAAAACTTACCATCCAAAGACAGTATACCATGCGGTTACACCTATGTATCCAAATGGTTGAGCACTCTAGTTTTTCAATTACGAGATAACGTATATAAGAGGATATCAACTACTCCTAAAGAGGAGCTATAGATTCCATATTTATGAATAACAGGTCTACGCTATGAAGAGTCACGCCTCCAACATACCAGCATGCGTACCATTATTAAAATGTGGATGTCATGTTGGAAAAATAGGTGAGAGGTGCGCAGCGGAAATTAAAAAATTTTTTAACATCAGAGTATTTTTCCAAAACACAAGTTTGACATGCTATATGTATAAATTAAACAGATCTTACTAACCTCTATGTGTCGAAGAACCTCCACGATCCGTGAAGAGAAGTAACATTCCCGAAGAGCCTCAACCAAGTGGTCTTCTTTGCTATTCTCTATCCACGACCAAAGTGAGTGTGGGCTCACACGTATAGCTCTTCCACCGGTGACTCTCCTTCCAACCAATCGAGAGAACCCAAAGCTAGTGTTCGTGATTTGTGAACAAAAGCCCTCAGGGAGTTTTCAGATGCTCACTAGAAGAGTATCACTCTTAATCTCTCATTTGATCTGAGTAAATCATGAGACTCACTCCCTTTTTATAGCGATTGGTCCTGGGGTCAGTCATTATCAAATTAGGTCTCAAAAACTCAAAACAGAATCAAGTTCGGATCAATATCTGATAAGATCCATGTGAAAACGCGTAATCTTATCTCTCGCTGATCGGCAGGCCGAACAAGCCCCATCGGCAGGCCGAACTACAGCATAAATATCTCCGTGAATCTTTTATTTTCCACCCGAGATTCTATAGGATAAAGTCTCAGTTTTGATTCAAATAACCTAATAGAAAAGTTATCTGATCAAAACAAACTTTATCAAGATAATCTCTAAGAAAATAAATCAATTCACAATAATTCTACAAATTTATCTTGATTTAATTTATCCAATTAAATCAACCGATAAACAGACAGGAATTATCTTATCCCAATAATTCAACAAGTTTATCTTAAATTAATTTTATTACAAAATTAATTTATCTAATAAACAGACATGAATTATTCGATTCTTTCAAATTTTAAACCAATCTGATAAATCCGACATAAGTCATCAATTATTGAAAAAGCACGCCGTATCGTTACAGGATTTTGTGAGCTAGCAAAGGGGACGAAAATGGACCTATAAAGTTCAAGCTCATGATAATTATGAAACCCAATATCCTAGATACACATTTCACAATTATCAACTCCAACGCTACTCCACTAAAAGCTTGGAGCTGCACTCTCGAACTTTATAGAATTACGAAGCTCATATAGCTAAGTCTCCATGACATATCAAAGTGTATCGTATCCCCACATGAAAATCCATAATCGGCTTAAGGACAAGTTCTGTCTTACCTTCCCGATTATTTTTATCTTACGTTCCATTATCTTACCATTAGAAAACTTACCATCCAAAGACAGTATACCATTCGGTTACACCTATGTATCCAAATGGTTGAGCGCTCTAGTTTTTCAATTACAGGATAACGCATATAAGAGGATATCATTACTGCTAAAGAGGAGCTATGGATTCCATATCTATGAATAACAAGTCTACGCTATCAAGAGTCATGCCTCCAACGTACCGGCATGCATACCACTATTAAGATGTGAAAGTCACCCTTTGGTACATAAAAAGACACATGTTGAGACAACGGGCCTACTATTCATCTTCGGATTAAGATACAATAAAATGACTGTCTAAAGTGAATCGATTTGCCGAGACAGAATTTTTAATCCAAATCAATTTACTTTATGTCCTGATCCAACACATCGTCACCTATGACAACGTGCTAATGTTTCTATTCACGGAGTCCAACTCCGATGGTCAAGACAAACCATCTCGCTAAAGGGATATACACAACATAACAATCTTTACATGAATAAAGTGCCCAACTTTATTCCCTCGATTACAGATCATATGTTTTAGACTGTCACCTTAAGAATCGTGTCTTTCGTATAATTAGTCCATCATACGCCCAATTCTTAAGGTTTAGACCGATAGTCTCAGACTACTGTTTGCTTAACATACAATCAACAAATATGAATGTAAAGAGGACAAGATTTGGTATATTTAAATGAATAAATTCTTTATTGATAAAAATGTCTCCAAAAACGTATTGCATTTTTACTTCTTAGGGCATACATATCTAACAATTTCCCACTTGCACTAAGTGAGTAAATACAACAAATCTCACATCCCCATAGCTTCCACATGTTGCTCGAAGACTCTCCCTGTAAGTGTCTTCGTAAATAGATCAGCTAAATTGTCCTCTGACGCGATATTGCATACCATGACATGCCCGCCCTCAACGAAGTCCTTTATCACATGATACTTCTGATCAATATGTTTACTCTTCTTGTGAAATCTTGGTTCCTTAGCATTAGCTACCGCCGCACTGTTATCACAGTGCAGTGATACCGCCTTATTCATACCAGGAACTATCTCAAGATCCCCAAGGAACTTGTGGAGCCACACCGCTTCTTTCAAAGCATCACTAGCCGCCACATACTCGGCCTCCATCTGTTGAATCCAAAGTGCAATCTTGCTTCGCACTTCTCCAACTGATGGCACTGCCGCCCAGAGTAAACACAAACCCAGAAGTCAATTTCCTAGAATCCAAACAGGATTGAAAATTCGAGTCAGTGTATCCTAGAGGAGTCAAGTCCTCGCCTGAATACACAAGCGTATACCCTTGAGTCCTTCTCAGGTACTTGAAAATATGCTATACTGCAACCCAATGGTTCGGTCCTGGATCCCCTTGAAATTGACTTACAATCCCGACCGCATAGCTAATATCCGGTCGTGTGCAAAGCATGGCATACATGAGACTACCCACTGCTGAAGCATAAGGCACCTTCTTCATGTATTCTCTTTCTTCATAAGACTTTGGAGAGTCTTTCTTAGAAAGAGTAATTCCAGACCTACATGGTTGCCCACCTTTCTTAGAATCCTGCATTGCAAACCTCTTGAGAATTTTATCTATGTAGCCAGCATGTGACAAAGCTATTATTTTGTTCTTCCTATCCCGAAAGATCTGGATACCGAGAACAAAATTAGCCTCACCTAAGTCCTTCATGTCAAACTGCTTGGTCAACCATAATTTGACGGATGACAATGCCCCAACGTCATTGCCAATTAGTAGAATGTCATCTACATAGAGCAGTAGAAAAACCACCTTCCTATCCTTTATGTGTTTATAAACACATGGTTCATCCACATTTTGTGAGAACCCATAAGTCTTGATCACCTGATCAAATCTTATGTTCCAAGAACGGGAAGCCTACTTAAGTCCATAAATTGACTTTAGCTACCAGTCTAGCCTTAAAGGTTTTGACCTTTCCATCCACTCCTCTTTTCCTCTTGTAGATCCACTTACACCCTATGGGTTTTACCCCTTCGGGAAGATCCACAAGCTCCCAGAACCGATTAGTCTCCATAGACTTCATCTCAATGTTCATGGCCTTTGTCTAGAGTTTTGAATCAATATCCTCCATAGCCTCTGCTTAAGTATAAGGATCCCTGTCATGTTCATCCGGTTCAGCCAAGAAGACTTCCCCATTGAACATATACGTCTTAGGTTGACGCCCGATCCTCCCACTACGCCGAAGCCCCTGAGGTTGTTGTTTAGGTTCGTTTGGTTTTTCTACACCGATCGAAATGGTTTCGTTCAGAACCTCTGGAGTGAACGAATCACCCCTTAACTCCTCAAGCACCACTTTGCTTCAAGGTTTAAAGTCGTCCATGTAACTCTCCTCAAGGAAAGTTGCATTAATTGAAACCACGACTTTATTTTCCTTTGGGTTATAAAATTAACCCCCCCTTTAGTCCCTTTTAGATATCCTATAAACACGCAAACTTCTGAACGTGCTTCCAACTTATTCGGATCCTTAAACAGGACATGAGCCAGACATGCCCATATGCGAATATGGTTTAAGGATGTCTTCCTTCTTGTCCACAACTCATGAGTAGTTTTAGGGACCGATTTTGAAGGCACATTGTTCAAAAGATAACATGCGGTTTGTAGTGCATATCCCCAAAAGGATAAAGGCAATGATGAATAACTCATCATGGATCTAATCATGTCCAACAAAGTCCTATTTCTTCTCTCCGCTACGCCATTCTGCTGCGGAGTGCCCGGCCCAGTCAAATGGGATAAAATCCCATTCTCCAACAAGTGTCCCAAGAACTCATCAGAAAGGTATTCCCCACCTCGATCTGATTGAAGTGCCTTTATGGGTCTACCCAATTGCTTTTCCACTTCAGCCCGAAACTCCCTGAACTTGTCAAAAGCTTCGTTTTTGTGGTGCATCAGGTACACATACCCATATCTTGAGTAATCGTCAATAAAAGTGACGAAGTACTCATACCCTCCTCGTGCCCGGATGTTCATCGATCCGCAAACATCACTATGCACAAGTTCTAGAACCCCTTTGGCCCTATTGCCCTTAGACCCGTATGGTCTTTTGGTCATTTTACCCTCCAAACAAGATTCACATTGAGGTATAGATTCCACCTTTAAGTGACTTAAAGGTCCATCCCTTACCAACCTTTGAATCCTATTCAGGTTAATGTGACCAAGGCGCAAATGCCAAAGATAAGTCTTATTAGAGTGAGAAGTTTTAAGTCTTTTAGAGTTATTATCATTCATCTCAGCATTAAGCAATAAGTCTATCTTAGGTTTGATAAAATATAGATTATTTTGCGTCCATCCAGAACAGATAAAAGATTTATTTTTACGAATCACCACTTTTTCATTAAAAGATACCACGTAGGAGTCTTTAAATAAACAAGATACAGAAATTAAATTCCTTTTAAATTTAGGAACATAAAAACAATCTTGCAAAATTAAATTCCTATAATTATCAAAGTAAAGATGGACATCTCTCACTGCTTCCGCTGAGACCAAGGATCCATCGCCCATCCGAAGCGTGAAGTCTTCACGTAGCAGACTTCTTGTTTCTTTGAATCCCTCTAGAGAAACACAAACATGATTAGTTGCACCGGAATCTATGACCCAAATGTCACTGGATTCCTCAACCAAACAAGTTTCTAAATACAGAAGATCACACCTACCTCCTTTGGAAAGGAAGTCCTTGCAATGCTTCTTAACATGCCCGACCTTTCCACAAAAGAAGCACTTAAGCTTCTTTGGGCTCTTCTTCTTCTTTGTCTTGCTCTTGCTGTTAGCAGGAATAGAAGACTTCCCATTCTTGGCATGTTGCTTGTTTCCATTGTTGGAAACAAAGTGCGCAGCGGAATTTTAAAAATTTTTCATTAGAGTATTTTCCAAAACACAAGTTTGACATGTTATATGTATAAATTAAACAGATCTTACTAACCTCAGTGTGCCGAAGAACCTCCGCGACCTGTGTAGAGAAGTAACGTTCCAGAAGAGCCTCAACCAACTAGTCTTCTTTGCTATTCTCTATCCACAACTGGAGTGAGTGTGGGCTCACACATACAGCTCTTCCACCGGTGACTCTCCTTCCAACCAATAGAGAGAACCCAAAGCTAGTGTTCGTGATTTGTGAACAAAAGCTCTCAGGGAGTTTTCAGATGCTCACTAGAAGAGTATCACTCTTAATCTCTCAAATTGATCTATTAGTAAATCATTAGACTCACTCCCTTTTTATACCTATTGGTCCTTGGGGTCAGTCCATATCAGATTAGGTCTCAAAAATCGAAACAGAATCAAGTTCGGATCAATATCTGATAAGATACGCGTGAAAACGCGTAATCTTAACTGTCGCGGTTGGCATGCCGAACTGTGTGATAGGCAGGCCGAACTAGCCAGTTCGGCAGGCCGAACTTTCTGATAGGCAGGCCGAACTGCCGAGAAAAAATCTCCGCGAATCTTTTATTTTCCACCCGAGATTCTAAAGGATAAAGTCTCAGTTTTGATTCAAATAGCCCAATAGAAAAGATATCTGATCAAAACAAACTTTATCAAGATAATCTCTAAGAAAATAAATCAATTCACAATAATTCTACAAGTTTATCTTGTTCTAATTGTCCAAAATTAAAACAACCGATAAACAGATAAGAATTATCCAAACGCCATAATTCAACAAGTTCATCTTGAACTAATTTCTTACATAATTAATTCAACCGATAAACAGACATGAATTATTTGATTCTTATAAATTTTAAACCAATCTGATAAATCCGACATAAGTCACCAATTATTGGAAAAACACGCCGTGTCGTTACAGGATTTTGTGAGCTAGCAAAGGGAACCAAAATGGACCTATAAAGTTCAAGCTCATGATAATTATGAAACCCAATATCCCAGATATACATTTCACAATTATCAACTCCAACGCTACTCCACTAAAAGCTTGGAGCTACACTCTCGAACTTTATAGAATTGCGAAGCACGTGTAGCTAAGTCTCCATGACATATCATAGTGTATCGCACCCCCATATGATCATCCATAATCGGCTTAAGGACAAGTTCTGTCTTACCTTCCCGATTATTTTTATCTTACGTTCCATTGTCTCACCATTAGAAAACTTACCATCCAAAGATAGTATACCATTCGGTTACACCTATGTATCCAAATGGTTGAGCGCTCCAGTTTTCCAATTACAGGACAACGCATATAAGAGGATATCATTACTCCTAAAGAGGAGCTATGGATTCCATATCTATGAATAACAAGTCTACGCTATCAAGAGTCATGCCTCCAACGTACCGGCATGCATGCCACTATAGAGATGTGGAGTCACCCATTGGTACATCAAAAGACACAAGTCGAGACAACGGGCCCACTATTCATCTCAGGATTAAGATACAATATAAATGATTGTCTAAAGTGAATCGATTTACCAAGACAGAATTATTAATCCAAATCAATTCACTTTATGTCCTGATCCAACACATCGTCACCTATGACAACGTGCCAATGTTTCTATTCACGGAGTCCAACTCCGATGGCCAAGACAAACCATCTCCCAAAAGGGATATAGACAACATAACAATCTTTACATGAATAAAGCGCCCAACTTTATTCCCTCGATTGCGGATCATATGTTTTAGACCATCACCTTAAGAATCGTGTCTACCGCATAATCATCCCATCATATGCCCAACTCTTAAGGTTTAGACCGACAGTCTCGGACTTTTGTTTGCTTAACATACATTCAACAAATATGAACGTAAAGAGGACAATATTTGGTATATATAAATGAATAAATTCTTTATTGATAAAAATGTCTCCAAAAACGTATTACATTTTCTCCTTAGAGCATACATGTCTAACAATCTCCCACTTGCACTAAGTGAGTAAATACTGCAAATTTTGCATCCCCATAGCTTCCACATGCCTTTCGAAGACTCTCCCAGAAAGTGTCTTCGTAAATGGATCAGCTAAATTGTCCTCTGACGCGATCTCGCACACCGTGACATGCCCGCTCTCAACGAAGTCCTTTATCACATGATACTTCCGATCAATATGCTTACTCTTCTTGTGAAATCTTGGTTCCTTAGCATTAGCTACCGCCGCACTGTTATCACAGTACAGTGATACCGCTTTATCCACACCAGGAACTACCTCAAGATCCCCAAGGAACTTGCGGAGCCACACTGCTTCTTTCGAAGCATCACTAGCCGCCACATACTCGGCCTCCATCGTTGAATCCGAAGTGCAATCTTGCTTCGCACTTCTCCAACTGATGGCACCGCCACCTAGAGTAAACACAAACCCTGAAGTCGATTTCCTAGAATCCAGGCAGGATTGAAAATCTGAATCAGTGTATCCTAGAGGAGTTAAATCCTCACCCGAATACACAAGCATATACCCTCAAGTCCTTCTCAGGTACTTGAAAATATGCTTTACCGCAACCCAATGGTTCGGTCCTAGATCCGCCTGAAATCGACTCACAATCCCGACCGCATAGCTAATATCTGGTCTAGTGCAAAGCATGGCATACATGAGACTACCCACTGCCGAAGCATAAGGCACCTTCTTCATGTATTCTCTTTCTTCATAAGACTTTGGAGAGTCTTTCTTAGAAAGAGTAATTCCAGACCTAGATGGTTGCCCACCTTTCTTGGAATCCTGCATTGCAAACCTCCAGAGAATTTTATCTATGTAGCCGGCCTGTGACAAAGCTATCATTTTGTTCTTCCTATCCCGAAAGATCTGGATACCGAGAACAAAATTAGCCTCACCCAAGTCCTTCATGTCAAACTGCTTGGTCAACCATAATTTGACCGATGACAACGCCCCAACGTCATTGCCAATTAGCAGAATGTCATCTACATAAAACAGTAGAAAAACCACCTTCCCATCCTTAATGTGTTTGTAAACACATGGTTCATCCACATTTTGTGAGAACCCATAAGTCTTGATCACTTGATCAAATCTTATGTTCCAAGAACGAGAAGCCTGCTTAAGTCCATAAATAGACTTTAGCAGCTTACAAACCTTACCCTCTTGACCCGTGACCTTGAACCCGTCTGGTTGTTCCATATAAATGGACTCATCAAGATAGCCATTCAGAAAAGCCGTCTTGACATCCATCTGCCAAATCTCGTAGTCGAGAGCGGCAGCTATGGACAAGAGAATCCGGATGGACTTAAGCATGGCTACAGGCGAAAAGGTTTCCTCATAATCGATTCCTTCCTTTTGCGTATAACCCTTAGCTACCAGTCTAGCCTTAAAGGTTTCGACCTTTCCATCCACTCCTCTTTTCCTCTTGTAGATCCACTTACACCCTATGGGTTTTACCCCTTCGGGAAGATCCACAAGCTCCTAGACCCGATTAGTCTCCATAGACTTCATCTCTATGTTCATGGCCTCTGTCCAGAGTCTTGAATCAACATCCTCCATAGCTTCTGCGTAAGTATAAGGATCCCTGTCATGTTCATCCGGTTCAGCCAAAAAGACTTCCCCATTGAACATATACCTTTCAGGTTGACGCCCGATCCTCCCACTACGCCGAAGCCCTGAGGTTGTTGTTCATGTTTGTTTGGTTTTTCTACACCGATCGGAATGGTTTCGTTCGGAACCTCCGGAGTAAACGGATCACCCCTCAACTCCTCAAGCACCACTTTGCTTCGAGGTTTAAAGTCGTTCATGTAACTCTCCTCAAGGAAAGTTGCATTAGTTGAAACCACGACTTTATTTTCCTTTGGGTTATAAAAATAACCCCCTTTAGTCCCTTTTGGATATCCTACAAACACGCAAACTTCTGAACGTGCTTCCAACTTATTCGGATCCTTAAACAGGACATGAGCTGGACATCCCCATATGCGAATATGGTTTAAGGATGTCTTCCGTCTTGTCCACAACTCATGAGGAGTTTTAGGGACCGATTTTGAAGGCACATTGTTCAAAAGATAACATGCGGTTTGTAGTGCATATCCTCAAAAAGATAAAGGCAATGATGAATAACTCATCATGGACCGAATCATGTCCAACAAAGTCCTATTCCTTCTCTCTGCTACGCCATTCTACTGCGGAGTGCCCGGCGCAGTCAAATGGGATAAAATCCCATTCTCTAACAAGTGTCCCAAGAACTCATCAGAAAGGTATTCCCCACCTCGATCAGATCGAAGTGCCTTTATGGGTCTACCCAATTGCTTTTCCACTTCAGCCCGAAACTCCCTGAACTTATCATAAGTTTCGCTTTTGTGGTGCATTAGGTACACATACCCATATCTTGAGTAATCGTCAATGAAAGTGACGAAGTACTCATACCCTCCTCGTGCCCTGATGTTCATTGGTCCGCAAACATCACTATGCACTAGTTCTAGAACCCCTTCGGCCCTATTGCCCTTAGACCCGTATGGTCTTTTGGTCATTTTACCCTCCAAACAAGACTCACATTGAGGTATAGATTCCACCTTTAAGTGACTTAAAGGTCCATCCCTTACCAACCTTTGAATCCTATTCAGGTTAATATGGCCAAGGCGCAAATGCCAAAGATAAGTCTTATTAGAGTGAGAAGTTTTAAGTCTTTTTGAGTCATTATCATTTATCTCAGCATTAGGAATAGGTCCATCTTAGGTTTGATAAAATATAGATTATTTTGCATCCATCCAGAACAGATAAAAGATTTGTTTTTACGAATCACCACTTTTTCATTAAAAGATACCACGTAGGAGTCTTTAAATAAAGAAGATACAGAAATTAAATTCCTTTTAAATTTAGGAACATAAAAACAATCTCGCAAAATTAAATTCCTATAATTATCAAAATAAAGATGGACATCTCCCACTGCTTCCGCTGAGACCAAGGATCCATCGCCCATCCGAAGCATTAAGTCTTCAAGAAGTAGACTTTTCGTTTCTTTGAATCCCTGCAGAGAAACACAAACATGATTAGTTGCACCGGAATCTATGACCCAAATGTCACTAGATTCCTCAACCAAACAAGTTTCTAAATATAGAAGATCACACCTACCTCCCTTGGAAAGGAAGTCCTTGCAATGCTTCTTTATATGCCCGACCTTACCACAGAAGAAGCACTTAAGCTTCTTTGGGTTCTTTTTCTTCTTTTTCTTGCTCTTGGTTGCAGCAGGAAAAGATGACTTGCCACTCTTGGCCCGTTGCTTCTTTCCATTCCCAGAGTTAGGATTGGAACCAGAAGCAGCTACCATATTGGCCTCTCCACCAGCAGGAGACTCCCTGATCAGCAGTTCAAACTACTGTAACTGTTTCATCAGTTCTGTCAAGGTCATATCCCGTCTATTGCTCAAATTAAAAGTAGCTCTAAACGGAATAAATTCCCTAGACAGAGTCTCAAAGACCATAGTCATCTGAGTTTCAGCATCGATGTCGGCTCCATTGGTTTGTGCCTCAGCGAGGTAACCCATGACCAACATCATGTGCTCCTTTACAGATGTCCCCGATCTCTGTCTACAGTTTAAGAGTTTCTGAAGCGCCCCTTGCCGCTTTGTTATGGCCTGGCCTCCAAACATGTCCTCAAGATTATCCAAGATCTGCTTCGCAGTCTCATAATCTTGATGTTGAGCCTGCAGCACGTTGTTCATGCTAGCCATAACATAGCAGCGGGCCTGATCATTAGCATCTTTCCAGCGGTCGTACGCTTGGAATTGCTCATTACTTGAGTCTCCCGTAGGCTCGGGAGGACAAGGGGTTGTCAGTACATATTTCAGTTTCTCAAAGGATAGGACGATGTCCAGGTTCCATTTCCAATTATTAAAATTCTCACCGGTTAATTGGTTTTTGTCAAGTATCGATGATAAAGCATTTTTAGACATTTTCAATCTACAATAAAGAATCATATACCAAACATAAGCAAACATATATAATAATTTAGTAAGATAACACAATCATGTAAAATCATACAAATGTGTTTATGTGTCAAAACCTTGAAAATATCACAACCTTACAACGATAATTCCCAACTCAGAATTCAACAAGCTCCTAGGGGAGTCATGCCAAATTCAATCAGGAACACGGATCCCCTCCTGATTAATATATGCCATCCAGGACCCGTATGATCCAGCATATACTAATAATCGTTTCTTTGGCCATTAATTTTATTAACAGAGCTCATAGGGGAGGTTAATAATAAAATTAACGTGAGTGTATAACCACCGTTTTAATATTTTATCCATGATTTATAATCACCACCTAGGGGTGTGCAACCATAAATCATACTAAAATACCTTATCCTTTCAGAGATCCAATCTGGTACATGATAGAAATCCCTTCCTAGGGGTTGGGACCATCATGTTCTTCCTATGGACCAACGATGGAGGCCTTAGGTTCTCTCTTCGAAAACCTTCTCCCACTCAATCTTTTGAAGTCAAGGTTTTATTTTAAAATTATGCATGAACAATTTTAATATGAGCGGCACTCCCTATTCTATATGGCATGTTATCAATATAAATGGTAAATCATATTATAATGCAGACAAGCAAAGCAATCAAGCAAAGCTACAAGCATAATAATAATAACCGTAATATTATGGTTCCACCCTAGAGAATAGAAAAATAAGATTACAAGAGAATAATCGAGACATTTATCGATTCTTCATCCTTGAATCCTCAAGCTGTATCCTTCTTCATGTAATATCCATCTTCAAGTCCTCAATCCCGTATGAATCGAACACTTCATATTTCCGGTCAAATCCAAATTTAATGTTTCTCAGAATCGTCCCAAAAATAAAATTAAAACTGCATTGGAAAAATCGCACCTTTTCTGGACACTTGGCAACTCTCGGTCGGCAGGCCGATCTGGGTGATCGGTCTGCCGATCATGGTGGTTCGGCCTGCCGAACATGAAGGTTCGGCCTACCGACAGAGCACCAAAATTTCTGCCCCACTATCGGCTTGCCGGACCGTACGTCCGGCCTGCCGATTTGTGACCTTCGGCCTGCCGAACTGTGAGGTCTAGCATGCCGACCGAGCAGAAGAAACCTTAATCCAAAAATACAATTTTAATGCAATTCATCAATTTTATTTTCAACAATTCAAAAACATAAAATTAGAGACTCAGGAAATACCTGGAGGCGCCATCATCAATCTTTAAGATCCGACTTCTCGTTCCGTCTTCTTCGAATAATTATTTAATTACAAAATTCTTACAAATTAAAAATTAAATAACAATTCCTAGACGGAGATGATAGTCCGCCATCTAATTACATGAAAAACCTAGATACACATTCTAACTCTAAGGAACCATAACCGGTATTAATTAATTAATAAATAATTAAACAACAATTTACTCAACCATAATTAATTAATAAACATTCACCATATAATCCATGACAACATATATATTATATAGAAACCTAGAGTGCCATCTCTCTATAAAATTCAATTCAAGCATAGGAGAGATTAAGATCACAAAATTTATGCATATAACATGATCACAAACTTGCAAATTTATGTAAAAACCTCAGCTCTGATACCAATTGTTGGAAACAAAGTGCGCAGCAGAATTTTAAAAACTTTTCATCAGAGTATTTTCCAAAACACAAGTTTGACATGTTATATGTATAAATTAAACAGATCTTACTAACCTCAGTGTGCCGAAGAACCTCCGCGACCTGTGTAGAGAAGTAACGTTCCAGAAGAGCCTCAACCAACTGGTCTTCTTTGCTATTCTCTATCCACAACCGGAGTGAGTGTGGGCTCACACGTACAGCTCTTCCACCGGTGACTCTCCTTCCAACCAATAGAGAGAACCCAAAGCTAGTGTTCGTGATTTGTGAACAAAAGCTCTTAGGGAGATTTCAGATGCTCACTAGAAGAGTATCACTCTTAATCTCTCAAATTCATCTATTAGTAAATCATTAGACTCACTCCTTTTTTATACCTATTGGTCCTTGGGGTCAGTCCATATCAGATTAGGTCTCAAAAATCGAAACAGAATCAAGTTCGGATCAATATCTGATAAGATACGCGTGAAAACGCGTAATCTTAACTGTCGCGGTCGGCATGCCGAACTGTGTGATAGGCAGGCCGAACTGGCCAGTTCGGCAGGCCGAACTTTATGATAGGCAGGCCGAACTGCCGAGAAAAAATCTCCGCGAATCTTTTATTTTCCACCCGAGATTCTAAAGGATAAAGTCTCAGTTTTGATTCAAATAGCCCAATAGAAAAGATATCTGATCAAAACAAACTTTATCAAGATAATCTCTAAGAAAATAAATCAATTCACAATAATTCTACAAGTTTATCTTGTTCTAATTGTCCAAAATTAAAACAACCGACAAACAGACAAGAATTATCCGAACGCCATAATTCAACAAGTTCATCTTGAACTAATTTCTTACATAATTAATTCAACCGATAAACAAACATGAATTATTTGATTCTTATAAATTTTAAACCAATCTGATAAATCCGACATAAGTCACCAATTATTGGAAAAGCACGCCGTGTCGTTACAGGATTTTGTGAGCTAGCAAAGGGGACCAAAATGGACCTATAAAGTTCAAGCTCATGATAATTATGAAACCCAATATCCCAGATATACATTTCACAATTATCAACTCCAAAGCTACTCCACTAAAAGCTTGGAGCTGCACTCTCAAACTTTATAGAATTACGAAGCTCGTGTAGCTAAGTCTCCATGACATATCATAGTGTATCGCATCCCCATATGATCATCCATAATCGGCTTAAGGACAAGTTCTGTCTTACCTTCCCGATTATTTTTATCTTACGTTCCATTGTCTCACCATTAGAAAACTTACCATCCAAAGATAGTATACCATTCGGTTACACCTATGTATCCAAATGGTTGAGCGCTCCAGTTTTCTAATTACAGGACAACGCATGTAAGAGGATATCATTACTCCTAAAGAGGAGCTATGGATTCCATATCTATGAATAACAAGTCTACGCTATCAAGAGTCATGCCTCCAACGTACCGGCATGCATGCCACTATAGAGATGTGGGAGTCACCCATTGGTACATCAAAAGACACAAGTCGAGACAACGGGCCCATTATTCATCTCAGGATTAAGATACAATACAAATGATTGTCTAAAGTGAATCGATTTACCAAGACAGAATTATTAATCCAAATCAATTCACTTTATGTCTCGATCCAACACATCGTCACCTATGACAACGTGCCAATGTTTCTATTCACGGAGTCCAACTCCGATGGCCAAGACAAACCATCTCCCAAAAGGGATATAGACAACATAACAATCTTTACATGAATAAAGCGCCCAACTTTATTCCCTCGATTGCGGATCATATGTTTTAGACCATCACCTTAAGAATCGTGTCTACCGCATAATCATCCCATCATATGCCCAACTCTTAAGGTTTAGACTGATAGTCTCAGACTACTGTTTGCTTATCATACATTCAACAAATATGAACGTAAAGAGGACAATATTTGGTATATATAAATGAATAAATTCTTTATTGATAAAAATGTCTCCAAAAACGTATTACATTTTTACTCCTTAGAGCATACATGTCTAACATCCATTCCCAGAGTTAGAATTGGAACCAGAAGCAGCTACCAAGTTGGCCTCACCACCCGCAGGAGACTCCCTGATCAGCAGTTCAAACTCCTGTAACTGCTTCATCAGTTTTGTCAAGGTCATATCCCGTCTATTGCTTAAGTTAAAAGTAGCTCTAAACTGAATAAATTCCTTAGACAGAGTCTCAAAGGCCATAGTTATCTGAGTTTCAGCATCGATGTCGGCTCCATTGGTTTGATCCTCAGCGAGGTAACCCATGACCAACATCATGTGCTCCTTTACAGATGTCCCTGCTCTCTGTCTACAGTTAAGAAGTTTTCGAAGAGCCCCTTGCCGTTTTGTTATGGCCTGGCCTCCAAACATGTCCTCAAGGTTATCCAAGATCTGCTTCGCAGTATCATAATCTTGATGTTGAGCCTGCAGCACATTATTCATGCTGGCCATAACATAGCAGTGGGCCTGATCATTAGCATCTTTCCAGCGGTCATACGCTTACAATTGCTCATTAGATGAGTCTCCCGTAGGCTCGGGAGGACAAGAAGTTGTCAGAACATATTTCAGTTTCTCAAAGGACAGGACGATATCCAGGTTCTGTTTCCAATCATTGTAATTCTCACTAGTTAGCAGGTTTTTGTCACGTATAGATGATAAAGCATTTTTAGATATTTTTAATCTACAATAAAGAATCATATACCAAACATAAGCAAACATATCATAATAATTTAGTAAGATAACACGATCATGTAAAATCATACAAATTTGTTTATGTGTCAAAACCTTGAAAATATCACAACCTTACAACGATAATTCCCAACTCAAAATTCAATAAGCTCCTAGGGGAGTCATGCTAAATTCAATCAGGAACACAGATCCCCTCCTGATTAATATATGCCATCCATGACCCGTATGATCCAGCATATATTAATAATCATTTCTTTGGCCATTAATTTTATTAACAGAGCTCCTAGGGGAGGTTAATAATAAAATTAACGTGAGTGTATAACCATCGTTTCAGTATTTTATCTATGATTTATAATCACCACTTAGGGGTGTGTAACCATAAATCATACTAAAATACCTTATCCTTTCAGAGATCCAATCTGGTACATGATAGAAATCCCTTCCTATGGGTCAGGACCACCATGTTCTTCCTATGGACCAACGATGAAGGCCTTAGGTTCTCTCTTCGAAAACCTTCTCCCACTCTTTTGAAGTCAAGGTTTTATTTTCAAATTATGCATGAACAATTTTAATATGAGTGGCACTTCCTATTCTATATGACATGCTATCAATATACATGGCAAATCATATTATAATGCAGACAAGTAAGGCAATCAAGCAAAGCTACAAGCAAAATAATAATAACCGTAATATTATGGCTCCTCCCTAGAGAATAAAAAACTAAGATTACAAGAGAATAATCGAAACATATATTGATTCTTCATCCTTGAATCATCAAGTTGTATCCTTCTTCACATAATTCCCATCTTCAAGTCTTCAATCCCGTATGAATCAAATACTTCATATTTCTGGTCATATCCAAATTTAATGTTTCTCAAAATCATCTCAAAAATAAAATTAAAATTGCACTGTAAAAATTGCACCTTTTTTGGAAATTTTCTAACTCTCGGTCGGCAAGCCAATCTGGGTGATCGGTCTGCCAGTCATGCTTCATCGACCTGTCGATCAAAAAGATCGGTCTGCCGACCCATGAAAGTTCAGCATGCCGAACTGAAAGTTTGACCTGCCAGTAGAGCCAGCCAATTTCTGCCCCACTGACGGCCTACCTGACCACACATCTGGCCTGCCGATCTGTGACCATCGGCCTACCAAACTGTGATGTCCGGCATGCCAACCGCGCAGAAAAACCCTCATTCCAGAAAATACAATTTTAATACAATTCATCAATTTTATTTTCAACAATTCAAAAACATAAAATTAGAGACTCAGGAAATACCTGGGTGCGCCATCATCAATCTTTAAGATCCGACTTCTCGATCCGTCTTCTCCGAATAATCATTTAATTACAAAATTCTTACAAATTTAAAATTAAATAACAATTTCTAGACGGAGATAATAGTCCGCCATCTAATTACATAAAAAACCTAGATACATATTCTAACCTCTAAGGAACCATAGCCGGAATTAATTAACTAATAATTAAACAATGATTTAATCAACCATAATTAATTAATAAACATTCACCACATAATCCATGACAACATATAATAATATAGAAACCTAGAGTGCCCACTCTCTATAAAATTTTAATTCAAGCATAGGAGAGATTAAGATCACAAAATTTATGCATATAACATGATCACAACCTTGTAAATTTATGTTAAAAAACCTCGTCACTGATACCAATTGTTGGAAAAATAGGTGAGAGGTACGCAACGGAAATTAAAAATTTTTTAACATCAGAGTATTTTTCCAAAACACAAGTTTGACATGCTATATGTATAAATTAAACAGATCTTACTAACCTCTATGTGTTGAAGAACCTCCGCGATCCATGAAGAGAAGTAATGTTCTAGAAGAGCCTCAACCAACTGGTCTTCTTTGCTATTCTCTATCCACGACCGGAGTGAGTGTGGGCTCACACGTATAGCTATTCCACCGGTGACTCTCCTTCCAACCAATCGAGAGAACCCAAAGCTAGTGTTCGTGATTTGTGAACAAAAGCTCTCAGGGAGTTTTCAGATGCTCACTAGAAGAGTATCACTCTTAATCTCTCAATTGATCTGAGTAAATCATGAGACTCGCTCCCTTTTTATAGCGATTGGTCATGGGGTCAGTCTTTATCAAATTAGGTCTCAAAAACTCGAAATAGAATCAAGTTTGGATCAATATCTGATAAGATCCGCGTGACAACGCGTAATCTTATCTCTCACTGATCGGCAGGCCGAACAAGCCCCATCGGCAGGCTGAACAAGCCCCATCGCAGGCCGAACACATAGATCGGCAGGCCAAACTGCCGCATAAATATCTCCGCGAATCTTTTATTTTCCACCCGAGATTCTATAGGATAAAGTCTCAGTTTTTATTCAAATAACCTAATAGAAAAGTTATCTGATCAAAACAAACTTTATCAAGATAATCTCTAAGAAAATAAATCAATTCACAATAATTCTATAAATTTATCTTGATTTAATTTATCCAATTAAATCAACTGATAAACAGACAAGAATTATCCGATCCCAATAATTCAACAAGTTTATCTTAAATTAATTTTATTACAAAATTAATTTATCCAATAAACAGACATGAATTATTTGATTCTTTCAAATTTTAAACCAATCTGATAAATCCGACATAAGTCACCAATTATTAAAAAAGCACGTCGTATCGTTACAGGATTTTGTGAGCTAGTAAAGGGGACCAAAATGGACCTATAAAGTTCAAGCTCATGATAATTATGAAACCCAATATCCCAGATATACATTTCACAATTATCAACTCCAAGGCTACTCCACTAAAAGCTTGGAGCTGCACTCTCGAACTTTATAGAATTACGAAGCTCATATAGCTAAGTCTCCATGACATATCAAAGTGTATCGTATCCCAATATAAAAATCCATAATCGGCTTAAGGACAAGTTTTGTCTTACCTTCCCGATTATTTTTATCTTACGTTTCATTATCTCACCATTAGAAAACTTACCATCCAAAGACAGTATACCATTCGGTTACACCTATGTATCCAAATGGTTGAGCGCTCCAGTTTTCTAATTATAGGATAACGCATATAACAGGATATCATTACTCCTAAAGAGGAGCTATGGATTCCATATCTATGAATAACAAGTCTACGCTATCAAGAGTCATGCCTCCAACGTACCGGCATGCATACCACTATTGAGATGTGGGAGTTATCCTTTGGTACATCAAAAGACACAAGTCGAGATAACAGGCCCACTATTCATCTCAAGATTAAGATATAATACAAATGACTGTATAAAGTGAATCGATTTGCCGAGATAGAATTATTAATCCAAATCAATTCACTTTATGTCCCGATCCAACACATCGTCACCTATGACAACGTGCTAATGTTTCTATTCACGGAGTCCAACTCTGATGGTCAAGACAAACCATCTCCCTAAAGGGATATACACAACATAACAATCTTTACATGAATAAAGCACCCGACTTTATTCTCTCGATTGCGGATCATATGTTTTAGACCGTCACCTTAAGAATCGTGTCTTCCGCATAATCAGTCCATCATATGCCCAATTCTTAAGGTTTAGACCGACAGTCTCGGACTATTGTTTGCTTAACATACATTCAACAAATATGAACGTAAAGAGGACAAGATTTGGTATATTTAAATGAATAAATTCTTTATTGATAAAAATGTCTCCAAAAACGTATTACATTTTTACTCCTTAGGGCATACATATCTAACATATCACCCATTGGTACATCAAAAGATATAAGTCAAGACAATAGGCCCACTATTTATCTCTGGATTAAGATACAATACAAGTGATTGTCTAAAGTGAATCGATTTGCCAAGACAAAATTATTAATGCAAATCAATTCACTTTATGTCCCGATTTAACACATCATCATCTATGACAATGCCCCAATGTTTCTATTCATAGAGTCCACTTTCGATGACCAAGGCAAACCATCTCTTGTTAGGGATATAGACAACATAACAATCTTTGCATGAATAAAGCACCAAACTTTATTTCCTCGATTGCGGATTTTATGTTTTAGACCGTCATCTTAAGAATCATGTCTTCCGCATAATCTATCCATCATATGCCTAATTCTTAAAGGTTTAGACCGACAGTTTCAGACTTTTGTTTGCTTATCATACATTCAACAAATATGAATGTAAAGAGGATAAAATTTAGTATATAAATAATAAATAAATTCTTTATTGATAAAAATGTCTCCAAGACCATATTACATTTATACTCCTTAGGACATACACGTCTAACACTCCTTTCCCAAGTACTAATCCTAAATGTAAAATCAACTAATTGGTGATCAAGCAATTAGGGGCATTAAGCTCAAAGAAACACAAATAAATGGAAAATGAAAATCAATCTACATAAATCCATGGCAATAATCTAAGCACAATTTCAACTTGGATCCATAATCCTTTAGATTATACAAAGATTTAGAAAATAAAAATGGGAAAAAAATCACCAAATGGAGGTATCACAATCTCCAAAACCTCTTCCTTAAATCTTCTTCTTTCTTCTTTTTGAAGTTCCAAAATGCCCTATTGAATGGTGTCGTCAAAAGAAATTAAAATTCTAAAATTAAAAAATAAAAATAAATCCTAAAATTGAAATAAAACTAAACTAAATAGTTATTTTTTTTCTTTTCTTTTTTTTTTTTTTTGCTTGCATTCAGCCTTCAATCTTAAAAATGGGGCTTCAGGGCTCTATGATCGCCTGTTCAAAGAAATGGAGGCTCATGCCTAAAACAATGTAGCGCGGTTTAGTTTTTTTTTTTTTTCTTCTCAATTACACTAGCAAGAGTGAGAAATGGTATGGCACAGACATTCTTCAGCATATCAGACACATGTCAATGTACAATTTGCCAAGAAAGGCTGAGTTGGGCACTGGGGAGATGTGGTGGTATTATGGAGCGCACAACACAGGATTGAGCTCGAATAGGGGTACTGGGATGCACTTGGGACACGTGGCGAAATGTTGTTGGGCGAAACAATATCGAAAACATAAATTTACAAACTATTTGGTCAAACAATTTCAAATCTACAAATAAAAAGAGAAAAGGAAATTAGAGAACAAAAACCAATTTGAAGGTATGACAAACTCTATTTTCATATTCAAATTCTTCAATTCTTTAGTGTTGTTAAGTTTCAAAATTGTCTCCAAAATCATAAAAAGGCCATACAAAAATATAGAATAACAACCTAAACTTAAAACTAAAATAAAAACTAATTAATATATTTATTTTTTTGTTTCTTTTTCATCACTCTTCCTTTGGAATCAGCCTTCAAAACCCAAGAATTTTCCAAGCCTCCTCGACTACTGTGTAGCACCCCCAAAAATTGGAGCTGATTCCCCCTTCATATTGCCGTTTTTCCAGCCAGAAAAAAAAAAAAAAAGGGAGCCTAATTTAGGGCTCAGCCCACTGAGAATCATGGCGAGTGTTCATTGGTTTGTTGGGTTGGGTGGGCTAGGTGGTGGCGTCTGGTTCGCTGGCACTAAGGAAGCACGGGAACAAAAGTGTGGCGCATTGCACTGGATACACGAGGAGCTGGGCGCCTACCATGCGAACACATGTCACGCTATGCTGTGTCAAGGAGCTGCTGCGGTAAGCGCTTGACGTGCGTTTGTCAGGCGGTGTCCTGCACTGATCTCCACCGTTAGATGAAAAATCCAATCGCTAATATGGGGAATTTCAGCTATTTTAACTCAGCGCGAGTGGGCTTTATTTGGGCATGTTTAAATTTGAAATTCTCCGATCTTTTTGACCCCAAATTGCTCCGAATTGTCATTTAAACTCCTGTCACCTATTTAACATATAAATGAAATAAAATAGATAAACGAAGAAGAAAATAACAACAACAACAACAAAATTCAATTAAAATCAAATCAAATCAAATAAAAATAAATAAAATCAAATTAACAAAAATGAAATAAAAAGTAAAATATATAAAAATTAACAAAATTAAATAAAATTTAAATAAAAATATTAAGAACATAAAAAAAATATGCATTCAAGAGTATGAATAACTCTATTTTTATAGAGTTATCAATCTTTCTCAATCGTAAGAGACAAACTTTTCTCTCTATGCACCACATCAACCAGATGAAAAAACTCACACAAGTGAGACTTTTACTCTTCTAGAGAACCCTAGAACCATAGTGCTCAAAAGACACCTCAGTTTATATTATTAAGAATGAAAATTGTTTTGTCATCAAAACTATTCTATTTAAAAAAGAAGTGCAGTGTAAATAGTTGAAAAAAAAGTATTACAAAAATTTCTCTCTGGAATTTCATCTACTAACCTATTGTGTTACTGGCAGGGTTAAGAATTTTTTCTAGGAACATAAATGAATTCAAATCTTGAACTAAAATTTTAATACAATTATATGTTTTTAAAAACCTCTCTCTTTTCACCTTCATTGTTCTATTTGTATCCTTTTTATTATTTTATTGTTCTTTCAAATCAACTAAACTTATAAACTCTAACAGAGTTTAGCAACGCATTTTCAAAGTTTAGAGTCCTAAAAGCAGAATAGTTAATTTTTGGTTTACTTGGGTTTTTATTTCACAAATATTGATATATATTAAAAAGCCAAAACTTTAGATATATTGAACTTTTAAAAGCAAAAAAAAAAAAAGGAAGAAAAAATAAACAAATACTAGGTAAATAGAGATTCCAAAATACCAATACATTTAAAATAGAAATTTATAGAATTTTTTTTTTTTTTTGTAAAAAGTTAGAGTAGCAAATGTCATATTTTATTTTTATTGGTAGTAAATATTGGATCTTTTAAAAAGTTTAGGGATAATTATCCAAAACTGATACCTTTGGTTTTGGATCTCATTAAATTTATACCTTGAGATTAGATTTGATACACAAATTTATACCTTTTTTCCAATCTCTATTCAATTTTGACATAAAAAATACTCAAAATACCCTTAAATTGAAAAATAAGAGAATCTTACAAATTTAAAAAAAAAAAACTTTATACTAAGGTTTTAGATTTTAAAAATGTATAGAATACCCTAAAAAAAAAGGTGTTTTGTGTGTTTTTGTTTTTGTTTTCTTTTTATTTTTATTTTTTAAAAATTTTAATTATTTTCTATTTACGTAAGAATAAATTGGTTATTTTAAAGGTTAAAATCAACTATTAACTGAAGTAAAGTATAAATGGATATATTAAATATAATCTAAAGGTATAAATTTAATAAGATCTAAAACCAAATATGTAGTACTTGAATAACCCTAAAATACAATGTATAAAAAGGTAAATAACCCAAAACTTTATTTGGTTTTCCTATTTTACTTTTATTTTTAATCACTAAAACATTAAAAAAAAAAAATCTTTAAAGAAGTCCAAGCTCTCTCTTCCTCCTCACTACATAATGAATATCCCACACCTCCCTTACGAGTCATGACTCATTGAGTCAAATCTAGAAATGAGGTTGCTGACACTAAGGCTTTCTACCGGTTCCTCTTCATTTATCGTCATCCCCTATCAACCATGAACCAAGATCACGAGCAATGGCAGTTTTCTTTGGAGAACAAAGTAGTGTTGAGCTCTCACACACTTTGCATTCCTGTCGATGGTGAGAGAGAGAGAGCAAGCACTAAATAGAGAGAGAGTGAAAGCAAAAAGAGAGTGTGGGAGGAGAGAAAGATATCAAAAGGGTATTTTTTTTGTTTTTAAAAATTGTCATAAAATATGCTATTAATTTCTATTTTTTGGATTCACCGCTATTAATTTCTATTCTTATCGCTGAATATGTTATTTTAGTCCTTTCCCCATTAAAATACAAGATAAATTTTGTAACTAAAACATTTAACAAGAACAACTTATAGGGTGTTTAGGAAGTGAGTTGGAATTAAGAGTTAGAACTGGAAGTTTGTAGAATATGAAATCTTTGCACTATAATATATTTTTGCTTTACATTGTAACATGTGAAAGCTTTATACTGTTTGAGTTAGAACTAAGTTTGCTAAACACTTTTTAATATAAGAATCATATGAAAATCTCTTGTGAATGGGGGAGTGTTAGACATAGTGCCCTAAGGAGTAAAATGTTGTAATATGTTTTTAGAGACATTTCATCAATAGAGATTTAATTTATTATTTATATACCAAATGTTGTCCTCTTTATGTTCATTTTTGTTAAATGTATGATAAACAAACAAATGTCTAAGACTGTCACTGTAAACCTTTAATAATCATGCATATGATGGACAGATTATGCCGTAGACATAAATTTTACAGGTGATGGTCTAAATCATAAGATCCACAATCGAGGGAATAAAGTTAGGTGCTTTTTTTGTGCTAAGTTTGTTATGTTATCAACATCTCTAACGGGAGATGATTTGTCTTGGTCATCAAAGTGGGACTTCACGAGTTGAAATATTAGTACATTGTCATAGGTGATGATGTGTTAGATCAGGATAAAAAGTTAAATTGATTTAATTAATAATTCTATTTGTTCAAACCAATTCATTTTAGACAATCATATGTGTTGTGTCTTAATCCTGAAATAACTAATGGGCACATATTCTTGACTTATGTCTTTTGATGTACTAAAAGGTGACATCTTAATTTAATGATGGTACACATGTGTTAGACATGTATGCCCTAAAGAGTAAAAATATAATATGTTTTTGGAGACATTTTTATCAATAAAAAATTTACGCATTATTCATATACCAAATTGTTGTGCTCTCTACATTCATATTTGTTGAATGTATGGTAAGCGAACAAAAGCCTGAAACTATCAGTCTGAACCTTTAAAATTAGGCATATGATGGACAGATTATGCAGAAGACATGATTCTAAAGATGATAGTCTAAATTATAAGATTCGCAATCGAGGGAATAAAGTTTGGCACTTTATTCATGCAAAGATTGTCATGTTGTCTATATCCCTAACGGGAGATGATTTGCCTTGGCCATCGAAGGTGGACTCTGCAAAGAGAAACATTGGTGCATTGTCATAGGTAACGATGTATTGGATCAGGACATAAAGTGTAATTTATTTAGATTAATAATTCTATCCCGGTAAATCAATTCACTTTAGACAATCATATGTGTTGTATCTTAATCTTGAGATGAATAGTGGGACTGTTGTCTTGACTTATGTCTTTTGATGTACCAAACGGTGACATCCACATTATATGTTGGTACGCATGCCAGTATATTAGAGATATGACTCTTGATAGCTTAGACTTGTTATTTATAGCTATGGAATCTATAGCTCCTCTTTAGGGGTCGTTGATATCCTCTTATATGCGTTATCCTATAATTGAAAAACTAGAGCACTCAACCATTTGGATACATAGGTGTAACCAAATGGTATACTGTCTATGGATAGTAAGTTTTTCAAAGGTGAGAAAATAGAACGTACAAGAAAAATAATCTAGAAAGTAAGATAGAATTTATCCTTGAACCAAGTATGGATATCCTATAGGAATACGGTACATTATGATATGTCATTGTGACTTAACTATTCAGGCTTCATAATTCTATATACTTCGAAAGTGCAATGCTAAGCTTTTAGTGGAGTAGCATTAGAGTTGATAATTATAAAATATATAAATGGGATATTGGGTTTCATAATTATTAGGAGCTTGAACTATATAAGTCCGTAAAGTCCCTTTTGCTAGCTCATTATAAATCCTATAATGGTACGGCGTGTTTTTTTAATAAATTGGTGACTTATGTTAAATTATCAAATTGGTTGAAATTTGATAGAATTAGATAATTCATGTCTGTTTATCGGTTGAATTAATTTTATGTAAATTAATTCAAGATAAACTTATTGAATTATCGAGAATATTTATTTTCCTAGAGATTATCTAGATATGGTTGTTTTGATCAGATAACTTCTCTATTAGGTTATTTGAATTAAAACTGAGACTTTATCCAAAGAATCTTAGATGGGAAACAAAAGATTCGTAGGGATCATTTATCGTTAGCTCGGTAGGCCAATCTTCTAGTTTGGCCTGCTGATGGAGTACACAAGAGTTCGAACTTCTGATTAGGGAAACTCCTATAGGTGGCGAGGCTAACTTGGCGGCTGCGTCTGGTTCCGATCCTAACCTAGGTAATGAAAAAAAGCAACGAGCCAAGAATGAGAAGTCTTATATTCCTGCAAATGGTAAGAACACGAAGAAGAAAAAGAAGAGCCCAAAAAAGCTCAAATGCTTTTTCTATAGGAAGGTCGGGCACATTAAGAAAACTTGCAAGGACTTTCTTTCTCGAAGAGGTAAGTGTGATCTTCTAGTTGTTGAAACTTGTTTGGTTGAGGAATCCAGTGACACTTGGGTCATAGATTTCGGAGCAACTAATCATGTTTGTGTTTCTCTATAGGGGTTCAAAGAAACGAGAAGTCTGCTACATGATGACTTTACACTTGGGATGGGCAATGGATCCTTGGTGTTGGCTAAAGCATGGGAGACGTCCATCTTTACTTTGATAATTATAGGAATTTATTTTTGCAAGATTGTTTTTATGTTCCTAAACTTAAAAGGAATTTAAATTCTCTAGTTGTTTATTTAAAGATTTTTATGTAGTTTTTTTTAATAATAAAGTGGTGATTCGTAAAAGCAAATCTATTATCTGTGATAGATGGATGCAAAATAGTCTATATTTTATCAAACCTAAGATAGACTTAATGCTTAATACTGAGGTTAATGATAATAACTCTAAAAGGCTTAGGACTTCTCACTCTAATAAGACCTATCTTTGGCATTTGCTACTAAATCATATTAACTTGAATAGGATTCAAAGGTTAGTATGATGGACCTTTAAGTCATTTAAAGGTGGAATCTATACCACAATGTGAATCTTGTGTGGAGGTTTTAAATGACCAAATAACCATTTGGGTCTAAGGGCAATAGGGCTGAAGGGGTTTTAGAACTTGTGCATACTAATGTTTGCGTAATTTTGAACATCTAGGCATGAGAAGGGTATAAGTATTTCGTCACTTTTATTGATGATTACTCTAGATATAAGTATGTGTACCAAATGCACCACAAAAATGAAACTTTTGACAAGTTTAGGGAGTTTTGGGCTAAAGTGGAAAAGCAATTTGGTAGACCCATAAAGGCGCTTCGATCCAATCGAGGTGGTGAATACCTTTTTGATAAGTTCTTGGGTCACTTATTAGAGAATAGAATTTTATCCCATTTGACTGCGCTGAGCACTCCGCAGCAAAATGGCATAGCTGAAAGAAGGAATAGGACTTTGTTAGACATGGCCAAGTCCATAATGAGTTATTCATCATTACCTTTATCCTTTTAGGGATATGCACAACAAACCGCATGTTATCTTTTGAACAATATGCCTTCAAAATCAGTTCCTAATACTCCTCACGAGTTGTGAACGGCAAAAAGACATCCTTAAACCATATTCATATATAGAGATGTCTGGCTTATGTCCTGTTTAAGGAAGCAAATAAGTTAGAAACATATTCGAAAGTTTGTGTGTTTGTAGGATATCTAAAAGGGACTGAATGTGGTTATTTTTATAACCCAAATGAAAATAAAGTCGTGGTTTCAACTGATGCAACTTTCCTTAAAGAAAGTTACATGGATGACTTTAAGCCTCGAAGCAAAGTGGTGTTTGAGGAGTTGGCAAGTGATTTGATCACTCTGAGGGTTCCAAATGAAACCATTCCAATCTGCGTAGAAAAACCAAACGAACTAGAACAACAACCTAAGGAGCTTTAGTGTAGTGGGAGAATCGAGCGTCAACCCGAGAGGTATATGTTTAATGGTGAAGTCTTTTTGGCTAAATCGGTTGAAAATAATAGGGATCCTTGCACTTACGAAGAGGCTATGGAGGATGTTGATTCAAAACTCAGGACAGAGATCATGAACACAGAGATAAATTTTATGAAGACTAATTAGGTCCTAAGCTTGTAGATTTTCTCGAAGGGGTAAAACCCATAGGGTGTAAGTGGATCTATAAGAGTTAGAGACAAATGGATAGAAAAGTCAAAACCTATAAGGCTAGGCTGATAGCTAAAGGATACATGCAAAAGAAAGGAATCAATTATGAGGAAACCTTTTTGCCTATAGCTATGCTTAAGTCCATCTGCATTTTCTTGTCTATAGCTACCGCTCTCGACTATGAGATTTGGTAGATGGATGTCAAGACGACTTTTCTAAATGACTATCTTGATGAGTCCATATATATAGAACAATTAGACAAGTTCAATGCTAAGGATCATGAGGGTAAGGTTTGTAAGCTGCTAAAGTCAATGTATGGACTTAAGCAGGCTTCCTGTTCTTAGAACATAAGATTTGATCAAGACTTATGGGTTCGAACCATGTGTTTACAAACACGTTAAGGATGGGAAGATAGTTTTTCTATTGTTGTATGTAGATATCATTCTACTAGTTGGCAATGACATTGGGGCTTTGTCATCGGTCAAATTATGGTTGATAAAGCAGTTTGACATAAAGGACTTAGGTAAGACTAATTTGTTCTCGATATCCAGATCTTGCGGGATAGGAAGAACATAATGATAGCTTTATTCCAAGAGAGCTACATAGATAAAATTCCCAAAAGATATGCAATGTAAGATTCCAAGAAAGGTGGGCAACCATCTAGGTCTAGAATTACTATTTCTAAGAAAGACTCGCCAAAGTCTGAGAAGAAAGAGAATACATGAAGAATGTACCTTCTGCTTTGGTAGTGGGTAGTCTCATGTATGCGATGCTTTGCATACGACCGGATATTAGTTATGCGGTTGGGATTGTGAATCGATTTCGGGTAGATTTAGGACTAGACCACTGGGTTGCGGTCAAGCATATTTTTAAGCACTTAAGAAGGACTCATGGGTATATGCTTGTATATTCAGATGAGGATTCAACACCTTTAGGATATAGTGATTAGATTTTCAATCCTGTTTGGATTCGAGCAAATTGACTTCTAGTTTTGTGATAATAGTGTAGTGATAGTTAATGCTACGGAACCAAGATTTCACAAGAAGAGTAAGCATATTGATTGAAAGTATCATGTGATTAAAGACTTCGTAGAGGGCAGACATGTGACGGTATGCAAAATCACATCAGTGGATAATTTAGCTGATTCATTCATGAAGACACTAACTGCAAGAGTCTTCTAGAAGCATGTTGAAGCTATGGGGATGCGGGATTTGTCATATTTACTCACTTAGTGCAAGTGGGAGATTGTTGGACATGTATACCCTAAGGAGTAAAAATGTAATATGTTTTTGGAGACATTTTTATCAATAAAGAATTTATTTATTGTTCATATACCAAATTGTTTGTCTTCTTTACGTTCATATTTGTTGGATGTATGATATGCAAACAAAAGTCTAAGACTGTCGGTCTAAACCTATAAAATCAGGCGTATAATGGACAGATTATACAGAAGATATGTTCTAAAAGTGATAGTCTAAGTTATAAGATTCACAATTGAGGGAATAAAGTTGGGCGTTTTATTCATGCAAAGATTGTTATGTTGTCTATATTCCTAACAGGAGATGGTTTGTCTTGGCCATTGTAGGTGGACTCCATGAATAGAAATATTGGTGCATTGTCATAGGTGATGATGTATTAGATCGGGAGATAAAGTGTAATTGATTTGGATTAATAATTCTGTCTCAGCAAATCAATTCACTTTATACAATCATATGTGTTGTATCTTAATTCTGAGATGAATACTGGGCCTGTTGTCTTGACTTATGTCTTTTGATGTACCAAAGGGTGACATCCATAATATATGTTGGTACGCATGTCAGTATGTTGGAGATATGACTCTTGATAGCATAGACTTGTTATTCATAGATATGGAATCCATAGCTCCTCTGTAAGAGTCGTTGATATCCTCTTATATGCGTTATCCTATAATTGAGCACTCGACCGTTTGGATACATAGGTGTAACCAAATAGTATATTGTCTTTGGATGGTAAGTTTTCCGATAGTGAGATAATGAAATGTAAGAGAAAAATAATCAGAAAGGTAAGACATAATTTATCCTTAAACCGATTATGAATATCCTATAGGGATACTATACATTTTGATATATAATGGAGACTTAGCTATTTGAGTTTCGTAATTCTATGTAGTTCAAGAGTGTATCTTTAAGCTTTTAGTAGAGTAGCATTAGAGTTGATAATTATGAAATGTATATCTAGGATATTAGGTTTCATAATTATCGAGAGCTTGAACTATATAGGTCCATCAGGTCCCCTTTGCTAGCTCATTATAAATCCTGTAATGGTACGACGTGCTTTTCTAATAAATTGGTGACTTATGTTAAATTATTATATTAGCTGAAATTTGATAGGATTAGATAATTCATGTCTGTTTATCGGTTAAATTAATTTTGTGTAAATTAATTCCAAATAAACTTGTTGAATTATCAGGAAAATTTATTTTCCTAAAGATTATCTAGATATGGTTGTTTTGATCAGATAACTTCTCTATTGGGTTATTTGAATTAAAATTAAGACTTTATCCAAAGAATCTCGGGTGAAAAACAAAAGATTCGCAAGGATCATTTATCGGTAGTTTGGCCTACCGATGGAGTAAGCTCGGCAGACCGATGTGCCAGTTCGGTCTGCCGACCGAAAGATAATTAGATTATGTGTTTTCATGCATTTTTATCAAATATTAATCCAAATTTGAATTTTTGAAGCCTTATCTGACAAAAACTAACCCCTGTGTCCAACCTCTATAAATAGAAAGTGAGCACTCCAGTCTGTGAGTCTCTAAAACTCCTTAAGAGCTATTGTTCATAAATCACGAACCTTACTTTTCAGTTTCCTCAATTGGTTGGATGGAGAGTCATTAGGAAGAGCTCTACGTTGTGTGCCCACTTGCACTCCGATCATGGATAGAGAATAGCAAAGAAGATCATTTGGTTGAGGCTTTTCTTGAATGCCCTTCTCTATATAGATTGCAGGAGCTCTTTAGTAAATGAGGTTAGTAAGATCTGGTTAAGTTATGCATATAGCGTGTCAAACTTGTATTTTAAAAAATACTCTGATTTAAAATTTTAAAATTTCTGCTACGTACTGTTTTTTTAACAACATGTCAGTACGTTAGAGACATGATTCTTAATTCATGTAGACATGTTATTTATAGATATAGAATCCATAGTACTTTTGTCAAGTTAATGATATTCTCTTATACGCATTATCCTATAATTAAAAGACTAGAACGCTCAACCGTTTGGATATATAGGTGTAACAAGATGATATACTATCTATGGATAGTAAGTATCCAGTGGTGAGATAATAGAGCACAAGATAAAAATAATCGAGAAGGTAAAACATAATTTATCCTTAAGCCAATTATGAATATCCTATGGGGATATGACACATTATGATATGTCTTGGACGATTAGCTTGTTGGAGCTTTGTAATGTTAAATAGTTTAGGAATGTAGCTCTAAGCTTTTAGTGGAGTAGCGTTAGAGTTGATAATTATAAAATATATATCTAAGATAGTGTATTTTATAATTATAGGAGCTTGATCTATATATGTCCATCGGGTCACGTTTGCTAGCTCATAATAATCCTATAATGATATGGCATGTTTTTCCTACATATTGATGACTTATGTTAAATTATTGGATTGACTGAAATTCGATAATACTGGATTTAATAATTCATGTTAGTTTAGCGATTGAACTAATTTTATGAATTAATTCAAGATAAACATGTTGTATTATTTGGATAATATTTTATTTACTATGGAATTATCTGTATATGATTGTTTTAATTAGATAACTTCTCTATCGAGTTATTTAAATTAAAACTGAGGCTTTATCTAAGATTCCCAGGTGAAAATAAGATATTATAAGGATTTTAAATTATCGCACGATCGGTAGACCGATAGGAAAGTTTGGTAGGTTGATGGAGTAAGTTCGATAGGCCGATCTATGCCAAACATGCAATAATTAGTATACGTGTTTTTATATGTTTTTCATCAGAAGTTGATCCAAACTCAAATTTTGAGGCCTAATCTGATAAGGTTTAACCCAAAATTCGATCACTATAAATAGAAGATGAGTTTTCTTAGTTATTCAGATCATTTGAAAACCATAGAGTGAGTACTCTAGTGAGAGAAACTCTAAAACTTCCTAAGAACTATTGTTCAATATTAAGAACCTTAACTCTAGGTTTTCTCAAGTGATTAGAAGGGGATTCACCAGAGGAAAAGGTGTACGATGTGTGACCATCCATGCTTCGATCGTGGATAGAGAATAGTAAAGAAGACCAGTTAGTTGTGTAACACCTGTTGTTTTTCTTGTAATGAATAGTACTAGATATTTAATGGTGTTATGTAATTTTTCATGAAATAATGTTATCAGCCATATATTTTGAGTATATGACAGGTGACGGTCACGTGTAATTGATGTGCTCAAGATGTTCATATCATTAATGATGTTAAACATAATGAATATTTAATGTTTTATTCATTTACTGTTGAACATGGTACTTCGACAGGCCGAATCTTCTTAAGTGTAGCAGGCCAAATTGCCCTTCTCAGTTTTGCAGGCCGAATCCCTCATGTTTGGCAAGCCGATTTGAGAGGTCGGTAGGCTGAAGAAATGCTGACAAGTAGCCAGTGGACAATGTCAGAAAAAGAAAGCTGTATTGACCATAATAATGTGTTGTGTGACTTTGCATTATTAGCCCACTACCAACAATTTCTTATTCTAAGTATGGATAGGATTCCTTACTTTTGTGGTGTCAAAGTTTAATAATGAGGCTTATCTCAATTATGGCATATAAGTTAAGCATATGGGGCATTAAAATGGAATACAATGCTTCTCAAAGAATGGATCCAGATTTCGTTTGGAATCCAACATACTTTTACATTATTTTATTTCTTAGTGGTTGAATTATTGAGTATATCATCACATGTGGAGAAAAGGGACCATTATTGTGTTTCCCAATCATTCTTAGACTTCCTTTTCTTCTCCTCTATCTCCTCCCCCATGGATTCCTTCACCCAAATTCAAAAAATTCTACTTCCAAGAGAGAAAACTACTTAATCTCACCCAAAACACTCCTTTTTCACATACCTCTCTCACCACTTCCGTCAACCTAAATTGTCTACATTTTCTTCATCTTCTTCTCTTCCATATTTGCTACAAAGATGTGGAGAACATCAAGAAATCTCAAAGCTTTCCTTTGGTCAAATTCAAGGGAAGCTAGAGAAGCTCCATTTTGAAGTAAGTTTTCACTCTATGCCTAACCTGCACTTATAGGATTCATAAGATTCTGACTTCCATAACTTTGCCGACAGCTATCCATTTTCTATGAAATTTTACTATGATGTTTATGTATGTGTTAGATGATGTTGCTCAAAGTTTCACATCATTTGGAATTTTCTATGTAATGATATTGAATTTTTACTCTTTGCCACTTGTGGTCAAATTACTATTTATTGGTAAAATTTTATAAAAATACAATCTATGTTCAAGGGGCAAACAAATTGTGATTTTTATGAAATTTAGTAGAAATATTCGTTGATATGTTAGGTCATGATCTGGAAAGTTTCATAGTGTTTTGATGGATATTTTATGACTTGTTGAACTTTCTTTAAACTAGGTTTTTGTTGCTGTCAAAATGGTAAATTCTTACTATTTGTTTTAATGACTTGATATTACAACTAAATGTGTCCATTTGACCACAAAACTTTTTCTAGTATTATAATTATGCGTTTAAAGATTTCCATAAAAATTTTAGAGCCAAAATAATTTTAATGTTATTTTTTTAAAATGTTAAATAAAGGGTGCTATGTATGTAAATTTAGTTTTACCACTAATTTCAAATGGATGTTTTGAATTGTTTCGAATTTATTTAAACCTAAATTTTGAATATGTTATAGTTTTATGTGTCTGTTATATGTAGCAATTTTTATAAATTATTTTACAGCATAAATAATTTAATATATAGATTTTAGTTAGGGCTACTCTCTGTCCAGTTATTGCTAGTAGATTTGATGATATTGAATATATGATTTATTTTAATTATCAAATGAAATTTTTATGACCAACGAAAAATCGGGGTATTATGTTAACTTTGGCCCTACAAAGTTTCATGCTTAAATTGTATGTGACTTGTAAGTTATTGAGCTTTGAATCCTTAAGGGTCAGGCAGGTTTTTCTATTAGCAGTTTTGCTTAAATGTTTTAAAAGTTGGAAATGTGTTATGGATTAATATTGCTAGAAAAGAAAATTGAGTGATGTAATATGGTATATAATGATAGCATGAAAATGAATATTAATTCTATATGTATATGAATGACTCGTATGAACACTCCAAGAGGTGAGCACATCGAGACCCGCAGCAACATCATCTAAAGTAAATTAAAGTTTAGTAAACAAGCAAGTCAAGTAAATACATTCTTACCCGCAACATGATCAAAGTTTATGAAAAGTTTTGAGAATATGTTTTATAATAATTTTTAAGTTATTTTACATGATGTCCTTTCATGAAAGCTTTTGTTGTTATAAGAAGGTTTAATGAATATCTTGATGATGAGGTATGTGAAAACTTAAAAGTATATATGTATATATGTATCAGCTAACTAAGTGTTGCACACCCAATGTTATGTTTATGATAATGTCCAAAAGTTGGACTTGTCATGTTTGGTTTGGGATTAGCTACCCCTCTCCTCTCATGATGGAGCGCCTATGATGATGTTACTGGTGCAACACTGTCACGCCCCGGAGTACGGGAGGTGACGTGGCGGAATATTTAGATTAATTAAAAGAGAATTTAATTAAAAACCGAGAGTTTAAGAATCCAATTAAATAAAAATTAAGAAGAATTTCCACCACATTTTATAAAGAATTTAAAATCATTAAACAAATAACAATAATTGAATAAAAACCGCGAATATGGGTTCCACAACCCACAACTTGTGCACACACATGGATCTGACAATATCACAAATACAATTACAGTCCAAGTACAAATAAAGTTAAGTCTTACATGCCTTGATTAATAAATACAGAATGTAAACAAATTCTCCTATTGCTCCTGAGTTCGGTCCGAAGAATCTTCTCCAAACCTAAATGGGAAACCACCTAGAGGGGGGGGATTTAAAACAGATAAAACGTGAGCGAAAGGCTCAGTAGGACTAAGTTTTATAAAATAATTTAATACAAAAAAACATAACATTATCAGGAGTTATACAAAAAGGAAACTTGAACAAATAAATAAATAAATTGAGTAGAACCGTTCTGACACAGAACAGTCTACTTGTCAAATCAAAACACCAGTTTACATTTACCTAGGCAAACCATGATATCACCACCGTAGTGGCCCAGCTGGGTTTCGGGACCTGCCCCCAAGGTCGATCACGACCCGATCTCTGATATGGCATCATGCCCATGTGGTTATTATCATTATCATTCAAAACCCAATTACCGAGTGTTGTCAATTACATTCATTATGAAATTCATTTCATGTCACGGTATATAAAAATATAACCGATAAAATCATTTTCAAACAACCGTTGAAAACATTTTGATAGAAATCCTTTTCAAAGCCAAATCCTTTCAAAACCAGGCTACCAAAGAAATAGGATAGAAGTCCTACCTCAGTACTCGTGCCGGTACCCCACACCGTAATCCCGATCCGCTATACGTTAGCTCCACGGAACCACGAACAATCCTAGATACAAACTAAGTCGATCAATATCTAGTTCGAGACATTCTATGTTACTAAATCATTTCATGATGTCCTAGTGTGCCATTTGTACCTTTAAAATCATCCTATAAGGTTGGGATTTAAATCAGGGTTCAAAACAGTGAAATCGGGTAAAAATCACAAAATTTTCCATGCCTCGGTCGGCCTGCCGGACGCCCTGCTTCGGCCTGCCGAACTGTACAGTTCGGCCTGCCGGAAACAAGGTTCGGCCTGCCGAACATTTCCCCAGATTCGGCCTGCCGGTCGGAAGAACACCGGCCTGCCGATCATCACTCCGGCCTGCCGAACATGAACTTCGGCCTGCCGAACTGGGAAGATCCAGAAATCCCAGCCACGGGTTTCTCGATCCCCAAAATCCAAATCTGAATTCCAACCTGTTTTTCTCAATTCCCAGGCATGAAAAATAACTATAGTTGATAGAAAAACATTCTAAAACATGTTTGGAATCATTTAAACAACATTTGAACTCAAAATCTTCAAAAATCCGAAAATGAGAAAAAGAGGAGAAAAATGAAAATCTTGAATCCAATCCGTTTTTCTTCAATCTAGGTTTAGATTCTAGTTGTTCTAAGCTCATTTAACACAAATCCACGGTTTTCTAAGCTTAAACAAACTTAGATTTCAAAAACACACAAAATCGAAAATTTTGTAAAAAGTTTAGAAATTTCGAATCTAACCTCGAATCGAAGCTTCAATCCGCGTTCTCGGTCGCCGAATCACGTCCCCGAGCTTCCTCCTTGCTATCCCGAAGCTTGGATTCGAAATGGAGTTCAAAAATTTGAGAGAGAGATTGAGAGAGAGGGGCTGCCGAGAGAGTCCAGAGAAGAGAGAGAGAGATTTCGCGTGAGTGAGGAGAGAGAGAGAGAGAAGAGAGAAATAAATAGAGAAAATCGGTGGGCGGTTTTACTGTGCGAAAACCATGTGCCGCCCACGGTTTTGTAAAACAGAGTATTTTTTAACATTTTACAAATTGTTGTGTTTTAAAACTCAAAACATCATTTTAAATCAATAAGAAATCTTTTGAACATATCAATTTAACAAAACAACCAAAAACTAAAAATCCAACCAAATAATCTAATTAAAGTTAAAACTTTAATTATGGCACACTAATTCATCATTTACATTACATTAATATTAAATAAATTTCGGGACGTTACAGCTCTCCACCCCTAAAAGAAATTTCGTCTTTAAAACTCATCTCAAAAGCAAAACAAATGCGGATATAACTCCCGCATACCCGACTCTAATTCCCAAGTGGCTTCATCAACACCGTGATGCTGCTACACGACCTTTACCAACGGTATCTCACGACGACGCAAGCTAATCACTTTCCGGTCGATGATCTGAATCGGCACTTCTTCGTACGTCGTATCCTCCTGAACCTGTACATCGCGAAACGATACTATCTTACCCTGCTCAGGTGGACACTTCCTAAGCATAGACACATGAAACACATCGTGCACATGAGAAAGTTCGGGCGGAAGATCAAGCCGATAAGCGACCACACCAACACGCTGAGTGATCTCGAACGGCCCGATATACCTCGGCGCGAGTTTCCCACTCACTCCGAACCGCATAGTTCCCTTACGAGGTGACACCCTCAAGAGAACAAAATCTCCAACCGCAAACTCTAAGGGTCTACGTCTCCTATCCGCGTAGCTCTTCTGCCGACTCTGAGCTGCTCTTAATCGATCCCGAATCACCGCGACTTTCTCGTTGCTGTCACGAATCTCATCTGGCCCAAGAATAACTCTATCCTCCGGCTCGGCCCAACACACAGGTGATCGACACGGCCGCCCATACAACGCCTCAAATGGTGCCATACCGATACTCGCCTGATAACTGTTGTTGTACGCGAACTCCGCCAAATGCAAACATTGCTTCCAATTCCCGCCGAAGTCCAACGCACAAGCACGCAACATATCCTCGAGAACCTGAATAACCCGCTCAGACTGCCCATCAGTCTGAGGATGAAACGCCGTACTGAAGTTCAAATCCGTACCCAAAGCCTCCTGAAAACTCCTCCAGTACTTAGCATTAAACCTGGTATCTCGATCAGAGGTGATGGACAAAGGAACTCCATGCAACCTCACAATGTTCTGCATATACAACTCCCCGAGAATCTTCCTAGAACACGTCGACCTAAATGGAATGAAATGCGCCGATTTCGTCAACCTGTCGACCACAACCCAAACTGCATCATGCCGCTGCTCCGTCCTCGGCAAACCTGTGAGGAAATCCATCGTCACATGCTCCCATTTCCACCCTGGAATAGGAAGCGGCTGAAGCTGACCTGCAGGCTTCTGATGCTCAGCTTTCACCTGGAGACACGTCGAACACTTGGCCACGTACTCGCGAACATCTTTCTTCATGCCTCTCCACCAATAGTGCCTCTTCAAATCACGATACATCTTGGTGCTTCCCGGATGAATAGCGAACTGAGACCTATGAGCTTCATCTAGAACGGCTTTCGTCACCTTGGCGATAACTGGAACTGCAAGACGCTCCCGGAAGTACAACGATCCATCTGCATGCACGCTCCATTCCTCGAACTGCTCCCCGTTCTGAATTCGCGACCAAATCCCCTGCAAATGTCGATCCTGCCACTGACCTTGCTTCACCATCCGAACAAGAGCTGGAGTCGCTTCCACGTGATACAACAAAACTCGATCACCGTCGTCATGATACTGTAGCCGATACTCACTCACTGTCGCATCCCTGCTCCAGTCCTCAAAAATCAAACAAGCGAGAATCCCTGAAGATTTCCTGCTAAGCGCGTCCGCTACCACATTAGCTTTCCCGGGATGATACTGCAACGCGAAATCATAATCCTCCATGTACTCCACCCATCTGCGCTGCCTCAAGTTGAGATCCCTCTGAGTGAACAAATGCCTCAAACTCTTATGATCGGAGAAGACCTGAAACGATGCTCCATACAAGTAACATCTCCAAATCTTCAGCGCGTAGATCACCGCTGCAAGCTCTAAATCGTGAGTAGGATAATTTCGCTCGTGAGGTCGTAGCTGTCTCGATCCGTACGCAACCACACGTCCATGCTGCATCAACACGCATCCAAGTCCGCGCCCTGAAGCATCAGCATAAACCTCATACGGCTCGTCACTACTAGGAATAACTAATACTGGAGCTGAAGTCAACCGGTTCCTCAATTCCTGAAAAGCAGACTCACAGTCTTCATCCCACTCAAACCTAACGTTTTTCCTGATCAACCTCGTCAACGGAGCTGCAATCTTCGAAAAGTCCTTTACAAATTTCCTGTAATATCCAGCAAGACCTAAGAAGCTGCGAATCTCCGCTACATTCCTTGGTCGTTCCCACTCCAATATAGATTCAATCTTGGACGGATCCACTGAAATACCATGCTCCGAGATGACATGACCCAGAAATTTGACCTCGGTCAACCAGAACTCACACTTTTCCCTCTTAGCATACAACTGGTGCTCCCGCAGAGTCTGAAGCACGATCCGAAGATGCTGCTCATGCTCCTCCCATGTCTTAGAATACACAAGAATATCATCGATGAACACGATCACAAACTGATCCAGATACGGCCTAAATATCCTGTTCATCAGATCCTTAAAAGCTGCTGGAGCATTCGTCAACCCGAAAGACATAACCAGAAACTCGAAGTGCCCATACCGAGTCCTAAAAGCTGTCTTGGGAATATCCTCTTCTTTGATTCTGAGCTGATGATAACCTGAACGCAAATCAATCTTTGAGAAGTATCGCGAACCTCCCAACTGATCAAATAGCTCATCAATCCTGGGCAAAGGATACTTGTTCTTCACCGTAACACGATTCAGCTGCCGATAATCCACACATAACCTGAGAGTCCCATCGTGCTTCTTAGCGAACAAAACTGGTGCTCCCCACGGAGATGTGCTATTCCGAATATATCCTTTATCAGCAAGCTCCTGAAGTTGCCTCCTCAATTCCTTCATTTCTGCCGGCGCCATCCGATAAGGTGCCATAGAAATCGGTGATGTCCCTGGAAACAACTCGATACCAAACTCAATCTCCCGATGCGGTGGTAACCCTGATAACTCGTCGGGGAAGACATCCTCGAACTCATCAACCACCGGAATCGCTACACCACTACTCGAAACATAGGGCTCGCAATCTAGATTGGCAAGAAAAGCAAAACAATCTAGATTCCTTCGCCCTCCTAAACACGACTTCATGAGACGCTCACTCATTAGCCAATCACCACCACCCTGGTAAGTGATTACCGTCCCCCTATCAGACACTAGGGTCACTTTCCTAAGTTGGCAGTCCACAACTGCACTATACCTGGACAACCAGTCCATCCCTAAAATCACATCATAGGAACTCATGGGGAGTACAATCAAATCACTTTTCAAAATCTCATCCCCAATCTTTATTTTACAAGATTTACACATACAATTCACACACACCCGCCCCAAGGGAGAAGTTATAACTAGGGGTTCCTTAAACTCTTCTACTTCTAATCCCAAGGCATGTACAAAGGAACTCGAAATGAGAGAATGAGAGGCACCGGTATCAAATAAAACGCGAGCTAAAGATCTGGAAACCAAAATCATACCATCGACAACCGCGTTACCAGTCTGAGAATCTGACCCTCCAGATACCATTGCATGAACCTGTACTGGCGCTTTCCCTTTTCCTCTACCGACATTGCTGGGTCCTGCATTACTCGGCCGATACTGCTGAGATGGAGACGACTGCACACTACCTGTACTCGGAGCTCTATACTGAGGAACACTGCGCTGAAAATACTGCGGCTGCTGTCCCCGTGCCGGATATGAGAATTGCTGAGGAGAAAACTGCGGATACTGCAACTGCGGGTACTGCGGAGGCGGAGGTAGGGTCTGAGGCTGAGGCTGAGACTGACGACTGGCATCCTCCCCGGTCTGCGATCCAAGACGAGCACTCCTGATCGGGCAATTCCTCTTGATGTGTCCGGGCTGCTGACAGAAATGACAATGAAAGCTGTAGGGGTTGCTGCGCCCGCTGCCAGACGAACTGCTACTGCCACTGGTCGCACCGCCTTGCTTGCCTTTCCCCGGAGCTGGACGACTACTGGTGCTCTTCCTGCCACTCCTCTGCGGTCCTCCTGAAGCCTTGGCTCGGTCCTCACAATACTGCACGTAATCATTCTCCACGGAGATCGCCGACGACACAAGCTCTCCGAAACTCCTAAGCCGTAGAGCAACCAACTGCCGCCGAATAGGAGCCTTGAGCCCTTCCTGGAACTTGATGCATTTCTCGCGCTCCGATGCCACAGCTGATGGAGCAAACCTAGCCAACTCGCTAAACTTTGCCTCGTACTCCCGAACTGAAAGATCACCCTGCTGCAGTCTATAAAACTCAGCTGCTTTCTGATCTCTATACCCCTGCGGAAAATACCGATCATAGAACAGATCCTCGAACTTGTCCCAACCGATATCGCCACCGCGCTCCAGACGCTTAGTTTGTTTCCACCAGGTGTTAGCGCCACCCTCGAGCTTATACGCCGCAAATTCCACACGATACTCCTCAGGCACACCAAGGGTATCAAGATGCTTCAAGATCGAATCCAACCAATATTCAGCTAACTGCGGATCCCCATTGCCATCAAAAGTCGGAATAGATGCCCGCCGAAATTCCTTAAAGAAGGCATGCCGACTACCAACACTGGAGTCTTCAGGTCTAGTCCTGGCTGCCATCTGCCGGAAAGCCGAAATCATAGACCTCATCAGGCCCTCATCATTTCCGAACTCGGCGTCAGCTGTCGAACGACGTCTAGGTGCCATTCTCTCACTTCTGAAAACAAAATTTGGACTGTCAGAGGTATTTCATTGTCAAACCTATGTGTGCACAATTCCCAAGGTTCATAACCTTGAGCTCTGATACCATTCTGTCACGCCCCGAAGTACGGGAGGTGACGTGGCGGAATATTTAGATTAATTAAAAGAGAATTTAATTAAAAATCAAGTGTTTAAGAATCCAATTAAATAAAAATTAAGAAGAATTTCCACCACATTTTATAAAGAATTTAAAATCATTAAACAAATAACAATAATTGAATAAAAACCGCGAATATGGGTTCCACAACCCACAACTTGTGCACACACATGGATCTGACAATATCACAAATACAATTACAGTCCAAGTACAAATAAAGTTAAGTCTTACATGCCTTGATTAATAAATACAGAATGTAAACAAATTCTCCTATTGCTCCTGAGTTCGGTCCGAAGAATCTTCTCCAAACCTAAATGGGAAACCACCTAGAGGGGGGGGATTTAAAACAGATAAAACGTGAGCGAAAGGCTCAGTAGGACTAAGTTTTATAAAATAATTTAATACAAAAAAACATAACATTATCAGGAGTTATACAAAAAGGAAACTTGAACAAATAAATAAATAAATTGAGTAGAACCGTTCTGACACAGAACAGTCTACTTGTCAAATCAAAACACCAGTTTACATTTACCTAGGCAAACCATGATATCACCACCGTAGTGGCCCAGCTGGGTTTCGGGACCTGCCCCCAAGGTCGATCACGACCCGATCTCTGATATGGCATCATGCCCATGTGGTTATTATCATTATCATTCCAAACCCAATTACCGAGTGTTGTCAATTACATTCATTATGAAATTCATTTCATGTCACGGTATATAAAAATATAACCGATAAAATCATTTTCAAACAACCGTTGAAAACATTTTGATAGAAATCCTTTTCAAAGCCAAATCCTTTCAAAACCAGGCTACCAAAGAAATAGGATAGAAGTCCTACCTCAGTACTCGTGCCGGTACCCCACAACGTAATCCCGATCCGCTATACGTTAGCTCCACGGAACCACGAACAATCCTAGATACAAACTAAGTCGATCAATATCTAGTTCGAGACATTCTATGTTACTAAATCATTTCATGATGTCCTAGTGTGCCATTTGTACCTTTAAAATCATCCTATAAGGTTGGGATTTAAATCAGGGTTCAAAACAGTGAAATTGGGTAAAAATCACAAAATTTTCCATGCCTCGGTCGGCCTGCCGGACGCCCTGCTTCGGCCTGCCGAACTGTACAGTTCGGCCTGCCGGAAACAAGGTTCGGCCTGCCGAACATTTCCCCAGATTCGGCCTGCCGGTCGGAAGAACACCGGCCTGCCGATCATCACTCCGGCCTGCCGAACATGAACTTCGGCCTGCCGAACTGGGAAGATCCAGAAATCCCAGCCACGGGTTTCTCGATCCCCAAAATCCAAATCTGAATTCCAACCTGTTTTTCTCAATTCCCAGGCATGAAAAATAACTATAGTTGATAGAAAAACATTCTAAAACATGTTTGGAATCATTTAAACAACATTTGAACTCAAAATCTTCAAAAATCCGAAAATGAGAAAAAGAGGAGAAAAATGAAAATCTTGAATCCAATCCGTTTTTCTTCAATCTAGGTTTAGATTCTAGTTGTTCTAAGCTCATTTAACACAAATCCACGGTTTTCTAAGCTTAAACAAACTTAGATTTCAAAAACACACAAAATCGAAAATTTTGTAAAAAGTTTAGAAATTTCGAATCTAACCTCGAATCGAAGCTTCAATCCGCGTTCTCGGTCGCCGAATCACGTCCCCGAGCTTCCTCCTTGCTATCCCGAAGCTTGGATTCGAAATGGAGTTCAAAAATTTGAGAGAGAGATTGAGAGAGAGGGGCTGCCGAGAGAGTCCAGAGAAGAGAGAGAGAGATTTCGCGTGAGTGAGGAGAGAGAGAGAGAGAAGAGAGAAATAAATAGAGAAAATCGGTGGGCGATTTTACTGTGCGAAAACCATGTGCCGCCCACGGTTTTGTAAAACAGAGTATTTTTTAACATTTTACAAATTGTTGTGTTTTAAAACTCAAAACATCATTTTAAATCAATAAGAAATCTTTTGAACACATCAATTTAACAAAACAACCAAAAACTAAAAATCCAACCAAATAATCTAATTAAAGTTAAAACTTTAATTATGGCACACTAATTCATCATTTACATTACATTAATATTAAATAAATTTCGGGACGTTACAAACACTTAGGCCCTAAAGATAAAATGAATGAAGTTTTAATATGGAAGTTTTAATAAAAGATATGTTCTATATGAACTTGTGCCTAGTGCATTACTATGATTATGATGATTATGATTATGATGATTTGTAATGATTTTCATGAAATGTTTAGTGTTGTGAGATAGGAAAGTGTACTTACTAACTTTTTGCTTACTAGTTTTACATCATGTTGCAGACAAAGGTAAAAGAGTTATAGAATAGGTGGAGGATGAGGATGAGTGTGTGTGCTAGGAATGTTGGATTGGAAAACAGAAGAATGCCATGAAAAGAATTTATTTTCTGAAAAATGTTCTAATCATTGTATGTTAATTTTTGGCACTATGGTGTATTAAGACTTGTGTTAATTTACTTTTGTTTTGGCAGTAGATCGGCCTACCGACCATTACTAGTCGGACTGCCGATGTGTCTATCGACTTGTCAATTACCCTTATCGGCCTGTTGATTTGTGTGTTTAAAAACTCTAGTTTGTAGAGCCTCTGACGGCCTGTCGATTGTTGAAGTTCAGATTTTCGGTCATGTTTGGCTTGTCGGTATCTGAAGTTCGGCCTACCGAACTAGCAAAGCAGACTTTGATGACTGTTTTAATTTTTATTTAAATTATGGTTTCATTATTTTGGTATTGATAACTATTTAAATATATATAAATAGTTTTAAAAATATAAAGTATTTTAAAATATTTGAAAAAAAATGTATGCATGGATCCTAGGATATGTATATTTAACTATACATTATTTGAATAGTTTATCTTAAAGTAATGATAACAAGGGTAAAAGTAACAACATCTGTGACGTCCGTAAGGGGACGTTACAAGTTAAGGCTCTTCTGGAATGTTCTTCTCTTCACATATTGCTATTGCTTTTCGGTTCACAAAAGAGGTTAGCAAGATTTGTCATTAATTCATATATTTAGCATATCAAACTTATGATTTGAAAAATACTTTGATTTTAAATTTTTTAAAATTCTGCTGCATTCTATTTTCCAACAATGAGATGAGGGCCAAAAATGTATAAAGGCTTTGGACGCAAAGCTGCCTTCAAGTCCATGGTAGCTCAGCCTAGTTGTAGTAGTTGAACCCACACAGCTATTCTAGCATTTAAGCTATACACTAAAGAAGTTCATCGCTGGGAAACTTCGAATCCTATGTTGTCCGCTAATACTTTCAGCGGCAGTGAATTAAACTTTCAAATATTCATGATGAACCATGCCAAATATACATAATGTCGTGCACATCTTTTTTTTTTTCACATAAAAGGAAAAACATGATTTAAAGCGGTTCCCTTTCTTATCTAATTATATGGTTGTTTACAAAATCAAACAATAAGAGTTTAGTATCCCATACAATATAGGATATGTATAAGAGTATAATATAAATCATTGCATTTCCTTAATATTGAAAGGTTGGTATAATTCTCCCTTATAACTAAAGTGTTTTAAAGCTTTTTTTTAGTAGTTTGAAGGCAGGTGTTTTGTATATACATATTAGTTTGTTGAATTTTTTAATACATTTACGTAAAAGTTCTAAAAGACTAGTTTTTTTTTTTTTTTTTTTGATTTATTACTCTCAAGAGTTTAGCACAACTATGTAACCAAATAATAAGGGAATAAAGTTATAAAAATAAAAATAAAAATAAAAATAAAGCACTTATTATCTGTTTCATCTAAATTTAAAAACCAAAAATCTCTTCTAAAACTGCATTTTTTTAGTAATAATTTGTATGAAATCTTACCAATAAACAAACTTGTATATGCTTTAATCTAGTCATTTATTTTTTACTAGGCAAAAATATGCGCTAAGCGTGCATATTTAGCTTTTTTTTTTTTTTTAATTCGACGGTCTATAACAAATAGATAAACACATCGTATTATATATAGGTCACACTTCCATCCATGCTGGTGGATGGTTCCACGCTTTATTTTCGGCCAATAGATGGACAGAATCTATTGAAAGGAAAGAGACATAACATGAAACCTGCTTTTGCCCTTATCCGGTCAACCCCCATGAGGCAACGAACGACACAACATTTCATGCCTTCTCCTTTATCTTCTTGTTACCTCAAGGGAGGACGGAGTTCCTTACTGAAGATTTTTTACTTGTGTTCCTTCACAGCGCTCTTTGCCCATAGGTCTCCATATAAGTTATTTTGTAGATGTTTTTAAGTCATACAATATAATACATTGTATCAAACAAGCTCACGTATCATAAACAACTTAGGTGTTACTTTTACCCTTAAAATGTTGTATTGTCGTTTTTCCATCCAGTGCCGTACAAACAATCAAATAGAAAAACCCTTGAACTCATTATTAAATCACAACATTGCCCAGTCAATGCGATAGTTTGACAGGCAGGAATGGGTCCAACATATGTCACACTCACAATTGCAAAAGCTAATAGTTACACGTGGGAGTATTACATAGGTGCAAAAGCAACTTAAAGTTGTCTAATGACAAGCCACATAGGGGTGGATATTCCATCGGCTGCACTGTAACAATTCCAATACACGGAGGATTCTTTCTGATCCGTTTGATATTATTTTTAAAATAGATAAAAATATTTTTATTTTAAAAAATAAAAAAATTTTAAAAATTATGCTAAGAGTGTTTTTAAAATTTTTACCTCAAAAATCATACGAAAACATTTTTAAAAATTTTAAAAATGAAACCAAACGAGACCTTTACCATCCACTTGGGCATTTTATTCTCCCCTATTAGTCACTTTATTAGCCAATGTTAAGCCCTTTTTTGTCCTTAATTGGTACAAGCTGCAATATTAGTGGGCCATTAATAAAAAGCATATTTGGTAGAGACAATTCTAACTATTAACTCAGTTATAAACAGTATAAAACCCTTAAATATTATAGTAAAAACAAAAAATTACTACAATATAAAGCTCATACATGCTACAATAAAACAATTTTAACTAATGGCTTAAACCACCATGCCAAACATTAATGACCAGGACATTAACCGGTTACAATATCCTGTTTGGCAAGCTTAGTCCCAACCATAACTTCGGTTATGAACAGTGTAAAGCTCTCACATACTACAGTAACAATAAAAAAAGTTGCTATAGTATAAAGCTCTAACATGCTACAATAAAAATAGTTTTAACAAATTGTTCTAACTACCCTGCCAAATACATAATAAATGTTCAAAATAAGTGGGTATACACCGAGGGACTATAGTACTACTATATATATCTAAAGAGTAAAATTGTTCTACTAGTTTTCAACTTTTCACAAAAGTGAATATTTGGTTCCTAATTTTTTTGTGTTTTTTTATTGACCGATCCAAACCTTTGATTTTAGTTGAGGGACTAATTTAAATGGCGGACGTTAAAAAAGGGTCACGTAATGCATAAATGGCCTATTTAGTAAGGGCATTTTAATAAAATAACAAATACTTTTAAAAAAAATTTAAATAAAAACATAAAAACTAATAAAATAAAACTAAATAATATTGATTAAAATCAACAAAAGATTAAAAAAAAAAAAACTAATTCCCTAATTCTCTTTTTACTCTCTTTCTCTCTCTATGTACAACTATCTCTCTCCTCTTATGCATAAAAGTTGTTCTATAAAATTGCAAGAAAATAATTGTTGCAGACCTCAAAAACAAAGAAAACCAGAGAGAGAAGTTTCGATAGGTTGAGGGAGTGGGAAGTTTCACGATAGGGTTGACTCACGATGGGTGACTTCGTGATAGGAACGACCATGATGAGGCTGGCTCGTGACGGGGGGCTTTGTGGTGGGAAAGACAACGATGGGTTTGACTCATAGTGGGGGGCTTTGCAATGGGAACGACTACAGCGAGGTTAGCTCACATCGCAAGAAAGAGAGAGATTTAGGAGGGGGTTTAGGATGCGACTTGAACTTGGCTCTATCAAGCATCTCCAAGTCTGCCATTGTAGGGAATGTTTGAAGAGAAATGATAGGTGTTGTTATTCGCATGTGAGTATTTTGGCTAGGTTTTAGGGACTATTTTGTCACCTTTTTACTAACTTTGGTAACCAGTTTGTCACTCTTTTGATAACTTTAAGGACCCGTTGAACTATGTTATTAACTGTACTAGAATATTATGATATTTGTCCAGTAGTTTGAAGAGAAGTTGTACTTTGTTTGGTTCAATGTGATCTAATTTTTTTTTTTTTAAAAAAAAGCAACAGATGGGTTCAATATGATTTAGGTTTATGGTGTTTGGCTTATTGTTGATGGATATGTGATTTTTTTTTTCTTTCCATACTGTGATGATGAAGAAGATGATATGAGCTTTTTTTTTTTTGGTGTGTTTGGGATATTTGTTTTATGTGTTTAGATTTTTTTAATAAAATTTTGTTTTAGCTTTATTAATTTTTTAATGTATCAATTATTTTAAAGGGTAATTTAGTAATTTTAATTAAACATAACATCCAACAATTTTTTTTCCATCCAAAATTAAAGGCTTGATTGTTAAATTGATTTCTTAACAACTAAAATTAAAGATTTGGCTCAGTTAAATAAAAAAAAAGTTAGGGACCAAATGCTTATTTTTGTGAAAAGTTAGAGACTATTGAGATAATTTATCCATATAAAAATTATAAAGATAAAAAAAAAAAAGGAATAAAGAGAGATGGGGATATGCTATTTTATAAATGAAAAAGAAAAAAAAGAATGAAGAAAGGGGAAAAAAAAAGAAGATAAAAGAAAAAAAAGTAAATGAAAAAGAAAGGGGAGAAATAATGAGGAGTGACACTTGTCACATATTAAAGAGACATGCCTTGTTACTTTTATATAGGTATATATAGAAATATTTATTTGACAATAGATATCATTAAATAGAAATTATTTGGGTGGTAACATGAAAAAATTACAATTGAGATGGTTGCAATGAAAAAAATGATTGAATATGAATAGATCGAACCCAGATAAAATTTTGACTATCTGTCAAAGAAAGAAGAATAAATAGATCTTGTGTGATTCCAAAGAACAAGAAATTCTTCAATTTCTTCGAGAAGCAGGTGATCAAGTTTAGTGAATAGCCGGGACATTGAGGAATATCCAGAAAGACATTTAGGGGATCGGTCTGATTCTATCTCTGTTCGTTCCATTTGAAGAAAGGAAGGATCCCAAAGAATCGATCTTTCTTTTTGCTATTGAATCTCTTTTAGATTGATCAATGTGTGATATTCTGAACCCTCATTACTAATGGAATCAAAATGATCTCTGGATCGATCAGAAGATCCTTTCAATTGGCTAAAATCCGTTACTTGAACGAAACTACATCATGCAGAGTCATTTGACAATACATTCTATTACCTTGCTAAGAAACCGATCCTTGTTTTTCAATTACACATTGTTTAATCAAATTCAATTTTATCTTGATACGTTCCTTAAAAAATCTAGTTTGTGCAGATTCTTCTTCCAACTAAAGAAGAGAACTTGGTGGAATTGCCACATACGATATTGAGCACAATTTTTCAAAAAAAAAAAAGCCTACTTGTTTCTCGAGAAGAGATAGAAAACATGCTCAATATTATTTGATTAAGTAATTGACCCAACTATTTGTTGTTTGAAGCAACCCTTTACTTAAGAATATTTTTAATAGGGGGAAAGAGAAAAAAAAGTAAAGTAAAAAAGAAAAAAATAAAAAAAGATACGTGGTATAAAGAATAAAAAAAGATAAAAAGTCACTTTTATATATATGTAATAAATATATATAGTATGTTTGATAAATATAATTAAAATTAATTTTTTACTTAAAAATAATGTTAAATTTTTACATATTATAATTTATTATATAAACTTTTTTATATTATAGTATTTTAAGCTAAAAAAATTGATTGTAATCACGACACAAAATGCAAAGATAAAGATAAGAATTAAAATTATCCATATATCAAAATAAGCAAACAAGTGCAGTTGTGAGTGAGAATAGGCTTGGGCGCTTCTCGTATATGATCCTTTAAGCATCAACTTGTCAAATAATTTTAGGGTTTGTGTATTTTAGGGTTTGTCAGTTCTTGCAAGAGTAATCGTGGTCTCTCTCTCTGGGCTTTGCTTTCAACGGTGAGTACGGTATTTTTTTTTTCTCTATCAAGTAAAGGCAGAAGGAAAAATATCATTTGATTAACGTTTGTTTTAATTTGTTTTATTGATATTGTCTTCAACCAAATCATCTTCAGTCCACGCTATGCTAATGCTTTCTTCAAATTTTGATTCGCCATTTTTAAAAAATTTGGGGTCTTACTTTTATTTGGCTGCGGTTTATGAATGGTAAAGTTTAAGATCAAGTTTTTTTCTTTCCTTTTTCTTTGATAGATGAATTATGTGGTAAGACATAAAAATATTTTAGAATACAGTTTTTAATTATCAATTACATTAGATCAATATCAAGTTAATAAAATTTTTATAAATTAATTTGGGTTTTCAAGAACTGTATCGATTCAAAAAAAAAAAAAAAAATGGAGGAAGAAAGAAGAACCGTGTTAAATAACGCATTTTTTCTTTTTTGATTCAATACTAGCTATTTTCAGGATTTGAACTTGGGACTTCTCCTTTAACCCAACCTTATCCTTATCCTTGTTAGCTAGGCTAGCACGAATTGGTATCTTTCATACCCCATTGTAGAACATGTACTGTACAACTACGTTTATAATTGTAACTTTTGTATTGTATTGGTGGTTGCTATTTTTAAATTCAAGATGCTACGCTAGTTGTTAAATTTAGGCTTTAGTTATCAAAATTACTTATTAATTTAGGGGCTTAAAAAAAAGTTAGACGAAATCGTTTTAGTACTAATAATTTAGGGACCAAAACTTCTTTTGTTTGGGTGCATTTTACATTGAAAAGTTGGATCATATTTCTCAATGTTACTATAGGCAAATTGGGAGTAACTCTTCAACTTTCTGTCAACTACATTGGTAAGTTTAATAGATACTCAACTCTTTTAGCTTGCCATCTCTATATATAGCATTAATATAACTTCAAATACCTTTTGTTTATTATATTTGATCTTTGATTGATTGTTTTCTTATATAATTCCAAAGCTAAGAAAAGTGCCCTGGGCCAATTGCAAAATGAAGATGAAGTCAGATAGAATCAGCAACTTGCCAGACAATGTTATAGAAAAAATTTTGTTGCATTTACCGATGAGAGATGCAGTGAGGACGAGTGTCTTGTCAAGCAAGTGGAGGTACAGATGGGCTACGATTCCAGATGTTGTATTTGACAGTACGTTTTGTAAATTTCATACTCGAAATTCGATAGAAATCAATAAAAAGATTGTGAGTGTAATTGATCGAGTTCTCTTGATGCACCTCGGTCCAATACATAAGTTTGTGCTTTCTCATGAAGAGTTCAAAGCTGCTAGCGATATAGATCGTTGGATTCTTCATCTATCACGAAGCTCTATCGAGCACATTGTACTTGAATTTTGGAAAGGTTTAGCCTACAAGGTGCCTTCCTGTTTGTTTTCTTGCCAAAGTTTGATACACTTGGAGTTATATAATTGTATGCTCAAACTTCCGTCGACATTCAAAGGTTTTAGAAAATTGAAGAGCCTTGATCTTCAGGATGTATCCTTCGAACAAGATGTCTTGGAAAATCTGATTTCCAGCTGCCCAAACCTTGAAATGCTAGATTTGTATAAGATTGAAGGTGTTTCCTGCATCAAAATTAATGCGCCAAAGCTAAAACACTTTTTGTTTGAAGGCTTTCCTGAGGATATTAGTTATGATAATACCTTAAGTTTAGCAGAGGTGGCCATTCTTGTTCCCGAGAACGTCAAGAATAACCAAAATCGGGCACTTGGAGACTCTAGCAATCTGCTCAAATTTTTTGTTAAGCTACCCGTCATTAACGTGCTCCAGCTTCATGATTTTTCTTTGAAGGTAACAGTTTTGCTCATACTTGGGTTCAAATTTTGAATAGTTTTATCGCTTTTGCTTAGGCCGGCAGCACTTTTGAAGTGTATTGAGTAACCCATATTTCAGATTTGTTGCTTTTCACTAGAGTAAGCACCACTTTTGAACCTTTTTATTTCATTTGGAAAGTTGTGTTGACCATAGAGTTAATAGTTTTTGCATTTTTCTTTTTTAGTGTTAAACTTAGTAATTGTGAAATGGTTCAAAGGAGAAAACATCATATTGCTCTGACTCCTCAATGGTGCATTGTGTGTAGAAAGTAGGAAGAATTAGTGGATCATCTATTATTACAATGCAAAGTTACTAAATTGTTATGGCAGAAACTTTTTATTGAGGCAGGTATTCTTTGAGTGTTCCCAGCACAATGCAAATCCTAAATGATTGAAGATATAGTGGGATTCGGATCCAATAAAATGACAAATTTTTGTGGAGATGTATGGTACTTGCAATTCTATGGAAAACATGGAGGGAGAAGAATTTCAAAAGTTTTGAGGAAAGGGAGATGAGGGTGACGGATATTTTTTAAAAAGCAAAATTCCTAGCTTCACTTTGGGCTGGGCTGACACAATGTTCAAAGATATTTCATTTTCTCTGATATTTCTAAATTGGATAGATGTAATTGGATATCAAATGTATGTAGCTCTCTAGGAAGATTAACTCCTTTATTTTCTGTTTTGTTTTCGCCCTTTTTTTTTTTTTTTTTTTTTTGAGGATACCTCATCCCTTGTCTCCTTGTAATTGATTATTTTATTAATGAAAAGGTTTTCTTATCAAAAAATAATATTTACATTGCTTTGTTCCTTTTTCGTCCAGTATTTGGCTGTTGGTATTGAGCCTCAAAACCTGCCTGAACCGCGTGCTGAACTGCGTCATCTCAGTTTACATGTGCAATTGACCAACCGTGAAGATTGTTTAACAACTCTTTGCCTCTTCAGTATCACCCCAAATCTAGAAGAATTAGAAATCACGGTGAGACTAACAAAAATTCTACTTTCCTTCCACGTTGATATTTGCGCATGCATTCTTCTTTTAATTTTGAACTTTTCTACCTTTAAATTCTAGCGTCTTTGGGGAGTTTCAATGTTCTGATGCTATAAACCATATGCAGGGCCTTGCACCAGACCCACCAACTTTTTATGCGGAAAGTCTAGAGGAACAAACTGTTGCAGGAAGGGATACCAACTTTTGGGAAGATGGCTGCTGGAATTGCACGTTCTCCAAACTGCAACGCATGAAAATAACTAATATCTGTGGATTCAAATCTGACTTGGATTTCATCAAGTTCATGCTCTTAAATTCACCCGTGCTTGAGAGTATGGTTCTTAAGCCTTCTAGTTTTAGTTTTAAATGGGAGCTGGTAAAAAAATTGTTGTGCTTTAAGCGTGCTTCAAACCAAGCGGAGATCATTTACATTGATCCATGACAACATTTTCCTCAGGTTGACAGCACTTGCTTAAGCTAATTATCTCTTCTTCCTCCACCGTGCCCTCTCTTAATTTTATCTTCACTCTGTCTACCTGCTAAAAACTGTCAACTCTCAGTGTTTGTCCCATCTGCTATGTTAATCTCCTTTTTGTTTTTATTTTTTATTTTTTCAACTACCAGTGGTTATTTTATGCTATATTAGTCTCCTTGTTTTTTATTATTATTATTATTTCTATTTTGATCAGTCTCCTTGCTTTGAATGGTAAGTAATTTTTTTTTTTTTAATTTCTAGTTCTCTTTGGTCAAGTAATTGCCATGTGATTTTGTGTCCTGCGCCCAAATTGTTGCGTTCTAGCACTCTCAACTCAAGACATCTCTTATGTTCTTCATTGTGGGTGGTTATTTTCTCTATTGGTCAATTTTTTTTTCCCTGAATCTTTTACCAGCCATATCTTGTAACATTAGGATTTGTAGTTCTCATCCTTGGAAACTATTTGAATATTACTTTCTATTGTTTAAAGTATAGTTTTTAAAGATCAATTTTGCAATTTGATGATACTTTTCAATTTATAGTCCAGAAAAATAGCTCAAGTTCTTAGCTTATGACACTGGTTGCTCAAGAAGACACATAGGCAATTTGTATTTTTCTGCAAAACCTCAACTCATCATATCTCAACCACACCAGAAAGAACTAATTTATGCATTGCTTTTACCATTAGAACAAAGGAAGAGTAGAAGAAAGGTTCACTCTATCCCAACTTTCCTGTCCCTCACTAGAAGCTCTGTTTTAGAAACTATAAATGGCCCATTTTTTTGTTGTTACTTCATAACAAAGAAAGGTATACCATTGAAGGCATAAGCTAGGTAAACTATCACTTGTGCCCTTTCATCTTCTGTGAACGCATTTGTAGTAAAACACAGTAAGAAAACATATAAGAATGAAAAAGAAAGAAAGAAAGAGATCAGAGTTTTGAGCCTTGCATCACACATATAAGAGCCTGCCTTATTGCATCGACTATGTGTTGGATCTATTTTATTAAACCTATTATTTAGCGAAGATTCAAGACAGGGATTATGGTCATTTCACCTGTGGTATTAATAGATTCGTGAAGTGGTGCTGGTTTGAGGGCATGAAGACATCAATGATCTTTTTTTTTTCTCCCTCCTGAAAAACATATAAAAGTTCATTTATTAAGAAGGTTCAAATGGTCATGGTCATAGCATAAGTGGCTCATGCTTCAAACCTACAGTTATACGCCACAAACAAAATAATAGCTTGAAGAGGTTTTGTTGATAGAGCGTTATAGTCGTGAATTAGTCCATCAAGGACACTTGTGTTGTTGTCAGCCTTGCATCGCACATAAGAGCCTGCCTTATGGCGTAAACTATGTGTTGATCAATTTTATTAAACCTATTATTTGGTGAAGACTCAGGATTAGGATTCTTGTCATTTCACTTGTGGTACCAATAGATTCTGAAAGTGATGCTGGTGAGGGCGTGAAGGTACTAATGATCCTTTTTTTCCCCTCCGGAAAAAACATATAAGAGTTCATTTGTTAAGTAGGTTCAAATGCATTTTCATCATATAACATTCATTATAACATGTTTCACATAAACATTACTAGTAAAGAAGACACTTCTAAAAAGGAATGCAAGCAATGACATAATGCATGATTTCATTTATGCTTCTTTATGAAAATCATATTATATCATTTTTAATTTTCTTGAATTTCTTATTATCATTCTTATCCTTTCTTTATCTTGTGAACTTAAGTCCTTGTACCAACATCTTCAATTATGAGAGTATAATGCTTTTCTTGTGGAAGACTTAAGACTATCGAATAACGAGGTCATAAGTTGAACATTATACATGACATATATTAATATTTATATAACAATTGCTTAAACATTGCAAATTATAATTTATACGTTAAAAACATTTTGCATAGCAAATGTAATAAATTTCAAACATTTATAAAGCATTTGAAATTCACATCGTAAGTGAGTTTTGAAACTTACCTGAGTTACGTTCTAACCTTCTCACTTTATCCTTTCCGTTTGTTAGTCAGTTTTGTGTCCCAAGGGTTTCTAAGCTTTTTGATACTTCTTTGTTAAGCTCGAAACCTTGTTATGCCTCCAAAAGTGTAAATCTTAAACTAGAACACTTGTACTTGATCTAAAGCTTAATTGGAGGTTGAACTTTTGAAAAATATTGAGAGGAACATGGAAGCTTATGGACGGTTTCTTGGAGAGCAATATGGATTGTTTTTTTGTTCCTTCACGGGTCATGCAAAAATGATGACATCATTTGATTAATCTTATTACTTAAGGCTTTATTTGCAACATGGCTTAGTTTAGGGGCTACTGTGAAATAAAAAGAACTTGCCCCCACCACATGAAGAACCGGACCAACCATAGGGGAGAGGTGGCAAAATTTTCACCTTTTGGGTGGCATTTTGGTGGGTCCAACGTGCTTTTACACAGTTTAAATTTACTTTGATAGTATTTTTCTTATACTGTTGATACATTTCCTACACTGTCGTAGGCTTACATAGCATTTTTTACTTATCTATATCCTCCTCACAGCATAATTCTTATTTTATACTGTCTAATTTTTATTCTGCTTTACTTTATGCAATGTAATTTCCATATTGCTTAACTTTATGCAGCATAATTTTCATACTGCATTATTCTTATATTACATAGTTTCTACACTGTTTGATCTTTATACTGTATAATTTTTTATATTTCTATACAATATTATTCTTCAATTGTAATTCTGTCTTACAATTTGTTGCGATATATTCTACAACAGTTAAGCTTTTTAGCTTCTTTTTTATTGCTTATCAAGTAATCCTCAACTTTCATTTAATTCATACTTTACTTAAGACTATGGTATGATTTGTAAATCTTAAAAATTTCATATTTACTCTTATGAAATTTATCATAAAAATCAGATTTAAATACTAATCCTTGTGACACGTACATTAATTAACAAAATTCTTAACTATTTTACATGTAATGAACTTGAAAATTCTTGGATATTACACCTATGGCATGAAAAAAATAGTTCTGAAATGTTTTTTTTTTTATATGTTTAAAATATGTTTGCATTTGTTATGCATAATGTTTTAAAAGTTCAAGTTATGATTTACAATATGTTTGCAACTGTTATGTTTAATGATTTAGACATTAAGTCATGTCATGCATGATATTCATTAAGGTTACAAGATCAATAATCTAAACCTTTAAGTTAAGATAAGAAAGTTTCGTACCATTCTCTCGATCCATGGGAAGTATCATGCTAAGTTATGTTAAAGCCTCGGTGTTTGATGGTCAAGCGCATTTGATATATATACTTGGGCCCATAGTTCAAGAAAAGTATGATTATAAAATGTTTATAAAAGAGCATAAATGGAATTGTCACGCCCCGGGGTACGGGAGGTGACGTGGCGGAATATTTAGTTTAATTAAAAGAGAATTTAATTAAAATCAAGTGTTTAAGAATCCAATTAAGTAAGAAATAAAGAGATTTTCCACCACATTTGATAAACGAATTTATAAATATTTAGCAAATAATAATAATTAAATAAAAACCGCGAATATGGGTTCCACAACCCACAACTTGTGCACACACATGGATCTGACAATATCATAAATACAATTACAGTCCAAGTACAAATAAAGTTAAGTCTTACATGCCTTGATTAATAATACAGAATGTAAATAAATTCTCCTATTGCTCCTGAGTTCGGTCCGAAGAATCTTCTCCAAACCTAAATGGGAAGCCACCTAGAAGGGGGAATTTAAAACAGATAAAACGTGAGCGAAAGGCTCAGTAGGACTAAGTTTTATAAAATAATTTAATGCAAAGAAACATAACATTATCAGGAGTTATATAAAAAGGGAACTTGAATAAAGAAATAAATAAATTGAGTAGAACCGTTCTGACACAGAACAGTCTACTCGTCAAATCAAAACACCAGTTTACTTTTACCTAGGCAAACCATGAAATCACCACCGTAGTGGCCCAGCTGGGTTTCGGGACCTGCCCCCAAGGTCGATCGCTACACGACCCGATCTCTGAGATGGCATCATGCCCATGTGTTTATTATCATTATCATTCAAAACCCAATTACCGAGTGTTGTCAATTACATTTATTATGAAATTCATTTCATATCACGGTATATAAAGTATAACCGATAAAACCATTTTCAAACAACCGTTGAAAACATTTTGATAGAAATCATTTTCAAAGCCAAATCATTTCAAAACCAGGCTACCAAAGAAATAGGATAGAAGTCCTACCTCAATACTCGTGCCGGTACCCCACACCGTAATCCTGGTCCGCTATACGTTAGCTCCACGGAACCACGAACGATCCTAGATACAAACTAAGTAAATCAATATCTAGTTCGAGACATTCTATGTTACTAAATCCTTTCATGATGTCCTAGTGTGCCATTTGTACCTTTAAAATCATCCTATAAGGTTGGGATTTAAATATGAGTTCAAAACAGTGAAAACGGGTAAAAATCACAAAATTTTCCATGCCTCGGTCGGCCTGCCGGACGCCCTGCTTCAGCCTGCCGAACTGCACAGTTCGGCCTGCCGGAAGCAAAGTTCGGCCTGCCGAACATTTCCCCAGATTCGGCCTGCTGGTCGGAAGAACACCGGCCTGCCAATCATCACTCCGGCCTGCCGAACATGAACTTCGGCCTGCCGAACTGGGAAGATCCAGAAATCCCAGCCACGGGTTTCTCGATCCCCAAAATCCAAATCTTGTTTCTAACCTGTTTTTCTCAAATCCCAAGCATGAAAAACAACTATAGTTGATAGAAAAACATTCTAGAACATGTTTGGAATCATTTAAACAACATTTAAACTTGAAATCCTCAAAAATCTGAAAATGAGAAAAAGAGGAGAAAAATGAAAAATCTTGAATTCAATCCGTTTTTCTTCAATCTAGGCTTAGATTCTAGTTGTTCTAAGCTCATTTAACACAAATCCACTGTTTTCTAAGCTAAAACAAACTTAGATTTCAAAAACACACAAAATTGAAAATTTTGTAAAAAGTTTAGAAATTTCAAATCTAACATCGAATCGAAGCTTCAATCCGCGTTCTCGGTTGCCGAATCACGTCCCTGAGCTTCCTCCTTGCTGTTCCGAAGCTTGGATTTGAATGTGGTTTCAAAAATTTTTGAAAGAGATTGAGAGAGAGTGAGCTGCCGAGAGAGAGAGAGAGAAGAGAGAGAATGAAACTGGGAGAGTGAGGAGAGAGAGAGGAAGGAAGGAAATAAATAGAGAAAATCGGTGGGCGGTTTTACTGTGCGAAAACCATGTGCCGCCCACGGTTTTGCAAAACGGAGTATTTTTAACATTTTACAAATTGTTGTGTTTTAAAACTCAAAACATCATTTTAAAACAATAAGAAATCATTTGAACATATCAATTTAACAAAACAACCAAAAACTCAAAATCCAACCAAATAATCTAATTAAAGTTAAAACTTTAATTATGGCACACCAATTCATCATTTACATTACATTAACATTAAATAAATTTCGGGACGTTACAACTCTCCACCCCTAAAAGAAATTTCGTCCTCGAAATTTACAACTCATCTCAAAAACAAAACAAATGCGGATATAACTCCCGCATACCCGACTCTAGTTCCCAAGTGGCTTCATCAACCCCGTGATGTTGCCACACGATCTTTACCAACGGATCTCACGACGACGCAAGCTAATCACTTTCCGGTCGATGATCTGAATCGGCACTTCTTCGTACGTCGTATCCTCCTGAACCTGCACATCGCGAAACGATACTATCTTACCCTGCTCAGGTGGACATTTCCTAAGCATCGACACATGAAACACATCGTGCACATGAGAAAGTTCGGGCGGAAGATCAAGCCGATAAGCGACCACACCAACACGCTGAGTGATCTCGAACGGCCCGATATACCTCGGCGCGAGTTTCCCACTCACTCCGAACCGCATAGTTCCCTTACGAGGTGACACCCTCAAGAGAACAAAATCTCCAACCGCGAACTCTAAGGGTCTACGTCTCCTATCTGCATAGCTCTTCTGCCGGCTCTGAGTTGCTCTTAACCGATCCCGAATCACCGCGACTTTCTCGTTGCTGTCACGAATCTCATCTGGCCCAAGAATAACTCTATCTTCCGGCTCGGCCCAACACACAGGTGACCGACACGGTCGCCCATACAATGCCTCAAATGGTGCCATACCGATACTCGCTTGATAACTGTTGTAGTACGTGAACTCCGCCAAATGCAAACATTGCTTCCAATTCCCGCCAAAGTCCAACGCACAAGCACGCAACATATCCTCGAGAACCTGAATAACCAGCTCAGACTGCCCATCAGTCTGAGGATGAAACGCCGTACTGAAGTTCAAATCCGTACCCAAAGCCTCTTGAAAACTCCTCCAGTACTTAGCATTAAACCTGGTGTCTCGATCAGAGGTGATGGACAAAGGAACTCCATGCAACCTCACGATATTCTGCATATACAACTCCCCGAGAACCTTCCTAGAACACGTCGACCTAAACGGAATGAAATGCGCCGATTTCATCAACCTGTCGACTACAACCCAAACTGCATCATGTCGCTGCTCCATCCTTGGCAAACCCGTGAGGAAATCCATCGTCACATGCGATCATTTCCACCCTGGAATAGGAAGCGGCTGAAGCTGACCTGCAGGCTTTTGATGCTCAGCTTTCACCTGAAGACACGTCGAACACTTGGCCACGTACTCGCGAACATCTTTCTTCATGCCTCTCCACCAATAGTGCCTCTTCAAATCACGATACATCTTGGTGCTCCCCGGATGAATAGCAAACTGAGACCGATGAGCTTCATCTAGAACGGCTTTCGTCACCTCGGCGATAACTGGAACTGCAAGACGCTCCCAGAAGTACAACGATCCATCTGCATGCACGCTCCATTCTTCAAACTGCTCCCCGTTCTGAATCCGCGACCAAATCCCCTGCAAATGTCGATCCTGCCACTGACCTTGCTTCACCATCTGAACAAGAGCTGGAGTTGCTTCCACATGATATAACGAAACTCGATCACCATCTTCATGATACAGTAGCCGATACTCACTCACTGTCGCATCCCTGCTCCAGTCCTCAAAAATCAAACAAGCGAGAACCCCTGAAGACTTCCTGCTAAGCGCGTCCGCTACCACATTAGCTTTCCTGGGATGATACTGCAAAGCGAAATCATAATCCTCCATGTACTCCACCCATCTGCGCTGCCTCAGATTGAGATCCCTCTGAGTGAATAGATACCTCAAACTCTTGTGATCGGAGAAGACCTGAAACGATGCTCCATACAAGTAACACCTCCAAATCTTCAGCGCGTAGATCACCGCCGCAAGCTCTAAATCGTGAGTAGGATAATTTCGCTCGTGAGGTCGTAGCTGTCTCGATCCGTACGCAACTACACGTCCATGCTGCATCAACACGCATCCAAGTCCGCGCCCTGAAGCATCAGCATAAACCTCATACGGCTCACCACTGCTAGGAATAATCAACACTGGAGCTGAAGTTAACCGGTTCTTCAATTCCTGAAAAGCAGACTCACAGTCTTCATCCCACTCAAACCTGACATTTTTCTTAATCAATCTCGTCAACGGAGCTGCAATCTTCGAAAAGTCCTTTACAAATTTCCTGTAATATCCAGCAAGACCTAAAAAGCTGCGAATCTCCGCTACATTCCTTGGTCGTTCCCACTCCAATATAGCTTCAATCTTGGACGGATCCACTGAAATACCATGCTCCGAAATGACATGACCCAGAAATTTGACCTCAGTCAACCAGAACTCACACTTTTCCCTCTTAGCATACAACTGGTGCTCCCGCAGAGTCTGAAGCACGATCCGAAGATGCTGCTCATGCTCCTCCCAAGTCTTAGAATACACAAGAATATCATCGATGAACACGATCACAAACTGATCCAGATACGGCCTAAATACCCTGTTCATCAGATCCATAAAAGCTGCCGGAGCATTTGTCAACCCAAAAGACATAACCAGAAACTCGAAGTGCCCATACCGAGTCCTAAAAGCTGTCTTGGGAATATCCTCTTCCTTGATCCTGAGCTGATGATAACCTAAACGCAAATCAATCTTCGAGAAGTATCGCGAACCTCCCAACTGATCAAATAGCTCATCAATCCTAGGCAAGGGATACTTGTTCTTCACCGTAACACGATTCAGCTGCCGATAATCCACACATAACCTGAGAGTCCCATCGTGCTTCTTAGCGAACAAAACTGGTGCTCCCCACGGAGATGTGCTATTCCGAATATATCTTTTATCAGCAAGCTCCTGAAGTTGCTTCCTCAATTCCTTCATTTCTGCCGGCGCCATCCGATAAGGTGCCATAGAAATCGATGATGTCCCTGGAAACAACTCGATACCGAACTCAATCTCCCGATGCGGTGGTAACCCTGGTAACTCGTCGGGGAAAACATCCTCGAACTCATCAACCACCGGAATCATTGCACTACCTTTCGAAACATAGGGCTCGCAATCTAGATTGGCAAGAAAAGCAAAACAATCTAGATTCCTTCGCCCTCCTAAACACGACTTCATAAGACGCTCACTCATTAGCCAATCACCACCACCCTGGTAAGTGATTACCGTCCCCCTATCAGACACTAGGGTCACTTTTCTAAGTTGGCAGTCCACAACTGCACTATACCTGGACAACCAGTCCATCCCTAAAATCACATCATAGGAACTCATGGGGAGTATAATCAAATCACTTTTCAAAATCTCATCCCCAATCTTTATTTTACAAGATTTACACATACAATTTACACACACCCGCCCCAAGGGAGAAGTTACAACTAGGGGTTCATTAAACTCTTCTACTTCTAATCCCAAGGCATGTACAAAAGAACTCGAAATGAGAGAATGAGAGGCACCGGTATCAAATAAAACGCGAGCTAAGGATCTAGAAACCAAAATCATACCATCGACAACCGCGTTACCAGTCTGAGAATCTGACCCTCTAGATGCCATTGCATGAACCTGTACTGGCGCTTTTCCTTTTCCTCTACCGACATTATTGGGTCCTGCATTACTCGGCCGATGCTGCTGAGATGGAGACGACTGCACACTACCTGTACTCGGCGCTCTATACTGAGGAATACTACGCTGAAAATACTGCGGCTGCTGCCCCCATGCCGGATACGAGAATTGCTGAGGAGAGAACTGCGGGTACTGCGGAGGCGGAGGTAGGGTCTGAGGCTGAGGCTGAGATGAACGACTGGCATCCTCCCCGGTCTGCGATCCAAGACGAGCACTCCTGATCGGGCAATTCCTCTTGATGTGTCCGGGCTGCTGACAGAAATGACAATGAAAGCTGTAGGGATTGCTGCGCCCGCTGCCAGACGAACTGCTGCTGCCATTGGTCGCACCGCCTTGCTTGCCTTTCCCCGGAGCTGGACGACTACTGGTGCTCTTCCTGCCACTCCTCTACGGTCCTCCTGAAGCCTTGGCTCGGTCCTCACAATACTGCACGTAATCATTCTCCACGGAGATCGCCGACGACACAAGCTCTCCGAAACCCCTAAGCCGTAGGGCAACCAACTGCCGTCGAATAGGAGCCTTGAGTCCTTCCTGGAACTTGATGCATTTCTCGCGCTTCGATGCCATAGCTGATGGAGCAAACCTAGCCAACTCGCTAAACTTTGCCTCATACTCTCGAACTGAAAGATCACCCTGCTGCAATCTATAAAACTCAGCTGCTTTCTGATCTCTATACCCCTGCGAAAAATACCGATCATAGAACAGCTCCTCGAACTTGTCCCAACTGATATCACCACCGCGCTCCAAACGCTTAGTTTGTTTCCACCAGGTGTTGGCGCCACCCTCGAGCTTATACGCCGCAAACTCCACACGATACTCCTTAGGCACACCAAGAGTATCTAGATGCTTCAAGATCGAATCCAACCAATACTCTGCTAGCTGCGGATCCCCATTGCCATCAAAAGTCGGAATAGACGCCCGCCGGAATTCCTTAAAGAAAGCATGGCGACTACCAACACTGGAGTCTTCCGGTCTAGCCCTGGCTGCCATCTGCCGAAAAGCCACAATCATAGACCTCATCAGGCCCTCATCATTTCCGAACTCGGCGTCAGCTGTCGAACGACGTCTAGGTGCCATTCTCTCACTTCTGAAAACAAAATTTGGACTGTCAGATGTATTTCATTGTCAAACCTATGTGTGCACAATTCCCAAGGTTCATAACCTTGAGCTCTGATACCATTCTGTCACGCCCCGGAGTACGGGAGGTGACATGGCAGAATATTTAGTTTAATTAACAGAGAATTTAATTAAAATCAAGTGTTTAAGAATCCAATTAAGTAAGAAATAAAGAGATTTTCCACCACATTTGATAAATGAATTTATAAATATTTAGCAAATAATAATAATTAAATAAAAACCGTGAATATGGGTTCCACAACCCACAACTTGTGCACACACATGGTTCTGACAATATCATAAATACAATTACAGTCCAAGTACAAATAAAGTTAAGTCTTACATGCCTTGATTAATAATACAGAATATAAATAAATTCTCCTATTGCTCCTGAGTTCGGTCCGAAGAATCTTCTCCAAACCTAAATGGGAAGCCACCTAGAAGGGGGAATTTAAAACAGATAAAACGTGAGCGAAAGGCTCAGTAGGACTAAGTTTTATAAAATAATTTAATGCAAAGAAACATAACATTATCAGGAGTTATACAAAAAGGGAACTTGAATAAATAAATAAATAAATTGAGTAGAACCGTTCTGACACAGAACAGTCTACTCGTCAAATCAAAACACCAGTTTACTTTTACCTAGGCAAACCATGAAATCACCACCGTAGTGGCCCAGCTGGGTTTCGGGACCTGCCCCCAAGGTCGATCGCTACACGACCCGATCTCTGAGATGGCATCATGCCCATGTGTTTATTATCATTATCATTCAAAACCCAATTACCGAGTGTTGTCAATTACATTTATTATGAAATTCATTTCATATCACGGTATATTAAAGTATAACCGATAAAACCATTTTCAAACAACCGTTGAAAACATTTTGATAGAAATCATTTTCAAAGCCAAATCATTTCAAAACTAGGCTACCAAAGAAATAGGATAGAAGTCCTACCTCAGTACTCGTGCCGGTACCCCACACCGTAATCCTGGTCCGCTATGCGTTAGCTCCACGGAACCACGAACGATCCTAGATACAAACTAAGTCAATCAATATCTAGTTCGAGACATTCTATGTTACTAAATCATTTCATGATGTCCTAGTGTGCCATTTGTACCTTTAAAATCATCCTATAAGGTTGGGATTTAAATATGAGTTCAAAACAGTGAAAACGGGTAAAAATCACAAAATTTTCCATGCCTCGGTCGGCCTGCCGGACGCCCTGCTTCGGCCTGCCGAACTGCACAGTTCGGCCTGCCGGAAGCAAAGTTCGGCCTGCCGAACATTTCCCCAGATTCGGCCTGCGGGTCGGAAGAACACCGGCCTGCCAATCATCACTCCGGCCTGCCGAACATGAACTTCGGCCTGCCGAACTGGGAAGATCCAGAAATCCCAGCCACGGGTTTCTCGATCCCCAAAATCCAAATCTTGTTTCTAACCTGTTTTTCTCAAATCCCAAGCATGAAAAACAACTATAGTTGATAGAAAAACATTCTAGAACATGTTTGGAATCATTTAAACAACATTTAAACTTGAAATCCTCAAAAATCTAAAAATGAGAAAAAGAGGAGAAAAATGAAAAATCTTGAATTCAATCCGTTTTTCTTCAATCTAGGCTTAGATTCTAGTTGTTCTAAGCTCATTTAACACAAATCCACGGTTTTCTAAGCTAAAACAAACTTAGATTTCAAAAACACACAAAATTGAAAATTTTGTAAAAAGTTTAGAAATTTCGAATCTAACCTCGAATCGAAGCTTCAATCCGCGTTCTCGGTTGTCGAATCACGTCCCCGAGCTTCCTCCTTGCTGTTCTGAAGCTTGGATTTGAATGTGGTTTCAAAAATTTTTGAAAGAGATTGAGAGAGAGTGAGCTGCCGAGAGAGAGAGAGAGAAGAGAGAGAATGAAACCGGGAGAGTGAGGAGAGAGAGAGGAAGGAAGGAAATAAATAGAGAAAATCGGCGGGCGGTTTTACTGTGCGAAAACCATGTGCCGCCTACGGTTTTGCAAAACGGAGTATTTTTAACATTTTACAAATTGTTGTGTTTTAAAACTCAAAACATCATTTTAAAACAATAAGAAATCATTTGAACACATCAATTTAACAAAACAACCAAAAACTCAAAATCCAACCAAATAATCTAATTAAAGTTAAAACTTTAATTATGGCACACCAATTCATCATTTACATTACATTAACATTAAATAAATTTCGGGACGTTACAGGAATTATACATTATAACATTGCTTGCATTCCTTTTAAGAAGTGTTCTTACAAATAATGTTTACGAAAAACATTTTGCAAGACATGTTTTTATGAAGAACGTTTCGTGAAAAACGTTCTATGAGATGTTTGCAAGAAATGTTTAAGAAAGACATTTTATAAGAAAGGTTTTAGGATGAATGTTTTTATGTTTTATGAGATTTGCTTGGACTTACTAAGTGTAAGTTATAAGCTCCTTTATGTATATATAATTCTATAAAAGACCAGTAGGACTGATTGAAGAGGTCGATGTTATGGTGATAATGTAATTGTTGGATATGGATATCACTACAGTAGTTTTTCTAATATATTTAAGAAAAAGTTTCACAGTTTGGAAAGTTGTTATAAAAGTTTTAAGAAAGCAAATGTTTAAAGAATTGTCTTATAAGAAATGTTTTACGACAACCATTTTTAAAGATATATTTTATGAAATGTTTTGAGTGATTATTAAGTCAAGTTTTATATCATGTTTCAGCCTTTGTTGCAACGAAAGTCACAATAGTTTCAAGAATGTTTTTATTAAAAAAATTTACTCAGTATTTTCTTACTAGTAAGTAAGATTTAAGTTAATAAATGATGTTTAAAGCAAGTGATGTAACGACTCGAAAAGGCCGGCCATTATATTGACAGCAATCACCAATAGCTAGTAGATATTGTATTTACCCGGTAAATACGCATATTGACTAGTGATGTAGCAAGACATTACCAATATCAATGATGTTGTCAGTGGTTGGTAAATATTGGATTTATTGGTTAATACCATATTTACTAATAAATACATAGATTTACAGAAACGACTTTAACGACATCACCAGTCGGTAAATATCGTGTTACACAATATTTATTAGAAAAAAAATAGATTTACTAGAATGACTTTGGCAACGTCATTGGCTGGTAAATACCATATTTACAAAAAAAAAAAAAAAACTCGAATTTATCAAAACAATTTTGGCACTATCACCGGCTAATAAATACAACCATAAAAAAATACTAAAAAAATATCATTACAAAACAAATTAAAAATACAGAAATAGACGACCAAACACAAAAATTTTCATTTATTGAAAAACAATTTTTTTTCATATTTTTTTCTCTTCTTTCTTCTCTCTCTCTTTCTCTTGTTGCTCACCAATGTGGTCTGTGATTCTGGTCTCACAACGTCATTGTGGGGATCTCCAATGTTGTGTTGACTTTCGACATTGACTATCATCACAAACTGATTTCTTACGTCTCATATCTCTGACGATCGTTCGGCCTGCAAAATATTGATTAAAGCTCAGAGATTGTCAATTGAAGCTTAGAGATTACTAATCGATAAGGGAAGGGAACGAATAGAGGTCGCAGATCTTGAAGTCCATCATAAAGGGACAGATCGGAGCTTCTCGATAGTCGACAACAAAGTTTTCGAGGAGAGAAATAGGAGGGGAGATGGAAAGAGATAAACAGTGGAAGTCATTTTAAGTTATGGAAGCGGCTTCACAAGCTTTTTAATTGAAGCTGTATGTCACAATTTCATCGTCATTGTAGATTGAACTCACAACCATGTAGACTTAAATTTGTCAGGATTAGTACATTTAAAGCATGTCGCTTTATTCCAATTAGACATTATGAGAAATAAAGTGTTACATTGTTAAAAAATAATATTCCTTATTGATTTCCATGATATATGCATGTGTGTGTTTAAATATACGTGCAAATATCATAAAGGTTCTAATACTTGTTCATAGTCTATATTTATGCTTGTGAAGAGTTCATAATATAAAAGATATTATTATGTTTGACTTAGCATAAACTATGGGTTCACAATGGGTAGACAAAAATTTGGTACTTTATCTTGAAAATTACTGTGGTGTTGTCTTTTCTCAAAATGGTGGAACATCTTATTTAGATTGTAGTAACGTTAGCAATTATTGAATACAAACGCTAGTGTGTTTAGAACACATTGAATCGAGACCAAGATAGAATTATGATTCTTACGTAATTTTGTGTCAAGAATCTAAATTCTTTCATCTTTGATCATTTTATGATAATTACCTTAATCTTAAGGTTACTGATAGATTCACATCTATTCATTATGTCTTTAGATTGTCAATGGGTGAGATCTAATTCTAACGATAAAAAATTCAACCTTTTATAGGCATAATATTATTAGTAGCTGTTGACGGGCTAAACTCCTCTAACAAAAATCTCTCAAATTCCTCACCGACATAATCATTCACAAACAGAATAAATAAAATAGTAAGGAAAATAATAGTAAGAACACGTAAGAATTTATAGTGGTTGGCCTTGATTGAAGGCTGCATCCACTGTAGGTTTTATCAGGTATGGGGTTTTATTATGAGAAAAACTATTCAAAAGGGTTTGCGCCAAGAATTGGACTTAGGCTGCTCTTTAGAGCTGGCCCTTATTTATAGTTTATTAGGGTCGGCCTAAGCCTTACTTTTAAGTACAATTTAAACTCAAATACATGATCGTCTCTCCTCTCATTGGCTAAGTGGCATCACTATGATCTCTTATGAGACTATTCCTTCCGAGTATCCTTGATTCGGTTCATTCTAATAAGATTGACTACTTATTGCCATATTAGAGATCTTATATTTTACATATGGACACTATTTGTCCATTTTACCCTTATTGGGTTTTATATGTTAAAATATGCATCTGGGATACACTGAGGCTATATGGGCTGAGATTCGTCTCGGGACTTCTTAGGCCCAATAATCAACGTGGGTCTTTCCTTGGTGACTCAACAATAGTTGGGAACACTATTCATAGATTTGAGATCCACAACTCCAACTTGATAGGATGATAAGATAATATTCTCATTATTAATTGAAGACCTTGAATGAAGAGTATTCACTATTTGATATGAGCTATCAAATATATGACATAAATCCTCATTTATAGTTTATTCGTAAATAGGTCACTTATTAGAGAATTAATCGAAGTCATGGATAAATAAGTAATTAGAGAGGTTGAGCAAAAACCATAAACCTAGCTCTAATTTTAAATAATATAGAGGAGGGTAAAATCATGTGATAAATGATTATATTAATGGACAACCCTATACATGTGGTGAAGCTGCTTAAGTTTCTTTATAATTTAGGTATGCAATACAAAAGTGCACCTTTGGTTTTAGATAGTGGCTCAAATTGAAGCTAATAATTATTATTCTTAATTTGACTATGAGATAATTAAATTATAAATACTTATTGAATTTTTTTGGATTATATATGTCTATTGGGTCTTCTTGTTAGCTCCACAAAATTCTTTCAGATGAGTTAATGGAATTTACATGAACGAATTTTAGTCGTTGAGACTAGTAGAAAAGTGCATAATGTATTACCTACACTATGGTTGGCGCACGCATATTCCTCTAGGAATGCTAGGCCTTTTCTTTCCATGGAGTATGTATATATATGTGTTACATAATTTTTATATGACAATAAATATCAACTGTGTCGAAAATTTCTATTTAATGGTTGAGACAAATACAAATACTACATAATAAATATTTATCTATCATATAATATAAATAATTGTGATAATCAAGTAAAATATTTATTTTAAAATTAAAATAAATAATATCTCAACTTGGATTCAAATTGGAATTTTTTAGGTGCCTTTTCGCGTAACACTCTCTACTAGGGTTTCACACTTTCTTTGTTCAAGCGCTGCCTTTCAATTATGGAGATCGATGGGTTGGAGTTTGGCATTGCTTCTAGACTGGTTGTCGGACTCCTGGCCCCATGGAAGGGTGCCAAAATGAAGTGAAGCTAGCTATTATGGGAAGGCATTCTGTCAGCTTGGTGAGGGTTGGGAGGTCTAGATCTAATGGGGATTGGGAGACTAGTTCTAGTCACGCTTGGACATCGATGAGCCCATGGCTTTCTGGTTTGATTATGCGTCAGTTAGAGGGGGCAGACGAGGGTTTTTCTCTTTAGGTTTTGGAGGTGTGCTACTGATAAGACCATAAAAATGTACATTTCTTATGGCTAAATATCATCATTTTGCATTTACATTTCTTTTTAATTCCTTTAATTATAGCATTTGTATGATAATTAGTATTTTAGTGTGTTTATGTGAAATATGTTTTTAGTGTGTTTTTATATTTAATAATGTTTTTAGTATCATTTTTGTGTGATTAATAATTTATTAGTTTGTAAATGATCAAAACCATAAAAATAATATTGTGTGATTTTATTTTGAGTCTTAAAGTGTTTGTGAATAAGTTTTTAGTCTATAAATATGTTTTATAATATTTCTAGTAATTTCTAAAAATATTCTTGAGTCTAAATAGTATATCAATTAAGGCTTGTTAATTTTAGAAGTTTTTATTTATTTTTAGTGTATTTTATGTGTTTTATTGTAAAATAAATATTTTTAAATTATTGTAAAAATTATATTTGTAAAATAATTAATTTTAGTTTGTTTATTTTATTTTAGATTTGAGATTTGTAAGAAAAACAGAGAAAATGATGCAAAAAAAAGGCAAAAAGGGACCTCAAATAGATGAAAAATAAAAAGAAATTAAAATTCCAAAGAATGCCACATGGCGTAAGGAGACCACACAATCAGACCACCCAAGCCATTCTGGCCGTACACGTGTCCCAGTAGCCTAGGATCCCGTGCAATGCATTCCACATGCGCCTGCCTTTGGAACCATTCAATCAGCATAAGCAAGTCAATCCAACGGTCTCTAGCTTGCCCTTCCAGCGTTTCAATCTTATCCATTTGCCCAGTCACAGTCAACCAATCTAAAGGCCTGTATCACGTCTCTATGTAGCTCCTCTGCGCCACACTTCACCTAATTGGACAGTAAAATATGCACTCTCTAGAAGGCAAAAACATGAGAAAAAAAAGTAAAAAATCAAATTTCAAATCTGATTCTAAATGATTATGGGGGCTAATTATATTCAGAAAAATCCCAAAGAATCCCCAAAATTGCATCCTAGTCATTTGCATAAAAATATCCCAATAAAATAATAAAAATAATTAAAAAATAATTAAAAAATATAAAAATTCATGTATAAATAGTAGATTTCTTTCTACTATAAATATCCTCCCTTAATGGCATGTATTCTTCGCTTTTTCTCCTTGTGAGGAATTTCTTTCCTATTGTAAAAATGTAGTTCTAAGTTTAGTTTTAGTTTTTTTAGTTTCTAGTTTATTTTTAGTTTCTAGTTTAAGTTTTTGTAAAATATTTTTAAGATTATGTTGTAAAATAGTTATGCTTAATAAAATTATGTGTGTTTTTACCTTTAATATGTCTTTTTAAATCTCTCTTTTGCTGAGAAGAGAGGAGAAAATTCTAGCAAAATTAAGATAAATATTTTTGGTTTTTCAACGTTTTCTAAGTTGTTATAATGTCAAAAACCAGTTTTATAAAATTTATGATTTTCATGTTAACTTAGCTAAAACACTTGTAAAATTAAGTTTTGATTTATTGTAGACATAAGTAAGCGCAAATAATACTTAGAAACACTTTTATTATTCGTAGACAAGGAATGATATGGTAAATACTTAACTGTAAATTTTGTTAGTAATTTTTAGTTAGTTAATTTTGAAATCATACATATTTATTAAAAATAAGTTTTTAATGCATTATAGACATGAATTGACACATTAAATGTTTGGTAACTCTTGATTTATTGTAGAAAAACGATGATATATTGCATATTTAAACCATTTTAATAAATAATTTTTAAAAAACTAAAACATATTTAAGTTAATTGCCAGAATAGAACCTTTAATCCTATACGTTATTAAAATTGTTGTTTCTTCTTAGTTAAAATTGCACTTAATGTTAAAGTTCCATTGTCTATTGCATTTATTAAAATTGCATTTATTAAAATTCCATTTACCATTCAAATTTAAATCACATTTCTTGTTGTTAAAGTTCAAAAAATCACAAAAAAAATAAGAAATCTAAGAATGGAAAAAGTAAAATAAAATGTGTAAATATTATAAATAATTAACTTTAATCCTCAAATTCTTTAACTAATAAACAAAACTAATATAGTTGATATATTTAGCCTTTGCAATACCTTTTTCCTGTGGGATTGATCTCGGATTCATTGAGTTTGATTACTTGGATAACCTTATGCTTAAGGTTATATCAAAGTTACACTTTTAGACCCGAACAGCTACTCAATATCTGTGCTTCCTTAGGGTTGTGGGGTTTGTTGGAAAACAAGTACGCAACGAAATTTTAAAATTTTTAAATTAGAGCATTTTTCAAAATACAAGTTTGACATGCTAAATACATAAATTAATGATAGATCTTACTAACCTCTTTTGTATATTGAAATGGGCTCGAATCCATATAGAGAAGAATGTTTCAGAAGACTCTCAACCAACTGGTCTTTTCTATCCACGATCGCAGTGTGGGTGGTCACACATCGTACAGTTCTTCCTCTGGTGACTCTCCATCCAACCACTTGAGAAGACCTAGAGCTAAGGTTCTTGATATTTAAACAATAGCTCTCAGGAAGTTACAGAGTTTTTCAATCTATAGTACTCACTCTATGCTTCTTAACTAATCTAAATAATTGAGAAAACTTACACTCTATTTATAGTGGTCGAATTTGAGGTTAAACCTTATTAAATTAGGTCTCAAAATTTGAGTCTAGATCAAATTCTAATAAAAAAACATGTCAAAAATGCATATACAGATTATCATGTGGTCGGCAGGCCAATCTTGGAGATCGGTTGTCGAACTTACTACATCTGTAGGTCAAAGTTTCCCATCAGCCTATCGAACTTATGATAATCTTGATCTGCAAGAATATCTTATTTTCCACCCAAGATTCTTAGATAGAGCCTCAGTTTCAATTCAAATAACCTAATAGAGAAGTTATTTGATTAAAACAGTCATATCAAAATAATCTCACAGAAAATAAAATATTATCCAAAGAATTCAACATGTTTATCTTGAATTAATTTAGAAAATTAATTCAATTGATAAACTAACATGAAATATTAAATTCAATCGATAAGTCACCAATATGTAGGAAAAACATTTCGTATCGTTACAAGATTTATAATAGGCTAACAAAGGAGACACAATAGACATATATAGTTCAATCTCCTATAATTATAAAATACAATATCCCAGATACATATTTTAAAAATATCAACTCTAACATTACTCCATTAAAAGCTTAGAGCTGCATTCTCGAACTATATAAAATTACAAAGCTTTAGTAAGCTAATCGTCCATGACATATCATAGCGTGTTACATCCCCATAGGATATTCATAATCAGCATAAGGATAAATTCCAATTTACCTTCCTGATTATTTTTATCTTACGTTCCATTGTCACACCATTGGAATAGTTACTATCCATAGACAGTATACCATTCGATTACACCTATGTATCCAAATGGTTGAGTGCTCCAATCTTCCAATTACAAGATAATGCATATAAGAGAATATCATTAACTCTACAAAAAGAGCTACCATATCTATAAATAATGAGTCTATGTGAATCAAGAGTGATGTCTCTAATGCACTGATATGCATACCATCATAAAGTTAGGATGTTATCCTTTGTTACATCAAAAGACTTAAGTCAAGAATACGGGCCCATTAGTCATTTTAGGATTAAGACACAACACATATGATTATCTAAAGTGAATTGATTTGTCCAAATAGAATTATTAACCAAATCAATTCAACTTTTATGTCCCGATCTAATACATCGTCACCTATAACAATTAAACAATGTTTTTACCAATGAAGTCCTCTCTAATGACCAAGACAAGCCATCTTCTATTAGGGATGTAGACAACATAGCAATCTTAGCATGAATAAAGCACCCAACTTTATTCATTCAATTACAGATCTTATGATTTAGACCATCACCTTTAAGAATGATGTCTTCCGCATAATCTGTCCATCGTATGCACGATTCTTAAAGGTTTAGATTGATAATCTCAGACTTTTGTTTGCTTACCATATATTTAACAGAAATGAACATAAAGAGGACAACTTTTTGTATATGAATAATAAATAAACTCTTTATTGATAAAATGTCTGCAGAAACATATAACAACATTTTACTCCTTAGGGCACTATATCTAACAATCTTCCACTTGCATTAAGTTAGTAAATATGACATATCTCGCATCCCCATATCCTCCATATGTTTCTTGAAAACTCTCGTAGTTAATGTCTTCGTGAAAAGATTAGCTAAATTGTCCTCAGACATGATTTTGCATACAACAACATGCCCGCCCTTAACGAAGTCTTTTATCACATGATACTTCCGATGAATATGCTTACTCTTCTTGTGCAACCTTGGTTCCTTAGCATTAACTATCGTTATAGTGTTATCATAATGCAGCGATACCACCTTATCCATATTAAGAACTACCTTAAGATCCCCAAGGAACTTATGGAGCTACATTGCTTCTTTTGAAGCATCACTAGCTGTCACATACTTAGCCTCCACCGTTGAATCCGGAGTGCAATCTTACTTGACACTTCTCCAAACAATGGCACCGTTGCCCATAGTAAATACAAAACCAAAAGTCAATCTTTTCGAATCTGGACAGGATTGAAAATCCAAATTAGTGTATCCTAGAGGTGTTAGATCCTCACTCGAATACATAAGCATATACCCTCAAGTCCTTCTCAGGTACTTGAAAATAGGCTTGACTACAACCCAGTGATTTAGTCCTAGATCTGATAGAAATCGACTTACTATCCCGGTCGTATAGTAAATGTCTGTCGTGTGTAAAGTATAGCATACATAAGACTACCCATTGTTGAAGCATAAGGCACCTTCTTCATGTATTCTCTTTCTTCATCAAACTTTGGTAAGTCTTTTTTAGAAAGAGTAATTACAGGCCTAGATAGTTGCCCACCTTTCTTGGAATTTTGCATTGTATTCTTTTTGAGAATTTTATCTATGTATGCCGCTTGGGATAAAGCTATCATTTTGTTCGTCCTATCTTTAAAGATCTGGATACCGAGAATATAATTAGCTTCACCTAAGTTTATCATGTCAAACTACTTGGTCAACTATAATTTGTTTGATGACAACGCCCCAACGTCATTGCCAATTAGTAGAATGTCGTCTACATAGAGTAGTAAAATTACCACATTCTCATCCTTAATGTATTTGTAAACATATGGTTCATCCATGTTTTGTTCTAATCCATAAGTCTTGATCACTGATCAAATTTAATGTTCCAAGAATAGGAAGCCTGCTTAAGTCCATAAATTGACTTTAGCAGCTTAAAGACCTTACCCTCTTGACCCTTAGTTTGAGCCTCTTTGGCTGTACCATATATATGGACTCATCAAGATAGCCATTCAAAAAGGCCATATTGACATCTATTTGCCAAATCTCGTAATCAAGAGCAGCAGCTATGGATAAGAGAATACAAATGGACTTAAGCATGGCTACAGGCAAAAAAGTTTTCTCGTAATCGATTCCTTTCTTTTGCATATATCTCTTAGCTACTAGTCTAGCCTTATAGGTTTTCGACTTTTCCATCTGCTTCTCTCTATTTCTTATAGATTCACTTACATCCTATGGGTTTTACCCCTTCAAGAAGATCCATAAGTTCGCAGACTCGATTAGTCTCCATAGACTTTATCTTAGTGTTCATGACTTCTGTCTAGAGCTTTGAATCAACATCCTTCATAGCCTCTGCATAAGTGTAAAGATCCCTGTCATGTTCAATCGGTTCAGCCAAGTAGGCTTCACCATTGAACATATACTTCTCGGGTTGATGCCTGATCCTTCCACTATGCTAAAACCCCATAGGTTGTTGTTTGGTTAGTTTTTCTACATTGATTGGATTGGTTTCAACTGGAACCCCTGGAGTGATCAAATCACTCGCTAACTCCTCGAGTACTACTTTACTTTTACGCTTAAAGTCTTTCATGTAACTTTCTTCAAGGAATGTTGCATTCGTTGAAACCACAACTTTATTATTATTATTATTTTGTTATAGAAATAACCCCTTTTAGTCCCTTTGGATATCCTACAAATACACAAACTTTTGAATATGCTTCTAACTTGTTCACTTCCTTATACAAGACATGACTCAGACATCCCCATATACGAATATGGTTTAAGGATGTCTTCCTACCCGTCCATAACTCGTGACAAGTTTCAAGAACCAATTTTGAAGGCACATTGTTCAAAAGATAACATGTGGTTTGTAGGGCATATTCCCAAAAGGATAAAGGTAATATCGAATAACTCATCATGGACCTAACTATGTCCAACAAAGTCCTATTCCTTCTCTCAGTTACACCATTTTGCTATAAAGTGCCCAACGTAATCAAATGGGATAAAATCCCATTCTCTAATAAGTGACTCATCGAAGAGGTATTCATCGCCTTGATCGGATCAAAGTGCCTTTATGGGTTTACCTAATTGTTTTTCTACTTCACCCCAAATCTCCCTAAACTCATCAAAAGTTTTGCTTATCTGATGCATTAGGTAGACATACCCATATCTTGAGTAATCATCAATGAAAATGATGAAGTACTCATATCTTCTACGAGCCCTGATGTTAATGGGACTACAAATATCACTATGCACAAGTTCTAAAACCCCTTTGGCCCTATTGCCCTAAGACCCAAATGGTCTTTTGGTCATTTTGTCCTCCAAACAAGATTCACATTATGGTATACATTCCACCTCTAAGTGACTTAAAGATCTATCACTTACTAACCTTTGAATCTTATTCAGGCTAATATGACCTAATCACAAATGCCAAAGATAAATCTTATTAGAGTGAAAAGTCTTAAGTCTTTTAGAGTTATTAACATTAACCTCAGTGTTAAGCAGTATGTCTATCTTAGGTTTGATAAAATAGAGATTGTTTTGCATCTATCCATTACAGATAAAAGATTTGTTTTTACGAATCATCACTTTATAATTAAAAGATACTAAATAAGAGCCTTTAAATAAACAAGCTATAGATATTAAATTCCTTTTAAGTCTGGGAACATAAAAATAATCTTTCAAAACTAAAATTCTATAATTATCAAAATAAAGATGGACATCTCCCACTGCTTCAGGTAACACCATGGATCCATCATCCATCTATAACGTGAAGTTCTTATGTAGCAGACTTTTCGTTTCTTTGAACTCCTGTAGAGAAACACAAACATGATTACTCTAGAATCTATGATCCAAGTGTCACTTGATTCCTCAACTAAACAAGTTTCAATAACGAGAAGTTCACACTTATCTTCTCGAGAAAGGAAGTCCTTGCAATTCTTCTTGATGTGCCCAACTTTCCTATAGAAAAAGCATTTTAGCTTCTTCGAGTTCTTCTTTTTCTTCTTCTTATTCTTGCCATTTGCCGAAATAGAAGATTTCCCATTCTTAGCCCTCTGCTTCTTTCCATTCTCTGGGTTAGAATTGGAGCCAGATGCGGCCACCAAGTTAGCCTCATTATAATAGTAGTTTCCTTGATTAGATTTTCAAACTCCTGTAGTTGCTTCAACAACTCAGTTAAGGTCACATCCTATCTATTGATTAAATTATATGAAGCTCTAAATGGGATGAAGTCATCTGTGACTCAACATCGATATCAGCTCTATAGGTTTGAGCCCCAGCAAGGTAACCCATGACCAACATCATATGCTCCTTCACAAGAGTCCCCTGTCTTTGCTTGTAGTTTAAGAGTTTCTAAAGAGCCCCTTGCTATTTTGTTAGGGCTTGGCCTCCAAACATATCTTCAAGATTATTTAAGATCTACTTTGTAGTCTCATAATCTTCATGTCAAGCCTACAGCACGTTATTTATGCTAGCCATAATATAACAGCGGGGTGATCATTAGCATATTTCCAACGATCATATGCTTGGATTTTCTCGTTTATGGAATCCTCTGTAGGTTCAAGAGGACACAGTGTTTTCAGTATAAATTTCAGTTTCTCAAAGAAAAGGACGATATTTAGATTCCTTTTTCAATCCTTGTAATTCTCGCCAATTAACATGTTTTTATCGAGTATCGATGATAAAACATTTTTAGACATTTTAATCTAAAATAAAGATTCATATACCAAATATAAGCAAACATTCCATAATAGTTTAGTAAGATAACACAAACAAGTAAACATACAATTGTGTTTATGCGTTGAAACCTTAAAAATATCACAACCTTACAACGATAATTCCTAGCTCATAATCCAACAAGCCGCCTAGGAGAGAGTTGCCAAATTTAATTAGGAACATGGATTCCCTCTGATTAATATATGTCATCCAAGACCCGTTTGATCTAGTATATATCAATAATCGTTTTCTTTGGCCACTAATTTCATTAACAAAGCTCCTAAGGGAGGTTAATTTGTCCTTGATTTTTAATCTCCACCTAAGGGTGTACAATGATAAATCATGCTAAAATAAATTATCCCTTCAAGTATCCAACCTGATACATGATGAAATCCTATCTTAGGGGTTGAAACCTGTTGGACATGTATGCTCTAAGGAGTAAAAATGTAATACGTTTTTGGAGACATTTTTATCAATAAAGAATTTATTCGTTTATATATACCAAATATTGTCCTCTTTACGTTCATATTTGTTGAATGTATGATAAGCAAACAGTAGTCTGAGACTGTCAGTCTAAACCTTAAGAGTTGGGCATATGATGGGATGATTATGCGGTAGACACGACTCTTAAGGTGATGGTCTAAAATATATGATCCGCAATCGAGGGAATAAAGTTGGGCACTTTATTTATGTAAAGATTGTTATGTTGTCTATATCCCTTTTGGGAGATGGTTTGTCTTGGCCATCGGAGTTGGACTCCGTGAATAGAAACATTGACGCGTTGTCATAGGTGACGATGTGTTGGATCGGGACATAAAGTGAATTGATTTGGATTAATAATTCTGTCTTGGCAAATCGATTCACTTTAGACAATCATTTGTATTGTATCTTAATCCTGAGATGAATAATGGGCCCGTTGTCTCGACTTGTGTCTTTTGATGTACCAATGGGTGACTCCCACATCTCTATAGTGGCATGCATGCCGGTACGTTGGAGGCATGACTCTTGGTAGCGTAGACTTGTTATTCATAGATATGGAATCCATAGCTCCTCTTTAGGAGTAATGATATCCTCTTATATGCGTTGTCCTGTAATTGGAAAACTGGAGCGCTCAACCATTTGGATACATAGGTGTAACCGAATGGTATACTATCTTTGGATGGTAAGTTTTCTAATAGTGAGATAATGGAACGTAAGATAAAAATAATCGGGAAGGTAAGACAGAACTTGTCCTTAAGCCGATTATGGATGATCATATGGGGATGCGATACACTATGATATGTCATGGAGACTTAGCTACACGAGCTTCGTAATTCTATAAAGTTCGAGAGTGCAGCTCCAAGCTTTTAGTGGAGTAGCGTTGGAGTTGATAATTGTGAAATGTATATCTGGGATATTGGGTTTCATAATTATCATGAGCTTGAACTTTATAGGTCCATTTTGGTCCCCTTTGCTAGCTCACAAAATCCTGTAACGACACGGCGAGCTTTTCCAATAATTGGTGACTTATGTCGGATTTATCAGATTGGTTTAAAATTTATAAGAATCAAATAATTCATGTTTGTTTATCGGTTGAATTAATTATGTAAGAAATTAGTTCAAGATGAACTTGTTGAATTATGGCGTTCGGATAATTCTTGTCTGTTTATCGGTTGTTTTAATTTTGGACAATTAGAACAAGATAAACTTGTAGAATTATTGTGAATTGATTTATTTTCTTAGAGATTATCTTGATAAAGTTTGTTTTGATCAGATATCTTTTCTATTGGGCTATTTGAATCAAAACTGAGACTTTATCCTTTAGAATCTCGGGTGGAAAATAAAAGATTCGCGGAGATTTTTTCTCGGCAGTTCGGCCTGCCTATCACACAGTTCGGCATGCCGACCGCGACAGTTAAGATTACGCATTTTTCACGCGTATCTTATCAGATATTGATCCAAACTTGATTTTGTTTCGATTTTTGAGACCTAATCTGATATGGACTGACCCCAAGGACCAATAGGTATAGAAAGGGAGTGAGTCTAATGATTTACTAAGATCAATTTGAGAGATCAAGAGTGATACTCTTCTAGTGAGCATCTGAAAACTCCCTGAGAGCTTTTGTTCACAAATCACGAACACTAGCTTTGGGTTCTCTCTATTGGTTGGAAGGAGAGTCACCGGTGGAAGAGCTGTACGTGTGAGCCCACACTCACTCCGGTTGTGGATAGAGAATAGCAAAGAAGACCAGTTGGTTGAGGCTCTTCTGGAACGTTACTTCTCTACACAGGTCGCGGAGGTTCTTCGGCATACTGAGGTTAGTAAGATCTGTTTAATTTATACATATAACATGTCAAACTTGTGTTTTGGAAAATACTCTGATGAAAAATTTTTTTAAAATTCCGCTGCGCACTTTGTTTCCAACAATTGGTATCAGAGCCGAGGTTTTTACATAAATTTGCAAGTTTGTGATCATGTTATATGCATAAATTTTTTGATCTTAATCTCTCCAATGCTTGAATTAAATTTTATAGAGAGATGGCACTCTAGGTTTCTATATAATATATATGTTGTCATGGATTATGTGGTGAATGTTTATTAATTAATTATGGTTGATTAAATTGTTGTTTAATTATTTATTAATTAATTAATACCGGTTATGGTTCCTTAGAGGTTAGAATGTGTATCTAGGTTTTTCATGTAATTAGATGGCGGACTATCATCTCCGTCTAGGAATTATTATTTAATTTTTAATTTGTAAGAATTTTGTAATTAAATAATTATTCGGAGAAGACGGAACGAGAAGTCGGATCTTAAAGATTGATGATGGCGTCTCCAGGTATTTCCTGAGTCTCTAATTTTATGTTTTTGAATTGTTGAAAATAAAATTGATGAATTGCATTAAAATTGTATTTTCTGGATTGAGGGTTTTCTGCTCGGTCGGCATGCCGGACCTCACAGTTCGGCAGGCCGAAGGTCACAGATCGGCAGGCCGGACGTACGGTCCGGCAGGCCGACAGTGGGGCAGAAATTTTGGTGCTCTGCCGGCAGGCCGAACCTTCATGTTCGGCAGGCCGAACCACCATGATCGGTAGGCCGATCATCCAGATCGGCCTGCCGACCGAGAGCTGCCAGGTGTCCAGAAAAGGTGTAATTTTTTGGTGTAGTTTTAATTTTATTTTTGGGACGATTCTGAGAAACATTAAATTTGGATATGACCGGAAATATGAAGTGTTCGATTCATACGGGATTGAGGACTTGAAGATGGATATTACATGAAGAAGGATACAGCTTGAGGATTCAAGGATGAAGAATCGATAAATGTCTCGATTATTCTCTTGTAATCTTAGTTTTTCTATTCTCTAGGGTGGAACCATAATATTACGGTTATTATTATTATTATGCTTGTAGCTTTGCTTGATTGCTTTGCTTGTCTGCATTATAATATGATTTACCATGTATATTGATAACATGTCATATAGAATAGGGAGTGCCGCTCATATTAAAATTGTTCATGCATAATTTTAAAATAAAACCTTGACTTCAAAAGATTGAGTGGGAGAAGGTTTTCGAAGAGAGAACCTAAGGCCTCCATCGTTGGTCCATAGGAAGAACATGATGGTCCCAACCCCTAGGAAGGGATTTCTATCATGTACCAGATTGGATCTCTAAAAGGATAAGGTATTTTAGTATGATTTATGGTTGCACACCCCTAGGTGGTGATTATAAATCATGGATAAAATATTAAAACGGTGGTTATACACTCACGTTAATTTTATTATTAACCTCCCCTAGGAGCTCTGTTAATAAAATTAATGGCCAAAGAAACGATTATTAGTATATGCTGGATCATACGGGTCCTGGATGGCATATATTAATCAGGAGGGGATCCGTGTTCCTGATTGAATTTGGCATGACTCCCCTAGGAGCTTGTTGAATTCTGAGTTGGGAATTATCGTTGTAAGGTTGTGATATTTTCAAGGTTTTGACACATAAACACATTTGTATGATTTTACATGATTGTGTTATCTTACTAAATTATTATATATGTTTGCTTATGTTTGGTATATGATTCTTTATTGTAGATTGAAAATGTCTAAAAACGCTTTATCATCGATACTTGACAAAAACCAATTAACCGGTGAGAACTATAATGATTGGAAACAGAACCTGGGCATCGTCCTTTCCTTTGAGAAACTGAAATATGTTCTGACAACTCCTTGTCCTCCCGAGCCTACGGGAGACTCAAGTAATGAGCAATTCCAAGCGTACGACTGCTGGAAAGATGCTAATGATCAGGCCCGCTGCTATGTTATGGCTAGCATGAACAACGTGCTGCAGGCTCAACATCAGGATTATGAGACTGTGAAGCAGATCTTGGATAATCTTGAGGACATGTTTGGAGGCCAGGCCATAACAAAGCGGCAAGGGGCGCTTCGGAAACTCTTAAACTGTAGACAGAGACCGGGGACATCTATAAAGGAGCACATGATGTTGGTCATGGGTTACCTCGCTGAGGCTCAAACCAATGGAGCCGACATCGATGCTGAAACTCAGATGACTATGGTCTTTGAGACTCTGTCTAAGGAATTTATTTCGTTTAGAGCTACTTTTAATCTAAGCAATAGACGGAAATGACCTTGACAGAACTGATGAAACAGTTACAAGAGTTTGAACTGCTGATCAGGGAGTCTCTTGCTGGTGGAGAGGCCAATATGGTAGCTGCTTCTGGTTCCAATCCTAACTCTGGGAATGGAAAGAAGCAACGGGCCAAAAGTGGGAAGTCTTCTATTCCTATTGCTACCAAGAGCAAGAAGAAGAAGAAGAAGAACCCAAAGAAGCTTAAGTGCTTCTTTTGTGGTAAGGTCGGGCATATAAAGAAGCATTGCAAGGACTTCCTTTCCAAGGGAGGTAGGTGTGATCTTCTATATTTAGAAACTTGTTTGGTTGAGGAATCCAGTGACATTTGGGTCATAGATTCTGGTGCAACTAATCATGTTTGTGTTTCTCTGCAGGGATTCAAAGAAACGAGAAGTCTACTTCGTGAAGACTTAACGCTTCGGATGGGCGATGGATCCTTGGTCTCAGCGGAAGCAGTGGGAGATGTCCATCTTTATTTTGATAATTATAGGAGTTTAATTTTGCGAGATTGTTTTTATGTTCCTAAATTTAAAAGGAATTTAATTTCTGTATCTTCTTTATTTAAAGACTCCTACGTGGTATCTTTTAATGAAAAAGTGGTGATTCGTAAAAACAAATCTTTTATCTGTTCTGGATGGATGCAAAATAATCTATATTTTATCAAACCTAAGATGGACCTATTGCTTAATGCTGAGATAAATGATAATGACTCAAAAAGACTTAAAACTTCTCACTCTAATAAGACTTATCTTTGGCATTTGCGCCTTGGCCATATTAACCTAAATAGGATTCAAAGGTTGGTAAGGGATGGACCTTTAAGTCACTTAAAGGTGGAATCTATACCTCAATGTGAGTCTTGTTTGGAGGGTAAAATGACCAAAAGACCATACGGGTCTAAGGGCAATAGGGCCGAAGGGGTTCTAGAACTTATGCATAGTGATGTTTGCGGACCGATGAACATCCGGGCACGAGGAGGGTATGAGTACTTCGTTACTTTTATTGACGATTACTCAAGATATGGGTATGTGTACCTAATGCACCACAAAAGCGAAACTTATGATAAGTTCAGGGAGTTTCGGGCTGAAGTGGAAAAGCAATTGGGTAGACCCATAAAGGCACTTCGATCTGATCGAGGTGGGGAATACCTTTCTGATGAGTTCTTGGGACACTTGTTAGAGAATGGGATTTTATCCCATTTGACTGCGCCGGGTACTCCGCAGCAGAATGGCGTAGCAGAGAGAAGGAATAGGACTTTGTTGGACATGATTCGGTCCATGATGAGTTATTCATCATTGCCTTTATCCTTTTGGGGATATGCACTACAAACCGCATGTTATCTTTTGAACAATGTGCCTTCAAAATCGGTCCCTAAAACTCCTCACGAGTTGTGGACAAGACGGAAGACATCCTTAAACCATATTAGCATATGGGGATGTCCAGCTCATGTCCTGCTTAAGGATCCGAATAAGTTGGAAGCACGTTCAGAAGTTTGCGTGTTTGTAGGATATCCAAAAGGGACTAAAAGGGGTTATTTTTATAACCCAAAGGAAAATAAAGTCGTGGTTTCAACTAATGCAACTTTCCTTGAGGAGAGTTACATGAACGACTTTAAACCTCAAAGCAAAGTGGTGCTTGAGGAGTTGAGGGGTAATCCGTTTACTTCGGAGGTTCCGAACGAAACCATTCCGATCGGTGTAGAAAAACCAAACAAACCTGAACAACAACCTTAGGGGCTTCGGCGTAGTGGGAGGATCGGGCGTCAACCTGAGAGGCATATGTTCAATGGGGAGGTCTTTTTGGCTGAACCGGATGAACATGACAGGGATCCTTATACTTACGTAGAAGCTATGAAGGATGTTGATTCAAGACTCTGGACAGAGGCCATGAACATTGAGATGAAGTCTATGGAGACTAATCGGGTCTGGGAGCTTGTGGATCTTCCTGAAGGGGTAAAACCCATAGGGAGTAAGTGGATCTACAAGAGGAAAAGAGGAGTGGATGGAAAGGTCGAAACCTTTAAGGCTAGACTGGTAGCTAAGGGTTATACGCAAAAGGAAGGAATCGATTATGAGGAAACCTTTTCGCCTGTAGCCATGCTTAAGTCCATCCGGATTCTCTTGTCCATAGCTGCCGCTCTCGACTACGAGATTTGGCAGATGGATGTCAAGACGGCTTTTCTGAATGGCTATCTTGATGAGTCCATTTATATGGAACAACCAGACGGGTTCAAGGTCACGGGTGAAGAGGGTAAGGTTTGTAAGCTGCTAAAGTCAATTTATAGACTTAAGCAGGCTTCTCGTTCTTGGAACATAAGATTTGATCAAGTGATCAAGACTTATGGGTTCTCACAAAATGTGGATGAACCATGTGTTTACAAACACATTAAGAATGGGAAGGTGGTTTTTCTACTACTCTATGTAGATGACATTCTGCTAATTGGCAATGACGTTGGGGCATTGTCATCGGTCAAATTATGGTTGACCAAGCAGTTTGACATGAAGGACTTAGATGAGGCTAATTTTGTTCTCGGTATCCAGATCTTTCGGGATAGGAAGAACAAAATGATAGCTTTGTCACAGGCCGGCTACATAGATAAAATTCTCAGGAGGTTTGCAATGCAGGATTCCAAGAAAGGTGGGCAACCATCTAGGTCTGGAATTACTCTTTCTAAGAAAGACTCTCCAAAGTCTTATGAAGAAAGAGAATACATGAAGAAGGTACCTTATGCTTCGGCAGTGGGTAGTCTCATGTATGCCATGCTTTGCACTCGACCGGATATTAACTATGCGGTCGGGATTGTGAGTCGATTTCAGGCGGATTCAGGACCGAACCATTGGGTTGCGGTAAAGCATATTTTCAAGTACCTAAGAAGGACTCGAGGGTATATGCTTGTGTATTCGGGTGAGGATTTAACTCCTCTAGGATACACCGATTCAGATTTTCAATCCTGCCTGGATTCTAGGAAATCGACATCGGGGTTTGTGTTTACTCTGGTTGGCGGTGCCATCAGTTGGAGAAGTGCGAAGCAAGATTGCACTTCGGATTCAACGATGGAGGCCGAGTATGTGGCGGCTAGTGATGCTTCGAAAGAAGCAGTGTGGCTCCGCAAGTTCCTTGGGGATCTTGAGGTAGTTCCTGGTATGGATAAAGCGGTATCACTGTACTGTGATAACAGTGCGGCGGTAGCTAATGCTAAGGAACCAAGATTTCACAAGAAGAGTAAGCATATTGATCGGAAGTATCATGTGATAAAGGACTTCGTTGAGAGCGGGCATGTCATGGTATGCAAGATCGCGTCAGAGGACAATTTAGCTGATCCATTTACGAAGACACTTTCTGGGAGAGTCTTCGAAAGGCATGTGGAAGCTATGGGGATGCAAAATTTGCAGTATTTACTCACTTAGTGCAAGTGGGAGATTGTTGGACATGTATGCTCTAAGGAGTAAAAATGTAATACGTTTTTGGAGACATTTTTATCAATAAAGAATTTATTCGTTTATATATACCAAATATTGTCCTCTTTACGTTCATATTTGTTGAATGTATGATAAGCAAACAGTAGTCTGAGACTGTCAGTCTAAACCTTAAGAGTTGGGCATATGATGGGATGATTATGCGGTAGACACGACTCTTAAGGTGATGGTCTAAAATATATGATCCGCAATCGAGGGAATAAAGTTGGGCGCTTTATTCATGTAAAGATTGTTATGTTGTCTATATCCCTTTTGGGAGATGGTTTGTCTTGGCCATCGGAGTTGGACTCCGTGAATAGAAACATTGGCGCGTTGTCATAGGTGACGATGTGTTGGATCGGGACATAAAGTGAATTGATTTGGATTAATAATTCTGTCTTGGCAAATCGATTCACTTTAGACAATCATTTGTATTGTATCTTAATCCTGAGATGAATAATGGGCCCGTTGTCTCGACTTGTGTCTTTTGATGTACCAATGGGTGACTCCCACATCTCTATAGTGGCATGCATGCCGGTACGTTGGAGGCATGACTCTTGGTAGCGTAGACTTGTTATTCATAGATATGGAATCCATAGCTCCTCTTTAGGAGTAATGATATCCTCTTATATGCGTTGTCCTGTAATTGGAAAACTGGAGCGCTCAACCATTTGGATACATAGGTGTAACCGAATGGTATACTATCTTTGGATGGTAAGTTTTCTAATGGTGAGACAATGGAACGTAAGATAAAAATAATCGGGAAGGTAAGACAGAACTTGTCCTTAAGCCGATTATGGATGATCATATGGGGATGCGATACACTATGATATGTCATGGAGACTTAGCTACACGAGCTTCGTAATTCTATAAAGTTCGAGAATGCAGCTCCAAGCTTTTAGTGGAGTAGCGTTGGAGTTGATAATTGTGAAATGTATATCTGGGATATTGGGTTTCATAATTATCATGAGCTTGAACTTTATAGGTCCATTTTGGTCCCCTTTGCTAGCTCACAAAATCCTGTAACGACACGGCGTGCTTTTCCAATAATTGGTGACTTATGTCGGATTTATCAGATTGGTTTAAAATTTATAAGAATCAAATAATTCATGTCTGTTTATCGGTTGAATTAATTATGTAAGAAATTAGTTCAAGATGAACTTGTTGAATTATGGCGTTCGGATAATTCTTGTCTGTTTATCGGTTGTTTTAATTTTGGACAATTAGAACAAGATAAACTTGTAGAATTATTGTGAATTGATTTATTTTCTTAGAGATTATCTTGATAAAGTTTGTTTTGATCATATATCTTTTCTATTGGGCTATTTGAATCAAAACTGAGACTTTATCCTTTAGAATCTCGGGTGGAAAATAAAAGATTCGTGGAGATTTTTTCTTGGCAGTTCGGCCAGCCTATCAAAAAGTTCGGCCTGCCTATTACACAGTTCGGCATGCCGACCGCGACAGTTAAGATTACGCGTTTTTCACGCGTATCTTATCAGATATTGATCCGAACTTGATTCTGTTTCGATTTTTGAGACCTAATCTGATATGAACTGACCCCAAGGACCAATAAGTATAAAAAGGGAGTGAGTCTAATGATTTACTAAGATCAATTTGAGAGATTAAGAGTGATACTCTTCTAGTGAGTATCTGAAAACTCCCTGAGAGCTTTTGTTCACAAATCACGAACACTAGCTTTGGGTTCTCTCTATTGGTTGGAAGGAGAGTCACCGGTGGAAGAGCTGTACGTGTGAGCCCACATTCACTCCGGTTGTGGATAGAGAATAGCAAAGAAGACCAGTTGGTTGAGGCTCTTCTGGAACGTTACTTCTCTACACAGGTCGCGGAGGTTCTTCGGCATACTGAGGTTAGTAAGATCTGTTTAATTTATACATATAACATGTCAAACTTGTGTTTTGAAAAATACTCTGATGAAAAATTTTTAAATTTCCGCTACGCACTTTGTTTCCATTGAAACCATCATGTGCTACCTACGGACCAACGATGGATGACTTAGGTCCTCTCTTTGAAAACCTTCTCCCACTTAATATTTTAAAAGTCAAGGTTTTATGTTAACATGCATGAATAATTTTTAATGAATGGCACTCCTTATTCTACATGGTATGTTATCGACATATATGACAAATCATATTTTAATATAAAAAGAGTAACATGCAAAGCCACAAGCAAAATAATAAATAAATAGCCGTAATATCATAGTTTTATCCTAAAGAAAAGAAAATAAACATTACAAAAGATCAATCGAAATATATTATCGATTCTTCATCTTGTATCTCTACATTATATCCTTCTTCATGGGAAATCCGTCTTCAATTCTTCAATCCCACATAGATCCAAAGTTTTGTTTTTCTGGTCATCATAAAATTTCATGTTTCTCATAATTGTCTCAAAAATAAAATAAAAAACTGCACCAAAAAATGCATCTTTTCTAAAAAACGTTCTTCCCTCTTTCGGCCTGTGAAACTGGATGTTCAGTGTATCGATCTGAACTTAAGGATTCGACTTGCCAACCGAGTTGAAAAAATTTTGCTCCATTGCCGACCTACTGAACTGGAAGTTTGGCCTTCCAATATGTGACCATAAGCTCGCTGACCCAAAGTGTTCAGCATGCTGGTCGAGCTGAACTCAGCATTTTTCCAAAAAACAGTTTTTAAGAAGTTTTTCAATCTTATTTTTAACAATTCAAAAAACATAAAAATTTTGAAACATAAAAGTCTTCACTTTGAATGATTATGTAACTACAAAATTTTATAAATTTAAAATTAAAATAATAATTACTAGACGATGATAATAGATTGCCATCTAATTATAAGAAAAACTTAGATGCACATTCTAACCTCTAAAGAACTATAACCAGTACAAATTAATTAATAATTAAATAATAATTTGATCAACCATAATTAATTAAACATTCATCATATAATCTCATGGCAACATTTAATTATATAGAAACCCTAGAGTGCCAACTCTCTAAAAGATTAAATTCAAGTATAGGAGAGAATAAGATCACATAATTCATGTATATAACATGATCACAAACCCAAAAATCAACGTAAAACACTGGCTCTGATACCAATTATTTAAAAACGAGTACACAGCGAAATTTTAAAATTTTTAAATCAGAGTATTTTCCAAAGCATAACTTTGACATGCTTAATGTATAAATTGTTGACAGATCTTACTAACGTCTTTTATATACCAAAGTGGGCTCAAATCCATGTAGAGAACGTTCCAAAAGAGTCTCAACTAACTAGTCTTCTTTACTATTCTCTATCCACTATTGCAATGTGGGTGGTCACACATTGTATAGTTCTTCTTCTGGTGACTCTCTTTCCAACCACCTGAGAAGACCTAGAGCTAAGGTTCTTGATGTTTAAACAATAACTCTTAAGGAGTTTTAAAGTGTCTCAAACTAGAGTACTCACTCTATACTTTTCAACTGATCTAAATAACTGAGAAAACTCAACCCCTATTTATAGTGATCAAATTTGGGGTTATACCTTATCAAATTAGGCCTCAAAATTTGAGCCTAGATCAACTTTTGATGAAAAATCCGTCAAAAACACGTATACAAATTATCACTCAGTCAGCAAGCCGATTTGGGAGATTGGCTGCTAAACTTATTACATCGACTGGCCAAAGTATAATCTTGATCTACAAGAATATCTTATTTTCCACCCGAGATTGTTACATAGAGTCTCAGTTTTAATTCAAATAACACGATAAAGAAGTTAGCTGATTTAAACAGTAATATCTAGATAATCCCATAGAAAATAAAACATTGTGCACATAATTCAACATGTTTATCTTGAATTAATTTATAAAATTAATTGAACAAATAAACTAACATGAATTATTGAATCCAATCTTATCAAATTTCAGCCAATCTAATAATTTAATATAAGTCACAAATATGTAGAAAAAACATGCCGTATCGCTACAAGATTCATAATAAATTAGAAAAGGGGACCTGATAGACATATATAGTTCAAGCTCCTATAATTATAAAATACAATATCCTATATACCAATTTTATAATTATCAACCATAACACTACTCCACTAAAAGCTTAGAGTTGTACTGTCGAACTATATAAAATTACGAAGCTTTAGTAAGCTAACCATCCATGACATATCATAGTGTGTTACATCCCCATAGGATATTCATAATCAGCTTTAGGATAAATTTTGTTTTACTTTCCCAATTATTTTTATCTTACGATCCATTATCACACCATTGGAATACTTAGTATCTATAGATAGTATACCATTCGGTTACACCTATATATCTAAATAGTTTAGCGCTCCAATCTTCCAATTACAGGATAATACATGTAAGAGAATATCATTAACTCTATAAAAAGAATTATGGATTCCATATCTATGAATAATAAGTCTACGTGAATCAAAAGTGATGTCTCCAACGCACTGGTATGCATACCATCATAAAGTCAGAATGTCATCCTTTGGTAGATCAAAAGGCATAAGTCAAGAATACGAGCCTATTAGTCATTTCAAGATTAATACACAACAGATATGATTATCTAAAGTGAATTGATTTGCATAAATAGAATTGTTAACCAAATCAATTCAACTTTTATATCCCGATCCAATACATCGTCACCTATGACAATGCACCAGTGTTTCTACCAATGAAGTCCCACTCCAACGACTAAGACAAGCCATCTCTTGTTGGGGATGTATACAACATATTAACTTACCATGAATAAAGTGCCTAACTTTATTCCCTCAATTACGAATCTTATGATTTAGACCATCACTTTTAATAGTCATGTCTTTTGCATAATTTATCCATCATATGCACGATTCTTAAAGGTTTGGACCGACAGTCTCAGACTTTTGTTTGCTTATCATATATTTAACAAAAATGAAGACAAAGAGGACAACATTTGGTATATGAATAATGAATAAACTCTTTATTGTTAAAATGTCTCCAAAAACAAATTACAATATTTTACTCCTTAGAGAACTATGTCTAACAGGTTTTTAGGGAGTGGTGGACTCATGGTTGCAACACCCTTTTAGATCTGTGGAGACAAACAACAATAGTGTTCCTCACTTGATGGCAGGCCGTGTCTATTATTATTTGTTGGAAAAATAGTATGCAGCAAAATTTTAAAAAATTTTGTATCAGAGTATTTTTCAAAACATAAGTTTGACACATTATATGTATAAATTAACCAGATCTTACTAACCTTGTAAATGTTGAAAAGCTTCCTCAATCAGTGAAGAGAAGTAACGTTCTAGAAGGACCTCAACCAACAGGCCTTCTTTGCTATTCTCTATCCATGATCGGAGTGAGTGTGGGCTCACATGTATAGCTCTTCCACTAGACGACTCTCCTTCTAACCAATTGAGAGAACCCAAAGCTAGTGTTTATGATTTGTGAACAAGAGCTCTCAAGGAGTTTCAGAATCTCACCAGTAGAGTTTCACTCTTAATCTCTCAATTGATCTAAATAATAATGAAACTCACTCCTTTTTTATAGAGGTTGGATCTAGGAGTCAGTCCTTATCAGATAAAGCCTCAAAAATTTGAATCATAATCAAATTCGAATTAATATATGATAAAATCTACGTGAAAATAGGTGATCTTTTTATTACGCGATCAACATGCTGATCTGTCTAACCAGCATGCCAAACTTGCCCCATCGATAGGCTGAACCTGAGGATCGGCATGCCAAACCTACGATAAAAATCTCAACGAATCTTTTATTTTTCACCCGAGATTCTATAGGATAAAGTCTCAATTTTAATTCAAATAACTCAATAGAGAAGTTATCTAATTAAAAAAACTTTATCTTGATAATCTCTAGGAAAATAAATGAATTCTTGATAATTCAATAAGTTTATCTTGAATTAATTCAACCGATAAACAGATATAAATTATTCGTTCCTGATAATTCAACAAGTTTATCTTGAATTAATTTTATTACAAAATTAATTCAGCCAATAAACAGATATGAAATATCTGATTTTACCAAATTTTAGCTAATTTGATAAATCTGACATAAGTCACTAATTATTAGAAAGCACGTCGTATCGTTGCGGAATTTTGGTGAGCTAGCAAAAGGGACCTGATGGACCTATATAATTTAAGCTCCTGATAATTATGAAACCCAATATCCCATATGTACATTTCATAATTATTAACTCCAACGCTACTCCACTAAAAGCTTGGAGCTATACTCTCGAATTATATAGAATTACGAAGCCCGTATAGCTATGTCTCTAGGACATATTATAGTGTATTGTATCCTCATAGGATTATTCACAATCGACTTAAGGACAAGTTCTGTCTTACCTTTCCGATTATTTTTATCTTACGTTTCATTATCTCACCATCATAAAACTTACCATGTAAAGACATTATACCATTTGGTTACATTTATGTATCCAAATGGTTGAGCACTCTAGTTTTTCAATTACAAGATAACATATATAAGAGGATATCACTACTCCTAAAGAGGAGCTATGGATTTCATATCTATGAATAACATGTATATGTTATCAAGAGTCATGCCTCCAACGTACCGGCATAACCACTATTAAAATGTGGATGTCACCCTTTGGTACATCAAAAGACACAAGTCAAGACAACGGACCCACTATTCATCTCAGGATTAAGATACAATACAAATGATTATCTAAAGTGAATTAATTTGCTAAGTAGTAACGCCCTAAAATGTGTTTCTTCTTAAATGACGGACGTTTGTAGTATAGAAAAGTAGTCATATCCACATGGAGGTGAAAATTTATAACTCGAGAGATTGATAAATATAACCGTTCAAAAAGGCAAGCGGTTTTTCCAAACAAAATTTAAAATAAAAGAAATATTTTTCATGATTTTTTAATTCAAATTTGAAATATATAATTAAAGCGGTGAAGCATTGAGAATCCTTTGTATGTTTTGCAACTAGTATGGAATTTTAACTCTATTTAATAATTATCTAAAGAATTTGATTTATTATATCTTGTTTCGTTAATTGCAAGCACTTTTACTATTTTTATATGTCAACCGAGAGTGACAATATAGCAAGCCATAATACAGTAAGGGTCTTCCTATAAAAATAGCAAAAAAATTATCTCTCACTAATGCTTAAGTGCACTAATTATGAAAATTGTAACCGCTGTCACTACCATTATAATCAACATAATTTTAAGATAGAAAAGATAATAACAAATCAAAATTAATATATTTTTATGGAATAAATTATTCCGTTAATTTCGGTAGCACCTCGTTTTATTAAATGGTTTAAGAATACACTATGTCATCCTCTGTCTACAATAAATCAAGAATTACCAAGTATTTATTGTGCCAGTCCATGTCTATAATGCAGCAGAAACTTAACTTAATAAACGAGCATGATTTCAGTATTGTTAATATTAATTATACAACATAATTAAATTACATAAAGAAAACATGACTAAATTTATGCAATAATTGAACAGCATAACAACATTAACAATAATTATTAAGAGACTCTAAAAATATAATTTATTCCACAAAATATAAGCATTACAAAGCAGATATAGAGATAAAATCTATACTAAAATACTATGCATATAAGATCATTTTTCTGTCTCACTAGACTCTCTACACTAATTTAAACATTATTTTATTATATTTACCTAAGGGGATAAAAAAAAAAGAAAAGAAAGAAAGGATGGAAGAAGAAGAAGGGCCAAATGGCCCGAGGGGTGCAGAACCAAGGCAAGAAGCCTTGGTATTTATAATGCTCCAAATGTACTATTCATTCCAATTTTTATTTGTTTTTACTATTAAAATTTTGAAAATAAAATGGATCAAATTGATCCTTCTTTCTCTATCTTTTTCCACGATGATGGCCTTCTTGATTGGCTGAGAATCTTGTTGAGACTCTTTGTGGCGTGATGGCTGGAAGCTTCATTCAGGCGCGATCTAGGCCGTGCATTTTGTAACCCAAAGGCTAAAATTCACTAAAGAGAATGGCCCTAGCGAGGCCACATGGGACCAAAGCAGAAGCCGTCAGATTGGTCTTCTTAGGTGGATTAGATGGACGAGAGAAGACAAGAGCAAATGTAGCTGAAGCATTGGATCTGACGCCGCCTGAACTACTATTTGACATGCTTGGAGTTTGTCTGCACGTAAGATACACGCGTGAATCAAATTGCAACACGTGAAACACACTGTTGAGTGTGGCTGATGCGTGTCCTAACGTGTGCTGTCGTGCGCTATGAATGGATGGTCGAGATGATTTCAACACCTGATCCAACGGTCCATATTTTGCCATGTTTCACTCCCAATTTAAAATTTGAATTTTTAATTGTTTTTGATGCATTTGATATCCAATTTTGTCCGTTTTGGTGTCGTTTTGCTCTGTTTTCTCTTTAAATTTTAAATCTAAAATAAAATAAACAAACCAAAATTAATTATTTTACAAACATTTTAAGACTCAAAATAAAAACACAATATTATTTTTACGATTTTCATTATTTACAAACTAGACACTTATTTAATACACCAAAATTACTCTAAAAATTACCAAAAATATCATTAAACATAAAAACACAATAAAAACAAATTTTTAAACACATTTTCACACTATGACATAAAAATACTTATTAATACATTAATGCTATTAATTAGAGGATTTAATGAGAAATAAAAGTATAAGTAAATGATTTAAGCCTTATAAAATATACACTTTTATAGTCTCATCATTGAGACAAAATTATTAATCCAAATCAATCACTTTATGTCTCGATCCAACACATCGTCACCTATGACAATGTGCCAATGTTTCTATTTGCAGAGTCCACCTCTGATGACTAAGACAAACCATCTCCCAATAGGGATATAGACAACATAACAATCTTTATATGAATAAAGCACCCAACTTTATTTTCTCGATTGTGAATCTTATGATTTAGACCGTCATCTTAAGCATCATGTCTTCCGCATAATCTGTCCATCATATGCCCAATTCTTAAAGGTTTAGAATGATAGTCTCGGACTTTTGTTTGCTTAATATACATTCAACAAATATGAACATAAAGAGGACAAGATTTGGTAGATAAATAACAAATAAATTCTTTATTGATAAAAATGTCTCAAAAAACATATTAAATGTTTACTCCTTAGGACATACATGTCTAACACTATCTTCTTTTGACTTGACGATAATTTCATTACCTTTTTTATCTTGCTCAATGGAGGTTGGTTTATCATCGGTAGTCCTGTCATTTTCCCTTAGGTTCTACCCATTTTGTTTTATTTTTATGTGTGTCAAATAAAAACGGTGATGTTTTCACCAGTTAGTTTTAGCATGTTTGTGTTGTTTTATTGGGTTTTTATTGTAATAACATAGGTAGTTTCCCAATCTTTCAGTGTTGTTTTTGTGTCTAGTCCCCAAGTCATTGTCCTCTATTGTAACACCTCGGTATTTTCAATACATTAAAAATGCATTAAGTTAAAGATTATATTAAGACAAAAAGTACAGTTTAAGGAAAAATACTGTATACTAATATGGAAAATTATACAATATTAGAGTAATGTAGTGTAAGAATTGGACTGTTTAAGGTCATGCAGTATAAAAATTAGACTGTTTAAGATAAAGCAATGTAGAAAGAATACTGCTAAGTGAAAACACAGATATGGGAAAGGTTATGTTTGGCCTCCAAAAGTGAATCAGAGGCAAGTAAAATATTTTATACAGTATAGGAATATGTTTTTGCACTGATTTTACCAAAGTAGTATAAGAAAAATACTGTGTGATGAAAAATTATACAGTGTAAATTTTGGGGCCTGCCAAGTGCACACCCAATTGAATTTCATTAGGCCACCAAGCCATGAAAGGTGGCCCAATCCCATTAAGCCACCTTGAGTAAACCAAATGATTACTTGGTGAGTAACCAAGTGGGATAACATGAATTAAATGTGTGTTTAGCCAAAATTTTCATTGCTTCCTTCTCCAAACCCACGGCCACCATTGATGAAGCTCTCCCAAGAATTTTCTCAACCCAAATCCTTTTAAAAATAACCTCAATTAAGTTCAAGAAGTGAAGCCTAAGGAATTTTTACAAGTTTTAAGGTAAAAACCTAAACTTTTTCAACGGTTTTTATTGGGAAAAAGAAAAGAAACTAATTCATGGTGTTTTTGCATGAAAATGGTGTCTTGAGAGGAGTTTCAAGGAGCCTTGGAATGTTAGAAAACAAAAGAGTGTTATTTGGGTAAGTTTTGAATTTCAAAGTTTTGAAAATTTATGAATTTTGTTTTTATTTTTATTCTTTTAAACCCATGTGGGTTTTTGAGCATGTACTTGATGAAATTTCATGTATATGTGATGTATGGCATGTTTAAGTTGTGAAATTTTGGTTTATAGTGCAAAATGTTAATTTTTGCAAGAAGTATTAGTTTTGTAAATTTGATGTTAGTATTAGTAAAAATGATGTTTGAGCATGAGAGTGATTTGAATAAGGCATGGAACGGTTTCTGTAGGGGTGGATTTGCAATTTTAAAGTGGATTTCTATAAAAAAAAAAAGCCCTAGGGACTAAATTGAAAGAAAAAGTTTTTTCTTAGCAGAAATGAAAATTGCCCAAAAACACCCCTGTACAGTGAGAATTTCAAAAAAGCTACAACACGAAAGTTGTAGATCTTGACAAAACTGTTAGGAAAACATGAGCAATTTCTTAAAATTCTGCTTGATTTAAGAGTGATGAATTTTACAAGAATTTGTTGAAATTGGAAAAAAATTTAAAGGGCAAAAATGTCATTTTCCAAAGGATTTTGAATATGGTACTTTGAGCAAAAATGTTCCTCATGAAAAATAGGGACTAATGGTGTAAAAAGATTATTTTTGGCTCAGGGGCAAAAAATGCAAATATTTTTGTATTGGGGCCAAAACTATAAACTGTGTAAAAACTGGGTTTTCACTAGAGAACGTTGATTTTTTATATTGCTGTAGGCAGTAAGTATTATAGATGCTAAGTTTTAAGGATTTAAAGTTCAGTCGAGGAATGAAAGAAAGAAAAAGAGTTAAGGACAAAATGATCATTTTATGAAAAATGGTCAAAACGGACCCGAAACGCCCGATGTCGGGAAACGTTCCTTAGTAGGAATTTTTTTGTATTATGTAAGTAGGGAAATGTTAAAGTCAAGCAATAGGTTTTACAGAGTTAAGAAATGGACGAAAACCTGTTAAGGGTAAAAACGTCATTTTACGAAAACGACTAGAACGGAGTCGAACACTACAATTTAGCATAACGTTCTTGTACGGAAAATGTTTCATAATATGTTAAGTAACGTAACCGTCACGTGTGATGAAAGATTTAATAAGAGATGTTCAAGTAAACGAAAGGTAACTCGGTGGGTTACAAAATTAAGTAAAGGAAAAGGATAAACCGATAATGCACAAGTGAAGTTAAAAGGAAAGAATGGCTAATGTTTACATTTTATTATCAATCGAGTGGATTGATAAAAAGAAAGTTAATTAATGAGTCGGCTGTCATATGATCAGGACACAGAAGCCGACCAATGGAAGGAAAAGGAACAAGAAAGGAACAGAATAGAGAACACTAGGGCATAGTCCAGGTAAGTTTAGACTTCACCTACAGCATGAAGCAAATAGTTTTTCAATGCTTACATAAGCATTTGTAAATGAGTTTGTAATGGTCATGCAAGTTGTTTTTAAAGTATATTTGCATTTATTATGCAAAAAAGTTCTGAAGCACAAAATAAGATTTGCAATGAATTTACAACCATTATGTTTGAAGTCTATTTGCATTTTGATATGCATGAATGTTATGAACTATGATTAGTTTGTGTATTATAAATGTGGTATGACTTAAAGTATTATATGAATATAATATGAAATAGTTGCTATCCAAAGAAGAAAAATGTATAGCAACTCTATGATATGAAAGTATGAACGACAAGTGTGTGTATGATATGAATGACATGAGCATGAGTAATATGTGAAAGCATGACATGTGAAAGTATGATATGAATGACATGTATATGTATTATATGTTTATGAATATGATATGTAAGTATGACACTTATACGAACGAATGATATGGATATGAATGTTATGATTGATGCTTGTTATCTAGAGTATAACCAGATATAGTATATATGTACAATACCATGTAGTGCATAATGAACATGCACAATAAGGTCCATAAGAAACTTATTAAGGATATAACCTCCAATTTGCCCATAGGAAACTAGAAAAAATTACTATAAGACACCCTAGGTTCGATTAGAAATCGTGAGAATGATTTAGATAATCAAGTAGAATTTAGAAAATTTCTCGTGACCAACAGAGAGGTCACAAGAGCAGAGCCAAGAGAGAGACTCTACGAATACAAAAAAAAAAAAAAAAAAGATAAGAGCTAATTTTTCCTTTTTCCGCACCCCAAGGAAAGGCTAGACATGTTCAAGAGAGATATGAAAAGTTAAGCTTTGTTATGACCCATAGAAGTTTTCAGACAAGCACGTAAACATGTTTTAGATAATCATTATCACTAGTCTAGAACGACTAGATGATAAAATGCCTATAGACTGAACAATATAAAGATGAACTTACTGGCCAGCTTTTATGTACCAGATTATGATCTAGATGCAGATGTGCAATCTAGATACGAAATAGGATTAGTATAAGTCCTGCATTTCGACAATGCATAATGTTTTATATTTTAAGTTATAAGTTTTATGAAATATTTGTTATGTAATATGTTGCATTTGTATGCAATATGATTCAGAATAACAGTTATGATTTGCAATATGTGATTGCGTTATATGTTGCATTTGTATGCAATATGTTTCAGAATAAAAAGTTATGATTTGCAATATGTGATTGCGTTATATGTTGCATTTGTATGCGATATGTTTCAGAATAAAAAATTATGATTTGCAATATGTGATTGCGCTATATGTTGCATTTGTATGCAATATGTTTCCAAATAAGTGTTATGATTTGCAATATGTGATTGCGTTATATGTTGCATTTGTATGCAATATGATTCCGAACAAGTGTTATGATTTGCAATATGTGATTGCGTTATATGTTGCATTTGTATGCAATATGATTCAGAATAAGAGTTATGATTTGCAATTTGTGATTGCGTTATATGTTGCATTTGTATGCAATATGATTCGAAATAAAAGTTATGATTTGCAATACGTGATTGCGTTATATGTTGCATTTGTATGCAATATGATTCAGAGTAAAAGTTATGATTTGCAATATGCGATTGCGTTATATGTTGCATTCGTATGCAATATATTTCAAAATCATATTTGCGTTTCAAGTTGCATTTGTTATGCAATAGGTTTACAGTATAAGCTATGATTTGCAAGTGTGTTGCGTATAATGTGGTTGCATTTGATGTGCTCACTAAGGTTAATAAAAAGTTAACGTAAAGTTAAAAAGAAAGTGCCATACCAGCCTCCTCGTTGTGAGGTAATGAAAGTAAAGTTAAAGTTTGACCTCCTAGATGTGAGGTACACGACCTCGAAGTTCGATGGTCTTAAGTCTTCCACTAGGGAAGCATCATGTTTATGATCTCATAATTAAAGAAAATGGTACGAACACTAAAGGTTATAAGATAAAGAAAGTTAGGGAACAAAAGGTGGAAAGTTAAAGTCAGATAAAGAAAGTTAAAGTAAGATAAGGAAAGATAAGGAAAAAGGATAGAAAATTAAAGAAAGATAAGGAAAGTTAAGAAACAAAGGTAGAAAGCTAAAGTAAGAAAAGAATGTTCAAAAAATGCCCATAATTGAAGTTAATAATTGAACATAAATGGAAATATGCATTTTGATGTTACTAGTTTTCCTTGTTATGAAACATTTATATGCAATGGAAAACATTCTAAGGAATGTTTTAAATTAAGTGTTTATGAAAACATAAATGACGTTTATGAAGCGCAATATGAGGATTGTTTTATGTTAAATATTTTATGAAAAGCCTTTATGAAAAACTGGATATAAAACTGGAAATTATGGATTTATGGTCGGATGACCTTAATCTTTTGATAGAAATGATGCGATTAGAATGAAAATAAACCCTATTTTCAAGAATAATATTCATTGGTAAAATGCTAGGCCTTCAAACGAATGGAAACTGCACTCAAATGTTGAAAGATCAGAGTTGCACAGCAGAAGTGTGGTGTACAATACAAAGGAATATGTCAAGAACATGATGAAAATTGTAGAAGCTCCAAGATGGAGGCTTAGTTTTAGTAAGAAAGTAGTGACCAAGGAAGCATGTTAAGAACGGAAAAGAGGATAAGGGAGATGAACTACCCATGAAGGTTCTAATTTTCTAGGACGAAAATTGTTAAGGAGGGTAGATTGTAACACCCTGGTATTTTCAATACATTAAGAATGCATTAAGTTAAGGATTATATTAAGATAAAAAGTACAGTTTAAGGAAAAATATTATATAATAGTATAAAAAATTATATAGTATTAGAGTAATGCAGTGTAAGAATTGGACTGTTTAAGGTCATGTAGTATAAAATTAGACTGTTTAAGTTAAAGCAGTGTAGAAAGAATACTGCTAAGTGAAAACGTAAATATGGGAAAGGTTATGTTTGGCCTCCAAAAATGAATCAGAGGCAAGCAAAATATTTTATACAGTCTAGGAATATGTTTTTGCACTGATTTTACCACGGCAGTATAAGAAAAATACTATGTAGTGAAAAATTACATAGTGTAAATTTTGGGGCCCATCAAGTGCACACCCAATTGAATTTCATTGGGCCACCAAACCATGAAAGGTGGTCCAATCCCATTAAGCCACCTTGAGTAAACCAAATGATTACTTGGTGAGTCACCAAGTGGGATAACCATGAATTAAATTTCTGTTTAGCCAAAATTTTCATTGCTTCCTTCTCCAAACCCACGGCCACCATTGATGAAGCTCTCCCAAGAATTTTCTCAACCCAAATCCTTTTAAACATAACTCCAATTAAGTTCAAGAAGTGAAGCCCAATGAATTTTTACAAGTTTTAAGGTAAAAACCTGAACTTTTTCAATGATTTTTAGGGTTTTCTTGGGAAAAAGAAAGGAAACTAATTCATGGTGTTTTTGCATGAAAATGGTGTCTTGAGAGGAGTTTCAAGGAGCCTTGGAAAGTTAGAAAACAAAAGAGTGTTATTTGGGTAAGTTTTGAAATTCAAAGTTTTGAAAATTTATGAATTTGTTTTGATTTTTATTCTTTTAAACCCATGTGGGTTTTTGAGCATGTATTTGATGAAATTCATGTATATGTGACGTATGGCATGTTTAAGTTGTGAAATTTTAGTTTATAGTGCAAAATGTTAATTTTTGCAAAATGTGTTAGTTTTGTAAATTTGATGTTAGTATTAGTAAAAATGATGTTTGAGCATGAGAGTGATTTGAATAAGGCATGGAACGGTTTCTACAGGGGTGGATTTGCAATTTTAAAGTGGATTTCTATAAAAAAGCCTTAGAGACTAAATTGAAAGAAAAAGTTCTTTCTAGGCAGAAATGAAAATTCCCCAAAAACACCCATGTACAGTGAGAATTTCAAAAAAGTTACAACACAAAAGTTGTAGATCTTGACAAAACTGTTAGGACAACTTAGGCAGTTTCTTAAAATTCTGCTCGGTTTAAGAGTGATGAATTTTACAAGAATTTGTTGAAATTGGAAAAAAATTTTAAATGGAAAAAAATTTTAAAGGGCAAAAATTACATTTTTCCAAAGGATTTTGAATATGGTACTTTGAGCAAAAATGTTCCTCATGAAAAATAGGGACTAATGGTGCAAAAAAGATTATTTTTTATTTTGGGGGTAAAAAATGCAAATATTTTTGTATTGAGGCCAAAATTATAAATTGTGTGAAAACTGGGTTTTCACTAGAGAACGTTGATTTTATATACTATTGTAGGCAGTAAGTATTATATATGCTAAGTTTTAAGGATTTAAAGTTCAGTCGAGGAATGAATGAAAGAAAAAGAGTTAAGGGCAAAATGGTCATTTTATGAAAATGGCCAAAACGGACCCGAAACGCCCGATGTCGGGAAACGTTCCTTAGTGGGAATTTTTTGTATTATGTAAGTAAGGAAACGTTAAAGTTAGGCAATAGGTTTTATTGAGTTAAGAAATGGACGAAAACCCGTTAAGGGTAAAAACGTTATTTTTACGAAAACGGCTAGAACGGAGTTGAACACTCCGATTTAGCATAACGTTCTTGGACAAAAAATGTTCTATAATACGTTAAATAACGTAACCGTCATGTGTGATGAGAGATTTAATAAGAGATGTTCAAATAAACAAAAGATAACCTGGTGGGTTACAAAATTAAGTAAAGGAAAAGGATAAACCGATAGTGCACAAGTTAAGTGAAAAGGAAAGAATTGTTAATGTTTACATTTTATTATCAATCGAGTGGATTGATAAAAAAAAAGTTAATTAATGAGTCAGTTGTCATATGATCAAGACACAGAAGCCGACCAATAGAAGGAAAAGGAACGAGAAAGGAATGGAATAGAGAACGCTAGGGCATAGTTTGGGTAAGTTTAGACTTCACCTACAGCATGAAGCAAATAGTTTTTAAATGCTTGCATATGCATTTGTAAATGAGTTTGTAATGGTTATGCAAGTTGTTTTTAAAGTATATTTGCATTTATTATGCAAAAAAGTTATAAAGCACAAAATAAGATTTGCAATAAATTTGCAACCGTTATGTTTGAAGTCTATTTGCATATTGATATGCATGAATGCTATGAACTATGACTGGAGTGTGTATTATAAATGTGACATGACGTAAAGTATTATATGAATATAATATGAAATAGTTGCTATCCAAAGAAGAAAAATGTATAGCAACTCTATGATATGAAAGTATGAACGACAAGTGTATGTATGATATGAATGACATGAGCATGAGTAATATGTGAAAGCATGATATGTGAAAGTATGATATGAATGACATGTATATGAATGATATGTTTATGAATATGATATGTAAGTACGATACTTATACGAGCGAATGATATGGATATGAATGTTATAATTGATGCTTGTTATCTAGAGTATAACCAGATATAGTATATATGTACAATACCATGTAGTGCATAAAGAACATGCACAATAAGGTCCATAAGAAACCCATTAAGGATATAACCTCCAATTTGCCTATAGGAAACTAGAAAAGATTACTATAAGACACCCTAGGTTCGATTAGAAATTGTGAGAATGATTTAGATAATCTAGAAGAATTTAGAAAATTTCTCGCGACCAACAGAGAGGTCACAAAAGCAGAGCCAAGCGAGAGACTCTACGAATACAAAAAAAAGATAAGAGCTAATTTTTCCTTTTTTTGCACCCCAAGGAATGGCTAGACATGTTCAAGAGAGATATGAAAAGTTAAGCTCTGTTATGACCTTTAGAAGTTTTCAGACAAGCACGTAAACATGTTTTAGATAATCATTATCACTAGTCTAGAACGACTAGATGATAAAAGAACTATAGACTAAACAATAAAAAGATGAACTTACTAGGCAGCTTTTATGTCCCAGATTATGTTCTAGATGCGGATGTGCAACCTAGATACGAAATAGGATTAGTATAAGTCCTGCATTTTGATAATGCATAATGTTTTATATTTTAAGTTATAAGTTTTATGAAGTATTTATTATGTAATATGTTGTATTTGCATACAAGATGATTCAAAATAACAGTTACGATTTGCAATATGGATTGCGTTATATGTTGCATTTGTATGCAATATGTTTCAGAATAAAAAGTTATGATTTGCAATATGTGATTGCCTTATATGTTGCATTTGTATGCAATATGTTTCAAAATAAGAGTTATGATTTACAATATGTGATTGCGCTATATGTTGCATTTGTATGCAATATGATTGAGAACAAGAGTTATGATTTGTAATATGTGATTGCGTTATATGTTGTATTTGTATGCAATGTGATTCAGAACAAGTGTTATGATTTGCAATATATGATTGCGTTATATGTTGCATCTGTATGCAATATGATTAAAAGTAAAAGTTATGATTTGCAATATGTGATTGCGTTATATGTTGCATTTGTATGCAATATGTTTCAGAATAAAAGTTATGATTTGCAATATGTGATTGCGTTATATGTTGCATTCGTATGCAATATATTTCAGAATACAAGTTATGATTTGCAAAATGTATTTGCGTTTCAAGTTGCATTTGTTATGCAATAGGTTTTACAGTATAAGCTATAATTTGCAAGTGTGGTGCATATAATGTGGTTGCATTTGATGTGTTCACTAAGGTTAATAAAAAGGCAACATAAAGTTAAAAAGAAAGTGTCGTACCAGCCTCCTCGTTGTGAGGTAATGAAAGTAAAGTTAAAGTTTGACCTCCTAGATGTGAGGTACACGACCTCGAAGTTCGATGGTCTTAAGTCTTCCACTAAGGAAGCATCATGTTTATGATCTCATAATTAAAGAAATTAGTACGAACACTAAAGGTTATAAGATAAAAAAAGTTAAGGAACAAAAGGTGGAAAGTTAAAGTAAGATAAAGAAAGTTAAAGTAAGATAAGGAAAGATAATGAACAAGGATAGAAAATTAAAGAAAGGTAAGGAAAGTTAAGAAACGAAGGTGGAAAGTTAAAGTAAGAAAAGAATGTTCATCAAATGCTCATAATTGAAGTTAATAATTGAGCATAAATGGAAATATGCATTTTGATGTTACTAGTTTTCCTTGTTATGAAACATTTATATGCTACGGAAAACATTCTAAGGAATGTTTTAAATTAAGTGTTTATGAAAACATAAATGACGTTTATGAAGTGCGATCTAAGGATTGTTTTATGTTAAATATTTTATGAAAAGCCTTTATGAAAAACGTTACAAAAATTCTTTATGAAACGTTTTAGAAATATGTTATGAATAATGTTTATGAAAAATGTTTTAAGAAAAAGGTTTCCATAAGAAAAGTTTCTAAAGCATGTTCAAATGATTTGTGAGAATATGTTTGAACTTACTGAGCGAAAGCTCATAAAAAGTTTCTTCATGCTGTAGGTAGTTTTATAGGTGACCAGTAAGACCCATTAGAAGAGCTAGGTGCTGCGGAGGATAGATACGAGAATATGGGTATGGATAACACTACAGTAATGTTTCCACTGTTTAAAAGAAATATCATCCACTATTTAATATAGTGTTTTCAAAGTTTTAAGAAAAAAACCAAAGTTTGAAGAAATGTTTCCAAGTTTTAAGATACTGTAACGCCCCTATATGGGGGTTAACAGTTTTTAATGAGATAAAATAAAAATAAATAATAAAAATAAAACCTTAAAAATAAAATTTACCCGGGACTTAAATGAAAACTCTCAACTCAAAAATAAAAATATAAACGATAAATAAACCACAGTTTTAATGTAGCACCTTAAATTTAATAAAATAAACTGTTGTCATCATCATTTTAACCCTCAACACATTGTAATACAGTCACAGAAAGTAACAATTGATGCTTACATTATCATGAAGAACATTCTCAACGATTGAAGCAGTCCCAATGTAATATAGTTACATTACTTCATCAACTATATTTCTCGTAGCCACCTCACACTTAGTGAGTCCTGAAAAGATATAAACATAAGGGAATGAGCAACACTATGCTCAGTAGAGAAAGCCATTACTCACCTTTAGGTTTTTATCATTACCACATTAAAAACTGCATGGTTAGTAGGTTACATCATATTCCAGATTATGAGGTTTATTATGATCACATCTTATGGATACCGTAGTTAATCATTACCAAGTGTCATAATTACACATTTATACAAATATTACCAATCATCATTGTTCCTAGGTATCCATGTTAAATTGAGTATCACTCAACTCATCGAAACCCAAATGGGCGCACTTGATCACCCTATAAACATTCCAAGGGTGTTCCGGTGAGGGGACATCAAGCCCCGAGTCCTCACCAAATCAATTCCTGTACAGTGTGTTCTGGGACTTTCAACCCAAGGAAGCGTCATCACCTTCCCCCTATTTTACCTTTTAGGGTATTCATGCCCAAGGACGTAACCGTCGCCCTTTTTATGTCTCACAATTTCTCTATATTAAATCATTATTAATAGAGTTAATTTTCCTAACCATGCTTCTCAATTTATAACATATGTCAATTCATTATGTTCCTCGCCGTACAATACAAGACGAGTCTATGTCATAGTTTCATATGTGATACTCATATAATATCAGTTCAACATAGATATATATATATATATATTGCGGCAAAACAATCAATTTTAATTCTATAAAAACCTCACAAAAGATGAGTAATAGAATCCCTACCTTTCAAGCTTATCAACAGTCTCTTAATCCTGGAATCAATTAACGTTAGCTCCATACTCCCTTGATCTTGAACTCCAAGCAAAACAGATCCAGTTGTATCTCGCTGTATCTACGAAGCATCCTCTGTAGTGCTCCTCGAGCGACTATGAATGGCTAGGAATGCTTCCTGGAGATCATACATTCTTGAAAACGTCATTCTGGACTCCGATACTGCTGTTTGAATTGCCTCGATTCGTGTGCAGTCGGTACCGGATGATTTTCATCGGAGTGGAACTTGCTCAAACGGAGGTCACCATTGCATCCAGAGCATCGAAACGAGTCAGGAGGTGGTCTCAGATCTTCGATCGGAGGTCCGGATCACAAAATTCTAATTTAGCCTTTGACTGGCCGTTGACCGTCGTTGACCACCGTTGACCGGCGTTGATCGGGGTCCGTTGGCAGCTGGGCTCGGGCCTACCCCCCCTAAATCGACCCTTCTGAGTCCAATGGCGGGGTCAATTTCACCCAATTCTGCCTCTAACATAGCGGGTCGTGAAGTACAACGTCGGTAGAAATGGATGAGCTCCGATCTTGATTCTCCGACGATGGAAACCTGAAATTGGCTGAGGGCTTTTGCTACCCATCCTCCTATGAGCATTTCCCCTCATCCAATTTGAAGAAACGTGGCTGGGAAGAGCCAAAACGGAGGCTCCCGCGGCAGTTGACGGCGGCGTTGGCCGTTCTCCGGTGAAACCGGCTCCTTCCGTGCAATTGATCGAGGGGTTTTACTCCCCTTGATCCTCTGAACTCATTGGGAGGGGTGGTGTCAGTCACCTCCTCCGGCAAGGCGGAGTTCCACCATGGGGGCGACGGTGCACGGCGGCAATAGGCGGGCAGAGCAATCCGGCGGTTGTTGAACTGCCACCAAGGGTGGGTTTTGTTCCTCTCATCACGGTGGTCGCGTAGGAACAAGAATCACGTCGATCGGACGTCGGACGGCGAAGATATCTCGTCGAAAAGAAATGGGTTTTGCTGCCACTTTGGGCGGCGCGTGTGGTCTCCTCCGGCGGCGTTTTGGGCGGCGCGGTACCTCGTTGGACTCAGCTCGTCGAGAGCTTTCCATTGGTGCGGGAGGTGTCGAAAACGGATGCCAAAATCTCAAACGATCTTTGAGGAGAGAGAGAGAATTCTAGAGAGAGAAAGAGGAGAGAGAAAGTCTCGAGTTTTGTGATATTTTCTGATTTTTTTTATATATATACTAAAAATTAATCTAATTACCTTAATACCCTTAGGAGAATAACGGGTGTCACAGCTCTACCCCCCTTAAAGAAATTTCGTCCTCGAAATTTCAATTCTAGTAATACTAGTAAAAATTATGATTCCAATTCCGAGTCTAAACCGTTAATGTTGTTTATCTTCCAAATTTAAGTTATCGTATCTCAACTTATTTACTTGCATAATAAATCTTACTCTAAATTCTAAATCCCTCAATGAGAGTATTTCTGACAAGTTTCAACTTGTAACACCGTATAATAGTCTAAGAATCTGATCAGGCATACATATTGACCATACCATGATTCCAGTCCTTCATTGTCCATGGACTGTGATTTACAATCACATTTAAGGAGATTGCTAGAGAAATTTTATATACTTCATCTTTAGGTTCCTTTTCCTTTCTAAGTAAGGAAAAGTCAAATATATTTGATTTCATACCTCAACTAATAAACTAAAACATAATCATAAAACATATATCACAAACACTTCTATTCAAAACCATACATTAAACTTATTCATAGAGATATTAAACGGAATCTCAGAGTTGCAAACATACCCGACATATTTTTCATTAAACAGCTATCCTCATGACACAAACATTCAACCCAAATAATATACTCATATTTCATATGGAATATCCCCATAACTGACTCTGGTACTTCCACATAATATTAACAGAATATTACACATTACAAACATAATACGGATACGTTTCGAGAGTACAAGGCACTCCGTATACCAGCTATCCATATCATGCATGCTTAGAGGATACAAAAACATCGATAAACAAAAGATCGGACCTTAAGAAGGATGCGTTTCGAGAGCATCAAGTACTCCGTATCCAGCCATCCCGGCATTAGGCTCAATGAATCTAAAAGATTGAACAACAACGTACCACAAGAAACACAGAATACAAGGCAAACGGTTATTCGTAACACACGAAATACGGACACACATGCCTACATGCCAAAGATAAAACAAAAAGATTACAGATGGAGATTCAAATCAATTGGCCGCTCCCGGCTTTCCCTTTCCCATTCAAGCTTGGATGTTGCAGTGTCGGATTCTGGATGTATGATTTGCATTTTATCTATCAATTCCTCAGCTGTTGAAGCAGTGACAAAGATTTGTCTCTCCGATTCTGTAGTGATGTTTTCTTCCACAGCGTAATCTAGAAATTTCAAAAGACCGTCATAAAAACCCTTTACGTTCAGCAGACCCAAAGGTTTGGAATAAAAGCCCAACAATTGCCCACAAGCAACTATAAATATTTCCTCAAGAGTACCTAGACCACCAGGTAATGCTATAAAAGCATCAGAATTATAGATTATGTCTTTAAAATTTTTAGGGATACTCCTGACTCCTTCTCCCTTACCTATGGCTTCCTTACAAAGGTTTCCTTCAACTGGAATATGAGGCCAAATTCTTACATCAGTAGCGTCGCTAGACCTAGCTGCTAGTGCCATATTTACCATCATTTTTATACTACCACCCCCATAGATTATGTTAATCTTCTTGTGTGCTAGGACTTGCCCTAAGTGATTTGCAGCTTCTAAATAAGCTTTATCTTTTCCAAGGCTGGAACCACAAAAGACACAGACATTCTTTATTTTCTTCGTGGACTGGGAGGTAGACATATTTGGTTTATAGAAGTGGTTGCTTAATGTCTGCTCCACTTAGACTTCGGGTTCTACATGAGATTTTAAAGATGAGAAATATACAAAAAAGGCTAAAGAGATAGACGAGTAGGTAATGAAAAGGTAATCCAAAGATTTAAACAAAATCTTGTGCGGATAAGAAAGTAAGATAAGGTGATTGATAGTTTACAGAAAATCTGATTCACTTTTTGAAAAAGATTAGACTCTAATTGTATAACTTTTGACAATTGAGAACAATTTGACAGAAGACCCTCTTGACACAACTGTAGACTTTTTGACAAATATACACAAAGTCTAGAAATTTAATATAAACGACAAATACTGTAGAACTTTTGAAATTTGAGACACAATCTTGAAATATCTGGATAAGCTTTTCAAAATTCAAACATATTACTGTACCGTATGTGACGTGTCTGATAAGATAATATATTTTATTATATATATATATTTAAGAAAATCATAAATTAAATAAGATATTAACACTTACTGTATCAATCTAATAATCACAATTATTTCAAACACAAAAGCAAATATTCTGAGTAAAAGAAAAACACAAACTGTTGAACATCAGCTAAAACTGCTTCAAACAAGCAAAGACTAAATAACCTTTATAGAGCGATGACTTATTCCCCATCCAGTTTTCTTATGGCTTGGCAAACAGGATCTAAAAATACCATATTCTTGAGGCGTTGTCTTTCTGTATAAAATTTAGGCCAGAGTTTAAAAATAGCTCCTTGAACATATCCACTAGGGTGACCGTGGAGAGGAGGATGGATGCTATCCAAGTTCTCCTTTGAAAGTCCATCCCTACAAAACCTTATTTTATCCTCTCTATTCGTAGACATATAACCAGGTGAAGTACATTTACCGTTACAATTTTGTCTTCCACATTTTTTACAAGTGATCACGATGGCACGAGCTCTTCTTTTCATTGCACTACGACTGGTACCTGTTCCTGGTAAACCGACATCTTGACTAAAGTCACTCGGACGGATCTTCCCCTCTATTAACATTCTCACATCACAAGGGATACCAAAACGCATAAGAATCCACAACCGAGTAATTCTAGCCTTGTATTTCTTTCTGAGAATCTTTTGGGAGAGTGATGGGAAATACTTTCTCAGGTGTTGGTACTTTGGGTCCATGATGAGATTAAAGAAGAGTAAATAGAAAGGAAAAATTAAGATTGTAAGTTGCAGAATCCTAGAATTCCTTCTTCTCTTAGAGGGAAAAAAAGAATTTCTAGTGAAAAAGAAGAGGATTTGCGATTTAGAGAGAAAATAACAAATTAAGAGAGAAAAAAATGAACTCGGAGAAATAAGCTCTTATGCACAGTAAACGTATATATAAACAATGATTAAACCACTGTATATGACACGTATAGAGACCACGTGGGAGAGACAGTGTGAATCAAACTGATTTAAGATTTGAACTAGGCCCAAATGTTCTTAGTTGAAAATGGTCAGGTTGTTTCGGGCCTTAACACATTTAGAACGAGTTAAATAACAAACATAAAATTGAAAACCAATTCGTATGAATCTTAAACCCAATTCAAAGCCCACTATAGATAAAGTTAACTATAAATAACAAATCTAATTTAACGACAACAAGGATCTTCCTGAATGATCCAGCAACTCAAATAATTTTGTTTTAATCAAAACCTTATTGAACAATACATACACCCATATGTTATTCCTAATACTCAACATCTATCAATGGATTCATCATCATTACTACCAAGGGTTTAGAATGTGACTAACCTTGAAATCAATACGATTTACGTCTTTCAACGTAGACCATATCAACGAACAAAGACACTTGATGTTACTACTTAAGAACATCTACAATCCCCACAATTCTACTTATACAATATATAATTTCCTCATATAACAAAACCTTAAGTAACCAAAAGATTCACATCTAAACATCTAAAACTTAAACATTTTATCGTAATTATCCAAAATTATTATAAGTGCCTTAAGTATTATGATTTACTTAAGGAAACTCCTATTGATTATTTTTCTATTGCATCTATATATAAAGATTCACTGATACACTTAAATACAATTTACGTAACAAAATATTCCAATTTTGAGATTCATGCATTCTAGACTTTACACAGTCTCAACAGACCAAAAGTCTAACATTTATCTCTCTCAAGATTCAATACCATGATTCCCAACTTATATCATATTCCTCGAATATATAGAACTTTTAAGAAAAGACATTGACACTTATGTGCTCCATCGAATCCACACATAATCATTACTTAGGTTTGAATCAATTACGAAAAATTTGGCATATCTATGCCAAACTTTAAAATCAATAAATCAAGCCTTATATTTCTTATTGTTTTTCACGAGACAAAAGGCTCTTAAATCCTCGTATCTATACGAATTTCTCATCGTTTATACGAATTAAATATGCTTAGAGATCCAAATATTATACGAATCTCTCATAAGCATTCTACTTATAAACTCATTTCATATAATTATCATTCCCTCATAACTATTAATACTTTCCTTCTATATAATTATTGTACTCATATAACCATTAGTATTTTCATTCTATGGCCTTTCCATGTTACATCCTTCTAAACTATATAAATCAATGTGAAGGTTCATTTTGATGATGACACTGAAAATTCAGCTTCAAAACCATCTCAAAAATATATTTTTTTAAAGTGGTGCTACACTCCCTAGGTTAACCGAACCTAGGCTCTGATACCAAAAATTCTGTAACGCCCCTATATAGGGGTTAACAGTTTTTAATGAGATAAAATAAAAATAAATAATAAAAATAAAACCTTAAAAATAAAATTTGCCCGGGACTTAAATGAAAACTCTCAACTCAAAAATAAAAATATAAACGATAAATAAACCACAGTTTTAATGTAGCACCTTAAATTTAATAAAATAAACTGTTGTCATCATCATTTTAACCCTCAACACATTGTAATACAGTCACAGAAAGTAACAATTGATGCTTACATTATCATGAAGAACATTCTCAACGATTGAAGCAGTCCCAATGTAATATAGTTACATCACTTCCTCAACTATATTTCTCGTAGCCACCCCACACTTAGTGAGTCCTGAAAAGATATAAACATAAGGGAATGAGCAACACTATGCTCAGTAGAGAAAGCCATTACTCACCTTTAGGTTTTTATCATTACCACATTAAAAACTGCATGGTTAGTAGGTTACATCATATTCCAGATTATGAGGTTTATTATGATCACATCTTATGGATACTGTAGTTAATCATTACCAAGTGTCATAATTACACATTTATACAAATATTACCAATCATCATTGTTCCTAGGTATCCATGTTAAATTGAGTATCACTCAACTCATCGAAACCCAAATGGGCGCACTTGATCACCCTATAAACATTCCAAGGGTGTTCCGGTGAGGGGACATCAAGCCCCGAGTCCTCACCAAATCAATTCCTGTACAGTGTGTTCTGGGACTTTCAACCCAAGGAAGCGTCATCACCTTCCCCCTATTTTACCTTTTAGGGTATTCATGCCCAAGGACGTAACCGTCGCCCTTTTTATGTCTCACAATTTCTCTATATTAAATCATTATTAATAGAGTTAATTTTCCTAACCATGCTTCTCAATTTATAACATATGTCAATTCATTATGTTCCTCGCCGTACAATACAAGACGAGTCCATGTCATAGTTTCATATGTGATACTCATATAATATCAGTTCAACATAGATATATATATATATATATATATATTGCGGCAAAACAATCAATTTTAATTCTATAAAAACCTCACAAAAGATGAGTAATAGAATCCCTACCTTTCAAGCTTATCAACAGTCTCTTAATCCTGGAATCAATTAACGTTAGCTCCATACTCCCTTGATCTTGAACTCCAAGCAAAACAGATCCAGTTGTATCTCGCTGTATCTACGAAGCATCCTCTGTAGTGCTCCTCGAGCGACTATGAATGGCTAGGAATGCTTCCTGGAGATCATACATTCTTGAAAACGTCATTCTGGACTCCGATACTGCTGTTTGAATTGCCTCGATTTGCGTACAGTCGGTACCAGATGATTTTCATCGGAGTGGAATTTGCTCAAACGGAGGTCACCATTGCATCCAGAGCATCGAAACGAGTCAGGAGGTGGTCTCGGATCTTCGATCGGAGGTCCGGATCACAAAATTCTAATTTAGCCTTTGATTGGCCGTTGACCGTCGTTGACCACCGTTGACCGGCGTTGATCGGGGTCCGTTGGCAGCTGGGCTCGGGCCTACCCCCCCTAAATCGACCCTTCTGAGTCCAATGGCGGGGTCAATTTCACCCAATTCTGCCTCTAACATAGCGGGTCGTGAAGTACAACGTCGGTAGAAATGGATGAGCTCCGATCTTGATTCTCCAACGATGGAAACCTAAAATTGGCTGAGGGCTTTTGCTACCCATCCTCCTATGAGCATTTCCCCTCATCCAATTTGAAGAAACGTGGCTGGGAAGAGCCAAAACGGAGGCTCCCGCGGCAGTTGACGGCGGCGTTGGCCGTTCTCCGGCGAAACCGGCTCCTTCCGTGCAATTGATCGAGGGGTTTTACTCCCCTTGATCCTCTGAACTCATTGGGAGGGGTGGTGTCAGTCACCTCCTCCGGCAAGGCGGAGTTCCACCATGGGGGCGGCGGTGCACGGCGGCACTAGGCGGGCAGAGCAATCCGGCGGTTGTTGAGCTGCCACCAAGGGTGGGTTTTGTTCCTCTCATCACGGTGGTCGTGTAGGAACAAGAATCACGTCGATCGGACGTCGGACGGCGAAGATATCTCGTCGAAAAGAAATGGGTTTTGCCGCCACTTTGGGCGGCGCGTGTGGTCTCCTCCGGTGGCGTTTTGGGCGGCGCGGCACCTCGTTGGACTCAGCTCGTCGAGAGCTTTCCATTGGTGCGGGAGGTGTCGAAAACGGATGCCGAAATCTCAAACGATCTTTGAGGAGAGAGAGAGAATTCTAGAGAGAGAAAGAGGAGAGAGAAAGTCTCGAGTTTTGTGATATTTTCTGATTTTTTTTATATATATACTAAAAATTAATCTAATTACCTTAATACCCTTAGGAGAATAACGGGTGTCACAGATACAGTTTATGAACTGTTTAATATGATTATAAAGTTAAGTTTTAAGTGATGTTTTAGTAAATATTTCTTTATTAAGTTTTAAGAAACGATTTGAAATGGTTTTAGAGTCAAGTGTTGAGTGAGGTCTCGACATGAATGGCGATAGAGGTCGCAATAGTTTTTAAGTATGTTTAAAGAATATGTTTAGAAAAAGAATTATTTCAGTATTTCTCTTAATAAGTAAGTAAGATTACTGTTTAAGTAATGATGTTTAAGTAAGTAAAGTGACTACCCGAAAAGGCGGGTCATCACATCTATAGGTTTATGGTTGGCCTTGGTGCTTTTAGTCTTTCAACGTTGATCGATCAGAGTTGTCCATTGTCTATAGAGGTGTATTTGAAAGAGCCATTTGTATGCTCGAATTGTAGTATATCTTTTCATTTTTCTCTTGTTGGAACTTAACATACATATTATCCCCCTAAACATTTCAATTGAACCTACTAGTGGTTTTATTGGGGAACGATTTGGGCAGGCCCAAATCGTTCGATAAAGGTCCAAAAATGAGGAATCTGAATTACATTCAGAGTGTGTCAAGCCCAACAAGAGTGTTTAAGTCGAGGTAGATTGATTTGAGAAGTATTACTTGTTCGATATTCAGTTGAGTTGAGGCATCGATCGATTCAATGGCTACGGTTTGATTATGATTCTACTTGTTTTGTCTTGTAAATCTAAATATTCATCATTGCAAATAAATCTAAATATTCATCATTGTAGATTTGCCTAAGTCTCAGTTCAATAGAATCGATGTATGGGATATGGTAGTTACAAGAAAAGTAATGGTAAGCCACAAAATGAGATGTGGGATGAAGCCCAATGTTTATGTCCTATCATAGATCAACAGATGTCCTACTACTATACGCGTTACTATGCCCACTTCTTCTACCAAATTGAAGCCACGATCTCGTACAATGCACAATATAAAGGGCATCAGCAACTTCCCTGAGGATATCCAAAGAATTCTACAAAAACTCTACAGAAACACACTCTCTCTTTATCTCTCACAAACATTGCAATTTGTACTCAATCATTCATTCATAGTGAAGAACAGTGGATGTAGCTCTCATTATAGAGTAAACTACTATAAATCTCTGTGTGTGGTATCATTTATTTTGCAATATCATTTCATTATTTATAGCTTTGATTTAATTTTCACACTATCATTATTTTGATTTTATTCTTTAAAGCTAAATAGATCCTAATAATAGTGATTTGAGGGCCCAAATTCATAAGTAGCAAATATTTATTTGGATATTAATCCTATTATATTTAATTATGGATCCAATATCTACTGTTTGGCACCCACTGTAGGGCTTTAGATCGCCAACTTGAGGATTTTGAAGCTTTAACACCATAAATGGCAGATAACGCAAACAACAAGAATATACTTGACATGTAGAACGAGTAAACATAGATTGTGTCTTAAAGAAATAAGGAGATGGAGATCCTTGCTATTGAGGTGGAAATGTTAAAAAAGCTGTTTCATAACCAGACAGCTTATTCCCAGGAATACAACAGGTTACTAGATTAACTCAATAGTGAAAACACTACTCTTAGGAGCCAGATTAGCTACCAAAATTCCTAGCTTTCAGCCTACTCATATTACTACCCATATTTTGGGTATTCCACATTTTCAACAATGATAACAAAGCAATGGCAATACTAGACACTAGTTCTAACCAAGCAGCAGCCTTCCTACAGCTCCATTGGAAGGATGCAACCACTGTACATGACTCTAGCACCTACACCAGCAGCTACAACCACGACAACATCAGCACCAATGATGACGGCGATAGCTACGAATGCTCAACAAAGCGTAAGTAGAGAAAATCCATAAACATTTAGGAGGCAAAACAAAGAGATCAAGCAAACAGCATAAGCAGGAGCCATACAAATACCGACCTTATTAACGGGGAGGCCATCCAACAAATGATAAGAGATATGCTCGATCAGAACACTAGAATAGTTGAGGAAAAGATCAACCAAAAAGTTACCAAAGTGATGAGCAAGATTCATGCACTTGACAACATCACAAAAAGTATACGTGATACACTTTTTATGAGGAGAATTACTTCCATCATTCCTCTTAAGTATCAGAACCTTGTGTTTGCAAGCTTAGATGGAACTATAGACCCAAAGGATTACCTCCTATAGTACAAGAATGTCATTAGCGTGACCAACATCCTAAATTCAATACTAGATGAAATGATATGTAAACTATTTGCATAGAGTTTGAAAGGACCAGCCCTCCGATGGTTCGACAACTTGCCCATTGGAACGATCGATAGCTTTAAAAAGTTGGCAGATTCCTTTGTCAAATCCTACTCTATGTACAACAAGATAGGAAAAATGACCAAGGACCTTTGGTCCATGATTCAGAGCCTAGGAGAATCGCTATGGGCTAACATTAAAAGATTTAGAAAAGCCATCTTGGAGATCTTGGATTTGGAGGATGAAATGGCTTGGAAGGGTTTGAAGAAGGGACTTCTGCGAAATCCTCGTTCAAAAATAGTATCTGCTCAAAATACCTACAGATGATCCAGAAGGCCCTAAATAGAGCCAAAGGATGGATCGACTTTGAAGAGGAGAATGAGTGCTGCCAGTGAGAACTTGCAAGGAATAGAGAGCAGAACAAGAGGGTCAAGAGACAACCAAAGACTCGACCAGAATGAAAAGCTTGAACAAGAACACCTCCAAGAAGAGAATGGAGGAAGAAAGAAGAACAAAAACCGCAAAGAGGAAGTAGGCCATTGTCATCACCAAGATATGCCTTGAACATATCCTTGACTGAATTGATCCCCCAATTAGAGGGGAAACATTATGTCAGGTGGCCAAACAAAATGGTCCCAACCAATCCGACGATCACACAAAGTATTTTGAGTTTCACCAGGACATAGGAAATTTGACGATTGACTGTAAGGTTTGGTGAACCGAGATCGTAGAATTATTAAAGAAAAGACACTTGAGAGAATACTTGTCCGAATGAGGGAAACGAACCTATGGTCTAGACCACGAGTAGAGCAGACCAAGGAATTGACAAAATCAAGTGAAAATACCACCACTAGTACTAGTCAGGAAGGTGATCGAAGCCATCTATGAGGGCTCAGTTTAGAGTGAAGACTCCGTGAACCAAATGAAAGCCCGTCAAAGAAAAGTGAGCCAAGCAACAACCAATTTGACAGTGGAAGAACTTGGCGAGCACACCATTTTGTTTCACAGTGATGTATAGTCGATCCAGACAGGCCACACGATGATGCTTTGGCAATTAAACTCAACATCACAAATTGTGAAATTGGGAAAATACTTGTTGATAATGGGAGCTTAGTAGATATTTTGTTTCTCTCAACGTTGAAAGAGATGGATGTCAAAGAAAAGGAGACAGAAAAGTCAACCACCACACTGGTGGGGAGGCAACTGCAGCACTAGGAAGGATCAGACTACTTGTATATGCTACTGGAGAAAATAAGATAATGAATTTTCTTGTCATGGACTGCCCTTCCTGGCACAAAATGATCCTTGGGTTACTGTGGATACATTCAATGAAAGTAGTCCCATCCACCTATCACTAGCAAGTCTGATTTCTAACTTAGAGAGGGATAAGAGAAATCCGTGAGAGCCAAGAGGTGAAGAGGAGTTGCTATTTGATAGCAATGAAGCAAAAGAAACCAACATTATAGCAACTATAGGTGAGCCCATCGATGGGTCAAGTATTCAGGAGCGTTAGAGCTAGTACTTGAATAGTTAGATAAGGTGCGGATTGACCCCAAACACAAACGCTAGACAGTGAATATTGGCTTGCAGCTTAACTCAGAGGTAAAGTCTACTATAATAGATTTTTTGAAGACTCATAAGGACTACTTTGCATGGTCCCATGCAGATATGGCTGGAATCGACACAAGTATCATCTCGCATTAGCTCAACGTCAATCTAAACCATCGACCAGTGCAATAAAAGAGGAGAGGCTGGGGGTCGAGTATAACAACATAGTGAAGGAGGAAGTCAGATAACTATTGGAAGTAGGATTTCTTCATCTAGTTCAATACCTGGATTGGTTGCTAAATGTCGCGATAATAAAGAAGAAGAATAGGAAATGGCGAATGTCTGTAGACTTCATGGACCTAAATAAAGCTTGCCCAAAAGATAGCTATCCATTACCTTACATCTACCGCCTCATCGATGCGACTGCTGGCCATGAAGTCCTAAGATTTCTCAATGCATTTTTTGGCTATAATGACATCCTGCACCTTGAAGGTCAAGAAAAATCCACCTTCATTACTCAACATGTTATTTTCTGTTTTAAGGTTATGCCATTTGGGCTGAAGAATGCTAGATCAACCTACCAGAGGCTCGTCAACATAATGTTTGAGGAACATATCGATAAAAAATGGAAGTTTATATTGACAATATGCTAGTGAAGTCTTTACAGGCTTATCTTCATGTGCAGCATTTACAAGAGTGCTTCAACATGCTGAGGAAGTATAACATGAAGTTGAACCCAGAAAAGCATACTTTCAAAGTTACCAGCAGGATGTTCTTAGGATATCTTGTGACGAAACGGGGGATCGAGGTCAACCCATACCAAGTAAAAGCTTTCTAAGTAATGCCATCACCACGAAGCAAGCGAGAAATCCATAAGTTGACTGGGTCAGTCGTAGCTCTTAGCCAGTTCATAGCTCACTCATTGGACAAGTGTATGCCTTTCTTTCAATTGCTAAAGAAGATCATGAACTTTGATTAGAGCGATAGCTATGAACGAGCCTTCCAAGATCTAAAAAAGTACCTTTCTACTCCGCTGATCTTGTCAAAACCAAAAGATGGAGAGCTACTGATGAGACTGTAAAAGTGTATATTTTCTAAGGCTTAAATCATTTATTTATGCTTTTATTTCTTATTAAATCCTCTAATTAATAGCATTTTTGTATTAATAAGTATTTTTATATCTTAGTGTGTAAATGTATTTAAAAACATATTTTTAGTATGTTTTTATGTTTAATAATACTTTTGGTAATGTTTAGAGTTGTTTTGGTGTATTAAATATGTGTTAAGTCTGTCAATAATCAAAATTGTAAAAATAATATTGTATGATTTTATTTTGAGTCTTAAAATATTTGTAAATAAGCTTTGAGTTTGTAAATATGTTCTATTATGTTTATAGTAATTTCTAAAAATAATTTTAAGTCTTCAATAACATATCTATTAAGGTTTGTTAATTTTATAAAATTTTATCTATTTTTAGTGATTTTTGTATGTTTAATTGTAAAATAAATATTTTAATAATTATTGTAAATAATTTGTTTGTAAAATAATTAATTTAGTGTTTTGTAAATTTTAGATTGAGATCTGGACAAAAAACGAAGAAAAACAATGCAAAAAGAGGCAAAAACAGACAACAAATGCAAATAATGCACTGCATCAATACCTACATCAGCATGATGTCATCAAATATTTAAAAAATATATAAGAAAAACCATTAGTTGGCTGGTGTCGTGAAGATAAGGTGGAATCATCTTGCCTTGCAAGTTGTTATAAAATAATAATAATAAATATAATTAATATAATTAATATTTTTATTATTTAAACAGTGATTTTTTCTATCACTATAAAAGGGGAAGATTTCTCCCCCTGAACGTACACATCCACGGGCCTTTGGCCTCTTCTCTTATTCTTCTTTCAGTAGTTTTTCTACTACTGAGCCTCCTACTTATCAGTATCACCTAAAAATAATAAAATAATACTTAAATTAGTGTAAAGAGTCTGATGAAGCAGAGAGATGATCTTGTATGCATAATACTCTGGTATGGATTTTGACTCTATATCTGCTTTGTAATGCTTATATGTTGTGGAATAAATTATATATTTAAGTTTTTAATAATTATTGTTAATGTTGTTATGCTGCCCAATTCTTGCATAAATTCAGTTGTGCTTTCTTTATGTAATTTAATTGTGTAGCATAATTAATATTAATAATATTAAAGTCACGCTCGCTTATTAAGTTGAGTTTTTTTCTACATTATAGACATAAACTAGCATAGTAAATGCTAGATAATTCTTGATTTATTGTCGACAGAGGATGATAGCATAGTGTATTCTTAAGCCATTTAATAAGATGAGGTACTGTTGAAATTAACACTATAATTTATTCCATAAGAATATATTAGTTTTGGTTTGTTATATCTTTTTTATCTTAAAATTATGTTGATTATAATTGTAGTGATAGTAGTTATAATTTTCATAATTAGTACACATAATCATTAGTGAGAGATGATTATTTTGCTACTTTTATAGGAGGACCCTTACTACATTATGGCTTGCTATATTGTCTCTCTCGGTTGACTTATAATAGTAGTAAAAGTGCTTGAAATTAACGAAAAAGGATATAATAAATCAAATGCTTTAGATAATTATTAATTAAAGTTAAAATTCCATACCAGTTACAAAACATATAAAGGATTCTCAAAGCTTCACCGTTTTAATTTTATGTTTTAAACTTTGAATTTAGAAAAAAAAAACCACAAAAATATTTCTTTTATTTTAAACTTTGTCTTGAAAAAACGCTTGCCATTTTGAATTTTTATTTCTAACAATCTCTTAAGTTACAAATTTTCATCGCCCGATGGAGACAACAATTTTCCTATACTACAAATGTCCGCCGTTTAAAAAAAAACATTTTGGGTGTTGCCAACCGCTGTATCTCTACTTCGCAATTTTGAAAACAAGAGTTAGTTTCGCATTGGTCAAAGAGGAAAACTTGGTTCAAAAGCTGGTGTTCTTCATCAATCATGCCCTATTAGATGCGGAAACAAGGTACTTAATTATCAAGAAAGTCGTTCTCGCACCTATTGTATCTGTTCGCAAGCTACGACCATATTTCAGAGCCATACAATCATAGTACTCTCGCCATGCCCGATGCGAGCCATTTTGCACATGCCATATGTTTCAGGAAGATTGACGAAATAGGCTATCAAACTCACCAAATTTGATATCAAGTACAAGCCTTGAACCACATTGAAAGTGCAAGTACTAGCTGATTTTGTTGTAGAAACGACGTATGAACCAGGCAACGACGAGTCAAAAGTATGCACCATGTAGGTAGACGGTGCTAGTAACGAAAGAGGTTGAAGAGTTGGAGTCTTACTGCGGTCACCAATAGGCGAGGAAATGAAACAAAGCTTTAGATTATATTTAAAGCAACCAACAATGAAGTGGAGTACAAAGCCATGATCGCCGGTTTAAGATTAGCCATGACACTAGGGGCTATCGAACTTATCATTGAAAGTGACTTGACCTTGGTTGTTAACCAGATTATCAAAGAGTATGAAGGTCGGGATGATAAGATGATCTCCTACCTCGAGATTGTTAATAAATTGAAGCATCAATTCGACCAGTTTGAAGTAAGGCACATGTCACGTTAATCAAACTTAAGAGCAAATGTGCTCGCCAATCTTGGATCATCTGTCGATGTGAAAGAAAAGAAAGTCATCCCACTAGAATACATTGAGTGACCCAGCATCCAAACGATTAGAGAGATGAAATATATCAACCCCAGATATGATTGGAGGACTCCAATCGAGATGTCTATAAGCGATGGATGGCTTCTAGAAGACAAGCAGGTTGCAAAGAAAATCAAGGCTTAAGTAGTGAGATACTCCTTGATCAAAGGAAAGCTTTACTAGTGCCTTAGAAAAGACAAAGCTGAGCCATTAATCTGAGAAGTTCACGAGGGTTTGTGTGGCAATCATTTAGGAGGGCAATCTCTATGCAACAAGATTAAAAAGCAAGGTTATTACTGGCCGACTATGTAGAGCTACTTAGAAGATTTTGACAAGAAATATGATAGTTGCCAGAGACATGCATCAGCAATCCACCAACCCACTGAATAACTTTTATCAATTAGTTTGCCATACCCGTTCATGAAGTATTTGATGGATGTAGTCGGATCGTTTCCCCTAGCCCTTAGGAAAGTAAAATACCTATTCATTCTTATAGACTATTTCTCTAAATGAGTTAAGGCTGAGGCTTTTGTAGATATTAAAGAACGTAATGTCGAAACATTCATTTAGAGAAACATCATCTGTCGGTTTAGAATGCCTAGGGAGATTGTTATCGATAATGGCTCCTAGTTCATCTCTGCCTCCTTTACAAAATTTTGCCAAGAATGGGATATCATCTTGAGCTTTTCGATGGCTAGATATCCATATGGGAAAGGACGAGTCGAAGCGATGAACAAAACGATCGTCAAAAACTTGAAGAAAAAGTTGGAAGCAAGGAAGGGACATTAGGTCAAAGAACTCTTGATGGTGCTATAGGCCTATGGACCAACCCAAAGGCTTGCAACTAATGAATCTCATTTTCCTTCATGTATGGCACAGAAGCAGTGATACTAGCCGAGGTTGTCACTTAGGACCTCTAGATCGAATACTCTCTTCTCAATTAAATGACAAATGAAGAAATGATGAAAGATACACTGGATCTGATTGAAAAGAGGGAAAATACTCTCTATCACCTTGGTCGATATCAGCAGGCAGTTGCAAGATACTACAACACCAAGATAAAAATCAGAACGTTTCAAATTGGGGAGCACGTGCTACGCAAAGTTTTTTAAAATACAAGAGAAGCGAATGTTGGAAAGTTAGCCGCTAACTTGGAAGGCCCATGACAGATCCAAGGCATTGTATGTGACGGAGTTTACAAATTGGAGAAACTTGACGGCTCTATCATTAGTAAAAGTTAGAACACCCATCATCTGAAAAAGTACTATACTTAGTCTTCCTGCAATAGTTTGAACTGAACAATTTTCTATTAATCTTTTTCAGGACTCCTATAATCCCTGTTGGAAACAAAGTGCGCAGTGGAATTTTAAAAATTTTTCATCAGAGTAATTTCCAAAAACACAAGTTTGACATGTTATATGTATAAATTAGACAGATCTTACTAACCTCAGTGTGCCGAAGAACCTCCACAATCTGTGTAAAGAAGTAACGTTCCAGAAGAGCCTCAACCAACTGGTCTTCTTTGCTATTCTCTATCCACAACCGGAGTGAGTGTGGGCTCACACGTACAGCTCTTCCACCGGTGACTCTCCTTCCAACCAATAGAGAGAACCCAAAGCTAGTGTTCGTGATTTGTGAACAAAAGCTCTCAGGGAGTTTTCAGATGCTCACTAGAAGAGTATCACTCTTAATCTCTCAAATTGATCTAAGTAAATCATAAGACTCACTCCCTTTTTATAGCTATTGGTCCTAGGGTCAGTCCGTATCAGATTAGGTCTCAAAAACTCGAAACAGAATCAAGTTCGGATCAATATCTGATAAGATCTGCGTGAAAATGAGTAATCTTATCTCTCGCTGATTGGCAGCCGAACAGGCCCCATCGGCAGGCCGAACAAGTCATCCGGTAGGCCGAACTCCCGAGAAAAAATCTCTGCGAATCTTTTATTTTCCACTCGAGATTCTAAAGGATAAAGTCTCAGTTTTTATTCAAATAACCCAATAGAGAAGTTATCTGATCAAAACAAACTTTATCAAGATAATCTCTAAGAAAATAAATCAATTCACAATAATTCTACAAGTTTATCTGGTTCTAATTTGTCCAAAATTAAAACAACCGATAAATAGACAAGAATTATCTGATCGCAATAATTCAACAAGTTTATCTTGAACTAATTTCTTACAAAATTAATTCAATCGATAAACAGACATGAATTATTTGATTCTTACAAATTTTAAACCAATCTGATAAATTCGACATAAGTCACCAATTATTGGAAAAGCACGCCGTGTCGTTACAGGATTTTGTGAGCTAGCAAAGGGGACCAAAATGGACCTATAAAGTTCAAGCTCATGATAATTATGAAACCTAATATCCCAGATATACATTTCACAATTATCAACTCTAACGCTACTCCACTAAAAGCTTGGAGCTGCACTCTCAAACTTTATAGAATTACGAAGCTCGTGTAGCTAAGTCTCTATGACATATCATACTGTATCGCATCCCCATATGATCATTCATAATCGGCTTAAAGACAAGTTCTGTCTTACCTTCCCGATTATTTTTATCTTACGTTCCATTGTCTCACCATTAGAAAACTTACCATCCAAAGATAGTATACCATTCGGTTACACCTATGTATCCAAATGGTTGAGCGCTCCAGTTTTTGAATTACAAGACAACGCATATAAGAGGATATCATTACTCCTAAAGAGGAGCTATGGATTCCATCTTTATGAATAACAAGTCTACGCTATCAAGAGTAGTGCCTCCAACGTACCGGCATGCATACCACTATAGAGATGTGGCTGTCACCCTTTGGCACATCAAAAGACACAAGTCGAGACAACGGGCCCGCTATTCATCTCAGGATTAAGATACAATACAAATGACTGTCTAAAGTGAATCGATTTGCCGAGACAGAATTATTAATCCAAATCAATTCACTTTATGTCCTGATCCAACACATCGTCACCTATGACAACATGTCAATGTTTCTATTCACAGAGTCCAACTCTGATGGTCAAGACAAACCATCTCCCAAAAGGGATATAGACAACATAACAATCTTTACATGAATAAAGCGCCCAACTTTATTCCCTCAATTGTGGATCATATGTTTTAGACCGTCACCTTAGAATCGTGTCTTCCGCATAATCAGTCCATCATATGCCCAATTCTTAAGGTTTAGATTGACAGTCTTAGATTACTGTTTGCTTATCATACATTCAACAAATATGAACGTAAAGAGGACAAGATTTGGTATATATAAAAGAATAAATTCATTATTGATAAAAATGTCTCCAAAAACATATTACATTTTTACTCCTTAGGGCATACATGTCTAACAATCTCCCACTTGCACTAAGTGAGTAAATACAACAAATTTTGCATCCCCATAGCTTCCACATGCCTCTCGAAGACTCTCCTAGTAAGTGTCTTCGTAAATGGATCAGCTAAATTGTCCTCTGACGTGATTTTACACACTGTGACATGCCCGCCCTCAACGAAGTCCTTTATCACATGATACTTCCGATCAATATGCTTACTCTTCTTGTGAAATCTTGGTTCCTTAGCATTAGCTATCGCCATACTGTTATCACAATACAGTGATACCGCTTTATTCATACCAGGAACTACCTCAAGATCCCCAAGGAACTTGCGGAGCCACACTACTTCTTTCGAAGCATCACTAGCCGCCACATACTCAGCCTCCATCGTTGAATCCAAAGTGCAATCTTGCTTTGCACTTCTCCAACTGATGGCATCGCCACCCAAAGTAAATACAAACCCCTAAGTCGATTTCCTAGAATCCAAACAGGATTGAAAATCCGAATCAGTGTATCTTAGAGGAGTTAAATCCTCATCCGAATACATAAGCATATACCCTCGAGTCCTTCTCAGGCACTTGAAAATATGCTTTACCATAACCCAATGGTTCGGTCCTGGATCCGCCTGAAATCAACTTACAATCCTGACCGCATAGCTAATATCCGGTCATGTGCAAAGCATGGCATACATGAGACTACCCACTGCCGAAGCATAAGGCACCTTCTTCATGTATTCTCTTTCTTCATAAGACTTTGGAGAGTCTTTCTTAGAAAGAGTAATTCCAGACCTAGATGGTTGCCCACCTTTCTTGGAATCCTGCATTGCAAACCTCTTGAGAATTTTATCTATATAGCTGGCCTGAGACAAAGCTATCATTTTGTTCTTCCTATCCTGAAAGATCTGGATACCGAGAACAAAATTAGCTTCACCCAAGTCCTTCATATTAAACTGCTTGGTCAACCATAATTTGACCAATGACAACGCCCCTACGTCATTGCCAATTAGCAGAATGTCATCTACATAGAGCGGTAGAAAAACCACCTTCCCATCCTTAATGTGTTTGTAAACACATGGTTCATCCACATTTTGTGAGAACCCATAAGTCTTGATCACTTGATCAAATCTTATGTTCCAAGAACGAGAAGCCTGCTTAAGTCCATAAATAGACTTTAGCAGCTTACAAACCTTGCCCTCTTGACCCGCGACCTTGAACCCGTCTGGTTGTTCCATATAAATGGACTCATCAAGATAGCCATTCAGAAAAGCCGTCTTGACATCCATCTGCCAAATCTCATAGTTGAGAGCGGCAGCTACGGACAAGAGAATCCGGATGGACTTAAGCATGGCTATAGGTGAAAAGGTTTCCTCATAATCGATTCCTTCCTTTTGCGTATAACCCTTAGCTACCAGCCTAGCCTTAAAGGTTTCGACCTTGCCATCCACTCCTCTTTTCCTCTTGTAGATCCACTTACACCCTATGGGTTTTACCCCTTCGGAAAGATCCAAAAACTCCTAGACCCGATTAGTCTCCATAGACTTCATCTCTATGTTCATGGCCTCTGTCCAGAGTCTTGAATCAACATCCTCCATGGCTTCTGCGTAAGTGTAAGGATCCCTGTCATGTTCATCTGGTTCAGCCAAAAAGACCTCCCCATTGAACATATACCTCTCAGGTTGACGCCTGATCCTACCACTACACCGAAGCCCCTGAGGTTGTTGTTCAAGTTTGTTTGGTTTTTCTATACCGATTGGAATGGTTTCGTTCGAAACCTCCAGAGTGAACGGATCACCCCTTAACTCCTCAAGCACCACTTTACTTCGAGGTCTAAAGTCGTCCATGTAACTCTCCTCAAGGAAAGTTGCATTCGTTGATTTTGAAGGCACATTGTTCAAAAGATAACATGCGGTTTGTAGTGCATATCCCCAAAAGGATAAAGGCAATGATGAATAACTCATCATGGACCGAATCATATCCAACAAAGTCCTATTCCTTCTCTCCGCTACGCCATTATGCTGCGGAGTGCCCGACGCAGTCAAATGGGATAAAATCCCATTCTCTAACAAGTGTCCCAAGAACTCATCAGAAAGGTATTCCCCACCTCGATCAGATCGAAGTACCTTTATGGGTCTACCCAATTGCTTTTCCACTTCGGCCCAAAACTCCCTGAACTTATCATAAGTTTCGCTTTTGTGGTGCATTAGGTACACATACCCATATCTTGAGTAACCGTCAATAAAAGTGACGAAGTACTCATACCCTCCTCGTGCCTGGATGTTCATTGGTCCGCAAACATCACTATGCACAAGTTCTAGAACCCCTTCGGCCCTATTGCCTTTAGACCCGTATGGTCTTTGGTCATTTTACCCTCCAAACAAGACTCACATTGAGGTATAGATTCCACCTTTAAGTGACTTAAAGGTCCATCCCTTACCAATCTTTAAATCCTATTCAGGTTAATATGGCCAAGGCGCAAATGCCAAAGATAAGTCTTATTAGAGTGAGAAGTTTTAAGTCTCTTTGAGTCATTATCATTTATCTCAGCATTAAGCAATAAGTCCATCTTAGGTTTGATAAAATATAGATTATTTTGCGTCCATCCAGAACAGATAAAAGATTTGTTTTTATGAATCACCACTTTTTCATTAAAAGATACCACGTAGGAGTCTTTAAATAAAGAAGATACATAAATTAAATTCCTTTTAAATTTAGGAACATAAAAACAATCTTGCAAAATTAAATTCCTATAATTATTAAAATAAAGATGGACATCTCCCACTGCTTCTGCTGAGACCAAGGATCCATCGCCCATCCGAAGCGTTAAGTCTTCACACAACAGACTTCTCGTTTCTTTGAATCCCTGTAGAGAAACACAAACATGATTAGTTGCACCAGAATCTATGACCCAGATGTCACTGGATTCCTCAACCAAACAAGTTTCTAAATATAGAAGATCACACCTACCTCCCTTGGAAAGGAAGTCCTTGCAATGCTTCTTTATATGCCCGACCTTACCACAGAAGAAGCACTTAAGCTTCTTTGGGTTCTTCTTCTTGCTCTTGGTAGTAGCAGGAATAGAAGACTTCCCATTCTTGGCCCGTTGCTTCTTTCCATTCCCAGAGTTAGGATTGGAACCAGAAGCAGCTACCATGTTGGCCTCACCACCAGTATGAGACTCCCTAATCAGCAGTTCAAACTCCTATAACTGTTTCATCAGTTCTGTTAAGGTCATATCCCGTCTATTGCTTAAATTAAAAGTAGCTCTAAACGGAATAAATTCCTTAGACAGAGTCTCAAAGACCATAGTCATCTGAGTTTCAGCATCGATGTCGGCTCCATTGGTTTGAGCCTCAGCGAGGTAACCTATGACCAACATCATGTGCTCCTTTACATATGTCCTCAGTCTTTGTCTACAGTTTAAGAGTTTCTGAAGCGCCCTTTGCTGCTTTGTTATGGCCTGGCCTCCAAACATGTCCTCAAGACTATCCAAGATCTGCTTCGCAGTCTCATAATCCTGATGTTGAGCCTGCAGCATGTTGTTCATGCTAGCCATAACATAGCAGCAGGCCCGATCATTAGCATCTTTCCAGCGGTCGTACGCTTGGAATTGCTCATTACTTGAGTCTCCCGTAGGCTCGGGAGGACAAGGGATTGTCAGTACATATTTCAGTTTCTCAAAGGATAGGACGATGCCCAGGTTTCGTTTCCAATCGTTATAATTCTCACCGGTTAATTGGTTTTTGTCAAGTATCGAAGATAAAGCGTTTTTAGACATTTTCAATCTACAATAAAGAATCATATACCAAACATAAGCAAACATATATAATAATTTAGTAAGATAGCACAATCATGTAAAATCATACAAATGTGTTTATGTGTCAAAACCTTGAAAATATCACAACCTTACAATGATAATTCCCAACTCAGAATTCAACAAGCTCCTAGGGGAGCATGCGAAATTCAATCAGGAACACGGATCCCCTCCTGATTAATATATGTCATCCAGGACCCGTATGATCCAACATATACTAATAATCGTTTCTTTGGCCATTAATTTTATTAACAGAGCTCCTAGGGGAGGTTAATAATAAAATTAACGTGAGTGTATAACCATCGTTTCAATATTTTTTCCATGATTTATAATCACCACCTAGGGGTGTGCAACCATAAATCATACTAAAATACCTTATCCTTCCAGAGATCCAATCTGGTATATGATAGAAATCCCTTCCTAGGGGTCGGGACCACCATGTTCTTCCTATGGACCAACGATGGAGACCTTAGGTCCTCTCTTCGAAAACCTTCTCCCACTCAATCTTTTGAAGTCAAGGTTTTATTTTAAAATCATGCATGAACAATTTTAATATGAGCAGCACTCCCTATTCTATAAGACATGTTATCAATATGCATGGTAAATCATATTATAATGCAGACAAGCAAAGCAATCAAGCAAAGCTACAAGCAAAATAATAATAACCGTAATATTATGGTTCCACCCTAGAGAATAGAAAACTAAGATTACAAGAGAATAATTGAGACATTTATCAATTCTCCATCCTTGAATCCTCAAGCTGTATCATTCTTCATGTAATATCCATCTTCAAGTCTTCAATCCCGTATGAATCGAATACTTCATATTTCTGGTCATATCCAAATTTAATGTTTCTCAGAATCGTCCCAAAAATAAAATTAAAACTGCACCGGAAAGATTGCACCTTTTCTGGACACTTGGCAGCTCTCGGTCGACAGGCCGATCTGGGTGATCGGCCTGCCGATCATGAAGGTTCGGCCTACTGAACTGAAAGTTTGGCCTGTCGGCAGAGCACCCAAATTTCTACCCCACTGTCTGCCTGTTGGACCACACGTCCGGCCTGTCGATCTGTGACCTTCGGCCTGTCAAACTGTGAGGTCCGGCATGCCGACCGAGCAAAAAACCCTCATTCCAGAAAATACAATTTTAATGCAATTCATCAATTTTATTTTCAACAATTCAAAAACATAAAATTAGAGACTCATGAAATACCTGGAGGCGCCATCATCAATCTTTAAGATCCGATTTCTCGTTCCATCTTTTTCAAATAATTATTTAATTAAAAAATTCTTACAAATTAAAAATTAAATAACAATTCCTAGACGGAGATGATAGTCCGCCATCTAATTACATGAAAAACCTAGATACACATTCTAACTTCTAAGGAACCATAACTGGTATTAATTAATTAATAAATAATTAAACAATGATTTAATCAACCATAATTAATTAATAAACATTCACCACATAATCCATGACAACATATATATTATATAGAAACCTAGAGTGTCATCTCTCTATAAAATTCAATTCAAGCATAGGAGAGATTAAGATCACAAAATTTATGCATATAACAAGATCACAAACTTGCAAATTTATGTAAAAACCTCGTCTCTGATACAATTGTTGGAAACAAAGTGCGCAACGGAATTTTAAAAATTTTTCATCAGAGTAATTTCCAAAAACACAAGTTTGACATGTTATATGTATAAATTAGACAGATCTTACTAACCTCAGTGTACCGAAGAACCTCCACAACCTGTGTAGAGAAGTAACGTTCCAGAAGAGCCTCAACCAACTGGTCTTCTTTGCTATTCTCTATCCACAACCGGAGTGAGTGTGGGCTCACACGTATAGCTCTTCCACCGGTGACTCTCCTTCCAACCAATAGAGAGAACCCAAAGCTAGTGTTCGTGATTTGTGAACAAAAGCTCTTAGGGAGTTTTCAGATGCTCACTAGAAGAGTATCACTCTTAATCTCTCAAATTGATCTAAGTAAATCATAAGACTCACTCCCTTTTTATAGTTATTGGTCCTGGGGTCAGTCCGTATCAGATTAGGTCTCAAAAACTCGAAACAGAATCAAGTTCGGATCAATATCTGATAAGATCAGTGTGAAAATGAGTAATCTAATCTCTTGATGATCGGCAGGCTGAACAGGCCCCATCGGCAGGCCGAACACGTCATTCTGCAGGCCAAACTCTCGAGAAAAAATCTCCGTAAATCTTTTATTTTCCACCTGAGATTCTAAAGGATAAAGTCTCAGGTTTGATTCGAATAACCCAATAGAGAAGTTATCTGATCAAAACAAACTTTATCAAGATAATCTCTAAGAAAATAAATCAATTCACAATAATTCTACAAGTTTATCTTTTTCTAATTTGTCCAAAATTAAAACAACCGATAAACAGACAAGAATTATCTGATCGTAATAATTCAACAAGTTTATCTTGAACTAATTTCTTACAAAATTAATTCAACCGATAAACAGACATGAATTATTTGATTCTTACAAATTTTAAACCAATATGATAAATCCGACATAAGTCACCAATTATTAGAAAAGCACGCCGTGTCGTTACAGGATTTTGTGAGCTAGCAAAGGGGACCAAAATGGACCTATTAAGTTCAAGCTCATGATAATTATAATACCCCATATCCCAGATATACATTTCACAATTATCAACTCCAACGCTACTCCACTAAAAGCTTGGAGCTGCACTCTCGAACTTTATAGAATTACGAAGCTCGTGTAGCTAAGTCTCCATGACATATCATAGTGTATCGCATCCCCATATGATCATTCATAATCGGCTTAAGGACAAGTTTTGTCTTACCTTTCCGATTATTTTTATCTTACGTTCCATTGTCTCACCATTAGAAAACTTACCATCCAAAGATAGTATACCATTCGGTTACACCTATGTATCCAAATGGTTGAGCGCTCCAGTTTTCTAATTACAGGACAACGCATATAAGAGGATATCATTACTCCTAAAGAGGAGCTATGGATTCCATATCTATGAATAACAAGTCTACGCTATCAAAAGTCATGCCTCCAACATACCAGTATGCATACCACTATTGAGATGTGGGTGTCACCCTTTGGCACATCAAAAGACACAAGTCGAGACAACGGACCCATTATTTATCTCAAGATTAAGATACAGTACAAATGACTGTCTAAAGTGAATCGATTTGCTGAGATAGAATTATTAATCCAAATCAATTCACTTTATGTCCCGATCCAACACATTGTCACCTATGATAACGTGCCAATGTTTCTATTCACGGAGTCCAACTTTGATGGTCAAGACAAACCATCTCCCAAAAGGGATATAGACAACATAACAATCTTTACATGAATAAAGCGCTCAACTTTATTCCCTTGATTGCGGATCATATGTTTTAGACCGTCACCTTAAGAATTATGTCTTCCGCATAATCGGTCCATCATATGCCCAATTCTTAAGGTTTAAACTGACAGTCTTAGACTACTGTTTGCTTATCATACATTCAACAAATATGAACGTAAAGAGGACAAGATTTGGTATATATAAAAGAATAAATTCATTATTGATAAAAATATCCCTAAAAACGTATTACATATTTACTCCTTAGGGCATACATGTCTAACAATCCCTTCAACTTGTTTTGCGATAAGTCGTTTATTGACATAATTCCTAAGCATTAGTCGAATAGTGACTTCAGCAATGGTTGTAAAGAGCTTAGACGTGTAAAGTGAACTACATATGGCTTGATCCCTACACATGGATTTGTAGATGGCTCGTGTGCTATAAACGAATGCGGCCATATTATCATTACATCAATCATTTTGCTCTATACATGAAGTCTACAAAAATTCTAGATTCGATTAACTTATCTAACGTTCGATTCAATAACTCATCCAGTGTTTGATTCGACATGCCATCTTCATGGCTCTACCATCTTCATGACATTCAAATTTGTCAACACTGGATTCAATCAACTCATCTAGTGTTTGATTTAACATTCCATCTTTATGGCTTTGCCATCTTCATTGCATTCAAATTTGTCAACACTGGATTCGATCAACTCATCTAGTGTTCGATTCTACATGCCATCTTCATGGTACTCAAATTTGTCAACACTGGATTTGATCAACTCATCCAATGTTTGATTCGACATGCCATCTTTATGGCGTTCAAATTTATCAACATTGGATTCGTTGAGTTCATCTAGTGTTCGATTCAATCTGCCATATTTAAGGCTTAACTATTTTTTATTAATCAATTTCATCCAACTTAATTTTTACGTTTATTATGACAAATGCATTAAACGAACATACTCGGTCTTGATCTAATTTTGTACAATTTTTGTTGTGATTATTTGATATTGAGAATTACCAAGTCCTATTAGGTATTGATTGATCAGGGTGGCAGTCTAACGAATTCAAAGTTTAATTATTAATGAATGAAACTTTGAAAGGGGATCAATACTAGAACAAAAATCGTTAGCAAAAATTCTATGATTGAATTCGATTAAATTGGACAAAAAATGATGTTCATTAATAAAAAATGATGATTCACTATAGGGCACATCCATGTAAATTACAAAAGGGCTACAACTAATTCATAGTGCCCTTAATAGTCTCTAGATTGGTTACCAAGGCCTCATCTCCATCAAACTCAGGAACTACTACATCAGCACCAGTCTCTTCGACGTCAAAGTCGACATCAGGGTCTAGAAGGTCTTCTAGCTTTGTAATTTCTATCCTTCCCCTGATTCTCTTTAAATGGTTTGAGCCTTGCCATTATGGTAGACTCGCTGCAAGCATCACAGAGCTGCTCCTTAATTATCGTCACTTCATTGGCCTTTTCCTTCACCTCTTTCTTCACTCAAATAAGTTTTTCATTCTTTAAATGAAGGCTGCTACCTAAATTGAGAACTTTCTCGTTTGAAGAAGCCAAAGCAGCAAAAACCTTGTTCGTTTCTTTCTGCACTTGGTCTCTCTCAATTTTCACTATCTTGAGCTTCTCGTCCAAGACATGTGTAAGAGCATTAAGTCTATCATGTTTAAACTCAGCCTTATTTGCAAAAATGTTGGACATCTAAAAAGCCTACGAAATGTAAGGATAAATATTAGATTATGAATATGGCTTAAATCGAAGCAAGACTTGGGTTCAAATTTTACATGTCTGAGAAGTATTGTTAACTCGTTATGATGCCAAGAGAGGGACTTACCTTAAATTTATTTTCATCTGTAGAAAAGTTGAAGCTCTTTGCAGCCCTCAAAGCTAATTTCCTGTCTTGTAAAATACTTTTGAGATACGTCAAGTATCTTTCTATTTATTTCTTCAGTGATAGTCTCATCAGCTTTAAAGGGCTCAGCTCCTTTCCTTTTCTTCGATGCTAAGGGCTGGATGTTGAATGGGGGAGGCAAAGGTAGATTTGGAGTGTCCATCGGCATTGAAAGGGTCTTCTAGGTGCTCGAGGCACTGGATCCACTAACCTCGCCCCTCTTCTTTGTCCTTTTTTTCTTTTATTGTAGCTTTTGTAGCAGCTTTTCTCTTCATTGGCTTTTCGACTAATGGGAGTGTGACCTTCATGGATGACATGGTAGCTTCTGCGAGCACAATGTCTTCGTCAAAAAGTGGGCTAATGAGTTTTGACGAACCGTACAACTGCTGAAGTGCACTGTGGCAAACAAAAATCCAATTGACTCGATCAAAAAAATGAATAGGAATACCTATCGAAGTCTCTCTATATGTTTTCCAAATTGAAGATTTCCTTAGCCAATTAAGGTGTGATATCCCGACCCAGGCACATCCTTCCAAAGCAATAAGGGCATCGAGTTTCACTCAAAATCATTCTCCTATAGGAGTAGGATGGTTCAGCTCATAAACTATAAAGCAAAAAAGAAATTTAAGGATTATTTGGAATGACTACATCAAATAAAATATGTGTCAAAACTCACAAATATGACCAAATGGAAAAGGAAATAGAAATTGAGTGATTAGCTCGACAGAATTACCGTTGATGGACATGAACAAGTATTTCTTTTCCCACTATTTTTTTGCATTAAAGAAATCGGCAGTGATTCACTTTGATTTTCGATGAACGAAGTAGAATCGCCCCTATTCTTATTGTTGGGTTTTAAATAGTGACACTGAAGGAAGTCCTCTATTACAAAGTTGATATCGGCTTTCTCCATGTGCACTATTAAAGCGAGGAGTAGTCGTATCCCGTTTGGCATAAGCTGTGTCATTGAGATCTAGAAGTGCGATGCGTCTTTGAGGATGAACTCAAGGACTAGCAGTCGAAGTTCTAGCTAAAAAAATTTAGTATGCATACATAGCCAGCTGTCATTCTTAGTATCCACTTGCTCATTAGGATAAGGAAGTCAAATTTTGATTGAAGCAAGAATCCTATACTTAACCCAAATGTTTGATAGATACTCACTCTTAAGGGTCGATTTTGGGCTTTTACAAAAGAAGGAGACCCTTTTTCTAGGTAATTTGTACTCTTTTCTTTCAAGGGATTCGATCTGTTCAATTCGATTAAAGGGGCTAGCGAGTTTGTTTCTCTTCTTTGTTTTGGTGGTTCCCTCTTCTACTTCTCTACTACTTCCAAGCCTACTAACTTGGGAAGCCCATTTGATCCTCGATTGTTCTAAGATCCATTCATCAACTTCCCTATCATCATTGCTACCCTAGGGATCACTATCTTCGCTCAAACTTGAACTAATATCTATTGCCTTCTTTGACATTTTATATCACAAATAGAATCCTAAGGGAAATCTAGGGCTAGAAAGATCTAAGAGCCAAAGGATTCAAGATTTAAAGGGTTCAAAGAAGTTCTTGAAGTTTCTAAACCCACAAGAACCAAACGGGATTAGACTACAAATTTTCTTAGAAAATGAGGTGAAAATGGTGTCAAAATGCATGAAACTACAAGAAAATCAGATCTATGGAAACAAAATTGCAAGAAAATTAAGAAAGAGTATAAAATCTTGCTTAAGAATCTAAAGGAAAGCTTGGGAAACTTGGAAGGAAAATGCCTAAACTCTCCAGAAAAAATAAGATGAAATGAAGAAAGAGAGAAAGGAGCCTTTCTTACACTGTTTGAAGGTGATGTTCAACAGCTTGGATTGGTTTTCAAAAAAATGATCTAATGGCTGAGACTAGGCATCTTTTCAACTTCCTGCTCAAACCAAAGCGCTGTCTCTTCAAATCAAATGCTGACACCAATAGTACAAAGATATTTTGAAATCCTCCAATCATACTATGCCACATGTAATGGGTGGTTAAGGCTTGCGTTTTCCCGATGTAGGGTGACGATCATGGTGTGAATGCAAAGTTTCATCCAAAGGAAGGGATGTATAATCGAACTAGAGTTTGGATATGCTCAAGCAACTAATTTACTCTTGCAATTGATTACATTGACTAAAGAGTGGGGGCCTAACTGTAGGGATATGATTTGGTTGATCCCAAATCATTCAATAAAGGCCCAAAATGAGGAATCTGAATTACATTCGGAGCGAGTCAAGCCTAACAAGAGTGTTTGATTCAAGGCAGATTGATAGCATCACTTGCTCGATACTCAGTTGAGTTGAGGCATTGAACGATTTGATGGCTACGATTCTATTAGTTTTGTCATGTCAATCTAAATATCCATCATCGTAGATTTTTTTAAGTCTTAGTTCGATGGAATCGATGTATGGGACTTGACAGTTATAAGAAAGGTCATGCTAAGCCACGAAATGAGACATGGGAAAAGCCCAATATTTATGTTTTATCATAGATCGATACGTGTCCCACTACTACATATATTATTGTGCCTACTTCTTCCACCAGATTGAAGCCATGATCTTGTAGAACGCTCTATATAAAGGGCATCAGTAACTTCACTAAAGATATCTAAAGAATTCTATAGAAACTCTGCAGAAATACTCTTCTCTCTCTTTAGCTCTCACAAACACTGTAATTTGTACTTAATTATTCATTCATGGTGAAGAATAGTGGATGTAGCTCTTATTATAGAGTGAACCACTATAAATCTTTGCTTGTGGTATCATTTATTTTGTAGTGTCATTTCATTACTTATAGCTTTGATTTAATTTTCACATTGTCATAATTTTGATTATGTTCTTAAAAGCTAAACAACCTTAATAACGGTGATTTGAGGGTCCAAATTCATAAGCAGCAAATATTAATTTGGATACTGACCCTATTATATTTAATTATAGATCCAACATCTACAGGTTTCGGTTTATGGTTAGGATTGAGTCCTAATTGCGTCGTGGTCTTTTGTGTTCGAATTAGCATTTGCAATATTTTAATTTGGAATGCAATACCATTTTAAAAAAATGGACTCAAATTGGATCTTGGATAGATACTAGATGGAATTTGAATATACAGATATAAAGAAGAATGACAAGTGTCATCCTCCTACTAGGATGATGACTTATACGCCCACCTTCCTAAGAAAGGTGGCGAGTGGCATAAGTGAGATTCTACTTATGTATTTTTTTAAGTTTAAAATGTAAACTTGCATTAACCAAGCACTGAAAAAAAATAAGTATTTATTCTTTTTAATCTCTATATAACTTTAGAAGTCTTCCATTAACTAGCTCAATCTCTAAGTGTGAAATTTTTGGTTTCTTACTCGTTATGAGTTTGACATATGAGTCAACAATTCTCATTTCTTAGTTACAGAAAGCCCTTCTTGAGGCAGTAAGCCAAGAGCCACTTGTTTGAGCTAGCAAATTCAAATTTTGATGTGCTGGCATGTAAAGCAAGCATGCTGCTCTTTACACTTAGTGGTCCTATAATTCTATACTGACTAATTTTTTTTATTGAAAATGGCTAAAAGATAAAAAATTAAAAATTAAAAATTATAGGGCTGACCTTGTAGGAACGACCTTATTTAGGCCATACAAGGCTTGGACATGGGCTCATTATGACCGTTCAAGGGCTAAGGTCTGGGCTAAGGCTTGGTATAGCAAGCCTAGACCATCCCTGTCCTTAGCTTGGGGTCCAAAAGGGTTGGATTGAGCCGAGACGACCAATGTAGACATGTACTATAAATTAGAGGGGAGACTTTAGTTATTTATCTTGTATATTTAAGAAAAAATATCCAAAACATTCCTTGTGTTTTGCCTAAATACCACTTTACCCCTCTAATTATTAAAATGCCCAAAACAACCACTGTTTTTGTCAAAATAATACTTTTGCCCTTGTTATTATTAAAATGCTTAAAACACCCCATGTATTTTCAAAATCATACTCAAAACACCCCTAAAGTAATTAATTTTTTAAAAATTCTAAGATTATCCTTCTTAGTATATATTAAATGTTATTTTAAATATAACTTGACTTAAAAATTAAAGAAAAGGTAATTTAAAATGTTCAAATAAATATTTTGACTAAGCAAATATTTTAATTATTTTGAGAGTTTCTAACTTTTTAAAATTGATTTTATTTAGTATTTTGGTTTAGTAATGGTTTGAATTGTATTTAATCAAGATTAGAAAGGATAATTTTTGTTTTTTAAAAAGTTTAATCACAAATGAAAAAACTCGTCAGAAACAAAAACACACATACATAAAATAACCTTTTAATTTAATATATATGGGAAGGATATCTTGGAATTTTTAAAACATTAGTTGCTTGAGGGAGCATTTTGAGTATGATTTTGAAAAACACAAGGGGTGTTTTGAGCATTTTAATAATAACAGGGGAACAAGCAGTATTTTAACAAAACACAAGGGGTATTTTGGATATTTTAATAATAAGAGGGATAAAAAATAATATTTAAGCAAAAACACGGGGTATTTTGAGCATTTAATAACAAGAGGGACAAAAATGGTATTTAGACAAAATATAATGGGTGTTTTGTGTCATGACCTGACTTTTCGAGTCGTTTCTTTGCTAACTTACTTAGTTATCAAAATTAAAAAAACATTTTTTTTATATATAAAACTTTTCAATTTATATTTCTGAAAGAGTTTATAATACTTACTTATCTTATATTATGCCTCATAGCATATTTAATTTTCTCTTTAAAACTAACACATCCCAAAATACTTAATATATTACGAAAACATTTCTGTGGCGGTATCCATACCTTTGACTACACATCTACTCATCCATCGTTGCTAGCATAATAGTGGTTCTATTCCGGCCTCTTGGCTGGATTCTTTATAGCATGAAATAACTAGATGAGTTAACGCTTGGTAAGTCCAAACATAGCCTATAAATAATTTCTATTTGTATGTATGATCCATTTATGCTTATTTAAGAACTTTTATTGTTCACTTCATACCTTTAACTTAACTAGGGCCCAAGTATTCGTACCAAATACATACATGAGTCATCATAACGCCAAGACCGTAACATAACTTAGAACTCCCATTGTGTTGGGAGGTTGGTATAACGCTTTTTTTTCTTATCTAGTGAATCATTTATTAGTTCTTTTAAATTATAGTAACATACCATTCATGATACTTGATAACTTAAAACAAGTGCATTATAAATACAATTGGTTAAAATGAAATAAATAGTACTTTCGAAAACTTTTTTTTTTCCACATTGTAGGTGTGTTTAGGAATTTACTTGGAATTTGCTCTGTACTTCTCCAATTTCTTGATTTTCTCACTATCTGTTTAAGGGTCCTGCTTGGACAATTTATCGTCATTAGCAAACTTTTTATTACCGACTACTTGTCGATAACAGAACTTAGACATTTTAAATACTTAATCTAATCTTGGGTTGGTTTCTAAAAGAAACCAAGCATTATGGGATTTGTTTTCTCTTATCTCGCACAACCTTTTTATTACTAACGGAATATGGAAAAATTCTTGCTAAGGGGCATTTTTCTATTTCGGAAGTTTCGGCTCTATTCGAGCAGTTTTGCGAAAAATGATGTTTTGGCCCTCGGTGGGCCTTAGAAAACTTTTTGAGCCCTTTTTTGCTAAATTGTTGCAAAATGTTACTGACAATAGGGCAAGGAAAATGAGGTGCTGATTTTCTTTTTGCGACAAAAAATTCATTTTAACAAAACTTAAAGATTTTGACGCAAATTATAAAAATGTCGACGCTTTTGCCCCTAAAAACAAAACGATCATTTTACATCATTGGGCTCGATTTTTTGTAAGGATTAATATTTTTTAAAATTTCTAAGTCAGATTTCTTTAGTTTAAAAAACATTTTTTTTCTTTTTAGCACTTTTTTGAAAATTTTTATGATTAAAATTTGAGAAATTCTTAACTCATAAATTATGTAGAATTTTCATGAGCCATCCTTAACTTTTAATAGTTTGGATGAGTTTTACGACTTTTATGTTTTAACTTGCTAAAATTCAAACTTCATAGTGGGGTTTTTGGCCATTTTTCAAAACTGCCCCTAAAATTACAAAATTTTCAATTTAACTCCTATAGAATTTTACAAGATTTTGTTCATAAAAATTGTTACCTTCACTATTTTGGGAAGAACTGGTATTTTTCCCAAAAATTATGTTGCCTCAAACGTTAACAAATCACTAATTTTAGTTGAAACATCAAAACTTTGTTTTTAAGTAAAGTTTTTCAAACTAGGGTTTTTAAGCACATTAACCCTAGTTTCTACTTATCTCACATCATCATCATACACATAACTGTTGGAAAAATAGTACGCAGCGAAAATAAAATTTTTTTATATTAGAGTATTTCTAAAACACAAGTTTGACACGCTATATGCATAAATTAATCAGATTTTACTAACCTTGTATGCTGAAGAACTCCTACAATCTGTGAAGAAAAAAATCGTTTTAGAAAAGCCTCAACCAACTGGTCTTCTTTACTATTCTCTATCCATGATCAGAGTGCGTGTGGGCGCACATCATATAGCTCTTCCCCAATGACTCTTCTTCCAACCAATTGAGAAAACCCAAAACTAAGGTTTGTGATTGTGAACAATAGCTCTCAAGGAGTTTTAGAGTATCACACTAGAGTACACACTCTTAATTTCTCAACTGATCTAAATAACTTAGAAAACTTACTCCCTATTTATAGAGATCGTCCCCAAGGTTGGTCATTATTAGATAAAGCCTTAAAAATTTGAATCTAGATCTATATTTGATAAAATCAAGTCTGAAATGCGTGATCAAATTATCATTAGATTGGTAGGCCGAACTAACGGATCGGCCTGCCAAGCATGCTCTATCGGTAGGCTGAACTAACTGATTGGCCTGCTGAACTTACGATAATATAATCCTTGAGAATCCTTTATTTCCTACCTGAGATTCTTTGTTAGTTCGGCCTGCTGAACTTACGATAATATGATCCTTGAGAATCCTTTATTTCCTACCCGAGATTCTTTGGATAAAGCCTCAGTTTCAATACAAATAACCCAATAAATAAGTTATCTGATTAAAACAGTCATATCTAGATAATCTATAGGAAAGTAAATATTCTCAATAATTCAACAAGTTTATCTTCAATTAATTTTATGAAATTAATTCAACTGATAAACAGATATGAATTATCTGATCCTACCGAATTTCAATAAATCTAATAACTTAACAGAAGTCACCAATTTATTAGAAAAACATGTAGTATCCTTACAAAATTTATTATGAGTTAGCAAAGGGGACGTGATGGACCTATATAGTTTAAGCTTTCGATAATTATAAAACCCAATATCTCATATATATGTTTCATAATTACCAACTCTAACGCTACTCCACTAAAAGCTTAGAGCTGCACTCTTGAACTATATAAAATTATGAAGCCCAAATACTTAAGTCCCCATGATATATCATGATACATCGTATCCCCATAGGATATCCATAATCGACTTAAGGATAAATTCTGTCTTACCTTCTCGATTATTTTTCTCTTATGTTCTATTATTTCACTATCGAAAAACTTATCATCCAAAGACAGTATACCACGTGGTTACACCTATGCATCTGAATGGTTGAGCGCTCTAGTCTTCTAATTACAAGATAGCACATATAAGAGGATATCATTGACTCTACCAATGGAGTTATGGATTCTGTATCTATGAATAACAAGTCTATGCTATTAAGAGTCATGTCTCCAATGTACCAGTATGCATACTAACATAAAATGTGGATGTCATCTTTTGGTACATCAAAAGACATAAGTCAAGATAACTGGCCCACTATTCATTTCAGGATTAAGAGACAACACATATGATTATCTAAGGTGAATTGATTTGCTGAGACAGAATTATTAATCCAAATCAATTACACTTTATGTCCTGATCCAATATATCGTTACCTATGACAATGCATCAATGTTTCTATTTACGGAGTCTACCTCCGATGGCCAAGACAAACCATCTCTCATTAGGAATATAGAAAACATAATAATCTTTGCATGAATAAAGTGCCCAACTTTATTCTCTCAATTTCAGATCTTATGATTTAGACCGTCACCTTAAAAATCATGTCTTTTGTATAATTTGTCTATTATATGCTTAATTCTTAAAGGTTTAGACGGACAGTGTTAAACTTTTATTTGCTTATCATACATCAAACAAATATATACGTAAAGAGGACAACATTTGGTATATGAATAATAAATAAACTCTTTATTAATAAAAATGTCTCTAAAAATATATACATTTTTAGTCCTTAAGGCATACATGTCTAGTAATAACAAACTACATAATCATGCCATAATGTCCTTTAAACATGCTGTAGTCCATTTTTAAGTAGATACACATCAAATTTAATTAAAAAAAAGAACAATAACTTTAAAATAAAAGATAAAGCTTTTAACCAATTCCTTTTGCAAGCTTTGTGATCTTCCACAAAAAGGCTTGATCTTTGCTTAACCCTCCTAGATATTGATTATGACAAAAATCCTTTCTAGAACCCTTCCAAAACACAAGAAAGTTCTAACAATACTTAGGAAAAAGCCTAGGATTTTACTTTCAAAATGAACAATTCTTCTACTAGAAGTCTTGCACTTGACCTACAGCTTGGTTGGAGGAGTTTTCTTGAAAAAAATTTTGAGAAATGGCCTAAGGGTTGCCGGTTTTGGGAAGGAAGAAATGAGGTTGTTTTGGTTCTTTATTGCATGAAAGTGATGAGTAAAAAAAAAAAAAAACAATTTTTAGTAACTTTGATGACTCACCCATATTAGTCATCACTTTGGCTTAATTATGGTAAAAAGAACAATTCTTACACTAGAAGTCTTGCACTTGACTTAGAGCTTGGTTTGAAGACGTTTTCTTGAGAAATTTTTTTAGAAATGGCTTAAGGGCTACTGCTTTTAGGAGGAAAGAAATGGAGTTGTTTTTGGTTCTTTATTGTATGAAACTGATGAGTAAAAAAAATTGATGTTTTACAACTTTGATGACTCACCCATATTAGTCATCACTTTGGCTTAATTATTTTGTGGTTGGGGGGGGGGGGGGAGGTTAGTGGTTAAGTTTCATTCTTTTAAGTGTCCAAAAGGTAGGTCCTACTACCTTTTTATGAAAAGTTGAGGAAATATGCACTTAAACAATCTATAATATAATAGCTTACTTTTTACCTACATTTTCTAATCCCATATATTCGTATTTATACTTTATCAATACAATTATACTATATTATGTACCTTTTTTCTTTTGTGTGTCTTTCTATATTGTAGTCCATCAATCTATAGATTATAGACACAAAAACCTTTATTAGTTTAACTTATTAGTGACTGACCATTTTTATATTGTTTTGGACTATAGCATAATTTTATACTTTACATAATATATTTACCCTTTATTAATTTATACCACAAAATTAAAATTAATGTGATACAAATTTCACCTTAAGAGTATTCCATAAATTTTTTTGAGTGTTTAAACTTACAAAATTTATATACTAAAAATATTTCAAATTGCATAAAATTTACAGACATATTATACATTAATATTATTCATAAATAATATAAATGTTATTGTAATTTTATAAAATACGATTCATTAATTAAATTCAAACTAATTCTGAATTTAAATTAATAAATTTGTTTTCAAGCATTACATTTAGGGTATTTTCCCTACATTTAGTATACATACATTCACATTTGTAAAAAATTGTACTAGAGATTTTAAGTTAAAAAAAGATGAGATTAATTTGAGGTAGGATTAATTTAAAGAGACAAATTAGAAAAAAAAAATATTTGGCTGAAACTCATTTTAAAATTTATAGAATCTTAGGTGAAAAAAGCAAAGTAAAAAGATAAAAAAGGACCAAAACAAAAGTCCTCGGTTTTGGTCGCAAGCTGGTGAAGAAAGAGAGCTTCACTCGTATGTATATATGTATAGATTACTGGGAGGTTATCTTTACCTATTTGCTTTTGCCCCTTTGCTGTGTTGACGACAAAACTAAGGCCTTTGCGTTCTGGTACTCTTCTCTTCTCTTTCTCGCAGTCTCAGTTTCATTTTATCTGAAAGAAGAACAATCTTTTTTTTTAAAAATTTTTTTATTTGTAGAATAAAATTTGGATTTTTTTTATATGCAATATAATGTTTCCAAAAATTATTGAAAAATGTTTTTTTTTTTTTTTGGTTGGATAGGTAGTGGACCTCAATGGGTCCTTTGACGCTTGCCGTCGACGGGAAAACTTCTGCCGTGGCATCTACAGGTATCTCCAATTTCCAACCCTTTTGGAAAAATATGTTTCTTTTTTGTTTTTGGGTCTGGAATCATTATAAGCCCAAAAAAAAAAAAAGAATATAATGCATATTCACAAGTATGGTACTTCGGAGAGTGGGAGGAGTTCTTTTTTGGTTAGAACATGGATTCTTTTAATCCCTTTTTTTTTTTTAATTGAAGCTTAATTAATAAGTTTCGACTTTGAATATTATTTTTGGTCAGTTCATATGCACAACTTGGATTCAGACACCACAAAAATAAACTTTTGCGTTCTAATGTTTTTGGCATTTGAGTATAAACCTCTTTGCGTGTCTGGGGGTACCAATCGTTTGCCTGTATTGAGCTGAGGGCAGACTCGTGACATTTTTTACTTTTCTAATGTTGTTGCGTATGCCATTGTTGACGAGGCTCTTTGACATTTCAAAGGTAGAAGGATAGGCAGTAATGTTGTTGCGTATGCCATTGTTGACGAGGCTCTTTGACATTTCAAAGGTAGAAGGATAGGCAGTAACTTCTATGAGAAATTTTCTTCCCGAAACATTTTCAATCATTTTTCCAGTCCTCTCGCAAAATTCATATGGCATCGTAGAAAAGGTTTTTATGAATTCGGTTCAAGTTCTCAAGAACAACATTTTTGGCTTTACAAATTAGCATGTGTTCGACACACAGTGGGAAGAACCATTAGCGATCTTATTGTTGATTTATGTTTGTCGACCCTTAGTAATTTTTTCATTCTAGTTTGAGCAGGTTGTGGGTTTTGCAGATGCAGGGCACAAGAAAGTGCAAAACTTGTCATTTGAAACAAAGAAGCCTTTTGCGTCTGTCAGCATGGAAGCAGAAAAGCCATTTGACTTTTTCCGTACTTTATTTGGTAGGCTAAAATTGTTTTTCTGAAGATCTAATAAAGAATATAACTTGGCGCCCAAATTCTTCATTTATCTCTGTCGTATGTTGCGTTTTTGTTGATTAAGCATTAATTTAAACTCTATACTCTTTAAGGTGATGATTATGAGACTATTTAATGGGATTGGTTTTGTGATATTAAGTTACAGAATGGAATGTGATAGGTTTTCAGTAAACCTGGGAATACATGAAAAGACAATATTCTCTGTGAATTCCAATCTTGGTTCAATCAAGGATTATTTATCCATGTTAATGATTACACGTTCATGCTTATTATTCCAAAAAGTATAAGGCAAATGAGTTCTAATTGAGTTCCCTCAAGTCATGTATTCACTTGTCTACTTGAGGCTCTAGTGACTTTGCTTTTGTAAGTAATGTGAAGCCCACTCAGGAAATAGTGCCAATGCTACATGAATACAACAAATTATCAATAAAACCCACTCAAAATTGTAAAAGCTGATCTACATACAGAAAAACATGGGCATATAGCAAATTTTTATTTCTCACAAAAAAAGAAAAGAAGAAAAAGCAATGGAACAAATATCTATTTTCTATTTGTTTTCAACTTTTCTTTGTTGGTGAAAAATCATCGAGGGGCAAGCAAAGAGAAAGGAACTTAGTCAGTTTTGTAGCCCTTCCATTGGTAAAATCTTGTGAAAGGCCGCCTCATCCTTTTGATCCTTTGGATAGAGAGGACATGGGAGCATGACTTCCATCGTTCATGTTTCCAATTTTCTTTTTATATGTTTATTTAGGCATCCTGACCTGCTTGTTCTTGACTAGTGTGGTGGATTTTGCAGAGGGGATCATAGCAGGAGGTACAGCTGGTGTTGTTGTTGAAACAGCTTTATACCCCATCGATACTATAAAAACACGGCTGCAGGCAGGTTAAATATGGCTTTTTTTTTGCCTGATGTAACATTCCGTGTTTTTTTGTATGCACATCTTCTTGTGCAGGCGGGTTAGATATGATTTTTTTTTTTCCTGACATAAACCCCTGATTTTTATGTGCACATTTTCTTCTTGTGTTTATCTTATGTCTTTTTGTTGCAAGACAAATTGTAGCCCCATCCCTCCTTTTTCGTGTCATTTACTTTGTAAAGAATTCTAGATTATTCATTTTCCATTTCGTTTTCTTTGATATTAGAACTGAATTCATCGTCCGTAGAGTTCTTTTCATCTGCATGCAGACTATGCTTATAGGAATCCCAAAATGGCGTGTCCTAAACTTCCTTTCTATTTTTTTTTAATATATCTGTCTCCGCATATTTCTGACGAGAATGAATGACTCTGATTTATATAATTGCACATGTTACAGGCTGCTCAGGGTGGAGGAAAAATAGTTTTGAAGGGACTTTATTCTGGATTGGCTGGTAATCTTGCTGGTGTCCTACCGTAAGTATCTCCGGTGAATATATGCATTTAGACACATGTACTTTTGGACATTGGATATATGTTTTTGTCTGTTGTATTCGAGTTGGATATCAGTTAGTTTTATGTCTTCTTGTGTTCCTTTTCTCTATGGCAAAAACTGGTTTGGATATAAGAATCAGTTTCCATGTACAGGGCTTCTGCGGTTTTTGTAGGCATATATGAACCTACAAAGCAGAAATTATTGAGACTGTTTCCTGAAAATCTTACTGCCGTAGCTCACTTGGTAAGAAAATTATGCTCATGCCCTGATTACTAGCACCACGCATGATTGATATGTAGAAAAATTTAGTAGTACTTAATGAAATGATAGATTTCTCATGCTTGAAAACAACTTAAAAAAAAAAGAAGAAAATTTGTGTTCTTCTGATTTATTCTCAGAAAATCCTATTTCTCCATGAAATTGCCAGATATGTGGCACATAAAAAGAGAATAATTTTATAAGCTATGAATACTCTCACAATTATTCCTTCTTATATATCAGCCAAGTATCATGATATCAGTGTTTTGGAACTAATTGGAGAATGATGATATAATTGGCAAATTGAAGGCGTCTGCCTTAAACCTTTAACGTAAAAATAAATATATTTTTTAAAGAAAAGAGAGAACAAAAAGAAAGAAAATAAAACCTGTTCAGGAGGCAACTAAAACCAATATACAGTGGGACGAAAGAAAAGAGCTTGTTATGCGCTCAATGTAGCAGACACAGTATATGAGAGATAGCGAGAAAATAAAGTGCACGGAGCAATTATTTGTGCCAATGTATTAAGAGTATGCAACGGTACACTGATCAAGCGCTCATATGTTAAAGACAAACGAGGATGAGCCATTTGCCCAGAGTATAGGGGTCTAAAATATTTTCAGAGAGAGAGAGAAGTGAGTGAATCAAAAAAAGAAAAAAATCAAGCAATGTATTTATGTAAAATTATAGACTAAGTTATCGTGAATGAAAAAGCTTGGTTGTTAATATCGTGCAGACTGCGGGGGCCATAGGAGGCTTAGCTGCTTCCCTTGTTCGCGTTCCAACAGAGGTATGTAATCTTTTTTTGCATTTCCATGTTTTAGTAAAGACATAAAAGGTTTTTTTGTTTGATCAACTTTCCCCTTTAACATAAGTCAGGTTGTTAAGCAAAGGATGCAAACTGGGCAATTTTCTTCGGCCCCTGAGGCTGTCCGCCTCATTGCTTCAAGGGAGGGCTTTAAAGGACTCTATGTGGTATGTTCCACAGCCTCTACGACAATCCAAGTTTCCCAATTCGAAATGAATTTCTCTTCCTTTTCTTCTTTTTGCTGTTACTATCCCTACATATGATGCTTATATGCATGGCTGGGAAATTTCAAGAAACCGTTATTGGGTACTTGGTTGCAATATAAATTTTGTATTATGTTTGTAACTGCTCCTACTTTTTTGGGATTTTAGGGATATGGTTCCTTTTTACTGAGAGATTTGCCGTTTGATGCAATTCAATTCTGCATATATGAGCAGCTTCGGCTTGGTTATAAAGCGGCGGTAAGCTCCTCATCACGCACCATATGTTGCTTATAGGGTGTTTTATGTTTTATTTATAGCAAACGATGCTCATAGGTATTTGGTGTTGAATGATGAACATCTTCGTGAAGCTAATATATTTGATAATATTTTCCATTCTTCCCTTGACCTGGCAACGTGCTGTATCAATATGAAAAACTAATTGAAGACACCCATACCAGGGGGGAAAATTTTTTTTATGTGACTGGTACAAAATCCTCCAGCTTTAACGTATTATTGTTTCTTTTTTCAATTAATGAAAAAAGAAAAAACATATTAGGGCTGTTTGGTATTGTTTTCAAAATAGATGAAAATGTTTTTTGTTTTGGAAAAGGAGAATTTTTTAGGAATTATGTTGAGAGTGTTTTTAAAATTTTTGCCTGAATAAGCGTGCGAAAACATTTTCAAAAATTTTGAGAACAAAAACAAATGGGGCTATTATATTTTCCATTACATGTATAATGTGTATTGATATTTTGTTGCTCCATATTTCGCTGTCGATAAATATGACCTGTTTTAAATTTTGTTACTCCTTGGAATGCCAAGGATGTTCTACAGTTCCATCCTCCTAATAGATTTAGTCCTTCAAGGAAATATTCTTTGGAAAAGTGCCTTTTTAGCGATTCTTTGGGCCATTTGGGTGGAAAGGAACGATAGAATTTTCGAGGAGCATAGGGATGACAGTTCTGTTGTGTGGGATAGAGTTAAAATACTGGGTTTCCTTGTTGGTTTACAGGGACAGAATTTGGTAGGCCTTCTTTGTTTTCAGTCTTGGTCAGGAGTTGGGCTCCCTTTTTGTAACCTCTCTCTGTTTTTTTCTTCTTTTTCTTTGAGGGTTTCTCATCCTGTCTTTTTGTAACCCTTCATTCTTTAATAAAATCTGTTTCTTGTTTCAAAAAAAAAAAAAATATTGCCAGGCAAAGAGAGACCTGAACGATCCCGAGAATGCTATAATTGGTGCTTTTGCTGGTAAGATGACATTGAACTATTGATTTCATACGAAGCCATCTGTAGTTACTTCTTGCGTCTGTTAATTGTCAATTTTTATTGTGTTCCTTCTTGTTTTGGTGTTTCTATGAAATCTTTTCACAAAATAATCAAACTTTCACAGGTGCAGTAACTGGAGCAATAACTACTCCCCTTGATGTGATTAAAACCAGGCTGATGGTTCAGGTGAGCCAATTTTTTTTTTCCCGCCAATTTTCCCTGGCTAAGTTTTTGGGTTTTATCATGTTGGTCCTTGTGTTTTAACAACACATTACATTGGTAATTGCTATTTGGAAAATATTAAAATAGTGTGGGAAAATACACGAAACACATCCTGTGTTTTGCCTAAATATCACTTTTGCACTTCTTATTTATTAAAATGCCCAACACCCCTTGTGTTTTGCCAAAATACTGCTTTTGTCTCTCTTATTATTAAAATGCCCAAAACATACACTGTGTTTTCAACATCATACTCAACTATCCCCTCAAGCAATTAATTTTTTTTTTAAATTCAAAGATTATCGTTCTCAGTATATATTAAATATTTCAAATAATTTGACTTAAAAATTAAAAAAAGGTAATTTAAAATGTTCAAATAAATATTTTAACTAATCAAATACTTCAATTATTTTGAGAGTTTTTAACTTTTAAGGATTGATTTTATTTAATATTTTGGTATAATAATGTTTTAAATTGTACTTAGTAAAGATTAGGAAAGATAAATTTAAATTTTTTTTGAAAGTTTGATCAAAAGTGAAATAACTCTTGTAAACAAAAACATGTATACGAAATAACCTTTCAATCTAACATATATTGGGAATGATAATCTTGGATTTTTAAAAACATTAATTTCTTGATGATTTTAAAACATAGGGTTATTTTAGGTATTTTAATAATAAGAGGGTCAAAAGTGGTATTTTGACAACATACAAGGGATGTTTTGAGTATTTTAATGATAAGAGGAGTAAAAGTGGTATTTAGGCAAAACACAGGAGGTGTTTTGGGTATTTTTTCAAAAAGTGCCTTGAGGTTTTCAAAAAGTATTATTTTGGTACACTAAGTCTGTGTTATAGGACATGAAATTTTCGACTTAGCCTATTATCAATACAACAACAAGGTACCAATGTAATGTTTCGTTAAAATACATATACCATATACAAATACGTAGACTTAACTCTCTGTATATAAACAAGTAGATGCATTTTTAAGGGATCAAAGCCATATCATGTTTGTCTATTTGTCCATTTGTCCATTTTAAGGGACCTGCGAACCAGTATAAAGGAATCTTTGATTGTCTTCAAACTATTGTGAGGGAAGAAGGGCCTCCTGCTCTTTTGAAGGTATACATCAGTTCCCATGCTTTTTTTCTAAATGTTAAATTTTTGAAGATAAATGGTTTCGATATCAAGAAATGCAATGCTAGTGTCAACCATCAAACAATTGGTGTTTATAACCTTGTTGTGTCATAATGTGTCATATAAGCACATAGAGATATACGTCACTGTAAAAACCCGAAGAGGGCAAGTAAATTAACCCATGTAGTCTCCTTGAAAGATGGTAGACAATGTTGTCATGTCAGTCTTGCAAATGTGACGACATAAATCAAACCATGCGCCCTGAAGCTAGAAGTGTCATATTTTCTGCAGGGAATTGGGCCAAGAGTGCTGTGGATTGGCATTGGCGGTTCGATCTTCTTTGGCGTCCTTGAGGGCACAAAGCGGTTTCTTGCTCAGAGACGACCTATTCCTCAACAAGACTCAAAGAAGGATTAACAATAGCTGAACTAAAAGAGGCTTACGTGTAGAAACTTGGGTATTTCTTTGCACTTGTTTCCGTCATTAGTTGTCCAAAAAATGTTCGGAACATAATTATCAAAATAAAAAAAATAAGGTTGGGAACATATATGATTCATTAAAACCAACCGACTTGGTATCATTGTTTTCTGAAACCACCTTTTTTTTCTCCTCAATTTTCTAGATGACGAGCCAGAATTTTAAGATGAGTTACTTATTCCATGGAATAATTTAATGCCTCTATTTAATTTAATAAAAAGAAGAATGGAAATGTGGAACGAATTTATTTTTATTGCTGTTCTAATGGTTAACCACGGTGAAACATGGGAATAAGAGTTGTGCGTTCCGAGTTTTGACTAAGTTAAATTAGATGCCTCTTTCCCTTTTTTTTTTCCCTATTCTGGACTTGATGGAATTTTTGTTCAGTAGTGTTTCTTTCCAAGCAGGGCAAATTATACTGTTATATTTTAAACTATTTATTTTTTCTATAATACACAGTTTTTAATTTTAACATAGTATCATTAATAATTAAGATTTAATAGCTAACAAGCGTTAAAAAGTATAGACAATTTTAATCACGAAATTTACATGTGAGTTTTCTCAATATCAAGTTTATTATTTTAAGGGAAAAAATAAACTTTAACATATAAGAAAGAGTACTTAAAAAAAATAAAAAGTAACTATTATATTTTAATTGTCAATAATTTTATAACTTAAAATGTATTGTGTCAAGATTAAAAGCTTAGACGTGTTATGGTAAAAATGAAGTTTTTACCATAGTTTACGATGCATAATTTACTCTTCCAAGCAGATCTCAACCAAGTGGCTCTTTAAAATTGCATCTCTATTAGTTTCTAAAGGCAGGCGCAAGTAGTCTGGACCAAATTTTAACCTTAGCAGGTTCAAATAAATAAATTGCTTTTGTGAATTTGGAGGTCCGGTTGGAGATGTGCTTTAAATAGATCCACCATTTTTGGTTTAAGTAAACTATAAGTAAAATCTAAAACTCATCAAAATAAATAAAAAGTTATTTACCTTTTCATACTTTACATTTTATGTTTATTAAAAAATAAATATAAAATGTACTTTTAATTTTTGTTATTCCATCAAATATATAACCTCAAATGAATTTAATAGATAAATGAATAGCAACGACAGTTTTGACTAGAAATTGGAAAAAGTACCCCAAAAAAAACAAAAACCAGTAAAGAACATAAAATAATCTACAAAACAAAAAATTTGCTTTTCAAAAAAGAAAAAAAAAACAAAATAAAAAAGTTCTCCCCTCCCAAAAAATAAAAGCGTTCGTTTTTTTTCCGCCCCGCCATTCCATGGAAAAAACTACTAAAGCATTAAGACAAAAATCCTAACCCCAAATTTAATCATTTTATACCAAAATCAGGACTAAAAATATAAAATAAAATCTTTTTATTTTGGTAGCCAAGCCTCATATCCTGTGGAATTTGTAATCCTCACTCAACAACATAATTTCAGCAGCCTCAACCTTAGCTTACGACTGAAAATGTACCCTTCGCCACCGTTGACGGACGCACTTTGGGAGGAGAGGAAGATTTTCGAAAGGCTTCTCGAGCCCCCTGCCGGATCTGTCAATGTGAGGCCTTTCCCTCATGGAGAGTGCCCTACTAGCTCTGTCGGCCCGAGGCATGCTCCTCCCGGTTCTCAAGTCGAGACGGTGAGGCATTTTTGGGTGCTCCGTTGGGTAAAGGCGAGGACTATTGAGGTTTTGTTCCTTATCTTTTTTTTTTTTTTTTTGAACTTGCGATGGGTTTTTGTTCTTTCCCCTCTTTTATTTTTAAAGTTTTGACCTTTTTTCTCTTTAAGGGTGTTTTTGGTAATTTAATTATATCAAAGTATAGTTTGAGTCGTAAAATGTATGAACGCGTATTAAACATAATCTGATGATACAGATAAAAAATATAATTTGATGAAATAAAAAACTAAAAATACACTTTCAAAATAAACATAAACGGACAAAAATAAAGAACCCTGGTTTAAAAAGTGCATTGCACTATTTTTGCTTGAATTAAAACTAGAAGTGGAATCTAAAAATTTCTCAAAATGCCTTAAAAAGTATGTTGATCTTTGCGCAAAATGCTTTTGCAAACACTCACCAATGCACATGTATAAATCTTGTTCCAGTGTCAGTCTCTACATTATGGAAAAAAAAAAAAAAAAGAAGAAAAAGAAACCGGAGGAAACAAGCCATTGTACGATCGCTTCAGCTGAACCATATACCGAGTAAAATATGCCAATTCTTACGAAACTCACTCGAGCTGTAAATCATTTTGACTATAACTGACCCCAAAATGTCAATAAAAGAATAGGGGATTGAAAAAAAAAAAATGACAGCAGAATCAACACTTCACAACTTTTCTAGCAATCAACTAATTAATCTAATCTACATATTCTTCAAGAAGAAAATATACGCGAAAAAAAAAAAAAAAAAAACCTCCTAGTCTACATGTCGTATTCAAACTTTTGGTCTTTGCTCTACTGGCTCCGTCCAATGAAGCCGAAATGTAGATAAAACATCTCAAACTTGTCTAGTAATTCAGGATATGCAACTTGCATATCCTGAAGCAATTTTTACTTTCTTTTCCTTTTCCCTTCTGGCATCTCCCTAACTGAAACATCCACCACCACCACCACCTCACTCCTCTGCTACTTCAGCTGTTCTCTTCTATCATTCAAGAACCCTGGTGCAAGTTCTTCATAAGAGATTCAAATGAAAAAAAGCGCAAAGATATGAGAAGAAATTAAAGCTTCTCCAATTTCCGTTGTTGCTGTCACTGTCGTCACTATTTAGCATAGTTGCCAAAATGTTGACTTGATGCATTTTCACATAAGCGGCAGGTAAGCCCCACCATGCCCTTTTCTCAGCACAAGAGGCCCAGCATTTTCAGGGACCTTATCCAACACTTTGTTACATGTATTAATCACATCAATAAACCCAGTTGCCAATGTAGCGAGTTGCAGTCGCAACCTCAAATCTCGAGTCCTCCTTAACAAACATCTAAATGATCTTCCCAAGTATTTAGCCCATTCTGCTGGCAACCCTCCCCCAGTGAGCCAAACAGAAAATTGGGACTGGTCCCCTCTGGCGGCTACCTCGGCTCTATAAAACCTCGCTAGATCAATAAGCATTGACGGTTGGAGTGGTAGCACAGCCACAAATTCAGCCACAAACTCTTCCAGTAGTTCTGGTTTGAGCATCTGATTCCAAAGTACCAAAGCCCACTCACTTGGCTGGTTAAGACCATAGGCCTCGGCAACTATTAGGGCCTCTTGAAAACGGGACTGCTCAACAAGGGCTCTTCTAGCATTTGTTTCGGATAGGTATAGCCATTGCATATCAGGCATTCGGATTTGAAGCGAAAGAAGGGAAGCCTGAGCACAAGCTTGTCGTGTTTTGTTGCCAGCATCAATGGAAGAGTGAACTTCAGCAGCTTCAATGAAATACCGCATAGCATCTAATAGGTCTTCATTCTGGTCCTTGTCCTTGCGACCAAACCACTGCTCACAAGACTGACCTGCTCGAGACTCTAAAAGAGCAGCTGTTTCGTGTTTCATGTCAAAATGGTTGTACACCTGAAAAGAGAGAAAAAAAACCTTAAAATAAGAAAATACGTATTTGACCAATCAATTCTTTGTGAGAACTTCATGTCACAAAAAGATCTGCAGAAGATTCCATTTTAATTGAGCAAGTGACAGAAGGGAAACAATTGCAGAAAGCTATAACTAACATCACAACATCAAAAACCTATCAATAGTAATGCCTTGGTTAAGATGCTTAAACTTTAAATATCCAACATAGCTAGGCTGCTCCAGAGGTGCTTAGTCCAAATGACCCAACTATCGATTATTCACCTGACAAGCTTGGCAAACCAAATTGTTCATCACGAAATGGAAAAAACCAAGAGTGAAATACAAACCAATGCAAATGCATCCAGATCATTGTGATTAAAATGCTTCAGCGATGTAAGAACCGCCATCCTAAAGCCCCTGACAGCCTCAGCTGTGCCCGTGTTTGCGTCTGCAGCAGCTGAATACTTTTGAAGAAGGAGATCTAATTGGCCATTTTCTATCAGAATGCCAAGAATGAAGTTTAGGGCATGGAAGTTCCCAACTCCTGTTATGAGGCGAGCCAGACATGCAAAATCACCCTCAGAGACGTAAGCATCCACCCTAGTTGAGGCGAGGGCTACAAGAACATCAACTCCATCAAGGCAAGCTGATGATTTGTAGAAGTGGTGGGACAGAATAAGAAGCTCAACCTGCAAATAGCATTTTCCAGTAGCAAAATTGCTTTTAGCTCTTAAAATATCTGCATTGAACATTCCTAAGATTAATATTACTATTTTTCTTCTCTTCCCCTATAAAATAATACCCACATCCATACCCAAACCCAAACCCCTTTATCAGTTTAACTTAATTTGGGACCCAGTTATTAGACATGCCATGGAAAATACGACCAAATCACAAGTAGAGGAAGGCACAGGGTATTGAAGCCTAGCCCTATATGATCATAGATCATATCATAACGATATAATGTATGATCATACATCATATCATAGTTGAGCACGCTCAACTCAGCTTAAACATTGTCTCTATCCGAGCAACTTACGGGTTGCTGAATACACTACTAATTTGACTTGCACCAATTTGTACTGATCATACATTCTAAACAGTGGAATGTACTCTCTTTTTCTTTTTGGGGTAAAAAAGGGGTCAATTGTCAAACGTGTCTTGGTCAACTGGATACTAATATTACTTATCACTGTCATTATACCTCACAAGCATGCGGAATTTCTTGTCCAGTAATCACCATACGCATCAATGCATGGCCAATTTCTGGTTCAGATGGGCAAAGCTCTGCCCACTTCAAGAAATCTGAAAACCTCCATAACAAGGGAGCAGGTCCTTCCTCCTTCTGAGAGTCCATATATCCCCCACGATGTGCAGCCAATAAGCCCTACAAAAAGATCATGAACCAAAAAAAGTGAAATTTCAGTATAGTTCAACAGTTTCCATGTGGGCTGATGGGAAATTTTCAACTTGGAAAAAAATATGGGAGACGTGAAATCCAAATCAACTTTCAACAGAACATAATTTCCTAATTGATGGATGGGTAATAAAACCAAGAAATTAAGTTTTGAACAACGGCCACTACTTGCTGATCTAAAGCATGGGTTTAATATGATCTTCCATATCAACTTAAAATAGGGATGAGATAACATCTAGGAGAGAGAGAGAAACAAACCTTCAGAAAGGACTCTGCAAGAATTTGAGCAATATTAGCTGCTGGCATAGAATGAGTTTGCACAAGGAGATTTGCTTCCTCAAATGATTCTTGTGCTTTAAGCGAAAGCAGCTGTAGTAACTCAATTGGTTGTTTATCAAATGCCTCTAGAAATGAAAGACCCAAGACATTTGCAGCTTTTACAACTGCTATTATTCTTTTACAGAGTCCACGCCCTCTACCTTCAGTGAAGCTGGTTGCTAAGCTCTCCAAAACCTAAACTTGCAAAGTAAAAGATTAAACTATTTGGTGATTTCAAGTGCATCCATCAACTTTCAAGTAACAAACATAAGACATAGAGGGAAGAAGAGACATGCTATTATTGTCAACAATCATTACAAAAGCAGAACCTAATATATACTTCATACAGATAAGAGAGTGAGGGAGATCGACAAAAACCTGCAGCGGTTGAATTTGATGCTGGTCGGTCAGTATATTATGTGACTGCATAGCTGACCGTACATCCTCATCCAACATTGATGTATATACTAGCTCGCTTGGAGTTGAGAGAGCAGCAAGCTTCAGAGCAGCATCCACAAGTATGAACTCAGAAGGTACTTCAGCCGGAGATAGCTTATGCTGGAGCTGCTTAGCAGCTGATATTTGGCTAAATTCCAACAAAGAAAGAACAGCCCTTTCCAATTCTGCAGGTCCAACTCTTTCTTCCCATCTAGAGAGAGACATTCCCGTTCTTACATTTTCATCCTGCAGTGACACATCATTTTTATAGTAGAGAGAACTTGGGACCTCGTCTACTGGGTCCAATAATGGCTGTCTTAATACCCCGTAGCCATGGCCCTTTGCCCTCCGCTTAGTCTTTGTAGGCCCACCTGCTGTAGTTGAAAAGTTAACATCAGATTGGTTCTTGTAATGGATCTGGTTATTCTCCCTTGCATCCTGCTTCTCAGTAGTTCTACTCCTGCTATTTATATGATTGTCCATTTTTGTTATTATACTTGCAGTCTGGTCAATGATACTAGAGCTATTTTTATTTATTGCATCACGCATGGAACCATTTATATTGAATTCTCCATCACTCTTCAGCTGTGCTTCTGATTCTACCGCCAAGAGCCAAACTCTAGTCTCAATTTCCCGCAGAAGATTCAACGGATAAACTCTGGAAAATGTATCTCAGACATCAGAAAATTTACCTTAATAAACCAAGTAATCAAAAAAAGAATTTTTAGCAAGTAGATCACTTACGGGTTGGACAAGGTTATCATCCCACTTAACCATTGTAGAGAAAGTAATAACAACTCATGAAGCTCTCTGGCAGGAAGATCTTTCTCTGCAGCTTCTGCATGTTTAAGGAAAAACAACCCTGCCTGAAAAGTTTTAAGGCAAATAATCAGAGAATGATCACACTGTTGGTCACTATATTCTAGTTAAAGCTATTGCAAAATGCCAATACAAAGTGAACATACCTGTAAAGCAGGAAAAGAATATCTGATGAAGAGTGTTTGGCAGTGGCCCCATAAAGCAACTCTCTCTTCTGGAACATCCCAAAGGAACTCCTTCCATTCCGCTACCATAGATTCCGCCTATAATTGCATGATTACTGAACCTTTGGTAACATAATATAAAGATTTGAACAATTTGAAATCCCAAAAGGAATTTATTTTACCTGAGTCTCAGTAACATGATGAAAAGCTGATTTCCAAGGTCCGCCACTGGTCTCCAACTGCTTGGCCCAATTACGTGCTTGCTCCCAATGACCATTCTTTTCTAATGCTGTTAAAAGTGAAGCATCATCTAGAGTCTCATTGCCAAGTTGTAAAAGATCATCTTTGCGTAAAGAAGGCTCAGCTAAATTAATTTTCCAAGAAAGTCGTCGATAGTACGTGGCTGCCGATCCTCCATCACCAAAGTCAGTTGCCACAAGAAGTTTTAGCAGGCATCTTTTTTCATAAGGGGATGGACAAGCTAAAAGCGTTGCATCAGCAGCTTTAACAGCCACAGAGCTTATCCATGATATCCCAATTTGACCTTCTCTACCTACATTTGCCTGTAACTGTGTTGGTTCTTCTTTAATTCGGGCAGAAAAGGAACCCAAATGTGCTGCTGCTTCAGAAAGGCGCATTTGTGAAAATGCCTAAAGGAGATGATACAGAAGATATTTAGACTTCATTGAGAGTACAGTTTATTCCCTTCCAAAATGAGAGTGAATATCCAACCGATGAGTACAAAATTTAGTAAGAATCTAGTCAAAATCATAAAAATCTACCAAGGAAACAGAGAAAGGCACGCTATGTAAGGTGGTTAACTGGCATCAATAGTGGAAAAAATTGGATGCCATATTTCTTCCTCTTAAAATAAATAACAGAAATTCTTTTACAGTTTGTAAAACTTTATTCACACATCAGCCATAAACCACGTAAGAGAGATTTTCGAACTTCCAACTTCTTGAAGATGATGATTGATCCTATATTTCATAATTTCATTGCACTATCAAGAATTTGAAAGAAGAAAAAAAATTTCTCACTAGAGGAGTAAGCAAAAAAGGATGGGTTCTGAAAGAATGCATTCCCTTGCCTATTCTAGCCACCCCATTCAATATAGAGGTGAATCATCCACGAATTTTCTTTTTGGTACCTTGTGATATCTAAGCCTCTTTGAGCACCTAACTAATCCCCAAGGGTGAGGTGGCCCTAGGGGTAATTGAAACTGAGACCTCCCACTTTAAGATGAGGTCTTGAGCCACTTAAGCTAGCCCTAAGGGTTGAATCGTCCATGGCAATTAGCAACAGTGGCAGTACACAATTTAGCCTGCATCTGAAGTTAAGAGTATGCATGTTCTGCTTGTTAGACAGAGGTGCATCAAGGGTAAAAAAAAGTACCCATGTAGCGTTACACAGTCAAACACATAACAAAGAGAGTCATTACGCTGATTCTCTTAATATGATTCTCAATATTATAGAATAAAGATATTGCAGAATTTCCAGCCACTCACGAACCTGAAGGGCACGTATGAAAGGCAAAAGAGAACATGAAGGAAGGAACATTTCAAATGCTCTTAGTAAAGGCAGGAACAAGTGTTGTTCGCAAAGCACTGCAACCATCTTGGAAAGAGAATCATGTCCTTCATCAGAGTCACAAATTTCTATGTTTCTTTCCTCTTCAACCATAAAACCTTGTGCAACAAATACTTTTGCACCCACAGGACTGCTTGAAATATTGGTAACTTCAACATCTGACGACTCTCCTGGTATGGACTCCAAAATACGTCTACGTTTTGGATTCCGCCGGTTGTAATGAAATGTAAGGGATCTGCTTCCTTCTGGCAGAGAATTAGTAGCTTCAACTGCTGCTCCAACATTATCTGCAATCTGGGATGCGATATCATTTACCTTAATGGACGATGTTTCCCTGTAAGTAATACAGCTAAAGTAAGAACCACACTCTTTGAGTTTGCAAAACCAATAGTTTTACCAAAGTATAGTTTTTCAGGATTAAAGCGCCAAACTACAAGCAGTTCAGGCGCATAGGTGCTCAACAACTATTGTTATCCCAATGAAAATTTAACCCCGTTTTCCGATTGGAATTGCTACTATTTCGTAAATGCAAGGCTAAATTGACAAGCAAAACGGGTGAAGGATGGAGGTGCCAAATTACAAGGAGTTTAAATAGCAAGGGTACTAACACCACACGAAATTTTAAAATGAGGAGCAAAAGATAAGTTCATGTCACACCTTTGCTTCAAAATTATGAAGTCACTCACGCAAAAACGCTTAAGTGTATTGGAAACAAAATGCCATCTAAAGTACAAGCAAGAAAGCATAAATCATATGTACTGGTATTAGTGGAGACCTTGCTGCAGTAATTTCCAGCCACACCATCAGGCAAGACAATGGAGACACATCTGAAAAGCATGATGCAATCATTGCCAAAATTGACCAGGACAAGTCCTTTGCTTTCCTCAAGAGGGCCTCTCCAGGATTTCTCTGCTTCTCACATTCTGCCAAAATTCTAAAGAGTTCAACTGGATAACAAGTTTGTTCATCTGAAAAGAAAGTTTCGGTCCTTTTCTCTGAGTTATCTGCATAAGACGAGGTGCTAGCCTTTTTTCTTGACTGCATGCTCTTCAAAACTGTTAATATATGAGTTCTAAGATGCGGATCACTAAACTCCTTTGATGCCTGAAAAGTAGAGCCATAATAGGATAAGAGTTCAGCTTTATCTTATGTTAGATATTTATTGTTTAGAACAACAAAGAGCATGATGGCTTACCACTTGGATTACCACATCAAAAGGATATCCTCCTAACTGAGCTTCAGACAAGAATCCTACCTGAAAGGGAGGGGGAAAAAAAGAAAACATAAATGGTACGGATGATTTGGAGATGATAAATTTCACAGTGATAACCCACTAACGCATGCACCACTACAATGGAGGCATACCCAATCATTGTCTCTTGCTAGTACATCAACGTATTTTGTGCTCAAGGAAAGCTGATGCATCTGACAGAAAACTGTAACCAACTTCCAGTGCTGGCTAGCAGCTTTTTGTTGGGATCTCAAATCATTTCCATCACCATTTCCATTCAAAAGCCAAGATCCACATGTGTTTCCATCCACCATCAGAGGGAGGCTTGCCTTTTCTAAATGATATAGGACAAGCATGAGGGCTCGTGAAGATTGCTGACTGGTAACTAAGCTTGAAGTTTTCTTTTTCTTAGTAATGCTTGCACTATCCTGATGCAGATAATCATCTGCCAGTGCTCGAGCAAGAGACTCAACTATATCACCTTCACGGGAAACAGCATGGAATGCAGAACCCTTAGGTGAAAATTGCCTTCGGTTGTCATTATTTTTCCTGGACTTGTAGTATGAAGATATCCGTCTCAAGGCAGCAATATCCACACGGAGCATGCTGGCAGATAAACCGCAAAGCTCCAGCACAAAAGCACATGAAGCCACCAAGATTGAATCCTCAAAATGCATAATAGCAAGTGGCATAACCTAAAGATTTAAGTGCTAAATAAAATTCTTAAGACAGAAGTACATAAAAAAAAATTATAACACAATTCCCAATGTTATGAAACAGAAACAGAATTTTATTAGGAAGATAAGCTTAAAAAAAAAAAAAAACTAGAAATAGCCAAAACACAAAACAGCAACCTATAAAACGTGAAAACAGTCCGGAAATAAAGGAACACATCTCAATCCAGATTTAATAGCATTACGAGTAGCCTTGAACACCTTGAAACATTCTACATTATTTCTCATTAGGGATTCAAACTGAATAAATCAAAAACACAAATAAATTCACCAAAGTAGAGAGATATCAATCCTTACAGATGAAAGAAGAGACCCTTCAGTTTCTGTTAGAGGAGCAAGAAGTCTTTGCAAATCTGATTGGATATTTGTCTGACTGTTTGTCGATTCACCTGACTGTCCTTCTGATTTTAATTTTTGAACTCTAATATTTAGAAGACGGTTAAAAGTAGACAAAGCTCGTCCTCGGTGCAAGTGGTGCTCAAGTCCAAGTCCAGTTTCCTAAGTCAATAAGAACTACTGAGATTAGAAGCAACTATATCATGGCCATATGAAAGATCTTTTTTTTTTTTTTTTTTTTTTTTTTTTTTTGGGGGGGGGGGGGGGGGGGGTGGGGGTGTGTGTTTTGAACAAAAGATTTCAGAATCATTTAGGTAGCCTGTAGTTACATGAACATTCTGAAAAACATGTGGTCCAAAGAAATAATAACAGATGTACGCTGACAGAGTAAATGCCATCATTGTAACTCTTCCCAAACCAGATTCTCGGAGCATACTGATAGGACTTGTTAGCGATGGAGTTGTTAGTTGGTTTAGGATATTGGTAGTGTAACTGATTGGAAGTTTGTTAGCAGCAGTTAGTTCAAGTTGGTTGGAAGAGCACTACTGGTACAAATAGGGGATCACTAGTTAATGAGGGAGTATGGTCAGATCAGTGAGAAAACGGGGAAAACCCTTGGGAGAGGTGGGTAGACACTCGAATCTCTACCCAGGTTTGGCATGTGTGTTCTCTTTTGTATTCTTCAGTAAAATCATCAATAAAGTTCCATTCCTTGTTCAATTTCTGAGTTTGTATCAAGACTCGTATCACATACATAGGATTACTTGAGCTGTGCTATTCCCTTTTTTCCCTCTTTTCTTTTCCTCATTTTGGATAAATTGCCAATAACAAACTAGAAAGCACTATTATGTCCTAGATGTCAACCGAAGCATACTTTTTTCGAACAGTTAACATTATATTTAGATTATTAAGAACTAGAGTTGTCTTCTCAATTATGCAAGTTGAGTTATTAAAAAAAAAAAAAGACCATACCTCAAGTGTAGGATCATGGAGTTCCTCTTCAATGTGCTTTTGGATGGTTGCTTCCCATGAGATTGCATTGATCTCAGCATGCTCGTCAACATTTACGAAAAAATCAATCTCCCTGTGCTGCAAAGTTTCTCCAGGTGGCTCACCTGATATTGACTGCCATCCAAGAGGACCCTATATAATCATGCAAACAAAGTTAATATACTAATCAACTTGAATAAAACACATTACTATATAGGGTGCAGAGAAAGGGATAATTGGCTGGAAGCATTAGTTCACCGCTTCTCCCAAAAGCTCATGCTATTAGGAGGTGGGCCAGGAATAGTCACACTTCCCCGCACGTGGGCTGGACAATGGACAATTGTGTAGGTAAATATCAAGTAAAATTACACTACATGGCATGTTTATAAGAGTGAAATTAAAATAGAACAATCATTTTGAAATATTTTTAGAATAACAAAATTACGTAGAAATTACTATAATGATTTTCGCATTCTATAATATAAAATGTGGGAAAACACGTTTTTTATTTGAGGAAATCATGTGCTGTAATATATAATATTTAGTAGTTATTGTATTCCCTGATTTTAGGGAATTAGTTTTTGATTTGTAGCCTAAGATTAGGGGATTTTTTTATTTTTATTTTTTTTCCTAGTTTAGCTACTGCAGCTGTAAATATGTACGTGTAAAACAACCAGAATTGAAATATAGAATCAACACTTTTTTCAATACGGTATCAGAGCTTTAGGCTCTCTCTGTGGAAATTCGCGTTCCTTGTAAACAATCTGTTGATTCGATTTTTGTAGTTCTCATTCTAGATTTTTTTTTTCCGCTATTTTCTGGTTCTCATTCTAGAATTTTTTTTCCTTGCCCTTTTTTTCTCTGCTGTTCCTTGGTTCCTCTTGAGCCATGTCAAACACTACTGAAGTCAGCCACACATCTGAACCTCACGTAACCGAGACCCAGGCCATCAAGAATAGCTACATTGCTGCTAGGGAATTACTCAACTTCCAGGCCGCCTACAGGTTGAATGGGAGAAATTATTTGAAGCGGTTGCAACTGGGGAGGACACACTTAAAGGGCAGAGGCAAATTGAGTCATTTGCTTGGTACTAGCCCTAAGAAAGGAGATCCAAAATTTGATGCATGGGACAAGAAAGACTCAATGGTGATATCCTACCTTTGGAATTCTGTCTCTAGAAATCAATGATACCTGTATGTTCCTTAATACTGCAAAGGAAATTTGGAAGTGTTGGATAGTTAGAATAAAATCCCATGATTATTTGGATTAATTAGGGGATATTAGTTTTCTAAATTAAGTCTTTCCTTTTCTGTTTTTCCAGATTATGTGTTATCATATCAATCAGTTTATTAGGGTCTATTTTTGTGGAGAGTTTGTTTCCTAGAATAGGGGAATCATCAGTGTATTTTTTCTTTTAAATAGCACATAGCACTGTAAATGATTTTTCAGAATTAAGAGAATTATTTCTTTTCTCCCAAAAATTACTGGTTCATGGCATCAGAGCCGGACGTTCTACTGGCGTAGTGTCACCAGCACTACCATCATCTAAAGGGCTAATCCCACCTTGTCTACGGCGGAGTCCACAGCTCCAACCGTGTCCAACCCATCCGTATCTCTCACCTCTAACCTTTTGGAAAACCTCTCAATCCAAGTTACAACACATAAATTAAATGGCAGCAACTTCAGAGAGTGGTACCAGTTTGTTCTCCTCGTCATTAAAGGAAGAGGAAAAATGGGCTACTTGACAGGAGCTGCAGTTGCACCAGAACCAGGATCAACAACCTACAATGTTTGGGAAGCAGAAAATTCGATAGTGATGGCATGGCTGATTAATTCCATGGAACAAAAATTTGGACGGATGTACATGTTCTACCAAACAGCAAAAGAAATTTGGGATGCAGTTAGAGAGATGTACTCGGATTACGAAAACATTTCACAGAGTTTTGAAATTCGGTCTACTATTCGCAACACACGCCAAGGTACTTCCTCTGTTACAGAATATTTCAATAAACTTTCTGAGCTTTGGCAAGAAATAGATTTATTCTACAACATTACTTGGAAGTGTCCTGATGATGGAATCCAATATAGCAAGATGCTAGAGAAAGATCGAATTTTTGATTTTTTGCAAGGATTAAATCAAGACCTTGATGAGGTTAGAGGCCGAATTCTTGGTACAAAACCGCTGCCTACATTAAAAGAAGTGTTTGCTGAGGTGTGACGTGAGGAAAGCCGAAAGAAAGTGATGTCTTCACTGTCTCCTAGTACAGCACCTGAAATTCCAGCACTAGGTTCTGCGCTTGCCACATCCCGAAGTGGAGAAAATGAATCAAAGACTCAACGTGGGAAGGACAAGCAGCTTTGGTGTGAACACTGCAAGAAACCTTATCATACAAAAGACACATGTTGGGACATTCATGGCAAACCTGCTAACTAGAAACCACGAAGTCAGAGAAGAAATAATAGGAATGCCTACACAGCAGAGATAACAGCCAGCAATTCTTCTCATCCCTTCACAACAAAACAAATGGAGATCCTTCGGAAGATGATGAACCCGCCGTCTACAAGTAAGGAAGTTGAATCCACAACATCAAATGCTACTGCTTTTAACAACTCATCAAGGTAAATACTCTTTTTTGTCACATTCTGGTCTACAAGAAGCCTAGATTGTGGATACAGGGGCGTCAGACCACATGACCAATTTTAGTACAGGGTTTGTGAATTATAAACCATGTAGGAAGAATATTGGCATTACAGTAGTGGCAGATGGTTCTGCTTGCAAAGTAGCAGGAAAAGGGGATGTGGAAGTAAATGGGTTAAAACTAAAATCAGTTTTACATGTCCCAGATTTGCTTTCGGTTAGCAAAGTTACTAAAGATTTGGATTGCGTAGTAATGATTCTTCCCTCTTATTGTAAATTTCAGGATTTGTCACTGGAGAAGACGATTGGCACAGCTGAGGAGAGTAATGGTCTCTACTATTTTTCGGGTGCTAATTCTACTCCAAGACCGAGGTCACCTACTGTTTTTTCTTTGTTTTCTGATTCTAGTATTGAACTTTGGCATAAAAGATTAGGACATCCTAGATTTTCATATTTAAAATATTTGTACCCACATTTATTTGTTAATAAAAATCCTTCTTCATTTCATTGTGATCATTGTGTTCTAGCAAAACAAACTCGAGCAACTTATCATCCTCACACATACAAACCATCCAAACCCTTTTATCTTATCCATAGTGATGTGTTGGGACCGTCTCGTGTGTCAAATTTAACTGGAGAACGTTGGTTCGTTACATTTGTTGATGATCACTCACGGGTATGTTGGGTTTATCTAATGCATGAAAAATCATAAGTGTTCTCTATCTTCAAACAATTCCACAAACTCATCACAAATGTGTTCCAATCTCATATTCATATTCTTTGAACTGATAATGGGAAGGAGTATTTTTCACATGAATTTAATGAATATCTTAAAGAAATTGGAATATTTCATCAAAGTTCTTGTGTTGATACTCCTCAACAGAATGGAGTTGCAGAAAGAAAAAACAAACACTTGCTTTAAGTTGCTAGAGCAATTATGTTTGCTAGTCATGTACCACATTCTTTTTGGGGGAAGCCATTCTCACATCTGCATATCTCATAAATAGAGTCCCAACCAGAGTCCTTAAACATCGAACTCCTCTAAATGAACTTCTTACTGTTTTTCCATCCACTAGGATTCTTAGTTCTCTTCAACCTTGTGTCTTTGGTTGTGTCGCATTTATTCGTAACACTCAACCAAATCGAAGTAAACTTGATCCACGTGCACTTAAGTGCATTTTTCTTGGTTATTCTTCCACACAAAAAGGATATAAATTTTTCCTTCCATCCATCCACTAAACGTTTTTTTGTCTCATGTGATGTCACATTTGTAGAACATCAAACCTTTTATTCCCAAGTTTCTCTCCAAGGGGAGAACTATATCCAGGGAGAAAAACATTGGGATCTTGCTATAATATCTCTTCCATTGCTTATTTCAAATTCACCTTTGGGTCAATCACAGTCCGAGTCTATACCTTTGAGTCAATCTCAGTCCGAGTCTGTACAGCCAACAAATTTGAAAGACTGTGGTGACTTAGGCCAAGGGGGAGTGCCTAATTCTGCAAATCCGAAGCCAATCATGGTATATACTAGAAGGCCAAAAACTCCAAAGCCAAACCATGACTCTAAACCTGTGGCAAGTCCTGAGATGGGTGACCAAGAGCTTGGAACAAGTCCAGAGATTGTTGATCAAGAGGAAGTTGAGACAGTTGAATACGAAGAAGAGGAAGAAAGTGATCTAGACCTGCCTATTGCAATAAGAAAAGGGGTGAGATCTTGCACTAAGCATCCAATTTCGAGTTATTACACTCATTCCAAGTTGTCAGGAGAATTCAAAGCATTTATCTCAGAGGTTGACAAGACTCAAATTCAGAAAGATATTCATGAAGCCCTTCAAGATCCGGAGTGGAAAGCTGCAGTGGTGGAAGAAATGAAGGCTCTAGTAGACAATGGTACTTGGGAGTATGTGAAGCTACCAGAAGGGAGGAAAATTATAGGTAGCAAGTGGATTTTCACAATTAAGTATAGACCAGATGGGACTGTTGAGCGGTACAAAGCAAGGCTTGTTGCTCAAGGATTTACACAGACATATGGGATTGATTATGAACAAACTTTTGCTCCAGTTGCAAAACTAAACACTATCAGGGTCTTATTGTCTATTGCAGCAAATTTGGACTGGAAGTTATATCAGTTGGATATCAAAAATGCTTTTTTAAATGGCACATTGGAAGAAGAGGTCAACATGAGGGCTCCACTTGGTTTTGAAGTTCAAGGAGATCCGAGCAAAGTATGTAGGTTAAAGAAATCTCTCTACGGCTTAAGCAATCACCACGAGCATGGTTCACACGGTTTAGCATGGTCATGAAACAATTTGGCCACAAATAGGGGCAAGCCGACCACACCTTATTCGTAAAAAAGGGTGAAACTGGTAAACAGGCAATCCTCATAGTGTATGTAGATGATATGGTGGTTACAGGTGATGATGAAGAGGAGATTGCAAATCTTAAGAAAAGACTACAAACTGAGTTTAAGGTAAAGGATCTCGGGACTCTCAAGTACTTTCTTGGTATTGAGTTTGCGAGGAGTAGAGAAGGTATCTTTATTTCTCAAAAGAAGTACACACTTGATTTACTCAAAGAGACTGGGAAACTTGGGTGCAAGCCTGCTAGCACACCATTAGAACATCACTGGAAGCATCAAATATCTGAGGAGGACCCTCCAGCAAATAAGGAGAGCTATCAGCGTTTAGTAGGGAAGTTAATCTATTTATCTCTTACTAGACCGGATATTGCCTTCAGTGTGAGTGTTGTAAGTCAATTTATGCATGCTCCTACAAAAAGGCATATGGAAGCAGTTAACCAAGTCTTGAGATATCTAAAAGGGAGCCCGGGAAAGGGTTTGTTAGTCAGGAAAACTGGAACAAGAGATGTTATTGGATACTCAGATGCAGATTGGGCTGGTGCAGTGGAAGACAGCAAGTCAACATCAGGATACTGCACAAAAGTATGGGGAAATTTGGTAACTTGGAGAAGTAAAAAACAGTCCGTGGTTGCTAGGAGTAGTGCCGAGGCTGAATACAGAGCAATAGCCCAAGGGACATGTGAATTAATCTGGATTAAAAGGTTATTGGAAGACTTGAATTTACATATATCCAATCTTATGACTCTGTTTAGTGATAGCCAGTCTGCAATAAGTGTGGTTCACAACCCAGTGCAACATGACAGGATGAAACATGTGAGAATCGACAGAAATTTTATTAAGTCCGAGATCGAACATGGAACAATTGCTCTCTCTTATGTTCCCACCAAGTCTCAAGAAGCTGATGTTCTTACTAAAGCTCTACACAAGTCAAGATTTGATCACTGTATTTGCAAGCTGGGAATGATTGATATTTATTCACCAGCTTGAGGGGGAGTGTTGGATAGTTAGAATAAAATCCCACGATTATTGGGATTAATTAGGGGGATATTAGTTTTCTAAATTAAGTCTTTCTTGCTCTGTTTTTCCTAATTATGTGTTATCATATCAATCAGTTTATTAGGGTCTATTTTTGTGGAGAGTTTGTTTCCCAGAATAGGGGAATCATTAGTGTATTTTTCTTTTAAATAGCACATAGCACTGTAAATGATTTTTCAAAATTAAGAGAATTATTTCTTTTCTCCCAAAAATTACTGGTTCAGGAAGACTATCAAACAAACGTATTCAGAGGTTCATGACGCTGAATAAATCTATGAGATCAAGACTAAGACTGCTGCCACCAAACAGGGAAGTCAGACAGTTATTGAATATTTCAATCTCTTGCAAAGTCTTTGGCAAGAGATGGATCATTATCAATGCATCCAGATGAAGTGTAGTGAAGATGCAGCCACGCTTAAGATGTTTTTTGAAAAAGAAAGAATTTATGAATTTTTGGCTGGGCTTAATATTGAATTTGATGCCGTACGGATTCAAGTACTTGGCAAAAAGGATTTGCCATCTCTTAATGAGAAAATTTCATTAATCTGTGCTGAAGAAGGAAGAAGAGGAGTTATGGTTGAGAATGTATCTCGAGACCTTGGCACTGGTGTCAAAAACAACAAGCGAAAAGAGTATTGCATTAGAGCAGTCATCCACCGAAGGAAGCAAGCAGCTAGATCGGTCAAAACCCTTTAACCGAGACAATTTGTGGTGCACCTATTGTAAAAAACCTCGTCACACCAAAGAGAAGTGCTGGAAGCTCCACGGCAAGCCACAAGTTCCACACAAGAATGAAACAAGGAGGAGAGGACAAGGAAGGGGATAGGTTCAAGCTCATATGGCCGGAGTGCAGTCAACGGAAGATAACAGCAACCAAGAAACACCTCTTGGATTCAATAGAGATGAGATTGAGAGATTGAAGAACTTTTGGGTTTACTGGAAAAGTCATCATCTTCAGCGGGTACTTCTAATTTAGCCTTCTCAGGTATATCTACTCCTTCTCATGCCCCTAATGCTTTGGATAATATCCCAAACACATGGGTCGTCAACTCAGGAGCCACAGACCATATGACCTCTTCCTCTACAAAATTTATTTCCCTGCCCTAGTATTAGGAAAACCACCATAGCTGATGGTTCAATCACTATTGTTGCTGGTCAAGGAGATATCTTTATTAGTGATTCACTTACACTAAAAAAATGTTCTCCATGTCCCAAAATTGTTCACCAACCTTTTGTCAATTCAAAAACTAACCAAAGATGCTAATTGCAATGTGACTTTTTATCCTTCTCATTGTCTATTCCAAGAACAGGGTACGAGGAAGATGATTGGACGTGCTAGGGAGAGAGATGGCTTTTACCATTTTGAAGAGTTGAGTGAACAACATAGAGTTGATAATCGTTTCCCTTTGTCATTCCATTCCGAGTCATTTAAATCCAATAAAGACAAGATCTGGCTTCATCACCTTCGTCTTGGTCATCCATCATTTTGTGTCCTTAAAATTTTGTTTCCTTCATTGTTCAATAACATTGCAATTGAAAGCTTTCATTGTGACGTGTGTGAACTCGCAAAGCATAAACATGTTTTTCCAATAAGCAATAAAAGAACATCTATTCCATTCACTGTTATTCATAGTGATATTTAGGGGCCTTCTACTGCACCCAACATTTCTGGGGCTCGTTGGTTTGTTTCATTTATTGACGATTCTACTCATATGACGTGGATTTTTCTTTTAAAAAACAAATAGGATGCGAGTCTTGTGTTTCAAACTTTTTTCAATATGATCCACACAATTTAGGGTAGGGATTAAACGATTTTGTTGGATAGTTAGAATAAAATCCCACGATTATTGGGATTAATTAGGGGGATATTAGTTTTCTAAATTAAGTCTTTTCCTTTTTTATTTTTTTCCTGATTATGTGTTATCATATCAATCAGTTTATTATGATCTATTTTTGTGGAGAGTTTGTTTCCTAGAATAGGGGAATCATTAGTGTATTTTTTCTTTTAAATAGCACATAGCATTGTAAATGATTTTTCAGAATAAAGAAGAATTATTTCTTTTCTCCCAAAGTTAATGGTTCATGGCATCAGAGCCGGACGTTCTACTGGCGTAGTGTCACCAGCACCACCATCATCTAAATGGCCAATCCCACCTTGTCTACGGCGGAGTCCACCGCAGCTCAACCCGTGTCCAACCCATCCGTATCTCTGACCTCTTAACCTTTTGGAAAACCCCTCAATCCAAGTTACAACACATCAATTAAATTGCAGCAACTTCAGAGAGTGGTACCAGTCTGTTCTCCTCGTCATTAAAGGAAGAGGAAAAATGGGCTACTTGACAGGAGCTGCAGCTGCACCAGAACCAGGATCAGCAACCTACAATGTTTGGGAAGCAAAAAATTCGATAGTGATGGCATGGCTGATTAATTCCATGGAACAAAAAATTGGACGGATGTACTTGTTCTACCAAACAGCAAAAGAAATTTGGGATGCAGTTAGAGAGATGTACTCGGATTACGAAAACATTTCACAGAGTTTTGAAATTCGGTCTACTATTCGCAACACACGCCAAGGTACTTCCTCTATTACAGAATATTTCAATAAACTTTCTGAGCTTTGGCAAGAAATAGATTTATTCTACAACATTACTTGGAAGTGGAAGATTTTGATGAAAGGGACAAAAAAAAATTTGAATTGGGTAGAAGTCCTCTTTTTTTGGAACAAAAAAAACACGCTTTTTTGTGCAGGTAAACTGTCCCAGTTTTTTTCAAAAAAATAAGGAAAATGACTGTAGCAGAATAAGGAACCTCAACAGAATGAAAAAAAAAAAAAAACAAACTAGAACCATTTTGATGTCCAAAAAACCTTTTTTTTGGTGCCAAAAACTATCCAAAAAAAAAAAGGGCCATTCATCAAAAAATTTTTTCCAAGAAGTCATTTATCAAAATCTCCCCTTGGAAGTGTCCTGACAATGGAATCCAATATAGCAAGATGCTAGAGAAAGATCGAATTTTTGATTTTTTGCAAGGATTAAATCAAGACCTTGATGAGTTTAGAGGCCGAATTCTTGGTACAAAACCGCTGCCTACATTAAAAGAAGTGTTTGCTGAGGTGCGACGTGAGGAAAGCCGGAAGAAAGTGATGTCTTCACTGTCTCCTAGTACAGCACCTGAAATTCCAGCACTAGGTTCTGCGCTTGCCACATCCCGAAGTGGAGAAAATGAATCAAAGACTCAACGTGGGAAGGACAAGCAGCTTTGGTGTGAACACTGCAAGAAACCTTATCATACAAAAGACATGTTGGGACATTCATGGCAAACCTGCTAACTAGAAACCACGAAGTCAGAGAAGAAATAATAGGAATGCCTACACAGCAGAGATAACAGCCAGCAATTCTTCTCATCCCTTCACAACAAAACAAATGGAGATCCTTCGAAAGATGATGAACCCGCCGTCTACAAGTAAGGAAGTTGAATCCACAACATCAAATGCTACTGCTTTTAACAACTCATCAAGGTAAATACTCTTTTTTGTCACATTCTAGTCTACAAGAAGCCTAGATTGTGGTTACAGGGCCGTCAGACCACATGACCAATTTTAGTGCAGGGTTTGTGAATTATAAACCATGTAGGAAGAATATTGGCATTACAGTAGTGGCAGATGGTTCTGCTTGCAAAGTAGCAGGAAAAGGGGATGTGGAAGTAAATGGGTTAAAACTAAAATCAGTTTTACATGTCCCAGATTTGAAGTGCAGTTTGCTTTCGGTTAGCAAAGTTACTAAAGATTTGGATTGCGTAGTAATGATTCTTCCCTCTTATTGTAAATTTCAGGATTTGTCATTGGAGAAGACGATTGGCACAGCTGAGGAGAGTAATGGTCTCTACTATTTTTCGGGTGCTAATTCTACTCCAAGACCGAGGTCACCTACTTTTTTTTCTTTGTTTTCTGATTCTAGTATTGAACTTTGGCATAAAAGATTAGGACATCCTAGATTTTCATATTTAAAATATTTGTACCCACATTTATTTGTTAATAAAAATCCTTCTTCATTTCATTGTGATCATTGTGTTCTAGCAAAACAAACTCGAGCAACTTATCATCCTCACACATACAAACCATCCAAACCCTTTTATCTTATCCATAGTGATGTGTTGGGACCGTCTCGTGTGTCAAATTTAACTGGAGAACGTTGGTTCGTTACATTTGTTGATGATCACTCACGGGTATGTTGGGTTTATCTAATGCATGAAAAATCATAAGTGTTCTCTATCTTCAAACAATTCCACAAACTCATCACAAATGTGTTCCAATCTCATATTCATATTCTTTGAACTGATAATGGGAAGGAGTATTTTTCACATGAATTTAATGAATATCTTAAAGAAATTGGAATATTTCATCAAAGTTCTTGTGTTGATACTCCTCAACAGAATGGAGTTGCAGAAAGAAAAAACAAACACTTGCTTTAAGTTGCTAGAGCAATTATGTTTGCTAGTCATGTACCACATTCTTTTTGGGTGAAGCCATTCTCACATCTGCATATCTCATAAACAGAGTCCCAACCAGAGTCCTTAAACATCGAACTCCTCTAAATGAACTTCTTACTGTTTTTCCATCCACTAGGATTCTTAATTCTCTTCAACCTCGTGTCTTTGGTTGTGTCGCATTTATTCGTAACACTCAACCAAATCGAAGTAAACTTGATCCAGGTGCACTTAAGTGCATTTTTCTTGGTTATTCTTCCACACAAAAAGGATATAAATTTTTCCATACACCCACTAAACGTTTTTTTGTCTCATGTGATGTCACAGTTGTAGAGCATCAAACCTTTTATTACCAAGTTTCTCTCCAAGGGGAGAACTATATCCAGGGAGAAAAACATTGGGATCCTGCTATAATATCTCTTCCATTGTTTATTTCAAATTCAGCTTTGGGTCAATCACAGTCCAAGTCTATACCTTTGAGTCAATCTCAGTCCGAGTCTGTACAGCCAACAAATTTGAAAGACAGTGGTGACTTAGGCCAAGGGGGAGCGCCTAATTATGCAAATTCGAAGACAATCATGGTATATACTAGAAGGCCAAAAACTCCAAAGCCAAGCCATGACTCTAAACCTGTGGCAAGTCCTGAGATGGGTGACCAAGAGCTTGGCACAAGTCCAGAGATTGTTGGTCAAGAGGAGGTTGAGACAGTCGATGAATACGAAGAGGAAGAAAATGATCTAGACCTGCCTATTGCAGTAAGAAAAGGGGTGAGATCTTGCACTAAGCATCCAATTTTGAGTTATTACACTCGTTCCAAGTTGTCAGGAGAATTCAAAGCATTTATCTCAGAGGTTGACAAGACTCAAATTCCGAAAGATATTCATGAAGCCCTTCAAGATTCGGAGTGGAAAGCTGCAGTGGTGGAAGAAATGAAGGCCCTAGTAGACAATGGTACTTAGGAGTATGTGAAGCTACCAGAAGGGAGGAAGCTTATAGCTAGCAAGTGGATTTTCACAGTTAAGTATAGACCAAATGGGACTGTTGAGCGGTACAAAGCAAGGCTTGTTCCGCTCAAGGATTTACACAGACATATGGGATTGATTATGAACAAACTTTTGCTCCAGTTGCAAAACTAAACACTATCAGGGTCTTATTGTCTATTGCAGCAAATTTGGACTAGAAGTTACATCAGTTGGATATCAAAAATGCTTTTTTAAATGGCACATTGGAAGAAGAGGTCTACATGAGGGCTCCACCTGGTTTCGAAGTTCAAGGAGATCCGAGCGAGGTATGTAGGTTAAAGAAATCTCTCTACGGCTTGAAGCAATCACCACGAGCATGGTTCACACGGTTTAGCACGGTCATGAAACAACTTGGCTACAAGCAGGGGCAAGCCGACCACACCTTATTCGTAAAAAGGGGTGAAACTTGTGAACAGGCAATCCTCATAGTATATGTAGATGATATGGTGGTTACAGGTGATGATGAAGAGGAGATTGCAAATCTTAAGAAAAGACTACAAACTGAGTTTTAAGGTAAAGGATCTCGGGACTCTCAAGTACTTTCTTGGTATTGAGTTTGCGAGGAGTAGAGAGGGTATCTTTATTTCTCAAAGTACACACTTGATTTACTCAAAGAGACTAGGAAACTTGGATGCAAGCCTACTAGCACACCATTAGAACGTCACTGGAAGCACCAAATATCTGAGGAGGACCCTCCAGCAAATAAGGAGAGCTATTAGCGTTTCGTAGGGAAGTTAATCTATTTATCTCTTACTAGACCGGATATTGCCTTCAGTGTGAGTGTTGTAAGTCAATTTATGCATGCTCCTACAAAAAGGCATATGGAAGCAGTTAACCAAGTCTTGAGATATCTAAAAGGGAGCCCAGGAAAGGGTTTGTTATTCAAGAAAACTAGAACAAGAGATGTTATTGGATACTCAGATGCAGATTGGGCTGGTGTAGTGGAAGACAGCAAGTCAACATCAGGATACTGCACAAAAGTATGGGGAAATTTGGTAACTTGGAGAAGTAAAAAACAGTCCGTGGTTGCTAGGAGTAGTGCCGAGGCTGAATGCAAAGCAATAGCCCAAGGGACATGTAAATTAATCTGGATTAGAAGGTTATTGGAAGACCTGAATGTGCATATATCCAGTCCTATTGACTCTGTTTAGTGATAGCCAGTCTGCAATAAGTGTGGTTCACAACCCAATGCAACATGACAGGATGAAACATGTGAGAATCGACAGAAATTTTATTAAGTCCGAGATCGAACATGGAACAATTGTTCTCTCTTATGTTCCCACCAAGTCTCAAGAAGCTGATGTTCTTACTAAAGCTCTACACAAGTCAAGATTTGATCACTGTATTTGCAAGCTGGGAATGATTGATATCTATTCACCAGCTTGAGGGGGAGTGTTGGATAGTTAGAATAAAATCCCACGATTATTGGGATTAATTAGGGGGATATTAGTTTTCTAAATTAAGTCTTTTACTTTTCTGTTTTTTTCCTGATTATGTGTTATCATATCAATCAGTTTATTAGGGTCTATTTTTGTGGAGAGTTTGTTTCCTAGAATAGGGGAATCATTAGTGTATTTTTTCTTTTAAATAGCACATAGCACTGTAAATGATTTTTCAGAATAAAGAACTATTTCTTTTCTCCCAAAGTTACTGGTTCAGTTTTCAATCTGATAATGCAAAAGATTATTTTAATCAAATCCTCTCCATTCTTTCAACAACACAACATCATTCATGAATCATCTTCTATTAGCACTCCCCAACAAAATGGAGTGGCCGAACAGAAAAATGGCCATCTTTTAGCAATTACCTGAGCGCTTTTTTTCCAAAAACAAGTTCCGAAAAATTATTGGGGGGAAGTCGTGTTAATTGCGGCTCACATCATAAATAGACTTCCCACAAGGGTACTTAATTTTAGAGTCCTGCACAAGTCTTTGCAAAATTCTATCCCACCTTCAATGTCACTAACAATCTTGTTCCCAAAATATTTGGTTGTGTTGCCTTTGTTCATGTACATTCCCAACATAGGGGCAAACTTGATCCAAGGGCTCTCAAATGTGTCTTTATTGGTTACTCGTCAACTCAAAAAGGCTACAAGTGCTATTATCCTCCCAAACAACTTTATGTGTTCGCCGATGTCACCTTTGTTGAAGACGATAAATACTTTCACCATTATTATCTTCAAGGGGAGATGACATTCATGGAAGATAAGGATAAAGACTTTTCTTCTTGATCTGCTTGTGTCTAACTCATCCACTTCCATTCCAGTCCAGTCTGAGTCCGCCCCTGTCCAGTCCGAGTCCACTTCTACACCAACTGCACCTACCCAGCTAGATTTTGCTATTCCTACTGTTCCTATGTCAGTAGAAAGTGATCCTCCTACACCCGTAGCGCAAAAAATAAACCATGCTCGTCTGTTTCAGGTTTATTCAAGAAAGAAAGGGCCATTCTCTCAACCAATGCAGGTACAATCATCTGATCCAAACCCGCTGACTGTTGAAGCAAGTAATCCAACCACTTCTCCCAATCCTAATGTGCCAAATACCCAAAAAGAAAATGATCTTGACATTCCCATAGCTTTGAGGAAAGAAACTAGGACCTATACCCAACACCCTTTGTACCTTTTCATGTCCTACAAAAAACTATCTCATAGTCATAAGGCCTTTCTCACTAGCCTTAATAGCATTGCCATTCCCAAAACATTATCCAAGGCACTAGGAGATGAGAATTGGAGAAATGCCATGAAGGTGGAGATGGAGGCTCTAGAAAAGAACAAAACCTAGGATTTGGTGAAGTTGCCGAGAGGAAAAAAAAACCAATTGGGTGTAAATGGGTCTTTACGGTGAAAAATAAGTCCAATGGCTCATTAGAAAGGTATGAGGCGAGACTAATTGCCAAAGGTTATACTTAGACCTATGGCATAGACTATCTTGAAACATTTGCTCTAGCTGCGAAAATGAATACAATGAGAGTGTTATTGTATTGGCAGCCAACTTTGGATGGAAATTGCAACAATTTGATGTCAAGAATGCGTTCTTACATGGTGATCTTGAAGAAGAAATTTACATGAACTCCCCTCTGGATTCGGCTCTACAAATGAACAACAAATGGTATGTAGATTGAAGAAGACGTTTTACAGGCTCAAACAATCTCCAAGAGTTTGGTTTGGAAGGTTTGCCAAAGTTATGTTGAACCTTGGATTCAGACAGAGCAAGGTGATCATACCTTGTTCGTGAGACATTCAAGTTCAGGGAAAGTCACAGCATTATTGGTTTATGTGGATGACATAATAGTGACTGGAGATGATAAGGAAGGAATTGAAAAGTTAAAGGGGTGTTTGGTGAAAGAATTCGAGATCAAAGAGCTTAGTAAACTGAAATATTTTCTTGGCATAAAAGCAGCCCACTCTTGGCAAAGGATCTTCATATCTCAACAAAGTATGTGATTGATCTTCTGAAGGATACAGGTAAACTTGGACGTAAGCTAGTTGACACGCCCATAGAACCCAATCATAAATTGGGTGATGTCCCAGAAGATGCTACCGTTGACAAAGGTAATTATCAGAGGCTTGTTGGGAATTGATTTATTTATCACACACTAGACCAGACATAGCATATGCTGTTAGTGTGGTGAGCCAGTTTATGCATAATCCCAAAGAAACTCATCTTAGGGCTGTGAATAGAATCCTACAGTACCTAAAGGGTTCACCTGGTAAGGGTATTTTGTTCAAACGAGAAGGATTGAGTCTCAAAGCCTATACTATTATGCAGGGTCAGTGGATGATAGAAGATCAAACCCAGGTTATTGTATATTCTTGGGTGGAAACCTTGTTACGTGGAGGAGTAAGAAACAGAACGTGGTTGCAAGATCAAGCGCAGAAGCAGATTTCAGGTCAATGGCACTTGGGATTTGTGAGCTCTTATGGCTGAAGATAATTTAAGATCTAAAGATTAAGTGGGAAGGTCCAATGAGATTGTATTGTGATAATAAGTCGGCTATTAACATTGCACATAATCTGGTACAACATGATTGCACGAAGCATATAGAGGTTGACAGGCATTTTATGAACGAGAAACTTGATAGTGGCCTAATTTGCACTTCGTTTGTCTACATGAAAATCAGCTCATGGATATATTCACAAAGGGACTATCTAGTTCAGTTTTTTACAGTTTAGTTAACAAACTTGGAATGGATAACATCCATTCATCAGCTTGAGAGGGAGCATAGGAAAACACGTTTTTTACTTTAGGAAATTATGTGCTGTAATATAGAATATTTAATAGTTATTGTATTATCTGATTTTAGGGAATTAGTTTTTGATCTGTAGCCTAAGATTAAGAGATTTTTTTATTTTTATCCTAGTTTAGCTACTGCAGCTATAAATATATACGTGTAAAACAACCCTAATTGAAATATAGAATCGACACTTTTTTCAATATAAAATTATGTAGGAATTATTGTAATGGTTTTCACATTTTATGCCATAAAATTACGTAGTAATTACTATAATGATTTTAATTTTTTCTACTTGAAAATTTCCTCTCTTTTTTTCCCTATATTTCAACATTATCAGTAAGATTATGCTATATGTCTAACTTGCCCATATACTAATTGGAAGGCCCAACACATGGATATTTAACTATAAGCCCAAAACATATTAAAGGCCCAACAAGTGATGACAATTTTAGGGAATGCAACTTCAGTAGTGTACGCTCAAAACCTCTTTCCCTCGTAGGACGTTAGTTTATAAATTCTTCCAAAAACTTAAGCTATTAAGAGGGGGCCTTACAAGGGTTTGACATTCTAACAAGAAGCAACTCACAAAATAACTGATTTAGCCTGTGTATGACAAAACACAAACTATATAAATAGTGAAAAAAAGTATATTATCATAACTAAGTCCATGAAGAAAAACAAGAGAAAACCTGGACATAAAGCTGAACCAATCTTCGCACAGCCTTAGGAAACCAGCAAGGGAGCATTTGAAGAAGTGAAGTATCATGTCCAGAAGAGAAGAAGATGTTGTCACGCCAATTTAAGTAGTCCGATAAAACTGTAGCACCATGTTGTATAATGTAAGCAACAGTTAAAAGGAGCCACGATAAAACAAATTAAAACAGTAATAGCGATAGTATAACACATCCATGTAGCAGGTTTAGGTTAAAGCTAACCATTCTTTGGTTTATGGTCGAAAAAACTAAAAGTTGTGTCCTGTCCAAAACATGCTGACACAAATGTGCGCCACAATGTAGGGAAGCTCTGTAACGTCGGCTTGAGGTTCTCCAGTGTGCACTGGGCTGAGGAATTAACGTGCCTCTTTACCCCACCACTGCTCAAGCAATTCTGAATAGGGCCAGGAGCATACATTAGCGTTGCCAAAGCAGCCAATTCTCCTCCTCCTTCTGCAATGTCATCTACGGTACAGATTATTTCATCCATCTTGAGAACACCAAGATTAGTAGTAGGAACAAAACCACGAGATGTTACTGAACGAGCATTAGAAAATGACGCATCATACTCATGCCCCTTCACCCGCGCTAAGATTAACCATTTTGCCCATTCACAATCTCCCTGTGAAAAAACATTCAATAAAACAAAAATTCACATAATTATATACAAAGATTATATGTAGCAACTGATGAACACCACAAAATAAGACTTAAAAAATTTAGGTGACGCTATCAGAGAGCTTTTCCTGATACTCCAAGCATATTATGCAAGGGAAAAAGAAGTAGTATTGGTACTTGTGAACAGAAACCAGCATCCAAAATGCTTTTATTTAAAAAAGCAGAAAACAGCTATAAAGATGCAAGTATGCTTAGCCATGGCAATGTCCGTCAAATTATTACACTAAAATGTTTGGACGCAAAAAAGATACAAGTTTGCACATGCATATCCATATATTTTTCACACTGGCAATTATCTATGCAAAGGTAATCTTCTAATGCCCGGTTTTTGTCCTTGTATGACAAGTTCCTTTGATTCACAAATAAATGTAAAGGTAAAATAAACATAATAAACTCCAGAGCAAAACCAGCTGCAGTTGAAAAGATTTGCATCTCCCAAATTTCTAGCTAAATAATATAATACTCAGTTACTCACGCAGAAGCTTTAAAATTGGAGTTTATGATCGGAGATGAAAGCAGAGATATGATCTACCGGGTGATACATGACACATTATGTTTTCAGTCTTCTCTACAAAATACATTGACCATGAACATCTGAACAAAATTTTCGGAGTGATGAAATTCAAAAGGTTCTTTTTTTAAAAAAAATTTAAAGAAAAACTCCCTTTATTGATTAAAACATCAAATACAAAGGCTCGAGGATAAATTATGTTGTAGAAAAAAAACTTGAGAACAAAGAAAATTACAAGACAGAATAACTAAAAACATGGAAGAAAAAAATGATAATACTAATCATATCAATACTATGTCTAGCATTATCATATAACACTAAGTTTGAGATGCAAAGGAAGCATATTCAGAAGGATACTGCATAGTGACAAACAAAAAATACAAGCATAAAAATATCAAAACAAAATATAAAATACACGATATGGATTAAACCTTAAAATTCCATATAAACAATCATACCAAACATGCTGTATTGCTCACTAGAATTTAGGAACTTACCGCAGCATGCTGTAGTGAAGAAAGTGAACCATTATTTAGAGCCAATTTGTGTTGGTCAAGATAAAGGTCCAAAAGGTAAGGCAAGTTGCACTGCACACAGTGATGAACAAGTACTCTATGAAGAGCTTGCACCGTATCAATACCGAATGCTCCAGCATCTGTGAACTTTAGATCTGGCAAACTCTCAACAAACTCATCGTCTGGAAGAGTCTTATATCTGCTCATAACAAAGCCTGAACGGGCAAGAAGAGGCACTATCTCTTCTGTGCCTTCCCAACATTCCTTTAAAAAAATAAGTTTCCTCCCAACCTTCTCCTCCATGTGCATCTTTAACCAAGTAGAGCCCATAGCATTAGGTGGCAACCTTAAAATTTTTATATTTGGAACATCCATGCATACAGCATCCAATTCTTCAAGAGAGCATATGTAATTGCTACGCTTAGAAGATTCCAGCTCACACCCTACGGTTGAAGCAGGCTGCAGACCGTCCAAGCTGATTTGGAGGCTTTGATCTACTAAGCTATGCTCAGGAATTAGGTCCAACAGTTTAGAGACTTCTTCCCAGTCACCATGGACCAAGTAGTAATCTAGTTGTGATTCCCATAGTACGTTAACATCCATGACTGAAGACTGATCCAAAACTATCTGTACAAGATGAGATTCATAAACCCACAGACATCTAAGTCAACACTTTTTTGGATCGTGAACAACAACAAAAAACACTATATCACTATTTTATCATAGACAAAAACTATTATAATATTCTGTTTCTGTTTACAAAAAAATAAAATAAAAATAAATAAATAAAAGGGCCCTGAATCCAGATCTTTGTAACACTTTGAAATAGTAAAAGAATATGATTGAACTGAACAGTACATTATATAGATAGAAATGCTTAAAGAAAGTCCTCCAAGTTTATACTTCTTATGGCATCTATACTTTGACATGGACAAACATTTTATATGAAGGAGCATGATGAACAGTAGCATCTTTACAGGATAGATTGCCTAAAGCTCATTGTAGAGCTGCTAAGTAGCTATTTGCTATCAAGGACTTGAATACAGAGTCTTTTACACAACATATCGGTTCAGTTAAAAAAAAAACCCGTCGAATAATTATAACTGAGAAAAAGATAAGAATCCGTTTATATCTGTTTGTTAATATTGATCCTTTATATGTGATTGTTGATATCGAGAACAAGGGGTTCTTAGTTTAAAGAAGACTTGAACATTTAGCTAAGCAACGAGATGCAATTGTCAAACTATAGCAACACTGTTCAAAGACATATCACCAGAAGGATTACGCTACAGTTGAAATCCAGAAAACTCATTTGTTCCACATGTCACGTATGCTTGTATGAAATCATCTGCACTAAATTTAAAAAGGAAACCAAAAAAAAAAAAGTCCCTTTCCCTTGACCAGGTTGCTTGGTTGTCCAACTTTAAAAAGGTCAATCAAATTCAAGACAAAACGAATCAGTGCGGTAAGAAGACACACATGCCATTATTTTTTTTTAATCTAGAAAACTATAAAAAGAAAATTTCGAAAATATCAGAATGTAAAGTATGACATACAAGTGTAAGAGTTATACAAAAGATGACTTACACGATCAATGGTTTTTTGGTCCCAGACATTACACCAGACAGCAGCTGCAGCCCAGTATCCAGTCACAACATTATCATCATCGACCACAGGAACAGAAGGATTTTCATTGATATTAGTCCACGAACTTAAAACAACTCCATCAATTTCGCCGCACTCGATGATAAAATTGTTGAACACATTTGAATGCAACAGGTACAAATAATTTCTCCTTGCTGACTGTGAACTTGCTGGAACTCTAGTGTATTCTTTCTGGCGTCCAATAAACGTTTTCCAGAAACTGCTGCTATTGTAGAGGCTCTTTTGAAAGGAAAAGAAACAATAAGTATAAGAATAGTCAATTTGAAGTTCCTAAGATATCATGCATGCTTCAACCGAAATCACAGTGCATGGAATTGCAAGATACGTAACTCATAAAGTTTAGGTACCTCGATAAGTGTTATTCTATCTATTATCTTCCACTCATGTGGTCCCAGGTAACCATATCTTTTAGTCTCCTCAAAGATCTGTGCACGAAGAGATCTCCTTACTGTTCCAAACAGTAACTGCTTGAGGCTGGTTTCGACATCTTCCCCAAGCCTTTGCAATGTTACGACAGCAAGTCCAGTTTCGCCCTGTAGATTAATACAGGAAAAATTATTAAAGATATCACGAGATATGGGAGGTTAAATGATTAATCTGACCTGTTTTATTGATGAGAATTGCATGCGTATATAAACATGTCAATACATAATCTAAAATGAAACCAAAAAATCAAGAAACTAACCCACCCCCAAAAATAGGAGACTAACTCCTAGAATCTCACAATCTAAAAAATCAAAAAAACTAACTTCCTAAAACATAGTATAACTAATATCTAACTACTCGACAAAAGATGATCAGCTTTGTATGTAACAACGATTAATCAGTTACCTTCAAGAACAGATCATATGCAATAGCTCTTCCAATGTCACGGACTTCATTAAAAATATCATGAGGCTCTCCTTCAGCAATCAAATCTCTTGAATGATGAAGATGAAGCTGAAGAACTGCCAAGGGGAGACGTCCAGAGAGTAAAGCATCATTGACCACAGTTTTTAGGTCCAAATTATCTACCTTCCAGCGCGCAATCATCTCCTTGGGATTTTCCGAAGAAAGAATTTTCTTTTCTAAGAGTCCTTCTCGAGGTATAAGAGCAGACACTTCATGCATATTCTCTGCCTCCAATTGGGTTTTGGGATCCATAGGTGTCAAAGCAAGATTTTCAGCGAATTTATAGCCCACAGCAGATACAGGAAGAGAACTATCATTTTGAAGCATCACCAAAGATAACTCATCCTGTGAAAACTCTGCAGCCATGAGTCTTGATTCGTCCCCTCCGTCTGCCTGTAAAGCAAAGTGAATGACTAACATTCTTTTGATAAGATGGATGGCAATGTGTCTAAAAAAAGAATAATACATCATACCAGTCCTTGGCCCGGCCTCTTAGATTTCAAATTAAGATGAGATTGAAGATTTCGAATTATTTCCAAAAAATGAGCCATCTCACTAAGCCTTCTGGAAGTTCCCACTTCATTTGGCAATTTATCATGAAAGACTGGTGGAAGAGAACGTACTTCTATGCCCCCAAGACTCGGTGCTACATACACATGAGAATTATGCTGCAGCAATCCATACTTACGGATCATTTTGGTTGCAAAGCAAGTAGCCAAGGAAAGAAGCCTAAAACACGAAAAAAGGTGTAGTGAGCTCCAAACAAGAAGTTATTAATGTGGCACACCAAAAGGAATGAGAATTGGTAAAGAGATTCACCTTGATGCAGCAGAAACATCATGATCATTGCCAATGTTAAGCATCAGATAAACTGCGGCAAAAAGCAGTCTCAAAATACCTTCTTCTGCCAAATTGACACCAACAAGCATTTCTAAACATCTGGTCAATTAACAAAAGAACACTGAAATTTATTAGTCAGTACTTCTCACTAAAACACATATTGCGCAACAATGAAACCAAATTTACAATTTAGCATGTATACACTGTTCAGGTATGGACTTGGTAGGTAGCAAAAAGATGGCCTACAATGTAATGAAATTATTTTAGATTTGAGCATCGGAGAGGTTAACCATTGACTTGGTTTCAGTTCTGCGCATTTAATAGGAATCACTGAGACAAAAAATAATTTGAGCATCGGAGAGGTTAACCATTGACTTGGTTTCAGCTCTGCGCATTTAATAGGAATCACTGAGACAAACAGATAAATATCATTTCTAGTAGCACCTTTTGACCGTTCTCCATAATAGGTCTCAGCACATAATTGATTTAAACTGAGATCCAAGAATTGAAGATAAACAAAGAAACTGGGAAGTTCTTGTAGGGGTTTGGTGATCCACACTAGCATGACTTTTTTTTTTTTTCGATAAGAAACTGGAGACTAAAATTTTATTGATAAAATAAATTGAAAGTTACAATAGAGGACAAGAGGTCCTCAACACAAAAGGGAAAAGAGAAGCAGAACTAGAATTAAAAAAAAAAAAAAAAACTAAGAAGAACATAAACTCTATCCAAAACAAAAACAGGAATAAGACTAATCTACTGTAACAGATTATCCCAACCCCTTTGTAAATCTAAAAACAAAAAGGCAGCAAATTAATCCATAAGGCTACCCAATACTTGATTCTATCCCAAACTTCAGAAAGCTCTCCCTCTGTATCTTCAAATATACGTTTGTTTCTTTCTAACCATAGTGAACACGTGATGGACAAAACAGCCACGTGCCATAGTGCACGCTAGCATGACTTCCAATACCATGTACCCTAAAACTTTAACCTATCAAGTGGACAGTCGATATTAACTTTCTAACAATCTGTGGTGTCTTTCCTTGGAGGACTTATATTCATCGGTTTGTTTAGTATAAGAAATACACATACTACAATATGTACGCAGGAAAGAAAGTGCAATAGACCTTGGGGAGAAAACAACAATAATGTTGTAGCAAACAGGTACTTACTGCACTATATCATCAAAATTCAAGTAGTCCAATGCCAGCTGCAATCGACGCATCCGACATATTTTCAAATCCCACCCTGTAAGGCAGTTATTGACACGTCAAGAATGCAGTGAACTATCAAGACATTCTTTAATGTCTAGCAGCTCCACAAAAATTCCATGTGCAAAATAAGAACCAGGAGTCGCAGCAGTTTAGAAAATTCAAATGAGGGGGTTTGCAGAAAAAATAGCTCTATAGCAGCTAAAGTGGAAAAGTTCTTTTTTCTTACATATTGTTTCTGCTTAATTAATCTCAACCTTACCACTAAAATAATGCAGTCCAAGAACTGGTGTAAGGGTCAAAGTCAACTCATTGCTAAAGGGGAGGCCCTAAGTGTTCAAAAAGTCATCCTTTTAGATAAGTAAGAGTCCCTCTTATAACCACACGTAATATTCCAATTAGCTTTGTAGTAAACAGCAAGCATACCAACTTCTCACAATGTCATAATAGGTTTAAACATACAGACAAACCATACAAGGGCAAATTTTGTTCAGACATTCAAAAATCTCATGCTAGTCTTAAAAGGAATTTATATGCATGTATCAATGGTTTAAATTTGACATATTAAAAAAACCTTAGTAACAAAAAAATAGTTACAATGAGAAAACATTTATCTAGAATGCGCTCCTCCAATGCCATCAAAAAGATAAAAGTATTATATGCGTAGTACCTTGGAGCTCAGAGACTTATCACGTTATATTTTAAACAGAGGTTTGCATTCTTTACTAGACCACAAGTGTTGCATATTTGCTTAACTAAACTATTTTATGTAGCATTTTCTCAGTTGCCTCAAATTTTGTCATCTGAGCTGGCTATTAAAACACACTACAGGCTCACATCCTTGCAAAAGAAATTTTAATTGTGGGGAAATTTGAAATAAAATCATCAAAGCAAATGTCATTGAAACAGTTAAATGTTATTCCCTTTACAAAGAATAAATTCATTTATATGCTATGCCTTAATTTTCCTAAAGAGGCAGGAGTTTGATTGTCGACACAGCTAAAAAGCCTAAAGTAGCACTTTGTAGCATAATACTAAAGAAAATTTCCTTCGGAGAAGCTTTTTCACTGAAAAATACACTTGAGTCCATCGTACATAATATTTATTATTTATCAAACTTTGTGATGAACAATGGAAAATATTTCTACTGCTAAAGATCCCCTAACTTAATCCTATAACTGAAATCCTTTACACATACAAGATATACAAGACAGCCAGGAAACATGTCATAAGAACTTCAATATACAATGCATACAGACAGGCAATTGACCATTATCAATTCATTTGCACCAACATGCATTAAAGTAGAAAACAAAGATTGATCTGCAAACAACTTCCAATATGAATAAATCTTTTACTTTGGTAAAAGTTGCTAGGGTAATGTTTATGCAATCACGAGCCAGAAATCATAGACAACTATTCTCACCATTTTCAAAACATAAGCACTCTGCCTCTTCAATTCCTTCATACAAAAGAACCCTGTCCAGTACTTCAAGAATCCACGGTGAGCAAGGCTGTTTGGATCTCATTTCCAAATTGTCTTTTACTTGATATCCAATGCCTGAGTTGATACTCCACTGCCTATACCCCATGGATTCAACAGGTAGAAAATTTGATGAATTTGAAACAGAGGGAAGAACCAGTGAAAGCCCACTGTCTGTCACCAGGTAAAAACACCCCTGGAAAGTGCAACCAACTGCATCTCCAACAAGAACTTCATTTTTTCCCTTGCAAAAAAAAACTTCACACTTAGTACACAGGCAGCTATCATCACGAATTGCCGACTCTGCATTAAGATTGCAATGACTAATTTGAGAACCATTCTGATCCATCATATTGTGCTTCCTAATGAGCCGAGTTATTCCAAAAGGAGAAAAACATATTGAATCATCCGCATTAATTCTGTAATTAGGAAGAAAGATTCTTCGCATAGGGGGTGACTTCAGTTCACTTTGATCAAGTGTTTGATTGCTTATCTCTGAAGCAGCAAAGAAACCATTTAAACATGGTGTGCATTGCCTCTCTTTTCCAAGAAGGTCCCAGTCTTGGACTTTTTGCAGTGCATTATTTCCGTACTTACCAGAAAACTTGGAATATACCCTTTGGAAACCTATATCAGAACCACCAACCACCCAACCAGCCAGCAAACCAAGTCCTAGATCCTGAAAATCTGGAAGCAATTTCTCATACATATGCCCTTCACCCACAAGACAGTGACCAATAGATGCCAAATAGACTACACCATATTCATCAACTGCAGCTAACAGGGAGGTATACGAAGAAACAATCAACCTGTTAAACACTCTGGCACCAAAGGATTTATCATATTGATACTCCGACTCAGCAAGAACCTTTTGAACTTTTATACTTTTATCCTGGTCTTGCTTCCGCAAATTCAATGGAGGTTTAAGTCCACAAGTTTGTAGAATATCTAGATGCGCAACGTACTCACCTGATGCCGCAGAGTGAAAAACAACAAAGCCAGAAGAATTGAGAGAGGCAAGAAGATTACCACAAAAATGAAAATCTGCCCACTCAACCAGCGGGCCTATATTTTTATTTTCCTCGAGTTTAACCAAGGAAAGCCAGTGGATCCCCACACTGTCTAACCTGGAAATGAGGACTAGATTCTTGTACATGCTTCTTTCTTCATCACTCTCACCAACAAATACAGGATCCTTCAGCCTCAAAGCAAATCCAACACAATTGTGTGAATTGCTGGAGAACACTCTGGAGCATTTGTACAAGTTGTTTATCCCAACACCAAAACTACTAGACAAAAGATCTGACTCAAAACTTGGACCAGGCAGAGTCAAATTGAAATTTGCACATGTATCACCCTCTAAATCATGAACCATTTTCTCCAAACACTCTTTATTTCCTGCAGGGTTACTGTCAGATAGGAAATCCATAAAAGGCAAATTCTTATTCAAAATAGGAAATGAAACAACCGTTGCTGAGGAAGGAAATGATGACTTCTCAGGGAATACAGTCCATCTTTTACCATCAGATTCAATATCTTTAACCTTAGTGAAGAAAGATTGGAACCATATCTTAGAACCAATACCTCTTGACGACTCTTGATTCTGCCTTTCGCTATATTCATTGGCTGTGTTGATATCCACAACATTCCTATTGGTTTCATAACGCAAAATAGAAGGTTTCTCTGCCTCCTTATTTTGAATTAATCTCACAGAAGGACACCATTGAACCCACCCCCCTTGCTCAAACTCACCCTTTGATGCACTTCCAGATAATGCAGTGTTTCTATTAGGTTTACAAAAAGCATGAACTGACACACCATGGTTTCCAGATACAAATAAAAATTCTCTAAACAAAGAATTCTTATGCTGATTATAAGTATCCTCACAAACACCCCAGGCAATAGAATTTACATCACCTACAAAGGGGTACGTTTTAGATCTATCTTCATTTTCAAAAGGAAGACCATCATCAAAATTTAATTCTGATCCAGAAGTGCACAGTATATCATCCCTTCTTGAATCTGAAGCTGAACATGGATGATGAAAACTTTCAGCGGAATGATTCTCCACTTCCGAAACTTCTGTACAATCTTCTGCGTTCACAGGTCCATAGGTTTAAAAATAATAGGATGTTTCAGAATATGGTCAAAAGAAACATCAGGCAAAGCTAGAAAATTGAATAGTAATATACACGATAATGTATGAGAGAAATAGGTGGCAGAGAAGTATCAAAGACTAGTGTAGGGAAGGAAAGAAGGTATCATAACCCACCTGTAAGCAGGGGAAGCAGCAAAGCTTCATGCTGACATGAGAGCAACAATAATAGCTGCTTCGTAGGAGAAATAAAAGCTTCCCGAAACTCTGACAGGTTGAGTTTTGGATGAGAAGGGCCCCATTTATGCAACTGCAAAATAGCTGGTCCCTCCCCGCCCAAAGGCGGATCCATTTTGGTCCTTTAATCGATCAAGAAAGCAGAATGAAAAAGGGGAATGGTAACCTTAACTTTGTCACCATAAGGTTAGCTGCATCCAAGAAGGGGGTAAAACGCATTTAACACACTAGGCAAACCAAAACTTAAAAGAAACATATGAATAAAAAGGTGGATAAAGAGGCAGAGAGCTATTTCCTCAAATATATAACGCAACGACAACAAAAAATATAAAGGTGACATATCTTCAACATTTACACAATAAGGATTATGTATTAAATGACAAACGTCAAAGAAACCAAAAAAAGAAAAACATAATTGTCAACGTCTAGAGATCATGCACGCAAATACGCTCTTAAGTTTTACTCTTCTCTCTCTCTCTCTCTCTTTTGGTGGGTAGGGGGCAAAAGATGTCCCTCTGAGGGCTTAGCAACTTCTAGTATGAATAAAAATGCTTATTGAACTCATAAATATAGTACCTGGTACCTACAAGATCTCAGTTCTTTGGTTGACAATAATCGTTGCACTAATCAATCATGTCAAAGTCAAATTTATTTTTCAACTATAAATCTATTACTAAAATCCCATCAACAAAGCCTTTTACACTGTCTAACATAGTCATCCTGGTTGCGGTTCCACCCTCTATCCAATGGTCCTCTAGTGTGATATGGTTACTTTCTCAGCAACACAAAATATTTCACTTCCTTAAACTCTAATTTTCAAGAAAACAGACAAACATCATTCCTTAACTCAAATCGGATAACTCAAACTTCAGTTACCAGAAGGATTTTAAGGTGTAGTTCAAATTTTTTAAAAGATTATGCATCACTTAAAAAATCTGTGCATCACTCTAGAATTTTAACCGTTAAAGCCACGACTACATTCAAAAAATAAGAATTGATTCTTGGAACCAAAGCTTTTTTTTTTTTTTTGCTTCTACTCACTCCGTCACTTTCTCAACAACTCAAAACATTTTCATTTCCTAGCACCCCATTTTTCTAGAAGACAAACAAACGGCATCACCTCGACTAAACTTAAAATCACTCAAACTTCAATAATCAACAGCGTTTAACTCGTAGTTCAAAATCTGTCAAAAGATTACATCCCTAGAACAATATGAGCGTCACTTAGAACTCAAACGATCGAAATTGCAATTAAATTTCAGGAATTCCATTAATTCCTCATCCGTGCATATGTCCACTCAGTCACTTTCTCGGCAATTCATAAATTTTTATTTCCTCGTACTCATCTTTTTTTTTTCCTCGGGAAACAAACAAACAGACAAACAGCATGTCGTTAACTGAATACCGATCACCAAAACCTCAATTCATAACATTATCCGAAAACCATACATCATCGAAACAATCCGAGAATCGCTTCGCCCTAAAAAATGGGGATAAATTTCGAATTTTCACAAACAAATTTCGGATTGAAATTAAAACAGGAAACCAATCAAAGATTCGTCTATTGACGAAAAATTCAAGTCAAAATTCAGCAATCGAAGAAGGAAATAGTTAAAAGATTTCGTGAAGAACCTGTACGGGTAGCTTTAACCGAGAGGCACTGGCATTTTCGGCGAATCACTCTCTGTATTTTTCTCTTCGCTTTTAAAATTTTTCCTTTCAGTTAATGTTGGGCTGAGTTTTTTTGATTTGTTTTTAGTTAACTACATAATTAAATCTAATCATTTTTAAACCTATCTCTTTATTTTTAAAAATTATAAAAATATCTTCAAAATTTTAAAAACTTATTTTAATTTTATTTTCATAAATAAAAAATTAGATAAAATAATATAACTATCTTTAAATAATTATAATAAATATTTTATTTATTAAAAACATAAAAAAAATCTTAAAATAAAACATCAAATTCTAAAAAAAATCTAAAATTTTATGATTTTTTAAATTTTAATTTTTTTAAAAAATATATATATTTTTCATTAACAAATTAAGTTTAGTCAATGATATTTTTATCTTATCTCTTTATTTTTAAGTCAAAAAAATCAATAAGAGACAAAATTAAAACAAATTTTTTCAAATTTAAAGTATATTTTTGTTGTTTTTACAAATTAAAGGATAAATTAAAAAATAATAAAAATTAAAAGGTATAATTATGTAATTATTTTATTTTTATTTTTTTTTTTTTGGGTTTTTGATCGAGGACAGTGCAATTGTGAGGTTTCCAAAGGAAAGAAACCTCGGTGCGTTGAAAAAATGTAGGCTTTTTGGTAAATTCACCTTTTTTGTCTCATTGTGTCTGCTACCCACTACTCCAGCAAGTTGTTAGTCTTTTTTATTTTTTTTTATTTTTTGGACAGAGTTTTGTTTGGAAGGAAGTTACTAGAGGGATTATTTTGCTGCAAATTAACGTTTCATGACGAAGCTCCATTAATGAGGAGAAATCCTTTTTTTTCACTTTCTTTTTTTATTTTGATAATTTTTATAACGGAGAAACAATTTTGTTCTATTGATGGGACTGGGTATTTTAGTTGTCAGATTAATATTATAACATTTTGATTTATGACAGAAAGCAATTTTATGTCATGTGTTACAAATTTTTAACATAAACAGTCGCAAATTAGTACTTAATATGACACCAAAAGCACTATGTTCCATCCGGTAAAGTAAAATTATCTTCTCCATCATAAGAATTCCTTTTTTAGTACTACTAAAAGGTCACTTTCTTTTTATTTTTAGGCTTCAAGTTCACAAAAATTCCCATTTAATTCACCACAACTTTAGAAAAAAAAAAGTTGTTTCATCAAGAGATAAATAAATAAATAGATAAAAGGAAAATGAAATAAATAACTTATTTTAAACCTTTTGAAGTACGTAATAAGGCTTTTTACGTCTATCACAAAAATAAAAGTTGAATTGATTTATGCCAATAAAAATAAATAATTATAAAATATATTTGATATATCAAACATAATCTCAAGGGTTTTTTTTTTTTTTTTTTTTTTTGTGGTCCTTTGATCTAAGCTTGGTGAGATGAAGTCGAGTGTCAGAGACAAATTGATGAAGGCAAGCTTTGGAAGGGAGTTTTTGTTTTTTTTGTAGAAGTGAGGCTGCGAATTGAGCCGAGGAAAGTGAGGGCAATATGGTCTTCACGGGGTTTTTATTGTTTTTGCTTGTAAAAGCCTTTCTGCCCATGGCATATATCAATTCGGTTGCCAAATCCGTGGCAAAATATAATTATCTTTAAATAATAGATTTTGAAAATATTTTACAGTAAATAATAAATTTTTGTAAAAATAACTTTTTTACTAAAGTGTAAATAAGGGGGAAAAATAAATTATTTAATATAAATGTTTTCAAAACCAGTTATTTACTTTAGCAAGTTTTGAAAAAGTATTATTTACTGTAGTTTTTTATAATTATAAATGTCAATTTGCTATTTTTTTATTCATAAGCCTTTTTATGTAATTATGATGATTTTGATGATAACAATTTGTTATCATTAATTAAATGCATCCAGTATATAAGAGCTTTTTAATAAATTAATTCCACATTTAATGTTAAATTTGTGAGAAATTAAGACTGTATTTGAGAAATTAGTTAGAACTTAAAAATTATAGTATTTGAGAGCTTTATATTGTTGCAAAATTTTGCTTTTCATTGTAACATATGAGAACTTTATACTATAGAAAACTGAACTTTGTTTTTCTAACGTGCTTCTCAAACGTAGCCCAAAGAGTTGGATGCATTATTAATCTCTAAAATTACATGGGTATGTTAACTCTTGGAAAATAAGATAATAAACAAACGTTTGAAAACAAAACAAAAAACTCAATACAGTAAAAATTATTGGTCTTTGGCTTTCAGAAGGAAAATTATTAGTCCTAGGTTAAAGTAGGACATTTAGTTTTCACCTCATTAGCTACAATGATTCCATCTATTTTTTAACCAAAACTACACTAAAGATGGATAAATTTCACAAATTCCTCCTGAACTTTGGCATCTGTGTTAAAATGCTCTTTAAACTTCAAAACATACCTACTTTGTCCCTCGAACTATCTCTCATATCTAAATTTCCTCCCTCCATCTGATTTCGTCCAAAAAAATTGATGGAATGTCATTTGGGGCACACATGCTAGGGGCAAAGGAGTAAATTCCTTTTGTCCCTTTAATGATTTGATAAAATAAGGAATTTCAACCGTAATTAGGGCTAAAAAAAAAAAGAAGAAGGGTTTTTCTTCTTTTTTTTTTCCCTTTTCTCTTGTGGTTTGCATGATTTTTCATTTTGGCTTGGAGATTGTAATTTTGTTTCGCCATTTTGGCCAAAAAATTGACCAAGAATGACGAGTTATGGCTGATTTCATATAGTTACCGTTGAAGATGGTTAGTTTTTCTTTAACCTTCACTTCTTTTCATCATTTTTGCAACGAGAATAAGTATATGTGGCTGATTTTGGTAAATTGACCAAGGCCTTACACTCCTTTTGCTGGTTTTTGTTCTTTGTTTCCGTACTGTATGGTCTGGTTCTTGATTAGTGTCTAGTTGTTGCTTAGTTTTCTATAGTTTGATCCTTTTAGTTTGTTGTTTTGTCTGTTTGCTCTGTTAGCTTAACAACAAAGGAAAAAAAAACACTTTCGATAGATTAAAAAAAAACCATGTATGCAGCCCCATTGTTCAAAGCAAGAAAAAAAAAGACTTTTCTTAATGGAAGAAAAAACAAAAAATAAATAAATTTAAAATTACTTTTGAACGGTTGCATCTAATGAATTGTCTCCCTCTATCCTTCTTGTTGCTTCCTTCCATTGACAATTCTCTCTTTATGTTTGTTCTCAATCTCTGTTTCTTTTCTTCTTTTCCTCTTTTCTTGCTACTATCGGCCTTAACAAGCTAATATTACTAGACTTTTGGCTCCTAAAAGATGAATTTAGGAAGGAAGGGCATTTAATAAGGCAAAAATTTCATACTAAACTTTAAGTATTTTGATAACTCAACATTACCATTAATTTTTTGGATGGAACCTAACTGAGGGAGAAATTTAAAGACAGAAAGATAGTTTGGGGGGCAAAACAAGTATATTTTGAAGTTTATGGGGCATTTTGACATAAATGCCAAAGTTCAAGGAGAATTTATGAAATTTATCCTAAAATGAGTAAAATTTTACATAAATGGCTCATTATTTTACCTTTATTTTATTGACAACTCTGTGCTCAATAACTTAGTTCTCAAAAGAGGAAAGAAAATAAAGAACTTGTTAATTACAATGGAAAGACTTGTAATTCAACAGGGAAAAGAATTAAATTTCCTTAAAACAAAAAGGATGTTAATTGTCTTATCTTTAGTTAAAATGGAAAGACTTTTATAAAAAGAAAATTCGTTGGAGACATTTTGGTAGATAATTTAAACTAGACCATATTGTATTAAAAGATTCTCCATATTCAACTAATTACAGATAAATTATTTAATATGTAATAAATGTATGAGTTTTCTTTAATTATGATTGGTTATATTCTTGCACATCTAAGTTCAGACTCTAAAACCATGCTGCAATCGAAATTTTTAACATCAACTATGAAGCTGGCTCTGGAAACAAAAATCAGTTCTCATTTTTCAACAAAAATTTACACACAAGACATTAAACGTTGTCTAAATACGGTCATGGAAATCATCTTCTAATCCAAAGACGTAATAGCTACGGACAATAGACGACAGTTAAAAAGCATCATGGAATGTCCACTTGGGCAAAAAAGGCAAAAATTACCTAACTTTAAACAACAATTTTTGCCTGAAACCATCGTCTAATGTTTATTTTAGACAACAGTTTCTTCCATAAGCCGTCAGTTAATGTTGTCCTGGACAAAACAAATTGCATCATATTTTTTATTCCCTCGAGTGGCCTTTTCGTATTTAATTTGTTTTATTAGCCTCATAATTCATTGATGACATAAATTAGCAATAATTAATTAAAATAAAACATAACAAAATATAACAATAACAAAGTACAAAAATTCAATTAATTACATTCAATTAATGAATCATTTTACATATTCTCCCCATTCATTTACCACTTCACTCAAATGCTCATTAGTATAAAAGTCTTGCCGTGTCATAGCTAGTGATCCCCCGTCCATAATTATATCTCTCATATACCTAAGTATAAAATATCCACATTCTTTGTCTCCTTCTTGTTTGGGCATATTCTAAAAAGGACATTATGAATATATTAGTTTAGATAACAATTCAAGTATTTTCAATTACAATTCAACAATTACTTTATATTTATAATTGAATGCTTACCTTATTTGGTAACAGAAATCTAGCATTTCTATTTGGTGGATTAAAGAAGACCATAGTCTTTGTTTTCAACTTCACACATCTAAGACTCTAAATACAATTCGTTAAAATGCAATCAATTAAAATATAAACGCTATAAACTAGCAATAATAAATAATATCCTAAAGAAGAGTACACTTACAATGTCATTAATTATTTGAAGCTGGAGTGTACTCCGTGATCAAGTGGATCAAACCATAAAATCCTATCCTTTTGTGGATAAATAAGGGCCAATATCCAATGACTGCCACCATTATATAGTGAAATAACATTTGTTAGATCCTCCTTTGTCCAAAAAGTCATAGAGCGTCATTGCTCAATCTTCAATCGAGAGCTCAACATTGCTAGGCACATAAGAGATGATGTAGGGGTTGATGAAGTAATAATAGTGAGCAAAGTGTTGGTATGGCAAGAAACTGCATCTAAGAAACAAAGATTGCTAGACGACAATAAGTAACAAGTAAAAAGTACAAAAAGTATTGTTTTAAATTAATTTGTGGATACCTCATGTACACTATGACAGATAAAATACTAATTTGAGTGAAGTTCACAAACTAATTAGTATTCCTAGCATTGAGATATACATTGCACTAGATGATGTCAAAAGGCAACATAAACTTAATTGTGCTAGAGGCATCCTTGGAATTCTTCGAATAACTATACAAACTTGCTATGTTTGGAGGTAATCTTGCCAAAACATATTTTTTTGGTTGTCACCTCTATTTATTGCTTCCTTTTCTCCCTTACTTTCTTTGCATGACCTCTCTTGATTGGCTCGTCCATAGGCACCTTAGGCTCTTTACTCGAACGATGGGGTTGGTCAATCTTAACAACCAAATTTGAATCCATACTATAGGCCAAGCAATAAACCCTCTAAGAGCATTGCTCACGACCTTATTTTCCTCAGTCAAGAAAGGTCAATGAGCATCCTTTACATAATGTATTAATTGTAACGCTCACGTTACCTTCTCCAACTATCCTAAAATGAAGTATGCGTGGGGAGAGTATCCATCCATGCCTTTTCTTTCGCAATGACAATGAAATGCATAACTGATTACACCATCTTCCCCACTTGTTGATTGTGTTAGAAAAAAAAGCAAGTTTTAGCCTCACCGAGACTCGATGAAGGAGGCTCCATATGTGGTGTTGATGCAATACGAGCAGTGCAACTTACTTTGATACTTGTGTGTTGTTCTACCCTAGGTACTACATTATCTTTTGCGTGGGAGGACAACTTCCCTTGAGCTTGACTTCTCATAATCTCCTCCCACTTGAAAAACTTGGACTCTATCATTTCAACCTACTTACGTAGCTCGATCAACTTTGCGTTAGGCTTTGAGCTTTAGTGAAATAAAAATATTGGGACTGCTTGACAAACTGTGGTTAACTACATACCCATCCTGAATGTTTAGAATTGCCTAATGTGGTAGTCAATAAATCATCCATCTCTTGAGATTGGAACGTGCCTTGGGAGGCTTGTCCTTCTTAATCATCCTATTAATCACAAAATTAATACAAGTTAAAATCAACTATAGTAAATACAAAATTTGAAATACTAAAAGTTAAAAACATTAAGTACCTTACAATTTGTTGGCCAATCTCTTCGCATCTTGGATTTTTAAAAGTTCCATCCTTTTTTTGTTGGATGAACTTCCAAACAATGTAATGAATAGAAGGCGTAGCAGTGTTGTGTATTCTTATTTGCATTAAAATGTGAGGTTATTTTAATTTTGTAGAAAGATTACAAAATCTAAGACTATCAATTTAAACCTTTAAAATCATACATATGATGGACAATTATGCAGAAGATATGAATCTTAGTGTGATAGTCTAAACATAAAAGATATGTAATCAAAGCAATAAAGTTGGACACTTTATTTATGTTAAGATTGTTATGTTGTCTATATCCTTAATAGAAGATGGCTTGTTTTTGTCATTGGAGTGAGACATCGCGAGTAGAAAAATTGGTATATTATCATTGGTGATAGTATATTGGATTAGGACTAAAAATATATTGATTTTGGAATAAATCAATTCACTTTAGACAATCATATGTGTTACATCTTAATCTTAAAATGAATAAATGGGTCTGTGTTCTTGACTCGTGCCATTTAACATACCAAATGGTGATATCCTAAATTATATGAAGGTACATGTACTGGTATGTTTGAGACATGACTCTTAAATGATGTAGACTCATTATTTATAAATAGAGAATCCATAGCTCTTTTGTAGAGTCAATGATACCTCTTATAGGCATTATCCTGTAATTTAAAACTGGAGCATTCAACCATTTAGATATGTGTGTGTAATCAATTGGTATACTATTCATATTAATTATAAATAGTAAGTATTCCAACGGTTAGAAAATGAAACATATGATAAATATACTTAGAAAGGTAAAATAGAATTTATCCTTAAGCCGATCATGAATACTTTATGGGGATATTACACATTATGATATGCCATGAGCGATTAACTTTTTAGAGTTTCGTAAGTTATATATATATATTTATATATATATAACTTAGAGTGTAGCTCTAAGCTTTTAGTGGAATAGCTTTAGAGTTGATAATTATAAAATATATATGTTAGGAATATGTTATATTACAATTATAAAAGCTTGATTTATATATATTTATCAGGTCCTCTTTGCTAGCTCATATATTTTCCTGTAGTGATACGATGTGTTTTTTCGACATATTGGTAACTTATGTTAATTCTTAAAATTAGCTTAAATTCGGATAATTGGATTTAATAATTCATATTTAGTTTATTGGTTGAATTAAATTTACAAATTATTTCAAGACAAACATGTTGAATTAATTGAATATATTTTATTTGAATGAGATTATTTGTATATGATTGTTTTAATTAGATAACTTTTGTATTTTGTTATTTAAAATAAAATTGAGGCTTTACGATGGATACTCAGATCAAATAAAGCAAAAATTATATAGTCAATTCAAATGAGTAGATTAGGTAGCTCTCCCAGAGCTGGAAAATGCATGGCCTTGTCTGCCATGTTAGTCCGGTCGACCATAGGTTTAGGCCAATGGACTGGCCCCTACCAAGTCAGCGATTCATGTCTAATGTGGTTTTAGTTACTAGAGTTAATCCTAATTTGCATTTTGGAACCCTAATCTAATAATAATAGGTCTCTATCCGACCATTATAAATATGAAATATTTTCCTATGTTTTTTGTAATGATAAGTGAAGTCACTTGAGAGGTTTAGAGAGAGTTTTCTAGAAAGAAAAATTTTGATCCTCTATAGAATTATTGTCCAGCATCTAGAACAGTAATTCTTACCGTTCTTTTATGATTATAAAGAGTAGTTACCAAAAAGAGAATTGAATGACATGTGCTCACTTGCACTTTAGTCATGGAAAAAAAAATAACAAAAAAGACTAGTCGGTTGAGACTCTTCTGGTTATGATTCTCAAGGGTAGTTCTATTAAATGATTCCCTATCAGAAGTATAGTTCCAATTTTACAAAGTACGAAAAGATCTTTAATTAAGTTATTGTATATGGCATGTATACCTCGCTTATGGAAAAGAGTTTATTTTTTAAAAAAATTAAATTCCATTGCATACCTTTTTTCAAATAATTGGTATCAGAGCCATGGTTTTACAGAGTTTGTGATCATGCTATATAAATAAAATTATGTGATCTTTATCTCTCTTATGCTTGAATCAAATCTCTTAGAGAGTTAGCACTGAAAGGTTTCACTATATTAATATGTTGTCATGAAATTATATGGCAAATGTTTAATTAATTAAATTTCTATTTTAATTATCATTTAATTAATTTTTACTGGTTATAGTTCCTTAGAGATTAGAATGTATATCTAGTTTTTTTTCATGTCATTAGATGGTGGTCTATCATCACCGTCTAGGTTTGTTATTTTATTTTTCTAGAAATTTTGTAAGTTGGAAACATTGTAGGTTTTGGTTGCAAATTTTCTATTAAAATGGTAAAGATGGATCTAGAAGATGGAGATGATTGCTAGTTAATTTATTTTCTATATTTATAAAATTTTCATAATTTTCTCAATTGTTATTAAAATTAAAACCACTAAATAATCAGTAAAAACAAATTCGCAGGTTTACACTGCGACAAAGTGGTCGACCGGTATGGAAGAACAACCGTCTTGTGGGACAGAGCCAGTTGACCGGCCCCTATATTGGGCGGTTGACCACCAGATGACAAAGATCCAATTTTGGTTATCTTGTGATGTTTTTATTTTAATAAAACAATTTGAGAAAATTTTTAGAAAATTTATGATAATTAGAAAAGTTTGATCTATACGAGATTGAAATTGAAGATGGATGCCATATGAAAACTGATACAAAGAGAAGATACAAGATGAAGAATCAATAATATGTTTTGACTAAAATTTTGTAATATTTATTTTCTTTTCATTAGGATACAACCATAATACTACGATTATTTATTGTATTGCTTGTAGTTTTGCTTAATGCGTCATTGTTTGCTTTATAATATATAATTTTTTTTTTTGGAAATTTTGTAAGTTGGAAACATTATAGGTTTTGGTTGTAAATTTTCTATTAAAATATTAAAGGCGGATCTAGAAGATGGGATGATTGCTGGTTAATTTATTTTTTGTATTTATAAATTTTTTTAAAATTAGAACTACAAAATAATTGGTAAAAACAAATTCTTAGGTCTACATTTTGATAGAGTGGTCGACCGGTACAGAAGAACGGCCATCCTGTCAAACAGAGCCGGTTGACCGGCCCCTATATTGGGCGATTGACACCAAATGGCAGAGATCTAATTTTGGTTATTTTGTGATATTTTTATTTTAATAAAACAATTTGAGAAAAAATTTAGAAATTTTATGATAATCAGAAAATAGAAATTTCGATCTATACGAGATTGAAATTGAAAATGGACGCCATACGAAAACTGATACAAAGAGAAGATACACGATGAAGAATCAATAATATGTTTTGATTAAAAATTTGTAATATTTGTTTTCTTTTCGCTAGGATGCAACCATAATACTACGATTATTTATCATATTACATGTAGCTTTGCTAAATGCGTTATTGTTTACTTCATAATATATTTTGCCATGGATGTTAACAACATATCATGTAGAATAAGGAGTGCCACTCATTAAAAATTGTTCATGTATGTTTTAACATAAAATCTTGTTTTCTAAAAATATTGAGTGGAAGAAGGTTTTCGAAGAGAGGACCTAGCATATCCATCGTTGGTCCATAGTTAGCACATGATGGTTCCAACCCTTAAGAAAGAATGGATCATGTATCAAGTTAGATTTCCAAAAGGATAATTTGCTTTAGCATGTTTTATCGTTGTTCATGTAATACCCCTGAAGCTAACTAATAAGCTCGTGTAAAGCTTATTTAGCTAGGATAAGAAGTATTAACCTTTCAATTGCATTATAAGTGTTATGGTTTACTTAAAATATTCATTTCAGTGTAAAAAAGTTTTAAAACTGTTGTTTCATCCATTTTCTTATTTACAATATGTACATTATTCAAACTTAATAATATGAACAAAACTATACTATCACATCCAAATTTAGTAACATATGTCTATTCACAAAACCACAACAGAGCTGCTAAGTTTTACCAAATAGAGTTTCAAAATATGTTTCAAAAGCATATCCAAAACATGACATATGAACAAATCTTTGTCTGGTAGCTCTAGATACTCGGTCAACCCTAACCTTATACACCCTCACCTGCATCACAAGAACTATAATGAGCTAAAATCTCAATAAGCGGAAACTAATGCATGAACATGAACAATGAATGAGAAGGCAATCAAACATTTTCTTTCAACAATTCTTTCTTCTTTTGGGGTACCCTTAGAGTGTAGTACTTAATTGGTAATGATAGGCTGTGGTTTTCAGAATCTGTTCATCATAATCTGGCCAACGTAACAATAATAATTTGGGGTTTTCATCTTGGTCATTAGACCTCAGGTATTTGTCGTATTCAATCTCAATCTTTATGGCTTTTCTTATCTTGACTTTTCAACCTCAAAGTAGTTACCACCTTTTGTTGGGTCCGCCAGTCCCACCCACATCCCATGCCTACCCTACCGTCAATTAAGCACCAAACCTCCATTTTAGTTAAAAACCTCATTCTCTTTTTGATTATATCACATGTTCTAATGTAAATGTCATGAATTATGAATGCATTTCAACAATCTATATCATTCTCAAATAACAACAATCCAATCAATGCACCATAAAACATAACATGACATAGTTCTTGTGATGCAGTAAACGGTAGTTTCTATTTACCTTGAGACTAATTTGCATTGAGTGAAAAGATCAGTTCTCTTATAAGACAAGATGTGCTAAAGGCCTAGCATCATAAAGTCATATAACATTTAATTTTTCATAAACCAAACTCATTAATCTACGTTATAAGTTCAAATTATAAGGGTTTTGTTTTGAATCAAACACAAAATGGGTTGAATCTAACAATGTCAAAATGCACATTTATTGCCAATGGACAAGCTACACTGCTAAACACAATATTAAACATGAAGATTAAACGTTCAATCATCTCAACAAACATGCATTTTAGTTCATTCCTACTACAAACTATATTGTGTTAAACACATAATAATTTTGCCTCTTTCTTGCCAAAATTAGGTCTTCAATAAATAGATAACATTTCCAAACATTAAATATCACTAAGGGAAGTATATAATCTTATAAAAACAACCTAATACATGAGAATCAAGCATGGCACAAATTTGATATTCCACTTAACTTAGTTTTGCATTTTCTTTCCATAAATTCAAAAATAGCATTCTAACTAATTTCCATCTATCTACAAGCATTCAACATCACTTAATAAACACTTAGGATCAATATAAATGAAGGAAATAATCAGATTCCATAAGATTTTCAATTGTGCAAAGAAACTAACTTTATTGGCTTAGTTTGAGCTCAAATCTGTCCTAGCTTACTTTCTTCACATCTATAATCATCTATAATAGAAAATAACCTCATTTCATCACATAGAGGTTACCTTTTAGGGCTTGATGTTAGAAAAATAGTATGCAGTAAAAATTAAAAAATTTTATATCAGAGTATTTTTCAAAACACAACTTTGACATGCTATATGCATAAATTAACCAGATCTTACTAACCTTGTATACTGAAGAGCTCCTGCAATGTGTGAAGAGAAGGCATTCCAAAAGAGCCTCAACTAGTTGGTCTTCTTTCCTATTCTCCATCCACGATCGGAGTATGTATGGGTGCATGTCATAAAACTCTTCCTTGATGACTCTTCTTCCAACCAATTGAGAAATACCTAGAACTACCGTTTGTGATTTGTGAACAATAGCTCTTTAGGGGAGTTTCAAAGACTCACAATATAGAGTGCTCACTCTTGATCTGTTAACTGATCTGAATAATTATGAAGTCTCACTCCTTATTTATAAGGTTGGACCTAAGGGTTAGTCATTATCAGATAAGGCCTCAAAAATTCTAATATAGATCAATATTTGATAAAATCGCGTAAAAACACATTATCAGATTATCGTTTGGTTGGCAGGTCGAACTGGTAGATCGGCTTGCCAAAATTACTCCATCAACAGGCCAAACCTGAAGATTGGCCTGTAGAACTTACGATAAATAATCCTTGTGAGTCTTTTTTTTTCCACCCCAGATTCTTTGAATAAAGCCTTAGTTTTAATTTAAATAACCCAGTAGAGAAGTTATTTGATTGAAACAATCATATCTAGATAATCTCTAGGAAAATAAATATTTTGGATAATTCTACAAGTTTAACTTGAATTAATTTTTCACAAAATTAATTCAACCGATGAACAGACATGAATTATCTGAACCTATCAAATTTTAGCCAATCTCATAATTTAACATAAGTCAACAATTTATTAGAAAAGCATGTCGTATCATTATAGGATTTATTATGAGCTAGTAAAGGGGACCTAATGTGACGACCCACCTTTTCGGGCAGTTACTTTACTTTCATAAACATCGTTTCATAAACAGTAATCTTACTTACTTAGTAAGAAAAATACTGAAATAATTTTTTTTTGAACGTTCTTTAAAACTGATGCGACCTCTGTCGCCATTCAAGTTGAGTCATCGCTCAACCCTTGCCCTTAAAATCATTTCAAAACGTTTCTTAAAACTTAATAAGAAACATTTATTAAATCATAGCTTAAAACTTTACTTTATAATTACATAAAACAGTTCGTAAACTGTATCATAAAACTTTGAATACAATTCTTAGAACTCTGATTTTCTTAAAACTTCACAAACACTACATTAAACAATAGAAAACCTTTTCTTTGCATAGCAGAAGCAAACAGTAACGATATCCATACCCAAATCTTCGCATCTGTCCTCCACAGCACCCAGCTCTTTTAACGGGTCCTACTGGTCATCCATAAAACTACCTACAGCATGAAGAAACTTTTTATGAGCTTTCGCTCAGTAAGTTCAAACAAAATCTCATAAAGCATTTAAACATGCTTTAAAAAAAAACATTTCTAGAACGTTTCCCATAAACGTTTTCCTAAAGCAATTGCTATAACGTTTCTCATAAACATTTTTCACAAGATATCTAACATAAAATAATCCTCAGATTGCTCTTCATAACGTCATTCATGTTTTCATAAACATTTAATACAAAACATTCCTCAGAATGTTTTTCATAGCATATAAATGTTTCACAATAAACAAATCAAATACAATCATAATGCATGTTTTAATTTATGCTCAATTATGAACTTTCGATTATGAGCATCTTATGACCATTCTTTCTTACTTTGACTTTCTATCCTTGTTCCTTTTATTTTCTTATCTTACACTTTAACTTTCCACCTTTTGTTCCTTAACTTTCTTTATCTTATAACTTTTAGTGTTCGTACCAACATCTTTAATCATGAGATCATAAACGTGATGCTTCCCTTATGGAAGACTTAAGACCATCGAACTTCAAGGTCGTATACCTCACATCTGGAAGGTCAAACTTTAACTATACTTTTATTACCTCACAACGAGGAGGCTGGTACGACAATTTCTTTTCAACTTTACGTTACCTTCTTATTAACCTTAGTGAGCACATCAAATGCACCCACATCATATGCAAATACATTTGTAAATCATTGCTTGTACTATAAAATCTATTGCATAACAAATGCAACTTAAAATGCAAACACATTTTGATAATCATAATTTGTACTCTAAAACTTATTGCATAACAAATGCATCATATAACGCAATCACATTTTGCAAATCATAACTTTTATTCTGAAACTTATTGCATAACAAATGCAACATATTGCATAACAAATGCATCATATAACGCAATCACATTTTGCGAATCATAACTTTTATTCTGAAACTTATTGCATAACAAATGCAACATATTGCATAACAAATGCATCATATAACGCAATCACATTTTGTGAATCATAACTTTTATTCTGAAACTTATTGCATAACAAATGCATCTTATTGCATAACAAATGCATCATATAACGCAATCACATTTTGCAAATTATAATTCTTCTTTGAAACATATTGCATACAATGTAATATATATCACAATCACATATTGCATATTATAACTTTTATCCTAAAACATATTGCATACAAATGCAATATGTGATGCAATATATATCGCAATCACATATTGCATATCATAAGTGTTATCCTAAAACATATTGCATACAAATGCAATATATTTACGCAATCACATATTCCATATCATAACTCTTATCCTAAAATATATTGTATACAAATGCAATATTTTACGCAATCACATATTGCATATCATAACTTTTATCCTAAAACATATTGCATACAAATGCAATATATTACGCAATCACACATTGCATATCATAACTTTTATCCTAAAACATATTGCATACAAATGCAATATTTTACGCAATCACATATTGCATATCATAACTTTTATCCTAAAACATATTGTATACAAATGCAATATATTACGCAATCACATATTGCATATCATAACTCTTATCCTAAAATATATTGCATACAAATGCAATATATTACATAGCAATGCTTCATAAAACTTATAACTTACATTATAACACATTATGCATTGTCGAAATGCAGGATTTATACTAATCCTATTTCGTAGCTATGTTGCACATCTGCATCTAGATCATAATTTGGTACGTAAAAACTGGTTAGTAAGTTCATCTTTTTATTGTTCAGTCTATAGCCCTTTCATCATCTAGTCGTTCTAGACTAGTGACAATGTTGATTTAAAACATGTTTACGTACCTGTCTGAAAACTTCTAAGGGTCATAACAGCGCTTAACTTTCTATATCTCTCTTGAACATGTCTAGCCTTTCCTGGGGGTGCAATAAAAGGAAAAACTAGCTTTTATCTTCTTCTTTTTTTTCGTATTCATAAAGTCTCTGTCTTGGCTCTGCTCTTGTGACCTCGCTGTCGGTCACGAGAAATTTCTAAATTTTACTTGATTATCTAAATCGTTCTCATGATTTCTAACCGAACCTAGGGTGTCTTATAGTAATTTTTCTAGTTTCCTATAGGCAAATTAAAGATTATATCCTTAATGGATTTCTTATGGACCTTATTGTGCATATCTGTTATGCACTACATGGTATTGTACTTATATACTATATCTTGTTACATTATAAATAACAAGCATCAATCATAACATTCTTATCCATATTATTTGCTCGAATAAGTATTATACTTGCATATCATATTCATAAACATATCATACATATACATATCATTCATACCATACTTCCACATTTCATGCTTTCATATATTACTCATATTCATATCGTTCATATCATACTTTCACATTTCATGCTTTCATATATTACTCATATTCATGTCATTCATATCATACATCCATTTGTCGTTCATACTTTCATATTGTGGAGTTGCTATACATTTTTCTTCTTTGAATAGCAATTATTTCATATTATATCCATATAATACTTTAAGTCATGTCACATGTATAATACACACACCAATCATAGTTCATAACATTCATGCATATCAATATGCAAATAGGCTTCAAACGTAACGGTTGCAAATTCATTGCAAACCTTATTTTGTACTTTAGAACCTTTTTGCATAATAAATGCAAATATACTTTAAAAACAACTTGCATAACCATTGCAAACTCATTTACAAATGCATATGGATGCATTAAAACTATTTACTTCATGCTGTAGGTGAAATCTGAACTTACCCGGACTATGCCCTAGCATTCTCTATTTCGTTCCTTTCTCGTTCCTTTTCCTTCCATTGGTCAGCTTTTGTGTCCTGCTCATACGACAGCCGACTCATTAATTAACTTTCTTTATTATTAATCCACTCGATTGATAATAAAACGTAAACATTAACCATTCTTTCCTTTTAACTTCGTAACCTATCAGTTTACCTCTCGTTTACTTAAACACCCCTTATTAAATCTCTGGTCTCATATGACCGTTACATTACTTAACATATTACGGAACATTTTTCGTCTAATAACGTTATGCTAAATTGGAGTGTTCGACTCCGTTCTAGCCGTTTCCTTGATAAATGACGATTTTACCCTTAACGAGTTTTTCGTCACCTTTGTAACCTTATAAAACCTATTCTCACATAAAACAGTGTAACAATCACTGATCATGCATTTAATAAATTTTTATGAAAGCATCTAAAATAATTTATTCTAAAACAGTTCATACTGTAAGCGAGATTCCTACTTACTTGAACTCCAAGATAAGCAGATCCAGTTGTATCTCGCTACATCTACAGTATGCGAAGCATCCTCTGCAGTGCTCCTCGAGCGACCATAAATAGCTAGGAATGCTTTCTGGAGATCATACATTCTTGAAACTATCATTCTGGACTCCAATACTGCTGTTTGAATCGCCTCGATCTACGTGCAGTCGGTATCAGATGATTTTCATTGGAGTGAAATTAGCTCGAACAGAGGTCACCATTGCGTTCAGAGCATCGAAACGAGTCAGGAGGCTGTCTCAGATCTTCGATCGGAGGTCCGGATCACAAAATCCCAATTTGGCCGTTGACCGGCGGCGGTTGGCTCCGTGGGGGGCTGAGCTTGAGCCTACCCCCCCTAATTCGACCCTCCTGAGTCGATTGGTGGGGTCAATTTCACCCAATTTGGCCTCTAACCATGCGGATCGAGGCCCGACGATGGCGGCAAAAATCGAGGCTCCGATCTTGTATCTCCGGCGGAGCAATCGTGAAATTGACTTGGGGCTTTCGTTCCCCGAGTCATTTTGAACATTTTCCCCCTTTCAATTTGGGGCGACGCGGCTAGGAACGTCGTGATCGGTGGCTGTCGCGGCGGTGTACGACGGCAGAGGTGGAACTCCGACCAGCCGCGGCTGTGGCGTGAAATTAGGCGAGGGGTTTCACTCCCCGTCGCCGTCTGAGTCGAACGGTGGCGGTGGTGTACCTCACCGCCGCCGTGATCGGCGGTTCCGAGTGGCGGCGACATGATGGAGACAGACAGCTCCGGCGAAGCCTTTCCAGCCGTTGTTGAGCTGCCACCAAGGGTGGGTTTTGTTTCTCTCATCACGGTGGTCGTGTAGGAACAAGAATCACGTCGATCGGACATCGGACGACGAAGATATCTCGTCGGAAAGAAACGGGTTTCGCCGCCACTTTGGGCGACGTGTGTGGCCTCCTCCGGCGGAGTTTTGGGCGGCACGGCACCTCGTTGGACTCAGCTCGTCGAGAACTTTCCATTGGTGCGGGAGGTGTGAAAAAATAACGCCAGAATCTCAAACGAGATTTGAGGAGAGAGAGAGAATTCTAGAGAGAGAAAGTAGAGAGAGAAACAGTCGAGTTTTCTCTGATTTTTCTGATTTTTTCCTTTTTTTTCTTTTCTTTTCTTTTAAAACAAAATTATGGTCCACACAGTCCAATTTTGTACTGCATGACCTTAAACAGTCTAATTCCTATATTGCTTTGCTCTAATACTGTATAATTTTCCATCTATTATATAGTATTTTTCATTAAACCGTACTTTGTCTTAATATAATCCTTAATTTAATGCATTTTTAATGCATTAAAAATCTCGGGTGTTACACCTAATGGATCTATATAGTTTAAGCTCCTAATAATTATGAAACCCAATATAATAGATATACATTTCATAATCATCAACTCTAACCTACTCTACTAAAAGCTTCGAGCTGCACCCAAATAGCCAAGTCTCTATGATACATCATAATATATCGTATCCCCATAGGATTATCTATAATCGGTTTAACGAAATTCTGTCTTACCTTTCCGGTTATTTTTCCCCTACGTTCCATTAGCTCACCATCAAAAAACTTACCATCTAGAGACAATATACCATTCGGTTGCACTTATGTATCCAAATGGTTTAGCGCTCCAGTCTTCCTTTTACAAGATAATACATATAAGAGGATATCATCGAGTTCTAAAGAGGAGCTATAGATTCCATATCTATGAATAACAAGTTTATGCTATCAGGAGTCATGTCTCCAACATTCTAGTATGCATACCATAATAAATATGGATGTCACCCTTTGGTACATCAAAAGACATAAGTCAAAACAATGAGCCCACTATTTATCTCAGGATTAAGATACAACACATATGATTGTCTAAAGTAGATTAATTTGTTGAGATAGAATTATTAATCCAAATCAATTATACTTTACGTCTCGATCCAATACATCGTCACCTATGACAATGCAACAATGTTTCTAGTTGTGGAGTCCACCTCTGATGGCCAAGACAAACTATCTCCTATTAGGAATATAGACAACATAACAATCTTTGCAAGAATAAAGTGCCTAACTTTATTCCTCGATTGCGGATCTTATGTTTTAGACCGTCAACTTAGAATCACGTCTTCCACATAATCTATCCATCATATGCCTGATTTTAAAAGCTTAGACCGACAATCTCAGACTTTTGTTTGCTTAGCATACATCTAACAAATATGAACATAAAAGGACAACAATTTGGTATATGAATAATGAATAAACTCTTTATGGATAAAAATGACTCCAAAAACATATTACATTTTTACTCCTTAAGGCATACATGTCTAACAATCTCCCAATTGTACTATGTGAGTAAATATGACAAATCTCGCATCCCCATAGCTACCACATGCCTCTCGAAAACTCTCGCAGCTAGTGTCTTCGTGAATGGATCAGCTAAATTGTCCTCGGATGTGATTTCACATACAGCAACATGCCGCCCTCAAAGAAGTCCTTTATCACATTATACTTCCGATCAATATGCTTACTTTTCTTGTGAAATCTAAGTTCGCTAGCATTAGTTATCGCTGTAGAGTTATCACAATACAGCGATACCACCTTATTCATACTAGAAACTACCTCAAAATCCCCAAGAAACTTATAGAGCCACATTGTTTCTTTCAAAGCATCACTAGCCGCCAGATACTCGGCCTCCATTGTTGAATCTGAAGTGTTATCTTGCTTCATACTTCTCCAACTATTGGCACTGTCACCAAAGTAAACACAAAACCAGAAGTCAATTTCCTCGAATCCGGACAGGATTGGAAATCCAAATCCCTATATCCTAGGGGTGTTAAATTCTCACCCAAATATACAAGCATATAACCTCGAGTCCTTCTTAGGTACTTGAAAATATGCTTGACTGTAACCCTATGGTTCGATCCTAGATCCGCTTGAAATTGACTTACAATTCTGACCGCATAACAAATATCCGGTCGTCTGCAAAGCATGGCATACATGAGACTACCCCCTTCCAAGGCATAAGGCACCTTTTTCATGTATTTTCTTTCTTCGTCAGACTTTGATGAGTCTTTCTTAGGAAGTGTAATTTCAGACCTAGATGGTTTCCCACTTTTCTTGGAATCCTATAGTGCAAGCCTTTTAAGAATCTTATCTATGTAGGCCGTTTGGGATAAAGCTATCATTCAAGATAAAGCTATCATTCTGTTCTTCCTATCCCAAACAATTTGGATACCGGGAATAAAATTAGCTTCACTTAAGTCCTTCATGTCAAATGCTTGGTCAACTATAATTTGACCGATGACAACGCCCTAACATCATTACCAATTAGCATAATGTCATCTACATAGAGCAGTAGAAAAACCACATTCCTATCATTAATGTGTTTGTAAACACATGGTTCATCCACATTTTGTGTGAATCCATAAGTCTTGATCACCTAATCAAATCTTATGTTCCAAGAACAAGAAGCTTGCTTAAGTCCATAAATTGACTTTAGTAGCTTACAAACTTACCCTCTTGACCCTTAGCCTTGAACCCGCATAGCTGTACCATATAAATGGACTTATCAAGATAGCCATTTCGAAAAGCTGTCTTGACATCCATCTGCAAATCTCGTACTCGAGAACGGCAGCTATGGACAAGAGAATGTGGATGGACTTAAGCATGGCTACAGGCAAAAAGGTTTCCTCATAATCGATTCCTTCCTTTTGTGTGTATCCTTTAGGTACGAGTCTAGCCTTATAGGTTTCAACTTTTCCATCCTCTCCTCTCTTTCTCTTATAGATCCACTTGTACCCTATGGGTTTTACCCTTTCGAGAAGATCCATAAGTTCCCAAACTCAATTAGTCTCCATAGACTTTATCTCTGTGTTCATGGCCTCTGTCCAGAGTTTTGAATCAACATCCTCCATAGCCTATTTGTTAGTATAAGAATCCCTGTCATGTTCAACCGGTTTAGCCAAGAAGGCCTCACCATTGAACATATACCTCTCGGGTTGACGCTCGACCCTCCCATTACGCCGAAGCCCCTTAGGTTGTTGTTCGATTGGTTTTTCTATACTGATTGGAATGGTTTCATTCGGAACCCCCAGAGTGACTGAATTACTCCCCAACTCCTCAAGCACCACTTTGCCTTGAGGCTTAAAGTTGTCTATGTAATCCTCAAGGAATGTTATATTTGTTGGAAAAATAGCACGAAGCAGAATTTTAAAATTTTTATGTCAAAGTATTTTCCAAAATACAACTTTGACACAATATATGCATAAATTAACCAGATCTTACTAAGCTTGTTTTGTCAAAAAGCTCTGCAATTTGTGAAGAGAAGTAACATTCTAAAAGAGCTTCAACTAACTAGCCTTCTTTGCTATTCTCTATCCACTACTGGTGTGCGTGTGGGCATACTCGTATAGCTCTTTCACATGTGGCTCTCCTTCCAACCAATTGAGAAAAACACAAAGCTATAGTTCATGATCTATGAACAACAGCTCTCCGGGGAGTTTCAAAGTCTCACTCGCAGAGTCTCACTCTAGATTTCTTAACTGATCTAAATAATAATAGAGACTCACTCCCTTTATATAGAGGTCGGGCCTGGGGTCAATCATTATTAGATAAGGTCTCAAAATTTGAGTTTGAATCAATTTCAAATTTGAATCCACGTAATTAGACTAGGAGTTTGAATCCACTCTAGATTTCTTAACTGATCTAAATAATAATAGAGACTCACTTGATAGCCGTGGTCAATTGCGATACAAAGGCGCGGTCGACCATGCCGTTGCAGATACCCAATTTGAATTTGATTCGAATCCAAGGTTGATCCGATAGATGCTATCTCAACCAATTGGATAATTCCTATCTTATTAGTTCCAGGTATCTTTTGATAGAGTCTCAATTTTAATTCCAATAAACCAATAGAGAAATTATTTAATTAAAATAATCATATCCTGATAAACTCCATACAAATAAGATATTATCCACAATAATTCAACATATTTATCTTGAATTAATTCACTAAATTAATTCAACTGATAAACCAACATGTTTATCTTAAATTAATTACAGAATTAATTCAAATGATAAATTAACATGAATTATTAAATCCAATTAACTCAAATTTTAGCAAATCTAATAATATGACATAAGTCACCAATTAATAGAAAAAGCACACCGTATCGCTATAGGATTTTTATGAGCTAGCAAAGGGGACCAAATGGACATATATAGTTCAAGCTCCTGATAATTATGAAACCCAATATCCCAGATATCAATTTCATAATTATCAACTCTAACGCTATTCCACTAAAAGCTTAGAGTTGCACTCTCGAATTATATAGAATTACGAAGCCCGTATAGCTAAGTCTCCATGACATATCATGATGTATCGTATCTCTATAGGATTATCCATGATCGGCTTAAGGATAAGTTCTGTCTTAGCTTCCCGATTATTTTTATCTTACATTCCATTATCTCACCATCGAAAAACTTACCATCCAAAGACGGTATACCATTCGGTTACACCTATGTATCCAAATGGTTGAGCGCTCTAGTTTTCCAATTACAAGATAACGCATATAAGATGATATCAACTACTCCTAAAGAGGAGCTATGGATTCCATATCTATGAATAACAAGTCTATGCTATCAAGAGTCATGCCTCCAACGTACTGGTGCACGTACTACTATTAAAATATGGATGTCACCCTTTGGTATATCAAAAGATATAAGTCAAGACAACAGGCCCACTATTCATCTTAGGATTAAGATACAACACATATGACTGTCTAAAGTGAATCGATTTGCCAAAACAGAATTATTAATTCAAATCAATTCACTTTATGTCCCGATCCAACACATCGTCACCTATGATAACGTGTCAATGTTTCTATTCGCAGAGTCCACCTCTAATGGCCAAGACAAACCATCTCATGCTAGGGATATAGACAACATAACAATCTTTGCATGAATAAAGCGCCCAACTTTATTCCCTTCATTGCGAATCTTATGATTTAGACCGTCACCTTAAGAATCTTGTCTTTCATATAATTTGTCCATTATATACCAAATTTTTAAGATTTAGACCGACAGTCTCAGACTTTATTTGCTTATCATGCATTTAACAAATATGAATGTAAAAAGGACGAGATTTGGCATATAAATGATAAATAAATTCTTTGTTGATAAAAATGTCTCAAAAAATATATTACATTTTTTTCCTTAGGGCATACACCTCTAATAGTATTTGTTAAAACCATGACTTTATTTTCCCTTGGGTTATAGAAATACCCCCTTTAGTCGCTTTTGGATATCCTACAAACACACAAACTTCTAAACGTGCTTTCAACTAGTTTGCTTTCTTAAACAAGACATAAGCTAGACATCCCCATATGCAAATATGGTTTAAGGATGTCCTTTTTCCCGTCCACAATTCGTGAGGAGTTTTAGGGACCGATTTTGAAGGCACTTTATTCAAAAGATAACATGCGGTTTGTAGTGTATATCCTCAAAAGGATAAAGGCAATGATGAATAACTCATCATGGACCTGACCATGTCTAACAATGTTCTATTCCTTCTCTTTGCCACACCATTCTGCTGCGGAGTGCCTGTCGCAGTCAAATGAGATAAAATCTCATTCTCTAATAAGTGTTCCAAGAACTCATCAAAAAGGTATTCACTACCTCAATTGGATTGAAGTTCCTTTATGGGCCTACCCAATTGCTTTTCCACTTCAGCCCGAAACTCCCTGAACTTGTCATAAGTTTCGCTTTTGTAGTGCATTAGATACACATATCTATACCTTGAGTAATCATCAATAAAAGTGACGAAATACTCATACATTCCTTGTTCCCAGATGTTCATAGGTCTACAAACATTGTTCTATACAAGTTCTATAACCCCTTCGACCCTATTGCCTTTAGACCCAAATAGTCTTTTGGTCATTTTACCCTCCAAACAAGATTCACATTGTGATATAGATTCTACCTTTAAGTCACTTAAAGGTCCATCCCTTACCAACCTTTGAACCCTATTTAGGTTAATATGACCTAGTTGCAAATGCCAAAGATAAGTCTTATTAGATTGAGAAGTTTTAAGTCTTTTAGAGTTATTATCATTAAACTCACTGTTCAGTAGTAAGTCCATCTTTGATTTGATAAAATGTAGATTATTTTGCATCCATCCATTACAAATAAAAGATTAGTTTTTACAAATCACTACTTTATTATTAAAAAAAACTACATAAGTGTCTTTAAATAAACAAGCTGCAGAAATTAAATTCCTTTTTAATTTAAGAACATAAAAATAATCTTGCAAAATTAAACTCCTATAATTATCAAAGTAAATATGGGCGTCTTCTACTGCTTCAGCCAATACTAAGGATCCATCGCCCATCCGAAGTGTGAAGTTTTCTTGTAGCAAACTTCTTGTTTCTTTAATCCCTTGTAGAGAAACACAAACATGATTAGTTGCTCTGGAATCTATGACCCAAGTGTCACTGGATTCCTTAACCAAACAAGTTTTAATAACCAGAAGATCACACTTACCTCCTCGAGAAAGGAAGTCCTTGCAATTCTTCTTGATATGCCCGACCTTCCCATGAAAAAAGTACTTGAGCTTATTCGGGTTCTTCTTTTTCTTCTTCTTATTCTTGCCGTTTGCAGGAACAGAAGACTTCCCATTCTTAGCCCATTGCTTATTTCCATTCCCAGGGTTGGGATTGGAACCAAAGGCAGCTGCCAGGTTGGCCTCAACACCAGCAAGAGTTTCCTTGATCAGATTTTGGAACTCCTGTAACTGCTTCATCAACTCAGTCACGATCATATCCCGTTTATTGCTTAAATTAAATGGTGCTCTAAATGGGATAAACTCCTTAGATAGAGTCTCAAAGACCATAGTCATCTGTGTTTCGGCATCAATGTCAACTCTCTTGGTTTGAGCCTTAGTGAGATAACCCATGACCAACGTCATGTGCTCCTTCATAGGAGTCCCTAGTCTTTGTTTGTAGTTTAGAACTTTTCGATGTGCCCTTTGCTATTTTGTTAGGGCCTGGCCTCCAAACATGTCTTTAAGATTATCCAAGATCTGTTTCGTAGTCTCATAATCTCTATGTTGAGCCTGCTGCATGTTATTCATGTTGGCCATAACATAACAGCAAGCTTGATTGTTAGCATTTTTCAAACGATCATACTCTTGGATTTGCTTATTAGTGGAATCTCCCGTAGGCTTAGGAGGACACGGTGTTGTCAACACAAATTTCATTTTCTCAAAGGATAGGATGATATTCAGGTTCCATTTCTAATCATTAATATTCTCACCGGTTAATTGGTTTTTGTCAAGTATCGATGATGAAGCGTTTTTGAACATTTTTAATCTACAATAAAGAATCATATACCAAACATAAGCAAAAATACCATAATAATTTAGTAAGATAACACAATCATGTAAAACATATAACGTGTTTATGTGTCAAAACCTTGAAAATATCACAACCTTACAATGATAATTCCTAACTCAAATTTGACAAGTCGCCTAGAAAAGACTTGCCAAATTCAATCAAGAATACAGATCTGCTCTTGATTAATATATGCCATCTAGGACCCGTATGATCTAGCATATATTAATAATCGTTTCTTTGGCCATTAATTTTATTAACAGAGCTCCCAAGGGAAGTTAATAATAAAATCAACATGAGTGTATAACCATAGTTTCAATATTTTATCCATGATTTATAATCACCACCTAGGGGCAATGATAAATCATGCTAAAATACCTTATCTTTTGGAGATCCAACCCGGTACATGAAGAAGTCCCTTTTTAGGGGTTGTAACCACCATGTGCTACCTATGGACCAACGATGGAGGCCATAGGTCCTCTCTTCGAAAATCTTCTTCTACTTAATATTTTAAAATCAAGGTTTTATTTTAAAAACATGCATGAATAATTTTTAATGAGCGTCACTCCCTATTCTATATAACATGTTATCAACAAACATGGCAAATCATATTATAATGCAGACATGCAAAGCAATCATGCAAAGCCACAATCAAAATAAAAATAAATAGCCGTAATATTATGGTCCCATTCTAGAGAAAAGAAAATAAAGATTACAAGAGATAAATCGAAACATATTATCGATTCTTTATCCTTAAACCTTCAAATTGTTCTTCATGTTTTATTCATCTTCAAGTCTTCAATCCTGCATGGATTGAATACTCCATATTTCTAGTTATATCCATATTTAATGTTTCTCAGAATTGTTCCAAAAATAAAACCAAAGCTGTGCTGAAAAATGCACCCTTTTCAAAAATTCACAACTCTTTGCCGGCATGCTGATCTATGCAATCGGCTTGCCGGTGATGACCCTTCGGCTTGTCGAACCTTACAACTCGGCCTGTCTGTCATGACAAATCAGCTTGCCAAACTTGAAAGTTCAGCCAGCCGCTAGAGCCACTAGAATTCTAGCCCATAGACGGCCTCACGAACCCGAGGTCTAGCCTGCCGAACCGCCAACCAAGCAGAAATCATGACTTTTTAGAAAATACAGTTGTTATACAGTTTTTCAATCTTATTTTCAACAACTCAAAAATATAAAATTAGAGACTCAAGAAATGCCTATGAAACGCTATCATCCATCTTCTAGATTTATCTTCTTTGAATGATTATTTAATTACGAAATTCTTACAAATTAAAATTAAATAATAATTCCTAAACAGTGAGGATAGACAACCATCTAATTACATGAAAAACCTAGATATATATTCTAACCTCTAAGGAACCATAACCGTCACAAATTAATTAATTAATAAATAATTAAATAATAATTTAATCAACCATAATTAATTATTAAGCGTTCACCATATAATTTAAGACAACATAAATATATAGAAACCCTAGAGTGCCAACTCTTTAAAAAATTAAATTCAAGCATAGAAGAGACCAAGATCACATAATTTATACATATAGTATGATCGCAAACTTATAAATTTATGTAAAAACCTTGGCTTTGATACCCATTATTGGCAAAATAGTACGCAATAGAAATTAAAAAATTTTCATATAAGAGTATTTTCTAAAACACAAGTTTAACACATTATATGCATAAATTAACCAGATCTTACTAACCTTGTATACTGATGAGCTCCTGCAATCTGTAAAGAGAAGGCGTTGTAGAAGAGCCTCAATCAACTGGTTTTTTTTGCTATTCTCTACCCACGATAAAAGTACGTGTAGGCGTATATCATACAGCTCTTCCCCAATGACTCTCCTTCTAATCAAGTGAGAAATACCTAGAACTACCTTTCATGATTTATGAATAATAGCTATTTTGGGGAGTTTTAGAGACTCACAGTATAAAGTGCTCACTCTTGATCTCTTAACTAATTTGGATAACTGTAAAGTCTTACTCACTATTTATAAAGGTTAGACTTAGAGGTTAGTCTATATTAGATAAGGCCTCAAAAATTTGAATCTGGATCAATATTTGATAAAATTGCATAAAAACTCACGATCAAATTATCGTTCGGTCGGCAGGCCAAACTGGTAGATCAGCCTGCCAAACTTTCTCCATCGGTACGATAAATGATCCTTGCGAATCTTTTATTTCCCACTTGAGATTCTTTAGATAAAGCCTCAGTTTTAATTCAAATAACCCAATAAAGAAGGTATCTAACTAAAATAACCATATCTAGATAATCTTTAGGAAAATAAATATTCTAGATAATTCAACAAGTTTATCTTGAATTATTTTTTCACAAAATTAATTCAACCGATAAGCAGACATAAATTATCTAATCCTATCAAATTTTAGCCAATCTAATAATTTAACATAACTCATCAATTTATTGGAAAAGCATACTGCCCTATCGTTACAAGATTTATTATGAGCTAACAAAAGGGACCTAATGAACCTATATGTATAGTTCAATCTCTTGATAATTATGAAATCCAATATCTTAGATATGCATTTAATAATTATCAACTCTAACGCTACTTTACTAAAAGCTCAGAGCTATGCACCCAAATTATATAAAATTATGAAACCTAAATAACTAAGTCTCCATGACATATCATAATGTATTGTATCCTCATAGGATTATCCATAATCGACTTAAGGATAAATTCTATCTTATCTTAAAATTATTTTTCTCTTATGTTTCATTATCTCACTATCAAAAAACTTACCATCCAGAGACAGTATAACATTCGATTACACCTATGTATCTAAATGGTTGAGTGCTCTAGTCTTCCGATTATAAGATAATGCATATAAGAGAATATCATCGACTCTTAAAGAGGAGCTATGGATTCCGTATCTATGAATAACAAGTCTACGCTATCAAGAGTCATGTCTTCAACGTACTGGTATGCGTACTATCATAAAATATGGATGTCACCCTTTGGTACATCAAAAGACATAAGTCAAGACAACGGGCCTACTATTCATTTCAGGATTAAGATAAAACACATATCATTATCTAAAGTGAATTGATTTGCTGAGACAGAATTATTAATCCAAATCAATTACACTTTATGTCTCGATCCAATACATCATCACTTATGACAATGCACCAATGTTTCTATTCGTAGAGTCCACCTCCGATGGCCAAGACAAACCATCTTTTGTTAGGAATGTAGACAACATAACAATCTTTGCATAAATAAAGCGCCCAACTTTATTCCCTCGATTGTAGATCTTATGTTTTAGGCCATCACCTTTAGAATCATGGCTTTTGCATAGTTTGTCCATCATATGCCTAATTCTAAAAGCTTAGACCGACAGTCTCAGACTTTTATTTGCTTATCATACATCTAACAAATATGAATGTAAAGGAGACAATTATTTGGTATATGGATAATAAATAAACTCTTTATTGTTAAAATGTCTCCAAAAACATATTACATTTTTACTCCTTAGGGCATACATGTCTAACACTTGATGTTAGGGCTCTAGTAGAGGTCAAAACACTTGATTTTTGAGCTGAAAATGTTGAAAACTTAGGGCTGGTTTGTGTAACCCAAATTTCTATGGTTTTGTTTAAGTTTTTGTGAGCTTTAAGACTTGAAAAATAGAGAGGAAGAAGTGGGGAGAGTGCTGAATGTTTTTAGACTTGCTTGCAAAAGAAAGATGTAAAAATGAACCTTCTAGTTCATTTGATTTAGTCAAAATCAGGTAAGTGAAGGGAGGAGCCTGCTTGGGAGCTTTTGCCATCTTTGCCTTGGGTTTGACATGTGGAAAGAGTGCTGAGTAAGGGAATTTAGGTAATAGCTAACCACTTAAATCTAGTACATGCAAGAGTAATTCAATTTGCTATAACTTAGTCAACAAACTAATCAAATTGCACCATTTTGCGTACTTTCAATTCCAATCAAATTTATCTATTTTAAATATATAAATGGGCAAAACAGTTAGTTTAGAATGTATTTAAAATAATAAAAAAACACTTTCTAATCAATTCGTAACCATTTAACACATCAATCTTTCTTACCAAGAAACTGAACTTTTTACTGCAATTAAAACCTTTTTGAAACATGTTACATCATATATTAATAATTCAATATCATACTTATGAATATAAGCACATTTATGCATGATTCAATCTTAAAAATAATAAATACTCATGTTCCTAACATGTGTTTTCTATATGCTCTAATTCAATAACGTATGTTTGTTAAATGCATAGATATGCAAGATGCTTATTACTAGCTAATTATGAGTTAATTGGGCATTACAATCCTCTCATCCTTATAAAATTTCATCCTCGAAACTTGACATATCGAATAGTTTTGGATATTTGTTCTGCATCTCCTCTTCTTTTTCCCATGTGGCTTCTTTTACTGAATGATTCCTCCTCACTTTCTGGTCCTCAACTCCTTTTCTTTTCTATTAAGGATCTATACTAGTTTCGCCTCGTATGCTATATCAAGAGTTATTTCCAATGGCTCATATCTTACAACATGCGAGAGATTTGGAATATACTTCTTGAGCATGGACACATAGAAAACAACATGTACACTAGATAATGAAGGAGGTAAGGCCAATCTATGTGCTTTATCACCAACTCTTTCAAGGATTTCAAATGGGCCAATAGACCTTGGGCTTAGTTTTCCTCTTTTCCTAAATCTCATGATGCTTTTCATTGGAGCCACCTTTAGGAATACATGATCCCCAACAGTAAACTCTAAATCTTTTCTTTTTTTGTTTGTATAGCTTTTTTGTCTACTTTGTGCTATTCTCATTCTATCACGTATTTTTTCTACTGCTTAGCGGCTTTTTTAACCATATTTGGACCGAGTAATTCCCTTTCTCTAACTTCACCCCCAATGAATTGGAGATCTATTTTTTCTTCCATACAATACGTCATAAGGTGCCACTCTAATCGTTGCTCGATAACTGTTGTTGTAGGTAAATTCCACTAGAGGAAGCTTTGTATCCCAACTCCCTTGTAATCAAGCATATAAGCTCTTAACATATCTTCCAATATCTAAATTACCTTCTCAGACTGGTCCGTCACTTTGATGATGAAATACTGTACTACATGCAAGCTTTGTTCCCATAGCACTACATAAACTCTTTCAAAATGCATATGTGAACTTAGGATTTCTATCTGACACTATTGAAACTGGCACTCCATGTAATCTGAGTATGTCTTTGATATACAATTGAGCATACTGGTTTATGGTATAAGTGGATTTCATTAGAAGAAAATAGGCTGACTTAGTTAACTTATCCACAACCACCCATAAGGAATTAAATCCTTTTTGAGTTCTAAGTAATCCAAGTACAAAGTCCATTTGATGTGTTCCTATTTCCACTTTGGAATCAATAAAGGCTTCAACAACCTTGTTGGTCATTGATGTTCAATCTTAACTTGTTGACAAGTTAAACATTCGGCCACAAATTTTGCTACATCTTTCTTAGTTCCAGGCTACCAATAATGCTGCCTTAGATCTCTATATATTTTTGTGCTTCTTGGGTGTTTTGAATAAGGAGTCATATGAGCTTCTTTCAAGATATCTTCTTTAATGGCCTTAATAAACAGCACGCATAACCTCCCTCTATATCATATAATCCCATCTTCAGCAACTAAGAAGTTTGGTCTTTGTCCTGCATCAATTTTGTTTCTCAACCCAATCAAATACTTATCCACCTTTTGACCTTCTTTAATTTTATCTTGTAGCACAGGTTGCAATATTAGAGCTGACAATTTTTATTCCTTTCGGGACTATTTTAAGCTCTAACCTTTGTAAATCCAATAATATTGGCTTTTGAATGACATGGAATGATGACATTAATTTTCTACTCAAGACATCAGCAACCGCATTTGCTTTAGGAAGATGGTAGTTGATTACACAATCATAGTCTTTCACAAGTTCCACCATCTATGCTTCATTATATTGAATTCCTTTTGGGTGAAGAAGTATTTTAGACTCTTATGGTCAGTATAAATCTCACACTTCTCACCATATAGGTAGTGTCTCTAGATTTTCAAAGCAAAAACTAAGGCAGCAAGTTCCAAATCATGAGTTTGATAATTCTTTTCATACTCTTTTAGTTGCCTTAAGGCATATGTGATTACCTTCCCATTCTACATTAACACATAGCCTAAACCATTCTTGGAGGCATCACTATGCACCACAAATCCACCAGTTCCTACTAGAGTGGTAAGCACTGGAGCTGTAATTAGCCTATGCTTCAATTCTTGAAAACTCCATTCACAAGCATCAGTCTACTGAAATTTCACATTCTTTCAAGTCAGCAATGTCAAGGGAGTAGTTATTTTAGAGAATCCCTCGACAAATCGTTGACAGTACCTTGCCAATCTTAAAAAGCTCCTAACTTCTATTACATTTGTTGGTTTTGGCCAGTTAGCAACTGTTGGAAAAATAGTACGCTGTTAATTTTAAAAATTTTATATCAGAGTATTTTCTAAAACATAAGTTTGGCATGCTATATGCATAAATTAACCAGATTTTACTGACCTTGTAAATGCCAAAAAGCTTCCTTAATCAGTGAAGAGGAGTAACGTTCTAGAAGGACCTCAACCAATTGGCCTTTTTTGCTATTTTCTATCAACGATCGGAGTGAGTATGGGCTCACATGTATAACTCTTCCACCGGGCAACTCTCCTTCCAACCAATTGAAAGAACCCAAAACTAGTGTTCGTGATTTGTGAACAAGAGCTCTCAGGGGGTTTTTAGAATCTCACCAAGAAAGTATCACTCTTAATCTCTTAATTGATCTAAATAATAATGAGATTCATTCCCTTTTTATAGAGGTTGTGTTAGACATGTATGCTCTAAGGAGTAAAAATGTAATACGTTTTTGGAGACATTTTTATCAATAAAGAATTTATTCGTTTATATATACCAAATATTGTCCTCTTTATGTTCATATTTGTTGAATGTATGATAAGCAAACAGTAGTCTGAGACTATCAGTCTAAACCTTAAGAGTTGGGCATATGATGGGATGATTATGCGGTAGACACGACTCTTAAGGTGATGGTCTAAAATATATGATCCGCAATCGAGGGAATAAAGTTGGGTGCTTTATTCATGTAAAGATTGTTATGTTGTCTATATCCCTTTTGGGAGATGGTTTGTCTTGGCCATCGGAGTTGGACTCCGTGAATAGAAACATTGGCATGTTGTCATAAGTGATGATGTGTTGGATCGGGACATAAAGTGAATTGATTTGGATTAATAATTCTGTCTTGGCAAATCGATTCACTTTAGACAATCATTTGTATTGTATCTTAATCCTGAGATGAATAATGGGCCCGTTGTCTCGATTTGTGTCTTTTGATGTACCAATGGGTGACTCCCACATCTCTATAGTGGCATGCATGCCGATACGTTGGAGGCATGACTCTTGGTAGCGTAGACTTGTTATTCATAGATATGGAATCCATAGCTCCTCTTTAGGAGTAATGATATCCTCTTATATGCGTTGTCCTGTAATTGGAAAACTGGAGCGCTCAACCATTTGGATACATAGGTGTAACCGAATGGTATACTATCTTTGGATGGTAAGTTTTCTAATGGTGAGACAATGGAACGTAAGATAAAAATAATCGGGAAGGTAAGACAGAACTTGTCCTTAAGCCGGTTATGGATGATCATATGGGGATGCGATACACTATGATATGTCATGGAGACTTAGCTACACGAGCTTCGTAATTCTATAAAGTTTGAGAGTGCAGCTCCAAGCTTTTAGTGGAGTAGCGTTGGAGTTGATAATTGTGAAATGTATATCTGGGATATTGGGTTTCATAATTATCATGAGCTTGAACTTTATAGGTCCATTTTGGTCCCCTTTGCTAGCTCACAAAATCCTGTAACGACACGGCGTGCTTTTCCAATAATTGGTGACTTATGTCGGATTTATCAGATTGGTTTAAAATTTATAAGAATCAAATAATTCATGTCTGTTTATCGGTTGAATTAATTATGTAAGAAATTAGTTCAAGATGAACTTGTTGAATTATGGCGTTCGGATAATTCTTGTCTGTTTATCGGTTGTTTTAATTTTGGACAATTAGAACAAGATAAACTTGTAGAATTATTGTGAATTGATTTATTTTCTTAGAGATTATCTTGATAAAGTTTGTTTTGATCAGATATCTTTTCTATTGGGCTATTTGAATCAAAACTGAGACTTTATCCTTTAGAATCTCGGGTGGAAAATAAAAGATTCGCGGAGATTTTTTCCCGGCAGTTCGGCCTGCCTATCAGAAAGTTCGGCCTGCCGAACTGGCCAGTTCGGTCTGCCTATCACACAGTTCGCCATGCCGACCGCGACAGTTAAGATTACGTGTTTTTCACGCGTATCTTATCAGATATTGATCCGAACTTGATTCTGTTTCGATTTTTGAGACCTAATCTGATATGGACTGACCCCAAGGACCAATAGGTATAAAAAGGGAGTGAGTCTAATGATTTACTCAGATCAATTTGAGAGATTAAGAGTGATACTCTTCTAGTGAGCATCTGAAAACTCCCTGAGAGCTTTTGTTCACAAATCACGAACACTAGCTTTGGGTTCTCTCTATTGGTTGGAAGGAGAGTCACCGGTGGAAGAGCTGTACGTGTGAGCCCACACTCACTTCGGTTGTGGATAGAGAATAGCAAAGACGACCAGTTGGTTGAGGCTCTTCTGGAACGTTACTTCTCTACACAGGTCGCGGAGGTTCTTCGGCACACTGAGGTTAGTAAGATCTGTTTAATTTATACATATAACATGTCAAACTTGTGTTTTGGAAAATACTCTGATGAAAAAATTTTAAAAATTTCGCTGCGCACTTTGTTTCCAACAATTGGTATCAGAGACGAGGTTTTTACATAAATTTGCAAGTTTGTGATCATGTTATATGCATAAATTTTGTGATCTTAATCTCTCCAATGCTTGAATTAAATTTTATAGAGAGATGGCACTCTAGGTTTCTATATAATATATATGTTGTCATGGATTATATGGTGAATGTTTATTAATTAATTATGGTTGATTAAATTGTTGTTTAATTATTTATTAATTAATTAATACCGGTTATGGTTCCTTAGAGGTTAGAATGTGTATCTAGGTTTTTCATGTAATTAGATGGCGGACTATCATCTCCGTCTAGGAATTATTATTTAATTTTTAATTTGTAAGAATTTTGTAATTAAATAATTATTCGGAGAAGACGGAACGAGAAGTCGGAACTTAAAGATTGATGATGGCGCCTCCAGGTATTTCATGAGTCTCTAATTTTATGTTTTTGAATTGTTGAAAATAAAATTGATGAATTGCATTAAAATTGTATTTTCTGGATTGAGGGTTTTTTGCTCGGTCGGCATGCCGGACCTCACAGTTCGGCAGGCCGAAGGTCACAGATCGGCAGGCCGGACGTACGGTCCGGCAGGCCGACAGTGGGGCAGAAATTTTGGTGCTCTGCTGGCAGGCCGAACCTTCATGTTCGGCAGGCCGAACCACCATGATCGGCAGACCGATCACAATGATCGGCAGACCGATCACAAAGATCGGCCTGTCGACCGAGAGCTGCCAGGTGTCCAGAAAAGGTGCGATTTTTCCAGTGCAGTTTTAATTTTATTTTTGGGACGATTCTGAGAAACATTAAATTTGGATATGACCGGAAATATGAAGTGTTCGATTCATACGGGATTGAGGACTTGAAGATGGATATTACATGAAGAAGGATACAGCTTGAGGATTCAAGGATGAAGAATTGATAACTGTCTCGATTATTCTCTTGTAATCTTAGTTTTTTCTATTCTCTAGGGTGGAACCATAATATTACGGTTATTATTATTATTATGCTTGTAGCTTTGCTTGATTGCTTTGCTTGTCTGCATTATAATATGATTTACCATGTATATTGATAACATGTCATATAGAATAGGGAGTGCCGCTCATATTAAATTTGTTCATGCAAAATTTCAAAATAAAACCTTGACTTCAAAAGATTGAGTGGGAGAAGGTTTTCGAAGAGAGAACCTAAGGCCTCCATCGTTGGTCCATAGGAAGAACATGATGGTCCCAACCCCTAGGAAGGGATTTCTATCATGTACCATATTGGATCTCTGAAAGGATAAGGTATTTTAGTATGATTTATGGTTGCACACCTCTAGGTGGTGATTATAAATCATGGATAAAATATTAAAACGGTGGTTATACACTCACGTTAATTTTATTATTAACCTCCCCTAGGAGCTCTGTTAATAAAATTAATGGCCAAAGAAACGATTATTAGTATATGCTGGATCATACGGCTCCTGGATGGCATATATTAATCAGGAGGGGATCCGTGTTCCTGATTGAATTTGGCATGACTCCCCTAGGAGCTTGTTGAATTCTGAGTTGGGAATTATCGTTGTAAGGTTGTGATATTTTCAAGGTTTTGACACATAAACACATTTGTATGATTTTACATGATTGTGTTATCTTACTAAATTATTATATATGTTTGCTTATGTTTGGTATATGATTCTTTATTGTAGATTGAAAATGTCTAAAAATGCTTTATCATCGATACTTGACAAAAACCAATTAACCGGTGAGAACTATAATGATTGGAAACGGAACCTGGACATCGTCCTTTCCTTTGAGAAACTGAAATATGTTCTGACAACTCCTTGTCCTCCCGAGCCTACGGGAGACTCAAGTAATGAGCAATTCCAAGCGTACGACCGCTGGAAAGATGCTAATGATCAGGCCCGCTGCTATGTTATGGCTAGCATGAATAACGTGCTGCAGGCTCAACATCAGGATTATGAGACTGCGAAGCAGATCTTGGATAATCTTGAGGACATGTTTGGAGGCCAGGCCATAACAAAGCGGCAAGGGGCGCTTCGGAAACTCTTAAACTGTAGACAGAGACCGGGGACATCTGTAAAGGAGCACATGATGTTGGTCATGGGTTACCTCGCTGAGGCTCAAACCAATGGAGCCGACATCGATGCTGAAACTCAGATGACTATGGTCTTTGAGACTCTATCTAAGGAATTTATTCCGTTTAGAGCTACTTTTAATCTAAGCAATAGACGGGATATGACCTTGACAGAACTGATGAAACAGTTACAAGAGTTTGAACTGCTGATCAGGGAGTCTCCTGTTGGTGGAGAGGCCAATATGGTAGCTGCTTCTGGTTCCAATCCTAACTCTGGGAATGGAAAGAAGCAACGGGCCAAAAGTGGGAAGTCTTCTATTCCTATTGCTACCAAGAGCAAGAAGAAGAAGAAGAAGAACCCAAAGAAGCTTAAGTGCTTCTTTTGTGGTAAGGTCGGGCATATAAAGAAGCATTGCAAGGACCTCCTTTCCAAGGGAGGTAGGTGTGATCTTCTATATTTAGAAACTTGTTTGGTTGAGGAATCCAGTGACATTTGGGTCATAGATTCCGGTGCAACTAATCATGTTTGTGTTTCTCTGCAGGGATTCAAAGAAACGAGAAGTCTACTTCGTGAAGACTTAACGCTTCGGATGGGCGATGGATCCTTGGTCTCAGCGGAAGCAGTGGGAGATGTCCATCTTTATTTTGATAATTATAGGAGTTTAATTTTGCGAGATTGTTTTTATGTTCCTAAATTTAAAAGGAATTTAATTTCTGTATCTTCTTTATTTAAAGACTCCTACGTGGTATCTTTTAATGAAAAAGTGGTGATTCGTAAAAACAAATCTTTTATCTGTTCTGGATGGATGCAAAATAATCTATATTTTATCAAACCTAAGATGGACCTATTGCTTAATGCTGAGATAAATGATAATGACTCAAAAAGACTTAAAACTTCTCACTCTAATAAGACTTATCTTTGGCATTTGCGCCTTGGCCATATTAACCTAAATAGGATTCAAAGGTTGGTAAGGGATGGACCTTTAAGTCACTTAAAGGTGGAATCTATACCTCAATGTGAGTCTTGTTTGGAGGGTAAAATGACCAAAAGACCATACGGGTCTAAGGGCAATAGGGCCGAAGGGGTTCTAGAACTTGTGCATAGTGATGTTTGCGGACCGATGAACATCCGGGCACGAGGAGGGTATGAGTACTTCGTCACTTTTATTGACGATTACTCAAGATATGGGTATGTGTACCTAATGCACCACAAAAGTGAAACTTATGATAAGTTCAAGGAGTTTCGGGTTAAAGTGGAAAAGCAATTAGGTAGACCCATAAAGGCACTTCGATCTGATCGAGGTGGGGAATACCTTTCTGATGAGTTCTTGGGACACTTGTTAGAGAATGGGATTTTATCCCATTTGACTGCGCCGGGTACTCCGCAGCAGAATGGCGTAGCAGAGAGAAGGAATAGGACTTTGTTGGACATGATTCGGTCCATGATGAGTTATTCATCATTGCCTTTATCCTTTTGGGGATATGCACTACAAACCGCATGTTATCTTTTGAACAATGTGCCTTCAAAATCGGTCCCTAAAACTCCTCACGAGTTGTGGACAAGACGGAAGACATCCTTAAACCATATTCGCATATGGGGATGTCCAGCTCATGTCCTGTTTAAGGATCCAAATAAGTTGGAAGCACGTTCAGAAGTTTGCGTGTTTGTAGGATATCCAAAAGGGACTAAAGGGGGTTATTTTTATAACCCAAAGGAAAATAAAGTCGTGGTTTCAACTAATGCAACTTTCCTTGAGGAGAGTTACATGAACGACTTTAAACCTCAAAGCAAAGTGGTGCTTGAGGAGTTGAGGGGTAATCCGTTTACTCCGGAGGTTCCGAACGAAACCATTCCGATTGGTGTAGAAAAACCAAACAAACCTGAACAACAACCTCAGGGGCTTCGGCGTAGTGGGAGGATCGGGCGTCAACCTGAGAGGTATATGTTCAATGGGGAGGTCTTTTTGGCTGAACCGGATGAACATGACAGGGATCCTTATACTTACGCAGAAGCTATGGAGGATGTTGATTCAAGACTCTGGACAGAGGCCATGAACATTGAGATGAAGTCTATGGAGACTAATCGGGTCTGGGAGCTTGTGGATCTTTCCGAAGGGGTAAAACCCATAGGGAGTAAGTGGATCTACAAGAGGAAAAGAGGAGTGGATGGAAAGGTCGAAACCTTTAAGGCTAGACTGGTAGCTAAGGGTTATACGCAAAAGGAAGGAATCGATTATGAGGAAACCTTTTCGCCTGTAGCCATGCTTAAGTCCATCCGGATTCTCTTGTCCATAGCTGCCGCTCTCGACTACGAGATTTGGCAGATGGATGTCAAGACGGCTTTTCTGAATGGCTATCTTGATGAGTCCATTTATATGGAACAACCAGACGGGTTCAAGGTCACGGGTCAAGAGGGTAAGGTTTGTAAGCTGCTAAAGTCAATTTATGGACTTAAGCAGGCTTCTCGTTCTTGGAACATAAGATTTGATCAAGTGATCAAGACTTATGGGTTCTCACAAAATGTGGATGAACCATGTGTTTACAAACACATTAAGAATGGGAAGGTGGTTTTTCTACTACTCTATGTAGATGACATTCTGCTAATTGGCAATGACGTTGGGGCGTTGTCATCGGTCAAATTATGGTTGACCAAGCAGTTTGACATGAAGGACTTAGGTGAGGCTAATTTTGTTCTCGGTATCCAGATCTTTCGGGATAGGAAGAACAAAATGATAGCTTTGTCACAAGCCGGCTACATAGATAAAATTCTCAGGAGGTTTGCAATGCAGGATTCCAAGAAAGGTGGGCAACCATCTAAGTCTGGAATTACTCTTTCTAAGAAAGACTCTCCAAAGTCTTATGAAGAAAGAGAATACATGAAGAAGGTACCTTATGCTTCGGCAGTGGGTAGTCTCATGTATGCCATGCTTTGCACTCGACCGGATATTAGCTATGCGGTCGGGATTGTGAGTCGATTTCAGGCGGATCCAGGACCGAACCATTGGGTTGCGGTAAAGCATATTTTCAAGTACCTAAGAAGGACTCGAGGTTATATGCTTAGGTATTCAAGTGAGGAATTAACTCCTCAAGGATACACTGATTTGGATTTCTAATCCTGCCTGGATTCTAGGAAATCGACATCGGGGTTTGTGTTTACTTTGGGTGGCGGTGCCATCAGTTGGAGAAGTGCGAAGCAAGATTGCACTTCGGATTCAACGATGGAGGCCGAGTATGTGGCGGCTAGTGATGCTTCGAAAGAAGCAGTGTGGCTCCGCAAGTTCCTTGGGGATCTTGAGGTAGTTCCTGGTGTGGATAAAGCGGTATCACTGTACTGTGATAACAGTGCGGCGGTAGCTAATGCTAAGGAATCAAGATTTCACAAGAAGAGTAAACATATTGATCGAAAGTATCATGTGCTAAAGGACTTCGTTGAGAGCGGGCATGTCTCGGTATGCAAGATCGCGTTAGAGGACAATTTAGCTGATCCATTTACGAAGACACTTTATGGGAGAGTCTTCGAAAGGCATGTGGAAGCTATGGGGATGCGAAATTTACAGTATTTACTCACTTAGTGCAAGTGGGAGATTGTTAGACATGTATGCTCTAAGGAGTAAAAATGTAATACGTTTTTGGAGACATTTTTATCAATAAAGAATTTATTCGTTTATATATACCAAATATTGTCCTCTTTACGTTCATATTTGTTGAATGTATGATAAGCAAACAGTAGTCTGAGACTATCAGTCTAAACCTTAAGAGTTGGGCATATGATGGGATGATTATGCGGTAGACACGACTCTTAAGGTGATGGTCTAAAATATATGATCCGCAATCGAGGGAATAAAGTTGGGCGCTTTATTCATGTAAAGATTGTTATGTTGTCTATATCCCTTTTGGGAGATGGTTTGTCTTGGCCATCGGAGTTGGACTCCGTGAATAGAAACATTGGCATGTTGTCATAAGTGACGATGTGTTGGATCGGGACATAAAGTGAATTGATTTGGATTAATAATTCTGTCTTGGCAAATCGATTCACTTTAGACAATCATTTGTATTGTATCTTAATCCTGAGATGAATAATGGGCCCGTTGTCTCGATTTGTGTCTTTTGATGTACCAATGGGTGACTCCCACATCTCTATAGTGGCATGCATGCCAGTACGTTGGAGGCATGACTCTTGGTAGCGTAGACTTGTTATTCATAGATATGGAATCCATAGCTCCTCTTTAGGAGTAATGATATCCTCTTATATGCGTTGTCCTGTAATTGGAAAACTGGAGCGCTCAACCATTTGGATACATAGGTGTAACCGAATGGTATACTATCTTTGGATGGTAAGTTTTCTAATGGTGAGACAATGGAACGTAAGATAAAAATAATCGGGAAGGTAAGACAGAACTTGTCCTTAAGCCGGTTATGGATGATCATATGGGGATGCGATACACTATGATATGTCATGGAGACTTAGCTACACGAGCTTCGTAATTCTATAAAGTTCGAGAGTGCAGCTCCAAGCTTTTAGTGGAGTAACGTTGGAGTTGATAATTGTGAAATGTATATCTGGGATATTGGGTTTCATAATTATCATGAGCTTGAACTTTATAGGTCCATTTTGGTCCCCTTTGCTAGCTCACAAAATCCTGTAACGACACGGCGTGCTTTTCCAATAATTGGTGACTTATGTCGGATTTATCAGATTGGTTTAAAATTTATAAGAATCAAATAATTCATGTCTGTTTATCGGTTGAATTAATTATGTAAGAAATTAGTTCAAGATGAACTTGTTGAATTATGGCGTTCGGATAATTCTTGTCTGTTTATCGGTTGTTTTAATTTTGGACAATTAGAACAAGATAAACTTGTAGAATTATTGTGAATTGATTTATTTTCTTAGAGATTATCTTGATAAAGTTTGTTTTGATCAGATATCTTTTCTATTGGGCTATTTGAATCAAAACTGAGACTTTATCCTTTAGAATCTCGGGTGGAAAATAAAAGATTCGCGAAGATTTTTTCTCGGCAGTTCGGCCTGCCTATCAGAAAGTTCGGCCTGCCGAACTGGCCAGTTCGGTCTGCCTATCACACAGTTCGGCATGCCGACCGCGACAGTTAAGATTACGCGTTTTTCACGCGTATCTTATCAGATATTGATCCGAACTTGATTCTGTTTCGATTTTTGAGACCTAATCTGATATGGACTGACCCCAAGGACCAATAGGTATAAAAAGGGAGTGAGTCTAATGATTTACTCAGATCAATTTGAGAGATTAAGAGTGATACTCTTCTAGTGAGCATCTGAAAACTCCCTGAGAGCTTTTGTTCACAAATCACGAACACTAGCTTTGGGTTCTCTCTATTGGTTGGAAGGAGAGTCACCGGTGGAAGAGCTATACGTGTGAGCCCACACTCACTCCGGTTGTGGATAGAGAATAGCAAAGAAGACCAGTTGGTTGAGGCTCTTCTGGAACGTTACTTCTCTACACAGGTCGCGGAGGTTCTTCGGCACACTGAGGTTAGTAAGATCTGTTTAATTTATACATATAACATGTCAAACTTGTGTTTTGGAAAATACTCTGATGAAAAAATTTTAAAAATTCCGCTGCGCACCTTGTTTCCAACAGGTTGGGCCCTAGAGTCAGTCCTTATCAGATAAGGCCTCAAAAATTTGAATCAGAATCAAATTTGGATCAATATCTAATGAAATTTACGTGAAAACGCGTGATCTTTTTATCGCGCGGTCGGCATGCCGATCTGTCTAACCGGCATACTGAACTTGCCTCATCGGTAGGCCAAACCTGAGGATCGTCCTGTCAAATGTACGATAAAAATCCCAACGAATCTTTTATTCTCCACCTGAGATTCTATAGGAGAAAGTCTCAGTTTTAAATTATATAACCCAATAGAGAAGTTATCTAATTAAAACAACTTTATCTAGATAATCTCTAGGAAAATAAATGAATTCCTAATAATTCTACAAGTTTATCTTGCTTTAATTTTGTCATAGAATTAATTCAACCAAAAAACAGACATAAATGATCTAATTTTACCGAATTTCAGCCAATCTGATAAATCTGACATAAGTCCTCTATTATTGGAAAAGCGTGCCGTATCGTTACAGGATTTTTGCGATCTAGCAAAGGGGACCAAATGGACCTATATAGTTCAAGCTCCCTTATGAAACCCAATATTCCTGATATACATTTCATAATTATTAACTCTAACGCTACTCCACTAAAAGCTTGGAGCTGCACCCTCGAACTATATAGAATTACGAAGCCCGTATAGCTAAGTCTCCATGACATATCATAGTGTATAGTATCCCTATAGGATTATCCATAATTGGCTTAAGGACAAATTCTATCTTACCTTCCTGATTATTTTTATCTTACGTTCCATTATCTCACCATCGGAAAACTTACTATCCAAAGACGGTAAACCATTCGGTTACACCTATGTATCCAAATGGTTGAGCGCTCTAGTTTTCCAATTACTAGATAACGTATATAAGAGGATATCACTACTCCTAAAGAGGTGCTATGGATTCTATATATACGAATAACAGGTCTACGCTATCTAGAGTCATGCCTCCAATGTACCAGCATGCATACCACTATGAAAATGTGGGTGTCACCCTTTGGTACATCAAAAGACACAAGTCAAGACAATAGGCCCACTATTTATCTTAGGATTAAGATACAATACAAATTATTGTCAAAAGTGAATCGATTTGCCGAGATAGAATTATTAATCCAAATCAATTCGTTTTATGTCTCGATCCAACGCATCATCACCTATGACAATGTGTCAATATTTCTATTCGTGGAGTCCACCTCCGATGGCCAAGACAAACCTTATTGCAATAGGGATATAGACAACATAACAATCTTTGCATGAATAAAGCGCCCAACTTTATTTCCTTGATTGCGGATCTTATGATTTAGGCTGTCACCTTAAGAATCATATCTTCCGCATAATTTGTCCATCATATACCCAATTTTAAAGGTTTAGACCGACAGTCTTAGACTATTTGTACATTCAACAAATATGAACATAAAGCGGACAAGATTTGGTATATATATAACAAATAAATTCTTTATTGAAAAAAAGTCTCCAAAAATATTTTATATTTTTACTCCTTAGGGCATACACATCTAATAATCTCCCACTTGCACTAAGTGAGTATAAATGACAAATCTCGCATCCCTATAGCTTCCACATGCCTCTCAAAGACTCTCCTCGTAAGTGTCTTTGTGAATGGATAAGCTAAATTGTCCTCTGACTTGATTTTACACACCGTGATATGCCCGCCCTCAATGAAGCCCTTTATCACATGACTTCCAATTAATATGCTTACTCTTCTTGTGAAATCTTGGTTCCTTATCATTAGCTACCGCTGCACTGTTATCACAATATAGTGATACCGTCTTACAGAGCCACACTGCTTTTTTCGAAGTATCCGTTGCTGCCATATACTCGACCTCCATCGTTGAATCTGAAGTGCAATCATGCTTCACACTTCTCCAACTAATGGCACCGCCGCCTAGAGTAAACACAAAACCCATAGTCGATCTCCTTGAATCTAGATAGGATTGAAAATTTAACTTAGTATATCCTAGAGGAGTTAAGTCCTCACTTGAATACACAAGCATATACCCTCGAGTCTTTCTCAGGTACTTGAAAATATGCTTTATTGCAACCTAGTGGTTCGGTCCTGGATTCGCTTGAAATCGACTTACAATTCTGACCGCATAACAAATATCAGGTCTTGTGCAAAGCATGGCGTACATGAGACTACCCACTGCCGAAGCATAAGGCACCTTCTTCATGTATTCTCTTTCTTCCTCAGACTTTAGAGAGTCTTTTTTAGAAAGAGTAATTTCAGACGTAGATGGTTACCCACCTTTCTTGGAATCCTGCATTGCAAGCCTCTTAAGAATTTTATCTATGTAGTCGACTTGTGGTAAAGCTATCATTTTGTTCTTCCTATCCCGAAAAATCAGGATACGGAGAACAAAATTAGCCTCACCCAAGTCTTTCATGTCAAACTGCTTGGTCAACCATAATTTGACCGATGACAATGCTCCAACGTCATTACCAATTAGCAGAATGTCATCTACATAGAGCAGTAAAAAAACCACCTTCCCATCCTTAATGTGTTTGTACACACATGGTTCAGCCACATTTTGTATGAACCTATAAGTCTTGATCACTTGATCAAATCTTATGTTCCAAGAATGGGAAGCCTACTTAAGTCCATAAATTGACTTTAGCAGTTTACAAGCTTTACCCTCTTGACCCTTGACCTTGAACCCATCTAGTTGTTCCATATAAATAAACTCATCAAGATAGCCATTTAGAAAAGCCATCTTGACATCCATCTGTCAAGTCTTGTAATCAAGAGTAGTAGCTATGACACGAGAATCCAGATGGACTTAAGCATGGCAACAGGCGAAAAGGTTTTCTCATAATCGATTTCTTCCTTTTGCATATAATCCTTAGCTACTAGTCTAGCCTTAAAGGTTTTGACCTTTCCATCTACTCCTCTTTTGCTCTTGTAGATCCACTTACACCCTATGGGTTATACCCCTTCGGGAAGATCCACAAGTTTCCAGACCCAATTACTCTCCATGGACTTCATCTCTATGTTTATGGCCTCTATCCAGAGTTTCGAATCAACATCCTCCATAGCTTCTGCATAAGTATAAGGATCCCTGTCATGTTGATCCGCTTCAGCTAAGAAGGCCTCCCCATTGAACATATACCTCTCAAGTTGACGTCTGATCCGCCCACTACGCCAAATCCCCTTAGGTTGTTGTTCAGGTTTGTTTGGTTTTTCTACACTGATTAGAACTTTTTCATTCAGAACCTCCAGAGTGATTGGATCACTCCTTACCTCCTCAAGCACCACTTTGCTTTGAGGCTTAAAGTCGTCAATGTAACTCTCCTTAAGGTAAGTTGCATTAGTTGAGACCACGATTTTATTTTCCTTTGGGTTATAGAAATAACCACCTCTAGTCCCTTTTAGATATTCTACAAACATGCAAACTTCCAAACGTGCTTCCAACTTATTCACATCCCTAAACAGGACATGAGCCAGACATCCCCATATGCGAATATGGTTTAAGGATGTCTTCTTACCCATCCACAACTCATGAGCAGTTTTAGGGACCGATTTTGATGCAGTTTATAGTGCATATCCCCAAAAGGATAAAGGTAATGATGAATAACTCATCATGGACCTAAGCATGTCCAATAAAGTCCTATTTCTTCTCTCTACTATGCCATTCTGCTGTGGAGTGCCCGACGTAGTCAATTGGGATAAAATCCCATTCTCTAATAAGTGTCCTAAAAACTCTTCAAAAAGGTATTCTCCACCTCGATTGGATTGAAGTGCCATTATGGGTCTACCCAATTGCTTTTCCACTTCAGCCTAAAACTCCCTGAACTTGTCAAAAGTTTTGCTTTTGTTGTGCATTGGGTACACATACCCATACCTTGAGTAATCGTCAATAAAAGTGATGAAGTACTCATGCCCTCCTCGTGCCTGGATATTCATTGGTCCGCAAGCATCATTATGCACAAGTTAAAACCCCTTCAGCCCTATTGCCCTTAGACCCGAATGGTCTTTTTGTCATTTTAACCTCCAAACAAGATTCACATTGAGGTATAGATTTCACCTTTAAGTGACTTAAAGGTCCATCCCTTTCCAACCTTTGAATCCTATTTAAGTTAATATGACCAAGGCGTAAATGCCAAAGATAAGTCTTATTAGAGTGAAAAGTTTCAAGTCTTTTAGAGTTATTATCATTCATCTCAGCATTAAGCAGTAAGTCCATCTTAGGTTTGATAAAATATAGATTATTTTGCACCCATTTAGAATAGATAAAAGATTTGTTTTTTATGAATTACCACTTTATTATTAAAAGAAACCAAATAGGAGTCTTTAAATAAACAAGCTATAGAAATTAAATTCCTTTTAAATTAGGAACATAAAAACAATCTCACAAAATTAAATTCCTATAATTATCAAAATAAAGATGGACGGCTCCCACTGCTTCCGCTAAGACTAAGGATCCATCACCTATCCGAAGCGTGAAGTCTTCATGAAGCAGACTTCTCGTTCTATGAACCGTTGTAGAGAAACACAAACATGATTAGTTGCACAGGAATCTATGACCCAAATGTCACCAGATTCCTTAACCAAACAAGTTTCTAAATACAGAAGGTCACTCCTACTTCCTTTGGAAAGGAAGTCCTTGCAATGCTTATTTTTGTGCCCGACCTTCCCGCAGAAGAAGCACTTTAGCTTCTTTGGGTTCTTCTTCTTCTTCTTCTTCTTCTTCTTCTTCTTGCTCTTGTTGTTAGCAAGAATAGAAGACTTCCCATTTTTGTTCTGATGTTTCTTTCCATTCCCAGAGTTGGGATTGGAATCAGAAGCAACCGCCAAATTGGTCTCTCCACCTACAAGAGACTCCCTGAACAGCAGTTTGAACTCCTGTAACTGTTTCATTAACTCTGTTAAGGTCATATCCTGCCTATTTCTCAAATTAAATATAGCTCTAAACGGAATAAATTCCTTTAACAGAGTCTCAAAGACCATAGTCATTTGAGTTTCAACATCGATGTCGGCTCCATTGGTTTGTGCCTCAGCCAAGTAACCCATGGCCAACATCATGTGCTCTTTTACAGATGTCCCCGATCTTTGTTTATAGTTCAAGAGTTTATACAGCGCCCCTTGCTGCTTTGTTAGGGCATGGCCCCCAAACAAGTCTTCTAGATTATCCAAGATCTTCTTAGCAGTCTCATAATCCTCATGTTGAGCCTACAGCACGTTATTCTTGCTAGCCATAACACAACAACGGGCCTGATCATTTGCATCTTTCCAGCGATCGTACACTTGGAATTGCTCATTAGTGGAGTCTCCTGTAGGCTTGGGAGGACAAGGGGTTGTCAGCATGAATTTTAGTTTCTCAAAAGATAGGACGATGTCCAGGTTTCATTTCCAATCATTATAATTCTCACCGATTAATTGGTTTTTGTTAAGTATCGATGATAAAGCGTTTTTAGACATTTTTAATCTACAAAAAAGAATCATATACCAAACATAAGCAAACATATCATAATAATTTAGTAAGATAACACAATCATGTAAAAACATACAATGTGTTTATGTGTCAAAATCTTGAAAATATCACAACCTCACAACGATAATTCCCAACTCAAAATTCAACAAGCTCTTAGGGGAGTCATGCCAAATTAAATCAGGAACACAGATGCCCTCCTAATTAACATATGCCATCTAAGACTCGTATGATCCATCATATATTAATAATAATTTCTGTGGCCATTAATTTTATTAATAGAGCTCCTAGGAAGGTTAATAATAAAATTAACATGAGTGTATAACCATCATTTCAATATTTTATCCATGATTTATAATCACCTCCTAGGGGTGTACAACCATAAATCATGATAAAATACATTATCCTTTCAGAGATCCAATCTGGTACATGATAGAAATCCCTTCCTAGGCGTCAGGACCACCATGTTCTTCTTATGGACCAACGATGGAGGCCTTAGGTCCTTTCTTCGAAAATTTTCTCCCACTCAATCATTTGAAATCAAGGTTTTATTTTAAAAAACATGCATGAACAATTTTAAATGAGCAGCACTCCCTATTCTATATGGCATGTTATCAATATATATGGCAAATCATATTATAATGCAGATAAGCAAAGCAATCAAGCAAAGCTACAAGCAAAATAATAATAAATAACCGTAATGTTATGGTTCCACCCTAGAGAATAGACAAAAAAAAAATATTACAAGAGAACAATCGAAACATAGTATCGATTCTTAATCCTTGAATCCTCAAGCTATATCTTTCTTCATGTAATGCCCATCTTCAAGTCTTCATTCCTGTATGAATAGAAACTCCAAATTTCATATCTAAATTTTAATGTTTCTCATAATTGTCCCAAAAAAAAAATTAAAATTGCATCGAAAACTGTACCTTTTTTGGAATAATTTTTTAGCTCTTTGCCAGTAAGCCTGTCTAGGTGATCGGCCTGCTGGTCATGACCCACCTGCTTGTCGATCTCCACAAATCGGCCTGCCGCCAGAGCCACTTGATTTCTGCCCCACTGATGGCCTACCGACCCCACGTCTGGCCTCTATCTAGGACCATTGGCCTGTCGAACTGGAGGGTTCGGCATGCCGACCGAGCAGAAATCATCCTTTCTAGAAAATACAATTTTTAATGTAATTCATCAATTTTACTTTTAACAATTCAAAACATAAAATTAAAGACTCAGGAAATACCTAGGAACACCATCATCTATCTTCTAGATCCGTCTTCTTTGAATGATTATTTAATTACAAAATTCTTACAAATTTAAAATTAAATAATAATTCTTATACTGAGATGATAGTTCGCCATCTAATTACATAAAAAAACTTAGATATACATTCTAACCTCTAAGGAACCATAATCGGTATAAATTAATTAATTAATAAATAATTAAATAATAATTCAATCAACCATAATTAATTAATAAACATTCACTATATAATCCATGACAATATATAAATATATAGAAACCTTAGAGTGGCAACTCTCTATAAAATTAAATTCAAGCATAGGAGAGATGAAGATCACATAATTTATACATATAGCATGACCACAAACTTGAAAATTTATGAAAAAACCTAGCTTTGATACCAATTGTTGGAAAAATAGTACGCTGCGAATTTTAAAAATTTTATCTCAGAGTATTTTCTAAAACACAAGTTTGACACGCTATATGCATAAATTAACCAGATCTTACTAATCTTCTAAATGCCAAAAAGCTTCCTCAATCAGTGAACAGAAGTAAAGTTTCAAGAGGACCTCAACCAACTAGCCTTCTTTGTTATTCTCTATCCATGATCAGAGTGGGTGTGGGCTCACACGTACAGCTCTTCCACCAGGTAAGTCTCCTTCCAACCAATTGAGAGAACCCAAAGCCATTATTCGTGATTTATGAATAAGAGCTCTTTGGGAGTTTTCAGAATCTCACCAGCAGTATCACTCTTAATCTTTCAATTGATCTAAATAATAATAAGACTCACTCCCTTTTTATAGAGGTTGGACCCTAGAGTCAGTTCTTATCAGATAAGGCCTCAAAAATTCAGATCAAAATCAAATTCGGATGAATATCTGTTGAAATCCATGTGAAAATGCATGATCTTTATATCACGCAGTCGGCATGCCGATCTGTCCAACCGGCATGCCAAACTTGCCTCATCGGTAGGCCGAACCTGGGGATCAACATGCCAAACCTGCGATAAAAGTCCCAGCGAATCTTTTATTCTCCATCCGAGATTCTATAGGATAGAGTCTCATTTTTAATTTAAATAACCTAATAGAGAAGTTATCTAATTAAAACAACTTTATCTAGATAATCTCTAGGAAAATAAATGAATTCCTGATAATTCTACAGGTTTATCTTGATTTAATTTTGTCACAAAATTAATTCAACCAATAAACAGACATGAATGATCTAATTTTACCGAATTTCAACCAATCTGATAAATTTGACATAAGTCATCAATTATTAGAAAAGCACAGTGTATCGTTACAGGATTTTTGCGAGCTAACAAAGGGGACCAAATGGACCTATATAGTTTTAGCTCCCAATAATTATGAAACCCAATATCCCAGACATACATTTCATAATTATAAACTCCAACGCTACTCCACTAAAAGCTAAGAGCTGCACCCCTCGAACTGTATAGAATTATAAAGCCCGTATAGCTAAGTCTTTATGACATATCATAGTGTATTGTATCCCTATTGGATTATCCATAATCGGCTTAAGGACAAGTTTTATCTTACTTTCTGGATTATTTTATCTTACGTTCTATTATCTCACGATTGAAAAACTTACCATCCAAGGACGGTATACCATTTAGTTACATCTATGTATCTAAATGGTTGAGCACTCTAGTTTTCCAATTACAGGATAACACATATAAGAGGATATCAACTACTCCCAAAGAGGAGCTATGGATTCCATATCTATGAATAACAGGTCTACACTATCTAGAGTCATGCTTCCAATGTACCAGCATGCATACCACTATTAAAATATAGGTGTCACCCTTAGTATATCAAAAGACGCAAGTCAAGACAACGGGCCTACTATTCATCTCAAGATTAAGATACAATACAAATGATTGTCAAAAGTGAATTGATTTACTGAGACAGAATTATTGATCCAAATCAATCCACTTTATATCCCGATCCAATCCATCGTCACTTATGACAATGTGCTAATGTTTCTATTCACAGAGTCTACCTCTGATGGCCAAGACAAACGATCTCCCGATAGGGATATAGACAATATAAAAATCTTTGCATGAATAAAGCACCCAACTTTATTCCCTTGATTGTGGATTTTATGATTTAGACTGTCACCTTAAGAATCATGTCTTCCGCATAATCTGTCCTTCATGTGCCCAATTCTTAAAGGTTTAGAGTGACAGTATTAACTATTTTTTGCTTAACATATATTCGACAAATATGAATGTAAAGAGGACAAAATTTGGTATATAAATAATAAATAAATTCTTTATTGATAAAAATGTTTCCAAAAACATATTATATTTTACTCCTTAGGGCATACACGTTTAACAGCAACAGCTTCCACTTTACCTAGATCAACAGGAATTCCATTCTTGGACACTATATGTCCTAGGAATGCCACTTGTTCTAGCCAAAATTCACACTTTTTAAATTTAACATACAACTTGTTTTCCTTAAGAACTTGCAGCACAATTCTTAAGTGTTCCCCATTTTCTTCCTTACTTCAAGAGTAGATCAAAATGCCATCAAAAAATACAATTACTAATTTATCAAGAAACTATTTTAACACCCTATTCATCAAGTCCATAAATTTAGCAGGGGCATTTGTTAAACCAAAAGGCCTCACTAAAAATTCATAATGCCCATACCTTGTTCTAAAGGCAATCTTCTGCATATCTTCTTCTTTGATCTTCAATTGATGATATCCACTCCACAAATAAATTTTTTAGAAAATGAAAGCGCCTTATAATTGATCAAACAAATCATCTATCCTTGGAAGTGGATACTTATTGTTAAAGGTCACCTTGTTTAACTCTTTATAATCGATATATAAACGCAACGTGCCATCTTTTTCTTTACAAATAAATAGGCGCTCCTCAAGGAGAATAACTAGAGTGCACTAAACCCTTATCAAGCAATTCTTGCAATTGCACCCCTCAACCCCTTTAATTCTATTGGTGCCATTCTATAAGGTGCTTTGGAAATTGGTGCAGTTCTTGGTACAAGATCAATTACAAACTCAATTTCAAACTCAATTTCTCGATCAAATTGCAATCCTAGTAAGTTATCTCGGAACATTGCTTGGAAATCTCGAACCACATCTACATCTTCTGGCTTTAATCTCTGTTTTACTGAAGTATCCACAACATTAGCCAAATAGCCAATACAACCTTTGCCAAGCATCTTCTGAGCCACCATTGCAGTTATAATTGGTATAGATGATCTGCCTATGGTTCTTTTAAATACAAACTGTTCTTCTCCAAGTGGCTAAAAGATCACACTTTTTTTGTTGCAGTCAATTGTGGCATGATAATTTGTCAACCAATCCATAACGAAAATGACTTCAAAATTAGCCATATTCAAAACTACCAGATCCACATATAAAGTTTTATCACCAATTTGAACCAAGGAAGCCCTTAACATTTGATTTGATTCCATTTTTTCCCTGGATGGTAAAGTTAAACTATATCTCATTTTCAACAAATCTGGTGTAATATCCAATTTTCTCACAAATGTTCTTCATACAAATGAATGCGTAGATCCTGAATCTATCAATGCATTTGCAGCAACTCTAGAAATTAAAATATTACTCGAGACCATAGAAGCATCTACATTAATTTATTCCTTTGTCATTGTATACACCCTTCCTTGGACTTTCTTTTGCATGGCGGTACGATCCTTTGCCAAATGTTTTGGCTTCTTGCACTTGAAACGTAAGTTACTACCTTTATAACACTCTCCAAAATGATTCTTCCCATACTTAGCACATAATGGCTTCTTAGTTACATTTGTAGTAGGTTCAACTCTAGGGCATTTACTGTTTCCCTGTTGTGGCTTTATTCTGCCTTATTCCATTGGGTAGGATTCCTTAGAATAATTCTTGATCTCCTTTGTTGGTGAAACTTCTCAATGTCTTTTTCCTCTTGATCTGCCATCAACGCCTTGTTGAATAATTCCCTAAACTCCATGGCAGAAGACAGCCTCACATCCCTTCTGATTTCAGGATTAAGACCTCTCAAAAAGTGGTCTATCATTTCAATGTTGTCTCTAGCAATATAAGGGACATATTTGTAACCTTCATCAACTTTTTGAACATAATCACATATTGACTTCCCTCCTTGCTTCAGTTCTAGAAACTCCTTTACTTTTAGTGATCTAGCATCCCTAGTGAAATCTTTTTCATAGAAGATTTTCTTGAATTTGTCCCAAGTTAGCCCATCCATATTTATTCCAAGCTTAGTTCCTTCCACAGGTTTTAGCTCCTTTTTTAGGCAAGAAAATTGCACAAAGTATCTTTTCAGCATCACTAATCCTTAGGTAATCAAAGATGGCATCCAAGGATTTCACCCACTCTTCCATAACTGATAGGTCTGAATTACCATCAAAGTCAGGAGGCTCCATCTTCTTGAATCTCTCATAAATAGTTTGCGAAGTATCTGGCTGAGCTGGAGGTAGAGGAGGTGGTTGGCACTGGTTACTCTTTTGCATATCTAACAATTGTCGTATCTGTTCACCTTGATACTAGTCTATTGTTGGATCAGATTTGTCAAATTATCCACTACATCATGATCACCCTCCTGATCATCATCCCTTGTCTTCCTTTTTAGTGCCATATCTTCCTATATAATGCCTAATCTTATTCCTTCAATTGGCCCATAATAAACATAATTATAAATTAACAAAATAATTAAAAAAACATAAAGACAAGAGATACCAACGATTGACCAAGTTTCCCAGCCAAGATATGTTCATATGCATTCTTTTGTCTTAAAAAATGATTTAACCGCCACTCTGATACCAAAAACTATAGCACCCCTCAAGCTAACTAATGAGCTCGTGTAAAGCGTATGTAGTTTGGATAAGAAGTATTAACTTTTCAATTACATTATAAGTGTTATGGTTTACTTAAAATATTCATTTTAGTATAAAATAGTTTTGAAATTGTTGTTTCATTCATTTTCTTATTTACAATATATACATTATTCAAACTTAGTAATATGAACAAAACTATACTATCACATCCAAATTCAGTAACATATGTCTGCTTATAAAACCATAACAAAACTGCTAAGCTTTACAAAACAAAGTTCAAAGATATGTTTCAAAAGCAAATCCAAAACATGACATATGAACAAATCTTTGTTTGACAGCTTTGGATACTCGGTCAACCCCTAACCCTATACACCTGCACCTGCATCATAAAAACTATAATGAGCTAAAAGCTCATTAAGCTGAAACTAACGCATGAAAATGAACAATGAATGAGAATGCAATCAGACATTTTCTTTCATTAGTTTTCTTTCAACAATTCTTTCTTCTTCTTTTGGGTACCCTTGGAGTGTGGTACTTAACTGGTAAGATAGGGCGTGGTTTTCGAAACCTGTTCATCATAATCTCACCAATGTAATAATAATAATAATACAAGGTTTCCATTTTAGTCATTAGACCCCAAGTATTTTCCATATTCAATCTCAGTCTTTGTAGTTTTTCTTATCTTTGTTTTTCAACCTCAAAGTATTCACCACCATTTGTTGGGTCCGTTAGTCCCACCTGCGTCACCAATTAAGCTCCAAACCCTTATCTTAGTTAAAAACCTCATTCTCTTTTTGATCATATCATATGTTCTAATGTAAATATCATGAATCATGAACGCATTTCAACAATCTATATCAATCCCAAATAATAACAATCCAATCAATGCACCTTAAAACATAACATGACATAGTTCTTGTGATGTAATAAATAGTGTTAGTGATGTGCCCTAGGCCAATTATGTAATGAACATATTTTGACTTTGTTACATTTGTATTTTATTAATAAAGAGGTATTTTCAATATTGTTTTTTATTCTAATTCTATGAATCGTTAATTCTGCCTAAGGTCATCAAGTATGTGACTTGATAGTAAAACTCTTGGTGAAAATTGAATTCTATTCTAAATTATTCCTAGTCGGTCATTATTATTGGGATAATAATGAATGAAGACTAGTATGAAGTTTGACTGATGATTATGTTTTGCTAATCATGTGTATGAGATACTAAGTCAACTCATAGATACATATTTGAGAAATGATGTATTGGATCGACCCACTATGAGAATACTATATGGATAATTGTCATAAGTAATTCTCATCACAACAGTATTATCCTAGTCCTCTAACCTGAAATCACCATTGTTTCCTACATGACAAGTTCTATATTTTGACACATTCTAATATTATCTATAACAAGATGATGAAATGGATTGTTGTTAGATATAGAGTGAATCACGTGAGGAATATGAGTGATTAAGATGGAATTTGTCCCTCATTTATTATGAGAAAGATATCTATGGCCCCTCGATAAGTTAGACTAAAGAAAAATGTATGGCCATACTAGAATGTATTGATAAGGGTTATCAATATTAGTCTACTTAAGATCGAGAAATAATATGATTAAATAGTGTAAGGATGACATAAACCATGCCTTATGTTCAATCAAGGTATCTAGTGACAAAAGGACTTTAATACTTATTGTATATTAGGTTATGTTGGATTATTGACATTCGTATAACTTGGATAATTATAATGTCTTGCTAGAGGCTGCTTATGATTTGTAGGCCAGAAATAGAATTTCAAGCCCACTACCAACGTTATGTGAACCTATAAGGTCGCACACTTAAAACAGACTAAAAATGAATTTTGGGTTTACTGTGTCTAGGTTCAATGAACCTGATAATGTCCAGATTCGATGTACTAGATATGTCCAGGTTCATTAAATTTGACATTGTCTAGATTCTATGAATCATATTTGAATTATAGTTTACCCTAGTTAAAATCTGACTCCTTTTTGAAGTCAATATATATATATATATATCTATTTTAGGATTTCTGCCCAAATTAGAAGAGAAAAGGCATTCTCTTATTCTAAAGTGCAAAAACATTAAAACCCTAAAATTAGAGAGAGTCATTTAATGCAAGGAGGGTGTGCTAGCACACCAATTCGTTTTTGAGAGAATTTGTTTGTGTGGATACCTGCAGAGGGTATTGCTCTAAGTAACAACGTTTGAATCCGATTTCAAATACAAAAAGCTCGAGTTAGGGTGTCATCGTAGTGAACCCGCTCTTTTTCTTCCAGCAATCTTGCCCCTTTTGTCATCTTGGTAAGATTCTATGACTTTCTTATCAATCTAGTTGAATTGCATCGATCCTGCGAGAGTTTTGTGGGAATTAATTTTTGCTTATTTGAATCACAAAATCCAACAAAACCCAACAAATAGTAGTTTCTACTTACCGTGAGACCAATTTGTGTTGAGTGAAAAGATCAGTCCTCTTAGAAGACAAGATTTGCTAAAGGCCTAGCATCATAAAATCATATAACATTTAATTTTTCATAAACCAAACTCATTGATCTAGATTATAAGTTCATATTATAAGGGTTTCGTATTGAACCTATCAAAATGTACATTTATGGCCAAAGGACAAGCAACACTACTAAACACATGATTAAACATGGAGATTAAATGTTCAATCATCTCAACAAACATGTATTTTAACTCATTTCTACTACAAATTATATTATGTCAAACACAACAATTTTACCTCCTTTTAGCCAAAATTAGGTCTTCAATAAATAGATAACATTTCTAAACATTAAATGTCATTAAGGGAAGTTTATAATTTTATAAAAACAGCCTAATACATGAGAATTAAGCATGGTGCAAAATTGGTTTTCCGCTTAACCTAATTTTGCATTTTCTTTTCATAAATTTAGAAATAATATTCTAACTAAGTTCTATCTATCTACAAGCATTCAAAATAAACATTTAGGATCAATAGAAATAAAGAAAATGATCAGATTCCATAATATTGTTAATTCTGCAACGAAACTAACTTAACTAGCTTAGTTTGAGCTTAAATCTGTCCTAGCTTACTTTCTCCACATCTATGATCATATATAACAAAAAATAACCTCATTTCATCATATAAAGGTTACCTTTTAGGGCTTGATGTTAGGGCTCTATTAGAGGTCAAAACACTTGATTTTTAGGCTCAAAATGGTAAAAACTTAGGCCTGCTTTATGTAACCCGAATTTCTATGGTCTTGTTTAAGTTTTTGTGAGCTTTAAGACATGAAAAATGGAGAGGAAGAAGTGGGGAGAGTGCTGGACTTTTGTAGACTTACCTGCAAAAGAAAGATGTAAAAGTGAACATTCTCATTCATTTGATTTAGTCAAAATCAGGTAAGTGAAGGAAGGAGCTTGCTTGGGAGCTTTTGCCATCTATTTCTTGGGTTTGACATGTGGAAAGAGTGCTGAGTAAAGGAATTTAGCTAATAGCTAGCCACTTAAATCTAGTACAAGCAAGGATAATTCAATTTGCTATAACCTAATCAACAAATTGCACCATTTTGCATACTTTCAATTTTAATCAAATTTATCTATTTCAAATATATAAGTGGGCAAAATAGTTAGTTTAGAATGTATTTGAAATAGAAAAATACTTTCCAATCAATTTGTAACCATTTAACACATCAATGTCATAGAAAAATAATTCAATGTCATACTTATAAATATAAGCATGTTTATGCATGATTCAATCTTAAAAAAAATAAATACTCATGCTTATAAGATATGCTTTTTATATGCTCTAATTCAAGAACATATGTTTGTTAAATGCATAGATATGTAAGATTCTTATTATTGGCTAATTATGAGTTAATTGGGCATTACAGTTCACCTATATATGACAATTATAAACCATGGATAAAGTAGTTGAAACGATAGTTAAAGACTCAAAATTAATTTTATTATTAACCTCCTTTAGGAGCTATATTAATAGAATTAATAGTCAAAGAAAACGATTATTAGTATATACTAGAGCAGGATGAGTCTTAGATGATATATACTAATCAAGTGGGATCTATGTTTCTAATTGAATTTGGCAAATCTCCCCTAGGTGGCTTGTTAAATTTTGAGTTCAAAATTATCGCTTTAAGGCTCTGATTTTTTTAAGATTTTGACACATAAACACATTATATGATTGCTTATATATTTGTGTTATCTTACTAAATTATTATTGCATGTTTGCTTATGTTTGATACATGAATTTTTATTGTAGAACAAAAATGTCTAAAAGCACATTATCATTGATACTTGACAAAAATACTTTAATTGCTAAGAACTATAATAATTGGAAACAGAATATAAATATTGTCGTATCCTTTGGGAAATTCAAATTCATGTTAACCATATCCTCTCCTCTGGCCATATCCATTAACCAACAAATACAAATGTATGATCGTTTGAAGGATGCTGACGACTAAGCTCATTGCTATATCATAGCTAGCATGAATAATGTGCTATTGGCTCAACATGAAGATCATGAAACTGCTCAGTAGATCATGGACAATCTTTAGGACATGTTTAGAGGCCAAGCCTTAACAAAGCAGCAAGAAGCTCCCTGGAAGCTTCTCAACTGCAAACAAAAACCAAGGACATTTGTGAACGATCGCATGATGTTGGTCATGGGTTACCTCACTGAGGCTAAAACCTTTGGAGTTGGCATCAATGCTGAGTCATAGATGACTATGGTTTTTGAGACTCTTTCTAAGGAGATCATCCCATTTAGAGCTTTATATAATTTGAGCAATAGACAAGATGTGACTTAATTAAGCTGATGAAGCAGTTACAGAAGTTTAAAAATCTGATCAAGATAGCTTTAACTGGTGGTGAGGTAAACTTGGCGGTTGCATCTGGTTCTAATCTCAATTCTAGGAATGGTAAAAAGCAAAAGGTCAAGAACAGTAAGCCTTTAGTTTCACCAACCAAGGACAAGAAGAAGAAGAAGAAGAAGAAGAAGAAGAAGAAAAAGAACCCAAAGAAGCCCAAGTCCCTCTTCTGTGAGAAAGTCAGGCACATGAAGAAGAATTGCAAGGACTTCCTAGCTAAAGGAGTAAGTGTGAACTTCTTGTTGTTGAAACATGTTTAGTTGAAGAATTAAGTGATACCTAGATCATAGATTCTGGAGCCACTAATCATATTTGTGTTTTACTACAGGTGTTCAAGTAAACAAGAAACATGCTGAATGAGCACTTCATGTTGCATATGGGCGATGGATCCGTAGTGTTGACTATAACAGTGGGAGACGTCCATCTTTATTTTGATAGTTATAGGAGTTTAATTTTGAGACATTGTTTTTATGTTCCTAAACTTAAAAGGAATTTAATTTCTGTCGCCTATTTATTTAAGGATTCTTATTCAATTTTTTTTTTAATAATAACGTTGTGATTTGTAAAAACAAATCTTTTTATTTGTAGTAGATGGATACAAAATAATCTATATTTTATCAAACCTAAGATGAACCTACAATTGAACACTAAGATATCGATTACTTAAAAAGGTTTAAAACTTCTCACTTTAATAAGACTTATCTTTGGCACTTGCGATTAGGTCATATAAGCCTTAATAGGATTTAGAGGTTGGTAAAAGATAGGCCTTTAAGCCATTTAGAGGTAGAATCCATACCATAATGTGAATCCTATTTGGAGGGCAAAATGACCAAAAGACCATTCAGGTCTAAGGACAATCGAGCCGAAAGGGTTCTAGAACTTGTGCATAGTGATATTTGTAGTCCCATGAACATCAACGAAGATGAGGGTATGAGTATTTTGTTACTTTTATTGATGACTACTTGAGGTATGGGCACATTTACCTTATGCATCATAAGAGCGAAACTTTTGATAACCTCATGAAGTTTCGAGCGGAAGCAGAAAAGCAGTTAAGTAAACCTATAAAGGCACTTTGATCCAATCAAGGTAGAGAGCACCTCTCCAATGAAATCTCAGAACACTTCATAAATAATGGGATTTTTATTTATGATGAGTTAAGTAAACTTCTGGACATGGTAAGGTCCATGATGAGTTATTCGACATTGCCACTATCTTTTTTGGGGATATGCACTATAAACCGTATGTTATCTTTTGAACAATGTACCTTCAAAATCGGTTCCTAAAACTCTTCACAAGCTGTGGAAAAGTAGGAAGACATCCTTAAACCATATTCTCATATGGGGATGTTCTGCTCATGTCCTGGATAAGAAAGTGAATAAGTTAAAAGCATGTTCAGATTGTGCGCATTTGTAGGATATCCAAAAAGGACAAAAGGTGGTTATTTCTACAATCTGAAAAAAATAAAGTTATGGTTTCAATGAATGCGAATTCCAAGAGGAAAGTTACATGAACGACTTTAAGTCTCATAATAGAGTAGCACTCAAGAAGATGGCAAGCGATATGATTGCTCTAGCAGTTCCAATGGAAACCGATCCAATTAGTATAGAAAAACCAACCAAACAACAACCTAGGGAGCTTCGACATAGTGAGAGGATCAAGCGTCAACCTGAAAGGTTCACGTTCGATGGTGAAGCCTACTTGGCTGAACCCGTTGAACATGACAGGGATCATTACACTTATAAAGAGGCCATAGAGGATGTTGATGCAAAACTCCAGACAAAATCTGTGAATGCTAAGATGAAGTTTATGAAGACTAATCAAGTTTGGGAACTTGTGGACCTTCCCATAGGGGTGAATCTCATAAGGTGTAAGTGGGTCTATAAGATAAAGAAAGGAGCAGATGGGAAAGTTAAAACCTATAAGGCTAGACTGGTAGAAAAAGGATACATGTAGAATGAATGAATCAATTGCGAGGAAACCTTTTCACCTACAACTATGTTTAAGTCCATGTGCATTCTCTTATCCACTGCTCTTGATATGAGATATGACAAATAGATGTTAAAATTTCTTAAATGGCTATCATGATAAGACCATTTATATGGCACAGCCAGAAGGGCTCAAAGCTAAGGGTTAGGAGAATAAAGTTTGCAGGTTGCTAAAGTATATTTATGGACTTAAGCAAGCTTTCCGTTCTTAGAACATAAGATTTGATCAAGTGATCAAGATATAGATTTGAATAAAATCTAGATGAATAATGTGTTTATAAACACATTAAGGATGAAAATGTGGTTTTTCTACTGCTCTATGTAGATGGCATTTTGATTATTGGCAATGACATTGGAGTATTATCATCAGTCAAACTTTGGTTGACCAAGCAATTTGACATGAAGGACTTAAGTAAAGCTAATTATGTTCTAGGTATCCAAATCTTTTGAGATAAAAAGAACAAAATGATAGCTCTATCCCAAGCTTCCTACATAGATAAAATTCTCGAGACGTATGCAATTTAGAATTCTAAGAAAGGTGAGCAACCATCAAGGTTTGGAATTACTCTTTCTAAGAAAGATTGTCCAAAGTTTGTTAAAGAAAGAGAATACATAAAGAATATGCCTCATGTTTCATTAGTAAGAAGTTTCATGTATGCTATGCTTTGCACATAACCTGACATATGTTGTGTGGTCAGGATAGTGAATCGATTCTAGTCGAATCTAGGACTAAACCAGTGGGTTGCAATTAGATATATTTTCAAGTACCTAAGAAGGACTAGAAATTATATGTTGGTGTATTCTGGTGAGGATCTAACACCTCTTGGACATACTGATTTAGATTTTGAATTCTGCTTGGATTTGAGGAGATCGACTTCAAGGTCTGTGTTTACTCTTGTAAGAGGCACTATTGTTTGGAGAAGTGTTAAGCAAGATTGCACTTCTGATTCAACGATAGAGGCCGAGTATATGGCTGTCAATGAAGCTTTGAAAGAAGCTGTGTAGCTCCGCAAATTCCTTAGAGATCTTGAGGTAGTTTCTAGCATGGATAAGCCGATAAAGCTATACTACGATAACACTATAGCGATAACTAACGTTGAGGAACCAGGATTTCACAAAGAGAGTAAGCACATGCATCAAAAGTATCATGTGATAAAGGACTTCGTAGGGTGGAATATCGTAGTATACAAGATTACATTCGAGGACAACATATTTGATCCTTTCATGAAAACAATACCAACGAAGGCTTTCGAGAAGCAGGTAGAGGCTATGGGATGCATAGCATGTCACATTTACTCACTTAGGGTAAGTGGATAATTGTTAGACTAGGTGTCATAAGGATTAAATGATGTAATTATTTTTAAGACATTTAATTAATAAAAAGTTTAATATTTGTTTCATATATTAAATATGTCCTCTTTATGTACATTTATGTTGAATGTATGTATAATAAGCAAAAAAAAAGTCTAAGATTGTGAATCTAAACCTTTAAGATCATGCATATGAAGTGCAAATTATGTAGAAGACATGAATCTTAAGGTGATAGTCTAAATATAAAAGGTCAACAATCGAGGGAATAAAGTTGGATGCTTTATTCATGTTAAGATTGCTATATTGTCTACATCCCTAACAATAGATAGCTTATCTTGGTTATCAAAGTGGGACCTCGGTGGTAGAGACATTGGTGATAATACATTAGATCAAGGCTAAAGATGAATTGATTTAGTTGACAATTTCATTTGAATAAATCAATTCACTTTAGATAATCATATGTGTTACATTTTAATCCTAAAATGAATAAATAGGTTCCTATTCTTGACTTATGTCTTTTGATATACCAAAGGGTGACATCTTAAATTATATGAAGGCACACATATCGGTATGTTGGAGACATGACTCTTGAATGAGGTAGACTCGTTATTCATAGATATGGAATCCATAGCTCTTTTGCAGAGTCAATGATATTCTCTTATAGGAATTATCCTATAATTAGAAACTAAAATGCTCAACCATTTAGATAAATTTGTGAAACCGAATGGTATATATTTATATTGGTTATGAATAGTAAGTATTCCATGGTGAGATAATAGAACAAAAGATAAATGTAGTATGAAAGGTAAAACAAAATTTATCCTTGAGCTAATTATGAATATCCTAAGGATATGTTGCACATTATTATATGTTATGGATGATTTTATTAAAGTTTTGTAATTTACATATATAGTTCGAGAGTGCAGCTTAAAGATTTTAATGGAATAGCTTTATAGTCGATAATTATAAAATGTTCATGTCGGGGATGTGTTATTTTATAATTGTAGGAGCTTGATATATATATGTCTATTCTGTCCCCTTTGCTAGCTCATATAATTTCCTATAATAATATGATATGTTTTTCGAATATACTAGTAACTTATATTAATTCTTAAGATTAGCTTATATTTGGCTAATTGGATTTAATAATTCATGTTTAGTTTATTAATTGAATTAGTTTTATGAATTGATTCATGATAAATATGTTAAATTATTTGAATATATTTTATTTGAATGGGATCAATTGTATATGACTCTTTTAATCAAATAACTTCTTTATTGGGTTATTTGAATTAAAACTTAGACTCTATGATGGATATCCAGGTCAAATAGAGTAAGAATTATCCAATTTGTTTAAACGGGTAGATTGGGTAGATCTCTAGGAGCTGAAAATGCATGGCCGTGTCTCCCACATCCGTCCGGTCGATTGGACCTAGTGTAGGCTAGTGGACTAGGGCCTACTAAGTCAGGATTCGTGTCTAACGTAGTTTAGTTGCTAGAGTTGATCCTAATTCAAATTTTGGAAGCCTAATATGATAATAATATGTACCCATCCAATCACTATAAATAGGAAATATTTTCCTATCATTTTTTAAGGATAAGTAAAGTCACTTAAGAGGTTTAGAGAAAAAAATTCTGTCACTCTATAGAATTATTGTTCAACATCTAGAATAGTAATTCTTATTGTTCGTTGTGATTATGGGGAATAGTTACTGAGGGGAGAATTGAATGATGTGTGCCCACTCACACTCCGATCATGAAAAAGAGAATAACAAAGAAGACCAGTTGGTTGAGGCTCTTTTGGTCGCGATTCTCAGTAGCAATTCTGTCAAACGATTTCCTATCAAAAGTGCAGTTCAGATTTTACAAGGTACAAAAAGATCTTTAATTAATTTATTGCATCTAGCATGTCTAACTCTTTTATGGAAAAGTGTTTATTTAAAAAAAATTTAAATTCCGCTGCATACTTGTTTTCCAACAACTTAAATTAATGCATAAAAATTAATAATATTAAAAATAAAATGTATAAAACTAAAACTAATATAGAAATTAAAACTATAGCAAATTCAACAAATAAGTTGTAACCACCTTCAAATTATTCCTAATTACAACAATTCCATTCTCAAATCCTATATATAAAAACCTAATTGCTAAATAAACAACTTTCATGCAAAATCTGTCAAATAAATAAGGATTATTTTCATAAACCCCCTAATCTATGTATCTTAATTCACTTTGCCCCTTGATTTTTTGAAAACCCCCTAATCTATGTACCCGAATTCACTTTGCCCCCCTGATTTTTTGAAGCCAATCAAAATACCTTGTGATTTATAGAAAAGTTATCAAAATGCCCCCTCTGTTCAATTCCATTTGTAAGCCTGACGAAAAAGCTAACTTGTTATAATATTAAAGATTAGATTAAACCATTAAACTCTAATTAAATATATATAAATAATTCAATTTAAAAAATAAATAAAAATATTCCCCAATTAATTTAGCCAGCGATATAACTACCCTTGATTTGAGCCCTATATTCCTTTTAACACATAAAAGGGCGAAAAAAACCCTAACACAGGTAGCCACCCTAACACCTACCAATACCAAAGGCTGCCACTATCGCCGGCTAAGACTAGATTGTCGCCACCATCACTAGCTTGACGCCGCCATAGACACCTGCAAATGCCCTCTCACTATTTGTTTTCCAAGCTTATTTTTCTTAAATCAGATAAGAAGAAGAAGAAGATCAATGGCCTCATTAAATTAGTGTGGACGCACCTTTTGGTGGGTAACGATCGTATCAGTCCCTATATATATATTCGTCCATATTTTGTCTTGTAAGAGTGGAAAAAGTTATTTACCAATGTCACACCAAATTCAGAAAAAGTGACTAAGTGCATTGATCAAGTACTTTTAAATTAGATTTATACCCAATTAAAGATAGTATAAGTTTATCACATATATTAGAATAATGCATTTATAAAATGAGACAAAGAATGTAGATGATAGTTATTTAATTTGATGTAATACTATGTTCTACATAGTTAAATTAATTTGTATAACAAGATTAAAAAGCGAGAAAAGCACAAAATAAACATGCAAAAGCAAACATTTATGGCAATTGAATTAATGTTTAAAACACCCCCTCAAAAAAAATGTTTAAAACATTAGTCCTTCCTAATAATTTTTAATTTCGACTACAGCATATTCAACACATTAGAAGAAGCTTTTAAATTTGTTTTCTTTAATAAACAAATATAAACTGGGAAGTGCTACGACCCTTTATATATATGTATTTACAACATTTCAATCAATTGGAGAAAAGTACATTACAGAAACTCAGTAAAATAAAAACAAATCAAATAAATATAATAATAATACAACTCTAGACATGAAAAGACAAAATTATCCGAGGAAAACAAACCATTAGCTACAAGAGAAAGACTTGTCCAACACAATCCATAATTGTTGGATCAACACCAATGTTTTCGTTAATTCGTACTCTATAAACAAGAAAAATTACATAGTGTTATTATAGCAATAAATAAAAATTATTTGTTTCAACTAAAATAAAAATAATAGCTTAAAAAAATGTTGGCATTTGATTTTTTTTTTGAAACGTTTTTCCCCATTTTCAAAAACACAAATGAAATGGTTTTGAAACAGTATTTGGTTAAACAATTATGAAAAAAATTAAAATGAAAATATTTTCCAAAATATACACTTTTTCCTAGATTTTTTTTTAAAAAAGACGTTTTCAATTTTTTTTTCTTTTCCTTGACCTTACTCATAGTTGATCCTTCTCCCACCCTCTTCCTACTCAAACCATCGCTCTCTTTGACAAATCCAGTGACCTAACCCCATTCCTTTCTAGCAAACCCAGTGACCACTGACCCCATTCCTCTCCTACGAAGCCAACCAGTAGGTCGATGGAGTCTGCTACAATTGGTTTGGGCGATAGAGTCTTAGAACGAGGCGCCTAGGTTCAACGATGAGGCTGGTGCTGGTCATTTTTGTGTGATGGGAGTCGAGGGTTTCACAACGGAGGCCGAGGCTACTCTGGGTTATGCGATGTAGGTTGGCGAAGGGGTTGAGTTTGGTGACGGAGGTCAACGAGCTATGTTTTGGCTGTGGTAAAGGTCAGATAGTGTATGGTTGTTGGTGGGGCCAAGGGAGAAAGATAGAGAAGGAGGGGGTTCAAAAAAGGCTTTTTTGGTTTTTTTTTTTACTATTTAAGTTAATTTTTATTATATAACATGTCTTTTGTCAAAACACATTAAGATACACAACTAAACATAATTTTTTTAAAAAAATCTCAGCACATTTTTCAAAATATTTTCATTCTAAATTTTTACCCAAAAAGAAAACCATTAAAAAAAAATTAAAATAGCCAAAACAAAAACCATTTTAAAAACACTATTAAAAGAGCCTAATAAATTTATGAATCATCTATTACTCTCATCTCTTCTAAGACGTTGTCACAGACTTCCACTTGCAAATAAGACAAATAACATAGGGAAATTTTCATAAATACCATTTTTCAAGATTTACATTTTATAAATATTACGAATATTTATTTATGGCGCAACTTAACATAAAATATGAATGATAGTATGACATAAGTTTTTCTAAGTGTGGCATGAATAAACATAGTTTTTAAAAGTGTGACATAACATGTAATTTTCTCAATAACATACCCCATGTTTGGTTGACAAGTTTGGCCTATTTTAGACTAGGTTGACTATTTGAACTTGTGTTTGGTGCTTCGTTTATTTTGGTGCCATTCATCTTGCACTCACTTATTATGCCCAAAAAGGCTTACCAATCTCTGCCCGAATTGGACTCCTTGACACTCGACTCAAGAAGTACCAGCAAGCCAGTATTGCAACAATCGAGACCACGTTGAACGCCGAAATCGTAATTGTTACGTTGTTCCCCAATTTCAGCATGTCCTTACTCGACAAGCGACTCTTGGATGCACTCAAGGTCCAGGTCTAGATTATTGGCATTGATCAAGACCCGAACTCAATTGGCTCGACTCTCCACTACCAGATGGCATATCTATTGCAAGACCATGCACTCGACTTGGTTCTTCCTATGACAACCGATGCCATAATGATCAAAGTTGATTATGATCAGGTCCCCACTTGTACTTACATCCCCAAGCAGATTCCTATGAAAAAATTACAAAAGATACTTCCGACTTCGTGGATTACCAGTTACGAAAAGCTACAATAGACTCCACCTTTAATCCACATGAAGGAAACTCGCTACAAGCAGCTCGTAGATAGAAGTATTGAAATAGCTTTTGATTGAAGAGATGATTCGTCCTCCTCAAGTTATTTCACTACTCAATATATGATGGCCAGTCTCCCTACTCCACTTATTCATATAGAGTCCTTTGACTCCCAAGGCAACCCGGTCTATACATACAAAGCACCTGATGACCATTGTTATTGGGATGTTTGTAATTACTCCACTTGCCTCGTCAACACTGACGAACCGCCAACTGCCCAACAGTCTCGATGAAAACGACCAAGCTCAGGTAAGAAATTAAAGCAAAAGTTTCTTTAGGGCGGTACTGTTGTTGGTCCCTTAGGACAACCTTCTGGCAAATTTGACTATCTTGTCAAATACAGTGCTCCAGCCCATTATGGTTAACCACCTCCAACACCCACTGGATGGGATGATGATCCTCCTGATCCTCCTTCCTCTAGTTCAAATGTTTCCACTCAAAAACCCTCAGGTGCTACTTTCAAGACCCAAAGGTCTTCACAGTCTCCTGTTATTCTACCATGCTACAAGAAAGCCCAACAGTGGTTCAAAGATCATGACGAAACTATTCCTCATTCGAAAGCTTCTCAACAAGCCTAGACTTATATGATGAGTCGTCCTTCTTCGACATACGAAGATGACTTTCCTCCCATCATTGAGTTTCGTACCCATAATGGTACCATGCTACACCAACCCAAAATTGCCAATCTAACCACCCGTGACGCTGATGGTTCCACAAAGCGAGTTTCCTCGGCCAAAGCTACTCTCAATTGGCAAACTGAGAATTCAATCTCCTAGAATAAAATCCTTAAAAAGATTGAAACCCATATGGCCCAACTCATGGTTGATGTTCACCAGTCTCGAAATTTTATTATCCAAGAATTGTCAACCAAAATCCAACAGGTTCATGGTGAATTAATGCTTCTCATCAAAACCTCCACTGTCCCAATGCATGTCTTCACTGCTAAAGAAGAAGAGATGAAAAATTTCAAAATCCAGTATGAAGACCTCCAGCGATAAGAGAAGCTGAGAACCGCTATAGATGATGCAACTCCCTGGCGTTTTACCACTATGGCGAAAGAGCCTCAACCGCTAATTAAGCCTAAACCAGCTGCATCTTCCATGCTCAGGCTTAAACAGATCCTAGATGAACAAGAGCGCCAACAAGAATGCTAGAAAGCTAAGATGAAATCAAAGGTTACAAATTCTGCTCTAGCCAAAGATTCAACAGCAGCAAACGGTTAACTTATGGCTCAAGGATCTCGCAACCCACTTTCCCAAATTCTGCATCACCAACAACAGGCCAAATAACCTCATTCTGACTCTTAAAAAGACGATCCTTCTAAAGACCATCCTTTATTCTCTAATTCTCCCGATGAAAATACCACTTCTACTCCAACCGAGTCTTCTTCAGACTAAGAATCAGTTCTTTCAGACTATGCGTCTGATGACAATGTGAATCCACTACATTTCATGGCTCAAGAAACTAATGAACAGTCTGAAACCACCCAAGCTTACAATGTTGAAGAACAAGAAGACAAGTCTTCCCTTGAAGATCATTCCACTCGACCTTCAAAGTTTCAAGTCTTCACACTTGATGACATTCCTCCCCACAAGTGGCATACAAGGTTTCAGGAATTCAAGGCATGGCTCCTCCTCGAAACACAGAAGCCTTGGACGCAAACAACAGCAGTTTTGCTAGGCTTTGCCTCATGATTCATGGGAATCCTCCAAGAATGGTGGAAAAGTCTCAGAGACTATAGGCAACTACAATTCCTCCAGCTCGAGAATATTGAAGAGGCCCTTTCCATAGTCTACAATGAATTTTGTGGACAGGACACTCAAACTACTAAACGACTACGTGCTGAATTCTTTAAGATGAAATGTTGTTCGATGGAAAAGAAAGATCTTGAAAAGCACTTCAAACGGATCTCACAATGATTCTACCAAATTGGTGGTATCAATGATCCCAATCTGAAGCAAGCTTACCTCTCTTCCATTCCAGATCCCCTTGGAGAAGAAACAACCCAACTTCTCACTCAAGCCGGAAAAGAATTATGCAGCACAACTCTTGGCGAACTGTATCAATTGACCATTCACACTTTAGAGAAAATGTGCTCTCAAAATAAATTCCTTCAAGAGTATTTAAAGCAATCCAAGCAACTTGACCGAGTTTGTTCTCTGAAGGACTTAGTAATCAAGTGTCCCAATCACCAAAATTATTCATGTTATCCACCAAAGGCTTGAAGGAAACAAAAGCAGTTTGTCCCAACTCCATGGAAAACTCGAAGGCACAAATGACGACGTTTTGTCAAGTTCCTTCAGAAAAAGAAGAAAATCAAAAAAACCACTGATCGCTGTTACAAGTGTGGAAGGAAAGGCCATTTTCCCAAAAACTGCCCCCAAGGCAAGATGGCTAAGCTCATTACTCGCATTGAAGAAATTACAGGTGTCTCCTTATCAGATAATGACATCGAGTCCGTCTTTTCTCTTGATGATAAGCCCACGTCAGATTTTCTCTATGCATTTGAACAAGTTGACGAACTCTCCCACCATCATATGGAATCTCTCTATCTTACACAACCAGCTCCCATACTCTCCATGCATGTTCTCACTTCAAAGTACGCCCGACCTGTTAAGGTTGTAGCCTTCTTTGACACCGGAGCTTCTTACACCATGATGAACCCAGATATCCTTCCTGCATAATACTGGAAAAGGAAGTAACAGTTTTTCCACGTAGCCAACAATGCTGTCTTTCGTACTAATCTCATAAGCAAACCCATACGGCTCCAATTCTTCCTAGGCTGTACTGTTAAACACCAAGTTATTGGTTCAAAACTTCCTGGAAAAGACCTCATAATTGGATTTGACATTTACACCAAGAAACAAGGTCTAAAGATTCTGCCAACCGGATTAGCCTACAAATCATACTTCAAAGCTTGGGAACCCATTCCCAACTTTTTCCAGCTCTCTGATGATGTTTTTCAAGCTATCAAAGACAGGTTAATTCAACACTCTTGTGCGACGACACATGCCAAATTTCTCAAGAAATGTTCTCACCCCCTCTGGACTCGAGAGGAATTTTTTATTTCTCTCCCCTTCAAACAAAATGAAGATGTGAATCCTACCAAAGCAAGTCACGCTGGTATGAATCCAGAACACTAATAGATGGCCATTGCTGAATGTCAGGAACTTCTGAAACAAGGCCTCATTGAACCAACAACCTCACCATGGGCATGTCACGCCTTTTATGTTAATGAAAGGTCCAAACAGGTTAGAGGAAAATAACGGTTAGTTATAAATTATAAACTGTTGAATCAGTTCTTAGCTGATGATAAGTTCCCTCTCCCAAACTGAAACACTTTGTTTTCAAACCTTTCCCATGCCAAGATATTTTCAAAGTTTGACCTTAAAGTAGGCTTTTGACAACTTGGTATCTGGCCTGAAGACCACCCAAAAACCGCATTCTCCATCCAAATCACCACTTTAAATGGACAGTAATGTTCTTCGGCCTTAAAACAGCCCCATCCTTATTCCAAAAGGCCATGACCCGTGTTTACGGCCCAATTCTCCACAGTGCTCTCATCTATATTGACGACATCCTTCTTTTCTCTCTAGACCACCAGGCCCATATGGAACTCTTGATCTAATTTACCCAAATCACTGAAAACCATGGCATTATGCTATCTGAGAAAAAGATGGTCATTGGACAAACCCAAATTGACTTTCTTGGAATGACTTTCCAAGATGGTTGTTACCAAGCGCAACCTCATATTGCCCAAGAATTGCCAAAGTTCCCTGACAGCAACCTCACAAAACTCCAAATACAACAATTCCTAGGCATTGTCAATTATCTCTGAGATTTTGTCCCTAAAATCTCTAGATTCATTCATCCACTATCTCAACTTTTGAAAAAGGAACCCCCACCATGGACAGATGAGCACACTATAGCTGTCAAGCACTTTAAACGAGTGATGCAAAACTTGCCACCACTCTAGATTCCCTCTGATGGGAAACGTGTCCTTTAGACTAATACTAGTGACCACCATTGGGGTGCCATCCTTCTTGAGAAAGGAAAGAATAAAGTCAAAAGAATCTGTGGATACAAAAGTGGCAGCTTTAAAGAGTCATAGAGTCACTATCACTCCACATTCAAGGAACTTCTCACAATCAAACAAGGAATTGCCAAGTTTAAATTCTACCTCATTGGCCACCACTTTCTAGTTGAAACTGACTCTACAGTCGCCACAGGGATGATCAAGCTTAAAGCTAACAAAACTATAAACACCCAGTTCATCATGTTAGTAATCTGGTTTGATCAATTTTCTTTTGATATTGAACACATCAAAGGAAAAGACAACGCGATCCCTGACTACCTTTCCAGACTCTATAAATCTCATCACCCAAAGGACCAAAGAAATCACATCCATTCCCTACATCTTTCTAATGGCATCCTCTTCCTCTTCCCAATCTCAAAATCTCTTTCCCAGAGATGCTTCTATCATCCTTCAAGGCAAGAACTCAAAAGAAAAGGCTACAAAGTGGGCATTGTTGATTCAAAACCAGATCATTAAGAAACATGGTCCTTTAATGTACCATGACCTTAGCACACACCTAGAATATCCTTGCTCAAAAGTCATACCTTTTAGAGATATTCTATTTATGCCCCGACCATTAGCCCATTTTTTTTAGGTATCTGTCTAATGTGTTTACCATAGCCATTGAAGTCTAGGCTATTGCTACATGCACCTCAATTCATGCTTACCAAGACAAAGATAATTTTGAAGCTGCATACAAGACCCAAATACAGGTCCTTAGCTGGTTCGCTCCCCTTGAACAATGGCATGCCCTTCTCACCAATGAATGGGAAAGACTAAAAGGATCTAGGCAGGCATTCCTGTATCCATGCAAGCCCAAGGACTCCCAACAGATTGTTCCTCTCCACTGTTACATAGCTTTGTTCATAACTCTTGCAGGTAAGCTCACTCCAGAAGACACCATTTTGACAAATCTATCCATTGAAGTCTTTGCCTCTAGTGAAGAACCTCTCGACCGCACCAGTACAGTCCACCAGGAAATCCAAAAAATCCAGTTCATCAAAAACTAGTCCATACCTGACCAAGTCTTGCCCACACCAGACCAAGATGCCCCATGGGAAAGATTCCCTCCAGAATACGCAGAAAAGGTTTAAAAGGCTTTAAAAATTTATTCTGGCACTATTACAGATAAGGATGACCCCACTAAACATAGTCCACAGCTATACACTCCGACTGACACTGAAGGTGTCCTACTTCACAAGAATCTAGCTTTTCAAGATTCCGAGGACCCTTATCACTTCAGTGAGCCCCACCTTTTTGACAATCTACCTGCCAGCCAACCTCCACTCAACTTCTCCTTTGGTGGTGTTATGACGCGTGTCCTCCAATGGATGAGGATGAAATTGATGAATCTCTTCGTGAGTTGGAACGAGAGAATTCGTTGCTGGATGACAACTCCTTTGACACAGACTAGACATTATCTGCTTTTATTTTCTTTTAAAAAGCTTGTAAGGACCACTGGTCCATTTTCTTTTTAGTGTGCATTTAGTTTGCTTTTGACGTGTAATTTTATCTAGACAGCTTGTAATCTTATCTAGACAGGACCACATGTCCCTTAGGTTTTGCTTTTGTAATCTATTTAAACAGCCTCTCTTTAGATGAAGAGACAGATCTTTCCTCTTGTAAAATTTTCTAAAAGTAATAGAATCTCCTGTTTGTGAAAATGTCATTCTAAACTCTCTCTGAAAGTCTAAGGTCAGTCAAATACATGGTCTTTAGTTCCCATCTCCGTTAGTCCTGTAAACCTCTAGAAAGTCCAAGTCTAGGATGTGTAAGACTGCGATATTGTCGTAAATCTCTAAGAATGCCAATGAGGGCGAGAGAAAGAGTAGACCCCTGTCTCGGAAATACAATCCTTTTCTTGTGTCTTTCTGGATCCTTTGTTGGACAAAAATGGGGGAGAAATAATGGCTTGTAATTGGGACTTGTGCGTGCTATCATGTGGCTAGAAATGAATAGGAATATAGATTGAGACAATGACATGGCGAAATAAGATTGAAGCATGGCCAAGGGTGCACCGCTTAACTGGTGGAACACGGAGCAACAAATCAGGCAGGGGCCTGGGTAGTGCGCTAATAGCATCCCTATGCGGTACGCTCAGACTGAAGATTGTTGCTGCAACTCGCCTTCCATGTGTTGCTGTTGGGATTTCTTCACATGCACGCATCTGGTGGGCTGTGAGCACGATCCAACAGTTGAGATGGAGAGTTTGAAGCCATTTTTTAGTCTCGTTAGGGTCCTTGCTTTAGATATTTGAAATTAGGATTTTTGTCTATCTTTTTGACCCAAAATTCCTCTAAATTATCATTTTAGCCTTTGTCACCTATTTAACATACACAAATGAGATAAAATAGATAGATGGAGAGAAAAATGATGATGATGATGATGATGATGATAATAATAAAATTTGATTAAAATAAAATTAAATAAAATTTAAAAAATTATCAAGAACATAGCAAAAATATATGCATCAAGATGCATGAATAACTTCAATTTTATAGTCATTAACCTCGGCAGCGAAGAAGAAGAAAAAGGTATTACCATTGTTCTTGTTATATATTTTTTTTACAAAAATTTATGAAGTGTAAGTGACTAACTTGATTATCGTTGGGATGCATACATGGTTTCAAAGTATGCTAGAGTCAAGAGGTCAAGTGCCTCCTTACAAGTCACAAACAGAGCAAGAAAAGCAAGCACGATAACCCAGGAACTAGTGGGACTCAAGCTGTTCAGCCTAGAAGCGACTTTTCTTCTTGTAAAGGATGGGTGACATCCACCCTCAAATTTAAGTTGTGCACACTCCTGCAGCATAGTTCTTAGGTGCTAGGAAGACTTCAAAGGGGAAACAAGCTCAAGATGTCTCCACGATCCTCTCTGACAGTCTTGCTACTGCTATTTCTTGCTACCTACCATGGATGATCTTAGTAATGGAGACCATCCATGAAAACTACAACGAGAAGGACTGAATTGATCTGCAAGGAAAGATGGGCCTCGAGCAACACAAGTATCTAGTCAGCATAATATGCTAGTACAGGTCCACTTACTCTGTGTTTGCTCTTCCTTTATTCTTCTTGGATATTAACATTTGGTCTTTTTTGTAGGCCCTTCTCTCATCCCTCACCAGCTATGACCTCTACGCCAACCAGTCTTTTAAAAGGAGAAGGTGGATTCCACTATCCTGAACCTCCAGAGTAAACTGGACATGGATGAAGAGAAGCTGGAAGAGAGCCTAAAAGAGAAGAAGAGCTCGACGGAGCTTCTGGCCAGTGCCTAAGTAAAGATCAAGAACCTTGAGGACCCACTAAAAAGCAAGGATGAGGAACTTCAAAGGGAGGTTACCAAAGCCTGAGTTGAGGCCGTTGAAGAGTTCAAGGCATCTGCTAAGATAGATGAAATCAAGGACAACACTTTTGATGAAGGATTCGAGTCAGTCATTGCCACCTTCAAAGGAAAGTTTCTTGATCTTGACCTAAGTTTTTTTATGACCCTACCAGAGGAAGTTCCTGAAAAGACCACCGAGACCACAACTGCCACTGCCTTAGGGGGAGAGATGCCTGGGTTGTTTCTTGTATGTTATTTTTGTAATGGCCATAAGGCCAAGACTTGTGAGAACTTGAGCCTACACTTTGTACTTATTTATGTAATTAATTTTGGTAAAACAAAAGCATGTTAATTAAATATCCAAGTGTGAGTGCCTGATTAGACTAACAACCATGACCAATTAAGCTGCATCTTTATTTGGCTAGGTTTTAAAGTGCAAGCAACTAGGCTAACTCCATACCTAGGCCAATTTAATAATTGAGTTAATGGCCTTTAGGTTTTATGGTTTACAATTTAATCTTATTTAAGCACATGTGCAAATAACTAGGCTAACCAACCTAACAAATTTTAAGAATGGCTGAGTTAATCATGTCTTAGATTTTGATTTATGAGAAGTGTGAATGGCTGAGCTTACCCATTTGTTTTACTTTTTTTTTTAAATATATCTACTAAGGCTTTTATACTGTAGTTGATTATACTATCAATAAATGAGATAGGCTTATGGCTTCGCTTTTTAAGCTCTATGGTTTGGGTGAGCTACTGAGCTCTTATGGCTTTAACCATCTAAGGTGGCACTCTGTGCACCAAGTTGCCCCTCTTGTCCTAGGTTGAGCACTGTGCTAAAGCAGTAGACATAGAATAATTTAAATAAACACAAATAATTCACTGAATAACTTCAAAAATTTTTAGAATGAAAAAAGACATAAGTGCTTTGGATTTCGATGCCCTATATGATAACCTTAGAAAACATCTTATATAAAAGCTAGATAGAATGGCCTACTAGTGATACAACTTGAGATAAGATGCATTCAATGGGTGGTTTATAGCTCGTCTGGATAGGTATTCAAGATAATATGCCCCAGGTTTGACAATCCGTCGAACTTAGTATGGCCCCTCCCATGTCAGTCCCAAAGGTCCAACATTCTTATCTTTGGTATTTTGAGCGACTTCTCACTAGGTCACCTACGAGAAGCTTCCTTCTTTGACCTTTTTGTTATAGTATCGTGCTGCTCTTTGTTGATATATCGCCTGCCTGATATGTGCCTCTAATCATCTTTCTTCCAAAAGGTCTACTCCCTATTCATTAATTCTCAGTTCACGGCTTCGTTATAATCGACAACTCGGCTACTTGGAGTTGTAATTTCAAATGGTAATACAACTTCTACTCCATATGCCATTAAGAATGGAGTTTCTCTAGTTGATGTTGTAGAAGTAGTTCAATATGCCAACAACACTTTTCATAACTCCTCAACCCATGCTCCTTTGAGTTGGTCGAGCTTCTTCTTGAGTGTATACTTTAACACCTTATTTACTGCTTCAACCAAACCATTGCTTTGTGGGTATATGGGGGCTGAGAAACTTTTCTTGATTCCAAGATTGTTGCAGAACTTTCTAGCTTTAGCATTGTCAAATTGTTTATTATTATTAGAAACTAAATAATTAGGAACACTAAAGCTACAGATAATGTTATTCCAAATGAAGCTTGCGCACTTGGCCTCAGTTATGGCAGTTAATGGTTCAACTTTTACCTATTTTGTGTAGTAGTCAACAGCTACAATGGATACTTGTATCCTCGGGGGGCAATGCATAATGGTCCAATTATATCAATGCCTTACTTAGCAAACGACCAAGGGCTAATAACTGAGGCAAGGTGTTTGGCTGGTGACGTAGGTAAAGTGGCAAATCTTTGATACTTCTAACATGTCTGCACATATTCCATTGATTTTTTTCTTTAATGCTAGCTAGTAGTACCTTGGACATAATACCTTATGTGCCAACAATAGCCCCCCAACATGATTCCTACAGACTTTGTCATGGATCTCCTTTAACACATATTGGGCCTCCTCCTTATCTAAACATCTTTAAAATGGTGTTGAGTTGCCACGATAGTAGTGGATGCCATTATAAATCAAGTACCAAGTAGATCTCTATTTTAAACTCTGTGCTTCATCTCAGTCATTAAGCAGTTTTTTGTTGTTTAGGAAGTTATAGATCAGAGTCATCCAACTGTTGGGTGTGATGTTAGGGAGGACATAGTCCATCCCTTACTTTTGGATCTTAGGCTGCTCTAGGAGTTCAAGTGGTATGACCTTGAGTAGTTTAGAGTCCTTAGTAGTCGTTAGTCTAGCCAGTGCATCCGTGTTGCTGTTATCAGCTCAGGTATTCTAATGAACTCATGGTGTTTGAACTTTTTCAGTTCATCTTTTACCTTATTTAGGTATGTGATAGGTATGCGATTATTCGTTCTCCTTTAACTTCATAATCCCTATTTATTGGGCTTATCACGACCTAAGAATCACTATAAACAGTAACTGAATTTACTCCTAATGTTTGGCAAGTCATAGATCTAAAAGAATGGCTTCATATTTAACTTCATTGTTGAATGCCTTAAATTTAAATCTAATGGCTGAGGTGATCTTGCACTCTTCAAGGCTTATCAGTATGATCCCTACCCTGGCCCCATACTCATTTCATGAACCATCTACATATAACTTCTATCTTGGGAACTTTGGTTCCATTTTCATTTCAACTATATCCAATCATGTTGTGAATTTTGCCATGAAATCTACCAATGCTTAAGCCTTAATCGCTTTCCTTGGAACGTAACTGATGTTGATCCCACTCACTTCTATTGCCCATTTCAGTAAGCTACCTAATGTATCTAGCTTTTAGAATGCCTACCTTAGGGGGTAGTTGGTAAGAACTTCCATCGAATGTTCTTAGAAGTAATGTGGTAGCTTCCTAATTGTGATTATTAGAGCCAAGGCAAGTTTTTCTATATTTGTGTACAAGGTCTCGAAATCTAGGAGGCTCTTGCTCATGTGGTAGACTAGTAATTGAACTCAGTTTTCTTCCCTAATGGTGATCGAGCTAACTGCATGTTTAAAACTACCAAATTGAAATATAACTTCTCCCCATGTAGCGCTTTTGAGAGTATTGGTGCCTTCCCAAGATGAAGCTTCAACTATTGAAATGCCTCCTTACACTCTCGAGTCTATTCAAAAGGCTTAACTCTCCTTATTGTGTTAAAGAATGGAATGCAGTAAGTTGTCGCTTGGAAGATAAAGCAGTTAAGAGTAGCAACACATCTAGTGAGCTTTTGGACATCCTTTGGCTTCTTCAGGATTCCATGTCAATGAGTGCTCTGATGTTTTTAGAGTTTATCTCTATACCACACTGATTTACCATAAAGCTGATAAACTTACTCTAAGCTATTCAAAGTGCACTTTTCAGTGTTTAGCTTCATGTTGTATCTCCTGAGAATCTCAGATGCTTCCTTAAGATCAATAGTATACCTATAGGCGTTTCAACTCTTCACTAGTATGTCATTTACATAAACCTCCATATTTCTTCTGATATGGTTCTTAAACATCTTATTTACGAGTCTCTGATATATGGCCCTTACATTCTTAAGACCAAAGGGCATTTTTATGCAACAGTACAGACCTCGGTCAGTAATAGATGTAGTGTACTCTTCGTTAGGGCCATATATGGAAATTTGATTATACTCGAAGTACGTGTTCATAAAGCCCATCAACTCGTGACCTGCCATCACTTCTACTAGCTGGTCCATTCTTGGCAAAGGGAAGCTGTCCTTAGGGCATACTTTGTTGAGATCGATAAAGTCCAAACATGTACGCCACTTACCATTAGGCTTCCTTACAAGGGCTGGATTTGCTATCCATGCCGCAAGGCTTGGTATCTCTCTTTATTCAGCGGCCTTCTCTTCTGCCTTTTTGGTAGATAAGATGGGTCGATATTGAGCCAATGGCACATGATCTATGAGGATATCCCCTTTATATCTTCATGTGTCCATGCAAAAATGACAATACTTCCTTTCAAAAACACAACAAGATCTATATGGTACCTAGCGCTAAGTTCGGTTTCTATCTTCAATATCTTACTTGGGTCATCATCATCGATTATTACTTCTTTGAAGTCTTGCGTTGGTTTTGTAGGCGTTGTCTCATCATCCATTCTCAGGTCTTGGTCTATTTCATTTGGTTGGGGAGCCTGATTTCATCCTATATTTAAGGACTTCATAGTCTCAGATTGAGTGAGAATATGTGGTACGGGCTTCATATTGATCACCTGTTATTTCTCTAACCCCGTTCTCAGTTAGAAATTTACCACTTGATGGTATATAGAATAGATGGCCTTGAGGGCTCGTACGGGTAGTTGTCCTATCACAACATTATACTAGGCCCCTTCCTTGACAACTATAAAATTCAACATTATGGTTGAAATGTTTGGTTGGGTGCCAACAATATTGGGAAGGGTGATCATACCTTTTGAAATGATAATGTATCTAGTAAAACCATATAGCGGCTGTGAGTAAGGCGTCAACCAAGTCCTAAGAATCTGCATTTGATCCAACATACATGTATAAAGAATCTCTACTAAGCTTCCGTTAACGATAAAGACCTTGTAAACCTCATGGTTGCCAATCATGGCTAACACTACCAATGTATCGTTGTCAGGAAGTGGACTTCTCATGCATCTTCTTTAGAAAAAGTGATCTCTAAGCCTATTCTTCATGGTATCTTAGGTGGCCTTTCATCAATCTCCATATAGTTGTGGAATGGTCAGCCTTTTGCTTCCTAAGCATAATTCTTCTATGATCGTCTTGAATTTCTTCCTTGGTATGGACCACCATGAACTATTCAAATTACTCCTACTAGCTAATTGTTATTTCCAATCTAAGGAGCTGGGTTGTTCTAGTCAGCTCCAACACCATCTAGATGATGCTCTTGCAAGTAACCTTTCGTGATGAGGTCTTTTTCGTCTTTCAAGTTGGTGCACTTAGTAGTGTTATGACCGACCTCCTTATGCAACCTACAGTGCTCATTCTGATTTCTTTTTGTGGGGTCCTTCTAGATCGAGATTGGTTGCCTTAATATATTCCATTTTCTACCTGGTTATAGATTTCTTGAATGTTAATATTGAGTTCAGTATATGTCTTGTACCTTTGGAATGGACATCTTTGTCTTTTATTGGCCTGGGATGGGAGCCTGTGCTAGCTATGTTGCGGGTGGTGCTGGTAAAGCCTATGCAGGTGCAGGCGAAGGATATTGGTTATTTTTATCATGATTATTTTAATTTGTGCCATTCTAATTCTTCCTCTTCCCATTACTTCTTCCTTCATTATGGTTCTATGCCTGTTAAACCGGCTCTTGATCTGTAGCTCCCTACTTTACAGCCTGAAGTCTTTCTCAAGATGTTTGTGTAGTTATCTTCCCATAAACTGAGCGATGAAGTCGTCATATATTTTTCTCTAGTAGGTGATGCTTCTTGGTCTCAAATTCCTGACCACCGTCGAGCTGGTCCATTCAATGTTGCATTAAATTCTTGACACTTAATAGAATTTGGAGCCTGTGGAATTTCATATGAGAATTAAAGAGCTAAGCATGGTCATTAGGGGCCCCCTTGCCATCAAAAAGGGGAATGTTTGGAAGTTTAAGCTTTGGTGGTAAGGGTTTAGCCATCACCTCATTAGTGAATGGGTGTCCATTAGAGTTTTTTAAATTTAGGGCTAGATAACCTTGTCTTGCCTCCCACATATTCATTTGCTCAACTAGTCTAAGGTGCTCCTAAAGGCTAACTACCAACATATAGGAATTTTCACTAACAACCTACTATGTCTGAATTTGGTTCGATAGGTCTCTTGCTCCTAGGCCACCATTCTACCTATTATTGACTAAGCCTAAAGGTGTACCTTATCTTGGAGCTAATGGCAGTAATCCATCTCGGTCTTGATTGCCTTGTGCACCTTCTCCTTCTTGGGCTACATGCCTTTTTTGGGCTCTTCGTTGTCTGCTTCCTTGTGAGCCTAATGCCCAAGCTCGTTGCAAGTGTACCTTTCCGAATCCCCAATTTCTTCCTGCAAATTTGCCCTATCTCTTGGTGCTGTGGAGGATTATCGGTGTTATTTGCAAGGCATGCAATATAGTTTAGACATTTTCCATATGATGAAAGGATTGCATCAACTATTCATAATTTTGAGTTAGAGTCTCAATTTGAGCTTGCAAGGTTGCATTTGGGTTTGAAGGTGCATTCTCGAGCGATGGCATGCGGTTCTAATCATCAGCAGGAGGAGGTAGAGGGGGTGAGGGATCACGTCTACCTCTCAGAGTTGCATTACTAGTGTCTTGAAGATTATTACCTTCGTTTTGATTCTAATTGTTAATCTTAGTATGTGTTCTTGCCATTGAGATAAATTGAGAGATTTTGGAAAAAGGCTGGAAAATTCTTTTATGCCCTTATTCTAGCTCCAATTATTGACGGGCAAAACTCGTCAACATTTAACCTCTCAAGAGCCTCACCTTGATAATTTCTCACAAAGAAAGTAAAAAAACAGTAAAGTAAAATAAAGGTAAGAACACAAGAATTTATAGTTGTTCATCTCAATTGAAGGCGACATTCACTTTGGGCTATCTCGGGTAGTAGGGTTTCACTATAAGAAAATAAGTATACAAAGGGTTATTGCCAAGAATTGGACTCCGATTGCACTCTTAGATTTATAGTTATTGGGGATCAATTATAGCCTTACCATTTAAGCATTATTCAAATTCAAATACATGATAATCTCTTCTCCTATTGACTAAAGGATGTCACCTTGATCTCTAATAAGACTTATCCCCATGAGTATCTTAGATTCGATACATTTTGATCAACTTGAGTGCTTGTCGCTATCTAGGAGATCTTCTAATTTGACTATAGATATAAATAGTCTATTTTACCCTTCTTGGGTATCATCTGCTAACAGGCCTTCGGAACACACCGAGTCTATATGGGCCCAGATCAGTCCCAGGCCTTCTTGGGCCTAATATCCGACTTAGGTCCAACTTGGTTACCCAACAACATATATAAAATATTATTTTGAGACAAAAAAAGTGAAAAAAAAAATGCCTTAAATTATTTCATTATGAATCTTCCAAAGCAAAAGACAGAAACACCATCAACATCTTCTCTCATTGTAACATGCCGAGTTTTTTTTCTTTTCTCCGAACAAAGAGGGGTTTTAGTTCTCTTCTTCAAACATTTAAAATAATTTAAATCTCAAAAGATAAAGAACAAACTTGTGGCTTCCAAATTGCTCTGACTAAGGAGCACTTCTCGATCTGAAATTGCTCACCAAAATTGGGCAAATTTGAAATTTCCACTACACAACAAACTCTTAAACCATTCACTGCAACAAAAGGCCAAGGTGGCAAACCATAGAATCAAGCTCTCCATTATGCATCAAGACTAGTACTGTAGATAGTTGAGTCTGCCTTTTTTTTTTTCGATTTGCTATTGGAGATAAATATTTTCTCTCCATTTTCATTTTAATTCCTCCTCCACCCTTGGCCTGATCTGTAGTAGAAAAGACGTATGTGTGTTTTTTTCTTTTTTTTTTTTTTTTTTCTTTTTTTTTCCAATTTCATATCTTTATAGCCTACGCTTGAGTCCACACTTCATTTCTGCAACCCAAATGTTTGTTATCGTAAGATTAATCTTAATGGCATACATTTGGACACTGCAGATGGTGCACCAGGAGTATATTACTATTGTAGATTTTCCCCATTATAAATTTTAGTAAATATACGAGTTCTTCAAAACCTTTGTTTATGGATACTTTTTCAGTCGGTTTAAATTCCATTACTTGCCACATATTTTATCCCTACTTGCCTAAGATAATTATCTGGACGACTAAATTTCTTTTTCCAAAACATATGCATGGTACTCTGGCATAACTCGTTCAAAAGCTAGACGCTAACCTCCTGTGCAAGGCAACCATTTAATCTATTATCTACTTTTTTACAACCATTAGATTTATATCAAACTACTAATAATAACAGTATATATAGAAAATGTAACCATAAAAAATAAGTCTATATATATATATATAACAATAGATAGGAAAAATATGGAAAATCTCTGGTAGGGTATGCTTTTAGTACACTAGGAACAAAGCATGCATTACAAAACTATAGGTCCAATCTATTATGTAGAGTTTTTTTATACCTAGCCTTGCTGTTTTGTTAGCAGTTGGGTTATAAGTTATAACCCTTTCGAGTTAAATAAGGTTGCTCTATTTTATATGAAACTAGGATGACTAAGGTACACATATAATATGTTGTAAACACCCACAACAAAAATGTGTAATAACCGGTTTTGAATTATTATTAGAATGAGAGACCGTTTGTTTCACATATTCGGTCAACTTTTTAGATTTAAATTTTTAGAATCTTTTAGACACATGTTTGTTTTTTCTAAAATTTAAATCAAATGAATCATTTGAATCCAAGTTTTTAGAGTTCTATCCCCTTTAAGCTCTTTGGACTCGAATTTGTTTGTTATAATAAAATCTAAAATTCTCTTACGTATATTTGAGGAAAAAAAACATAACTTCTTTATTTAATATCCAATTAAGATAATTCTTTTTTCATTGCGTTCTTAATGAAGAGAAGAATAAATCAAGATCCATATTGCATATTTTTTTGGATCATGAATATTAAGATTTTGTTAAATTTGTTAATGAATCAAAAACTTTTTCCATTATCTATTCAAATACAAATACTAATTTTATTATTAACACTTCAAATGTACATCAAAACGTCAATTTATATAGCAATTCAAATTACCTAAATCACAAAATTTAAATCAAAATAATCCAAACGAACACAATTTAAATCTATTTACTAAATGGTGTTGGGAGAATTAGGCGACTCCTAATTCCAAGGATCGCAAGAACGAACAATTGCAGAAAATAAATAGGAGAAAAGAAGAAAAAGAGACACCAAATTTTTATACAGGTTCGTCCAAATTTGAGACTACATCCTGTTTCTGCCACTTGCAGATTCCACTATGATGAAGGAGATTACAGATTACAAGAGCAGTTTCTCACACACTCACAAATTGTGCTTACCAAAACTCTCTTCTATCTAACACCCAATGGGAATTTTTCTTCTCTCAAGGATGGAGCTCTCAAGAATTTTGCCTCTCACAAAATTATGCCACTCACAATTTTCACACACACACAACCCTAGCCACCTTATGTCTAGTTATAACCAAAGGAGGAGAAAAATAGCAACTAATGGGAAACCCTAGTAGTTTCCCCTTTTTGGGGCGTTTGAGTTCGACTCTAACTCAAAATTTCGCAACAAACTAAACTCCGGGCGCTGCGACCCTCATTTTGGGCGCCGCGGCGCTGGTTTGTTCTCAGACGGGCGCCGCGGCCCTTGTTTTGGGCGCCGCGGCGCTGTGTCTCTGCCCTCCCCAATGCAGCGTGTTTTTTTTTTTTTCTTCTTTCTCCTTTGCTAGGTTGATTTGGCTCCATATTGCAACAATCTCCCACTTGGAGACTAATCAATCACCATGTCTCCCACTGCAGCGGCAACAACTTCTCACGCCTCATGGAGAAGTCCAACTCAAGTTGCGCACAACTTCAGTTTCTCGATCGGATCCATCTTGGTGAGAATATCTCTGGATCCTTTTACCACCCACCTTGCCTTATACCCTTTGCTGCCAACACTCTTATCTTTTACTCGGTATACCCTCTTGTTGTGCAAGGACTTTTTACCCTGTGATAACTTTGCCAGTTGCCATGTCCGATCCAACTCGTCCCTCATGGCTAACTCCCACTTGACCGAATCTCTAGCCTCCACGGCTTCATCAAAGCTCTCTAGCTTACCTCTATCGGTCAACAAGATGTAGTGCAGAGTAGGGGAGTATCTCTGCGGTGGTCTGATTGTCCTGCTAGACCTCCTGACTGGTGTGGCAGGAGTCCTCTGGGTTCCTTCTGGACCTATGTTTTCCTGGTCTTCAACCTCTGGATTTTGCACCTCCACTTCAGGAAGATCCTTTAATGGAATCACCTCAGGTTTCTTGTCTTCAGAACCTGAACCCCTGGAGTCAGTGCTATCTCTGTCCTTGTACAGAACACCTTCGTTGAAGATCACATCCTTGCTCTTGATAATCTTCCGGCTTTGGTCATCCCAGAGACAATAACCAAACTCAAGTCTGCCATAGCCAACCAGAAAACACTTCTTTGACTTGGCATCAAGTTTACTTCTAGCAGTAGAATCAATGTGTGCATAGGAAACACACCTAAACACTCTCAAGTAAGAGAGATCCACCTGTTTATGGCTCCAGACTTCTTCCGGTAGCTTGAACTTCAGCGGTGTGGATGGACTTCTGTTAATCAGATGAGCGACTGTATTAATCGCCTCAGCCCAAAACATCTTTGGCAGCCCTGCATGCAACCTCATGCTTCTAGCGCGCTCGTTTAAAGTTCTGTTCATCCTCTCAGCTACCCCATTCTGTTGTGGTTTCCCTGGAATGGTCTTCCTCATCTTTATCCCATTCTCAGCACAGTACTGCCTGAACTCTTCATCTAAGTATTCTCCCCCATTGTCGGACTGCAAGCACTTCACCTTCAAATCTGTCTCGTTCTCCACCATGGCTTTCCATCTCTTGAAAGCATCGAACACATCAGATTTGTTTTTCAGAAAGTAAACCCATACCTTCTTGCTTGAGTCATCAATGAACGTCACATAGTAGTTTGCGCCACCAAGGGAAGTCACCGGCGCAGGCCCCCACACATCAATGTGAACAAGCTATAATTTCCTAGACTTAGGCTCTCTACCCATCTTTGAGAAACTCACTCTCTTCTGTTTACCAAAGATGCAGGCTTCACATAAACTGTGATCAACAGTTTTCAAACCCGGCAATTTTCCTTTGCAGTGAAGCACCTTCATATCCTTTTCACTCATGTGACCAAGCCTATAATGCCATAGCTCGGTATTGGCAGCAGAATCAGCAACTGCTAGGGTATCTCTACAACTTGAGTTCATGTAGAGAGTTCCAGCCTTGCGTCCCCGAGCAACAACCATTGCTCCTTTCGTGACTTTCCAACCTCCACAATTGAAGGTCACTTTATGTCCTTCATCATCCAGTTGTCCCACCGAAATCAAGTTGCGCATCAGTTTGGGAACATGTCTCACCTTATGAATCTTCCACATAAACCCATTAGGCATTTTTAAACTGACATCTCCAATGCCAACTATATCCAAAGGTTCTCCATCAGCGAGATAAACCTTACCGTGATTTCCAGCAACATAATTCTCTAGGACATGACGGTGTGCAGTGGTGTGAAATGATGCTCCTGAGTCTATCATCCACGAATCAAAAGAACTATCGACAGACAAGATTAAGGCATCCTGTTGCTCTTTAGTGGCGGCGTTAGCTGCGTCATTGGTCATGTCTTCGTTCTTCCTTGGAGCCCTGCAGTTCTTTTTCAAGTGGCCCGTCTTCCCACAGTTCCAACACTCCATTGTCCTACCGTTCCTTGACTTGCTTCTCCCATTCCTTGACTTGCCTCTTCTGCCATTATCTATGTTGGATTGCCTGTCAAGTTTCCTGCCCCTATTATCAACATTAAGGGTCGAGTTCGACGAAGAGGCTTCACCTGAGTCCTTCCTGCGAACTTCTTCCGCCAGAATAGAGTTTCTGACATCAACAAACTTCAATTTTGCACTCCCAAGAGAATTTGTAATGGCCACCCTCATGGGTTCCCAGCTATTCGGTAACGAGGCCAAGAGGATTAGAGCATTGATCTCATCATCGAATTTTATCTCTACCGAGACCAATTGGTTTAGGACGGTGTTGAAACTGTTCAGGTGCTCTACCACCGAGGCACCTTCAGGCATCTTTAAATTAAAAAGCTTCTTCATGAGATGTACCTTGTTATTGGCTAAGGGCTTCTCATACATCTCTGACAGAGCCTTCATCATCCCTGCTGTAGTAGTCTCCTTCGCAACGTTGTGGGCAACGTTCTTTGACAAAGTCAAACGGATCACACCGAGTACCTATCTATCAAGGAGACTCCACTCCTCATCCTTCATGCCTTCGGGCTTATTACCCAAGGGCAAGTGCAGTTTCCTACTGTATAGGTAGTCCTCTACTTGCATCCTCCAATAGGAAAAAACTGAAGCATCAAATTTGCTGATGCCGGCTGCCAAACCTTCTTCTCCAGTCATCGTTCTTGATCAAAACCTCCGCTCTGATTACAAGAGCAGTTTCGCAACAAACCAGACTTTGGGTGCCGCGGCCCTCATTTTGGGCGCCACGGCGCTGGTTTGTTCTCGGACGGGCGCCGCTGCGCTGGTTTGTTCTCGGACGAGTGCCGCGGCCCTTGTTTTGGGCACCGCGGCGCTGGTTCGGGTGCCGCGGTGCTCGTTTTTGGGCGCCGCGGCGCTGTGTCTCTGCCCTCCCCAATGCAGCGTGTTTTTTTTTTCTTCTTCTTTCTCCTTTGCTAGGTTGATTTGGCTCCATATTGCAACAAATGGACCGTAGGTGATTGATACTCTTGACCACTCACTTACGCAATAAGTAACACATATCCTCTTCGTCATTATCTGTTGGAAGAAATTAAGTTAAAAGGAATTTATTTGACTTTATTATAATAATAATTACAACAACAACATAATAATAACAATAAAAAAAAATAATAATATTGATAACATAATAACAATAATAAAAGAGCGAATGCTTTTTCCCTGAGCCTGACGCGTGGAATAGAGTTGCCCTTTATGTCTTTTCTTTTCTTTTCTTTTTTAATTTTTAAAATTATTTAATTTAAATTTATTTTTTTATTTTTTTTCCTTCTTTTCCTTTTTTTCCCCTTTCTTCCCTTTTTTTTTTTTTTGCCCTCCCCTAATTAAAATAATTTTTCCTAAATATGGGATTGCCTAAACCTTTCTTATGTAGTAAAATTTTTTCCCAACTATGATCTTTATAAATGTTTTTCTTTAAATGTTCCTCTCAAATAATTTCTTCTTAGATGTAATCTGTCTAAATTTTTTGTCACACAACACTCTTGAAAATTTTTCTTTATATACTCCAAAAAAATTTACTATTTAATTTTTTATGCAAAAAACCTTTTGACCTTTAAAATGTGCTCTACTAACCAAACACCATTTACTATTTAATTTTTTATGCAAAAAACTTTTTTACCTTTAAAATATGCTCTACTAAATCTTTTTTCCACTTACAAAAAACTTTTAGTTATTCAGTCTAATTAGTTATGTGACAAAATATGCTCTACCTTTAAAATGTGGACCAATCTCTGTTTAGTTTGAGGGAAAGTATTGAGTCTAGTTAGCTAGGTTGAGCTGGCAAACAGTTACAATTGTTAGATTGTTATTGACTAATTACGGACAATGGCTTAGTGTATTGTTTGTACAGCTAAACTTAATATATATATATAAAAAAAAAAGCCACTAACAGTCAGTTGAGCTCTTCATAAATTTTTTGAGTTTCCATATTTATCTTTTTTCCTCTCAATTCTATCTCTCTATAAGAAAGAAACTTTTTGATTAAGTTCTACTTTATACTATTTAAATAAAATTACTTTAAATTAATAGTGAAAAGATTAAACTATAGAATCTAACACAAATCTAGCGTTTTAAAATAGAATCTCATTGAGTTATTTTTTTAAACCGTATACTAATTTCTCAAGAAAGATATTTGGGAAATTGTATCATACATAACACTGTATAAAACAATTTGAGGTAAGTAACATTTTTTAAAATCATAAAAATAAATTGCATATTCTTCCATTATTAATTATAGTATTTTAATTTGACGCTTTTACTATAATACCCAAACAAACTAAGGTAAGTGGCTTTTACTCTTTTTTTTTTAATCTCCTTTCCCCAAATCCTTCCTCTCTTTTCTTTATCTCTTAGGTCTCTTACGCTCCCTCTAATTTACTGTCCCTTCTACTCTCTGTATGCTCCGTTTCAGCCATCGTTCAAAGCTCAATAGGCAGTTTTGGCACAAGCGAAGTTCTTCATGATGCGGAAGAACATATGGAGATCTTACGCCTAAACAAAATACAGAATCTACTATTGGAATTAATCTAATATATGAGCTAATATATTAAATAAATGTGTATTAAAGGCTATCAACAAGGTTGCCCAATTAAAAGTGATCAATTTGGTACCAACACCTGGCTGGTTCAGTTGGGAAGAGACTATTCCGTTAAGCAAGCGACTTGAGTTCAAGTCCTGGTAAATGCAGCTGCCAGTGTTGGGAGAGTCTTGCCGCCTTTAGGTCTCTCCATGGGTCGGCTCTAGATTAGTCGGATAAACCTCATAGGAGTTGAGGGACCCTTTATATAAAAGGTTCGTGCCTCCTATGGTGGGCTTCAGAAACCGAGGGGTGTGGATCACCACCACAAAAAAAAAAGTGATCAATTTAGGTTTTGAGCATTTAATGCATCATTAAGTGTCAACCTCCTATGTGTAGAGACCAAAATATAATTATTAATTTTATGATGGGCTAAATTGGTAATTAAGGATAACTGTTAGGGTTTAACAGTTATATAAAAGCGTTGTGGTCCCCAAGTCAGTATGTACGTTATTTTTCTGTTTCCCATCTACAGAGAAATTACAGAGCAAACTTTGTAGAAGGACTTACATACCATACTTGGAAGATCCTCAAACTACAGACTCAAGAATCACATTCAAGCTATGGATTCAGGTTAGCTTCCGCATCTTATCAATATTCTTGGTGATTTGGCATGAATGATCCTACGTGATGATGGTCTTCATCACAATATTTTGTTCTAACAAGTGGTATCTAAAGTCTCTTCATGTTAAATCATTGAGAATCAATAATTTTTAGATGTGATTCTCATATGAAAATTCTCAAATTTAACAATCTATGGTTTCTTTAAAATTGTTAAATTTGAGAACAATTGTTTGCAAAAATTTTAGTTGAATTATCATGGGAATTTTTTTTTGGTTTATATATATATATATAGATATTAATTAAGGCTGAATACCGTTTATGAATTAAGGCCTAGGCTTTTTTTTTGTTTTAATTTGGTTAAGGATTTAGGATTCATAATACAGCTGTCCAGCGGCATCCTTATTGCTGCTGGCAAAGGACTTCGTTGGTCGCCATGAGGACTCACCAGAAAAACGAAGCCGCGGCTAAAGAGGAAGGAAAGCAGTGGCCATTGGCCACGGTAGAGGAAGGAAAGCGGCAGCCATTGGCTGCTACATTAGGAGGAGAAAAAAATTAATTAAGGATTCTTTAAGGGCTTTTGCCAACGGCCAACCCTGCCACCACTAGCGTCGGCCTTGTCTGGGCACGACTGTTAGGCTGCGCTGGTGAGCAAGCTACGGCCAGAGAACGGGAGAGCGACAGCCTGAAGCCACCGCCTAAGAAACCCATAAAAAAAAATATGAGGGATGTTGGCCGGCGGCTGGCGCTACGACTGCCAACATCAGACCCTTCTGGTTGCAGCCCTAGGGCATCAGCCGGAAAGGAGCTGTGGCCACCTCAGTGGCCACCTGCACGATTCTCACCCGAGGGGTTAAAAGACCCCTAGGGTTTTCTTTGGGCAGGGTCTGGGGTTCGGTATAGACCTTTGTATGGTTGCAATACACGCGCTAAGTTGGGCCCATGACCAGTTATAACCTAGGGGTTAAACCCTTGGGTTACCAGATCATGTAAAATAAATAAATAAACAAACAAACTAAGACATACATGAGCCTATCTAGTCCCGTGACAGGATAAGGGAAAAGATACACGGGTTGGGCCTATGACTAGTATTTTTTATTTTTTTATTTTTTAATTTTAATTTTGGTCATTTTTTGTGCAATTTTAAATTCAAATATTAGTATTTTATATATATTTTGAGATGAATTAATTGAAGCAACATGTCACTAAAGTAGCCTTTCTTGTGGAAATTAATTTGTTTTGGAATATAAACGGTTGTGTCCATGCAACTTATGTAAATATTGACCGGCCCAAAGGAAGGCAATATTTGACAAAATTGCATGCACACCTGTGGTACTAAACACGTGATGATTATCCAGCTTTACATGTGAATAATAAATTGGACCAAAGGATTGTTTAGCATGTTCTCATTGTCAGTGTTTGATTACTACATATTAATGGAGTGCTCGATATCTTGAGATGGGGTTACATTTATTTGGATTTATTATTGTTATTTTGGATTCTTATGTGAGCTTGTTTTGGGTTTGTTTGTTTTGTTCTTTGTTTCAGCTACTAGTTATGCCTCTAACATTACTGCCAACATTAATTCAATTCCTATACTGAATGGTAGCAACTTCAAATCATGGCAAGAGAATCTCCTTAAAGTTCTCGGAGTCATGGATCTCGACCTTCCTTCTCTTACACCTTTGACAGATAAGAGTTCCTCTGATGAAAAGAGGAACATGGAAAGGTGGGAGAAGTCAAATTGCATGTGTATAATGATCATGAAGAAGGCTATTCTAGAAGCATTCAGGGGCACTATATCAGAAACGATAAAGACAGCTAAAGAGTTGCTTGAGGACATTGAGAAGAGATTTGCCAAAAATAAAAAGGCTAAAAAAAGTACACTTTTGGCAAGTCTCATCTCAATGAGATACAGAGGTAAAGGGAATATCAGGGAGCACATCATGGAGATGTCTCATCTTACTTCAAAACTGAGAGCACTTAAGCTTGACCTTTTTGAGGACTTACTAGTGCATGTGGTTCTTATGTATTTTCTCGCACAATTCAGTCAGTTTAAGGTGAGCTATAACTGCTAAAAGGAGAATTGGTCTCTTAATGAGCTCATCTGATATTGTGTGCAAGAAGAGGAAAGGTTGAAGTAGGAAAAGACAGAAAGTGCTCACTTGGCTAATACTTCCCAGGACAAAGGGAAGAAAAGAAAGAAGGATAAGGAAGCTGTAGTAACGGCACCTCAAAAGAAACAACAAAAGAGACTAATTGATCCAAAAGGTACAGGTTGTTTCTTCTATGGAGCTACAAGACATAAGAAGAAGCATTGCACCAATTATCACGCTTGGTGTACCAGGAAGGTAAGCTCCTTAATTTGGTTTGTTCTGAGGTTAATTTAACTTCAGTACCTAAACACACTTGGTGGATAGATTCTGGTGCAACTACTCACATCAGTGTGTCTATATAGGGTTGCCTGAGATGCCAAAAGCCAAATGATGGTAAAAGATACATCTCTGTGGGTGATGGCAAGAAGGTTGAAGTTTAAGCAATAGGAAAATTTAGATTATTGTTAAAGATTGGATTTTATTTGGATCTGGATGAAACATTTATTATACCATCTTTTAGATAGAATTTGATTTCTATTTCTATTTTGGACAAATATGGTTATTCTTGTTCTTTTGGAAATGGAAAATTTAGTTTGTTTCATGATTCAAAATTGGTTGGTTCTAGCTCTTTATCAGGTTACGATAATTTTTATTTACTTGATACAATTGCTTCATTTAATGAATCCCTACAATTAAGTACTCGAGGTATAAAGAGAAAATTAATCAATGAGAATTCAGCTACGATATGGCACAAGAGATTAGGTCATATCTCTAGACGAAGAATAGAGAGACTTGTGTCAAACGAAATTCTCGACCCCTTAGACTTTACAGATTTTGATATTTGTGTTAATTGTATTAAGGGGAAACAAACCAATAAAAGGAGATTCGAAGCCAATAGGACTTTGGACATCTTAGAAGTTATACATATAGATATTTGTAGGCCATTCCCTATAGCTTCTTAGAATGGTCAACAATATTTTATAACGTTCATAGATGATTTTTCAAGATATGGCTACATATATCTCATTCATGAAAAGTCACAGTTACTGGACGTGTTCCAAAATTATAAAGCTGAAGTTGAAAACCAACTCAGTAAAGGATTAAAAGCGTCAGATTTGATCATGGTGGTGAGTACTATGATAGATATGATGGTTCAAGCGAACAACATCCAGAACCGTTTGCTAAGTTCCTAGAGGAAAACGATATCATCCCACAGTACACTATGCCGGGTTTGCCCACTACGAATGGTGTTGCTGAAAGACGAAACAATATGCTTAAGGACATGGTGAAGAGTATGATTTCTTATTCTACCTTACCAGAATCACTCTGGGGAGAAGCGCTTAAGACTACAGCATATATCCTTAACAGGGTTCCAACTAAAGCAACTGCCAAAACCCTTTATAAACTTTGGACGGGCAAGAAGCCAAGTCTAAAGCATTTGCATGTTTGGGGATGTCCAGCTGAGGCAAGGCCTTATAGGCCTAATGAAAAAAAACTAGACTCAAGGACGGTGAGTTATTATTTTATGGGATACTCTGAAAGATCCAAGGGGTACAAATTTTATGATCCTACGATTAAGTCAATTTTTGAGATAGGAAATGCCTAGTTTTTTGAGAATGTTGAGTTTGTAGGAGGAGATAAGGTTAGGGACTTTGTCTTTGAAGAGGAATATGTTGATATTCCCACAACTATTATTAACATTGATCAAGTTCCTATTCCTGACATTGTTCAAGAAGCAGATCCAAATTAAGACAATGTTGAAGAACCTCTTATTACAAAAATTGTTCCAGAAGAACAAACTCTATCACCTCAAGAACTTATGCCATTAAGGAGATCCATTAGAGAAAGGAGAAGTGCGGTGCCAGATGATTACATTGTATTTCTTCAAGAACATGAGTTTGACATTGGTGTAGTGGAAGATGATCCAATCAACTTCTGTCAAGCCATGGAAAGTTCTAGATCTCAAGAGTGGATTGATGCTATGAATGAGGAGATAAACTCTATGAAGGATAATGACTTTTGGGATCTTGTCCCATTGCCTGAAGGAGCAAAACCAATTGGTTGCAAATGGATATTTAAGAGCAAGAGGGATTCGAAAGGCGATATGGAGAGGTATAAAGCTCGTCTTGTGGCTAAAGGCTTTACACAGAAAAAAGGCATCTACTATAAAGAGACTTTCTCTCCAGTTTCTTTGAAAGGCTCTTTCAAGATTATAATGGCATTAGTGGCATATTTTCATTTAAAGAAGATTTCTTATGCATCAGCAATAGGGAATTTGATGTATGCTCAAGTTTATACGCGTCTGGATATAGCGTACATTACAGGGATGTTGGGAAAATACTTAAGCAATCTAAGAAAGGATCACTGGATAGCAGCCAAACGAGTCTTGAGATATTTATAGGGAACGAAAGACTACATACTCACATATCGAAGGTCGAAACAGCTAGAGATCATTGGATATACTGACTCCGATGATGCTGGATGCAAAAATAGTATGAAATCTACGTCGGGCTATATGTCTACATTCTAGCTAGAGGTGCTATCTCCTAGAAGAGTGCTAAATAGTCTCTTATAGCATCTTCAACCATCGCAGCAAAGTTCATAGCATGTTATGAGGCATCCAATCATAGAATATGGCTACAGAATTTTGTCACGGGGCTGCGCATAGTGGACACTATTCAAAGACCACTCAAGTTATTTTGTGACAATAAATCAGCAGTTCTATATTCCAACAACAACAGGAGCTCAAAGAAGTCAAAGAATATAGAGATCAAGTTCCTGGTTGTGAAAGAAAGAGTTGAGAGTGGACAGTTGTCTATAAAGCACATCGGTACAGACTCCATGATTGTAGATCCGCTTACTAAAGGATTGCCATCCAAAATGTTTCATGAGCACATTGCTCGTATGGGTGTCATATCATTCCAAGATATTTAGTTTTAGTGGGAGTTTGTAATTTTAAATGCATTTATGATATAGGCGTTTTCAGTTATTTCAGTTTATGGATATTTTAAGGTTATTTTCTATAGAAATAAAGTTTTTGGTTTATTCACACTTTGATTTTGGTATGGTTTGAACTCACTAAGGTTTTCAGGTGGACCAGTTGGAAATAGGCATGTTAAGATCACATTGCATGAAATTTCTATGCTACACATCCATGCTTGATCTTTGTCATAAGTTGTATTGGTATATATGATCATTAATGGGTCTAGTTACGATATATGTAACAAAGGCCGCTTTGGTCCTATATTGATATGGTTGATGGAAAAGATTGTTGAGATACATAAGGTTTTGGTAGCAAAATTCATGAGCATATAAGGTATAATTTATATTTATAAAGTTTCATATATAGCCCAAGTGGGAGATTGTTGAAATTAATCCAATATATGGGCTAATATATTAAATAAATATGTATTAAAGGCTAACAATAAGGTTGTCCAATTAAAAGTGATCAATTTGGGTTTTGGGCTTTTAATGCATCATTAAGTGTCAGCCTCTTATGTGTAGAGACCAAAATATAATTACTAGTTTTATGATGGCCTAAATTGGTAATTAAGGATAACTGTTAGGGTTTAGCAGTTATATAAAGGGGTTATAGTTTCCAAGTCAGTACGTATATTATTTTTTAGTTCCCCATCTACAGAGAAATTATAGAGGCAAACTTTGAAGGAGGACTTACGTACTGACTTGGAAAATCCTCAACCTATAGACTCAAAAATCATATTCAATCCATGGATTCAGGTTGGCTTCTGCATCTTATCAATATTCTTGATGATTTGATATGAATGATCCTAGGTAATAATAGTTTTCATCATAATATTTTGTTCTAACATCTACATCTCATAGAATTACTTCTAAGAGACATAAAAACATTTTACTCGCTTGATAAATCCACACCCAATCCCCATTCATATATGATAAAGAATGGTTGTTCCAAATACAACATATTTTGATCAAAAGCTTCTTCTTCTTCTTCTTTTTTAATGAAAACCTCAACTCCAAAATTTGACCTTTGCTGTTCCAGAACTTTCTCTACTCATCCTTGGAGAAATTCTTAGCTCCAATATTTGACCTTTCTTGTTTCAAAATCTTCTCTGCTCATCCTTAGAGAATGCTTTATCCTTGCTTTACACTTCTTCGCTTGTCATCTTATGTCAAGTATATCACAACACACTCAACAAATACGCTTAACTAAGTATTTAACTACAGACACACATAGTGTATACATATAAATCTGTGTATGCACGTGTGAACGTGTGCGCATAGACTAGAGAGAAAAGAGAGAGAAAGGAATGTGGTTTATTTAAAAAAAAATGGAAGCTTTATGTGGAAGGAAAAGAGATACAAGGAGACAACTGGGCATAAAATTTAAGGAACAAAAGGAAAAGGAAAATTGACGAGAGATTCAAGAAAGAGAAAAGAAAAAGGAAGAGATTTTGTGGCTTGACTAATTAAATAGTGAAATGAAGACCCATATAAAGAGAGGGAGAGAGATTCAATTTTCTAAGTTGAGAGTATTTTAAATAATTTTCTATTGATAAATACGTAATTTTCATGAAAAAGTTATTTACTAACTTAATAAAAACCTTGGCCTATTGATTTTGATTCCTCTATGATTTCAGCCCAATTCCCTATTTCTCCCAATATAGGATTAATTTTACTTTTAGCCCTTGAATGTTAGTAATTTTGTCATCTTGTCCCCTTAACTTTAAAAACTAGTGTGTTTACCCCTCATGCTTTAAAGCATTAGCAAATACTATCACCGGGAACTTAAAAATGTTAACAAAAAAGCCACATTTTGTTGCATTTCTTTCTTAAAATTTTATATTTGCACCCCCCCACCCTCACAAAACTTTGATAACTATATCATCTTATCCCCTTGAACTTCAAAAACCATATGTTTAACCCCAAAACTTTTTCTTCTCTTTTCTAGTCAATAATCACACAAGTAAAAGCTGAAATTGCTCACCTAGGAGTCGTAGACTGAGCCTATACTAGACAAGATTTGCCAAGCAGTTAAGGATGAAGACAATAAAGAATTAGCAGGAGGAGGTACGATATGGCTCAAACTTGGAGTTTAAGCTCTAAAATCAAAACTATTGAGGAATTTGAGCTTATGATTGAGTAGCATTCGTGGATTTTGAGCGGATTGAAGAAGAGAGTGTTGGTTTGCTAAGAAAAATTATAATAAAATCAGTGAAAACACAACAGAGTATGGTTTTGAAATTTGTCTTAAACTTATAGGATGCTTTTCATGATGCTATATACCATAGCTGAATAAAACACAAACACATAGGTTCGGCAATAGCTTTGGATGATAAACTGTTCCAAAACATTCAATCCTCCTTGCCATTCTCCTCATTCTAAGTCAACTAGTGTGTGGACACTGGTAAGATTTCTTGAAAAATGTTTTAAATATCTCATTCTAACTTTTTCTCAGCAGAGGTTCTTTAAATTTTTAAGGAGAAGAACTATAAGAACACTTGGAACGAGGACAAGGAAGAGTTTGCATAACATAAAGCTTCTAAGGTCTGTTTATAGATGCACTGAGCTAGGTGGTTGGAACACAATCTCATTGAGATTCTCATTAAGAAAACCATGCCTATAATTTGGGTGGTTGGGCATGATCTGTCACCTCTCCAATAGAAGAATAACATGTATCTCAACTACCTCCAATAATATGACTTTGTATCCATCCAATATTTGTTCAAAATCCAACTTTTGTTCAAAAAATTTTAAAATTAATATCTTTCATGATTTTCTTAGTTATTTATAAAATCCAATAAAATAAATAATTTTTGTGCAATACCTATTTTCAACTTTTTAAAAACATATTTTTTCATGCTTTGATAGCAAACATATCACATGAAAATCATGTGACATTTCGAATCAACAAACCATAAAATAGGCCATGTGTAATCTTAGTGTCACACGCCGAAATCTGAGAGGTGACATGGTGGATTAATTAGATTAAATAAATTAAATTTTGTAGAAACTACCATTTTAAAAGATATTAAGGACTAATTATAAGAATGTGAAATTGTTAAAATTCCTTGCGATATTTGTTAAATATATGGAAGCAAATAAATGAAAGGAAAATATTTAGTAAACAAACACCATTGGGCCCCACCAGACCTACTTTAGTGTGCACACATGGCATCAGTAATATTAAATACATAACCACAGTCCAAGAAAAATAAATAAATAAAAATATTACATGCCTTGTTTATAAATATCCTAGAGGATAATGTCCTAGTCCTGTAGTTTCTTCCTGGTTCTTCAGTCTTCCTTAAGCTGAGTTCCACCTAAAAGGGGGGGAGTTTTAAAACAAGAAAATGTGAGCAAAAGGCTCAATAGGACTAAGTCTTTAAAAACATGTAATCTAAACACATATATGTCATATTTAAACAAAAGCTATATCACGGAACAAATAAATAAACAGGTAACAATTGGAACTTATTAAATTTATTTACACTGATTAATCCTTTATTCTTCCATAGATAGTTCCATCATTATCTTATAGGCAAAGCCATATGAATCGCCATTGAAGTGGCCCAACTGGGTTTTGAGACCTGCCTCCAAGGTCGCGCTCCCCACGACCCGATCTTTGTACATGGCATCAGGCTGTATTTTATCAATCCCGACAGTACTAACCGACACATCCGATGGCACATCATTATCATGTCCTTTTACCGAATGTTCTCATTACGTTCATTATGATCATCCATTATTTAACCAATAATGAAAATAAGTGATAAACTTAATTTCTTGAAAATGTTTAAGAAGGAAAATGCTTTGTGGACAAATCCCTTTAAAAACATGGCTACCAAGGAGAAGGGATAGAAGTCCTACCTCGATATCCCATACCAAAGTTCAACACTGCAATCCCGATCCGCTATACGTTAGCTCCATAGAACCACGAACAACCTTAAATAGAAACTAAGTTTATCAATCTCTAGCTTCAGGTATTCTACATCCCTAAGCTATCTCATGGTGTCTTAGTATGCCTTTAGTGTTCATAAGATCATTTTATAAGGTCAGAATCTTGATCTATGCCTTAAATGGTGAAAAACGGGCGAAAAAGATCATTTTTCACAAAGTTCGGTTGGCTTGCTGGAACCTCTGGTCTGGCTTACCAAACTTCACAATTCGGCCTGCCAGCTAACCAGGACCAGGCTAGTTCGGCCTGCCGACCAGATGAATCCGGCCTACTAAAGCTATGAATCCGGCCTGCCGAACATTAAGTTTGGCCTGCCAAATTGGAAAAATGTGGGAGGTCTGAGACTTCGATTCTCAGCCTCCCCAAGCCCAAAATCAAATTAAAACCTATTTTTCCTAGTCACAGAGCATATATAATGATCATAGATGATAACAAACACAATAGAACACATTTAAACAAGATTTACATAGAAATTTTCAAGGAAATCCAAAAATAGAGAGAAAGGCAAAAACTTGATTTAATCCAAATTTCATGAAATCAAGTCTAGATTTTGGATGATTTAAGTCTTATTAACATAGATTAGGAGTTTCCTAAGCTCAAGAAACTTCGATTACAACATTTTAAAGAAATTAAAAAATTTAGAACAAAAATTTGAAATTTGAAAAACAAGAAAACTAACCTCGAATCAAAGCTTTAAAGCGGTTTGTGGAAGTCCAAATTGTGTTCCTCACCTCCTAATCTCACTGAGAATCAAGCTCGAACTAAAAAATTTGAAATCAAAATAAAGAGAGGAATAGAAAGAGAGAGGACAGTGTGGGAGAGAGGGAAAGGAGGGAGAGAGAGAACGTGGGGGAGAGTGAGAGTGAGAGGGAGATAAATAGGAGGGGATGAGTGGTTTTACAGAGCAAAATTGTGTCCCCAACACACAGTTTGTAGTTGGGACGTATCCGGCGTTTGACAATTTGTTTTGTTTTAAAATTCAAGATAACATATAAGAATAATAGAACATGGGATAAATTCAAAATACCATAAAATACCTAAATTAAGTTCAAATTTACATTAAGGCATACTAATCCATCATCTAAACACCAATTATGCCTAATTAAATGTTCTGGGTGTTACACTTAGAGCACACAATCAACGCCACAAACAATACAGGTAGTGCACTGTGTGAATTTTCAATTTTGCCTTTGCAAATCAGGAATAATCCAAAAAATTTCCATTGACCCATACAAAAGAATGTTATGGAGCTAACATAGGGACACAATGTACATATGTAATCTAAGTTTCAATAATTATTTATGACTAATTATCTTATATTTAAATTAATAATTATTATTAACTTTAGTTTACACCACTGTCGAAAACCAAAACTACACTTTTAAAGTGTATGCATTAATTATATGGAACCTTAAACATTAAATGTTGACAATAAGGTTATCCATTGATATAATCGTTTGCTATGTAATAATACCCTTCACAGTAATATTCATAATTAGACTAGATTTATAGTTTTCCAAAACTCTCTAATTACTTCTTTGTCATAGATAACCTTTTTATGAACAAATTATAAACGAAGATCTTGTGTGATGTTTGATATCCATATTAAACAACAAGATCTCTACATCAAAGTTTCCAAAATTAATACCCATGAGAATATCATATTAACATCCTATCAGTAGGAGTTATGGATCCCATATCTGTGAGAAGTGTTTCTAGCTATCTATATTACAATGCCTCCAATATACCCTTTTTTAACTAAGAATATATAGATCTCATGCATTAGCATTTAAAAGATATAATAAATGGACGTGAGTTGACTAATAATTTCAAGATCAAGGTATGATCCATAAAATAGTAAGTACTGATGAGTTCTAATTTCTTGTTATAGAATTATACAAGATATTAAATTCTATTTTGATCATAGTTTAATGTGTTCTAAAGACACTGATGTCTCTATAGAATAATCATAACATTAATATAATCTAGATAAAATTATTCTATGAAATTGAGAATACAGAACATCACAATCTTAAACAAAATAAAATGCCCAGCTTTATCTACTAATTATAAGCCAAAATTTACACTAAGTACGCATAATCATCTTCTTTGTACAATGAACATTTATGTATCATGTACATGATTAGGGATTTTTGTAAGTATTGAAACCTTTATGATATCATAGGAGAATAAATGAAATTTATTTTATTAACAATATTTTAGGGAATTATTTTACTAATTATGTAATACTTTAAATCTCATAATATCTTGATGGAAATTTCAGTATGGTATAAAGGCACCAATCTCAAAAGAGAGAATTATGCTTCTATAGCCTCTTCTTTATTCTTCTTGTAACGATGCTACTTACGTGACCATTACTTTACTATATAATCGTGTTCTTAATCTTTATTTATTGTAAATACTGATTTTGCATAATATTTTTTTAAACATAATACTAATTACTTACATTAATTTCCTTAAAAACAATTCCTTAATTAAAAAAAATCTTTTTAATACATTTCTAAGAATAATTATTACTATTGTTAACTAGTTTAAACCTTTCATTATTATATGTTGCAACATAAAAATCTTAAAGTAATATCGACAAAGGCTATATAGTTACAATCTTAGTTTCAAACTATACTTACATAAAACTACTTATACATATATACATACTCATTTTAAAACTATTGCTGAAGATACAGTAGTAAACGATATCCATACCCATATTCACCGTCCTTCCATCTCTCGCCATTGTCATCACAAGTCGCTGACAAGGAACTTACCTATAGCATGAACACTTCTGAGTGAGCTTTTGCTAAGCAAGTAGAAAACATTTACTTACAAAAGAAGCTCAAAACATTTATAAAATTATGCATGAGCATATTATGTTTCATTATGATCAGGTTTTATATATATCTAATCTGCCTTACTTAATGGGTCCCTACGTGTACGTACCGGTTGCGCAAATCTTCAGGAAGCTAGGGTTCATGAGGTCTCTAATAACTGTAGATCATGAACTGAACTGAATTTGTATACTTCTCTCTAGATCAAAAGGTTATGAATCCTTCCTGGAAGTCAGGAGGTTGGTATAACACTCTTAACTTAACTTATCTCATCTTATTTACTACATTTGTCTGACTTTATGTATGCAATATGGCATGTTACTACACACAATCTAATAACATAATTTAGAACTATTTGTAATACAAAGTGAATATGCTATAGAACTCTATATAACATACACCACATACAATACACAACATATCATAACACAGATAATGCATTTTTATAAAGCATGTAAAAACACATCAATTTGAAAACCAAAGTTTTCATGCTATAGGCGAAATTCATATTTACATGGTTTCTAGAGATAGGATCTGCTAACTCACTGTGTACTTATCCGCTATTCCTAGAGTCTAAAGAAAAACACCCAATAAGAGTGTGAGCTTATCTTGTGTTATGATAAATAGCATATTGCATAAAAATTTAAAGGATGAATTAAATTTTTATCCTCTTAACTAATAATTCTTATATCATTTGTTATCCTTAATTGCTATTAACTAAATCGTATTAATGTGGGTAATTAATTAATTAATTTAGTGATTAATTAATCATCTTCTTCTTTTAACTTTGACTTAGTAACCTCTCGTATTACTTGCATTGGGCTCTTGTTATGTTAAAGGCCTACTTGAATATGAGTAGTATTATTGGTCTTATATGCCCATGTCTAGTTACTATTCAATTCATTAGGCTGAATATAGTCCATTGGAACTATACGCGTTCTATGACATTAACTATAAGAAATTTGGATTTGCTAATTAGCTCTTAAACGTGTGCGGGCGTTGGACCCATAATTGTTATTGTAACGTAACAGTCAACAACTTAAGCTTTTATGATTTCTCATTTTTGAAATGCGTTTGAAAACTTTATATTCATAAAGTTTTCTTTTACTGAAAATCAAATTTTAAATTTGAGTTCAAATATTCATAAAACTGTAAATTGTAGACTCTTATAACTTTTCGATTGCTACAATTCATTTGTTAATCACAAATAGTAAATCTACTACTAAATAGGTATTTTGTTTTGAAACCATCTACAAAAGGTTCTTTGTTAGTTTTTAGAAGTCATTGTAAACCGAACATCTAAGATAGTTTTTAATAAAAGTTTGCTTTTATAGACATTCCTCATGCTGACGAGGCAAAAACTTTTGTATTTTTTATAAATTCATTTTTTGTCTTTAACATTATCAGTTGCAGTGATTTTGAAAACTTTATCGATTAAACAATTTTTATAAATCTTTTTAAAGGTCCTTTTTAGAGCAGAATTTTTAAAAAAAGTTTCCTCATGAAAGTTCATCATCTCATCGAGACTTAAAATTTTTGTGTTTTACAAAAAAAAAATGCAATTTGGACTTTTTAAGGGTCATTTTACTTAAAAACAGAAACTGCACTATTGGTGTTATGACCAATGTAGCAACACCTCATGAAACACCTAGTGTAAATAGTTTCTAAATCAAACACAAACTATACTGCAATTGCTAAAACAAATTTTTCATGCACTAAGCTAAACATTTTAACTTTTGGCATTCAAAACCAAGCATAAATAAGATTTGCACTACGGCATTGCAACTGATGTTGTCATATCGCGTAAAACACTCAACAAAATGGTGTTGAAATAACCACTGATTTGCTCTGTAGTTAGTATTGATACTAAAGGGAACAATAAACTAAGTGGTTCCAAATTTCTAAAATAAAAATAGAGTACAAATGAAATCTACACCATAGGGAAAGATGAGCTTTTGCCTTGGAGGGACCTATTTATAGACAAAAACATAAACTTGGTTAAAATTCTACTTAACTTCCAACTTGTTCTAAAAGTGTTTCATGGAAAATTAAGCAAGGAAAAATTTTGGTTTATCGCCCCTTAAAGTTGGCACCCATGACTAATGAAAGGATAAATATCTCCTTTAATGCCCACTTTTTTGAACCATACTTCACATCATAACTTTTAGTATTCATTGTCAATTCTTGTTCATTTGTCATGGCACTTTACCCACAACATTTTTCATTCAAGGGACCATGCTTCTTATTATTTGCTTGAGATAACTATCTAGCTAATGGAAAATTTTTCGGCCTTATTAGGTTTGCTCAACAAAGTCTAAAACTAATCTTGGTATAAATTAATACCGATATAAATTCTTAATCGTATAATAAAATAATTTTTTTCTTGATCTTAATATTATTCCTAGATTGCATAAAAATAATCTCGACATTTTCTACACTCTATTTCAGTATTAACATATCTTTAACAGTATCAATATCCAAACTCGGATAGCACTTTTCATCAAAAACGCTAATCGCGTAACTTCGATTTCTAACTAATAGGCAATTAAGGATTTTTTATGTGTTAAAGTGTGTTTCTCGGTACACTATACTACTCTTGAAAATTCTTATAATTTAAATTCTAAAGTTATTGGAGGATTAAAATTTCTCCTGCCTTAAATCGCGGTAGAATTTTCAACCGAACTATTTGATCACAAGAGTTGATAGTTTAACTTTAATATTCTCTATAGAATTTTTGAACTTTTATATTAACTCTATAAATCCTTCAGTAACAAAGATCATATGTGACATTTCTAGAAAAATTCTCAATATCAATGTTTAAATTCCAGCATAAATTTTGAGCAATTCTCGATGCATAACGGTATTATATTCTTCTGATTGAGTGCTCATAAGCTCTAAACTTGTGCTTCTTACGAACTTAATAGTGTAATTATAGAAAAATATTTAAATAATTTTATTTATTAATTACTTGGATTTTTTTGGATATTGCACTTTGTTGGCTTTCTCTGTGACTACTCAGCAAATACTGTATGGCTCTATGCTAATTGTGTTGTTAACCATCATGTGCTCTACAAGCTCACTCTCATTCCAATGAAGGAGTACCCTTTCATCTTAGCTCTATTCATGACTCTTAGGTGAGCAATTTAAGTTTTGATTTGTGCAAAGAATTGCTAACTAGAAAAGAAAAGGAGGAGTTCAAGGAGATAAACATATCAATTTTTGAAGTTCAAGGAGTAGGATGACATAGTTAAATTTGGAGGACAAAATTAAAACTTTATGGATAGAATGTACAAAAAAAAAAGCCACATTTTTGCTAACGTTTTAAAGTTCACTAGGTATTTTTGCTAATGTTTTAAAGTTCAAGTAATGTGCCAACCAGTTTTTAAAGTTCATAGAGCAAGATGACAAAGTTACTAAAGTTTAGGGCACAAAAAGAAATTTATCCATCAATACATTTTGAGAGTTAAAACTAATTTTTCTCAAAGTACTAGGCAAAAAAGAAGGCTTTTTGTATTGATACCCTCTGAACTTATTGTGTTTGGAAATTTAGTCCCTAAATTAAAAGAATTTAACAATTGACCTTCAAAACTTTAAAACCTATTGCATAGTAGGTCAAATAGTTAAAATTTGGTGGAATTAGCGTGTGCCCCTTACATGTAGGGCCAAATTGAAGTTTAACAAAAGCAAAAATAAAACATTAAAAAAACTAAAGAAATTAAAAAAAAAAGGAGAAGAAAAAACACAAGCAATAAACTATATCCCATCTCTAAATTTGGCAAAATCTACCAATGTCCTAACCAATTCAAAGAAGAAAATTTTTTTTTTGAAACCCAGAAACCTCCAATGTCTTAACTTTGGCAACTTGAGTTTTTATTTGTGTAAAGAAATGTTAACTAAAAACTAAAGGGGGGAAGTTCAAAGGGATAAATTTATCAGTTTTTGAAGTTTAAGAAGTAGGATGATATAGTGACCAAAGGTTGGGGGCCAAAAATATAACTTTATAGATGAAATATAACAAAAAGCAACATTTTTGCTGATGTTTTAAAGTCCAGGGACATTTTTGTTGATATTTTAAAGTTTGAATAATATGCATGCCGGTTTCAAAGTTCATAGATTAAGATGAAAAAGTTACTAAAGTTTGAGGCACAAAAATAAAATTTATCCCTCATATATTTTGAAAGTTAAAACTAATTTTTCTCAAAGTCCTAGGCAAAAAAGAAGGCTTTTTTGTATGGATACCATCTAAACTTTTTGTGTTTGGAAATTTAGTCTCTAAACTAAAAAGAAAAAAGAAAATTAACAATTAGCCTCCAAAACTTCAAAAACTATAACATAATAGGTCTAATTGATAACACTGTTAAAAATTGGGTGGAATTAGCATGTACCCCTCACATGTAGGGCCAAATTGAAGTTTAACAAAATCAAAAATAAAACATTATAAAAAACAAAAGAAACCTAAAAAAAGAAGAAAACACAAGCAATAAACTGTGCCCCATCTCTAAATTTGGTGCAATCTGCAAATGTCCTAACCAATTCAAAGAAGAAGCTCTTTTCTAAAACCTAGAAACCTCCGAAATTGGGGCAAGTTACCAATGGATATGGCGATACAAGCATCGTTGAGGTTGAATCAGGCAACATTGAAAGAATATGCTTAAAGGTCATTTGACGAAGCACAGCTTGCCAATGAAGGTTTATGAAGAGGCATCGGAAATTTTGTTTTCACAAGGAGGAAAACTTTGTTCGATGAGGCGACGATTCAAAAGATATTCAAAGATGGTTTATTGGGTATGGAATTATAACTTTTCTTGATTTGTTTTTTTTTTTTTTCTTTTTATGTCTAATTGTTATGTATGAGCCATGGATGGGTTTAAAATTGGTTTATGCTTGCTAAATTAGTGTGAGGATCATATGTTTCTTTGTTGTCTTTTTTTTGTTTTGTTATTTTTTACACGTGAGGCGCATATGCTAATATTATCTAATTTTTTGATAGTTTTTAACCAAATTTGCCATGCAACAAATTTTAAAGTTTAGGGAGTCAATTGTCAAGAGTTTTAGTTTAGAGATTGACGTGCCAAAACATAAAGTTTAAAAGATATCTGTGGAAAAAAATATATAGACATGGTGTTGTATATTTTATGCAAGAAAATCAATTACGAAGTCTTGAATGTTGATTATTCAGCATAGAAAAAGAAAGAAAAAAAGTCTTGAATAAAAAAGAAAGAAAAAAAGCCTTGAATAATGATGTATGACAATTCACATAAATGCTATTTTTATCGACAATTTTATTTATGCCATAAAATGAGAAAAGTTCTTATGCCACAAACTTAGCACATGTGTGACGCCCTCCTTTTTAGGCCATCATTTAACTTTCTTAAATATCATTTCTTAAACTTTAATCTTACTTAGTAAGAAAATATTGGGTAAAATTTTTTCTTTAAAACATACTTAAAACTGTTGCGACTTCTGTTGCAACTGAGGTTGAGACATAGCTCAACACTTGTCTTTAAAATTATTCAAAACATTTCTTAAATTCACCAAGAAATATTTACTTTCACAAAACCCTTTTACACCTCTTTTAAAATCAGCGGAAAATTGTCGCAGTGGAATCCATACCCAACTATTGCGTCTGTCTCTCTGCAGCACCAAGCTTTTCAACTAGTCTTACTGGTCTCCTATAGGACTACCTACGGTATGAAGGAACTTGTAATGCACTTACGCTCAATAAGTTCAAAAATTACCTCACAAGACATTATAACATTAGTCATAAAACTTTTCTCTTAAAAACTTTCTTGTAAAACATATTTCATAAAACATTGTTCATAAGTCTTTCTCATAAAACATTTCACATAAAATGTTTTTCATAAAATGTTTCTCATAAAACTTTCTTCATGGACCTTTTCTTGTAAACGTTTTTCACAAAATATTTTTCATAAACCTTTCTTGAATACATTTCTTAAATTGTTTTTCATAAACAATTCTCGTAAGCATATCATGGAAAGGAATGCAAGAAAGAAATAATGCATGATTCCAAAAACTTTCTCATAAAACATTTTTCAAAAATGTTTCTTATAAAACATATCTTAAACGTTTTTCACCAAATGTTTTTCATATATACATTAGTTAAAAGAATAGAAGCAATAACATAATACATGATTCCATTTATGCTAATTTATGAACTTTCAATTATGAGGTTCTTGTTATCACTCATATCTTACCTGAAGTTCTTTACATCATTCTTATCATTTCTTTATCTTTTCAACTTAAGTGTTCATACCAACATCATCAATTATGAGAACACAAAAATGATGCTTCCTTTGTGGAAGACTTAAGACCATCAAACACCAAGGTCATAACATTATCATAACTTGTATACCTCATATCAAGGAGACTGGTACGACACTTTAATTATCATCTTTGATTTACCTTCTTTTAAACTTTAGTGAGCATATCAAATGCTAACATATCATATGCTTAACCTAGTATTTAAACATTTAGCATAACAAATGCAAACATATTGCAAATCTTGTCTTTAACATTAAACATGATGCATAATATATGCAAACATAAAACATATATAAAGCATTGGGAAATTCATTTTCTTCATGCTATTGGTGAGGTTTGAAACTTACCTAGACTTAGCTCCAGTGTTCTTGTTTCATTCCTTTTTCCTTTATTAGTCGGCTTTTGTGTCTTATTCAAATGACATCGGACTATTAGCTAACCTTTCTTATTATCAATCTACTCGATTGATAACATAACTTTAAATGTCAAATGTTTATTCCTTTTTACTTAATTTTGTATCCTATCGGTTTACTTTTCTTATACTTTATAACCCAATAGTTTACTTTTTCCTTTACTTGATTTTGTAAACCATCAGTTTACCTTTGTTTACTTAACTTTGTAAACTGTCAGTTTGCCTTTTCCTTTACTTAACTTTATAACCCACCGGTTTACCATTCTTTTACTTAACTTAAATGTCCTTTAGTTAAATTTCCCATCTTACTTTATAGTTTTGTTACTTTACATAATACAAAATTTTTTTTGTCTAAGGGCGTTTTGCTAACACTGAGTATTCGGCCTCGTTCTAGCCATTTTCTTAAAAATGACAATTTTACCCTTGAGTATTTTTCGTGAGTCTCGTAAATTTACTAAACTTCTTGCTTAACTTTACCATCTCCTTGCTTAACTTTACCATCTCTGTACTTACGTATTATGAAGAAATTTTGCTAAAGGGCATTTCCTATATTGGGCGTTTCGGGTTCGTTTTGGCTATTTTATAGAAAATAACCAATTTTCCCTTGACGAGTTTTAAAAAAGTTTTCGAAACCTATTGTAAACCAAAACTTACATTTCTTTACTTCTTATAACATTGTGGAAAACAAAACATCAATTTTCCTTTTATTAGAATCTATTTTATCAAAATTTTATAGCTTTGACCCGTAACTTAAAAATCTTTGCGATCACACCATTGGCACTTTTTCTTTCTTTCCTTAATAAAAACCCTTAATTTTTTCAAAATAAAAATACGTGGTTACTCACTACCCAAAACAGTGTAGGAAACTAACATTTTCTTAGTGAAAACCCAGTTTCACATGGTTTTATGGTTTTAGCCCAAAACACAAAAATCTTGACATGTTCGCCCTTGGAACAAAAGACGACCATTTTATACTAAAAAAATTTAGTTTTTTGCAAGGAATAGAACTTACAAAAGTTCCTTAGTTGAATTCAAAACATTTCATAATGTTTTTCATTTTACGAAATTTTGTGCTTAAAACCTTGTAAAATTCATAACTGATCAATCGAATGGAATTTTGACAAAATGTCTTTCATGTTTAATAGTTTCAGTGAGTTACACAATCTTTATGTTCTAAATTTCTTGAAATTTCAACGTTAAAGTGGACTTCTTTTGGTGATTTTTAAATTTGTCGAACTTTTACAAATCTTTACAATTTAGTCCTCTTGGAATTTTACAAAACTTTGTTCACAAAAGTTGTTACCCTCACTGTTTTGGCAAACCCTAGGCTTTACCTATAGAATAAATTTGCCTATAAGGCCCTCAAAATCATCATTTCTTAAAAACTAGTTAAACTTAGAAAGTTTAACAAACCTTTTCTTTTAAAGCTTAAAGTCATATTCCATAACATCCAATCTCATCATCACATCCTAAAAACACTAATAATTATGTCATAGTGTTTATATTACACGCCATAGTCCATAAATTATAACAAACACTTGATATGCATACTTAGGAACATAAATCTTCAAGTCTTGAGTTTAGAATTTTGCCAAGAAAGTTCCTTAAGCTTCTTGGTCCTCCATATGAATGCTTAGACTTTCGAGTCCTCCTTAGCAAAAACCATCACAAATCTCCTAAAAATCCTACCAAAAATACAAGCAAAACACTAAAATACATAAAGAAAAGCTTAGGCTTTTACCTCCAAAAGTAACTTAAACCACTTCAAGATCACTTGTTCTTGCCTTTATACTTGATTTGGAGGCTTGTGCTTTGAAAAATATTTGAGAGAGCCTTAGGAGGTTTTGGAGAGAGATATGGGATTTTTTTTCTTTCTTTTTTTTCATGTTTTTTGCATGAAAAATGATGAAGACCACTTTTTGGTCTCAATCTCCCCTCCAAAAGAATAGAACCGGCGCAATTAGGGGAGTAAGGTGGCCATGTCTTCACCATTTAGGTGTCTCTAAGTGGGCCCCACATATACTTTTTTTACAGTCCAAAATATAGACAATATTTTTCCTATATTGTCAGTATATATCTCATACTATCATTATTCTTTTCTACACTATGTTTCATGGTCCACAATCTTTCATATTATCCACACAATATAATTGTTATAATGTTTCACTTTATAAAGTCTAATTCTATATCGCATTACTTTATGCAGTATAATTTTTATACTGCTTAATTTTATACTATCTAGTTTCTATACTTCTTAACTTTATCAATATAATTCTTATACTACATAATTTTATCAGTGTAGTCTTTACATTGCATTACTTTCAAATTGCATGATTCCCCATGCTGTGCATTCCTTGTACTGTATTTCTGTGTTAAAATTTGTTGTAACACATTCTGCAACAAATTTGTTTTATCATTCCTTAGCTGTTTAAGACTTATGGCATGATTTTTGACCTTGAAAATTCCATTTTTACCTTTATGGGATTTTTCATAAAAATTGGATTTAAACAATAATCCCATCAAAATTACTTCTTAAATTCTTAACAATTTTTTGAGCATAAAATTTGGCTCACAAATTTGTACATAATTCACTTAAAATACTCCTTAGTTATTATATATTTAATGCGCTAGAAATTCTCGGGTGTCACATTCTACCCCCAAAATTTTCGTCCTCGAAAATCCGAATATCATGGGTAGCTCATCTTCTTTTCCTCTCCTTACTTTTATTATGCTGCTTATGCTTTGGTTTCTATCATAAAAACCTTGACAAGAGATATGCTCTTATTTTTATATCATCTTTTCCATTCTTAAGACACCTTCCTACATTGTTACTTTCTTAATAAAAATGACGTCTCCAACTTAGAACTTCATAAACTTTCATCATTTTATTGACATATTCTTTTAAATTGTAATATTATACTTCTGCTATACAATTCTGATCTTTCAATGTTTAAGCATAGTTTCCATCCATATAAAGGTTTGGCATTCTGCTTATGAATGCTATTCTTGAAAATAGGGTTCATATCCATTTAGATCACATCATATTATCAGAAGATTAAGGTCTTCCGGCCACAAAATCAATAATTTTCCAGTCCTATATCCATTCTAGCGGTATATTTTTTTGTAACTTTCTCATAACTTATAAATCTTTAGCTTCCATCCTCCAACCTGTGAGGCTTTTACTAATAGATTTGACATTATCATCTTGATCATGATTCCCATCCTAGCAGTTATGAGAGTGTTAGCATATCTCAGCTCAGCTATAGAATGCTTAAGCTTAGAGAGATCGCATAGTTAGACATCTAACGTCCGGTTTCTATTAGGCACACTACTCCAAAGAATGCCAAAATTAGTTTCGGGCTTCCGTGATTCAATTATCTTGATCTACTCTCCTTGTTCGGCATATAGTTAATACCGAACAACTTTTAACGAAGTGAGATTTACTCAAACTAAAAACACCATTGGGCGCAAAACATCATAATGTGTGGTGAGCATATCTTCTTGATTTTGAGCAATTAGGCCAATTGTTGACCATTATCGACCACATTTGATCATCATTGACTTGATACTACTGATGGATGATGACTAACGTCGACTTGCAGAAACATTATAACATATAACATTAAGTTCATCTTTTGACCTTTGCCTTCTTCTTGCTTATCCGGATATGCCGACATCAAAGGCTATGTACCTGGGATAAACACGAATCATTAAATATTAACTTTTCTTCTTACTATACTTAATTAACTTACTTGAACTATAATGAAATGGGCATATGATAGTGGGAGATGGGATGGCATGTTACCACTCCGATGCCACTTATGCCGCCTTGCATTTTTGAGCCGTCTTTTAACTTTCTTAAGCATCATTTCTGAAACTTTAATCTTACTTACTTAGTAAGAAAATACTGGGTGAAATTTTAAAAAAAAAAACATACTTAAAAGCTATTTCGACTTTTGTTATAACTGAAGTTGAGACATAGCTCAACACTTCATTTTAAAATTATTCAAAACATTTCTTAAATTCACTAAGAAATATTTACTTTCATAAAACCCTTTTAAACCTTTTTTAAAATCACCAGAAAACTATCGTAGTGGAATTATACCTAATTAATACATCTGTCTCTCCACAGCACCAAACTCTTCAACTAGTCTTACTAGTCTCTCGTAGGACTACCTACAGCATGAAGGAACTTGTAATGAGCTTACGCTTAGTAAGTTCAAACATGATCTCACAAGACATTATAATATTAGTCATAAAAATTTTCTCTTAAAAACTTTGTAAAACATATTTCATAAAACATCATTCATAGGTCTTTCTCATAAAACATTTCACAAAAAACGTTTTTCATAAAATATTTATCTTAAAAACTTTCTTCATGGATCTTTTCTTTAAACATTTTTCAAAAAATGTTTCTCATAAACCTTTCTTGCATAAATTTCTTAAATTGTTTTTTAGAAACAATTCTCGTAAACATATCATGGAAAGAAATGCAAGCAAGACATAATGCATGATTCCAAAAACTTACTTGTAAAACATTTTTCATAAATGTTTCTTATAAAAACATTTAAGAAATGTTTTTCACCAAACATTTTTCATATATACATTAATTAAAAGAATACAAGCAATAACATAATACATGATTCTATTTATGCTCATTTATAAACTTTCAATTATGAGCTTCTTATTATCATTCATACCTTACTTGAACTTCTTTACATCATTCTTATCATTTTTTTATCTTATGAACATAAGTGTTCATACCAACATCATCAATTTTGAGAACAAAAAATGATGCTTCTCTTGTCGAAGACTTTAGACTATCGAACATTGAAGTCATAACTTTATTATAACTTGTAGGAGGCTAGTGCGATAATTAAATTATCATCTTTGATTTACCTTCTTATAAACTTCAGTGAGCATATCAAATGCTAACATAGGATATGCTTTAACTTAGCAATTAAACATTTAGCATAGCAAATGCAAACATGTTGCAAAACATGAATTGATCTTTAAAACACTATGCACAATGAATGTAAACATGCTTTTAACTTAATAGCTACAAATACATTGCAAATCTTGTCTTGAACTTTAAAACATGATGCATAATAAATGCAAACATAAAACATATTCAAAGTATTTGAAAATTTATTTTCTTCATGCTATTAGTGAGGTTTGAAACTTACCTGACTTAGCTCAGTGTTCCAGTTTCGTTCTTTTTTTTCTTTTTATAGTCAGCTTCTATGTCTTGTTCAAATGACACTTGACTATTAGCTAACCTTTTTATTATCAATCTACTCGATTAATAACATAACTTTAAACGTCAAACGTTCATTTCTTTTTACTTAACTTAATATCCTACCAGTTTACTTTTCCCTTCTTTGTAACCCATCAGTTTACCTTTTCTTTTACTTAACTTTGTAAACCATTAGTTTACCTTTCTTTGACTTAACTTTGTAAACCATTGGTTTACCTTTTGCTTTACCTTACTTTGTAACCCACCCGGTTTACCATCCTTTTACTTAACTTAAATATCCCTTAGTTAAATTTCTAATCTTACTTGACGATTTTAGTTACTTTACATAATGTAGAATATTTTTTTGGTCTTAGAGCCTTTTGCTCATTCCAAGTGTTTAACTCCGTTTTAGCCATTTTCTTCAAAAAGACAATTTTACCCTTAATGAATTTTTCATGAGCCTCATAACTTTACTAAACTTCTTGATTAACTTTACTATTTGATTACTTATGTGTTTCCAAAAACTTACCACTAAGGGTTGTTTTTCTATATCGTGCTTTTCCAATTCGTTTTGGCCTTTTTTTCAAAAATGACCATTTTGTCCTTTACAAGTCTTGGAAATCTTTTCAGAACCTGCTGTAAATCAAAACTTACATTTCTTTACTTCTCATAACATTGTAGAAAACAAAATATCAGTTATTCTTTTGTTAAAATCTATTTTATCAAAACTTTATAGTTTGAACCCGTAACTTAAAAATATTTACGATTACACGTTTGACGCTTTTTTTTCTTTCTTTGATAAAAACTCTAAATCCTCTCAAAATTAAAACCTTACTCACTACCCAAAGTAGTGTAGGAAACCAACATTTTCTTAGTAAAAACCCAGTTTCACACAGTTTTACGGTTTTAGCCTGAAGCACAAAAATCTTGATGTTTTTGCCCTGGAACCAAAGATGATCGTTTTATACTAAAAAATTTAGTTTTTTACAAGGAATAAAACTTATAAAAGTTCCTTGTTCGAATTCAAAACATTTCATAATGTTTTTTTATTTTTATGAAATTTTGTGCTTAAAATATCGTGAATTTCATAACTCATCAACTAAGTGGAATTTCGACAAACTATCTGTAATATTTAAGAGTTTTGATGAGTTCTATAACTTTCATTTTTAATTTTCTTAAAATTTTAACATTAAAGTGGACTTAGCTGATTTTTAAATCTGCTATATTTTTACAAATCTTTGTAATTTAGTCCTCTTAAAATTTCACAAAACTTTGTTCACAAAAGTTATTATCCTCACTGTTTTGGCAAACTCTAGACGTTACTAAGAGATTAAATTGGCCTCTAAGGCCCTCAAAATCATCATTTCTTGAAAGCTATTTAAACTTTGTATTTTAACAAAGTTTAACAAACCTTTTCTTTTAAAATTAAAATCATATTTCATATCATCGAATCTCATCATCACATAGTAAAAACACTAAATAATCATGCCATAGTGTTTATATTACATGCTATGGTCTATAATTTATAACAAACACTTGATACACATACTTTAGGAACATAAATGTTCAACTCTTGAGTTTAGAATTTAATGTAGAAATTTTCCTAAGCTTCTTAGTCCTCCACATGAGTGCTTAGGCTTTCTAATCCTCCATAGCAAAAAGGACCACAAATCCTATGAAAATCCCAACAAAAACCCAAGCTAAACACTAAAATACATAGACAAAAGCTTAGGATTTTTACCTCCAAAAGTTGGTTAAACCACTTCAAGATCACTTGTTCTAGCTTCTACACTTGATTTGGAGGCTTGTGCTTTAAAAAATATTAGAGACAGTCATGGGAGGGACGGTTAGTTTTGGGGAAAGATATTGGATTTTTTATCTTTCTTTTTTTCATCTTTTTTGCTTGAAAAGTGATGGACACCACTTTTTATCTCAATCTCCCCTCCACAAGAATAGAACTGAAGTAATTATGAAGGGAGGTAAGGTGGCCATTTCTTCACCATTTAGGTGCCCCCAAATGGGCCCCACATGAACGTTTTAACAGTCTAAATTTATACTAATAGTATTTTTCTTATATTGTCAATATATGTCTCTTACTACTAGTATTCTTTCTACACTGTGTTTCATGTTCCAGAAGCTTCCACATCATTCACACAATATAATTCATATAAGGCTTAGCTTTATACAGGGTAATTTCTATACTGTATTATTTTATATAATATAATTTCTATATTGTTTAATTTCTATACTTTCTAATAGTATAATTTCTATAATTTCTATACTGTTTAATTTCTATTGACAGTATAATTTCTATACTATTTAATTTATACTAATAGTATTTTTTTTATACTGTCAATATATGTCTTATACTACTAGTATTCTTTTCTACACTGTGTTTCATGTTCCATAAGCTTCCACATCATTCACACAATATAATTCATATAAGGCTTAGCTTTATACAGGGTAATTTCTACACTGTATTATTTTATATAATATAATTTCTATACTATTTAATTTTATGTAGTGTAATTTCTATACTGCTTAACTTTATCAGTATAATTCTTATATTGTATAACTTTATTAGTATAGTCTTTGCACTGTATTACTCTTATACTACATGATTCCCTTTACTGTGTATTCCTTATACTTTATTTTTGTCTTGAAATTTGTTGCAACATATTCTGCAACAATTAAGTTTTTTAGCTTATTTTTCTTATCATTCCTTACCTGTTTAAGACTTATGGCCTAATTTTTAAATTTGAAAATCCCATTTTCACCTTTATGGAATTTTTTATAAAAATCAAATTTAAACAATAATCCTCGTGACACTAAAATTACCCCTTAAGTTCTTAATAAATTTTTGTGCATAAAATTTGGCTCACAAAATTTAGACATAATTTACTTAGTATAATCTTTAATTATTGCATACTTAATACACTAGAAATTATCGGGTGTCACAGCATGTCCCACTAGGACATGTTGCGTATTTTACCGGGATATTTTGTGTCCATCTGGGACATGTTTTATGTCCACCAGATATTGTCTGTCACTTTGAGGCATGTTGTATGTCCTACTAGGACACGTTGCATATCCCACCCGAGACATTTTCTTTCTCCTTTCTCTCTTTCTTCTTTTTTTCCCTATGTGACGACCCATCTTTTCAAGCCATCACTTAACTTTCTTAAAAATCATTATCTTATTTTATTTCTTACTTACTAAATAAGAAATTGCTGGAAATTTTTTTTTCATGTAACATCCTTTAAAACGTTCTTAAAAGCCGTTGTGACTTCTAACGCAACTTAAGTTCAGACATTACTCAACACTTGACTTTAAAATCATTCCAAATCATTTCTTAAAACTTATTAAGAAACATTTACTGAATCATTAATTAAAACTTACCTTTATAAGTAAATAAAACATTTTGTAAATATATCGTAAAACTTTGAAAACATTTCTTAAAACTTTGATTTTTGTAGAACTTTGAAAAGACTATATCAAATAGTGATATAACATTTTCTTAAACTAGCTGAAGCATACTATTGTGGTATCTATACCCAAGTCTTCGCATCTGCCCTCCGTAGCACCAAGCTTCTCAAACAGATCCTACTGGTCACCCGTAGGACTACCTATAGCATGAAGAAACTTTTAATGAGCTTTCGCTTAATGAGTTCAAACATAATTTCACAAATCATTTAAACACGCTTTAAAAGCTTTTCTCATAAAAACCTTTCTCTTAAAACATTTTTCATAAAACACTTTTGAAATGTTCTTCATAAAAATTTTTCTTATAAACATGAAAATGTTTTTTCATAAACATTTAATGTAAAACATTCCTCAGAATGTTTTTCAAAAACATAACTCATAAACATTTCATATCAAGAAATACAAACAAAATCAAAATATATGATTCTATTTATGCTCATTTATGAACTTTCAAGTATAAGCATCTTATGATCATTTACTTTAATTTTTTTATCTTTGTTCCTTAACTTTTCATATCTTATAAACTTAAGTGTTCGTACCAATATCATTAATCGTGAGATTATAAACATGATGCTTGCCTTGTAGAAGACTTGAGACTATCGAACACCGAGGTAATATACCTCACATCAAGGAGGTCAAATTTTAACTTTACTTGTATACCTCACATCAAGGAGGCTGGTGTAACACCTTCTTTTTATCTTTATTTTACCCTCTTATTAACTTTAGCGGGCATATCAAATGCTAACACATCATATGCAAACACATTTGCAAATCTTAGCTTGTACTCTAAAACTTATTACATAACAAATGCAACATCAAACTTATAACTTATTTTGTAAAACATTATGCATTAACAAAATGCAAACATACTTTAAATATAATTATTACAAATACCTTGCAAACTTTTATTTGATGTTTTTAAACTTTATGTATATTAAATGCAATCATGCTTTAAACATATTAGTTGCAAGTGCATTGCAAAGTCTTAGTTTAAACTTTTAAACCTTTTGCATGACAAATGTAAACATACTTTAAAAACAACTTGCATAACAATTGAAAATATATTTGCACACATATATATAAACATTTTGAAAATCATTTACTTCTTGCTGTAGGTGAGGATTGAACTTACCTAGACTTAGCTCTAACATTCTCGTTTCCTTCCTTTTCCTTTTATTAGTCGGCTTCTGTATCTTGATCATATGACATCCGACTTATTAGTTAACTTTCTTTTTAACAATCTACTCGATTAATAGTAAAACTTAAACATTAACCGTTCTTTCCTTCTAACTTAACTTGGTACCTTATTGGTTTACCCTTCTCTTTACTTTGTACCCTGTTGCTTTTAACTTTGTAACCCACCAGGTTACTGTACCTTTTACTTAACTCCGTAATTCATTAGGTTATCACTCTTTTTATTTAACTCTGTAACCCATCAAGTTACCTTTTTCTTTACTTAACTTTGTAACCTACTGGGTTACTTTTCTTTTACTTGAACATTCCTTATTAAATTTCATGTCTCATATGATGGTTTTGTTACTTAACATATTACGAAACATTTTGCGTCCAAGATCATTTCGCTAATTTAGCGTGTTTAACTCTGCTTTAGCCGTTTTTCTTAAACATAACGATTTTACCTTTAAGTTTTCGTCAATTTTGTATCTTTATAAAATTTATTGCTTAAATTTACTATTTCATTACTTACATATTACAAAAAAATTCCTGCTAAGGATCTTTTTCTAATATCGGGCATTTCGGGTCCGTTTGGCGATTTTCATAAAATGACCAATTTGCCCTTAACATTTTTCTTTCATTCTTTCCTTGAATAAACTTAGAATCCTTTAAAAACATAATCCTTGTGGTTACTCACTACCCACAAAATTATAGGAACCCAACGTCCCCTGGTGATAACCCAAGTTTTTATGCAATTTTACAGTTTTGGCCTAAAACACAAAAATCTTTAGATTTTTGCCCCTAGAACCAAAAACAATCATTTTGTACCAAAACGTTTAGTTTTTTTCATAGGAAATAAAATTTTCCAAAGTTCCATGGTCGAATTCCAAACATTTCATAACATTTTCATTTCATGAAATTATGTGCTCAAAATTTCGTAAAATTCATAACTCTTCAACTGAGCAGAATTTTGACAAACTGTCCATGATGTCTTAATAGTTTCTATGAGTTTTACAACTTTTTTGTTTTAACTTTCCTCAATTTCCAATGTTACAATGCACTTTTTGGCTATTTTTCAAATCTGCTGAACTTTGGCAAAACTTTGTAATTTAGTCCTTTTATAATTTTACAAAACTTTATTCACAGAAGTTATTTTTCTCATTGTGTTGGCAGATCCTATGCCATATTTGGGACATAAATTGGCCTATAAGGCCTTCAAAATGCTATTCCTTTGAAACTATTTAAACTTTGCAAACTTTAACAATTTTTCACTTTTAAACCTAAACCTTTACTTTCCTTCTTTCCATCATCATCACCATTATCATAGAACATAAACTAATCATGCCATAATGTTCATGTTACATGCCATAGACCAAAACATACATCAAACACTTTGTACGCATATTTTTAGCATAAACTTTCAAGTATAATGTTTAGAAATTTAGCTAAACTTTATTAAGCCTTTTGATCCTCCTTTGCCAAGCTCAAAACGTTGTTTTTCCTTCTTCATAAAAACCATGGCAAAACCTCATTAAAACCGTTCCAAAGCTTAAAGAAAATCACCAAAATGCATAAGAGAAAGTTTGAGATTTTACCTCCAAAAGCACCAAATCTTGAATCAAACCCTTTGAACTGAATTTAAACATGATTTGGAGGCTTGAATTTCATCAAAATTTGAGAGAAATGCTTAGGGAGGGGACAGTTTTGGAGGAGGAAGATGAACATTTTTTTAGTCCTTATTTCATGAAACAATGATATAAGCTTTGATGACTGACCATGATCATCATCACTTATCATCATTTTTTGATAAAAAGAAAGTTAGCTTAGCTTGGCATTATTTGATTTAGCCACCTCAAAGGGTGTTTTGGTAATTTTTCCATCAAACTTGATGAATTACCAACATTAGTCATCACTTGACATCATCTTGCTTAACTTGGCAATGTGTAATTGGGCCACCCAAGGGGTGTGGTGGTAAGGTTTCATTCATTTTGGTGTCCCATGGTAGGTCTCACAAAGACTTTTACACAGTCTAAATTTATACTAATAGTATTTTTTCTATACTGTCGGTATTCTTTTCTATACAATTCATGAGGTCCCACAACCTCCCATACTTATTTACATCCATCACATAATGTAATTCCAACATTATTTAACTTTATACAGTCTAAATTTATACTGACATGATTTTTCTTATACTGCCGTTATATTCTCTGTACTGCTACAGCATTCCTTATTTATCCATACTCTTCAAACAGTATTATTCTTATACTACTTTAACTTAAACAGTCAAATTCCTACACTGCATTACTTTTGCAGTGTAATTTTTATCTTACATAACTTTATTAGTGTACTTCTTTATATTGTATTATTCTAACAGTATATAATTTTTCATATAATTATACAGTATTTTTCTTAAAATGTGCTTTTGTCTTAGCATTTGTTGCAATATAATTTGCAACAATTAAGCTTTTCAGCTTATTTCCATATCATTTTTTCTTTATTTAAGGCTATGGCATGATTTTTACCTTTAAAAATCTTATTTTTGACTTTTATGGAATTTATCATATAAATTGGATTAAACTATAATCATTGTGACATATATATCCGTTTAACTTAATCCTTAAGTTATTGCATTTTTAATGTATTAAAAATGCTCGAGGTGTCACACCCTCCCTCTCCTTATCGCCACAGCGTTGACTCCGATTTAACGACAACGTCACTGGCAACCTAGAGAAAAAAAGCAGAGGGAAAAAGGGAGAAAAAAAGTAAACACAACAATTAAAAAAAAAAAAAAACTCATCTCAACCACAAACAATGGCAACCTACAACCATAACAAGAACAATGACAATGACGATTGGCTTTGCAATGGTGGCAGCCCATTGGATCTGACTTTGTGACTGCAATGGTCATGATGGTGGCTGCCTGTTAGATCTAACCTGGCTTTATAGTAGTGGCATGGTCCTATTTGTCTTTGACTTGAAACTCCGGAGATCGAGCAGCTCTGACGAGGATAGGGATGGAAACATTGCGGCTCTAATGTTTCCTAGCCTAGTTGGTGAGGCTAGTGTAGCCCTCACTGTTTGATTCAGCCTCCAACTCCATGGTCGTCCTCGGTTTAGTAAGATCATGACTTCGACGATGAAGGTTTCTCTACGCCATAGGTCTCGGTCGCCAAATCTCCATGGCCAGATCTGCATGCTTGTGCGTTGTCATGATCATCGAAGCCGTTCTGAGAAGCTCGATTGACTGCAATGATTATTACCGAAGGAGGACAAGCTCCAACAAAGGGAACCTTTGTCAAAGGGGGGAGAGAGAGAGAGAAGAAAAGCAGACAAGAAAGAGAGAGAAAAAGAGAGAAGAGAGAGGGGGAGAGAGAGAGATAACTAAGTAAGAGGAGAGAGTGTGAGAAAGAGGGAGATATAAACAAGGGAATTTAAAATTTGTGATAGATCAAAATTTCTGACATATATTTTTCTAAGTTTTACAATTTATGATATAGAAATTACATTAGTTAAAAAGGTCTGTCACTTTCTCTTCAAAACTGAATGCTAGTTCAAAAATTATGAACTTGGTTGAAGCCCAGCCCACTTAAACAGAAACAATTGCAAAACAAAATCAAAGCCCAATCCAAAAAGAAGCGGAGGCAACTTCTAGTAAGCTATTCGTCTCCACTCCAAGTGCAATTACGAAAACACCACAATTTAAAAAATTCCGGCTCGTTTCTTAAGAATTTACACTCTTGGATATCAAGTTTTTACGAAAGGAAAAATTATTGTAAAGTGAAGAATCATTTAGAACTTTTTTCAGGAAGAAAATGCAGCAATTCATTTTAATTTTTCTGCAATAGGAAAATTACAAATAGTCATGTTGTATTACTAAGAAAACGACACGCATACACCTTCCAAAGGTCATAACATGTGGTCTACGACAAGTCCTCTGTAAATGTCGTTTAGCATTTTACTAGAAAAATAAAAATAAAAATCATTCAATCAACATTGACGATGCGGTTAGGTTGTTTTCCTCCTCCTCAGAGGATCGGTTCAAGATTCGATACTATGTATTTCCCATTTTGGTTTCGATCGAGTTTTGATTGTGTGACTTTAGGCTTATAATTCTTGGAGCGCAATTTAGTTCATTTTTTGAGTAGAACCAAGTCATATTCCTACTATTTTAATAATAGATCCTGAAAATTCTGACATTAATAATTTATTTTTTCATTAATAAAGAAAAAAATCATTTAATCATTTTTCAAGCCTATGTGAGTCCTACCTTAGTGTCCAGTACTTGATTAGATATAGCCACGGAGGTTCACTTGATTGCTTCCCCATAGTTTAAAGGATTTTTCTTTTTGCGCATGTTTCAGATTAGTTGATATTAGCATGTATGAACAATTGGTACAGATGTATTGTCATAAAGCTGAAAATGCAATGAGGGCAAATAATTATTACATGATGATCATCTTTATCACCATAAGTTTGCTGCTCGGTAATGAACTTTTCTGCTCTTTATATGTGTGTGTGGTATTTTTGAGATTGCAGGAAAAAAAAAAAAGTAGTTTTGAGACATTTCTTCAAGGATTTTGTTTTTTTTCTTTCTAAGAGACATTTCTTCAAACTTCAAAGAAGGGAAGCATCTTGTTTGGCCATTAAAATTTTTCTGTATTTTATCATCTAGCCTCCCTTTTATTTTATTTTGCCTACTTAAGATCTTCTAAATCCATTACATTATATAAAATATTTTGAAAATTTTCATTTTTATTTTGAATTATTTTTTATTGCGCCGCTGATTGTCCATTATTTCTCAAGTTAAAGACCCAAATAATCAATTTATTTTTTTTCTAGGTTTTATATATTTCGTGAAAAAAAGAAAATTATGAGATTTTAAAAATTTATTACACTATCAATTTAGGGGGCAGGGTCATTGTCTCATTGTGTGGCACTCGAAAACTTTCAATATCCAAGTAATGTCTAATGACTTTCATGTCTTCTGTTGTATAGATTTCTTTGCCACATGATAATGAATCTAGAAAACAATTTGTTTTTTTTTAAAAAAAAAATGAATAGAGAATTCGAAAACATTAGTCTTTATAATTTGAGGTAGGCTTGAATAACCTATAGCAAGGTCAAGCCTCCAACCACAATTTAATTTCAAATTTTAATTTAAGTAATATCCGCCGAGAAATTTTTTCTTGCTTCTTGCGTGCGTCGCACTATTTTGAAGATGCCTCCTAAACTTGATTATCATAAAAGGTTTAGGGTATCTTTGACATTTGCGCTTTGAAGAAGCAGTACTCTCTTTGACACGAGAAACATTTTTGGATAGATCATGCATTATTCCTACAGGCAATTGGAAAAAGGAAGAACTCGTTAGACAAATTCTCTTTATCTCTTCTGAAAAAGGCATAAACCAAAAGAAGAAAATAAAAAGTTGATATTTGATGTGTCAACCAAGCATGGAATAGTGTTAAGTGTACGTACAACTGTGAGAAAAATTTGACCACTTACAGCTATATGTCATTATTCCCTGCAATGCACACTGCTAAACCTGCATATGGTCCCTTGTGGAAAAAGAAAATAATGTAAATAGTTAGCTATATTTTCCATGCAGATTTTCAAAGAAATAATGGAGTCAGAGTATGCTTTTGGTGGGGGCGCTAAAAAATATTAAAGATAATTTTTTTAAATAGAAATATAAGATATTATAATTTTACAGCAGGAGTTCAATTATAATTTTTCTTAGAAAAGAAAAATGTTGAAATTAATTAAAACAAAAGTTCAGAATAAAACAAAAATTTCAAGAACATGAGTGGTGCATGTGCTCCTATAAACCTCAAATATGACCAAGTAATGCCTATTTTTTAAAGAAATGCCTATTAAACCTATTTTTTGACGTCAAGCTCTACTTTAGATGGCAGTCGATTAAAAAGCGCCATTAAACCTATTTTTTTTGGTTTATACAACAGTTATTTTTCCAACCGTCATGAAATATCAGCAATAAAATTCCCGACATCCCCAAATCACCAAAGATGGCGTTTTTTTTTTTTTCAAACGCCATCTTTAAAGTGCATGCTATTACTATCTTGTAGTAGTGAGAATTATTAACGTGTGATAGTATTTATATAATTTCTTGCATATGTATACTATACACACACATACTATATAGAATTTGAATTCCATCTAATTCGCCCTAAGAAATGGAAAGAAAAAAAAATTGGAAAGAAAAGAGAGAATTCGTATTTATTTTTTGACGTAGACAATGGCATAATGCTCAAATATTTACAAGATGCGCTAATTGCATGTATTAGATTAATTAACAAAGAAAATAAAGAGCTTATAATTATTATGGTGGACTCATAAAATCAAGAGAAACTGACTAATCTCTCTCTCGCTCCCTCTATATTATACATATCATTTTAACGGGAACAAAGTAGAATATTTGCTGTATTGGTCGACAAGAATAGCGCCACATGAAGAATTTAACATTTTATTCACTTGCATGCCCTCGTGCTTGAAACTACTTCCATGGAAAATTTTGAAAGAAGTTGCTCTGTATTTATTTAGGAATTGAGTTAAAATTGAGAGTTTGAACTATAAATATTATAGCATGTGAGAGCATTTTTATAACAGATTTTTGATTTATACTGTAACGTATAAGTGCTTTATACTATTTGAATTAAAAGATATGAGTTTCAACCATTTGCCAAATACCAAAGTATATATCATTCGTATCATTGAACAGAATTTATATTATTATAACTATATTTTGTGCTACTTCTATGTGGTGGGGTAGTCTCTCTCCTCCCTACATACATACATATTTGGGTTGAGTGAACATTATTTGAAGTGAACCCCATCATGTGGGACCCACCATATTCCCTTCTCTATCATGTATTCTAATTTGCTCTTCCCTTCACGGTTGATGTAGAATAATATTAATTAGAATTGTATTTGAATTTATGACTAAATATGTCGAAATCTAATGTTTATTTGTAACCGACATTTTAGAAATGTGCATTATTTTTTAGGTTATGTTTTCAACACTCTTTATTCATGATCAAAACTGAAAAATTAATTGACCAAACAATTTCGTGAAATGGTTTTTAAGTTTCCTTTTTGTAGTCTTTTTGAAGTTCTAGTTCCACTTTGGAAGATAAATATATTAAGACCAGAAATTTTAAGGCCTTATTCGACGTTAATTAAAAAACCAATAAAAGAAAGGAAGAAAGAAATGCAAAAGAACAATGATGTGCCATTGAAGGCTAACAATCCTGCAAAATATTCGGCATCTTCAGCATTTCAAACTTTTAATTGAAAAACATATGGCAAAACGCAATATCAATTATGGTACATAGCTTTGAAAGCCATCGATACATACATATGCACATTTTGTGTATAGAATCAACTAATTGCCCATTACTTTTCTTTTTTATTCATTTTGTTTTTTCCTTTTTTTAATAAGCATATATAAGATATTAAGTACTTAATTACATTATCTAGCCAACTACTAAAAATCTATGTTATCTTAATATCATAAATTTTCTCACTTCATAAAGTTAGTAACATTGAAAAGTCGTATTAATTATTAACCAAAATTGGAGATAAAGAAAAATAAGGATCATTGGTCGGAGCATCAAAGGGGTTGATCAAGAAAAGAGAACATCATTTTGGCTTACTTTGGTCACAAAATAATATGCTCTTTGTATGTATGTGTGTGTCAATGTCAAACCTTATTATAACAAGTATTATTACCTTGTTGGAAAATTTAAACATAAGTAACTTATAATGGCAAACATTGGCAATAATGACAAAGACAATAATGCCATAATCCCTCTCTCTAGCCAGGGTATATATAGGCCCCAAATCTTATAACCCTAATTATATTTCCCAAAAACCCAAACAGGGAAGAAGGTGATTGATTTTTCTCATGTGTCCCAATCATTTGTTAGTGCCATTTAGGACCCCAACCAAAGAAAAAAAGGCATGAGATTTTCAATTGTTAGGTTATTATTTTGCACATGTGAGAGCCAATGTTATTAAAAGAAAGATTGAAAAAGTGTATTGATAAGTCAGTTGCTATGATTCCAAACGGACCCCAATAACTATTGACACAAATTGAACCAACCAAAGTTGAGATTAACGGAATCCCATGATTAAAACACAATTGCTAGCGCATTAAACTAAGCATGCACATCAATACTTGATGCTCAATTTGTTGTTTCCCGACCTACATGTGGTAACTTTGAGTCTTGAATAAACTAATTAAGAATAATTTTGAGTTGGTTTGCAAACTTTTAGTTGCATACCTTTTTTTTTTTTTTTTCGTTTGTTTAAAAGAGATTACACGGTAGGGTCCGCTATTTTGCTCTAGAGCAATTTTTTTTTTTAGGAAAACATATTTTTCTAGTCCTTCTATTGAATTTTAAGGATTTGATTCATAAGTGAGAATATTTTTAATGTTGTACGATGTACGATTAATTCAATCAAGACACTTATAAATTAAATCGTCAAAATTTAATCAAATGACTAATAAAATTCGGTCTACTTGGAGAGAAAACATCTTGTTTTGTGGTCAACCATTCTTTTTAACTTATTGAGCAATAGGGAATTTTTTGATAGTTTCTAAAAATTAACCCTTGCGGCAAAATACACTTTTTTAATCTTCGAATTTTCTTAATGTTTTCTAAATTGTTATACTATGTTTATCTTATATGATTTTTGTTTCATTGAGGGTTAAAAAAATATACCTGATCTGATTTGATGGCCGTTAAAAACTATATATGCGCATGTAATTATTGTCTAAAACACAAACACACGCTCATTTTTATAACTGATAATTGAATTTTTCAGTTGTGTACACCATAGATAGTTCTTAGTACTTTTATCTTCTCTCTCATTGTGAATAAAGCTGCCTCTCAAATAGTAAAAGAAATTTGTATGACAATACTAGAGAGAGTTTCCATCATTATCGTACATGAATTATTAAGGTCTGGCCCTTTCCATTCGAAAAGGATGGAAAAGGAAACGGCCTTATAAATCCATATTAATTATTATTATTTTTTATTTTTTTACTTTCTATAAAAAAGTACCCGAAAGAGAGACAAATTAAACAAGTAACTAAACTACCAATACACAATGTGCGCACACGTATAATGTGTATCTTATATTATATTAATTGTAGGAGGGTATATGTGACATTACAACTATAGATTAAAGAGGAGGCAGAAATTGCTGTACATTGTATAGTGTTTTTTGTTTTCGGCCTTTTAGTATGTTTTATCCATTTTGCCCCTATTTGTCTCTTTTATTATTATTTTTTTGTTTACGACAGTGGCTTTTGGGTCATTTTGGCACTTGCTGTGTCATATTACGCCTTTGTCCTTGCTTCATTCTTTCTTCCTCTCTTCATCGTGTTGGGCTTTTTGTCATTTCATGCAAAAAAGCCCAACTCCTATGCTCCTTCTCTGGAAGATTTTGATGAAAGGGCCAAAAGAAAATTCTAATGGGGTAAATGGCTTCTCTTTTTTTTAAACCAAAAAACACGTTTTTCTATGCAGATAAGCTGTCTCAGTTTTTTTCAAAAAAATAAAGAAAATGACTGTAGCAGAATAAGGAACCTCAACAGGAAAAAAAAAACTGAAACCGTTTTGATGTCTAAAAAACCTTTTTTTGATGCCAAAAACTGTCTCAAAAAAAAGGGTCTATTTACCAAAAAAAATTTTGGTCGGAGGCCCTTTATCAAAATCCCTCCTCCTCTCTTCATCTTCTCTTGTGCTTTTTGTTATTCTACCGTTCTTTGTTCTTCGCTTCTATTCTCTCACTTGCATGTTTGGTTTTTCTTTTAGTTGTTTCGTTTAATGGCTGGCGTCTTCTTTTTCTTTTTTTTCCCCTCCATCTTTGGCTGCTAACTTCTATGGCCGATCTCTTTTTTTTTTTTTCTTTTTTTTTTGGTTTTATTTATGCGTTGTTTCCCTTTTTCTTTTTCCCCATCTCTTATTTCTTTAATTTGAAATATTGTTTTTTTTTTGTTTTCTTTTTCTCCATTTGGTTTGTCAATCTCATTCTATAGTTTGTGTTGGGTTGTATAAGTGGCTTTTTTTATCTGCCTTTGGCTATTTCGTTCTATGGTCGATCTCTTTTTTTCCTTTTTTTTTTTTGTTTTAGTCGTGCGTTATTTTAGTCCCTTGGCTCAGTTTCTTATTTTTTGATGTAAAGGTTGAAATTTTTATTTACTTTTTATTTGATCTATGACAGGTGCTTGTTTTGGTCTCTTTTTCTTTACAAAAATTTTTTCCCCTTCAGTTTGTTGTTCTGTTCAGAAGGAGACTTGTATTTGCCTAATTGGATCTTCGTTGAAAAGGAATTGGTCTAGTTATGTAGGTAAATTTTTGTTTTGTTTTTAATTTGATATTTGGCTAGCATTTATGATCTTGGTGATGAACTGTGATGTTCAGCTTGATGATATGTCCTCTTAGATTGCCTCCGAGGTCGCACGCTACACGACCTGATCTCTGACATGACATCATGCTCTTATATTCCTTTCTATTATCATTTAAAACTCATTTACCAGCTATTTTCATTTATATTCATTCTCGGTTCATTATGAAGTTCATTTTAATCCACAGTTTATAATATAACAGATAAAAATTTCTTTTCCAATCAACCGTTGAAAAACATTTTGATAAAACCCTTTATGAGACCAAAATCATTCAAAAACTTCACTGCCAAGGAAAGGGTAGAAGTCCTACCTTAATACTCGTGCCGATGTCCCACACTGAAATCCCAGTCCGCTATATCTTAACTCTGTAGAACCACGAACAACCTTAAATAGAAACTAGGTCTATCAGTATCTAGTTTAAGATATTCTACGTTGCTAAACTAGTTCATGGTGTCCTAGTTTGCCATTTGTATTCATAAAATCATTTTATAAAGTTGGAATTTCAATCAGGGTCCAAAACAGTGAAAACGGATGAAAAATCACAAAATTTTTCCTTGTTCGGTCGGCCTGCCGGTTACCCTAGTTTGGCCTGCCGAACTGTACAGTTCGGCCTGCCAGAGGACTAGGTCCGGTCAGCCAAACTTTTCCAGGTTCAGCCTACCAAACGGATGAATCCAGCCTGCCGATCCCTTAAATCTGGCCTGCCGATCCCTTGAATTCGGCATGTCAAACTAAAAAATTCCAGAATTTTCCAGGCACGGGTTATTGGCCATCCCGTGTCCAAATCTTCATTTCAACCTGTTTTTCTTAGTTTTTAGGCATAGAAATTAAGCACAAATGATAGAAAAACATCATAGGACACTTTTAAACTCATTTAAACAAGATTTGCACACAAAATCTAAGAAAACCCGAAAATAGAGAAAAATAGAGAAAAATGAAAAATCTTGATTTAAATCCGTCTCTATCTAAACCAAGCTTAGATCCTAGTAGGTTTGGGTTCCTCTAACTCAAATCAAGGGCTTTCTAAGCTCAAATAAACTTAGATTTCAAAATACCAAGAAATTGAAAAGTTTAGAAAAGTTTTGAAATTTGAAAACTAACCTCGAATCAAAGCTTTAAATCACGTTTTCGGTTGCTCAAACATGTTCCCTAACCTCCAATCTACCTAACCGACGCTTGGGGCTTGATTTGATTCAAAGTTTTTGGGTGAAAATGAGAGAGAAAAGGGAGAGGCAGAGTGAGAATGGGAGAGATGAGCGAGAGAGAGAAGAAGAGAGAGAGAGAGAGCTGAGTGAAAGAGAGAAAAAGGGAGAGATATAAATAGAGAGATAGGTGGGCAGTTTTACTGTGCGAAAACCGTGTGCCGCCCAAAGTTTTGTAAAACAAAATATATTTGACATTTGACAAATTCTTATGTTTTAAAACTCAAAATAACAATTTAAAACAATAAGAAATCATTAAAAATCAATAAAATAAGAAAAACAACTTTAAATTCAAAATTTCACCAAATGATCAAATTAAGTTTAAAATATTCATTATGGCACACAAATCCAACATTTTACATTCTAATATAACTTAATTAATTTCAGGGCGTTACAACTCTCCACCCTTAAAAGAAATTTCACCCTCGAAATTTACATATCATTTTAGAAACAAAATACATGCGGATACAACTCCCGCATGCTTGACTCTAATTCCCAAGTGGCTTCATTAACCTCGTGATGCTACCACACGACCTTGACTAACGGTATATCACGATGATGCAAACTGATCAATTTTTGATCAATAATCTGAATCGACACTTCCTCATGTGTCGTGTCTTCCCGAACCTGCACATCGCGAAATGAAACTATCTTACTCTACTCAAATGGGCACTTCCTAAGCATCGACATGTGGAACACATCATGAACATGAGAAAGTTCTGGAGGAAGGTTAAGCTGATAAGCGACTACACCAACACGCTGAGTAATCTCGAGCGGTCCAATGTACCTCGGTGCAAGCTTACCACTTACTCCAAACCGCATAATTCCTTTTACGAGGCGATACTTTCAAGAGAACAAAATCTCTCACTATGAATTCCAAAGGTTGACGTCTTCTATCCATATAACTCTTTTGTCAACTATGAGTTGCCCTCAATCGATCTCGAATCACGATGACTTTCTCGTTGCTATCACGAATCTCATCCGGTCCAAGAATAATCCTATCTTTTGGTTCTGGCCAACACACCGGTGACTGATACAGTCGCCCATATAGTGCCTCAAACGGTGCCATTCTAATGCTTGCTTGATAGCTATTGTTGTATGCAAACTCTGGCAAATGCAAATATTTCTTCTAGTTCTCGCCAAAGTCTAATGCACAAGCACGCAACATGTTCTCGAGAATCTGAATAAATCACTCAGATTGCCCATCAGTTTGAGGATGAAATGCCGTATTGAAATTCAAATATGTAATAAAGCCTCTTGGAAGCTCCTCCAGTACTTAGCATTGAACCTAGTGTCTCTATCGGATGTGATAGACAAGGGAACTCCGTGCAACCGTACTATATTCTACAAGTACAACTCTCCAAGAACCTTTCTCGAATATGTTGACTTAAACAGAATAAAATGCGTCGATTTCGTTAACCTGTCAACCACAACCCAAATCGTATTGTGCCTTTGTTTCGTCCTCGATAAACCTGTGAGAAAATCCATCATCACATGCTCCCATTTCCACCTTAGAATAGGAAGCGGCTGAAGCTGACCTGCAGGCTTCTGATGGTCGGCTTTCACCTAAAGACACGTCGTACACTTGGCCACGTATTCCCAGATGTCCTTCTTCATACCACTCCACCAATATTGCCTTTTGAAATCGCGATAAATCTTCATGCTTCCCGAATGAATGGCAAACTGAGACTTGTGACCTTCATGCATAACGGCTTTCGTCACTTCTGCGATTGCTAGAATTGCTAAACGCTCCCAGAAATACAACGATCCATCCGTATGAATCCTCTGTTCTTCAAATTGCTCTCCGTTCTGAATCCGCGTCCAGATTCCCCACAGATGTTGGTCTTGCCACTGATTCTGTTTCACTATCTGAACAAGAGCCGGGGTCATCTCCATATGATACACCAAAGCTCGATTATAGCCTTCATAATACTATAGACCGTCTCACTCACTGTCACATCTCTTTTCTAATCCTCAAGAGCCAAACAAGCGAGAATCCCTAAAGATTTTCTGCTAAGCGCATCCGTGACTACATTAGCTTTCCCAAGATGATACTACAACATGGAATCATAATCCTCCATGTACTCTATCCATCTCCGCTGCCTCAAGTTGAGATCCCTCTGAGTGAACAAACACCTTAAGCTTTTTTTATTAGGGAAAACTTGAAATGTGGCCCCATAAAAATAACACCTCTAGATCTTCAACGCGTAAATCACCGCTGCGAGCTCCAAATCGTGAATAGGATAATTTTGCTCGTGAGGTCGTAGCTGTCTCGATCCATATGCCACCACATGCCCATATTGCATCAACACGCATCTAAGTCTGCGTCCTGAAGCATCTGTATAAACCTTGTACGGCTCATCATTGTTGGGAATAACCAATACTAGGGCTGAAGTCAACCGATTCTTCAATTCCTGGAAAGCGAGCTCACATTCTTCATCCCATTCAAACCTGATGTTTTCCTGATCAATCTTGTCAACGGCGCTGCGATTTTGGAGAAATCCTTTACAAATTTTCTATAGCACCTAGCAAGACCTAAGAAACTATGAATTTCTGCTACGTTCCTCGGTCGTTCCCATTCTACTATGGCTTCTATCTTGGATAGATCCACTAAAATACCATCCTCCGAGATAGCATGACCTAGAAACTTAACTTCTGTTAACCAAAACTTGCATTTTTCTTTCTTGGCATACAACTGGTGCTCCCGCAGAGTCTGAAGCACGATCCTGAGATGTTGTTCATGCTCTTCCCAAGTCTTAGAATGCACTAGAATATCATCGATGAATACGATCACGAACTGATCCAAATAAGGCCTGAATATCCTGTTCATCAAATCCATGAAAGCTACTAGAGCGTTTGTCAACCCAAACGGCATCACCAGAAACTCAAAGTGTCCATACTGGGTCTTGAAAGCTGTCTTGGGAATATCTTCCTCCTTTATTCTGAGCTGATGGTATCCCGACTGCAAATCAATCTTTGAGAAATACTGCGAACCTCCCAACTGATCAAACAACTCATCGATCCTGAGCAAATGATACTTATTCTTCACTGTGACATGATTCAGCTATCAATAATCTATATACAGCCTGAGAGTCCCATCATGTTTCTTAGCAAACAAAACCGGTGCTCCCTACGGCTATGTACTATTCTGAATATACCCCTTATCAGCAAGCTCCTGAAGTTGCTTTCTCAATTCTTTCATTTCTGCCGGTGCCATCCGATAAGGTGCTACTGAAATCGATGTTGTTCTTGGAAGCAACTCAATACCAAATTCGATTTCCTGATGCGGTGGTAATTGTGGCAATTCGTCGGAGAAGACATCCTCGTACTCATCAACCACTGGGATTGCTGCATTTCTTCTCGAAGCATGGGGCTCTATTTCTAGGTTCATGAAAAAGGCATAGCAAGCTAGGTTCTTTCACCCTCTAAGACATGTTTTCATGAGACGCTTACTCATTAACCGATCACCACCACCCTAGTAAGTAATCATCGTCCCCTTATCAGACACTAGGGTCACTTTTCTAAGCTGGCAGTCTACAACTGCATTATACCTGGACAACCAGTCCATCCCTAGGATTACATCATATGATCTCATGGAGAGTACAATCAAGTCACTTTTCAAAATCTCATCCCCGATTTTTATTTTACAAGCTTTATATACACAATTCACACACACCCGCCCTAAGGGTGAAGCTATAACTAGGGGTTCATTAAACTCTTCTATAATCGCAAGGCATGTACAAAAGTACTCGAAATGAGAGAATGAGTGGCACCTGTATTGAATAAAACATGAGCTAAGGATTGAGAAACTAATATCGTACTATCGACAACCGCATTACTGGCCTAGACATCTGAACTTCCTGTCGCCATTACATGAACCTAAATGAGGGCTTTTCCTTTTCCTCTACCAACATTGCTAGGTCTGGATTATTCAGCAGATACTGCTGCGATGGAGGCGACTGCACACTAGCTGTACTCGGCGCTCGATACTGAGGGACGTTGCTCTAGAAGTTCTGCGGTTGTTGCCCTTGTGTTGAGTATGGCTGTTGCTGGGGAGAAAACTAAGGAAACTACAACTGTGGAAATTGGTGAGGTGGAGGTAGAGGCTGAGACTAACGACTAGCTCCTTCTCCGGTCTGAGATCCTAAATGAGCACTTCTGATTGGGCAATTCCTCTTGATATGTCCTGGCTGCTGGCAATAATGACAATGAAAACTATAGGGGTTGCTGCACCCGTTGTTTGATGAACTGCTGCTACCATGGTTCACGTCACCCTACTTGTTATTTCCCAGAGTTGAATGGCTACTGGTGCTCTTCCTACCGCTCCTTTAGGACCCTCCTGACGTCTTTGCTCGATCTTTACAGTACTGTGCATAATCATTCTCCACTGATATTGCTGACGACACAAGCTCTCTAAAATTCTTGAGTCGTAGGGCAACCACCTGTCGTCAAATAGGAGCCTTAAGTCCTTCTTGAAACTTAATACATTTCTCACGTTTCGATGCCACTATCGATGGAGAAAACCTGACTGGCTCATTAAACCTTGCCTCATACTCCTGAACTGACAAGTCACCCTGCTGCAACCTATAGAATTCAGCCGCCTTTTGGTCTCTATACCCTTGCGAAAAATATCGATCGTAGAACAACTGCTCGAACCTATCCCAACTAATGTTACCATTGCGTTCCAAACGTTTAGCCTGCTTCCACCAAGTATTGGCACCACCTTCGAACTTATATGTAGCAAACTCCACACGATATTCAGCTGGCACACCAAGAGTATCCAAATGCTTCACGATCGAATCTAACCAATACTCGGCTACCTGCGGGTCCCCATTCCTATCAAAAGTCAATATAGACGCATGTCAAAATTCCTTAAAGTATGTATGCCGAGGACTAATATCAGAATCCTCCGGCCTAGCCCTGGCCGCCATCTACCAAAATGTAGCAAACATGGATCTCATTATGCCCTCATCATTTCCAATCTTAGCGTCAGCTGACCAACGTCGCCTAGGTGCCATTCTCTCACTTCTGAAAACAAAATTTGGACTGTCAGTGGTGTTTCATTGTTGTACTTATGTGTGCACAATTCCAAAGGTTCATAACCTTGAGCTCCGATACCATTCTGTCATGCCCCGGAATACAGGAGGTGACGTGGCGGCTTATTTAAGTTAATTTAATTAAAATATGAGCTTAAGTCTTTAAATTAAATTTTGAAAATATGGAAATCTTTAAATCGCTTATAATCATTAAATAGATGAGAACATTGGGGCAAACATTAAGTAAATAATAAAGTAATAAAAGATGCGAATATGGGTCCCATTGACCCATAACTTGTGCACACACATAGTACTGACAATATAGTAATACAACCACAGTCTAAGTAAAGAAAAAGTTAAAGGTTACATGCCTTAATATTATAATTTAAACAACCTACTAGGTCCTTCTACTGCTCCGGAGTTCTGTCTATGGAATCTTCTCTAAACCTACGTTGAAATCCACCTAGAAGGGGCGAAAGTTTGAAAACAAATAAATGTGAGCGAAAGGCTCAGTAGGACTATATTTTAGGAAACATTAGATTTTAAAAGAAAATATCATTAATCAAGAAATCACTCAAGAAGAAAATTGAAGAAATAAGGTTAAATAAAACCAATCTTACCCAAAACACTTTATTGGTCGACTAGAAAGAATATCATTTTCTTTTCCTAGGCAAACCATATAAACAACACCACCGTAGTGGCCCAGCTGGGTTTCGGGATCTACCCCCAAGGTCGCACGCTACACGACCCAATCTCTAACATGGCATCATGCCCTTATATTCCTTTCTATTATCATTTAAAACTCATTTACGAGGTATTTTCATTTATATTCATTCTGGGGTTCATTATGAAGTTCACTTTAATCCACGGTTTATAAAATAACCGATAAAAATTTCTTTTTCAATTAACCATTGAAAAACATTTTGATAAAACCCTTTTTGAGACCAAAATCATTCGAAAACTTGGCTACTAAGGAAAGGGTAGAAGTCCTACCTCAATACTTGTGTCGATGTCACACACTAAAATCTCGGTCGGCTATACGTTAGCTCCACAGAACCACGAACCACCTTTAATAGAAACTAGGTCTATCAATATTTAGTTTAAGATATTCTACATTGCTAAACTAGTTCATGGTGCCCTAGTGTGCCATTTACATTTATAAAATCATTTTATAAAGTTGAAATTTTAATCGGGGTCCAAAACAGTGAAAACAGATGAAAAATCACAAAATTTTTTCTTGTTCGATCGGCCTGCCGGCCACCTTGGTCTGGCCGGCCGAACTATGCAGTCCGATCGGTCGAACTGTGTAGTTCGGGCTACCGGAGGACCAGGTCCAGTCGGCCAAACTTTATCAGGTTCGGCCTACCGATCCCTTGAATCTGGCCTGTCGAACACGAAGTTTGGCCTGCCGAACTAGAAAATTCTAGAATTTTCCAAGCATGGGTTCTCGGCCATCATGTGTCCAAATCTTCATTTCAACCTATTTTTCTCAGTTCCCAGGCATAGAAATCAAGCACAAATGATAGAAAAACATCATAGGACACTTTTAAACTTATTTAAACAAGATTTGCACACAAAATCCAAGAAAATCCAAAAATGGAGAAAAATAGAGAAAAATGAAAAATCATGATTTAAATCAATTTCTAGCTAAACCAAGCTTAGATCCTAGTAGGTTTGGGTTCCTCTAACTCAGATCAAGGGCTTTCTAAGCTCAAATAAACTTAGATTTCAAAATACTAAGAAAATTGAAAAGTTTTGAAAAGTTTTGAAATTTGGAAGCTAACTCGAATCGAAGCTTTAAATCACATTTTCGATTGCTCAAACACATTCTCGAACCTCCAATCCACCTAGCCCACGCTTAGAGCTTGATTTTATTCAAAGTTTTTGGGAGAAAATGAGAGAGAAAAGGGAGAGGCAGAGTGAGAGTGGGAGAGACGAGCGAGAGAGAGAAGAAGAGAGAGAGAAAGAGCTGAGTGAGAGAGAAAGAGGGAGAGATATAAATAGAGAGAAAGGTGGGCGGTTTTACTGTACAAAAAATCGTGTGCTGCCCACGGTTTCGTAAAACAAGATATGTTTGACATTTGACAAATTGTTATGTTTTAAAACTCAAAATAACAATTTAAAACAATAAGAAATCATTAAAATAAGAAAAAACAACTTTAAATTCAAAATTTCACCAAATGATCAAATTAAGTTTAAAATATTCATTACGGCACACTAATCCACCATTTTATATTCTAATATCACTTAATTAATTTATGGGCGTTACAATAACATTGCTATCATATGTGTTTTCAATTGTTAAATTTAACTATTGAAAGAATTGATTTACTTACGAAGGACCAGGTAGCTATAGGAAATGGGAAATTATATTTGCTTTTCTTCTGTATATTAATTTTATCTTTGTATTATTTTTGCCCAGTGTATTTCTATAGTCCATAATTATAGTCAATGTTTTAGATTATGAAATTTGATCATTGTAAATATATAATCAGGATAGTCATTTTTATATTATTCTGTTTATGATAGATTATAGTTGGAAATATGTAATTTCATTTGAATTATTGATCAGTACAAGTTTATGTGTTTAATATATAGATTAAAAAACTTAGGAAAAAAATTATTACAAAATAATATTTAATCATTTGTATAAATGGGAAAAAATATGTCCTTTTTCATTTTTAGCAATCTTTGAAAACAAGACAGAATAGTTTTTTATTCCAATTTCGAAACATTAGTTAACATATAAGTTAGAGCATAATACTTAATAAATCTATAACTGTTGTAGATTATTCATGAAAGTCAGAGAGAGAGAGAGATTGGGCAAAAGGAATTATAGGCCTTACTTTAGGGAAAAGGAAGATTTAAAAAAAGAGTGAGATCATAATAGACAACTCAAATCCAAGATCAAGTGCCACCTTTTCTTTTCTTTTTTATTCTCTCTTAAAAACAAGAGGAAAAAAAAATAAACCACAATCGGCAAACCGAGAAATAAAAAAACTGAACAATGCTTGCCACACAGTCTTCAAAATCCATGTCCTGATAAACTCAAAAATTCTATTTGAGGGAGCACTCGAAAAGCTCCAAATATAAAACAAAAGGAAAATGGGTAACACATTTTTAAGGTCCAACACCAAATAGAATGGGAAAGGGATTCAAAAGCAAGTTAATTCAAAATTTTAATCAATAATTTGACATTATATTTATGTATATTTTTTCTTTTGATTAGTTTTTTTTTAAAAAAATGTTTAACTATTAGTATATTTGACATAAACAAAAAAGAAACAACTAATTCTCATCATACATTTACTTTTGTTATTACTTATTAATAATTCTAATATATTGTACTTCATAATATATAAATTAGTTAGGTAACTATCTTTTCTTATGATATTAAAATAATTTCATTTCTTTCTAAATAAGCAAATGAATAAGAAAGAAATCACAAAATATTATCAGAACCAAATCACCGGCACAAGCGGCGTACTATTTCACATATAGAACAAGATTTAATAATTGGAAATAATGGGCATCCAAGTGAAAAATATAGAGATATTGAAACTGCTTCAACAAGTGTTTCTCGATTTAGACTTGATATGATGCTTGCCTTTTTTGAGTCTCAAAGGAAAATATCTAATACAACATAGCCATCAATATCTCAAAATCACAATGAAAAATATAATTCTCTTACCCATAATAAACATTGTATTGAAATAATTAAAAAATCTTTACATAACAAAAGTACTAATTCCTTATGTATTATGTCTTTTCCTCTTCGGTATTTTCTATAGATGTCATCGATATGTAACTTGATCTTGGAAACAATTCTTGCATCTGTAAACATTGTGATGCTCTTTTCTAGTTCAATGAATGAATCAAAAACACAATCCACCCAAATTTAATCTTTGCTATAAAGATGAAAAAATTGTCCTACCTTAAATGAAAAAAAAAATCTTCATATATTGGATAACTTACTTGATTATTATGGAGGATCAATAAGTATACATTTTTGAAAAAATATTCGTACTTATAAATCTATGTTTACATTTACATCATTTGAGGCGAATATAGAATCAAGTACAAAAAATTCAAATAGTCCATATATTTTTAAAATCAGCAGACAAGTATATTATTTGATAGGATCTCTATTACCGGTTAATAATAATCCTCCAAAATTTGCTTAACATTATATATGTGATACAAAAAATGAAATAAAAAATCGATTGGCAACATTTTCATTTGGTGATGTGTCTAAAAATTTTATTGAATCAATAACTAAAAATTTAATTAAAATGCTTGACAAAACTAATAAATTAATAAAACTTTTTTGAATGGTAGAAAATATATACTGAGAACATGAAATCCCTTGAATGAAACTAAGACTTCTAGGATGAAGATAAATAGCAGATAATATGAATTACCCACCTCAAGTGACATAGCTGGTTTATAGTTGGTGATATTGGTGAATATCAACAAGAAAGAGATATCATAATCTATGACAAAATAGATACTTTACAAAGAATTACAAAATTTCATCCATCCTATATGGCTCTGCAATATTCTCTGCTATTTCTTTATGGACGAGATGATTATAGAATTGATATAAAATGGAATATAAATGATTCAAATAAAAAAAAAAAAAACCTTCAAGACAAAGAATTTCTATGAAAGCACTTTATTGATATTAATTACAATAACGTGAAACCCAAGGCAGTACTCTATTTAGAGGTGGAAGATTTTTTCAACAATATATAGTTGATGCATATACTTCTATAGAAGAAGATCGTTTAGACTATATCAGAAAAAATTAAAAAAATAAGATCTAAAATTTATCAAGGTATGCAAGATGCCATTACTAGAGGAGTTACAAATGCACAAGCAATATGCAAAAGAATTATCCTCTCTTCCAACCATATTGGAAGTCCTAGATATATGATTCAAAATTATCAAGATGCAATGTAATTTGTAGACACTACGAAGATCTAGATTTATTCATAACACTCACATGTAATCCCAAATGGCCTAAAATTACTAGAGCTCTTACCAAAATCCCAGGCCAAAAATTCGAAGATAGACCAGATATTATTACAAGAATTTTTAAAATAAAATTAGACCATATTTTATCCATTATTAAAACTGAAAAAAATATTTGGAACAATTATCGTAGGTTAGTTAACTTTTTCAACACTAATTTTATCTCATTAATAGAATAATTTCTTTATTTTTAATATAAATAAAAAACTAATGCAATTTTCTTTTTTTTCCCCTTTCATTCTATTTCATAGATCTATATGTAGTCGAATTTCAAAAATGAGACTTTTCTGTTTTGTTTACACCCTGACGAAAAATTACATGAACAAAAAATAAACAAATTTATTTTTGCAAAAATACCTAATCCTGAAAAGAATACATTGGAGTATAGTATTGTAATTGAATTTATAATGTATGGGCCATGTGGCATTGTCAAAACAAATGCTCCATGCATAAACAAACTCAGAATGCTCAAAAAAAATTTCTAAAATAATTCATAAATGAAACAATTATTAAAAAAATGGATTTCTCAAGTACAAATGCAGAAATAAATTTTTTATGCAAAAAAGAAGGTATCAAACTAGATAACAAATTCTTAGTTTCTTATAACAAAGACCTATGTTTAAAATTTATGTTCATTTCAATGTTGAAATTTGTTCTCAATCTATGCTTATAAAATATTTAGCAAAAGGACCAGATAGAATAAGAGCAGTAATAGAAGATAATATATATACAGGGCAATGTGAAAAATTATTTATCAAGAAGTAGGTGAAATTAAAAATTATATTAATTGCTGATACATAACACCATATGAAGCTATGTGAAAATTATATGAATACCGAATACATCATAAAATACCAATTATCCAATGATTATCAATTAATTTACCACATATGCAAAATATAACATTTCTCTCAGATCAACATCTTACTGATATAATAAAACAACCAGGAATTTATAAGACAACTCTAACCAAATGGGTAGAAATCAACAAATCTAATAACGAAGCTAAAGAACTTACTTATACTGAATTTTCTACTAAATATGTTTGGAACGATAAATTTGAAAACAAACTCGTAGACAAATAGGGCAAACAATTAGACGAACTTTCTATGTGCATCCAAGTTCTGGAGAGCTATATTATCTAAAATTATTACTAAATCATCGAAAAGGTATAACAAGCTATGAATATCTTCGAACAATTAACAACATAACATGTCCAACAAATCAGGCAGCATGTTATGCATTAGGCTTGCTAGGAGATGATAAAGAATGGGATAAGTCAATAGTAGAAGCTTCATTCTGATCAACATCAACTCAATTACGAAAATTATTTGTTATAATCTTATTATTTTGCAATGTAAATAATGCAATAAAATTATTCAAAAAAAAAACAATAAAACTTATGACAGATGATATTTTACATAAAATAAAAACTTTATTCAACAACTCAAATTTTCAAATGCCTAAAATCGAATTATATAGTTATGTATTATATGAACTAGAAAAATTATTAAATCTAAATTAACTTTAACAAATTTCAATTTACCTCTTTTTATTAGATCACTAATAGATAATCTAAATAATAAATTCTTAAGATAAAAACTTAATTATAATATAAATAAATTAAAAAGACATAAATATTATATTAGTACAAAGTTTAAAATGAACAACAATGTACTTAACAACAAATTTTAGAATCACTTAAACATAAGAAGGATAATCTTTTTTTTTTTTTTATCTATGGTCATGGAGGAACTGGAAAAACATATTTGTGGAGTGCAATTATTATTAAAATAAGATTAAATAATGTAATTGCCTTAGTTGTTGCATCTTCTGAAATAACATCATTATTATTACCAAAAGGCAGAACAACACACTCTAAATTTCAGATACCAATATCAATAGCTAAATTTTCTACCTGTCATATCAAAAATAAAACTCAATTGGCAAAATTAATTGAAAAAGCAACACTTATATTATGGGATAAAGCACATATGAATAACAAACATTGTTTTGAAGCATTAGACAAAACACTTCAAGATTTGAAAAATAATTTTGAACAACTATTTGGTGGAAGGACTTTTGTCTTAGGTGGTGACTTTCAACAAATTCTACATGTTATTCCTACAAGAACAAAAGAACATGTAATGGATGCAAATATAAAAATTTCTCATAGTTCTCATTTATGACCACATTGTTGAATTTTAACATTAGCATAAAATATGATATTAAAACACCATAACATTCCAGAACAAGAAAAAACAAAAATTGCCAAATTTTCAAATTGGATATTAAATGTTGGAAATGGCATTATAGACAGAATAAAAGATCTACAAAGTAAAGATGCCACACGGATTAAAAATACTAGAAAAATACAAAATAGATTATGAATCAAATCTAATTGAAAAGATTTCAACAATAATATTCGATGACTTTAACAATTATTTTAACAATATAGCATACTTAAAGCAATGAGCAATAATAACTCTAAAAAATAAAACAACTGATGAGATTAATAACTAACCACATATTATCTTTAGTACCTGGCGAATTAAAATCTTCTTATAGTTATGACACAATAGCAATTATCACCTAAAAATATAGAAGAACTTAATCTTTTATAGGGTGAATTACATAATCATACCTTTTACTTTTAACTATTCCTCAATTTGTCTTACTCTTTTTAGAAACTATAAAGTTATCCTTTGAATTTAAAAAACTTTTTTCAATTTTATCCCTATAAATAAAAAAATTAAGCAAAACGACATAGGTACCTTTAAACGACTGTGAAAGATATTTTTTAGAAAAAAATCCTAAAACAAAGGATCAAGTTTCAAAAAAGAAGATGTTAAGATTTATAGTTTTTTGAACGTTAAAATATTTTTAAAATTTTTTTAAGAAGAAAAATATATTTTAGAATTAAATTCAGTCTAATTAATGGTATCTTTATCTTATCTCTATATTTTTTGTCCAAAAAATTACACAAGGAATAAAATTGAAAAAAGTTTTTCAAATTCAAGGGATACAATTGTAGTTTCTTAAAACAAAGGGATGATAGAGAAATAATTAAAACTATGGGTATAGTTATGTAATTAACTCATCGTTTATATCCTCAAGAATTTTTACAAATTCTAAATTTCAATGGTATACCACCACATGAATTAAAACTTAAAATTGAAATTCCTATTATGTTGTTAAGAAATTTAAACCAAACAATAGAATTATATAACAGAACAAAACTCATTATTACACAATTAACAATAAAACCAATCAATAGAATTATGTAATGGAACAAAACTCACTATTACACAATTAACAAATAAAATTACAGAAAGGGAAATCATAAATTCAAATAATACTAATGAAAAAGTTTACATTCTAAGAATAGAAATGATTGTATGTAAATCTAAATGCCCTTTTACATTAAAAAGACTACAATTTCTTATACAAATTTGTTTTGCCATGACAATAAATAAAATTGGCCTCTATTTAGAAAATGAAATTTTCACATGGACAATTATACGTTGCTTTATCAAGAGTAATGAAACCAAAAGGATTATATGTACTGATTCATAATTAAATTAATAAATATTCAAATCATATGAAAAATATTATCTACAAGGAAATTTGAAGCAATATTATATAAAAATATACATAACAATATTTTTGTTTGATATTAAAATAATATATTATCAATAACTAAGATATGCATTCAACAATACTATTCATTCAATGACTAAAAAATCATTTACTATTTTTTGGAATTAGAGAAAATGACACCTATTCGTGCACTAAAACTAAATGAAGTACATGAGACTATTAGAACAAGAATGTACAGATTAACAGATGTATAATAAGTCTTGACCGCCTTTTGGTTGATGAAGAGGTAATAACTTTTATAGACATCATATTATATTATTTTTTACTTAACAACAAATTTTATAAAATAACTGACAATTTTATCCTTTCATTTGCAACATGAAGCAATTCAAGGATCAGTACGAGGCCGTTATTCTGACATCATTTCTGAAAAAATTCAACTAGGTATAATCTAGGACATCAACAACTTCTTCATTAATCAAAATTAACCAAGATACAAAGTTATTCCCCACAATGCAATGCTAAAGTTTGCACGTACAACATCTTTCATCCTAGTTACAAAAGAGTTGCCACATATCCCGCTTCATACATTCAACTTCGTTGAATTGGATCAACTGCAACAAAGAATCGATACCAATAAAATTTCAAGTGGAATAAACTACAAGCATTATTAATTTATAAATATATATCTATAATAGTTCGTATTTATTTTACATTACATGTTGTTGGTATCTTAACAAGTGTTCAAGCAATTGAAGAAACAAATGTTAGCAATAGAACAACTCTAAGACACACTATAATAATAGAAAACATAAGGTAAATAAATTTTAGATATATCTTATTATAATTATGAAATGTGCAAGCACTTTTATATTATTTAGAATTCTTTATTTTAAACTATTTTATTTGATTTTTTCAATAGAAGTCAACAACTACATGTTATTCTATGGGGAAACAAAGCAGAAAAATTTAATGAGAACATTGTGAAATCAATAGACAGACTAGTTGTAACAACTTTTGCAACAATGACAGTAAAGCAATATCTAGGTAATTTTTCAAAATTTTATTTAAAAAATCACATATATAAAGGCAATTGATAAACCAAACACTAATCATCTTAATTTTTAAAATATAAGAAATTCATATGTTTCAAGCATTACAATAACTATCTACTATATTGCTTCAAGTATTCCACAAACAAGAACATTGAAAACAAAGAAAAAAAATACCATATTATTTTTTTAAAAATCTTCTTTGTACTTCCAATTTTTTTTACCTTTTAATCTAATTATTTTAACCTTTGCATACATAGATGTTTCCATTAAACTTAAGAAATTGATTTTCTGCTAGCATCAACAACACCAATGCAATCAATTGAATAATAAAAGTTATACAATAGAAAAACAATCAGAAAATTAAAAGCATTAGATCCACATAACAATCAAGTTAGTATTAATGAAATTTCATTTTTAATTCCATTCCTTAAACTAACAACTTATTCTCATTTACACAGAGAATCAAATTTACAGTAAAGGGTAGATAACTGAATTCTTTACAGATCAAGACTAGTATTATAACTCATGCCCCATATGCTATCGACAGCCAAAATAAGCAGGAAGTGGATGGTGTTGCGATAATTACGGTAACATAAACACAATGTCCATGCCATGGTAATACACATTACTCATAAATTATTATTAAAAGTTAAATTCATTTTAATTATAATAAATAAGTTACTATATTAACTACTTATTACAACATTTATAATAGATATAAATTAAATACACAAATCGAAGATAATATGGCAACATGATAATCATCATATTTCGACGAGCTGCACAAACACTTATCAAAAAACTATGCTCAACATTAACAATTGATGAAGTTTTAGTGATCTATCCATAATCCCATCAATCATTGATCAACTCAAAGGACAAACAAAGATCTTCCAAGTTTATTTTCGACCAAGAGGAGGATTAATTGATATAGCTGTTTCAAAAATTTTCAAAGATGTCCAATCTCCAACACCACCACCACGACTACCAGCCCCTACAACAATGGATCCAAAAACACTGGATCCAGAAAAAGGTTGACTCCAAGGTAAAAGACATTTACTAATTTATATTAAACATTTAGAAAATTAATATTAATCTTATTAAACATATGTCTTAATAATATTTTATGATTTCAATTATGAAACAAAGACAACAGATCCATTAAAGAAACGTCCAAGGCCTAGATAACATAACTACTTTTAAATCTTTTAATTTGCAATATGTCTATACTTTAACATTCTTAACTTTCTACCTATTGTGTTCTTTTTTTCCCAATTTCTGTTTTACAGTGATGAAGAACCCAAAAAGTAGAAATATAAGCAGTAAAAAATATTAACTAACTTTTGACTAAAATATTATATCACCATCTGTGTGTATATATATATATATAAAAACTAATTTTATATTGCAACAATTTCCAGTTCTTTGTATAATATAATAGTATTTCCCATAGCAACATGCGGGTTTTTTTTTTTTTGGCTAGTTTTATGACTACGACATGAAATTGTCATGACTGCCAATGCTATCACGTAATTACTTCTAATTCATGCTAAAATATAGTTATTGTGAATAATAATAATAATAATAATAATAATAATAATAATAATAATAAGGGTTGATTTCACTTTTAGCCCCTCAACTATATAACTTGTTTTATTTTGTCCCCTGAATTTTAAAGCATAGCAAATCATACCCCTAGACTATTCAACTTGTTCCATTTTGACACTTTTGTTATCAAATCCACTACATATTAACAGAATTATGATCTTAGTTTTGACCCCCTAAACAATGTAACTTGTTCCATTTTAATTTTTAAATTAGGATAAATTGCCACGTTAGTCCCAACTTTCACAAAAGTATGATTTTGGTCTGTAATCTTTTATTTTTAATTTATCACTCCCTAACCTTTCATTTTAATTACTGAAGGATAATTTAATGGTTTAACAGTTAATTTTATGGACTAGTTTTCACTTTTTTATAATTTTACGGATCAATTTATCACCTTTTTGATAATTTTAGGGAGCAATTTGTCACCTTTTTCCCTTCAAAATAACTATTTGACCGTTAAATTAGTCTTTTGGCAAGTAAAATCAAAGGTTGGGGGCTAATAAATCAAAAATAAAAGCTTGACAACTAAATGTTCACTTTTGTGAAAAGTTGGGAACTAGTGGATTAATTTATCCTTTAAGCATAACAAATCACACCTCTGAACTATGAAACCTATCCCATTTTGACCCTTTCATCACTAAGTCTAAGACCGTTTTACCTTTTGGTGGGCGTTATATATGTTTTCAACATATATTTTGAATGCAAAATATCTAAATTATGTTTATCTATTCTATAAGTTTTACTATGTTTCTTCTTTTTTTTTTTCATAATTTTGTTGATAGAAGTTTTACTATTTTTTTTTTTTTGCTCAAGAAGTTGTAGCAAATGTTCTTTATCATATGATTTGAAGTGAATAAAAAAATATGAACAAATGAAAACGCTTGGATATATAGGTACATGACTAAAACTTTATATAGATACTATAGTATAACCTAATTGTTATTTTTATGACTAAATTTTGAGGTTGAAAATTACGTAAATGATATAATATTAAGTACTTTGCTTAATTGGACTTAATAATCACAAAAAAAACCTTTAAATTCATCTTAATTTTAAGTGAACAAAAATATACATTTGCTTATGAAATTCCCTATTTATAGGTCTGAAATGCTTGAAAGTCGATTACAAAAAAATAATCATGACTGTCTATTTATAATTAATCAATCAAGTGTATATATATGTGTGTGTGTGTGTGTGTGTGTTTGTGTGACTTAATTACTCAATATTTATGGATTTAGTAATTAAATGGGCCAAATAGGACAAGTTCTCACTACTAGAAATTTGAGATTATACGACCCTTATTTAACAATCTATTCTTAAAAACCGCCATGGCAAGGGAAAAAAACATGGGGAGTGACGCCTAAGGAGAGAAAAACCGTCATGGTATGGGAGGATGTCTACCACGACGGTTACCACGATGGTTTTTGGAGAGAACCATCGTGGAAGATGTCTTTAAACTCTTTTTTCCAGCTCGACAATCAAACACGAATCACAAATCCAGCTCTTAAATACATATCTAGATCCTTCCAAAACAGCTGTAGCTATCACTCTCCACCTCTATCATCCTTAATCTCCTTTCTAATTATAAGTTTTTATTAGATTGGTTTTGATTTGGTCGATCATTGATTCGTCTTTATTGTTTTATGGATGGGTATGATTAATTTATTTTATGAATATGATTTATTACAATAAGATAGGTATGTGTAATTTGTGAAATTTTTTTAAATTGAATTGCACTTTTTATTATTTCAATTTAGGACTTGCAAAATGGATAGGGAATGAATGTGGGATTTTCAATTGTCTAGAGAATATGTGAATGGCATGGAAGAATTATGAGATTTTGCCAAAGCTCATGTCGATGGTGATAAAATTTAGTGTCCTTATGTTCAATGTGAAAACCATAGATCTCATTCAATTCTAGTCGTTAAAGGACATTTATTTCAAAATGGAATTACAAATAGTTACCAAACATGCACTGCTACAAACTGAGGATTCAAACCGTCATGGAAAAATTTTATGACGGTTAAAAAACCGTTATGAAAACTTCAGTAGTGGTACAATATGGAGTTTTCATGACGGTTTTTTACCATCGTGTAATAGGAAAAATGGCACGAGAAGGGGGTATCGGTAATAATTTTTGACGACGGTTTTTTGAAAAACTGTTGTGGAATTAACTAGATTCCACGATGGTTTTTTCAAAAATCATTGTGGAATTAACTAGATTCAACGACAGTTTTTTGAAAAACCATCGTGGAATTTCAAAAAACCATCGTGGAATCTAGTTAATTCTACAACGGTTTTTCAAACAACCATCGTGGAATCTTAATATTCCACGACAATTTTTTGAAAAACCGTCATGGAATCTAGTTAATTCCATGACGGTTTTTCAAAAAACAGTCATGGAAAATTAGTATTGCCACAAAAAATATCTCCAAAATTTTTTGATTTCCCACGGGATGGCCAGTCCCGTGTGTTATCCATTATAGCAAGGCCCTAATTGCATACAAAAATTGGTGTATATTGAAATTACAAGGTATTTACAAGATCATTTACATTTGAGCTATTTTGAGGAATTGTTTCTCTACTATCTCCATCTATCTATCTAAAGAGCACATACCTTGTTGAGGTATTGAGATCCCTGGCCAGAGCCTAGCGGGCACCTCGAACGTATTGCCGAAGAGGCTACTCGGGGAACCTCCATGTGGATTTGCCTCCAACGGGGGGAGCGCGTCCCCCAAGAGTTGAACCCGTATCCTCTTGAATAAGTGAGTCTTAAGGTGTCCCCCAGGTACCAATTCTACCAATTGGTGGGATTGGTACCTAGGGGACACCCTAAGGCCTTCTTATTCAAGAGGATATGCTTTCAACTCTTGGGGGATGTGCTCCCCTTGCCGGAGGCAAATCTGTGTGGAGGCTCCCTGAGCAGCCTCCCCAATAATACATTAGAGGTGCCCGCCAGGCTTCGGCTAGGGATCTCAACACCTCAACATAAAATGCACATTTTGGGTGGATACTTGACCCCCGAGTGGGCCCTTGCTCGGGTGGAGACCTCGGCTCGACGGGTGGATTCCCCTAACTAATTATGGACGAGAGGGTCCTTGCTCGAAAGAGAGACCTAGCTCAGATTTTTTGCCTCTAGTGAAGGAATGCGTCCCCCAAGAGTTGAACTTGTATCCTCTTGAATAAGAGGGTCTTAGGGTGTCCCCTAGATACCAATCCCACCAATTGGTAGGATTGGTACCTGGGGGACACCCTAAGACCCTCTTATTCAAGAGGATACGAGTTCAACTCCTGGGGACGCACGCCTTCACTGGAGGCAAAAAATTCGAGCTGGGTCTCTCTTCCGAGTAGGGACCCTCTCATCCACAATTCGTTAGGGGGATCCACCCGCCGAGCCGAGGTCTTTCCCTGAGCAGGGGTCCACTCGATGGTTGAGTATCCGCCCAAAATGCATGTTTTATGTTGAGGTGTTAGACTCCTGGTTGGAGCCTAGCGAGCACCTCGAACGTATTGCCGGGCCAGGGCACCTTGGACGTATTGCCGGGGAGGCTACTTGGGGAGCCTCCACATGGATTTATCTCTCGTGGTGGAAGTGCATCCCCTAGGGTGTCCCCCAGGTACCAGTCCCACCATTGGATTGGTACCTAAGGGACACCCTAAGACCCTCTTATTCAAGAGGGCATGGGTTCAACTCCTAGGGGACACGATCCCCCTACGGGAAGAAAATCTAAGTAGAGGCTCCCTGAGCAGCCTCCTCGGCAATACGTTCGAGGTGCCTGCTAGGCTCCGGTTGGGGATCTCAACACCTCAACATACCTATTTATAAATTGTACCCACTCTAATCTAACTTCATGTATATCTGTATGTACATAAAAATCTTTTTTTTTCTTAAGGCTTGTATACCATTTGTAATTATATCCCGCATGAAACGTAGAATAAAAAAACCACATTCTATGTTTCCTTGTTGTCTTGGACACTTACAATTAGAATATAGCATTCCATTTGGTTGGTTTGTGACACCGCTTCCCGCTTGAAGCTTCCAATCATTAAGCGCCCTAATAATGTGTCATGTTTAAATGAATTATTTGACGATACAATTATGTGGGACTAAAAACAGTTAATTTTATAAGAGAACATTAATACTTACATTCTCGTAACTGATACAAAATCCTCACGTGGTGGGTGTCCAAGGGGGTCAAACCAATATATTTGGTCCTCCCATGGCAAAATAAGTGTCAACATTCAATATTCTCTAACATTGTATGGCAAGAAGAATGATTTTCCCCTCAGTGCTTGAGCTAATAGGTGGAGGAGTGATGTGGCGTGCTCTCTCTGATCACTCTGTAGGTCTCTTGCAGCACTTGAAATAATGGCTGGAGACATGAAGTTGAAATTTTGCACCAAGCCTTGAAGTTCACAATATTTCGCCAAAAAACTACAATAAAAAACAATACAGTCAATTATTTGAAAGCACCTTACAACTCTACTTATATTTTAAAAATATGAAATAAGGATGGAGTTATTACCTAAGGTATACCAGGATACAGTTCGTCCTGATTTTATCAAAGTTGATGAAGTAGTAAACGTCTTCATACCCCATATAGATAGACAATTCATTGCTAGGGACATTTATAGGTATCGGGCATTCAATCATCGACCCATCGCGCATGAAAGAATGTGCGTATAGAGCCAACTACATAAATTCTTGAGGTATTGAAGCAAAGTTAAATGCAGGTAGTTGCTCATTAGCAACGGTTTGTTCTTATTCTTGTTTTACCTCAGGTTGTGATTGTCTTGCTTTTGTAGAGCTTTTTTTTTGGCATTTTTGTCCGCTTAGATCTTGTGGAATGTGGCTAGGCGCTCGACTCGTCTTTGTCAATACGATGACTTCAACTAACCTCATCGGCCATGCGACAAAGTTTCCGGCTACTTCGCCCATAGTTGTTGCTTCAAGTGTTGGAACAAGCAATTCAACTGTTCTAAATTTGATGGTAGTGATGCTAACGCACACATTCTCTTCTCCTAATAGTCATCCATGAACTGTATCAGTTAGAAGACTCTCTATCCACACCTTCCTAAGCACAACAAGTGCACACCCACTATTAATTCTATTTTCAACAAAGAGCCTGCATTGGTTGGGCTCTTGACGAGGAGGTGACAATTGGACTTTTGAAGCTTCTGGAGCTTCTGCTACATTATTGGGAGGGTTATAACTAGCTTTGAAGCTGTTGCATTGTGAGATGTCGACTTAGCACGTCCTTGAGAAATGAGCTCGATCACAAGACCTCTCAATTCTGCAATCTCTATCTGCATCTTTGACATTTGGGTATTCAATTTCAAAGTACCGAATTGGAGGTCAAAGTATTGAGACTACTTCACATATTTCGATTGACCGTGAACACGTCCTGAATGTTTCGGTTTCCCTAGTGCCCTCGTCAAAAAGTCATCATTACTGATCAATTGGAAGCTCCCTTGACTTTGTTGCGTCATGTATTCATCCTGTAAAACAACAACACAACCATGTTATTCAAATCATCCTTCATCTAGTATTAAATTACAAATTAATTGTTCATGTTCAATGAACTTACAATCAAGTTCCTAATTTCTGCAACTTTTGGATTTTTAAACTGGCCATCGGGGCCTTGACGTGATTTTACCCACAACTCCTCCCATGTTGGTAGCACACCCGTCTTAGCAAACTATGTTACGCTATGTTAGTAACATAGTAATGATAGAATAATTGGTAGATGTAATATGAGTAAAATATTAACGCACCAAGGATTGCTCAAGCTCTTTATTTTTGACTCGACCAACCATAGAGCAGTATTCATTTTTTGCTCTTATTTTTCTTGTATTTGAGGATAGCAGTTGGAATTCAGTGGAACATCGATACCTCACAAAAGCTTCCCAATTGTCATCGTTTATGGAGGGCTAGTAGTGTACTACCGTAGGAGGGCGTTTATATACATTTTGTCCTCCTACGGAATAGAAAGGTATGGTTGTATGAAGGTAACATAGAGGTCAGATCTGAACCCCTTTGCTAATTCGCCACAAACCTTCAAAGCCCTTTTCCTATACCAATCCTTAACTGTGAACGCTTCGTATATCTCTCTCCAATTCACATCTTTTACTTTATCCAAAATCCTTAGACCTCTAATCTTTTGTCCATATCAGAACATGCTCTCGACTGAGGACTCCGATCCAACTGCTTAATTCATGGCTGAGTGCGCTTTTCAGTTGGCCTTTTGAATCAAAAGTCACTTCAATTCTTAAATCTTTCTTTCTCATCTAATGAATTTTTTCATTAATGTTGCTCTTCGCTCAAAGTCTACTTTCTGATCAAATTTGGTTTGCCTTCATGGCTTATTACGTTGGTTTCCCCTGCTATATTGCGATGAAGATGGAGTACAGTCTTCATACTCGTCCTTGTACTGGTCACTATCAATCTCGCCCGACATTGTACCTATGCAAACTAAGCAGAAACTAACACATACATAGTAATATTAAATCACATATTACACATATTCACATCTTCACATATTCGACTTCATACATTTTCAATTACATAATTTTACATATTCATATAATTTCACATATTACACATATTCACAAATTTACAATTTCAATTACATATATAATTTCACAAATTACACATATTCACATAATTTGACATATTACACATGTTTACATAACCTCACATATTACACATATTCACAAATTTACAATTTCAATTACACAATTTCACATATTACACATATTGACATATTGACATAATTGCATAAATTCACATCTTCACATATTCACAAGTTTACAATTTCAAGTTTCCAATTTCATATATTGACATAATTTAACGTATTGAAATCTTCACATATTCACAAGTTTACAATTTCAACTACACCTTTTCACATATTCATATAATTTCACATATTATACATATTCATAAATTTACAATTTCAATTACATATATAATTTCACAAATTACATATATTCACATAATTTCACATATTACACATATTTACATAACCTCACATATTACACATATTCACAAATTCACAAATTTACAATTTCAATTACATAATTTCACATATTACACATGTGAAGGATTAGGTCCTAGGGGGGGCGTGGGTGGGGGCGAGGGGCGGGTGGGGGGTAGGGGGCTAGGGCGAGGGGCAAGGGGGGAGGGGGGAGCAGACGGGGTTGAGGGGGGTGGGTGGGGGGAGGGGTGAAGGGGGTGGGCTGGGGTGAGGGGCGAGGGGGGAAAGGGCGGGTGGTGGTGGGTGGGGGCAAGGGTGGAGGGGGGTGGGTGGGGGTGAAGGGGCGAGGGGCGAGGGGGTGGGTAGGGGCGAGGAGGCAAGGGGCAGGTGGGGAGTGGGGGGCTAGGGCAAGGGGGTTGGGGGGTGGGTGGGGACGATGGGGTGAGGGGGGTGGGCTGGGGCGGGTGGGGGGGGGGGTAATGGGTGGGTACGAGGGGCGAGGGGGGAGGGGCAAGGGGCGAGGGACGGGTGGGGGGTGGGGGGGATGGGCCGAGGGAGGAGAGGGGTGGGGGATTGGTGGGGACAAGGAGGGAGGGGGGTGGGTGGGGGTGAGGGGCAAGGGGGGTAGGCTGGGGCAAGGGGCGAGGGGGGTGGGGGTGGGTGGGGGCCATCGATGGGGGGGTGGTGGGTGGGGTAAAGGGGTGGGTAAGAGGGGTCCTAGTGGGGTGGTTTGGGGGGGGGGCCGACGAGGGGGAAGAGGAGAGAGAGAGAGAGGAAGGGGGAGGTTTCTGGCGGCGAGTAGGCGATGGCGGCGGAGGCCACGATGGTGGAAGTGATGGCGGCGGAGAGAGAGAAGGATTTTAAAGAGAGAGAGAGAGGGGGATTTTAGAGAGAGTGAGGAATCTTGGAGAGAGGGCGCGCACTCAAAATAAGTGGTAGGCGTGAATTTCAAAAATTTAAAGGGGCAAATGATGCTTCCACGACAGTTTTTGCAAAAATTGTCGTTGAATGTTGTAATATTTCATAGCAAAATTAATGTTGTGGAATGTCTTCCATGATGGTTTTTGCAAAAACCGTCATGGAAGCCTATCATAGAAAAAAAATGTTGCAAAAAGCTTTTCACAACGATTTTTGACTGTCGTGGAAGACTTTCCACGATGGTTTTTGCAAAAACCGGTCATGGAAGACTTTCCACTATGATTTTTAAAAAAACAGTCGTGGAAGCTTTCATATCGTAAAAAATGTTGTGATAAGCTTTCTACGACGATTTTTGCAAAAACCATCGTGGAAAAAGCTGGTGCTTTTCATAGCATTTTGTATGTTGTGATAAGCATTCCATGACTGTTTTTTCAAAAACCGTCATGGAAGCCTATCACAGAAAAAAAAATACTGTGAAAAGCTTTCTACGACAGTTTTTGCAAAAATTGTCGTGGAAGCTTTCACAGCGTAAAACTGTGATAAGCTTTCCACAAAGGTTTTTGCAAAAACCATCGTGGAAAAAGCTGCTGCTTTTCACAACATTTTGTATGTTGTGTAAGCATTCCATGACGGTTTTTTCAAAAACCGTCATGGAAGCCTATCACAGAAAAAAAAAATATTGTGAAAAGCTTTCTATGATAGTTTTTGCAAAAACTGTCATGGATGCTTTCACAGCGTAAAACTGTGATAAGCTTTCCACAAAGGTTTTTGCAAAAACCATCGTGGAAAAAGCTGCTGCTTTTCACAACATTTTGTATGTTGTGTAAGCATTCCATGACGGTTTTTTCAAAAACTGTCGTGGAAGCCTATCATAGAAAAAAATGCTGTGAAAAGCTTTCCATGACGGTTTTTGCAAAAACCATCATGGAAGCTTTCATAGTGTAAAAAATACTATGATAAGCTTTCCACAACCGTTTTTGCAAAAACCGTTATGGAAAAAGCTGTTGCTTTTCACAGCATTTTGTATGTTGTGATAAGCATTCGAAGATGATTTTTTAAAAAACCATTGTGAAAGACTACGTTCCATGACGGTTTTTGGAAAAAGCGTCGTAAAAAATCATCTAAAACTATTTCTTACACATGATATTCTTTGCTGCCTAGGGTGTCCAGCCTGTGTGTTAAGCATCCAATGGCCCAGAATGTATACTTTTTCTCCGTTTTCACCACAAATATAACCATAGATAGATATACAAAACCCTTAAAAAAAGATTGAAAAATGAAATAAATTAAAGAAAAATGTTAAAATAAATTAACATAAATTGGTTTATAGATGCTCATCTTTTTATCTTTTTTTTTTCATTGGTTCCTCAACATATATCCATTCCACATTTTCACGAAGCAAGTGCAAAACATCATCTTTAAAATTATCTATCTCTTCAACCAGTGGCAATCCCTTTGTGAATGAAGGGATATCTGTGCAATCGTTAGCAACTTCTTCACCGTTGATAACTATTCATGGCTTTGTCAGGGCGAATAGAGACAACTCCATGTCTTGGGGATCTGTAGTATAAAAATCTTGGATTGCATGTAATGCCATAATGAAGGGATCATTCCTGTATGCCAATCTTCTAAAGTCAACCACCGTGATGCCGTCATCATCGTTCCTAACATAGTTATTGTCGGCCCACTTACACTTAAAAAGTACTATGCGCAATCCCCCATAATCAAGTTCCCAAATATCTTCAATGAAATCAAAGTAGTTCATAGTCCCACATACCGGATTCTTGCCCTTGGCGGAGGCAATATGCATAGCCTCGGCATGGAGAGTCACACCGCTATTTTGCACTGAATGCTTCTCATCTCTTTCGCAAGTGTAGAAAGTGTAACCATTTATGGAATATGATGTATACTTTGTAACTACCGATAACGGTCCTCTAGCTAGGTTCTTCAACTTCTATGACATGCCTCCATCTTGATGTAGAGCACTTACCATAGATGTGTGCTCTAATCCACAACTGAAAGGTCCGGTTATGTTCATCCTGCAACCACTTCTCATATCTTGCTCTCTTTGGGTATGCTTTGTTTAATTCATTCATGGGCACCTCAATAAAAGGCTCCACTTCATCAGCATTGTGCAAGATATAAACCACCTCAATAAATTAAGATCTATATTGCATCTCTTTTAAGATCATTAACATTAAAATTTTACTAGATTTGTTAATAAATCAAAAACTATTTTAATTACCTCTCCAAACACAAATTTCAATTTTATTCTATACTCAGAGGAAAACCTAAATGCATATCTAAGCATCAATTCAGATAACAATTTAAATTACTAACTCAAATCCTAATTCAAATCACACTAACTCAAATTAGATTACTAATTCGAATCCATTTACCAAACAGACCCTTGAACAAATTCAATGAATGTTGTCCTTCAAGAGCTTATGCATGAAAAAGAATTGTTAGGAAACATGTTTTATTATGTCTCTTTAACTTGGGTGATAACAGTTATATTCTCCCCGTATAAAGCCATCTGACTTCCTTTGCTAAGTAAAATACCACATGTTGCTTGGATACATTGGAGTATAAATCTCAACAATATAATGCACATAAGATGACTATCTCATAAATTGCCAACATTTCAACATGATTCAAAGATGTAACAATAATACTTTGCCTTACAAAATGCCAAGTTATAGTAGTACCATCATATGTAAACAAGTATCATGTGTGTAATCATGCTTTTATATGGATTGAAAAATATTCAACATCCAATCAATTTTAATATCCACATCAGATGTTTCAAAATTAAAACAAAATACTTATTTAACATCTTTTTAATGTCTTTGGGAATTATATCTTCTAGTACAATAGCAAAGATTGTTGTGTAAGGTCTTGTACCACTAGCAAATACATTACCACACTAATAATATTATTTGGACAAAGAATTTCTTCAATATCACATGATGATAGTTTTTCACTTCAAGAGATTAAGAACATCCTTATTCAAGGAATCAAACAACCATTGGAGAACACATTAGGGGTGTTAGAGGATAAGCATCAATAATAATAAGTAAATTTAATTTATAAGACTCTTTATTGGATGTTCAACACTTTAGAATGTGCCTCATTAAAAGCCTTACTAGATAAAACCCCAATGGACAAAAATTCTAGAGAAGAAAAAAGAGTACATCATTCTTATTATATGTCATGGACTGCTTCATTAAAAACCTTGTCAGGCAAACCTAATAGGAAAAAACCATGACCAAGGAAAAAAGAGTATAGTATGCATTTGTGTCTCCCTTATACCGCTATCATGGTTCAATCAATAACAATTGATTTGATAGAAAATGATTGAGTCGATGCATATTATTATAAATAAATTCAAGATATTTACAATCGACTATCTAAAGTACTTGTTACCCTTAGCACTTTTGTTAATATTTCAACTATTGCTCTTTAAGAGCTCATTTATTATAAAGAATTTCCTAAAAGCATTGGCTATTTTTATGGGTATACATAAACGATCCTTTACCATATTTATTTCATAATTGGTAGAACAATGGTGCAACAATTATTTATACATAAACTCATCTCTAAGTGAGTATAAAATATTTTGCAGCTTATAGCCAAGTACTTGTCATTTTGTTAATTATTCAGATAATATTTTATCCTATAATACTACTTTAAATGCTGAGATAATATATAAAACACTATATAAAAATTCAAGACTTGGAATTATTTTGGTATATCTTCAAAATATATAATCATCAAATAATGATAAAAATACACGATATCCTTAAAAGTTCTTTAGGACAATTTTCTTATATGTAAGGGAAATTATGGATCGGGATTCTTTTAAGCAAATCTCAATTTTTTTGGTCTGAATAAACTTCCTTCTATGAGATTTGCCTTCATAAATTTCTCTTATGATTGCTTCAAGAATTTTCACAAATAACAACAAATCCAATATGTTTGAGCCCATTATGAAGCAATGGTGATATTAATTTGCTAGCACTTCCAATTTTTATATCATAAAAACATAATGGTACCATTCACATTTACACAAAGATCCTTGTGACCTTAATAATTAAACATGCAATTCCAACTTATATTTTTAGGACATTTGAAGCCCCTCTAGGACCTTTTATAAATATCAATAGATTGTTGTAACATATTTTTCAGTCATACATAAACTTATTATATATATTTTGTCAGGCTATCCAAATATAATTGCTTATCCATCATATATGAGTATCATTACTCATTTTTTTTATAAGTTTTCTACAAAAACTTATTGTTATAACTCATAATTTATTTTATGACCTCATATATTTTCATATGCGCTATTTCATATGAATATTCATTTCCCCCTACTCTCTTGAATATTTAAAATATTTTAGACTATTGGTCCTCCATAATTTGCATTAGCATATATACTTGTCTAGACTTTGCATATTTTGTTTATAGGACATTTTTCATGTCAATCACTTTCGGTGGATTTTAAATATTTTTCAAGATCCTCACCTTTTTTTTTTTCAATATACTAATAATTCATGCTTTTTGTAATTGTCGACAATAACTTTTATTGCAATTTAACTTTATTTTTATATTGGCATGACTTGTGGAGATCTCCCTCTTTTCTTTACTATTTTTAAATTTCAGGTATACCTTTTGAACTACTTCAGGAGCTCAATGACTTCATGAAGTTTGATCTTTAACAAATATATCAAATTGTCATGTCAATAGCCTTTTCCAAGTATATCCTTTTTAAGAAGATGGTCCCTTCATAATACCAACATATTTATAAGTTTCTTTCTTTTCCAACAAGTGTGGTACTTTAGATTAAACAAGTCTTCAATGATTCAAGTATTTCTAAAACTCATAAGATAACAAATTGTTATTTAGAGACCTCAATCCAAGCTATTAAATTAGTAGTTAGAGAAGTGATTTAGTCTCTTTATTTATCATATTAATTAACAATTTTATACCACATTATAATGCTCAATCAATCAATTTGTGTGAGGATCAATAATATCCAACTGCAAATTCCCTCCCCCTCGATGGTGGGAATATTTTTCTAAACAATATAACCTGTAGGGATTTTCAAAATACATATGTTTATACCTAATATGCATTATGGGTTAGCGAACTTCTAGTTCGTTATAACAATTTTTTTTTTCATAGTTGTATTATTAAAAGTTGGAAGAGAAAGTGAAAATAAGTTTCCAATATATTCATATAAGTAATAACATATACGCTCATGCATGTTTCTTTGTGCATAAAACCAAACATAATTTAGAGACATCTCATATCCTTTATAGTTACTATGATTATTCTTTTTATCAATTTAATGACTATACCATGGGAATTTACATTGTCAATAATAAACATTTAATTCATATACCCAACAAATTAATATCATAATCAATTTCTTATTAATTCACTAGGCTATGTAATTGTAAGATACTATTATTACTTCAATGTATTGGATATATGTGATCTTTCTATAAATTTTGTTCGCAAGCCTCTTAATTTTTCTTTCTTGTCACATTTCTACCTTTGGTGATTATATGTGAGTTTTTCAAATTGGAGGATGCTTTGTATCATAATATCACATTGTACTCTATTAAATAAACTTAGATCAAACAAAGAGGAGACAATCAATGGCTAACTTTTTCTCTAAATTTCTCTCCATTTAGGCTTTATCATATCACATTTATATTTTGAATGCTCTATACCTATGTCCTTCATGGAGGCTTTTCATATGTCATAATAATATTTTTATAATAAACGAATGAAAATTTCTCCATTGATTTAGCCTTGTATTGGCATTTAGACATACAACAAACACATATCAAAGTCTTTCTTTGTCACATGCCAAGTGACTAATTTTGATTATTCATGGGAACAATATTGTAAACTTTTTGATTTTCTCATTAATTCACGCTCTCAATGCTTATTTTATCATTTTTCATAAAAAAATTGGAAGTTGGGGAGTCTTTAAAGTCCCTTATAGCCATCACAAATATGCAATATCCACTTAAAGGAATATGCAAAATAATTAGAAAAAGTTAATAGTTTTTTTTTTCCATATTGATTGGTAAGAATGTAAACGACATTTATAATTATTTATCTTTTACTATCTCATCATGAGTGCACAAAATTACAATAGTTCATGGAATGTGTAGTGTCTTATAGCCAACTAAACCAAATTATTATTGACTCAAAAATATGTGCCACAATAAAACATCCATGTTGATGTAATTTTAAACATGACAAAGTTATACCAATAAATGATACAATATTCAATTCTCAGAATATGGATAAATTAATTAGTTAATTAGTCTTTTTATAGCAAGAGTTTCAATAATAAAAGACTAAATTATTATTTTTTATGATCTTGCTATTAGTGTGTTTATGGACATAATTAATAACCATTTAAAAATAATTTATATAACTGTATATTACAAACATTACTGTACTCATAATTAAACAAATAAAACTTGTAACTTACATAATTATAGTGCATTGAATAATAATTAATATTCTATATATAAATTATATGACTCTATTTGTCTTGAACTCTAGAGAGTAGAAACCATTCAATAGCACAAGGATAATAATATTTCCAACAAAAATAGCCAAAAAATAAAACTCATTAATTAAGGTAGATTAAAACAAAAATAACCAAAAAAAAAAAATTATTGAACTTTACATCATAATATTTGGTAGTGGTTGTAAAGTTAATATTAACAATTGCATACAAAAGACCATTGTATTGAAAATACAACAATAACAAGACAACAATATATAATGTTTAAAACAATTACTTAGGCAGGTGCAATAAGAACTTTTTAACACACACACATATATTTACTTCCATTGAACCGAGGGAGGAAAAATAAATCTCTATATTATGTATATAGGAACATGCTTAGATAAGATAAGAGGAGTTACTAAAATTTTATCATGAAATAAAACGTGTTACCTTAACAATTCTAGGAAGACAAAACATATTATAACATCTAACCTTGTAAAAGTTTGACAAAAATCTTTAGAAAACGATGGCCAAATACTTTGATAATAATACTCCAATAAGTATCAAACCTGTTATACGATAGGTTACAAACCAAAATTTGTTAAATTTCTCATAAGCAAATTCGTTAAGAGAGCAATACAAATGGAAGCTAAAAGTATTTAAAGTAATCTTGAATCTAAAAAAAAAAAAAACTCTCAATCAATTTCTATACCAATATAAATGGTTAGAGACTCGTACTGATAACGTATTATAAAACAAATACACAGAACTAAATTGCAAAGTATAAAATAGAGAGACACAAGGGAAATAGAGAGACAATCTTATTATTTATCATCTCATATTGTGCATAAATACAAGCTCTCAAAAGCCATATATATAGGCCAAGAATCATAATGTGGGAGGGGCTAAAAGTTATAACTTACAACAAGAAAATATTACTAATGGAGAGTTAATTGGGGAGTTTTATGAAGGCTATGGAATACCAATACTAATGGCCATTAAGGTGAAAATAATGCAATTCATAAGGGTGTTAGAAATATGAACATCCACACTATTAAATTAATTTATGCATAACACAAGTTAAATTCTTTGATTGGTTCATAAACTACCACAAAATTAATGTTTTTGTTTCAAATTAGACTATAAGCTTTTTCAAAAGTAATATCCTCAGTCCTTAATACAATACTTCTACATATATTACAATAGAAAAATAAGGGCTAATGTTGACAATTTTTTTTTTTAAATAAGGATTAAACTTACAATTTGCTAGATTTTTTTTTTCTTGAAATAAATTTGCTAGATTGATACTACCTATCTTTTATTTCGTTAAGACTAAAGAGAATATTGTCATATATATTGTCTTTATTATTTGGGTTAATTTCATTTTTGACCCTTGAACTATGTAACTTGTCTCATTTTACCTTTCGAACATTAAAACACACCAAATCACATCTTTAAATTATTAAACTTATCTCATTTTAGCCTTTTAGTTACTAAATCCTATATATTAACAAAATTGAGCTAATAGTTTCACTTTTGCCTTCTAAGTTGTGCAACTTGTTCCATTTTGACCCCTAAACTTTAAACTATCACACCCATGAACTATAGACACTACTACAAACTGGGCCTTCTACAACAGCTTTAAATCGTCATGGAAAACTTTCACAATAGTTAAAAAACTATCATGAAAACCTCTGGCATGTTACCAAATTGAGTTTTCACGATGATTTTTATCGTCATGGAACATCCATAAGGACGCCAAATTTAGGTGTGTCAGGCGGCCTCTATCACGATAGTTTTTTGTAAAAACCGTCGTGGAAATAATAATTTTATATGACAGTTTTGTAAAAAACCATAGTGAAAATTATAGTTTCCATGATAGTTTTAAAAAACTGTCATGGAAATTAGTTATACCACAACCTTACACGATGGTTTTTGTAAAAACTGTTATGTAAGGTTTAGTTTCCATGATGGTTTTTTTTATTAAAACCATCGTGGAATATTGGTGGTGCACAAAAAAAATTTGCTTGAATTTCTAATTTCCCACAGGATGGCTAGTGCCGTGTGTTATCCATTAGTACAAGGTTCTGATTGCAAAAAAAAATGATGTATATTGAAATTACAAGATATTTATAAGATCATTTATATTTGAACTATTTTGCATAATCATTTATCTACTATCTCTATCTAAATTTAACATACTATTTGCAAATTGTGCCTACTTAATTCTAATTTTATTTATATCTGTATGTATATAGAATTCCCTTTTTACTAGGGCTCATATACCATTATTAATTATATCTTGCATAAAACATAAAATTAAAAAAACCACATTCTACGTTTCTTTGTTGTCTTGGACACTTACGTTTGGAATATAGTGTTCCATTCGGTCAAAATGTTACATCGCTTCCCGCTTGAAGTTTCAATCGTCAAGCACCCTAACAATGTGTCATGATTAAAATTAATTAATAAACACAATTATGTAAAACTTAACATAGTTAATTTCATAAGAAAATTGATACTTACAATCTTGTGAGTGATACGAGATCATCACATGGTGGGTGTTAAAGGGGATCAAACCAATATATTTGTTCCTCCTATGGTGAAATAAGTCCCAACATCCAATGTTCTCCAACATTGAGCTAATAGGTGGAGGAATGACGTAGCACACTCTCTACAAGCACTCTATGGGTCTCTTGCAACACTTGAAACAATGGCTAGAGATATGAAGCCAAAATTGTGCGCCTTGTTGTGAAGTTCACAATATTCTACCAAAAAACTACAATGAAAAACAAGGCACTCGATTATTTGAAAGCACCTTATAACTCAACTTAGATTTGAAAAAGTAAGAATTAAGGATAGAGCTATTACCTGAGGTATACCATTATACAATTCGCCCTAATTTGATGAAAGGTGATGAAGTAATAAATGTCTTCATAACACACATAGATAGGTAATTCATTGCCAATGATTATTTTCGATATCGGGCATTGAACCATCAACCCATCGCGCATGAAAAAATGTGTGTACAAAGCCAACTGCATAAATTTTGGAGGTTTGAAGAAAACTTAAATGCAGGTAGTCTATCATTCGCAACAAGTTGTTCTTGTTCTTATTCTACCTAAGGTGGTGATTGTCTTGCTTTTATAGAACTTTTCTTTTTTAGGCATTTCATTGCCTTTAGATCTTGTGGAACGTGGCTAGATGCTCGACTCGTCTTCATCATTGCAACAACTTCAATTGACCTCTTTGGCCATGCAACGAAGCTTCTAGCGGCTTCACCCATAGTTGTTCCTTCAAATGTCGGAACAGGCAATTCAGCTGCTCTAACTCTAGTGGTAATGATACTAACGAGCACGTTTTCATCTCCTAAGTGGTCTTCCATTTGTTATATTAGTTGGAAGAATTTCCATTCACACCTTCCTAAGCGCAACAAGTGCACACACACTATTAATTCTATCATCAACAAAGAGTTTGTATTCTTGATATTGTTCGGGCTCTTGACAATGAGGTGATAATTGGATTTCTATGCTTGTGGAGCTTCTGCTACATTGTCGGGAGGGTTATAGCTAGCCTTAAAGCTATTGCATTGTGAGATGCTCTCATCCGTCGATTTGGTATGTCATTGGGAAATGAAATTGGTCATAAGACCTCATAGTTCTGCAAGTTCCATCTGCATCTTTGACATTTAGGAATAGAATTTTGAATCTGGTCTGAGGTAGAAGTATTGAGATTGCTTCATATACTTAGATTAACCACAAACACATCCTGAATGTTTTAGTTTCCCTAGTGCCCTCATCAATATGTCATCGTTACCAATGGACTGGAAGGTTCCTTGACTTTATTCCATCGTGTACTCATCCTGTAAAACAACAACAAACCAAGTTGCTCTTAATATGCTTCAATAGTTATTAAATTACAAATTAATAAATTAAGTTCAATAAACTTACAATTAAGTTCCCAATTTGTGCTACTCTTAGATTTTTAAATTGTCCATTGGGACCTTGACATGATTTGACCCATAACTCCTCCCATGTTGGTAACACACCTATCTGAGCTAACTATATTATTATATGGTAGTAACATATTAATGATAGAATAATTGATATAAATAATATGAGTAAAATAATAACATACCAATGATTGCTCGAGCTTTCTATATCTGTCTCAGCCAACCATAGAACCGTATTCATTTTCGACTCTTATTTTTCTTGCATTAGCTGATAGTAGTTGGAATTTGGCAAAACGCCGATACTTCACAAATGCTTCCCGATCATCATTGTTTATAGAGGGGTAGTAGTGTAAAACTGTAAGAGGCCACTTAAATTCATTTTCATCATCCACTATGATGGAAATGTTAGGCTTTACAAAAGTGACGTAGAGGTCGTCGGATCTAAACCCCTTTGCTAATTCGCCACAAATCTTCAAAGCTTTTTTCCTATACCACTCCTCTACTGTGAAAGCTTTGTAAATCTCTCTCTAAATCACATCTTTTAGTTGGTCCAAATCCTTAGTCCTCCAATCTTTAATCTATATTAGAACGTGTTCTCGACTAAGGACTTCAATCCAACTGCTTAATTTATTTATGCATGCACCTTCTGGTTGGCCTTTTGCATCAAATGTCACTTCTATTCTTAAACCACTCTTCGTCATCCAATGAACTTTATCCATCAAAGTAACTCTCCACTCAAAATCTACTTTGGGATCAAATTCGGTACACCTTCGTGGCTTACTAACTTATTTTGCCTTGCTATATTGAGAGGAAGATGGCATGCACTCTTCATACTCTTCATCATAGTAGTCATTATCGCTCTTTTTAGACTTTTTTACCTAATAAAAACCAAGTCCTCATGCAAAGACAAACACATAAATTGACATAAATCCAAAATTAAAAATTAAAAGTTAAAAATATTATTTGCTGAAAGAAATATTCACTTCATAACATATTTTCTTTCCTTTGCATCATCTCAAACCGTTGCTATTAGTAATATGAGAACCATACACAATAACTTACATTTTAATTAGTGTTATTATGTCCTAACAATTTATTCCTTACTCACAATAACTCACATTTTAATTCACATTTATTCCTTACTCACAATAACTCACATTTTAATTAGTGGAATTATGCCGTAACAAGAGTTATATATACGTATAAAATGAACCAAATTGCATAAACATGATGGGATTCTATTTCTTGTATAATGATTAATGGACATGTCACATACATCAGATGATTAAGATCTTCCAAATAAAATGCACGGTTCATGACCTTGTGGGTCTAAAAAAAATATACAAGGCTATTAAAATCAAATTTCTTTTCAATTTATGACGTTAATTAGCCAAAATTCAATCACTCAAGTTGGGAAAAATAGTGACACAGCCCCTCAAAAATATACATATTAGCCACTTTCGTATGTAAAAGCACAGCTTGAAACAAATATATACACAAAATAAATAAAAAATTCACTATTTTTTTTAAATTTTGTTGGTTTCTGGTGCAACTTGAGACCATTTTAAGTTCAAATTAGGCAACATATCAACAACAAAATGCCAAAAACTCCATAAAAAAACAACTCCGTTGTTAACATTTTAGCTTGAAGAAAAAAATGAACCAAGAACAAATTTTGCTAACGTTCTGATATAAACAAAGAAAAAATTATGACAGGAGAGAGAAGAAATATTATATACCTATTGTTGCTAATCTTCTTTGCGACGGCGATGGGCTTGAATGTGAGTTAGACGGTGATGGGCTCGAAGGTGAGTTGGATGGCAACGGGCTCAAACGCAAGGCGGACGGTGACGAGATCAAATGCAGGGCGGATGGTGACGGGCTCGAACGTGAGGCGAACGGCGATGGACTCGAATGCGAGGCAGGCGGTGAGGGGCTCGAACACATTGTAGACAATGACGGGCTCGTAGGCAAGGGCAAGAGGGTTTGAGAGAGAGAGAGAGAGAAGGTTTGAATATGGGGGACACGAGAGATATGATTCAATCAAAATATAAAGCCCCATAAAGGGCCATTAAGAGTGGGCATTAAAAACTATGTCATTTAGCCCCCACATTACATGATAGTTTTTTAAAAAACTATCGTGTAATGTATTAGTTAACTACCACGACGGTTTTTTGAAAAATTGTTGTGGTAGATTTAATATTTCACGATGGTTTTTAAAAAAACCGTCATGGAATATGAAATTTTCATGACGGTTTTTTTAAAAAATCATCGTGGAATATTAATTTTTGCAATTGTTTTTCTTTTTTACAAAAATTGTCGTCAAAATTGGTCTAAAATCGCCAATTTTAGAAGTTTTTCTCCTCTGCCTAGGGTGGCCAGCCCTTGTGTTATGCATCTAATGGCCCAATGTTTTCACTTTTTGTTGTTCTTATCATAAATATAACTATAAATAGATATATCCTTTAGTTTAAAAAAAAGGAAGAAAAAATGAAATAAAGAAATACATTGAAATAAATTGACATAAATTTATTTACAAACGCTCATGTTTCCTCTTTTTTTCTTCGATTCCTCAATACATATCTATTCTACATCTTTCCGAAGCAAGTACGAAACATCATCTTCAAAATTATCAATCTCTTCAACCAGTGGCAATCCTTTTGTAAATGAGGGGATGTTTGTGCAATCCTCGGCAACTTCTTCACCATCAATAACTACTCTTGGCTTCATTGGAACGACTAGGGACAATTCCAAATCTTAAGGATCCATTGTATAAAAAACTTGGATTGCTTGTGATGCCATAATGAAGGGATCATTCTTATATCCTAATCTTCTAAAGTCAACCACCATGATGCCGTCATTATAGGTCTTAATATAGTTATTGTCGGCCCATTTGCACTTAAAAAGTGGCATGCACAATCTCCCATAATCAAGTTCCCAAATATCTTCAATGAAACTAAAGTAGTACATGGTCCTGTATACTAGATTCTTGTCCTTGGCGGAGGAAATATGCATAGCCTTGGTACGGAGAGTCACACAGCTATTTTGGATAGGATGTTTGTCATCTCTTTTGCTAGTGTAGAAAGTGTAACAATTTATAAAATATGAGGTATACCTTGTAATTACCGATGAAAGTCCTCTAGCTAGGTTTTTTAAGTCTTATGACTTGCCTCTATTTTGTGATGTGGAGCACTTGCCATAGATGTGTGCTCTAATTCACAATCGAAAGGTCCAATTGTATTCATCTTGCAACCACTTTTCATTTCTTGCTCTTTTTGGGTTCACCTTTTTAATTCCTTCATATGCATCTTAATGAAAGGCTCCACTTTATTAGCATTGTGTAAGACATAAAGACAAGCTTGCTCCCATTCCCCTTGATTTATCGAGGAAGGATTGCCAACAGATAGTCCCTTAGCCTTAATATTTATTGTCTTTGGCACCCCAACTACTTTCGCACTATATAAGTACTCGAAGCAAAATTCAACCAATTCCTCAACTATGTAACTTTCTATTATACACCCTCCGACCTATTTTGGTTCTTCATATAGCCCTTTAAAACTTTCATTTACCTTTCAAATGGGTACATCCATCTCAAAATACCGGTCCGTATAACTTAACTTCATGTATTAAGTGCACCATTAGATGAATCATAATGTTAAAAAATACCAGTGGAAAATACTTCTCAAGCATGCACAAGGTTTGGAATAACTCCAATTGTAGTGAATCTAGCATAAATGCATCAATTACCTTAGAGCATATTGAATTAAAAAAAAAGCACATCTTAGTAATTGCAAATCTCACATCCTTTGTATTCCCTGCAATGTAAGTGGTAGTAATTGTTGCATCAACACATTACAATCATGTATTTTCATGTCAATAAGTTTCAAATCCTTCACCTACACCAATTCTTTAAAGTTTGAAGAATAGCCATTCGGCACTTTCAACGAAGTAAGCCATTCACATAGCTTTCTCTTGCTCTTGATAACGTGTGCTTCATTGGAGGTACGCAAGCATGGTTCCCCCTTTTTTCGAGAAATAAATTAGGCCTAATCTCTATTTCTATTAGATCCAACCATGCCTTTTCACCATCCTTAGTCGTGCTCGGAATGTCAAGCAACATGTTGACTATTGATTCACAAATATTTTTCTTAATATACATAATATCCAAGCAATGACGAACAAAAAGTGTCTTACAATATGGAAGATCAAAAAAAATTGATCTCTTTTTCCATGGTCCATTTATCGATAGCTCGTCCTTACCTCGCTTTCTATTCCCGAATACTACTTTCACATCTTTTACCATTTCAAATATTTGTTCACCCATCAAAGGTCGAGGAAGGTCTGTTTCTTCGATGTTGCCATCAAAGGCTTTCTTTTGTTTATGGTAACAATGATCTCTTAGAAACCATCTTTTATGACCAAGAAAAATGGTTTTCTTACCATTTTTTGACTGTTTGTGAGATGTTTCCTTCATACAAATAGGACAACCAATAAAACTCTTCATCGAATAACCACATAAATTGCTATATGCAGGGAAGTCATTAATTGTCCATATCAACATTGCATGAAGTGTGATCGTCTCTTATTGGTAAGCATCTCTAACTTTGATTCTATTTTTCAACAAGCTCTTTAGGTCATCAATTAACAGTGCTAAGTACACATCAATGTCATGCTCCGATTGATGAGCACCCAAAATCAATAAAGGCATCATTAAAAACTTCAACTTCATGCACATTTTTGGAGAGATATTGCAGTTAACAAGTATTACAGGCCAAGTGCTATGCCCATTTCTCATGTTACCATGTGGAATCATTCCATCTGTTGACAAAGTGAAATGTATATTTATTGGATTCACACTAAACTTTGGATGATTGGCTTCAAAAGTCTTCCACTGTGGTGAATCCGTTGGATATCTAAGCATACCATTGTTGATCTGTTTGTCACGATGCCATGTCAAATTCTTGGCATGTTCTGTGTTTCTGAATAAACGCCTCAAACGTGGTACCAGTAGAATGTACCATAACATCTTCATCGACACTCCATTCTTACCATCTTTTGGCTCCTTTCTTTTCTTCCACCTTGACTATTGACAAACTGGACAATAATTCTCATTCTTAATCTCATTCCTATAAAGAACACAATCATTTTCACAAGCTTGAATTTTCTCATACACCATTCCTAAAGTACTCAAAGTCTTCTTAGCCTCATACATACTAGTTGGTAATTTATTACCCTTTGGTAGAAGCCTTCCTAAAAATTTTAAAAGCTCTGTGAAACTAGAATTTGACCACGCACTTGACGCTTTCAAATTCCATAATTCAACTAAAGTAGATAATTTAGTGAAATTGGTACATCCCTCATACACGGGTGTCCAAGCATCGTTCATCATTGTCTCAAATAAATCTAGACGGTGTAAGAAGTGTTTTTTCAAATCATTGACCAGGTCAACCATATTATCGTGATCATCTATATTATCTTCCACAATAGTTTCTTTTTCTTTACTTATTGTAGTTCGATTGCACTTAGACTCACCATGAAAATGCCATCACTAAAATAAATTTTTTATTATACGACCTTTATTTAACGACTGTTTCTCAAAAACAGTCATGGTAAGGAGAAAAAAGCAGGGTGAGTTACGCCCGTGAAGACAAAAACCATAGCGGAATGGAGTTTTAGCTACCACGACGGTTTTATTAAAAAATCATCATGGAATTGATCGGCTACCGCAACAGTTTTTTAAAAAGCCGTCGTGGTATCTCTCTATTCCACGATGGTTTTTTAATAAAACCATCATTGTAGCTTACTTAAAACCCCTTTTTTTCACCTTGACATTTAAACACAATTGAAAAACTCATTTCTCAAATACAAACACAAACCCATCCGAATCGGTTGTCGCTATCCCTCTCTGCCTCTACACTCCTTAATCTCAGCCCAAATTGTAAGTTTTTGTTAGAAATTGATAAATTGTTGTTGATTGTGTTGTATAATTAATCCAAAATTGATAAATAGTTGTTGATTTTGTTGTTTATTCCTTGAAATTTGTATTGTGGATCATGTGTATGATTTATTTGTTTTATAATGAGTATGTGTAACTTGTTTTATGATGGGTGATTTTTTGTTTTATGATTAATTAATATATATATATATAGGTGGGTATATATATAAATTGTGAAATTAATTTTAATTGAATATTTGTTATTTATTATTTTGATTTAGGAATTGCAAAATGGACAGGAAATGGATGTGGGATTTTCAATTGTCTAGAGAATATGTGAATGGTGTGGAAGAGTTCTTGGATTTTGTCAAAAGTCATGCCAATGGTGATAAAATCGGTGTCCTTGTGTTCAATGTAGAAACCATAGATTGCATCCAATTCCAATTGTTAGAGGACATTCATTTCAAAATAGAATTATAAGTAGTTATCAAACGTAGCATTTTCATGGCGAGTCTAATTTCAATCCAAGTTTACTAAGTAAAGAAAAGGAAGCTATTGTGGAGGATAATATGAATGATCAAGACAATATGGTTGACATGGTCAATGATTTAGAAGAACACTTTGTGCACCGTCTGGATTTATTTGAGACAATGATGAATAATGCAAGACACCCGCGTATGAGGGGTGTACCAATTTCACTAAATTGTCAACTTTAGTTGGATTATAGAATTTTAAAGTGTCAGGTAGGTGGTCAAATTCTAGTTTCACAAAGCTGTTGGAATTTTTAGAAAGGCTTCTACAAGAGGGTAATAAATTACCAACTAGTATGTATGAGGCTAAGAAGACTTTGAGTACTTTGGGAATGGATTTGAAAAAATTCATGCTTGTGAAAATGATTGTGTTCTCTATAGGAATGAGCATGAGGATGAGAATTATTATCCAGTTTGTCAACAAGCAAGGTGGAAGAAAGGAAAGGAGCCAAAAAGACGGCAAGAATGGAGTGCCAAAGAAAGTGTTATGGTACATTCCACCGGTACCACGTTCGAGGCGTTTATTCAAAAACCCAAAACATGCTAATAATTTGACATGGCATCATGACAAACAGGTGGATGATGGTATGCTTAGACACCCAGCGGATTCACCACAATGGAAGATTTTTGAAGCCGATCATCCCAACTTTAGTGTGGATCCAAGAACATATATTTTGCTTTGTCAACAGATGGAATGGACCCACATAGTAGCATGAGTAGTAGGCGTAGCACTTGGCCCGTAATACTTGTTAACTATAATCTCCCTCCGAAGATGTGCATGAAGCGGAAGTTTTTAATGTTGTCTTTATTGATTTCGGGTCCTCACCAACCAGGCAATGACATTGATGTATACTTGGCACTGTTAATAAATGACCTAAAAAAGTTGTGGGAAAATGGAGTTGAAGTTAGAGATGCTTACCGAAAAGAGACGTTCACACTCCATGCAATGTTGATATGGACAATTGACGACTTCCCCGCATATGGCAATTTATCTGGTTATTCGGTGAAGAGTTCTATTAGTTGTCCTATTTGCATGACGGAAACGTCTCATAAACAATTGAAGAATGGTAAGAAAACTATTTTTCTTGGTCATAGAAGATGGTTGCCAAGAGATCATTGCTACAGTGAACAAAAGAAATAATTTGATGGCAATAGCAAAGAAAGAGACCCTCCTTGCCCTTTGATAGGTGAACAAATATTTGAAATGGTAAAAGATATAAGAGCCGTATTCAGTAAGAGAAAGTGAGGTAAGGGCAAGCCTCTAAATGATGGACCATGTTAAAAAAGATCAATCTTCTTTGATCTTCCAAACTAGAAGACATTTTTTGTTCATCATTGCTTGGATGTTATGCATATTGAGAAAAACATTTGTGAATCCATTGTCAACACGTTGCTTAACATTCTAGGCAAGACTAAGGATGGAGAAAAAGCTTGGTTGGATCTCATGGTCCATCATTAAAAGTGTCCAAGAGGATACACCCTAGGTGGTGAGAGATTAAGAGTGATATTGTGCTGGTGAGTATCTGAAAACTCCCTGAGAGTTCTTGTTCACAAATCATGAACACTAGCTTTAGGTTCTCTCGATTGGTTGGAAGGAGAGTCACCTAGTGGAAGAGTTGTATGTGTGAGCGCATACTCACTCTAGTCGTGGATAGAGAATAGCAAAGAAAACCAATTGGTTGAGGCTCTTCTAGAACGTTACTTCTCTTCACATTTTGCGAGGGTTCCTCAACAATCAAAGGTTAGTAAGATCTGGTTAATTAGTGCATATAGCATGTCAAATTTGTGTTTTAGAAAATACTCTGATATAAAATTTTAAAATTCTGCTGCGTACTATTTTTCCAACTATTGGTATCAGAGCCATAGTTTTTATATAAATTTACGAGTTTGTGATCATGTTATATATATAAATTTTGTGATCTTAATCTCTTTTATGCTTGAATTTAATTTTATAGAGAGTTGGCACTCTAGTTTTCTAATATTTTTATGTTCTCATGGATTATGTGGTGAATGTTTATTAATTAATTATGGTTGATTAAATGGTTATTTAATCATTTATTAATTAATTAATTTATACCGGTTATGGTTCCTTAGATGTCAGAATGTGTATCTAGGTTTTTCATGTAATTAGATGGCAGACAATCATCACCGTCTAGAAATTATTATTTATTTTTAAATTTTAAATTTTGAATTGCACTAAAAATTGTATTTTCTAGAATGAGAGATCTCTACTCGGTCGGCATGTCGAACCTCAAGTTCGGCAGGCCGATGGTCGCAAATCGATAGGCCAAACGTGAGGTTCGACAGGCCGTCAACAGGGTAGAAATCAGGTGGCTCTAGCGGTAGGCCGAACTTCCAATTCGGCAGGTTGAATTTCATAAGTTGGTAGGCTGATCTTCCTGATTGGTAGGTTGATGGAGCATGACCAGCAGGCCGATCACCCAAATCGGCCTACCGATCGAAAGCTGAAAATTTTTTCAGAAAAGGTGCAGTTTTCAATGCAGTTCTAATTTTGTTTTTGGGACAATTCTGAAAAACATTAAATTTGAATATGATCGGAAATATGAAGTATTCGATTCATACAGGATTGAAGACTTGAATATGAGCATTACATGAAAAAGGATACAGCTTGAGGATTCAAGGATGAAGAATCGATAATATGTCTCGATTATTCTCTTGTAATCTTAGTTTTCTATTCTCTACTTGTAATCTTAGTTTTCTATTCTCTAGGGTGAAACCATAATATTACGGTTATATTATTTTGCTTGTAGCTTTGCTTGATTGCTTTACTTGTCAGCATTATAATATGATTTGCCATGTATATTGATAACATGTCATATAGAATAGGGAGTGCCACTCATATTAAAATTGTTCATGCATATTCTTAAAATAAAACCTTGATTTTAAAAGATTGAGTGGGAGAAGGTTTTCGAAGAGAGGATCTAAGGCCTCCATCGTTAGTCCATAGGCAGAACATGGTGGTCTCGACCCCTAGGAAGGGATTTCTATCATGTACTAGATTGGATCTCTCAGATGATAAGGTATTTTAGCATGATTTATGGTTACACTGTTGGAAACAAAGTGCACAGCGGAATTTTTAAAAAAAATTTCATCAGAGTAATTTCTAAAACACAAGTTTGACATGTTATATGTATAAATTAAACAGATCTTACTAACCTCAGTGTGCTAAAGAACCTCCGCAACCTGTGTAGAGAAGTAACGTTCCAGAAGAGCCTCAACCAACTGGTCTTCTTTGCTATTCTCTATCCACAACCGGAGTGAGTGTGGGCTCACACGTATAGCTCTTCCACCGGTGACTATCCTTCCAACCAACAGAGAGAACCCAAAGCTAGTGTTCGTAATTTGTGAACAAAAGCTCTCAGGGAGTTTTCAGATGCTCACTAGAAGAGTATCACTCTTAATCTCTCAAATTGATCTTAGTAAATCATGAGACTCACTCCCTTTTTATACCTATTGGTCCTGGGGTCAGTCCATATCATATTAGGTCTCAAAAACTCGAAACAGAATCAAGTTCGGATCAATATCTGATAAGATCCGCGTGAAAACGCATAATTTTATCTCCATTGATCGACAGGCCGAACATTCTGATCGCCAGGCCGATCAGGCCAGTTCGGCAGGCCGAACACGTCATCCGGCAGGCCGAACTACTGAGAAAAAATCTCCGCGAATCTTTTATTTTCCACCCGACATTCTAAAGGATAAAGTCTCAGTTTTGATTCAAATAACCCAATAGAGAAGTTATCTGATCAAAACAAACTTTATCAAGATAATCTCTAAGAAAATAAATCAATTCACAATAATTCTACAAGTTTATCTTGTTCTAATTTGTCCAAAGTTAAAACAACCGATAAACAGACAAGAATTATCTGATCGCAATAATTCAACAAGTTTATCTTGAACTAATTTCTTACAAAATTAATTCAACCGATAAACAGACATGAATTATTTGATTCTTACAAATTTTAGACCAATCTGATAAATCGGACATAAGTCACCAATTATTGGAAAAGCACGCCATGTCGTTACAGGATTTTGTGAGCTAGCAAAGGGGACCAAAATGGACCTATAAAGTTCAAGCTCATGATAATTATGAAACCCAATATCCCAGATATACATTTCACAATTATCAACTCCAACGCTACTCCACTAAAAGCTTGGAGCTGTACTCTCAAACTTTATAAAATTACGAAGCTCGTGTAGCTAAGTCTCCATGACATATCATAGTGCATCGTATCCCCATATGATAATCCATAACCGGCTTAAGGACAAGTTCTGACTTACCTTCCCGATTATTTTTTATCTTACGTTCCATTGTCTCACCATTAGAAAACTTACCATCCAAAGATAATATACCATTCGGTTACACCTATGTATCCAAATGGTTGAGCGCTCCAGTTTTCCAATTACAGGACAACGCATATAAGAGGATATCATTACTCCTAAAGAGGAGCTATGGATTCCATATCTATGAATAACAAGTCTACGCTATCAAGAGTCATGCCTCCAATGTACCGGCATGCATACCACTATAGAGATGTGGGAGTCACCCATTGGTACATTAAAAGACACAAGTCGAGATAACGGGCCCATTATTCATCTCAGGATTAAGATACAATACAAATGACTGTCTAAAGTGAATCGATTTGCCAAGAAAGAATTATTAATCCAAATCAATTCACTTTATGTCCCGATCCAACACATCGTCACCTATGACAACGTGCCAATGTTTCTATTCACGGTGTCCAACTCCGATGGCCAAGACAAACCATCTCCCGAAAGGGATATAGACAACATAGCAATCTTTACATGAATAAAGCGCCCAACTTTACTCTCTCGATTGTGGATCATACGTTTTAGACCATCACCTTAAGAATCCTGTCTACCGCATAATCATCCCATCATATGCCCAATTCTTAAGGTTTAGACTGACAGTCTCAGACTACTGTTTGCTTATCATACATTCAACAAATATGAATGTAAAGAGGACAAGATTTGGTATATAGATAAATGAATAAATTCTTTATTGATAAAAATGTCTCCAAAAACGTATTACATTTTTACTCCTTAGGGCATACATGTCTAACAATCTCCCACTTGCACTAAGTGAGTAAATACAGCAAATTTCGCATCCCCATAGCTTCCACATGCCTCTCAAAGACTCTCCCAGTAAGTGTCTTTGTAAATGGATCAGCTAAATTGTCCTCTGACGCGATCTTGCACACCGTGACATGCCCGCCCTCAACGAAGTCCTTTATCACATGATACTTTCGATCAATATGCTTACTCTTCTTATGAAATCTTGGTTCCCTAGCATTAGCTACCGCCGCACTGTTATCACAGTACAATGATACCGCTTTATCCATACCAGGAACTACCTCAAGATCCCCAAGGAACTTACGGTGCCACACTGCTTCTTTCAAAGCATCACTAGCTGCCACATACTCGGCCTCCATCGTTGAATCTGAAGTGCAATCTTGCTTCGCACTTCTCCAACTGATGGCACCGCCACCTAGAGTAAACACAAACCCCGAAGTCGATTTCCTAGAATCCAGACAGGATTGAAAATCTGAATCAGTGTATCCTAGAGGAGTCAAGTCCTCACCCGAATACACAAGCATATACCCTCGAGTCCTTCTCAGGTACTTGAAAATATGCTTTATTGCAACCCAATGGTTCGGTCCTGGATCCGCCTGAAATCGACTTACAATCCCGACTGCATAGCTAATATCCGGCCATGTGCAAAGCATGGCATACATGAGACTACCCACTGCCGAAGCATAAGGCACCTTCTTCATGTATTCTCTTTCTTCATAAGACTTTGGAGAGTCTTTCTTAGAAAGGGTAATTCCAGACCTAGATGGTTGCCCACCTTTCTTGGAATCCTGCATTGCAAACCTCCTGAGAATTTTATCTATGTAGCCGGCCTGTGATAAAGCTATCATTTTGTTCTTCCTATCCCAAATGATCTGGATACCGAGAACAAAATTAGCCTCACCTAAGTCCTTCATGTCAAACTGCTTGGTCAACCAAAATTTGACCGATGACAACGCCCCAACGTCATTGCCAATTAGCAGAATGTCATCTACATAGAGCAGTAGAAAAACCACCTTCCCATCCTTAATGTGTTTGTAAACACATGGTTCATCCACATTTTGTGAGAACCCATAAGTCTTGATCACTTGATCAAATCTTATGTTCTAAGAACGAGAAGCCTGCTTAAGTCCATAAATAGACTTTAGCAGCTAACAAACCTTCCCCTCTTGACCCACGACCTTGAACCCGTCTGGTTGTTCCATATAAATGGACTCATCAAGATAGCCATTCAGAAAAGCCATCTTGACATCCATCTGTCAAATCTTGTAATCAAGAGCGGCAGCTATGGACAAGAGAATCCGGATGGACTTAAGCATGGCTACAGGCGAAAAGGTTTCCTCATAATCGATTCCTTCCTTTTGCGTATAACCCTTAGCTACTAGTCTAAACTTAAAGGTTTCGACCTTTCCATCCACTCCTCTTTTCCTCTTGTAGATCCACTTACACCCTATGGGTTTTACCCCTTCGGGAAGATCCACAAGCTCCCAGACCTGATTAGTCTCCATAGACTTCATCTCTATGTTTATGGCCTTTGTCCAGAGTTTTGAATCAACATCCTCCATAGCTTCTGCGTAAGTATAAGGATCCCTGTCATGTTCATCCGGTTCAGCCAAAAAGACCTCCCCATTGAACATATACCTTTCAGGTTGACGCCCGATCCTCCCACTACGCCGAAGCCCCTGAGGTTGTTGTTCAGGTTCGTTTGGTTTTTCTACACCGATCGGAATGGTTTCGTTCGGAACCTCCGGAGTGAACGAATCACCCCTTAACTCCTCAAGCACCACTTTGCTTCGAGGTTTAAAGTCGTCCATGTAACTCTCCTCAAGGAAAGTTGCATTTGTTGAAACCACGACTTTATTTCCCTTAGGGTTATAAAAATAACCCCCTTTAGTCCCTTTTGGATATCCTACAAACACGCAAACTTCCGAACGTGCTTCCAACTTGTTCGGATCCTTAAATAGGACATGAGCTGGACATCCCCATATTCGAATATGGTTTAAGGATGTCTTTCGTCTTGTCTACAACTCGTGAGGAGTTTTAGGGACCGATTTTGAAGGCACATTGTTCAAAAGATAACATGCGGTTTGTAGTGCATATCCCCAAAAGGATAAAGGCAATGATGAATAACTCATCATTGACCAAATCATGTCCAACAAAGTCCTATTCCTTCTCTCCGCTATGCCATTCTGCTGCGGAGTGCCTAGCGCAGTCAAATGGGATAAAATCCCATTCTCTAACAAGTGTCCCAAGAACTCATCAGAAAGGTATTCCCCACCTCGATCAGATCGAAGTGCCTTTATGGGTCTACCCAATTGCTTTTCCACTTCAGCCCGAAACTCCCTGAACTTATCATAAGTTTTGCTTTTGTGGTGCATTAGGTACACATATCCATATCTTGAGTAATCGTCAATAAAAGTGACGAAGTACTCATACCCTCCTCGTGCCCGGATGTTCATCGGTCCGCAAACATCACTATGCACAAGTTCTAGAACCCCTTCGGCCCTATTGTCCTTAGACCCGTATGGTCTTTTGGTCATTTTACCCTCCAAACAAGATTCACATTGAGGTATAGCTTCCACCTTTAAGTGACTTAAAGGTCCATCCCTTACCAACCTTTGAATCCTATTCAGGTTAATATGGCCAAGGCGCAAATGCCAAAGATAAGTCTTATTAGAGTGAGAAGTTTTAGGTCTTTTTGAGTTATTATCATTTATCTCAGCATTAAGCAATAAGTCCATCTTAGGTTTGATAAAATATAGATTATTTTGCATCCATCCAGAACAGATAAAAGATTTGTTTTTACAAATCACCACTTTTTCATTAAAAGATACCACGTAGGAGTCTTTAAATAAAGAAGATACAAAAATTAAATTCCTTTTAAATTTAGGAACATAAAAACAGTCCCGCAAAATTAAACTCCTATAATTATCAAAATAAAGATGGACATCTCCCACTGCTTCCGCTGAGACCAAGGATCCATCGCCCATCCGAAGCGTTAAGTCTTCATGAAGTAGACTTCTCGTTTCTTTGAATCCCTATAGAGAAACACAAACATGATTAGTTGCACCAGAATCTATGACCCAGATGTCACTGGATTCCTCAACCAAACAAGTTTCTAAATATAGAAGATCACACCTACCTCCCTTGGAAAGGAAGTCCTTACAATGCTTCTTTATATGCCCGACCTTACCACAGAAGAAGCACTTAAGCTTCTTTGGGTTCTTCTTCTTCTTCTTCTTGCTCTTGGTTGCAGGAGGAATAGAAGACTTCCCACTCTTGGCCCGTTGCTTCTTTCCATTCCCAGAGTTAGGATTGGAACCAGAAGCAGCTACCATATTGGCCTCACCACCCGCAGGAGACTCCCTGATCAGCAGTTCAAACTCCTGTAACTGTTTCATCAGTTATGTCAAGGTCATATCCCGTCTATTGCTTAAATTAAAAGTAGCTCTAAACGAAATAAATTCCTTAGACAGAGTCTCAAAGACCATAGTCATCTGAGTTTCAGCATCGATGTCGGCTCCATTGGTTTAAGCCTCAGCGAGGTAACCCATGACCAACATCACGTGCTCCTTTACAGATGTCCCCGGTCTTTGTCTACAGTTTAAGAGTTTCCGAAGCGCCCCTTGCCGCTTTGTTATAGCCTAGCCTCCGAACATATCCTCAAGATTATCCAAGATCTGCTTCGCAGTCTCATAATCCTGATGTTGAGCCTGCAGCACGTTGTTCATGCTAGCCATAACATAGCAGCGGGCATGATCATTAGCATCTTTCCAGCGGTCGTACGCTTGGAATTGCTCATTATTTGAGTCTCCCGTAGGCTCGGGAGGACAAGGAGTTGTCAGAACATATTTCAGTTTCTCAAAGGAAAGGACGATGTCCAGGTTCTGTTTCCAATCGTTATAGCTCTCACCGGTTAATTGGTTTTTGTCAAGTATCGATGATAAAGCATTTTTAGACATTTTCAATCTACAATAAAATCATATACCAAAACATAAGCAAACATATATAATAATTTAGTAAGATAACACAATCATGTAAAATAATACAAATGCGTCTATGTGTCAAAACCTTGAAAATATCACAACCTTACAACGATAATTCCCAACTCATAATTCAACAAGCTCCTAGGGGAGTCATGTCAAATTCAATCAGGAACACGGATCCCCTCCTGATTAATATATGCCATCTAGGACCCGTATGATCCAGCATATACTAATAATCGTTTCTTTGGCTATTAATTTTATTAACAGAGCTCCTAGGGGAGATTAATAATAAAATCAACATGAGTATATAACCACTGTTTCAATATTTTATCCATGATTTATAATCACCACCTAGGGGTGTGCAACCATAAATCATACTAAAATACCTTATCCTTTCAGAGATCCAATCTGGTACATGATAGAAATCCCTTCCTAGGGGTTGGGACCACCATGTTCTTCCTATGGACCAACGATGGAGGCCTTAGGTCCTCTCTTCGAAAACCTTCTCCCACTCAATCTTTTTAAGTCAAGGTTTTATTTTAAAATTATGCATGAACAATTTTAATATGAGCGGCACTCCCTATTCTATATGACATGTTATCAATATACATGGTAAATCAAATTATAATGTAGACAAGCAAAGCAATCAAGCAAAGCTACAAGCAAAATAATAATAACCGTAATATTATGGTTCCACCCTAGAGAATAGAAAAATAAGATTACAAGAGAATAATCGAGACATTATTCGATTCTTCATCCTTGAATCCTCAAGCTGTATCCTTCTTCATGTAATATCCATCTTCAAGTCTTCAATCCCGTATGAATCGAATACTTCATATTTCCGGTCATATCCAAATTTAATGTTTCTCAGAATCGTTCCAAAAATAAAATTAAAACTACACCAAAAAAATTGCACCTTTTCTGGACACCCAGCAGCTCTCGATCGGCAGGCCGATCTGGGTGATCGGCCTGCCAGTCTTGCTCCATCGGCCTGTTGATCTATGCATATTCGGCCTGCCGAACTGAAACTTCAGCCTGCCGGCAGAGCACCAAATTTTCTGCCCCACTATCGGCCTGCCGGACCACACATCCGGCCTGCCAATTGTGACCTTCGGCCTGCCGAACTATGAGGTCCGGCATACCGACCGAGCAGAAAACCCTCAATCCAGAAAATACAATTTTAATGCAATTCATCAATTTTATTTTTAACAGTTCAAAAACATAAAATTAGAGACTCAGGAAATACCTGGAGGCGCCATCATCAATCTTCTAGATCCGACTTCTTGATCCGTCTTCTCCGGATAATTATTTAATTACAAATTCTTACAAATTAAAAATTAAATAACAATTCCTAGATGAAGATGATAGTCCGCCAACTAATTACATGAAAAACCTAGATACACATTCTAACCTCTAAGGAACCATAACCGGTATCATTAATTAATAAATAATTAAACAACGATTTAATCAACCATAATTAATTAATAAACATTACCCACATAATCCATGACAACATATATATTATACAGAAACCTAGAGTGCCATCTCTTTATAAAATTCAATTCAAGCATAGGAGAGATTAAGATCACAAAATTTATGCATATGACATGATCACAAACTTGCAAATTTATGTAAAAACCTCGGCTTTGATACCAATTTTTGGAAACAAAGTGCACAGCGGAATTTTTAAAAAAAATTTCATCAGAGTAATTTCCAAAACACAAGTTTGACATGTTATATGTATAAATTAAACAGATCTTACTAACCTCAGTGTGCTAAAGAACCTCCGCAACCTGTGTAGAGAAGTAATGCTCCAGAAGAGCCTCAACCAACTAGTCTTCTTTGCTATTCTCTATCCACAACCAGAGTGAGTGTGGGCTCACACGTACAGCTCTTCCACCGGTGACTCTCCTTCCAACCAACAGAGAGAACCCAAAGCTAGTGCTCGTGATTTGTGAACAAAAGCTCTCAGGGAGTTTTCAGATGCTCACTAGAAGAGTATCACTCTTAATCTCTCAAATTGATCTTAGTAAATCATGAGACTCACTCCCTTTTTATACCTATTGGTCCTAGGGTCAGTCCATATCAGATTAGGTCTCAAAAACTCGAAACAGAATCAAGTTCGGATCAATATCTGATAAGATCCGTGTGAAAACGCGTAATCTTATCTCCGCTAATCGACAGGCCAAACATTCTGATCGACAGGCCGATCAGGCCAGTTCGGCAAGCCGAACACGTCATCCGACAGGCCGAACTACCGAGAAAAAATCTCCGCGAATCTTTTATTTTCCACCCAAGATTCTAAAGGATAAAGTCTCAGTTTTGATTCAAATAACTCAATAGAGAAGTTATCTGATCAAAACAAACTTTATCAAGATAATCTCTAAGAAAATAAATCAATTCACAATAATTCTACAAGTTTATCTTGTTCTAATTTGTCCAAAATTAAAACAACTGATAAACAGACAAGAATTAGCTGATCGTAATAATTCAACAAGTTTATCTTGAACTAATTTCTTACAAAATTAATTCAACTGATAAACAAACATGAATTATTTGATTCTTACAAATTTTAAACCAATCTGATAAATCTGACATAAGTCACCAATTATTTGAAAAGCACGCCGTGTCGTTACAGGATTTTGTGAGCTAGCAAAGGGGACCAAAATGGACCTATAAAGTTCAAGCTCATGATAATTATGAAACCCAATATCCCAGATATACATTTCACAATTATCAACTCCAACGCTGCTCCACTAAAAGCTTGGAGCTGCACTCTCAAACTTTATAGAATTACGAAGCTCGTGTAGCTAAGTCTCCATGACATATCATAGTGCATCGTATCCCCATATGATAATCCATAATTGGCTTAAGGACAAGTTCTGTCTTACCTTCCCGATTATTTTTTATCTTACGTTCCATTGTCTCACCTTTAGAAAACTTACCATCCAAAGATAGTATACCATTCGGTTACACCTATATATCCAAATGGTTGAGCGCTCCAGTTTTTCAATTACAGGACAACGCATATAAGAGGATATCATTACTCCTAAAGAGGAGCTATGGATTCCATATCTATGAATAACAAGTCTACGCTATCAAGAGTCATGCCTCCAATGTACCGGCATGCATACCACTATAGAGATGTGGGAGTCACCCATTGGTACATCAAAAGACACAAGTCGAGATAACAGGCCCACTATTCATCTCAAGATTAAGATACAATACAAATGACTGTCTAAAGTGAATCGATTTGCCAAGAAAGAATTATTAATCCAAATCAATTCACTCTATGTCCCGATCCAACACATCGTCACCTATGACAACGTGCCAATGTTTCTATTCACGGAGTCCAACTCTGATGGCCAAGACAAACCATCTCCCGAAAGGGATATAGACAACATAGCAATCTTTACATGAATAAAGCGCCCAACTTTATTCTCTCGATTGTGGATCATACGTTTTAGACCATCACCTTAAGAATCCTGTCTACTGCATAATCATCCCATCATATGCCCAATTCTTAAGGTTTAGACTGACAGTCTCAGACTACTGTTTGCTTATCATACATTCAACAAATATGAACGTAAAGAGGACAAGATTTGGTATATAGATAAATGAATAAATTCTTTATTGATAAAAATGTCTCCAAAAACGTATTACATTTTTACTCCTTAGGGCATACATGTCTAACATACACACCCCTAGATGGTGATTATAAATCATGGATCAAATATTGAAACAATGGTTATACACTCACGTTAATTTTATTATTAACCTCCCCTAGAAGCTCTGTTAATAAAATTAATGACCAAAGAAACGATTATTAATATATGTTGGATCATACGAGTCCTGGATGGTAAATATTAATCAAGAGGGGATCCGTGTTCCTGATTGAATTTTGTATGACTCCCCTAGGAGCTTATTGAATTCTGAGTTGGGAATTATCGTTGTAAGGCTGTGATATTTTCAAGGTTTTTACACATCAACACATTTGTATATTTTTTACATGATTGTGTTATCTTACTAAATTATTATGATATGTTCGCTTATGTTTGGTATATGATTCTTTATTGTAGATTTAAAATGTCTAAAAATGTTTTATCATCGATACTTGACAAAAACCTATTAACTGGAGAGAATTATAATGATTGAAAACGGAACCTGGGTATCATCCTGTCCTTTGAGAAACTGAAATATGTACAGACAACCCCTTGTCCTCCCGAGCCTACGAGAGACTCAACTAATGAGCAATTCCAAGCGTATAATCGTTGGAAAGATGCTAATGATCAAGCCCGCTGCTATGTTATGGCTAGCATGAATAACGTGCTGTAGGCTCAACATCAGGATTATGAGACTACAAAGTAGATCTTAGATAATCTTGAGGATATGTTTGGAGGCCAGGCCATAACAAAGCGACAAGGGGTGCTTCAGAAACTCTTAAACTGTAAGCAGAGACCGAGGACATCTGTAAAGGAGCACATGATGTTGGTCATGGGTTACCTTGCTGATTCTTAAACCAATGGAGCCGACATCGATGCTGAAACTTAGATGACTATGGTCTTTGAGACTCTATCTAAGAAATTTATTCCATTTAGAGCTACATTTAATTTAAGCAATAGACGGGATATGACCTTAAAAGAATTAATGAAACAGTTACATTAGTTTGAACTGCTGATCAAGGAGTCTCCTGCGGCCAACATGATAGCTACTTCTGGTTCCAATCTCATCTCTGGGAATGGAAAGAAACAACGAGCCAAGAACAAGAAGCCATCTATTTCTTCTAATACCAAGATCAAGAAGAAGAAGAAGAAGAACCCAAAGAAGCTTAAGTCCTTCTTCTGTGGGAAGGTCAAACACATAAAGACGCAATGCAAGGACTTCCTTTCCAAAGGAGGTAGGTGTGATCTTTTGTTTTTAGAAACTTGTTTAGATGAGGAATTCAGTGACATTTGGGTCATAAATTCCAGTGCAACTAATCATGTTTGTGTTTCTCTACAGCGGTTCAAAGAAACGAGAAGTCTACTGCATGAAGATTTCACGCTTCGGATGGGCAATGGATCCTTGGTCTTAGCGAAAGCAGTGGGAGATATCTATCTTTATTTTGATAATTATAGGAATTTATTTTTGGAAGATTATTTTTATGTTCCTAAATTTAAAGGGAATTTAATTTATGTAGCTTGTTTATTTAAAGACTCCTATTTGGTTTCTTTTAATGATAAAGTGGTGATTCGTAAAAATAAATCTTTTATTTGTTCTGGATGGATGCAAAATAATCTATATTTTATCAAACCTAAGATGGACTTATTGCTTAATGCTGAGATGAATAATAACAACTCTAAAAGACTTAAAACTTCTCACTCTAATAAGACTTATCTTTGGCATTTGCACCTTGGTTATATTAACCTGAATAGGATTCAAAGGTTGGTAAGGGATGGACCTTTAAGTTACTTAAAGGTGGAATCTATTCCTCAATGTAAATCTTGTTTGGAGGTAAAATGACCAAAAGACTATTCGGGTCTAAAGGCAATAGGGCCAAAGGGGTTCTGGAACTTATGCATAGTGATGTTTGCGGACCGATGAACATCCAGGCACGAGGAAGGTATGAGTACTTTGTCACTTTCATTGACGATTACTCAAGGTATGAGTATGTGTACTTGATGCACCACAAAAGCAAAACTTTTGATAAGTTTAGGGAGTTTCAGGCTGAAGTGGAAAAGCAATTGGGTAGACCCATGAAGGCACTTCGATCCGATCGAGGTAGGAAATACCTTTTTGATGAGTTCTTGGGACACTTATTAAAGAATGAGATTTTATCCCATTTGACTGCGCCGGGCACTCCGCAGCAGAATGGCATAGTGGAGTGAAGAAATAGGACTTTATTGGACATGATCAGGTCCATGATGAGTTATTCATCATTGCCTTTATCCTTTTGGGGATATGCACTACAAACCACATGTTATCTTTCGAACAATGGGCCTTCAAAATCGGTCCCTAAAACTCCTCATGAGTTGTGGACGGGTTGGAAGACATCCTTAAACCAAATTCGCATATGGGGATGCCCAGATCATGTCTTGTTTAAGGATCCAAATAAGTTGGAAGCATGTTTAAAAGTTTGTGTGTTTATACGATATCCAAAAGGGACAAAAGGGGGTTATTTCTATAACCCAAAAGAAAATAAAGTCGTGGTTTCAACTAATGCAACTTTCCTTGAGGAGAGTTACATGGACGACTTTAAACCTTGAAGCAAAGTGGTGCTTGAGGAGTTAAGGAGTGATCCGATCACTCCGGAGGTTCCGAATGAAACCATTCCGATCAGTGTAGAAAAACCAAACAAACATGAACAACAACCTGAGAGGCTTCAGCATAGTGGGAGAATCGGGCGTCAACCTGAGAGGTATATGTTCAATAGGGAGGTCTTCTTAGCTGAACCGGATGAACATGACAGGGATCCTTATGCTTACGCAGAGGCTATGGAGGCTGTTGATTCAAAACTCTAGACAGAGGCCATGAAGATAGAGATGAAGTCTATGGAGACTAATCAGGTCTAGGAGCTTGTGGATCTTCCCGAATGGGTAAAACCCATAGGGTGTAAGTGGATCTACAAGAGGAAAAGAGGAGTGGATGGAAAGGTCGAAACCTTTAAGGCTAGACTGGTAGCTAAGGGTTATACGCAAAAGAAAGGAATCAATTATGAGGAAACCTTTTTGCTTGTAGCCATGCTTAAGTCCATCCAGATTCTCTTATCCATAGTTGTCGCTCTCGACTATGAGATTTGACAGATGGATGTCAAGACGGCTTTTCTAAATGGCTATCTTGATGAGTCCATTTATATGGAACAACCAGATGAGTTCAAGGTCACGGGTTAAGAAGGTAAGGTTTGTAAGCTGCTGAAGTCAGTTTATGGACTTAAACAAGCTTCCCATTCTTGGAACATAAGATTTGATCAAGTGATCAAGACTTATGGGTTCTTACAAAATGTGGATGAGCCATGTGTTTAGAAACACATAAAGCATTGGAAATGTGGTTTTTCTACTGCTCTATGTAGTTGACATTCTGCTAATTGGCAATGACGTTGGGGCGTTGTCATCTGTCAAATTATGGTTGACCAAGCAGTTTGACATGAAGGACTTGGGAGAGGCAAATTTTCTTCTTGGTATCCAGATCTTTCAGGATAGGAATAACAAAATGATAGCTTTGTTCTAGGCTTGCTACATAGATAAAATTCTCAGAAGGTTTGCAATGCAGGATTCCAAGAAAGGTGGGAAACCATCTAGGTTTGGAATTACTCTTTCTAAGAAAGACTTTCCAAAGTCTTATGAAGAAAGAGAATACATGAAGGAGGTGCCTTATGCTTCGGTAGTGGGTAGCCTTATGTATGTCATGCTTTGCACACAACCGGATATTAGTTATGCGGTTGGGATTGTAAGTCGATTTCAAGCGGATCTAGGACCAAACCATTGGGTTGCAGTAAAGCATATTTTCAACTACCTAAGAAGGACTCGAGGTTACATGCTTGTATATTCGGGTGAGGACTTGACTCCTCTAGGATATACTGACTTGGATTTTCAATCCTGTCTAGATTCTAGGAAATCAACTTCAGGTTTTGTGTTTACTCTGGGCGACAGTGCCATCAGTTGGAGAAGTGCCAAGCAAGATTGCACTTTGGATTCAACGATGGAGGTCGAGTATGTGGTAGCTAGTGATGCTTCGAAAGAAGCAGTATGGCTCTGCAAGTTCCTTGGGGATCTTGAGGTAGTTCCTGGTATAGATAAGGCGGTATCACTGTACTGTCACAACAGTGCATCGGTAGCTAATGCTAAGGAACCAAGATTTCACAAGAAGAGTAAACATATTGATTGGAAGTATCATGTGATAAAGGACTTCGTTGAGGGCAGGCATGTCACGGTGTGCAACATCGCGTCAGAGGACAATTTAGCTGATCCATTTACGAAGACACTTACTGGGAGAGTCTTCGAGAGACATGTGGAGGCTATGGGAATGCAAGATTTGTCATATTTACTCACTTAGTGCAAGTGGGAGATTGTTAGGCATGTATGCCCTAAGAAGTAAAAATGTAATAAGTTTTTGGAGACATTTTTATCAATGAAGAATTTATTTATTGTTTATATACCAAATCTTGTCCTCTTTATGTTCATATTTGTTGAATGTATGTTAAGCAAATAATAGTCTGAGACAGTCGGTCTAAACCTTAAGAATTGGGCATATGATGGACAGATTATGCGAAAGACACGATTCTTAAGGTGATGGCCTAAATCGTAAGATCCGCAATTAAGGGAATAAAGTTGGGTGCTTTATTCATGTAAAGATTGTTATATTGTTTATATCCCTATTGGGAGATGGTTTGTCTTGACCATCGGAGGTGGACTCCGTGAATAGAAACATTGGCACGTTGTCATAGGTGATGATGTGTTGGATCGGGACATAAAGTGAATAGATTTGGATTAATAATTTTGTCTTGGCAAATCGATTCACTTTAGACAATCATTTGTATTGTATCTTAATCCTGAGATGAATAGTAGGCTCGTTGTCTTGACTTGTGTCTTTTGATGTACCAAAAGGTGACACCTACATCTTAATAGTGGTATGCATGCCTGTACGTTGGAGGCATGACTCTTGATAGAGTAGACTTGTTATTTATAGATATGGAATCCGTAGCTCCTCTTTAGGAGTAATGATATCCTCTTATATTCGTTATCCTGTAATTGAAAAACTAGAGCGCTCAACCATTTGGATACATAGGTGTAACCGAATGGTATACTATCTTTGGACGGTAAGTTTTTCGATGGTGAGATAATGGAACGTAAGATAATAGTGGGCTCATTGTCTTGACTTGTGTCTTTTGATGTACCAAAGGGTGACACCCACATCTTAATAGTGGTATGCATACCGGTACGTTGGAGGCATGACTCTTGATAGCATAGACTTGTTATTCATAGATATGGAATCCATAACTCCTCTTTAGGAGTAATGATATCCTCTTATATGCGTTATCCTATAATTGAAAAACTAGAGCTCTCAACCATTTGGATACATAGGTGTAACCAAATGGTATACTGTCTTTGGATGGTAAGTTCTCCGATGGTGAGATAATGGAACGTAAGATAAAAATAATCGGGAATGTAAGACAAAACTTTTCCTTAAGCCAATTATGGATAATCATATGGGGATACGATACACTATGATATGTCATGGAGACTTAGCTATACGGGCTTCGTAATTCTATGTAGTTCTAGAGTGCAGCTCCAAGCTTTTAGTGGAGTAGTGTTGGAGTTGATAATTATGAAATGTATATTTGGGATATTGGGTTTCGTAATTATCAGGAGCTTGAACTATATAGGTCCATTTGGTCCCCTTTGCTAGCTTACAACATCCTATAACGACACAGCGTGCTTTTCCAATAATTGCTGACTTATGTCAGATTTATTAGATTGGTTAAAATTTGAAAGAATCAAATAATTCATATCTGTTTATCAGTTGAATTAATTTTGTGATAAAATTAATTGAAGATAAACTTGTTGAATTATTGGGATCGGATAATTCTTGCCTGTTTATCGATTGATTTAATTTTAGATAAACTTGTAGAATTATTAGGAATTCATTTATTTTCTTAGAAATTATCTAGATAAAGTTGCTTTAATCAGATAACTTTTTTATTGGGTTATTTGAATTAAAACTGAGACTTTATCCTATAAAATCTTGGGTGAAAAATAAAAGATTTGCTGAGATTTTTATTCGGCAGTTCTGCATCCCGATCCACGTGTTCGGCCTGCTGATGAGCGAGTTCGGCCTGCCGATTATACAGTTTGGCCTGCCGATGAGCAAAGGATAAGATTACACGTTTTTACGTGGATCTTTTCAGTCATTGATCCGAATTTAATTTTGATCTGAATTTTTAAGACCTAGTCTGATAAGGACTGACCCTAGATCCAACCTCTGTAAATAAGGATAAGTCTTAAGAGTTATTTAGATCAATTGAAAGATTAAGAGTGATACTCTGCTGGTGAGAATCTAAAAACTCTCTGAGAGTTCTTGTTCACAAATCACGAACACTAGCTTTGGGTTCTCTTGATTGGTTGGAAGGAGAGTCACCTAGTAGAAGAGCTGTACGTATGAGCCCACACTCACTCCGGTCGTAGATAGAGAATAGCAAAGAAGACCAGTTGGTTGAGGCTCTTCTGAAACGTTACTTCTCTTCACGTTTTGCAAGGGTTCTTTGGCAATCAAAGGTTAGTAAGATCTGATTAATTTATGCATATAGCATGTCAAATTTGTGCTTTGAAAAATACTCTGATATAAAATTTTAAAATTTCGCTGCGTACTATTTTTCCAACACCCATATGAAGGAATGTCTAGATCTCCTCCTCGACGATGATCTCCGCTCGAAGACTGAACTTGGGCCATAAGGCCTCAATGCGATAGACGACGAGGCTCTCGACGACAATAGAGAGGTCGTGGAACTTGATGTTCTCATCGCACTGTCATTGAAGAGAGCTTCCAAAGGTGGGGGAGATGGAGTTTTTTTTTTCCTGGATTTTTTTTGTTGTTTCTTTTAGCATTTTTCTTTAATTATGCCAAACACTCATTACTATTTTTAAAATTTTGAGCTTACTTTATACTATCCATTTGATCAAATCCAATAGTGAATGATGTGTACACCACATGGGAAAGGGTGGAACCATAAAAAATAAATTAAAGGATATAAATATATAATATTAAAAAATTTTAAGATAAGACCAACTATAAATGTCAACAAAATATACATACAAACTCAAAAAAATAATAAAAAAAAAGTTCACATGACTTGACCACCAACCCTCAAATATACGTAGCTTCACTTTTGACACCCTCCCCACCATGGAACTTTTGCTTGCTCCCTTGCTAGCTACTTTGATTTATCAGATTTTAACTGGTTCCAGATTTTTATTTTTATTTTTTTTAAGAAAAAAGGCTGTCTAATTTTATATTCCATTAGTATCCTTTGACAACTATAGAGGAAAAGCCAGTAATTTGCCTAAATTAGTACTTTCACACAAAATAGTACTTCCACACATCCTCCGGACCGTTGCACGTGATGAAGAACTGAAAGGGGTGCAGGGCAGCGCGTGGAGAAAAGTAGTGCAGTTTATGTTCCGTTAAAGAAAAGCTGCATATGTCTCATACGGCCCTTCCATATTTTTCTGAGTCCTATCTGAGCTTCACATTGGCAGTTTTTCGTTGACTAGATTCTTTTATTTGTACCTGACCAAATGTTTAATGTTAAAAGTACTGTCTCAAAATACGTCATTTAGATAAGTGAGAGCAATTTAGTTTATTATAAATCTTTACATCTTAACTATAAGTTGAAGATTTAAGTCATATTTAACCACACTCAAAACTAATAGCAATCTTCTTCCCCTTGTATCAAAAAAAAAAATACATCATTTAAAAACTTCAGTAATATGGGCTTTGTCGGGTAAGATTAATGGGGCATTATTTCACAAGTTCCAATCAAAATTTTTTTGGTTTAAACAGGTTTTACTACTGTGTTTATTCTGTTCTTTTGCTTCTTATTCCACTTATTTTTTTTAATTTGGTACCTAATGTGTTTTGCCTAAGGTTTGCATTATTGACCACTCAATGTTAAATAAAAAGCTTTTAAATTTGACTGAAATGACTGACCAAGTGAAACTATATTGCATATAATTGAGAAAAGTTTATATTTCAAGTCATCAACACATGAAATAATGGTATTCAACAACCATGTCGCATTCATACAGTTTCATTTGCCGAATCACACTCTTGTCTTTTGAAAACGTAACCTGCCGCCCTCAAGCCACTATTAATTCTTGCTAGTGTCAAGGACTCAAACCATTTCAATTTGTTAAAAGCAATATGAGAATTTTGTAACAAGGTGTTAAAAAAATAACAATAAGACATGATTATAAACCATTAAGAGTGCACACGCTTGGTAATGCAATTAAAATAAAAAGTTAAAACCAATTACTATAGCATGTGAGAACTTTACATTATAGTATCTATTTTTATTTTACACTATAATATGTGAGAACATTAAACTATAGCAGTTAGAACGATGTTGCCATGCCTTTTAAATGTTATAACAATCATATTATATAAGGAAAATTTAATAAATTTAAAGTGAAGGAGCTTCATAGAGAAGGGTTCATTTGAGTTGTAGTTAGATGTCCTAGTTAGACTTAATATTAATTGTTTTCTCTTTTTTTTATTGTTTTTTTAAGAAAAAGACAATAAATGAACAAAAATTTGAAAAAATCTAATGCTTAAGAACTGCAAACAAAAATTTTATATATCTTATCACAGAATTTTCATACTGATTTAAATTGTTAATTTATATTAAAAATATTATAACAACTTAAATTTTATAAAAAAATATTATAATAAACAGGTTTTGATAGAATTTTTTTCCCATTCCAATAGGTGAACCAATTATCACATTTGTATTTTTAAAAGAAAAGGAATTGAACCCACAACCGCCCATACACATCCATTAAGGAATTTTAACGAAATTGAGATAAATATTAGGATTGGGGATGGATTCCTTTACTGGGGGCAATATCATCATGTCTTGTACAAGTACAAATGTACAATTTGAAAGAGAGAGAGAGAGAGGGGTCATGTCAATGACAGCTTATATTTACTGAGAGAGAAGGAAGGGCATGGGATATTTCTGCAAAGGCAGGATCTTGCATTTATAATTGCTTAGTGGGAAGGAGCTTGGAGGGATCTACAACAGAATAGAATCACAGTTTGTGTGTGTGTTTGTGTGTAAGAGAGAGAGAGGGAGGACATGATGGGGTTTGGGGTAATCATTTCATGGAATTGCAGATGATTGATAACCTGACACCCAGCCATTCAAATATTCCATGTTACTACTTGTGTTTTCATGTACAGCCAAAGGAATAACTGCTATTTTCACTGCCCTTTTTCAGTTACTCAGATTAACAAAGTTAAGTGAATATTTGTTTTCTTTTTCGAAATTCAAAATTTCATCTGCCAAATTAAGTCACAGGAATTTCTACTGTTCAAAGTATCATTTTTTAACTTTTATCCGCCATTTCAATCCTTTTGACAGTCTAATATATGAATCGATGTTATTTTGTATTGAGTGCTATAAACTTTATAGACGACTCTCATAGACCGGGCCACTAAAACTGATTAAAATTCAATTCCACTTTTAAAACGACAACTTAATTCCATTGATATATGGTGAAAAATGACAGTTTTATACTAGAAATTCCCTTAAGTCTTAGCAGTGCTATATTGGACTGTGAGAGGAGGCCAACGCCTGAACCTAATGACTCCTTTTAATTTTTGTTCATTTAAAGATATAATTTTATTTTTTTTTACTACTTGTCCCTTGGAATTTTATCAATAATATTATCAATCGTAGAGTTTTTAAAGATATTTCAATTATAGCTTAAATTTTTACTTGTAAATTTACGTACATGTCAACTTAAAATCATAAATAAGTCAAAAACCATCTATACAATGAACACTCATATGTTGGGAGATCTAATTTTTAAAAAGTGAATTAGACTCTATTAAATGTTTAGTTCATTTAGAAGAAGAACAAATAGATAAAATAAAGGTAAAAAAAGAGACAAAGTTAAAAATAATAATAAAATAAATTATGTAGCAATGTTCGTTCACAATTTTTTATTTCTACTATGTCCTCCCCTAAAAAAAAAAAAATTTACTTCCGCCAGTACATATTGGTTGCCTTTTTCCCTCTTTCTTTTTTACACATTATTTCATTTTACTTGTGGATTTTTTGGGAACAGGAAAAAAACAAAGAGGCAAACCACAATACGAATAGTTATTAACAGTTGTCAAAAAGATTTATAGGATGTTTAGCATTTTTAGTTTCAACCAAAACTTTTTGCTACAGTATAAAGTTCTCACATGCTATAGTGTTAAAAAAGTGAGCTATAATGTAAACCTCTTACATGCTATAATAATTTTAACCAAAATTAGTTTGAAACAATACTCCCAAATACCCTATTATATGAAATATATATATATATATAATATATATATATATTATTGGTCACTTCTTACCAAAAAATAGCCCAAATTTCAACAACTTAAATATGCCTGAAAAATTAACAATATGATACAACTAGAAAAATGATTGTCCTATTGTAATTACTAATAATAGTTAGTCATAATATATGTTAATTTTATTTGATAGTATGGAAAAAGCTTACATTATTGATAAACATTTCTACTTTAAATTATAATTTAATAAGATAACCATGCTAATTATTTTTAATGAAAGTGTTGTGGTGATAATATGATCCTATTCTTCTAAATGAATAGGATCATATTATCACCACAACACTATTGTTGTTGGTGGTGGATTCGATTTGACAGAATTTTCATCTCTTTTGTCCCAAACCTTAATTTTCCTACCAAAGAAAAAGACTTGCTTTGATAAATGTAAATATATATATATATATATATAGTTTATTCCGAGTATGTAACTATATATACACTGACCATTTCAACTATCCTTAATGATATTAATTTGGAGGTCACGTTCATGTCTAACTTTGATCAAATCTCTAACAGCATGAGTATGAAATTAGAAGGAATTGACAATATGAAAGGTTACAGATGTTTAAATCAATGGTTTAAATTATTTTTTAGTTTAAAACACAATAATCGTTAAGAATTTTACACTATTGCAACTTATTGTTTTATACTATAGCATATAAGATTTTATATTATTATTGGTTTGAACCAATTGATTTAACCGCTATATCAAACAGAGAGTATGTTAACAGATACTTATCATAAATCTCACCCTCACAATCCCCAAAACCCTCAAACAGCTTTTTTTTTTTTTCCTTTACATATCCTTGCACTAGATTGAGAAATTACAAAAAATCTCTCTAAATTTAAAATTATATTTTAATTTCTCCACTTAGTCAAATTGGGGAAATTTTGTGTAGTTCAAATTTACCCCTTTGTTGTTGGAAAACAGTATACAGTGAAATTTTTAAATTTTTAAATCAGAGTATTTTCTAAAACACAAGTTTGACATACTAAATATATAAATTAATGGCAAATCTTACATGCCTTTTTTGTATACTGAAAGGAGCGGGAATCTATAAAGAGAAGAACATTCTGGAAGAGTCTCAATTAACTGGTCTTCTTTGCTATTTTCTATCCACAATTAAAGTGCGGGTGGTCGCACGTCGTATAGCTTTTCCTCCGGTGACTCTCCTTCTAACCACTTGAGAAAACCTAGAGCTAAGATTCTTGATGTTGAACAATAGCTTTTAGAGAATTTCAGAGTTTCTCTCACTAGAGTACTCACTCTATGCTTTTCAAATGATTTAAATAACCAAGAAATTCACTCCCCTTTTATAGTGGTTGAATTTGGGATTAAACCTGATCAAATTAGGCTTCAAAATTCAAGGACGGATCAACTTTTGATGAAAAATGTATCAAAAATACATAACCTGATTATTGCATGTTCGGCATGCTGATCTAGGAGTTCGGCTTGTCGAACCAGCTCCATCGGCCTACCGAACTTACCCATCAGCTTGCCAATCGTACGAGAATCTAAAATCCTCAAAATATCTTATTTTTCACACGTGAATCTTAGATAGAGCCTTAGTTTTGATTCAAATAACCCAATAGAGAAGTTATCTTATTAAAACAGTCATATATAGATAACACACAGTAAATAAAATATTATCCAAATAATTCAACATGTTCATCTTGAATCAATGCATAAAATTAATTCAATCAATAAACCAATATGAATTATTAAATCCAATTAACTCAAATTTTAGTCAATCTAATAATTTAACATAAGTTACTAATATGTAAGAAAAACACACCATGTCATTATAGGATTTATTATGAGCTAGCAAAAGGAACCCGATAGACATATATAGATCAAGCTCCTATAATTATAAAATACAATATCCTAGATATATATTTTATAATTATCAACTCTACTACTACACCACTAAAAGCTTAGAGCTGTACTCTTGAACTATATAAAATTATGAAACTCTAAAAAGCTATCCGTCCATGACATATCATAATGTGTCACATCCATATAGGATATTCATAATCGGCTTAGAGATAAATTCTATTTTACCTTCTTGATTATTTCTATCTTACGTTCCATTATTTCACCATTAAAATACTTACTATTCATAAATAGTATACCATTCGGTTACACCTATGTATTCAAATGGTTGAGCACTATAGTCTTCTAATTACAGGATAATGCATAGAAAAGAATATCATTAAATCTAAAAAAAGAGCCATGGATTCGATATCAAAGAATAACGAGTCTACATTAATCAAGAGTTATGTCTTCAACATACTAGTATGCATGCCATCATCAAATCAAGATGTCACTCTTTAGTATATCAAAAGATATAAGTCTAGAATATAGGCTCATTAGTCATTTCAAGATTAAGACATAAAATATATGAATGTCTAAAGTGAATTGATTTAAACAAACGGAATTACTAACCAAATCAATTCAACTTTTTATCCTGATCCAATATATCATCACCTATGACAATATACCAATGTTTCTATTCACGAAGTCCTACTCCGATGACCAAGACAAGTCATTTTCCATTATGGATGTAGACAATATAACAATCTTAGCATGAATAAAGTGCCCAACTTTATTCCCTCGATTGCAGATCTTTTCATTTAGACTATCACCTTTAAGATTCATGTCTTTCACATAATCTGTCTGTCATCTACATGATCTTAAAAGTTTAAACTGACAATCGTAGAATTTTGCTTGTTTATCATACATTCAGTAGAAATGAACTTAAAGAGGACAACATGTGGTATATGAACAACAAATAAACTTTTTATTGACAAAATGTCTCTAAAAACTTATTTCAACATTTAGTCCTTAGGCAACCATGTTTAACAATCTCTCATTTTCCTTGAGTGAGTAAATATGACATGTCTTGCATTCCCATAGCCTCTATATGCTTCTTGAAAACTCTCGTAGTTAGTGTCTATGTGAAACGATCAACTATATTGTTCTCAGGCACGATCTTGCATACTGCAACATATCCACCCTCAATGAAATCCTTTATCACTTGATACTTTCGATGAATATGCTTACTTTTCTTATGAAATCTTGGTTCCTTAGCATTTATCACTACAGTGTTATCATAATACAATGATACTGACTTATTCATTCCAGGAATAGCTTAAGATCCCTAAGGAACTTGCGGAGTCACACTGCTTCTTTCAAAGCATCACTAGCTATCACATAGTTGGCCTCTATCGTTAAATCCAAAAAGCAATCTTGTTTGAGACTTCATTGAACAATGGTGCCTCCTCCTAGAGTAAACACAGAACCAGAAATTGATCTTCTCAAATCCTGACAAGATTGAAAATCTGAATTATTTTATCGAAGAGGTGTTAGATTCTCACCATAATACAATAGTATATAACCTCTAGTCCTTTTCACGTATTTGAAAATATGCTTGACAGCAACCTAGTGGTTTAGTCCTCAATCTGACTGAAATCAACTTACTATCCTGATTGCATAACAAATGCCTGGTTGTGTACAAAGCATCATATACATGAGACTACCTACTATCGAAGCATAAGACACATTCTTCATGTATTCTCTTTCTTCATCAAACTTTACAGAGTTTTTTCCAAAAAGAGTAATTTTAGACCTTGATGGTTACCTAACTTTTTTGGAATTACATTGCAAATTTCTCTAGAATTTTATCTATGTATGCAGCTTAGGATAAAGTTATCATTTAGTTCTTCCTATCCCAAAAGATTTGAATACTGGAACATAATTAGCTTCACCTAAGTCCTTCATGCCAAACTGCTTGGTCAACCATAATTTGACTAATAACAATACCCCAACATCATTGTCAATAAGCAAAATGTCATCTATATAGAACTGTAGAAAAACCATTTTCCTATCCTTAATATGTTTGTAAACACATGGTTCGTCTACGTTTTATTCAAACCTATAAATCTTGATCAATTGATCAAATCTTATGTTTCAAGAACAGGAAGCCTGCTTAAGTCCATAAATTGACTTTAGCAGCTTACAGACCTTGCTCTTTTGACCCTTAGTCTTGAACCCATATGGTTGTACCATATATAGACTCATCAAGATAGATATTCAGAAAAGCCTTCTTGATATCCATTTGCCCGAACTCGTAGTCGAGAACAGTAGCTATAGACAAGAGAATGAGAATAGACTTAAGCATAGCTATAGGTGAAAAGGTTTTCTCATAATCGATTCCTTCCTTTTACGTGTATCCCTTTACTATCAGTCTAGTCTTATAGCTGTTGACTTTCCTATCTGCTCCTTTCTTTCTCTTATAGATCTACTTACACCCTATGGGTTTTACCCATTCGGAAAGATCCACAAGTTCTCAGACTTGCTTACTCTCCAAAGACTTCATCTTAGTATTCATAGCTTCTGTCTAAAGCTTTGAATCAACATCCTCCATAGCCTCTGTATAAGTATAAGGATCCCTATCATGTTTAACCGATTTAGCCAAGTAAAGCTTCACCATTGAACATATACCTCTAGGTTAACGTCTAATCCTCCCACTACGTCGAAGCTCTCTACGTTGTTGTTTAGTCGGTTTTTCTATATTGATTAGATTGGTTTCAACTGGAACCCCCAAAGTGATTGAATCACTCGCTAACTCCTCGTGTACCACTTTACTATGAGGCTTAAAGTCGTTTCTGTAACTTTCTTTAAGGAATGTTGCATTCGTTGAAACCATGACTTTTTTTTCTTTTAGGTTATAGAAATAACCCTCTTTAGTCCCTTTTGGATATCCTACAAACACACAAACTTTTGAATGTGCTTTTAACTTCTTCACTTCCTTGTACAGGATATGAGTCTGACATCCCTATATGCACATATGGTTTAAGGATGTCTTCCAACCCATCCACAACTCGTAAGGAGTTTTAGGAACCAATTTTGAAGGCACATTGTTTAAAAGATAACATGCGGTTTGTAGTGTATATCCCCAAAAGGATAAAGTAATGTAGAATATATCATCATAGACCTAACCATGTCCAACAAAGTCCTAGTTCTTCTCTCAACTAGCCATTTTGCCACAAAGTGCCTGGCGCAGTTAAATAGGAGAAGATCCCAATCTCTAATAAGTGTCTCAAGAACTCATCGAAAATATATTATCCACCTCGATCGAATCGAAGTGCCTTTATGGGTTTACCTAATCGCTTCTCTGCTTTAACCCGAAACTCCCTAAACTTGTTAAAAGTTTTGTTTTTATGATGCATTAGGTAGACATACCCATATCTTGAGTAATTATCAATAAAAGTGACAAAATACTCATACCCTCCACGTGCCCTCATGTTTATGGGTCCATAAACATCACTATGCACAAGTTCTAGGACCCTTTCAGCTCAATTGTCCTTAGACCCGAATGGTCACTTAGTTATTTTTCCCTCCAAACAAGATTCACATTGTGGTATAGATTCTACCTCTAAGTAACTTAAAAGTCTATCCCTTACCAATCTTTAAATCTTATTCAGGCTAATATGACCTCATTTCAAATGCCAAAAATAAGTCTTATTAGAGTGAGAAGTTTTAAGTCTTTTAAAGTTATTATTAATCTCAGTGTTCAGTGGTGAGTCCATCTTAGGTTTGATAAAATATAGATTGTTTTGCATCCATCTATCACAGATAAAAGATTTGTTTTTACAAATCACAACTTTATTATTAAAAGAAACTGAATAAGAGTCTTTAAATAAACAAGCAAAAGATATTAAATTCCTTTTAAGTTTAGGAATATAAAAACAATCTCTCAAAACTAAAGCCTTATAATTATCAAAATAAAGATGGACGTCTCTTGCTGCTTCAGCCAACACTAAGGATCCATCACCCATCTGTAACGTGAAGTGCTCATGTTGCAGACTTCTCATTTCCTTGAACCCCTACAAAGAAACACAAACATAATTAGTTGCTCCAGAATCTATGATCTAAGTGTCATTTGATTCCTCAACTAAACAAGTTTCAATAACCAGAAGTTTTCACTTACCTCCTCAAGAAAGGAAGTCCTTACAATTCTCTTTATGTGCCTGACCCTCCTGTAAAAAAAGCATTTGAGCTTCTTCGGGTTCTTATTTTTCTTTTTCTTGTCCTTGCCTTTTGCTAGGATAAAAGATTTTTCGTTCTTAGCCCTCTACTTCTTTCCATTTCCTAGGGTTAGGATTGGAACCAGATGTAGCCCCCAAGTTTGCCTCACCACCAATAGGAGTTTCCTTGATTTTCAAACTCCTGTAACTACTTCATCAGCTTAGTCAAGGTCACATCTTGTCTATTGCTCAAGTTAAAAGAAGCTCTAAATATGATGAATGTCTAAGATAGAGTCTCAAAGACCATAGTCATAGATGATTCTACATCTTTGTCAGCTCTATGGGTTTGAGCCTTAGCAAGGTAACCCATGACTAACACATATGCTTCTTCACAGGAGTTCCCAGTCTTTATTTACAATTTAAGAGTTTTCGAAGAGTCCCTTTCCGTTTCATTAAAGCTTAGCCTCTAAACATGTCTTCAAGATTATTCAAGATATGCCTAGCCGCCTCAAAATCTTTATGTTGAGCCTATAGCATATTATTCATGCTACCTATAATGTAACAGCAAGCCTGATCGTTAGCATCCTTTCAATGATCATACACTTAGATTTGTTCATTAGTGGATTCCCCAGTAGGTTCAGGAGGACACGGTATTGTCAGCACAAATTTTAATTTCTCAAAGGAAATGACGATGTTTAGGTTCCTATTTCAATCATTGTAATTCTCGCCATTAACATGTTTTTATCGAGTATCGATGATAAAATGTTTTTAGACATTTTAATGTATAATAAAAATTCATATACCAAATATAAGTAAACGCTCCACAACAGTTTAGTAAGATAACACAAATAAGTAAGCATACAATTGTGTTTATGTGTCACAACCTTGAAAATATCACAACCTTACAATGATAATTCCTAACTCAAAATCCAACAAGCGGCTTAGGGGGAGACTTGCCAAATTCAATTAGGAACACAAATCCCCTTTGATTAGTATATGTCATCCAAGACCCGTCTGATCTAGCATATACTAATAATCGTTTTCTTTGGCCATTAATTTCATTAATAGACCTCCTAGGAGAGACTAATAATAAAATTAATCTTGAATGTATAACCATCATTTCAACTATTTTATCCACGATTTATAATCACCACCTAGGGGTGTACAATAATAAATCATGCTAAAATAAATTATCCATTCCGAGATCCAACCCAGTACATGAAGAAATCCCTTCTTAGGGATCGAAACCATCATGTGCTACCTATGGACCAACAATAGAGGCCTTAGGTCCTCTTTCTGAAAACTTTCTCTCACCCAATATTTTAAAAGTTAAGGTTTTTTGTTAACATGCATGAACAATTTTTAATGAGCGGCACTCCCTATTTTATATGGCATGTTATCAACATACATAGTAAATCATATTATAATGCAGACAAGCAAAGCAACATGCATAGCTACAAGCAAAATAATAAATAGATGTAATATTATAATTCTATCCTAGAGAAAAGAAAATAAAAATTACAAAAGATCAATCGAAACATATTATAGATTCTTGATTTTGTATCTTCGTGCTGTATCCTTCTTCAAGTGGCACCCATCTTCTATTCTCCAATCTTTTATAGATAAAAAAAGGTTTATTTTTTTGGTCATCATAAAATTTCATGTTTCTCAGAATTGTCTAAAAAACAAAATAATATACACCAAAAAATGCACCTTTTTTGAAAATTGTTTTGCGCCATTGCCAGCTTGCCTATCTAAAAGTTCAGCCTACCAGTTTGCGACCATCGACCTGTCGAACCAGGAAGTTCAGCCTACTAACCGGTGCTGAACCAGAGTTTTTCTAGAAATTTTGAAAAAATTATTTTTAAGCAGTTTTTAATTTGATTTTCAACAATTCAAAAACATAAAAATTTATAAACATAGAAAAAATAGAGGACTCCAATCATCTCCATCTTGTAGATCTATCTTCACTTCGAATAATTATTTTAATACAAATTTTTACAAGTCAAATTCAAATAATAAATCCTAGACTGTGAAGATAGACCACCATCTAATTGAAATAATAAATAGAAATTTAATTAACTATAATTAATTAATTAACATTCACCACATAATCTCATGACAACATTTAATTATATAGAAAACCCTAGAGTGCCAACTCTCTAAAACATTAAATTCAAACATAGGAGAAAATAAGATCACATAATTTACGTATGTAGCATGATCACAAACCCGTAAAATAAACGTAAAAACTAGCTCTGATGCCAATTGTTAGAAAATAGTACGCAGCAAAATTTTAAAAGATTTTAAATCCTATACTTATAAAATTCAATATCCTAGATAAATATTTTATAATTAACAACTCTCAAGCTACTTCACTAGAAGCTTAGAGTTGCATTCTTGAACTATATAAAATTACAAAGCTCCAAAAAGCTAACCATCCATAACATATCATAATGTGTCACATCCCTATAGGATATTCATAATCGACTTAAGGATAACTTCTGTTTTATCTTCCTGATTATTTTTATCTTATGTTCATTATCATACCATTTGGTTACACTTATGTATCTAAATTGTTGAGCGCTCTAGTCTTCTAATTACAAGATAATGCATATAAGAGAATATCATTAACTCTACAAAAAGTGTTATGAATTTCATATATATGAATAACGAGTCTACATTAATCAAGAATTATGTCTCCAATTTACCGGTATGCATACCATCATCAAATTAGGATGTCATCCTTTGGTACATCAAAAGACATAAGTCTAGAATACGGACCCATTAGTCATTTCAAGATTAAGACACAACACATATAATTGTCTAAAGTGAATTGATTTAAACAAAAAAAATTATTAACCAAATCAATTCAACATTTTGTCCCAATCTAATATATCGTCACCTATGACAATATACCAATGTTTCTACTCGTGGAGTCCCACTCCGATGACCAAGACAAGCCATTTTTTGTTAGGGATGTAGACAACATAATAATCTTAGCATGAATAAGGCGCCTAACTTTATTCCTTCAATTGCGGATCTTATCATTTAGACCATCACCTTTAAGATGCATGTCTTCTGTATAGTTTGTCCATCATATACATGATCTTAAAGGATTAGACTGACAGTCTTAGACTTTTGTTTGCTTATTATACATTCAACAGAAATGAACATAAAGAGGATAACATTTGGTATATGAATAATAAATAAACTCTTTATTGATTAAATGTCTCTAAAAACTTATTACAATATTTAGTCTTTAGGGCACCATGTCTAACATTATTTTCAAAGGCAAAGCAAAATGAAAAATAGTTTAAAGGCAATAGTTACTCAAATTACCCTTATCAAACGTTTTAGAAACACTATGTTATATTAGTAACCAATCCAACAACATGTTTCTTACTCCTGATCATTCCCTCTTTCTTAATCTTTTTATCCCATCCTTCTTCCTAGCATAAAATAGGGGCATCTTGCTGCCATAAGAGAATTGATATAGAGAAAGGAAGAGAGTGGAGGTGAGAAAGAACATGATCGTTTTGATTAAATATAAGTATATAACATGCAATTTAAAGTATGGTCGTATTGTTCAAAGATAAATATGAGAAATTATATAATTTTCCCAATTGGCCAACTAATAAAGGGAATATATTTCAATTAATTTTTATATTTGAAGATGTTTTCTATAATTCAAATTGAGAGATTCACTCGGGTAGTTTTAAATATATATTATTTATATTTGTTTTAAAATCAATTTTTATAAATCTTCATGTATATTATTTAATATATAAATATATATTTCTTGATTGATTTTTAGTAGAAACATAGATATATAATTAGTTAAGATCTTTATCAAATATATCAGTAACTAACTACCACCTTTATTTGAAAAAAAAAATAAACAAATGAGACATCATCATCACATATATGCTAAAACTTGTACCATGTAGGCCTTCAAGTTATAATGCTTTTCAATTATTGTAGATTATTTAGTTATAATGGAGGCCAGTACCATTTATATGTAGGAAAATATATTAAACAACAGAATTTCAGCGTGTTTTTCTTCAAGGTTAATGAGAAGTCACTGCTAGCTTTTATTATTCTAATAACAGAAAAATAATAATTACTTTGCTAGTCTGTACAGTTATTTCATGTCCTTCTTCTACGTTTATGTGAAACTTAAATCAAACAAAGGCATAGTTAAAAATTTATTTTTAAGCACAACTATTGAAAGGCATATATATAAGAATGTGTAAGAGTATGTAACAAAATTGTAAGACTATCTATAAATGGACGAAATTCTTACTCTATCCTACTTTAAAAAAATTATAAATACCTTTTTATGTATAAAAATAGTTTGGTGCTAAAGCTAAGGAAAAAGTTGATACAAATGAAAGCTGAAAATGGAGCAATGGGATTGTAATATGGGCATAATGAGCACCTATAATAAACAGAGACAAAAAGAAATGATGTTTGTTTGCCACCCCATGTCCTACCTTCCAACTTAAAGCCAAAAGAGAGAAAAAGCTCTTTGCCTTTTTTCCTTTTTTTTTTTTTTTTTTTTTTGTTTTTGTTCTTTTCCCTCTCTGATTATACTAAACAAAAGAGGTTGCTTTAGTTGAAGCAAAGACATTATTCCCTGATACGTATCATCATGACGTCATGGTGAAGTTAGCTCCACGCAAGCGATGGTCTACAGAAACCTAACGCTGATAGACAAAATAAATTTCATATCTCTAATTTTATTACTTTAACGCTCATAATTAAGAAAATAGTCCAGTTAAACTAAAAAGTGATCCAAATTAAAAATATGCCTCCTTTTTCTGACAGATACAAAATGACAATATTTTTCATGAATTTCTTATTTTTCTAATCTCATTTATGTGGGCTATATATCTAACTTGCATCCAATTACCACTTCTTTTAGACCTAGCATATTATCTCTGAAGGTCACAATTTTGATTGAGAGTTACGGTGGATTTTCGTTAATCTAATACAAACTGCAAACATTTAACACAAGAAAGGGGAAAAAAAAAAAAGAGATGTAAAAAATACTACTATATATATAGACTATCAACTTCATCACTTGTTTGTAATCTATTCGATAATAGAATTTTAAACTACAATCACTAAGATCGTTGTCCTTCTGCATTATAGGAGTTAATTATATAAGACATGAAATTTTTGGTAATCAGTTCTTGTACCTTATTCCAGAAAAATAATGGTGAATTTACTTAATTAGTACATAAACCTATGAACGAAAGAAAAATACAAACATCTACAACTCCATATTTGATAATTCTTCTGCTTGTTATTTTCTTTACAGAGAATAAAAAATATTATATTACTAAAAGTTTAACAGGTGGCTACATGCATATTATAATATATAAGTAAACCAGTATACTTATTAAATTTCAAGAGAAGAAATTAATAAGATGATTTTTTTAATAAGAAGGAAATTAATTGTACGACTTGTAATATTTTTTTAACGGGTACGTTATGTAATTTAATATAATACTTGCATATATTTTTTCAACATATACAATAAACCATTCCACATCTTTCGTATGGTTAATAAGATCCTTTTGGCATTACTTTTTTTTTTTTAATTGTTTTGCTATGATGGCGCTGAAACAAAAAAGAAAGAAAGAAAGCATTTCATTTTTCAAAAAGAAAATAGTTCTTATTAAAAAAGAAAAAAAAAGAAGAAAAATGATCTATTGCTACACTACTATTACTAAATGTAATAACCATCATTTTATCGGTGTCATAAACTACTTCTCACTTTATTTATTATTTATTTATTTTTATTAGTACTAATACTAGTTACTTCTAGATCAAGAGGTTTCTTCCTCGAACACCCTCTAGGAACACAGTTAGGTGATATGTGATTGTCCGTAAAACATACATTTCCTACTAAATGAACTTCATCATTTTATTGATGAGTTTAACGAAGGGATGAAGTACAAAAAGCACATAATTATTGGATAATAGGTAATTATAATTCAATGGCTAAAAATTAATGCAATCAATATGTATATATCAACAAGGTCACGTTGGTCCACATAGATTTTTTTAACTGTGGGAAAACAAAACAAAAAGTTATCTAACTTTATAAAGCTCAATTGTTGAGATGATAGCAGTATCATGGGGTGGGTTTGGGATTTGGGAAATGGGGTTAGATAAGGGGTTGGGTAAAGTGCAAAAAGAATTTTAAAAAAAAGCCATAAAAATAAGAATAAAAATAAAAACAAAAGTTGATTAACAAAAGGGAGATTAGAAAGGTGAGAAGCTTTTTTTTTTTTTTTTTTCCTGAAAAAAGTCAAATAGGACCGCTACACAAAATCATAATGATACCTTCACCGCCGATGCAGAGGGGAAAGATTTGTATCCAAGATTTATCATCATTGCCCCTCTGATATTTCGTTTTGTTGCCCAAAAGAAACCCTAGAAATATATGATCATCATATTCATCCCCAAAAGAAACCCTAGAAAGTGATGGACATATGTGTTGCCCTTTCTGCCTGCTTTTTAAAGGATTTTGGTGGTGAATGATAAAAATTTTCACTTCTTGTTTTGTTTGTTCTATTATTGTGCACTGATCATCTTGTTTCGCTTTTATTCTTGTTAGGCATCTAGGGCAACACATGGTAACAGACTTTTCATGCTACACATTAGCACAAAGGAGATTGTATTCCTTACCCTCTTGTTTTAATTTTTAATAAAAAAATAGAGATGAGGAGATCTTAATTCTACACCTTGCAGAGGGACTCAGATGTGTAACTACTAAGATTTTGGTTGAAGATTTCACATCAATAGTTTAAACTATTTTTGGTTTAAAACACAATAGTTGTTTATTGTTTTACATTGAGTTTTACATTGTGGTCAATTTAAAGTCAAAAGTTCAAACGGGTATACCAAACAGAAGGATACATTCTTAAAACATGCTTGCAACCACAATAATACTTACTTTTGTATGGTTATTTTAAAAAAAAAAAAAAATTGTGGTATCAACAATACATTAGAAATTGTATAAAACTAACTAATCAGTCATCTAACAATTTAAAATAGAACACACTATTAGTAACATTGGCAGAGCCGGGTATGCCTCCACTCATTTTTTAAAATTTAAATTTTAAACCTTATTTTTTAATTCAAAATTTTATTTTGTAAAAAAATTACAATCGTACCCATAGAATAATTGAAATATAATATTTTATCCTCACAAAATAACTAAAATATATCATTGTGCCCACGTGAAATAATTCAAAGTGTTCCCTATTTTAAAAGAAAAATTATAATTATGTTCCACACAATCATTGAAATTTATAATTATATATTTTCATTCAATAAAATACTATTTTTATTTTACATAGTACCCTTAGTAAAAAAAAAAAAAAACTTAACTCTGCAACTTATTAATAAAGTACTAACTTAAAATTAGAATCCTATATCTAACCATATAAAACAGGAGCTCTTCCTAATAAAGTATTAGTTTTTAATTTCGGGTGCATCTAGTAATACCCCCAATCTTACTTTTGACACACTATTTTTTAATCCACCCCTCATTCTACTGATACGCCCCTCTTAAAATACCAAAAAAAATATCTACACTTAAATAGCATTATTTTTTTTTCCTTTTACTATCCACCTTCTAAACAAACTTACATTTTTTTCTTTTTTATTAAACCAAACTTTGAATTCTATGACCAGAAACTATAATCAACAGCAAATTGTAAATGTTTATATAATCGAACAAATTTTATATCTTTTGCTTAAAAACAAGGATAATTGAAATGTAGTTTTTTATATTGTATTTTTTATGTCAAACTAAACTGTGGTTTCTATATTGAAACATACAATTTGTAATTATTTACAAATCAGACAATTTGTAATGACACTTTGTAATGATTTATATAATTATAATTGTTATATATGAATACAATAAAAATTGAATAAAAATAAATTTTAGAGAAGAAATAAACCACATACTCTTTTATGTTAGAATATATTGTTATTCTTTTATTAAAAGTGGGGCATAATAAATTTTTAGAAGGAAATGATTTTTTTAAGATAAAGTATGTTGTGAGTATCTTTTAAAATACTTTTGTCCTTAAAAATATAGGATGTTTGAAAGGCCGGTGGGAACCGTTGGTTAGATTCACTTTTACTTTAGTATGTGAGAGCTTTACACTATAATAATTTTTTATTGTTACTAAAATATATAAAAATTTTATATTATTTATAATTGAAAAAATAATAAAAACTACTTTTATTAAATCAGGATAATATGATTCATAAATAATACAACAATAAAAAATCTTATTAAATATAGGTATATAAAAAGCAAAGTGAAAGTCTTCAATACCCTTCCAACTTTTTATGTGGTTGATTGGCATGTAACATACCCCGGCCTTAAAAAAGTAAATGGCATATGTACAGCATACACATCCCTTTGTCGTGTATTGTTGACCTGAAGCGCCGTATACAGTAAAATTCCACTAACCGGCCATGTGAGACACACGGAATTTCTGTGCTTTCAGAGGTCAAATGTCCAGACAATTTGTTGCACTTATATATCACTCCAAAACCCAACTCCACCAAACTTTTCAGTTTGACATCTTACAACTCCTCCTTCTGTAGTAGTTCTATTTTATTTATTTATTTATTTATTATTATGCATCACACTTTTCTTTCAATGTTCATGTGTCTTTTTATTTTCTCTATTTATTCATTATTCTATAGTAATTAGTGGACGCTGATCATTGTATATATTCTCACATCTCTTAACTGCCCACTGGTCTCCTAAATTCCCTTTTTCGTTTAAAAAAGATTGAAAATATTGAAATATTTGGAAAGGGATAGAAAGGAGGCAAAAAGAAAAATATATATATATATATGTGTGTATCTATATATATTATTTATTAAAATATAAGTGGTTGGTCATATAATTTATTGGTATTTGGTTACTTTCATGCCTTGGCAAAATTGTGTGTGTGTCTGTCTTTCTGTAGAACTTGACAGAGACTCTTCTCTATTAGCTAGGGTGCTTTTAATCTAGACTAGCTGCTTTGCAATCTTTGGCTCCAGTGATTTCTTTCTTTCTTCCTTTTTTTTTTAATTTCTCTCTCACTAAGATCATTCTTTCCTCTCTTCTCATCTTCTTTCTTATAGAAAGCACCAAAACTTGCTTTGTTCAGATCTTCTACACCCTTAATTCCTTCAAAAATTTACTAATCTCTAAGAGAGAGAGAGAGAGAGAGATGGCTTCCACGTCCCAAGCCATGATCAACCAAAGCTTGTTTGAGGGTGATGATCAAGATCAAGCGCCAGGATCTCATCATCAAATGGGTTTCTTTTCTCTTCCTCCAAACATGACTCAGCAGCTTATTTCTCCATTGGGATGCCTCAAGACCTACTCAATATCTGATCATCATCATGCTTCTAATAATATACCTTGTTCTAGCAGTACCAATGATAACAATATTACTAGTATTAATAATCTCTCTCATCATGAAACCCTACTTTCATCTCTCAGTAGTACTACTACATCTAGTACTAACCCTAATTCTAAGCATATGAGAGAAGAGTTCACGGCTTCTGACCATTTTGGAGGACCCCAACTCCTTTCCTTGCATAAATCAGCCGCTAATCTCTGGTAAATATTACAATATTGAAGGATCTCAATGTTCACAAATTATTGCCATTTTCTTTCATATTTTTGGTTTTCCTTGTACATATATATGATTATGAGAGTACTTTATAACTTTATTTCATGCAAAAATGAGGACTTTTTTTTGGATTAAGACATTTTGAAATTTATTAAACACTAAAACATTACTTGCTTCCCGTTAGCATTAAACAACGAGTCCTACCATAAAATTTTACACAAATTGTAATAAGCTACTTAAATCCGTTGAATTAATGTCATCAGGTAATGTTATATAATTAAATTTTGCAAATATTTTGGTGAGGGTTTTTTTTTTTGGTAGGTCATGGGGAGAGCTTAACGACAGCATGGGAAATAAGAGATCAGGTAGTAGTTTTAATGGCGGCGAAGATCATGATCATAGTCATCATGATGATCACAATCACCATCACCAATATCATAATCTTGGGGTTTCAGCCATGAAAATGAAGAAGATAAAAGGAAGAAGGAAGGTGAGAGAACCAAGGTTTTGCTTCAAGACCATGAGTGAGGTTGATGTTCTTGATGATGGTTACAAATGGAGGAAGTACGGACAGAAAGTAGTCAAGAACACACAGCATCCCAGGTATCTATATATATGTATATATCAGACAATATATAAATATTTATATTCAGATTTCATTCAGATTTTACAATTACTCTCTCTCTCTCTCCTTTTCTTTCTTTACTTTTCAGCTTAACTTTCTTTTTGCTTTATTTATGATCACGATTCTTCAAGAAAAGTCTTTTTGTCACATTGGATTTTAGCTCTTTGTTGTACCCCATGCACATGCTTTGTTTTTCCTCTTTGTCTCTCTTTTCTCTCTTTTATATTATTGTTTGAGAGATGTTATCATTGTCTTTATAAGGCTTTACAGGCATGGTGCAGGAGATTTTAATTTTGATGGGGTAAAAATGTGTTCTCTGAATAATTAAATGTTAACATTGATGACCCTAATAATTATAATATTTTAAAGCAAATTATGTAATGATCAGGAAGAACTACTTTAAGAGACACAAAAATGGCAATGAAAAGATCTCCAATATTACTAATTGTTGCTTTTACATATCCACAAATTATGGTGTTATAAACAAAGGAAACAACAAAATTTGTCAATCACATGCTAGAATAGAAAGTGACAAAGTTTAAGATTTGAATACAACACTTTTTTTTCTTTGACTGTTGCTCATATCTTATAACCATCACGAAAGTGTCAGAACTAGGAAGGTATAATCATAGCCAGAGTAATTATAGATTATGAGCATTTTTTCAGAGAAACAGAAGAACTAAGTACTTCAATTTAAATGTTTACACAATAGCAACCATATTGTCATTTAGAGACATTTTCTGAAAGTTGACGGGATCCTAAATAGTGTTTTTTTTTTAAGGGGAGAATCCTAAATAGTTATATGACAAGAAAAAAGTACTTTTAATCCTTAGATAGCATTTTTTACGTAGCTCAAGTTTTTTAGGCTTCATTATCGACAAAATTACATACATAGCGAGTACTTATAACGAGATTGCTAGGTGTATAGTCCTAATAATAATCAACTCAATGTACATTATGTTAGCGTTTGAGTAAAGTAGCTTTATCTTAAACTTAAATGATAATATGGCAGAATTTCAACACAAAGAGAGTCATAACTATATCTACTATCAATTTATATATGCAATGTTGTATAATGTAGTATCCTAGGGAATCTATATACATACAAATTTTTTTTTTCCCTAGATGCGCTATATTATATAACTTGAATTAATTGTTATAGCTAGTAAATTATATTTCCCTTAGAGGAGGTAACATTGAAGAAGTACTTGGTTTGCACTCATTAAATTCGTCAGGCGTGTGGAAAACTTGGTTTAGTGTCTCCAAAAGTCAAGTACGCGATGTTTAAGGAATGATTGGATGTTTGAATATTCAGATAGATTCTACATATAACGAAAATGTTATTTTCTCCCTACATAGTTGTGATCTAATGCATGCGTTCTCTCACTGTAATTATTGAGCTAATGGGGAACTGTAATAGTCAAATTCAAAAGTAAGACTTAAAATTCTTGACCGGTAATATTAGAGGAAATTTTTGATCACCTTCATCCGAGCGGTACGGACCGAAGAAACAAAAAAACGAAGAAAAGACTAATATTGTGCATGAATCTTCAAGTCATTCTCTTGTTGTTTCTCTTTTCCCTTTTAACTGGATGTGGGGATTTGAAATCTTGTTTGTTGCGTTTTGTTTGCCTTTCTTTGCTTCTTTTTTTCAAATACGCGTTTCTTTTGGTGTTAGTGAGCGCGTGAGTTCTTTTCAATGTACTGAGCTCTCATCTCAACTCACAGATATATATGGCGTGTATGAAGTTTTGGTTATACATTGTTGGCCGTGAAATAAATTATATATATATATATATATATATATATATGCACACAATATATATGCAGATTTGATTAACAAGTGCCATTAATATTAAATATTGTTTAAAGTGTTCGCTAAAATTCTGAAGCAAAGCATTGAATATTTCTCGAGAAAAAAATAATATGTGAAGTGCTTTATTTTTTCTTGTGCATGATCAATAGTATCAAATATAATACAGCCTAGCCCAGGTAATAACTACTGATGACTCAACATATGACATACGTGTACACATGTATACAGTATATATATATATATATATATATATAAGTAGTTCCTTGAGTTTTCAACCAGAAGTCGCCATCAAAAAAAGTTACTTAGCAAAGACGATCAAACTTTTGACAGTTTAATATGAATTGTTTTCACGGCGAGTACTTTTCATTCATCTTTTTCCTCTTGTGGGACCTATATTTTTTACTGGTGTGTTTATTGTATTCTCTTTATCCCTTGTGAAAAATTCTTTATCATGGTCATGCTTTTGAAATGTTTTATGAAAAGCATTTATCTCTGCGAACTATAGTCGAGATATGTGCTATGTTTATTAAATGCTTGTATCCAGCCACGTTACTGAACTATCACGAATATTTACATGCATGGGTAAGAATCTTGTGCACGTGGGCCTTATATCCTTTCAGTACAAGCAATTCAATTAACTAGCACATTCATATATATATATATATATATATGCATACATACATACATACATATATAGTAGACGGATGTATATTTTCTTCTTTTTGGTTCATGTAAGGCTGAATTTGATCCCAAGTTTCTTGTGGGAACAATACGATTGTGGGAACAATACGAGTGTATTTGAGAAATCAGTTGAAACATAAAAATTGTAATACATAAAACCATTACACTGTAGTAAATTTGTGCTTTTTATTATAGCATGTGAAAACTTTATACTATGACAAATTAAACTTTGTGTTTCTAACGTGCTTCCAAGCTATATCTTCAACATAATACCTTATTTAATATTCCTTAGAACACCTAGCCAGTACTTGCACGGGTTAGCTTTCTACCATATACTCTACTATGACGTATGTTTTTTAACGTCATATTAATGAAAAAGTATGCAAAACTCACAAAACCCTTGTACATATTTGATGATTCAAATTGCCATTAAAAGCTGATCAGATGTCTGTGATCAACTTCTGATGTATGCTTTGTATGATCCCCATTTCTGGTGCAGGAGCTACTACCGCTGCACGCAGGATAACTGTCGCGTAAAGAAACGAGTAGAGCGATTGGCCGAGGATCCGAGGATGGTGATCACGACGTACGAGGGGAGACATGTTCACTCTCCATCCCATGAGCTCGAGGACTCGCAAGCTCCGTCTCTCTTGAACAACTTCTTCTGGTAGCACCATAAATCCTATATATGTATGTATACATGATATATATACATACATACTTGCTTTAATTTTAGTCCTTCACTGAGGTTGTGTATGAGAGCCTTCTATTAGCTCATGTGTCTTTAAACAGTGTTGAGACAAAAGAACAGCATAACAAAATCATGTGATTAAAATCTCCTTGGCCCTCTTCTTGGGCCTTGTTAAAAAGTAATATTGATAAGTTTGTCTCTAAAATTTTGTTTACCAATCAATATGACATCTTTAATAAATTAAACTTTAATTAATTTCAGCTGTTTTCCACGGTTGATATTAGTGGCTGCTGTTTAGTAAAAGATGTCATGATGATTGGTAAACGAAATCTGATAGATATAATATAGTAGACTTTGTACATGTTGTATTGTGTGTGTGTGTTACTGATGAATAAAAATCGACCGTCAGTTAATTTTCTAATTTTTATGTGTACCCTCCCATACATTCTCATAGGTTCCAGTTAATTTTGGAACTTGTTATGGTATATGCGCATATAAATTTGTGTGTATATATCTGTGTATTGATCTATCAGCTATTGTATCTGATAGAATAATTTACTCATTTATTATTGACTGAAGCCACATTGATGGACAAAAGAGGAAAAATCCAAAGCACTTTAATTATGATTACTGCCCGGCACTTGATTTCATGATTTTTCCTTTTCTGTGAGTAAATCCGCATGATTTTGCCCGAGCTTCATCATGTGTCCTGGTACCATTGAGAAGATAGTGCCATTATTTATAAAGCTTGACGCGGAACTGCATAGCTTACATTTTCTTGTCGTATCTTATTTTGTTAGTCTCTTAGTTTATAGACGCATTTAGCTCGAGAAATGTGTTTATTTTTGGTCTGCTTGTACTGTTGGTCGTGCACGTGTGCGGACCCATTTAATAATCTTGTGAGTCGTACTATTCTTCTCATCCCACAACTTATTTATATGCGTGTCGGGCCCTTGTTATATTTATGCCTTAGTTATGCTGTTATTGTACTAATAGAAAATTTATGAATAACCAAGAATAAAAGTATTGAATACGTTAAGAAATATAGAGAAAAAGAGGAAATAACATTTTTTGGATACTTTTTAAGTAAATAGCGTGTTCTAAAATGTTCTAAAATGTTTTAACTACATATATTTACACTGTAAACACATAAAAACGAGGTAAATAAATTATTTACACTGTAAATATGTTATTCAGTTTAAATAAACTTGCTATTTACTTTTTTTGGTTTAAAAAAATACTATTTACTGTAATTTCTATAAAAATATGAATAGCATATGTTATAAAAATGAAGCTTTCACGTTAACAACCTTACCCAACAAAAAATAATAAACCTCATAGAGGAAATATTTAGCTCAAATCTTTAACCACTTTGAAGTCTTGTTATTTATCTGTATTATTTTATATGCAAAGTTATGGCAAATCTTTTCACACCGGAGATATATTCAAATTTCACTTCCTAAAAGTAGGATTTCTCTAATTCAAACTCTTAGTGTGCTTCCTGCTTAAAAATCATGTCAAACTTGTCCAATTTAAAAAACATACTGAGCCTACTGTACCCGCTTCTTATCATGTCGTGCATGTACCAAGGTGGCCTAATTTTTTACCTCATATGAGCGAACGAGAGACCACGACCTTCAGATAATTTACTCCTCAATTTCGAGTCCTTTTAAAATCTCAAAGATCCCATTGGCAATATGACTAATTTATCTCTAAATTCCAAGATTCCTAAACCAACTCCAACCTCTCAGATATATTAAACCTGACTCCGACTCTTGAAGCATACAATATTTATCCAATGCGAAACAACTTATTTTATATTGAATTAAGAAACTTTGTAGTAGATATATCACTCTCATGCCAACATGAATAAAACAAATTTTTCCAACGCATTAATTTTTGGGGAAAAAAATCACTACAACGTAGGACCTTGTAATGTATAGTGTTGAAACTAATTGAAAACGCTTCTTTTGGGGTTGTCGAATGTAGAAGAGAGAGAAGCCGAGTTTTGGTATGGATCGTTATATAGGCTACTTTTGGCTCTTTACATACATGCCACAAAACTAAGACTTGCATTGATTTATGCTACCAAAATATAGTTGTAGAGAATGCCATGTTGTATCATCACATTATATTTGAAAATATCAAATATAACCTCGAGGTACCGACCTATATTCGACATCTACCATGGTAACTAGCCAGTAACCACTATGATACTGATATCCAACTATAATAGCAAATAATATTCAGCCATGATACTAGTATTTGACTTGTATTTGCGATTATACAGTCGGCAAAAGTTGTTACTGGTGACACCATCGTTGCCAAAATATTTCAAAAAAATATAAAAAAAATCACAAAAAATCAATCAAATAAAAAATACACCATAAACCACAAAAAACCCACAAAAGCATTTCACAAAATAACATAAGTAGAAGCACAGATGAGGCATTGGAGACGGTCCTAACTTCATAGTGTTTGTTGTGTGGAGGATGGCTAATCCGTATATCTTTAGTGAGCTTAGATCTCTATGATATTGATTCGAGAGTACACACTATGTTGGCCCTCACCAAGTCTATCTGGGTGTTCCCTCCGGGGAAGAGCTTGAAGAGGGGTCATTTCCTAGTCTTATCTATTTGTTCAGGTTGAGAAATCACTGGTTCAGAAATTACTACGGTGATAAGAGAAACTGAATACCGGTATGCTCTGGAGCCCGTTACCATTGAAAATCGATGGGGGGCAACTGTTGGAAAAATAGTACGCAGTAGAATTTTAAAAATTTTATATCAGAGTATTTTTCAAAACACAAGTTTGACATACTATATGCATAAATTAACCAGATCTTATTAATCTTGTAATGCCGAAAAGCTTTCTCAATCAGTGAAGAGAAGTAACACTCCAGAAGGACATCAACCAACTGGCCTTCTTTGCTATTCTCTATCCACGATCGAAGTGAGTGTGGGCTCACACGTACAGCTCTTCCTCCAAGCGTCTCTCTTTTTAACCAATTGAGAGAACCCAAGGCTAGTGTTCGTGATTTGTGAACAAGAGCTCTTAGGGAGTTTCAGAATCTCACCAACAGAGTTTCACTCTTAATCTCTCGATTGATCTAAATAAGAAAGATACTCACTCCCTTTTATATAAAGGTTGGGTCCAGGAGTCAGTCCTTATCGGATAAGGCATCGAAAATTAGAATCAAAATCAAACCAGAATCGATATATGATAAATCCACATCTAAACACTTGATAAAAAATCCCACAGTCAGCATGCTGAACTATCAGATTGGCCTAACGAACATGTCCCATCAGTAGGCTGAAGTTTAAGATTGGCCTACCGAACTTACGATTTTTTATCCTTGCGAATCTTTATCTTCCAACCGAGATTCTTGGGATAGAGCCTCAGTTTTAATTCAAATAACCCAATAAAAATGTTATCTGATTAAAACAGTCATATCTAGATAATCTCCAGAAAAATAAATATTCCTGATAATTCAATAAGTTTATCTTGAATTAATTTAAAATTAATCCAATCGATAAATAGACATAAATTATCCGTTCCTGATAACTCAACAAGTTTATCTTGATTTAATTTTATCACAAAATTAATTCAACCGATAAACAGCCATGAATTATCTTGATTTTACCGAATATCACCCAATCGATAAATCTGACATAAGTTATCAATTATTGAAAAAGCACAGTGTATCGTTATAGGATTTTTGTAAGCTAGCAAAAGGGACCAAATAGACCTATATAGTTCAAGCTTCCGATAATTATAAAACCCAATATTACAGATATATATTTCATAATTATCAACTCCAACGCTACTCCACTAAAAACTTGGAGCTACACTCTCGAACTATATAGAATTACGAAGCCCATGTAGCTAAGTCTCCATGACATATCATAATGTATCGTATCCCCATAGGATTATCCATAATCAGCTTAAGGACAAGTTCTGTCTCACTTTCCCGATTATTTTTATCTTACATTCTATTATCTCACCATCGAAAAACTTACCATCCAAAGATGGCATACCATTCGGTTACACCTATGTATCCAAATGGTTGAGCGCTCCAGTTTTTCAATTACAGGATAAAACATATAAGAGGATATCACTACTCCTAAAGAGGAGCTATGGATTTCATATCTATGAATAATAGGTCTACGCTATCAAGAGTCATGCCTCCAACGTACCGGTCATGCATACCACTATTAAAATGTGGGTGTCACTCTTTGCTACATCAAAAGATACAAGTCAAGATAATGGACCCACTATTCATCTCAGGATTAAGATACAATACAAATGATTGTCTAAAGTAAATCGATTTGCCAAGACAGAATTATTAATCCAAATCAATTCACTTTAGGTCCCGATGTAACATATCGCACTTATGACAATATGCCAATGTTTCTATTTATTTAGTCCCCTCCGATGGTCAAGACAAACCATCTCCCATTAAGGATATAGACAATATGATAATCTTTATATGAATAAAGTGTCCAACTTTATTCCCTTGATTGTGGATCTTATGATTTAGACCATCACTTTAAGAATCGTGTCTTCTGCTTAATCTATATATTTTATGCCTAATTATTAAAGGTTTAGACCAATAGTCTTAGACTTTTGTTTGCTTAACACACATTCAACAAATATGAACATAAAGAGGACAAGATTTGGTATATCAATAATAAATAAATTCTTTATTGATAAAAATGTCTCCAAAAACATATTACATTTTTACTTCTTAAGGCATACACGTCTAACAATCTCCCACTTGCACTAAGTGAGTAAAATGAAAAGTCTTGCATCCCCATAGCTTCCACATGCCTCTCAAAGACTCTCCCAGTAAGTGTCTTCGCGAATGGATTAGCTAAATTGTCCTCTGATGCAATTTTGCATACTGTGACATGCCTGCGCTCGACGAAGTCCTTTATCATGTGATACTTCCAATCAATATACTTACTCTTCTTATGAAATCTTGGTTCCTAGCATTAGCTACCGCCACACTATTATCATAGTATAGTGATACCGCCTTATCCATACCAGGAACTATCTCAAGATCCCCAAAGAACTTGCGGAGCAACATTGCTTCTTTTAAAGCATCACTAGCTGCCACATACTCGGCCTCCGTTGTTGAATCCGAAGTACAATCTTGCTTTACACTTCTCCAACTGATGGCACTGTCGCCTAGAGTAAACATAAAATCGGAAGTCGATCTCCTAGAATCCAGAGAGGATTGGAAATCCAAATCAGTATATCCTAGAGGAGTTAAGTCCTCACCTAAATATACAAGCATATACCCTCGAGTCCTTCTCAGGTACTTGAAAATATAGTTTACCACAACCCAATGGTTCGGTCTTGGATCCGTCTGAAATCGACTTACAATTTCGACCGCATAACAAATATCTGGTCGTGTGCAAAGCATGGCATACATGAGACTACCCACTACCGAAGCATAAGGCACCTTCTTCATGTATTCTCTTTCTTCCTCAGACTTTGGAGAGTCTTTCTTAGAAAGAGTAATTCCAGACCTAGATGGTTGCCCACCTTTCTTGGAATCCTGCATTGCAAACCTTTGGACAATTTTATCTATGTAGCTGGCTTATGACAAAGCTATCATTTTGTTCTTCATATCCCAAAAAATCTGGACATTGAGAACAAAATTAGCCTCACCGAAGTCCTTCATGTCAAACTGCTTGGTCAACCATAATTTGACCGATGACAATGCCCCAACGTCATTGCCAATTAGCAAAATGTTATCTACATATAGCAGTAGAAAAGCTACCTTCTCATCCTTAATGTGTTTGTAAACACATGGCTCATCCATATTTTATGAGAACCGATAAGTCTTGATCACCTGACCAAATCTTATGTTTCAAAAACAGGAAGCCTGCTTAAGTCTATAAATTGACTTTAGTAGCTTACAAACCTTACCCTCTTAACCCTTGACCTTGAACCCGTCTAGTTGTTCCATATAAAGGGACACATCAAGATAGTCATTTAGAAAAGCCATCTTGACATTAATCTGTCAAATCTTGTAGTCAAGAGTGGCAGCTATGGATAAGAGAATCCAGATAGACTTGAGCATGGCTACAGGCAAAAAGGTTTCCTCATAATCGATTCCTTTATTTTACGTGTAACCCTTAGCTACCAGTCTAGCCTTAAAGGTTTTAACCTTTCCATCCACTCGTCTTTTCCTCTTGTGGATCCACTTACACCCTATGGGTTTTACCCCTTCGGGAAGATCCACAAGCTCCTAGACCCGATTAGTCTCCATAGACTTCATCTCTGTGTTCATGGCCTCTGTTCAAAGTTTTGAATTAACATCCTCTATAGCCTCTGCGTAAGTATAAGGATCTCTATCATGTTCATCTGGTTCGACCAAGAAGGCCTCCCCATTGAACATATGCCTCTCGAGTTGACGCCCGATCCTCCCACTAGGCCGAAGCCCCTTAGATTGTTATTCGGGTTTGTTTAGTTTTTCTACACTGATCCAAATGGTTTTGTTCAGAACCCCTAGAGTGATCGAATCAGTCCTTAATTCCTCAAGCACCACTTTGCTTTGAGGCTTAAAGTCGTCCATGTAACTCTCCTTAAGGAAAGTTGCATTAGTTGAAACCACGACTTTATTTTCCTTTGGGTTATAGAAATAACCCCCTTCAGTCCCATTTGGATATTCTATAAAAATGTAAACTTTTGAATGTGCTTCTAACTTATTTGCATCCCTAAACAGGACATGAGCCGAACATCCCTATATGTGAATATGGTTTAAGGATGTCTTCTTCCGCATCCACAACTCGTGAGGAGTTTTAGGAACCGACTTTGAAGGCACATTATTCAAAAGATAACATGCGGTTTGTAATGTATGTCCTCAAAAGGATAAAGGCAATGATGAATAACTCATCATGGACCTGACCATGTCCAACAAAGTCCTATTCTTTCTCTCTGCCATGTCGTTCTGCTGTAGAGTACCCGGCGTAGTCAACTAGGATAGAATCCCATTCTCTAATAAGTGTCCTAAGTACTCATCAGAAATGTATTCTCTACCTCGATCGGATTGAAGTGCCTTTACGGGTCTACCTAATTGCTTTTTCACTTTAGCCCGAAACTCCCTGAACTTGTCAAAAGTTTTGCTTTTATGGTGCATCAGGTACACATACCCATACCTCGAGTGATCGTCAATATAAAAGTAACGAAGTACTCATACCCTCCTCGTGCCCAGATGTTCATCGGTCCACAAACATCACTATGCACAAGTTTTAGTACCCCTTTGGCTCTATTGCCCTTAGACCCGAATGGTCTTTTGGTCATTTTACCCTCTAAATAAGATTCACATTAAGGTATAGATTCCACCTTTAAGTGACTTAAAGGTCTATCCCTTACCAAACTTTGAATCCTATTCAGGTTAATATGACCAAGGCGCAAATGTCAAAGATAAGTCTTATTAGAGTGAGAAGTTTTAAGTCTTTTAGAGTTATTATCATTCATCTTAGCATTAAGCAGTAAGTCCATCTTAGGTTTGATAAAATATAAATTATTTTGCATCCATCCAAAACAGATAAAAGATTTTTTTTTACGAATCACCACTTTATTATTAAAAGAAACCAAATAAGAGTCTTTAAATAAACAAGCTACATAAATTAAATTCCTTTTCAATTTAGAAACATAAAAACAATCTCGTAAAATTAAATTCTTTTAATTATCAAAATAAAGTTAGATGTCTCTCACTGCTTCCGCTAAGACCATGGATCCATCGCCCATCCGAAGCGTGAAGTCTTCATAAAGCAGACTTCTCGTTTCTTTAAACCCCTGTAGAGAAACACAAAAATGATTAGTTGCACCAGAATCTATGACCTAAATGTTATTGGATTCCTCAACCAAACAAGTTTCTAAATACAGAAGATCACACCTACCTTCTTTAGAAAGGAAGTCCTTACAATACTTCTTTATGTGCCCGACCTTCCTACAAAAGAAGCTCTTAAGCATCTTCGGGTTCTTCTTCTTCTTCTTCTTGCTCTTGTTTGTTAGCAGGAACAGAAGACTTCCCATTTTTGGCTCATTGTTTCTTTCCATTCCTAGAGTTGGGATTGGAACCAGAAGCAACCGCCAAATTGGCCTCCCGACCCACATGAGACTCCCTGATCAGTAGTTCAAACTCCTATAACTGTTTCATCAACTCCATTAAGGTCATATCTCATCTATTGCTTAAATTAAAAGTAGCTCTAAACAGAATAAATTCCTTTGATAGAGTCTCAAAGACCATAGTCATCTAAGTTTCAGCATCGATGTCGGCTCCATTGGTTTGTGCCTCAGCGAGTTAACCTATGACCAACATCATGTGCTCTTTTACAGATGTCCCAGGTCTCTGCTTACAATTTAAAACTTTCCAAAGCGCCCCTTGCCATTTTGTTAGGGCCTGGCCTCCAAACATGTCTTCTAGATTATCCAACATCTACTTAGTAGTCTCATAATCCTCATGTTGAGCTTGCAGTACGTTATTCATGCTAGCCATAACATAACAGCGGGCCTGATCATTTGCATCTTTCTAGTGATCATACGCTTAGAATTGCTCATTAGTGGAGTCTCCCGTAGGCTCGAGAGGACAAGGGGTTGTCAGTACGATTTTTAGTTTCTCAAAAGATAGAACGATGTCCTGATTCCGTTTCTAATCATTATAATTCTCATCGGTTAATTAGTTTTTGTGAAGTATCAATGATAAAGCGTGTTTAGACATTTTTAATCTATAATAAAGAATCATATACCAAACATAAGTAAACATATCATAATAATTTAGTAAGATAACACAATCATGTAAAAACATACAAATGTATTTATATGTCAAAACCTTAAAAATATCACAACCTTACAATGATAATTCCCAACTTAGAATTCAACAAGCTCCTAGAGGAGTCATGCCAAATTCAATTAGGAACACAGATCCCCTCCTGATTAATATATGCCATCTAGGACCAGTATGATCCAGTACATATTAATAATTGTTTCTTTGGCCATTAATTTTATTACCAAAACTCCTAGGGGAAGTTAATAATAAAATTAACATAAGTATATAACCATTGTTTTAATATTTTATTCATGATTTATAATCACCACCTAGGGGTGTGCAACGATAAATCATGCTAAAATACCTTATCCTCTCAAAGATCTAATCTGGTACATGATAGAAATCTCTTTCTAAGAGTCAGGACCACAATGTTCTTCCTATGGACTAACGATGGAGGCCCTAGGTCCTCTCTTTGAAAACCTTCTCCCACTCAATCTTTTGAAATCAAGGTTTTATTTTAAGAACATGCATGAACAATTTTAAATGAGCGGCACTCCCTATTCTATATGGCATGTTATCAATATACATGGCAAATCATATTATAATGCGGACAAGCAAAGCAATCAAGCAAATTAATAAATAACCTTAATATTATGGTTCCACCCTAGAGAATAAAAACAAAGATTACAAGAGACTAATCGAAACATATTATCAATTCTTCATCCTTGAATCCTTAAGTTGTAACCTTCTTCATGTAATGCCCATCTTTAAGTCTTCAATCCCATATAAATCGAATACTCCAAATTTCCGGTCATATCCAAAATTTAATGTTTCTTAAAATTGTCCCAAAAATAAAATTAAAACTACATCGAAAACTGCACCTGTTTCGGAATAATTTTTTAGCTCTCTACCAGCAAGCCGATCTGCATGATCGGCTTGCCAGTCATGACTCACCGGCCTGCTAATCTCTACAAATCAGCTTGCCGGTTCATGACTAATCGGCCTGCCGAACTAGAAGTTCAGCCTACCGCCAGAGCCACCTGATTTCTGCCCCGTTGATAGCCTGTTGATCTGCGACCATCGGCCTTCCGAACTGGAGGGTTCGGCATGCCGACCGAGCAAAAATCACCTTGTCTAGAAAATACAATTTTTAATGCAATTTATTAATTTTATTTTCAACAATTCAAAACGTAAAATTAGAGACTCAGGAAATACCTGGGAACACCATCATCCATTTTCTAGATTCGTCTTCTCCGAATGATTATTTAATTATAAAATTCTAACAAATTTAAAATTAAATAATAATTCTTAGACGGAGATGATAGTCCGTCATCTAATTACATGAAAAACCTAGATACAAATACTAACCTCTAAGGTACCATAACTGGCATAATTAATTAATTAATTAATTATTAAATAATAATTTAATCAACCATAATTAATTAATAAAAATTCACCATATAATCCATAACAACATAAAAATATATAGAAACCCTACAGTGCCATCTCTCTATAAAATTAAATTCAAGCATAGGAGAGATCAAGATCACATAATTTATACATATAGCATGATCACAAACTTGCAAATTTATGTGAAAACCGTGGCTCTAATACCAATTGTTAGAAAAATAGTACGTAGTGGAATTATAAAAATTTTATATCAGAGTATTTTCTAAAACACAACTTTGACACATTATATGCATAAATTAACTAGATCTTACTAACCTTGTAATGCCAAAAAGCTTCCTCAATCAGTGAAGAGAAGTAATGTTCTAGAAGGACCTCAACCAACTGGTCTTATTTGTTATTCTCTATCCACAATCGGAGTGAGTGTGGGCTCACACATGCAGCTCTTCCTCTAAGTGACTCTCCTTCCAACCAATTGAGAGAACTCAAAGCTAATGTTTGTGATTTGTGAACAAGAGCTCTCAGAGAGTTTCAGAATCTCACCAGTAGAGTTTCACTCTTAATCTCTCAATTGATCTAAATAATAAAGAGACTCACTCCCTTTTATGTAGAGGTTGGGTCTAGGAGTCAGTCCTTATCAGGTAAGGCCTCAAAAATTTGAATCAAAACCAAACCAGAATCGATATCTGATAAAATCCGCGTCTAAAACACATGATAAAAAATCCCACGATCGGCATGCCGAACTAGCAGATCGGCCTACCAAACATGTCCTATCGGCAAGCCAAAGTTTAAGATCGGCCTGTCGAACTTATGAATTGTTATCCCTGCGAATCATTATCTTCCACCCGAGATTCTTGGATAGAGCCTCAGTTTTAATTCAAATAACCCAATAAAAAAGTTATCTGATTAAAACAGTCATATCTAGATAATCTCTAGGAAAATATATATTCCTGATAATTCAACAAGTTTATCTTAAATTAATTCAAAATTAATCCAACTGATAAACATACATGAATTATCCGTTCCCGATAATTCAACAAGTTTATCTTTATTTAATTTTATCACAAAATTAATTCAACCGATAAACAGACATGAATTATCTGATTTCATCGAATATCAGCTAATCTGATAAATCTAACATAAGTCATCAATTATTGAAAAAGCACGCTGTATCGTTATAAGATTTTTGTGAGCTAGCAAAAGGGACCAAATGGACCTATATTGTTCAAGCTCCTGATAATTACAAAACCCAATATCCCACATATACATGTCATAATTATCAACTCCAACGTTACTCCACTAAAAACTTAGAGCTGCACTCTCGAACTATATAGAATTACGAAGCTCATATAGCTAAGTCTCCATGACATATCGTAATGTATCATATCCCCATAAGATTATCCATAATCGGCTTAAGGACAAATTCTGTCTCACCTTCCTGATTATTTTCATCTTACGTTCCATTATCTCACCATAAAAAAACTTACCATCCAAAGATGGTACACCATTCGGTTACACCTATGTATCCAAATGGTTGAGCGCTATAGTTTTTTTATTACAAGATAACGTATATAAGAAGATATCACTACTCCTAAAGAGGAGCTATAGATTTCATATTCATGAATAACAGGTCTACACTATGAAAAGTCATGCCCCCAACATACCGGTCATGCATACCACTATTAAAATGTAGGTGTCACCCTTTGCTACATCAAAAGACACAAGTCAAGACAATAGGCCCACTATTCATCTCAGGATTAAGATACAATATAAATGATTGTCTAAAGTGAATCAATTTGTTGAGATAGAATTATTAATCTAAATCAATTCACTTTATGTCCCAATTCCACACATCGTCACTTATGATAATGTGTCAATGTTTCTATTCACTTAGTCCACCACCGATGGTCAAGACAAAGCATCTCCCATTAGGGATATAGACAATATAACAATCTTTGTATGAATAAAGTGCCTAACTTTATTCTCTTGATTGCAGATATTATGATTTAGACCATCACCTTAAGAATTGTGTCTTCTACCTAATCTATCTACATATGCCCAATTCTTAAAGGTTTAGATTGACAGTTCAGACTTTTGTTTGCTTAACATACATTCAACAAATATGAACATAAAGAGGACAAGATTTGGTATATAAATAATAAATAAATTCTTTATTGATAAAAATATCTCCAAAAACACATTATATTTTTACTCCTCAAGGCATACACGTCTAACAGTAGCCACTGACTCGTGTAAATCTCCATTGTAGGGGAAGGTGAAGGAGATGATCTTCTCAACTCAATGCTCAAACAAAGATCTCCAACCACGAGCAGTGATAGAAGATCTTCGTCCACGTGATCATCGTCTTAAGGAGGCAGTGTCGTAAAGAGGAAAGACGAAGCTAAGCCTATTGAGACATTATCGGCATTGTCACACAAAGAAGAAAGATGGAGCTTGGCATCATGAGATGGCATGTCAACATCAGTGCACAAAGAAGAGAGATAGAGCTTGATGACGAGGACTTTAGAGAGAAAGAGAGAAATTAAATTTAGTTCAAGGGTATTTTGGTCGCCACACTAAATATTGGCTATGCCACTGTGGCATATTATAAAAATTTTTTGACCATGAGGCATAAATCAATCCAATTATTAATGACCTATGGTAAGTCACTCGCATCATTTCCACCTAACACATTAAGAAGTCTATCTAGGATATTACCTAGATGGGGAATTTTTTATAAAGTTTAGATTTTCAAACTTTTTTTTTTATAAATGTCATACATGTTTAATGTGGCATAATTTTTTTAAGTTATGGTATGAATAGATATATTTTTTTCAAGTCTGGCATAACATGTAATTTACTTTAGGAAAATTCCATCAAATAACCTAATTTGAAACCTCGATTGGCATTTCAATGAGGCTTAAATTATTTTAACATGTGATTTTCCAATTTTATCCTTCTATTTTCTCTTCTCAATTTTTTCTATTTGTCTTTCTCCTGCTTTTTCTCTCTCTCTCCCTTCTTTCTCATCAGATTGTAGCAGAGCAAAGGCGCCAGATGGTAGCGATCATTGGCGACGGTCTATGACTTTGCGACAAGCCTAGCGATTCCTTTACAACAGCACCGATCTTGCCGCACCAAGCTTAGAGCCTCTGTCATAACTGATAGCTTAGCAACGAGCCAGCTTCGTAATGACATCAATGTAGAAGCGGGCATTAACAAAGGTGTTTTCATCTGAACCTATATCAAAATCATCTTCACTCCATTGCTCACCTTGCCACAAAGTTTTCATTGTTGCCGTCGTACCATCCTTGTCAAACAAAGAGAGAAGGGAAGAAGATTAAATAGTTGCGATGACGGTAATTGCCACCGCCTCACAATGAATTCCTTATTGCAACCTCACTACGAAATCTCCGTTGTTACCTAATCTCACGTCTATTTACGCATTCTAAAATAACTCCAAGTATAAGGTTGTCTCAAGTAATATTTACTCGGTGAATTCTAGGTCGAACCCACAGGGAAGGATTTATTCAGTTCCAATACATATATTATGTTAAATTTTTCTTTTTATTTAAGCTAAAAAATTTGAGGATTAATATTTATTATTTACAAAATGTATTTACAATATTTATACATTTTTACAACATTTTTCATCTTTAAATTTTGATAATTTGGAACTTTAATAACAAGAAATGCAAATAATAACTTAAGCAGAGTAACAACAATAATAACGACAATTTAAAGAGGTAAAACAACAATAATAACAGGACTGAGGTTTAAAGGTTCTGTTCTGGAAATTATCTTCAATATATTTTAGTTTCTCTTTTTATTTATTAGTTGGTTTAAGTATACACTATGACATCCTATGTCGACAATAAATCAAGATTTACCAAGCATTTAGTATGACATTCCATGTCTATAATGTAGCAAAAACACAAGTTAATAAATAAGCAACATTTCAACATAACTTAACTAAAATAACAACCAAGATAGTAAGTTAAGCATTTACCAAGCCATTCTCTGTCTACGAGTAATCAAGGTCCTCCCAAACATTATCTGTGTCAGTTTATGTCATCGATAAATTAGAACCGTAATTTTGGCAGAGTTCTAACTAAGAAAATATTAAAATTCTAAGTTTTCTAAGAAAATATTTTAGAATTACAACAGCTTATAAAACTAAAAAAAACCAAAAATATTTAAGATAATTTTGCCAATATTTCCCCCTCTCCCCTCAGCTAAAAAGAAATTTAGAATGACATAATTAATAAAATACTACTGATATTATTGCGCATAATTTTTACAACATAAACTAGAAAATATTTTATAAGAAACTAGACTAAAAACTAAAATAAAAACTAAACTATAACTATTAAAGCAACATTCTCATACTACAAGAGGGGGTGCTGAGACCCGAAGGATAGCTCGGTATTTATAGGCATGAAAGAGTTACTATTTTTCAATTATTTTTACTATTCAAGCGTTGAAAAACTAGTTTCCTTCTCTTTCTTTGCGCTGAGACAGCTTGATGGACGTGAGAATTTGTTTGTAATTCTCTGCTCGCGGTAAACGGTAGCACTGAAACAGTGAAATCTAGCTCGTTCATTTCACGATCCAACGGCTTCCAGATGCGAATGAGAATGGGCCCAGGTGGGACTAGTGGGATCGAGATTGAAGACCGTTAGATTAGTCTTGGTCATCGCATCGGACGGCTAAAAAAGTGGGAGCATGTGGAGACAACCGCACGAGATTTGACACGGCTTGAGTTGCTCCTCTGACTTTCACTGCAGCTTTGTCTACATGTGAATTACACGCGCCAATCAGAGAACGCCACGTTGACTGTACTTTGAGATTCGGCTAACGTAAGGGATGACGCAACGACACGCGGACCTTGATTGGACGGTTGAGATCAATTTCGTAGTGAATCCAATGGCTCTCGTGACGCCACGTGTCTCCATTAAATTCAAATTCAAATTTTTAATTATTTTTTATGCATTTGATGTCCGATTTTATCCATTTTTACACCGTTTTGCTCCGTTTTCCCTCCAGATTTCAAATCTAAAATTCACAGACATACTAAAATTAATTATTTTACAAACATAATATTTACATTAACATTAAAAATATTTTTTTTACATTAAAACACACAAAATTAATCAAAAACTTCTAAATTTTCAGTCTTTTTCAGTTTAGCACAGATATGATTTTTTTGACTTGGAGATATTTTTAGAAATCACTAAAAAGATAATAGGACATATTTACAAACTTAAAACACGCTATCAAACACATTAAGACTTAAAATAAAATCACACAACATTATTTTTATAGTTTTAACTATTTAAACACTTATTTAATACACTGAAACGACTTCAAAAATTACTAAAAATATTATTGAACATAAAAATATATTAAAAACACATTCTTAAACACATTTTCATACTAAGACATTAAAACACTGTTTATTACTGAATTGTTATAATTGAGGAGTTTTATGAGAAATATTAATGCAAAATGCTTGGTTTTTTTTTTTTAAGAAAAGTGCATTTTCTAAGTCTCATCACTACCTCAGCCAAACTCTTTGCTACCATCTCACTAAAGCCACCCCACCATTGTCGAAGGGAGAAAGGCAGGAAGGAGTAAGATTGTTGTAGAGAGAAGGATGGAGAGAGAGACTAAGATTGGGATTCAAAACTAGGGTTTTCTATAATTTTAATTCTGATGTTTAATCGGGGGATTTTTTTGTAATTTACCTAGTCAATAAATCTGTATTTATATTTTTTGGCCTATTTATTAACTTTGTGTTAAACTTGGCCTATTAATTTTTATTCGGTTACAAGTGTGAAGCTATTTTCCTTATTCTCCCTTTTGTCTACTTGGATCCTATAAAAGCCCAAATCTTTAAATTGCAAGTGTGCTTCAAGAATGCTACATGAATGAGCCCAATGTTAAGAAAATCTACCACTTAAGTAAAAGTCTGGTTAAAAGTTTAGCAAGTAAATTCACTTATCTAAAACTAATTGTAGTAAATAGTAGGTTTTGAAAATATTTATAGTAAATAACAATTTTATAATGTAATTAATTATTCACCTCCTTAGTTATAATATGAATAATTGTTGTTTACACATTAAATAGATTTAAGCTACAAATAACTTATTACCCCTTGTTTGCAGTGTAAATAAGAATTTGCACTACAAATAAATTATTTATATCATAAATTTGTTATTTGTCATAACTATTTTTTAAAATATGGTATTTATTTCAAAAAGTTTTAAAAATCTGCTATTTTCTTCATTCTTTCGTTTAATCAAAATTATAGTCTTTGACAAGTGAAATAGATTATTGTTGGTAATCTACATTTTTTTTTACCAAATCAATACTGACTATTTGCCGTTGCCGATAACCAATTGCAAATCACCCGTGAGTGTACTAGATTATCACAAGTAATCCACTTTATGTCGTCGAATTTTACTAGTATAACATAGATAATCTAACAAGATTATGTTGCCTTTTCAACAGAGATCACTTGTTGTTTTTAGCTAGTCGCTAGAATTACCTAATAAATTAACACCAATAATCTTTCACATTTTTTTTTTCAAAATCAACAATTCTCCATTTGGATTTTGATGCTATGTTGCTATATTTCCTTAGGAACTCGTATTTAAAGCTGGTTCTTTCACTTTGTTGTTTGTGATCTTTGAGCATTTCATTTTGAATTTCTCATCTTTAGATTAGACCAATCAAGATCCCATTTCTCTAAGCAAATTCAAGAATAAATTTAGAATGTTCTCTAGATACAGTTTTTGTATGATATAGAAGGTTTTGCTAGACATAACCCTAGTGTTTTGTGTTGAAAAATACAAATATATGATTAATTACTGATGGTAATTTAGAGGGTGTTTGGAAGGGTGGTGAGAACCATTGGTTAGAACTACTTTTACTGTAGCATGTGAGAGCTTTATACTGTAGTAATTTTTTTACTTGTTACTGTAGCATATGATAGCTTTACATTGTTCATAACTAAGTTTATGGTGGGAACCACTCAGCCAAATAGCTGTTTAGTGGATTACTCTGATGACGATCAACAGTCACTCTTGATTCTAGCTTCACTATCTTGTAGATTACATGTTGTAATCCAATACATGACCAATTGTCACTATTTTAACAAAACACATTTTGTTAATATTTGCAATATCACTAAAGGGATAGACAGGACATTACTAATGATTACCCCTATATATATTTAGCCTGGTAAAAAAGAGAAAAATGGGAAATATGTTAAAATTTTGTTTTTTTAAGGATATATAAATGAAAAAGTAAGGGTAAAAATCTTTGCTTCACTAATGAAGCTGAGTATTTTAGTCATCAGATAAAGATTTTAACAGTCATATTTATGACTATCCATGTTAAAACTTGTTGTGTAATACAAAACTGCTTCTAGTAGCAAATCAGATCATTAAAAACTTAATCCAATGAAAAAAACACTCGTGTTCACCAGTAGAACAAAACTGCCCCCTCCACCATAAAATTACTAAAATCTTTTAGTATTTGTATAAATCTTTGTGCTCCTCTTTAAGAAACATTCCTCCATATTTTGCAAAATAAAAGATAGAGAGATAAAAAGAAGAATTGTCATGCTAACAACATTATACAAAGTTAAGTCATTAAAACAAAACAAAAAAACAAAAAAAAAATTATTAATAATGTATAGTTTTGAATTGCTAATTTTTTATCAAGATCTAATAAATGTATGTAATGTTCATTTTGACATGATTTCAATATTATTTGGCAATAATTTGATACAATATCTAAGGTAACTCTATCAAATAAGGACCTAAAACATGATGTCTGCTTAATTCTAACTTCTTCAATTAATTTAAGGGACTTCTCTGATAGGAACCTTCATTGATGGTGTACATTTTTAAATGTTAGATATGATCAAAATTATTTTAGCACATCTAACAGCTAAAAGACAAATACCCATCGGTAATTATCTTTTTTGATTCCCACCAAAGAAATTGTCATTAATTGATGTTGGAAACGATTTATAAAATTTAGAAATAATACTCTTCTAGTGAAGCATAAATGTTTATGCTTTTAAAAAACACTATAAAATTTTGTCCTTGTTTTATTTCATTAACTTTTTAATGAGGAGAGGCAAAATTTTAAGTGAATAATGCAAACTTAAAAAAGGGGATTAGGGAACACATTTCCTAAGTTTCACTTAAAAGTTTCAATTTCATTTTCAAATTTCCCAATGCATTGTTGTTGCCTTGTTATGCCTTTGATTATTTGAGAACAAATGGTCAATTTGAGAAATTTACTTTTTAACATTATTTTTCAATTTTCCACTTTTATGAAAAAGGCTGAGACATACAACTTCTATATGATATAAAGACATAATTGATCACAAGTGTTTTGTCATTGGTATTAGGCAAACATGTATTTTGTAAGGGTATTTTAGTTTTTTTAGCTAGGATAAGTGGCATCAATTAAAGAAAAGACAAAAGTGGCATCAAAAAGTATTATACCATCTAATTTACTCTTATAAACATCACACGTTGGAAACTTATTTCACAATTTAATAAAAATATTATGATAGATGAGAGAGAAAGAGAAAGAGAGAGTTGAGAGAGTGTTAGAAATTGTTTATTTGAATTGGTTGGGAGAAAAAGGTTTAAACAACTCACAGTTATTCCTTTTGGAAATTAATATGAGTGTTGTGGTAGTACAACACAAGTTTTATCTAAATACGGTGAATGTATCGTGAATGAACACATTTTTTTTTAAATGTGGTGTAATGTGTAATTTTCTCCTTCAATAATGCCACAAGAATATAGAGCCAAAAAAAAAAAAAGAATGCCACAAGAATAAGCCTAATATTAAAAATTCTCCACTTAAGTAAGAGGGTTAAGATTTGAGAGATTTAGGTAAATAACACTTTTATACTAAATAATCAAAGTAAAAAACAAGTTTTAAAAATATTTACAATAAATAGCAGTAAATAAAAAATATACTTGGTAAATTATTTTTCTTACTTGAAGTAAATAGATTTTTTACCTAGTAAATTTTCTATTTACCTAGTAAATCAACTATTTACCATAAAAAATTTTAGTACATGTAATTTATTTAGTCGTGTAAAACTGTTATTTGCTACAATTTCTACTAAAGTTTTTATTCTAAAAAGGCCAGTTAAAGGTCATCAAAATATTTGGTCAAAATTACAGTCTTCAACAAGTGAAATAGATAATCGTTGGTAATCTAATGTTTCTGATACTATTGGCCGTCATTGATCATTTGTGAGTAATCTACTTGATTATTACAGGATATCTACTTTATGTCGTTAAAACCTACTAGATTAACATAGGTAGTGAACAAGGCTATGTTGCCTTGTCAAAAAAGATCACTTGTTGATGCTATGTTAACCCAATAATCTTCTAGATTTATTCCGGGATCAATAATTCTCCATTCAAATTTCGATGCTATTGTCTATATTTCCTTTAAGAATTCATATTGAAAGTTGGTTCTTTGTTGTTTGCGATCTTTGAGCATTTCGTTTTGAATTTCTCTTCTCAAGATTAGACTCATCAAGGCCTCATTTCTCTATGATGTGGAAAAGGTTTCGCTAAACACAACCCAGGTTTCGCTAAACACAACCTGTGATTTGGGTTGGCAAAGACAACATAATATGATAACCTTGATCGTAATTTGGTGTATTACTCTGACGTCAATCAATTTTTGGTTCTAAGAATCCCAATCTTGTAGATTACCTGTTGTAATCCAGTAGATTACCAAGGGTCATTAGTTTAAAAAACACATTATGGTAAAATTTGACATATTTATTGAAGGGCTAGAATTCCTGCTTTGCCTCTTTAATGCCCTTCTAGTGGAGCATAATGGTTTATGCTTTTTATAAACACTACAAAATTGTTGTCCTTGTGTTTATTTCATTTATATCTTTGATGAGGAGAAGCAAAACTTTTAAGTTAATAATGCAAAATTCAAGAGGTTGGTTAGGGGACACATCTCCAGTTCTACCTTTTTATGTTTGCAAAAATAAATTGGCCTATTTATTTTTCAGAAATTGCGGCAAATATTACTTCTACATAAATTATTGTCGCAAATAATATATCCTTAAAAATTAAAAAAAAAATTAGATTCGATTTTTTTCCCACAAAATCCCCGAAGTAGTACCCCTCCTGGGCTCCCTTTCTCTATCTCTATTTTCTTCTCCTTCAAAACACCTCTTCAACAATACCCAGTGCTCGACGGCGTCGCAGATCACCGAGCTTGTTCCCCCTAAGCTCCGCCGCCTGGTCGTTGAGTTCAACTCCCTCCCAAAGCCAATTGAGCGGGTCAAGCATGTTGCTACGCCACCCTCCTTCCTCGCCGGGTTCGTCCCTCTCCGTCAAAGAAATGGTTTTAGGTTGTTTTCTTTGTTCGGTAGCCATGAATGGCTCTGATCTGAGGTGGGAGGTTACAAAGAGAGGAGAGAGAGAATGGAAGGAAAATTAAAAATAAAAAGGGTATCTGTTCGACGCGGAGAGAGAGAGAGAGATGACAGAAGAGAGAGGGGCATTTTGATAAATAGGCTGGCCAGAATTTTTTTTTGACAAATAGGTCAATTTTTTTTTTTCAGTTTTTGGTATCAAAAAAAAGGTTTTTTAGACATCAAAACGGTTCCAGTTTTTTTTTTTTCAGCATGTTGAGATTCCTTATTCTGTTACAATCATTTTTCTTTTTCTGTTGAAAAAAACTGAGACAGTTTACCTGCATAGAAAAACGTGTTTTTTTTATTCCAAAAAAAAAGAGGCCTTTTGTCCAATTAGGATTTTTTTTTTGCCTAGTTATCAAAATCTTCCGAAGAAGAAAGGAGAGGAAAAAATCAGGCTCATTATTGGAATATTTAGATTCAAGTAAGGGTATTTTGGTTTTGTCAAATTTAGGATATATGCTATTTGCTAATCTCTTAAAAAATATATATACATACATATATATATATATATATAGACATTTACTGCTAATAATGTTATAAAATTTCCTATCTCTATTTAAAAAAAAAAAAAAAAACCTGGCATCTCTCATTTTAGGTTTTATCTTTTTTTTTTAACGTTAATTAGACAATTGACCTAATTTTATTTATTAAATTAAAATATAACTTTAATTTGTAAAAATTTTACAAATGTTTATAATGATATCATTATAATTATTTATATGTAATTATATAGTACAATATATAATATCATTAAAATAATTACTCTATCATTAAAGATATTTTTAAAATATTTTAAATATTATGTTAGATTTTAATTTTATATCAATAATTTAGACACTCATTGTAATTTTTTTTTTTTTTGAAAGCAATGTCGTTGGGCTTTGGGTTAGAGAACAAGGTTGGTCATTCCAGGCCAGTAGCCCACCTCCTCTTTTGCCCAATTCTCCAACACATTTGTCCTACGAATCCATAAGTTAGCTAATCAAACATTTCTGGTGTCAGAAAAAAAAAAAAGAAAAAAAAAAGCATTACCGTTGTTGTCTAAGATTCCAAAGTTTTAGTAGAATCCCCCATCGAATTTTATCCTATGCATTAGCCCATTTATTTTTACACGAAAGTGAACATATAGTGCGAGCACAACTAGGGCCTTATTTTCTCCCCTTTTTTTTTTTGAAAGAGTAATTGTATTCCAAATCGAAGGATTATAGTCCTTTACACTAACAATGATGAGTGACATCATTACACAAAAACACGTAGCCCTGATAACAAATTGATTTCACCAGAATATTCTAATGAAATATATAAGAATAACAAATTGATTTCACCAATATATTCTAATGAAACATTTAAAGAACACAATGTACGTTAAATTCCTACAAGAGCAAACATACAAAGGTAGAGAACCAATATAGCTCTTTTAACAACTTCATTACAAGCGATAAAGAACTCCGACCGATTAAGACTTGTCTTTTCCTATGCTGCAATAATATGCACATATATAATTATATATCTTTTATTGATCGTCTTTCTCGTTTCTCTTGAAAATAAAAGTAAAAAAAAAAAAAAAAAAAGAAGTGGCAATAAACGTATGGCAAATGTAACTATTGCTAATAGATTCCATAGACACTTAAAGTCGTTAGATAAATAAACTCCTCTTGTGTTGCTAATGTAACATCTACTAATTTTATCCCCTAAAGAAGATTATGCTAATAAGGATTATTCCTCAAATACAAAATAATTTGGACCATCTTCAGAGTTGGTTGAATTCTTTAGTTGAAATGGAAAAAAAGAAAAAAGAAAAAAGAAATTTGAAATAGATATTGTGGGACTCTCATTATTATGAGTTTCAAGAGGGACCAAATGCAAAAGATTGAGATCACAGAAATAGATTATCATCTCACTCAATTAACCTTTATGGAAAACACATGTGTGCAATTCTATCCAAACCGAACCATGGTATTTTGCATGACAGTCAAATTTGACTATTTTATTTTCCTTCACCTCTTTTCCCCCTTCTTTTTATATTGTGACGGAAAAACATGATTACACTTTTCCATGAAAACATGATACCAGTTTTGGTCTTAAAAGAGGCCAGTAATCCAAAGACCCTTTTTGTACAGACTTGGAGCCCATCTTCTTCTCATATTTGTTATTTCTTTTTTCCTCTCAGCTTTTATTTTCTAGGACAAAAAAAATTAATGAAAAAAAAATACTCTACTTCTATAATAAGAAATTAATGAACCTAGCTAACATGTAGAGCCCCCATGGCCCATAACTATTTCCCACCAAGGATAACAGCTAGCATCCAACAGAAACAGACAGCCCTACTCTCTCTTTCAATTTTTTCAGTTTTATATATATATATATATATATATATATATATATATATTCATTATATATAATATAAATAGATACACACATACACACGTAGAATTCATCTCCAATTTGATAATATCCACCAAATCTTTTAATGAAAAAAATATTCCAAAATCATAGACTATGTTTGGTTTCCGAAGAGCTTTTGCAAGAACTGAACGTGCACGAGTTTGTTTGAAACATTAACTTGTCACCTCATCTTAGGGCTCTTGGTTGTCTTTTTAATTAATTAAGAATAAATTAAAAAATTAGGTAAAGAAAGAAATTATACAATGTCCCAAGGAGCAATATAAACAAATTTGTTTATCTTAATTTTTTTTTTACAAGATCAATTGTGAATATATTTATGAACATTAAATATAGTCAAAATTCTATTAAACTAAAAAAGTATGCAAAACTAACAAAATCTAATAGTAGTTAACATAATTCTATTAATAGGGTGCTTTTCATACTCAACAATAGAATTCTCATAAATCATACGCCAACAAAAATATATAATATTGTCCCATAATGATGCCCAAAACTTGAATTATATCCGGACAATGAGGGAACAAAGAAAAAAAGAAAGAAAGAAAACTCACCAATATTATAATAAAGCTCTATTAATGGATCTGGTAATTGACGCTGGCATATTCTTTTTTATATATAGGAAATTTTTATCTTTGCCTATTCTTTTTTATTTTATGTTGAATTTATCTAGTCAACGTTATTATTAGTTCTTCAAGAGCTCCATACTGATCGCATTGGAATCTCACCAATATTCTATGTTCAATAAAATAAAGTTCTAAGATTACAATCATCTAAGAAATGCAGCCTATCCTTAATTTCACTAGGGTGTGTCCAATATTTACATGTACATATATGTATTTACATACAATGTGTGTATACATATATACATACAAAAGCTCCGAATTTTAATTCTTAATATCAATGCTTCATATTTCAATCTTTGTTTGACCATCACGTCTTTCTTTGTTTTTGTTTTCTCTTCAATGTTTTTTCTTGAATTAAATTAAAATAAAGGCCTCCTTTAGCGTACTTGTATTCTTGATGAGATTGTTGTCAATCAATTTAGGCAATTGTGTCGTGAGTTTTGAAATTTCTGAAGTGTTTTGTGTGGCACCTTGTATTAAATTCCATGGAAGATTTTTCTTTAATTACACTCTTAACTATGACTTTTTAAGTACATTATCGTCTCGAAAATAAAGTCACATCACATTAATTAGTTCAATTTTTTTTTAGTTTAATAGTTTAAATATCACGTATGGATATGTGTTGATTAAAGTTGAGGTTAAAAAACTCCATTAAACATTTAAGAACTTGTGTAAAATTGGAAACTTAAAATTATCCCTTCTCTGGAGATAATGAATATTCATTACGTTTTGAGTGCTAAATGTCTTCCCTTTTGCCCTTTTCTTCAGTTATATTACGTCTCCATGAACTAAAATGATGTAAATTATAACATTTACCAAGTAATGCTACAATAGAAAGAAAAAATTTGCTATAATATAGAGCACTTAATCCTACAGCATGCGATTCCAATCAAATAGTTCAACTCTTCTCCTAAACATTACAATTATCTTCTCAAGTTTTCTTCTCTTCTCATCCAAATAAATGTACATGAGACTCAACTACATATAATTCGATGAAATGTTAACAATAACATCAAGAAGCTAAAATCAATTGGCACTTCCCAAAGATTTGTTGGTAGCTTATGGTAATTACAAAGATTGTGTACGTGAATAGTTTCTACATTTTTTTTTTTTTTTTGACAAATGGACCAAGCGAGTATTTTTATTTAGTGGAGGCACACTTGCAAACTTGAAGAGCCCAACCTTTAAGCATTGCCCTCAGACTCATTATCATAAGACAAATTTAGACACGCAAACCTTCATTAAAAAAACTAAAAAAAATAAAAAATAGCAATAAAAAAGAAGAGGGAACAAAGCCCATAAACACAAACACGTGATCCCTACTAATTCCGATGTCAGTCTTACTTGCCAATCTCGCCACTCGGGCATTTTTGTTAAGTCACATAATTCCAAACAAAAAGAAAAGAACCCGTTGTGGATTTAGTTTAATAATGAGCGAATGAAGAAAGAAAATATAAAAATTAAAAGTGGGGTGTAAAAAAAAACACTTTATGTACTAGTGTAATATGATTATCTTTATCAAAGTTTATTAAATTATCATATAAAATTAATTTAAAATGTGTAATATAATTATGACATTTTTTATATTACACATTTTAAAACCTTTATGGTAAATACGTTTTTCTTATACGATTAAAAAATTTTCTCAGAGCTTTTATTAAGCCTTTAAAAAATTGCGTAAAAAGGCGGGTTCATGTTGGAAAACAACTTAAAATGATATTTAAGATTATATAATATTAATAAAGAAAGACACAAAGAGCTTTCCTCTAACGCACACCCCCGGGACCACCAGACACCACCACGTGTTCAAACCCTGATTTCAAGGTCTTACCCTCTTTCCTATGCACTTCCCCACATTACATTATAGTTTCTGGCCTGTCTGTTGTAATACTCACTCGTACTCAATCTCTTGCTACGCTTTAATTTAACTTATCCTCCAACACTGCCACGTTTCTTTCACTTTCACCGCATTGAATACAAAATTTTTCAACTTGGTCTTTTTTGCTTCATTTTCCATTTTCTCGAAAATGTAAAAAATGTCTCTCTAAATTTATATAACGTTTTGGGTTTTCATTTGACTTGATTTTTAGTACAATTGTATGATACGACCATGTGATGATGTATAAGTACTAGTATTCTGTCGTTTGGGACGATTAAGTTGTTTTTTTATCATGTTACAGTGAAAGATTCATATGAGATGCGTGGATTACCATAATGCAGCATAATTGGACACGCATATTGTGGGGTAAAGACTTTTTCAATAATACTCAATGGCATGTAAAAGGACAAGGCTCCTATACTCCTCATGTAATTGAATCAAATGTGCGTTACAAATCAAAGTTCAAATAGTTGTGGATTCCAAAGTTTCTTTAACAGAAAAAGGCAGATCATAATTTGCTTGTACCAAAAGAATTGTCTTCAAGAAATAATCACAATTTGGGTAATAATAAAGAACTTTTTTTTTTTGAAAAGAGAAAAGATGATAAATAAAGAAGATTTTTTTTTTTTTTTTGGATAGCGCATGACTATTAGGAACTCGTAAAAGCCGGAGCAAGACCAGGCTCGGAATCTGTGGTGGTCAATTAATAATTAAATTGAAAAAAAAAAAGAATACATTTATCTAAACCAAAGAAAAATCATGACGAGGATAAATAACAATAATAATAACTAAAAAAGCCCAAACTTTTTGAATTTTAAAATTAGGCCTCAAAAACCGAGCGAGTGAATTAAAAAATACATATGGGAAGAGTGCCATCTGGGAGTGGAGAGAACATAAAACTTTTCTATTGAAAAATATTTGATTAATAAGTATAAAAAATAAAAATAAAAGTGGGGTGAAATCAAGGCCGTCCGCTTGTTACTTTGTCGTTTCGTCGTCTTGATGCAGAAACAGGGTGGGCCCACTTCCTTAAAAGACGCATGTGGACAGATCTAGTGATGGACAGACTGAGGCTGAAGCTGAGCTGCCCGTAAGTTGTTTTTCAATTATTTCTCCTGCCCTACTTGCCCCCATACACTGCCCATGGCCTATCTCCTGCCCGAGCCTTATCCGGTCAGCTCCCACGTGCGGACGACAAAAATGTTTTCTATTCGCACGTGTGGCATGGAATTGCATGGCATGGCTTGCCAAAAACCTTTTTCAAACCCGAGGGTGTATTTTCCAATGAATGGACCTCCCAAGTATTTTAATTATTTTTGTTTCAAGCAAAAACAAACAAAAATTGTGTTTATTTTAATTTTATTATTTTTTTCCCCAAAAACCACTCACCTTCTATAACTCTACCTAATTAAAGTGGGACCCATGTCAATAGATATAAAAAAATCCTATTTAATCCTACAAAATTAAACATACCATTAACAAAATAGTAAGACTTAATCTAAAAAATACACTCTATAATAGATTGTGGCCTGCCATTTTTATGAGTAGTATGGTTGTAAGTATATAGGGATGAAAAGAATTTTTCATACATATATGATTGAGCAATACTACTTATTACTATGGGGCTATAATCTTACCCTGTCACAAGAAATAGGTCCCATTTGTACTTATTCCTATGAAGTTATAATCTTACTCTGTCACAAGAAATAGGTCCCACTTATAGGGCTCACTTGGGTCCTATAAGCGAGGCCCATCCCTTGTGAAGGGTGGGGGCTGGGGCTATAACCCATATGGTTATACAACATTTTTCTATATGATTAGTTCATTGTCATGTTCTCCCTATTAATTCTTAAATTATAAGAGTTTTCTAACAATAATGAATAGAACATTTTGCATTTAATATAAGTATTTCTGTAAAAATTTAAGTTATTATATGACCTAAACGTGATTATAATAGACCAAAATGGCCACAAAAAAAAGTTTTTTTAATAATTTACTAAAACTAAAAGTTTAAAGTTTAAAGTGACACAATGCTCATAATTCATGAATCAACAATCGTGATAACCCAACATGTAATTATGGTTATGATTTTTCTTTTTTAAAAAATGCAAATAGATTTTAGACTTCAATATTAGAAATTGAAGGATTGGATTTGCAGTTTGCAGTAAACTAGTTGTTTCAACTATTATTTTAACAATGTTTTCTTTTACATGTTACAGTATTTTCTAGAGTGAATAAAAAATCTAATAATCCGACAAATCTAATTTGCCCCACCTAATGAAATCTGAGATAATCCGAATCCGACGAATCCGAATAGAAATTTCCATTAACCCACCCAATCTGATTTTTCATTGGGTGGGTTTAGGTTGTATTTTTTAAAATTCGAGATAATCTTAACCCACTTAATATAAAATATATAAATATATATAAACTATTTATTATATATATTTAAAATTGTAATTTTAATATTATCTTATACTTAAAAAAACCTTTATTCTCTTAATATATATATATATATATATATATATATATATATATATTAACATAGTTTATAAAGACTTCTTTTCTTTGGTTCCATACTCTTAGTTTTTTATTTTCTAGCTTTTAGTTTCTAATAAACATTACGCACTATACTACACAATCCCTTAAAAAGAACAAAAAGTAAAAAAAAGACTTCACTACTTTCCACTCTAGTATACATACCTGAAACCCCCGTTTGCGTTTTGTTCATAACCCTACCTATCTAAGTGTCTATTTCTTCACTTCAAAGTTAAAAATAAATAAATATATAAAATAAAAAAACTCCTTCTAGATCTCTCATTTTGTCTCTACATCCACGCCTCTCTTTTACCTGGTCTTCTTTTCATCGGCATCGTTAGTCCTCGGGTATTTGTTTTCTTCGTTTTTTTTTTTAATGTTTTATTTGTTAGGTATGACTTATGTACTTAATATTTGTTAAACATCTAATATGTGATGAATTTTAGTTTCTTTTTCACTTATATCTTATTTATGTAAATTGTTATTTTGAATTTTTTCCTCATAATACTTAATTCGATTAACCCACCCAATCCATCCGAATTTTAAATTGATGGGTTGCTTTTAAAGTTTGGGTTTATTTGGTAGATTACATTCAAAATTAATCAACTTAAACTTTGATTGGGTGGATTGAAAAATCTCTAAAATTCACTCAACCCATCCGACGTTCACCCCTAGTATTTTGAGTTCCAATTCGTTTTTGAAACAGACTATTGGTGGTTTCAATGGCCAAGTTAATATGTCATATAGTAATTGATATATTGCTCATGTAAACGAAATTCTATTAAAATTGATTCTTATCAACTCTTAATCAAGCTTTTGAGATTTTTGATTAGGTGGTAATCCAATGTGACTAACGTATAAGTTAAATACGTTTCAAAATTTTTTACGTGAAATATGTCCTTTTAGAAGGTATTTACCTAGTGTAGTCTACTGATGAATTGAATGATTAAGGATGGAGTAGAACTGTACAAGAATCTATCTATTATCTAAATCTGTAATCTACAACTATATTAAAGTGAGAGTCATGGAACTATTCAATAAATATCAAGTTATTTACATAAAAAAATCACGTTATTTTATCCTTTTGTGGTTTTATTTTTTATTTTTTATTTTTGTTAACTTTGCTTCACTTATCTTTAAAATTATATATATATATATATATATTTTTACTAAAAACACTCTAAAAATATTACTTTTTTGGGAGAAAGACATATATAGCCCATTTAAGAGATTGAATTAAAATTAATAGCATACATTTTATGAAAAGAAAATTAATAGCACAATTTTTATCCAAAAATTCAAAAATCTCCAACCAACATATGTCTTCCCCACCCATCCCTTTCCAGTGTAAGAGAACAGACCACTCCACACCGAAGCAGATGCCAGAGTCACGGGAGGAGCACACTTCGTCGCCGTAGTAGCACCCATTGCTGGTAGCGTTGTTGCTAGAGATGCACAAGGAGCAGAGGCAGACGACATTGTCATTCCCCAATGATTGCGACTTCAAGATTCTTGGCAATTGAAGCTCTCGATCTCAGCAACTGAAGATTGCTCTGCACTTGTCTCCTAGCTATCTTAGCGATTGGCAACGAGGTTGGGTGGTGACAGGTGCTCTATCAGTGTTGCTTTAGTGGAGGCACGGTTGGGTGGTAGCGGAGTAAAGATGAGCACTGCTCCTAGCCTAGGCCCCCATTTTATGAGTCTCATGTTGCTGGAGGGAAGGTTGATTGTGAATGTGACAACCCGCATTTTTGGGCAGTCACTTTACTTTCTTAAACATCGTTTCATAAATAGTAATCTTACTTACTTGGTAAGAAAAATACTGAAATAATTTTTTTTTCTTTAAACATTCTTTAAAGACTGATGCGACCTCTGTCGCATTTTAAGTTGAGACCTCGCTCAACACTTGCCCTTTAAATCATTTCAAATCGTTTCTTAAAACTTAATAAGAAACATTTATTAAATCATAGCTTAAAACTTTACTTTATAATTACATAAAATAGTTCGTAAACTGTATCTTAAAACTTTGAATATAATTCTTAGAATTCTGATTTTCTTAAGACTTCGTAAACACAACATTAAACAATGGAAAACCTTTTCTTTACGTAGCGGAAGCAAACAGTGATGGTATCTATACCCAAATCTTCGCATCTGTCCTCCGCAGCACCCAGCTCTTCTAACGAGTCCTACTGGTCACCAATAAATTACCTACAGCATGAAAAACTTTTAATGAGCTTTCGCTCAGTAAGTTCAAATGTAAACTCACAAATAATTTAATCATGCTTTAAAACTTTTCTCATAAAAACCTTTCTCTTGAAACATTTTTCAAATAACGTTTTCCATAAACATTTTTGAAAACGTTTTTCATAAAACATTTCTGAAACGTTTTGCATAAACGTTTTTTGTAAAACATTTCGTGGATGTTTTTCTTAAAACGTTGTTCATAAACCTTTTCTTAAAAACATGAAAATGTTTTTCATAAAAATTTATTATAAAACATTTCTCTGAATGTTTTCCATAACATAACGTATAAATATTTCATAAAAAGGCATTCAAGCAACATTAGAATGCATGACTCTATTTATGCTCAATTATTAACTTTAATTATGAGCATTTTATGAACATTCTATTCTTGATTTAACTTTCTATCTTCGTTCTTTAACTTTTCTTATCTGACTTTAACTTTCTCTGCTTATTCCTTATCTTTCCTTATCTTACCTTCATTTTCCTCACTTTACTTTAGTGTTCGTACCAACTCATTAATCATGAGATCATAAACATGATGCTTCCCTTGTGGAAGACTTGAGACCATCAAACATTGAGGTATTGTACCTCACATCTAGGAGGTCAAACTTTAACTTTATTTTTATTGCCTCATAGCAAGGAGGCTGGTATGACACTTTCTTTTTATCTTTACGTTACCTTCTTATTAACTTTAGTGAGCATTCCAAATGCAATCACATCATATGCAAACACACTTGCAATTCATAGCTTGTACTATAAAACCTATTGCATAATAAATGCAACATAAAATGCAAACATATTTTGCTAATCATAACTTGTATTCTAACACTTATTGCATAACAAATGCAACACATTGCTTAATAAATACATCATAAAACGCAAACACATTTTACAAATCATAACTTGTATTCTAACACTTATTGCATAACAAATGCAACATATAATGAAATCACATTTTATAAATTATAACTTTTATTCTAAAACTTATTGCACAACAAATACAACTTATTGCATAACCAATGCATCATATAACTTATAACTTAAGTTATAAAACATTATGCGTTGTCATAATGCAATACATACTTTAAATACTTTGAAAATCATAACTTGAACTTTTTAAAAAACGTTATGCACATCAATATGCAAATAAACCTTTAACATAACGGTTGCAAATTCATTGCAATTCTTTTTCTTGAACTTTAAAACTTTTTGCACAATAAATGCAAACATACATTAAAAGAAACTTGCATAATAATTGCAAACTCATTTGCAAATTATGTAAATAAGCATTTAAAAATCATTTACTTCATGCTGTAGGTGAGATTTGAAACTTACCCGAACTATGCTCTAGCGTTTTCTATTTCGTTCCTTTTTCTTCCATTAGTCAGCCTCTGTGTCCTGGTCAAATGACAGCCAACTTATTAGTTAACTTTCTTTGTTATCAATCCACTTGATTGATAATAAAACGTAAACATTAACCATTCTTTCATTTTAACTTGACTAGTGTACTTTCGTTTACCGTTGTCTTTACTTAACCTTATAAACCATCGGTTTACCTTTCCTTCACTTAGCTTTGTAACCCACCGGGATTACTTTTCCTTTTAACCTCGTAACCCATCGGTGTACCTCTCGTTTACTTAAACATCCCTGATTAAATCTCTGGTCTCACATGACGGTTACGTTACTTAACGTATTACGGAACATTTTTCGTCTAAGAACGTTATGCTAAATCGGAGTGTTCGATTCCGTTCTAGCCGTTTCCTTAATAATGACGATTTTACCGTTAACGAGTTTTTCGTCAACCTTGTAACGTTATAAAACCCATTCTCACATAAAACAGTTTAACAATCACTGATCATGCATTTCATAAATTTTTATGAAATCATCTAAAACAATTTATTTTAAAATGGTTCATACTGTAGACGAGATTCCTACTTACTTGGACTCTAAGCTAAGCAGGTCCAGTTGTACCTCAATGATGAGGACATCGTTAGCACAAGCAAGAGCACGTGGGAGACTTTTTCAGATCCAATTCAAGTTCCCATTGGTCCAGTTACGAGAGCTCGTGCGAAGAAGTTCAAAGAAACGCTTATTGGGCTGATTCAAGCAACTTGGGCTCAAGCCATTGCATGGAGGCCCATTGAGGGAATTGCATGCGAAAATCAGACCAATAAATGCGTGATTCAAGCTATAGAAGGGATTGAGTAATTTCCATTTCAGTTACTTTCCCATTTTGAGGCGACACATGGCGAGAAGAATTAGTTTTGACCTTTTAATGTCTAGTTTCCTTTTTTCCGTTTCTGGTATTTCTATTATTGTAAGGCTTTTAAGCCATTAAGGGAACTTTCCTTATTTAGTCTAGATTTGACTTTTGTTAATTGAGTTTCCCGAAATTTCCATGGGAATTAGGGGCTGAAAATTCGCATAGGAACCCCTATATAATTGTAACGAATTTCAATCAATGGGACAAGTAATAACACATAATTTTGAGGTTTAATTCTCTTTAGTTCCTAAACGAACTATTCGAACTTATCGGAAATTTCCGTGGCGTTCATCGACTTATCAATCAGTCCATCCATAGCTGATTGTGGCGTCCTCACTTACCAAGACTTATCAATCAGTCCCTCCATAGCTGATTGTGGCGTCCGCACATACCAAGGTTCGTGCTTCTCGTTGGGCATCAGGTCGCGGTTCCATCCAAAACCGGTTAGAAATTTGATCTTGGAAACCAACTTCGGTTAGGATCGCGTCAATTCTTGGCATGGTTCGTATCATTTGGTATCAGAGCAAATGATACGAACCACGCCAAGAATTGACGCGATCCTAACCGAAGTTGGTTTCCAAGATCAAATTTCTAACCGGTTTTGGATGGAACCGCGACCTGATGCCCAACGAGAAGCACGAACCTTGGTATGTGCGGACGCCACAATCAGCTATGGAGGGACTGATTGATAAGTCTTGGTAAGTGAGGACGCCACAATCAGCTATGGATGGACTGATTGATAAGTCGATGAACGCCACGGAAATTTCCGATAAGTTCGAATAGTTCGTTTAGGAACTAAAGAGAATTAAACCTCAAAATTATGTGTTATTACTTGTCCCATTGATTGAAATTCGTTACAATTATATAGGGGTTCCTATGCGAATTTTCAGCCCCTAATTCCCATGGAAATTTCGGGAAACTCAATTAACAAAAGTCAAATCTAGACTAAATAAGGAAAGTTCCCTTAATGGCTTAAAAGCCTTACAATAATAGAAATACCAGAAACGGAAAAAAGGAAACTAGACATTAAAAGGTCAAAACTAATTCTTCTCGCCATGTGTCGCCTCAAAATGGGAAAGTAACTGAAATGGAAATTACTCAATCCCTTCTATAGCTTGAATCACGCATTTATTGGTCTGATTTTCGCATGCAATTCCCTCAATGGGCCTCCATGCAATGGCTTGAGCCCAAGTTGCTTGAATCAGCCCAATAAGCGTTTCTTTGAACTTCTTCGCACGAGCTCTCGTAACTGGACCAATGGGAACTTGAATTGGATCTGAAAAAGTCTCCCACGTGCTCTTGCTTGTGCTAACGATGTCCTCATCATTCCCCTCCTCTTGAAAAGGATTTGTCCTCAAATCATCGCCTGCATCAAAAGGACTTAGGTCAGAAACATTAAAGGAGGCACTTACACCATACTCACCTGGCAAGTCTAGCTTGTACGCATTATCATTGATCCTTTCGAGAACTTGAAAAGGACCGTCCCCTCTAGGCAATAGCTTGGATTTCCTTTGTTCCGGAAACCGTTCCTTGCGTAAGTGCAACCACACCCAATCACCGGGTTCGAAGACGAGCTTGTGACGCCCTTTGTTGGCTTGTTCAGCATATTGTTTAGTCCTTCGCTCGATGTTGAGTCTTGCCTTCTCGTGTATCTGCTTAACAAGATCAGCTTTTCTTTTTCCATCTAAATTCACATGCTCAGACAAAGGTAATGGCATTAAATCCAAAGGAGTTAAAGGATTAAAACCATAAACAATTTCAAACGGTGAAAATTGTGTAGCAGAATGAACAGATCGATTATAAGCAAACTCAACATGTGGTAAACACTCCTCCCATGTTTTGATGTTCTTTTTAATGACAGCCCTTAACAAAGTGGACAAGGTTCTATTCACAACTTCTGTTTGACCATCGGTTTGAGGGTGACAAGTAGTTGAAAACAATAGCTTAGTCCCTAACTTAGCCCACAAAGTCTTCCAAAAGTAGCTTAAGAACTTGGTGTCCCTATCAGAAACAATTGTCCTAGGCATACCATGAAGTCTCACAATTTCCCTAAAGAACAAATCAGCAACATTGGAAGCATCATCTGTCTTATGGCATGGAATAAAATGAGCCATCTTTGAAAACCTATCCACAACCACAAATATTGAGTCTCTTCCCCGTTTAGACCTAGGCAAACCTAACACAAAATCCATCGAAATATCAATCCAAGGTTCACTAGGTATTGGTAAAGGGGTGTATAAACCATGGGGCTGCACTCTTGATTTAGCCTGCCTACAAGTTACACATCTACCACAAAGCCTCTCAACATCTCGTTTCATATGTGGCCAATAGAAGTGTTCCTGCAACATAGCTAAAGTTTTCACTACTCCAAAATGTCCCATCAATCCTCCCCCATGGGATTCCCTCACTAGCAAATCTCTTAATGAACAATTAGGCACACATAATTTATTCTCCCGAAACAAGTATCCCTCATGCCTAAAGTATTTACCACTAGCAGATCTCTCACAAGCTTGATACTCAGTACGAAAGTCATGGTCATCAGCATATAACTCTTTAATGTGTTCAAAACCCAGTAGTTTAGCATTAAGAGTTGAGATTAAGACATACCTGCGAGAAAGTGCATCGGCAACGACGTTTTCCTTACCTTGCTTGTAGCGAATGACATATGGAAACGTCTCTATGAATTCTACCCAACGAGCATGCCTCTTGTTCAGCTTGTGCTGGCCCTTCAAGTGTTTCAGGGACTCATGATCAGTGTGAATCACGAACTCCTTAGGCCATAGGTAGTGCTGCCACGTCTCTAATGCCCGAACCAATGCATACATCTCTTTATCATAAGTTGGGTAATTAAGAGTTGCCCCATTCAGCTTCTCACTGAAATATGCTATTGGTCTCCCTTCCTGCATTAAAACAGCACCAATTCCAACACCTGAAGCATCACATTCAATCTCAAAAGTTTTGGCAAAATTAGGTAAAGATAACAATGGAGCATTTGTCAACTTCTCCTTGAGTAGCTGAAATGCCTTTTCTTGCTCTTCTCCCCATCTAAACCCAACATTCTTTTTGATCACTTCAGTCAGTGGTGCGGCTATAGTACTGAAATCTTTCACAAACCGCCGGTAGAAACTAGCAAGTCCATGAAAACTCCGTACGTTTCCCACACTAGTTGGACTCGGCCATTCCTGGATGGCTCGCACCTTTTCTTCATCAACCTGTATACCTTGAGCACTAACAACAAAACCAAGAAACACAAGCTTATCTGTGCAAAAGGTACATTTCTTGAGGTTAGCATACAACTTTTCCTTCCGTAAAACATCTAAAACAAGTTTCAAATGTTCAATATGTTCATCCAAATTGCTGCTATAGATAAGGATATCATCAAAATAAACAACAACAAATTTTCCAATAAAAGCTCGCAAAACATGGTTCATTAAACGCATAAATGTGCTGGGCGCATTGGTTAAACCGAAAGGCATTACCAACCACTCATACAAGCCTTGTTTTGTTTTGAAAGCCGTCTTCCACTCATCTCCCTCTTTCATGCGAATTTGATGATATCCACTCTTTAGATCAATTTTAGAAAACACACAAGCACCATGCAATTCATCTAACATGTCATCCAAGCGAGGAATGGGATGTCGATACTTTACCGTGATGTTGTTGATGGCTCGACAATCAACGCACATCCTCCAAGTCCCATCTTTCTTAGGCACAAGTAAAACTGGTACGGCGCACGGGCTCATGCTTTCTCTCACGTGTCCCTTCTCCATCAACTCATTTACCTGCCGTTGGAGTTCCTTTGTCTCCTCGGGATTACTCCTATAGGCTGGTCGGTTTGGGATTGTAGCTCCAGGTATGAAGTCGATTTGATGTTCAATCCCACGGATTGGAGGTAAACCTTGCGGTGTTTCCTCGGGAAAGATATCCTCAAAATCCTGCAAAAGAGAAACAACAGAACTATGCAAGGTGGAATCAAGATCGTTAGTGTTTAATAACGCCTCCTTGTACATGAGTAAAATCATCGGCTGATTAGAAAACAAAGCTCTTCTCACATCACTCTTTCTTGCATAAAAGTTTGTTTTTCTCTCTACTTTTCTCTCATTGGCTGATTGTGAATTCTTTTCAGCCCTCTCAATTTTCTCTCCCTTGCTCTCTTTGCTCTCCTTTTTCTCGGCCATCTCTTCTTTTTTTCTCTCACTGGCCGAACTCTCTCTCTGCACTCCCACTCTTGATTTTTCTTCACTCTTTATTTTTTTATCACTTTCTCTCTGTAAGCTCACTTGGTCTTCATAGACCTGTTTTGGTGTTAATGGAACAAGAGTGATCGTCTTTTGATTGTGAACAAATGAGTACTTGTTGGTGAAACCATCATGCTTAACTCGCCGATCAAATTGCCATGGTCTGCCTAACAACAAGTGCCCAGCTTGCATCGGAACCACATCGCACAAAACTTCATCTTCATATCTTCCAATGCGAAAAGGAACTAACACCTGTTTATGCACCTTTACCTCACCAGTATCATTTAACCATTGCAATTTATATGGCCGAGGATGCTTAATTGTTGGCAGCCCTAACTTCTCTACCATGGTTGTGCTTGCAACATTAGTACAACTCCCACCATCAATAATCACACTACATACCTTGTTTTGAACGTGGCACCTAGTGTGGAAGATGTTTTCCCGTTGCACCTCTTCATCTTCTTCTTTGGCTTGCACACTTAAAGCTCTCCTTGTGACCAACAATTCTCCTTGGACAGCGCACTCCTCATCGTCGACATCCTCTAATGAAGGCATAGAATCATTGTCCGAATCTTCCTCGGTTTCAATGTCTCCATTGTCCCGCATCACCATAACTCGTTTGTTCGGACATTGGCTTGCCATATGACCCCTACCTTGACATTTAAAACATTTAATATCACGAGTCCGAGTAGTGGAAGAATCGGATTTACCTTGATTCCCATGGCTGGCCACCTCTTGTTTTTGCTCGATCTTTGGCTTGGGGTTGGATTGCTTCTCATCCCTCTTCCATTGGTTGGTTTTCCAAGCCGATGTATTCGGGTTTTGGCTTGGACGTGTGCTACTGCCCCTCCTCATAAGTTGATTCTCAACTTTAATAGCCATGTGCACCATGTCCTCCAACTCCACATAATGTTGCAACTCAACGGCATTGTGAATATCTCGGTTCAAGCCCGCCAAAAACCTTGCCATTGTAGCCTCCCGATCCTCCTCTATATTAGCCCGAATCATCATAACCTCCATCTCCTTATAGTACTCCTCTACACTCCGGTTGCCTTGCTTAAGGTTTTGTAGTTTGTTGTACAACTCCCGGTAGTAGTAAGTTGGCACAAATCGCTTTCTCATCACCGTCTTCATCTCTTCCCATGACTCAATAGGTCGCTCTCTATTTCGTCTCCTGTTTATAACAAGCTGATCCCACCAAGTAATAGCATAATCAGAAAATTCAATTACAGCCAATTTTACCTTCTTCGCCTCGGAATAGTAGTGGCAGTCAAAGATGAACTCCATTTTCTTCTCCCATTCTAGGTACGCTTCTGGATTGGATTTGCCTTGAAATGATGGTATCTTCATTTTTATGCCTCTCAGACTATCATCTTCCCTGTTCCTAACTCCTCTATCCCGTCCAAATCTTCGGTGACTACCCGCTGAATCTTCTCCTTCGTCAAACTCTTCCCCATCATTCCTATAGTAGTCATCAACCTCTCCTCTAACCGGAACCCTTTCTCGCCTACGCGCATGAGGAACATGTTGTGGCTGCTCCACACGTGCGTTTTCTATCTGGTCTATCCTCTCATGAAGCTGTCCTATCTCTCCCCTCAATAATCGCCTCATCTCCCCCAACATTGCTTCCATAAGAAGTTTTGGGTCTGCTGCACCCGAGGTACCCTCATTAGTGTTCTTGCTGTTGTTTGACATTTTCCAAAGGACCTTACCACACTCCCTTACGTGTTTCACTCGTGAAATGGTTCACTCAATTTCACTCGTGTTTGCACTCAATACTTTCGGCTTTTGTTCACTCAAATGCTCTCGCCTCTATGCCTTTTTCCACTCTTTAATTCTCACTCAGTTCCTATAAAACTAGTCAAATCAATATCAAAAATTTCCTTGACAATTCACAAATAGATTACCAAAAGACAAGACTATAACTGGAACAAAGAATTTAGGCTTTCAAAATCACACCCAAAAGGAACAAAATTTCAGCAAAAATTTTTTTGGTCTATGCAAGGAATTCAGTTTTGGATTCCTTAAACAATAAATAACAAGAATCTGAAATAAAAATTTAAGAAAGGTTTCCAGACTCTTGTTTTTCGGATCCTCTTGTTTTTCTTCTTTTCCTTTTTTTTTTTTCGTTTCTTTTCTTTCTTTCTTTCTTTTCTTTTCGGATATTTTTTTTTTAACCGACTTTGATAATGGAAATCAAAACTCACGAACAATTGAAACAAACAAAAAAAAACTAAGAGAACGGATAAGCAAAACCTGATTAGAACCTCGCTCTGATTACCAAATGATACGAACCACGCCAAGAATTGACGCGATCCTAACCGAAGTTGGTTTCCAAGATCAAATTTCTAACCGGTTTTGGATGGAACCGCGACCTGATGCCCAACGAGAAGCACGAACCTTGGTATGTGCGGACGCCACAATCAGCTATGGAGGGACTGATTGATAAGTCTTGGTAAGTGAGGACGCCACAATCAGCTATGGATGGACTGATTGATAAGTCGATGAACGCCACGGAAATTTCCGATAAGTTCGAATAGTTCGTTTAGGAACTAAAGAGAATTAAACCTCAAAATTATGTGTTATTACTTGTCCCATTGATTGAAATTCGTTACAATTATATAGGGGTTCCTATGCGAATTTTCAGCCCCTAATTCCCATGGAAATTTCGGGAAACTCAATTAACAAAAGTCAAATCTAGACTAAATAAGGAAAGTTCCCTTAATGGCTTAAAAGCCTTACAATAATAGAAATACCAGAAACGGAAAAAAGGAAACTAGACATTAAAAGGTCAAAACTAATTCTTCTCGCCATGTGTCGCCTCAAAATGGGAAAGTAACTGAAATGGAAATTACTCAATCCCTTCTATAGCTTGAATCACGCATTTATTGGTCTGATTTTCGCATGCAATTCCCTCAATGGGCCTCCATGCAATGGCTTGAGCCCAAGTTGCTTGAATCAGCCCAATAAGCGTTTCTTTGAACTTCTTCGCACGAGCTCTCGTAACTGGACCAATGGGAACTTGAATTGGATCTGAAAAAGTCTCCCACGTGCTCTTGCTTGTGCTAACGATGTCCTCATCACTCAATGTATCTACAGTATGCGAAGCATCCTCTGCAGTGCTCCTCGAGCGACCATGAATGGCTGGGAATGCTTCCTGGAGATCATACATTCTTGAAACTGTCATTCTGGATTCTGTTACTGCAGTTTGAATTGCCTCAATTTGTGTACAGTCAGTACCAGACAATTTTCACCAGAGTGGAATTAGCTCAAACAGAGGTCACCATCGTATTCAGAGCGTCGAAACGAGTCGGGAGGAGGTCTTGGATCTTCGATCGGAGGTCCGGATCACAAAATCCTAATTTAACGTTGACCGGCCGTTGACCGACGGCGATTGGCTCCGTTGGGGGCTGAGCTTGAGCCTACCCCCCCTAATTCGACCCTCCTGAGTCCACTGGTGGGGTTAAGTTTACCCAATTCAGCCTCCATCTGCTTAATTCAAAGATGGGATTCTCGGCCAAAACCGGCGGCTCCGATCTCCTATCTCCGGTGGAGATACCGTGCAATTAAGGTGGGGGTTTTCTTCCCCGACCTCCTCTGAGCATTTCCCCTAAGGTGGAGAAGCTCAAAACCGTGTGGAACGGTGGCTCGAACTCTTCACGGCGGGGCTAGGCGGCGGGTCCTGGTTCTCTAGTGACCGGCCGTCGTCTTGTGCAATTGAGGAGCCGAATTTGTTCCTCTCGATCCTCTGAAGGTGTTTGTGCCCTTAATTTGGCACAACACAGCCTAAGACGGTGAACCCAAGCTCACCCACAACGACGGTGGCGGGCGTCCTCGATCTCTGACGAGGGGCGACAGAACAGAGCAATTGAGCGAGGGGTCTTGCTCACCGTCGCCCTTTGATCCTTTTGGCACTGGCGGTGTGTCACACCGTCGCCGGAGATGGCGGGTTCGGCTGTGGCTCCACGGCGGCGATGGGGCTACTCCATCGAAGTTTTTCCAGCTAAAATCAAGCTGGGAAATTGGTACCATCTTGCTCCTCTCCTCATGTTGAGTCCATATACACTAAATCACGTCAATTGGTGGTCGAACGGTGGAGAAATCACGTCGAAAAGAAATAGGCTTCTCTGCCACTTTGGGCGGCACATGAGGCTTCCTCCGGCGGCGTTTTGGGCGGCACGGCACCTCGTTGGACTCAGCTCGTCGAGAGCTTTCTATTGGCGAAAGAGGTGTCGAAAACAAACGCCGGAATCTCGAACGAGATTTGAGGAGAGAGAGAGAGAAAATCTAGAGAGAGAGCCAAATTTTTGTGATATTTTTCCTTTTTTTTTCTTTTTTCTTTTCTGCACTTTATAAAAAAATTGTGGTCTATGCAGTCCAATTCTATACTACATGACCTTAAACAGTCTAAATTCTTATACTGCTTTGCTCTAATACTGTATAATTTTCTGTAATATTATACAGTATTCTCCTTAAATTGTACTTTTTGTCTTAATATAATCCTCAACTTAATGCATTTTTAATGCATTAAAAATCTCGGGTGTTACAGTGAAAGAGAGTTTTACGCCAAATTCATTGCCGGAGTTGTCGAGGTCGCCAGGGTCGTTGAGGTCTCCAAAGTAACAGTGGGAGAGCTTGTCGCAGTTGTTGGCAGAGCTGGAGAGAAAAGAGGAGGACAGATAGAAAGAGAGGAGAGAGAAAGCGTGTTAGGATTTTTTGTGAGAGTTGAAGAAGATAAATATAATGTTGAAATTTTACAATAGTTCCAACTATATGCTTAACTATTTTCTAATGTGTATTATTTTCTTACATTAAAAATTGTAGCTGTAGTATTTGGTGCAATTTTCATATTTTTTTCAACCATGCCTTTATAAATACTTTCCTCTTTGTAATTTCTCTACGGTAGTATTTTTTTGAAATGTTTCTTATTTAAATATTATTTTCAGTCTGAAATATGTGCACATACAAACTCTGTTATTTGACATATGATATTGGATCAAAAAGTGTATTTCTTTTAATTTTATATTTTTAATATTTTTGTTAAATTTCTTTTACTAATATAACCTTTTTAAAAATCTTTCCTCAAATAAACCTCTACTTAAATTTTTCCTAGTAGTCTTTTAAAATATTCTTCTTTAGAATGTGACCCATATACGTGTCTTAATCGTACTCCCAAATACTATTTTCTTATGTATGCCCCGAATTTGGGTTCTTTTTTCTTAGCTTTTGCTAATATTTCTTTTTTACTTTCTTTTTTTAGGCGACTTTTCTACTTTTTTACGTTGTTTAGTCTTAAAGGTTATATTTTTCTAACAGCCCTGACGATATATTTACAAATGTTATCTTTGGACATACGTTTTTTTTTTTTTTGACGTTGAAGTATTTTGTTGTCCAAATGTGCCCCTTATATTTAAACTTCTTACACACACACCATAATAGTTGTCTATTTCACTTGCCCTCATAAAAATATTTTTTTTTCTTAAATAAGTTATATGTTTATAAGTGTTTATATGTTACACCGAAACATAGATATTAATTGTAATGTGCACTTCGGTGCATCTATTTTCAATCCTGTATTTTTAAATGTGCCTCATCAAAATGATTTTTTCACTAATAAGCTGCATTAAAAAATCTTTTCTTAAATTTGTCCTCTACTTTAATATTTTTTTAACTGATCAAAAGTATTTTTTTTTCCAAATGTGAGCCTTATAAGTATTTATCTTTTACTTTTTTTTTTCTTATAGCACTCTCAAATATTATTCTTGTATAAATACTCTAAAGTAATTTTCTCTTTAGCTTGCCTCTGTCAATTTTTAGCTGAGAATATAAATGGGAGTTTCATTTTTTTTTTATTGCTCATTCATTTTCTTTATTTATTTTTTCATTTTGTTTTTGTTGGCACTAAATTCTTCCTTTTTTCCCCTTTTTCCCTTTTGTTGTGTTTTACCTGTTAGAATAATATATAGGATCGAAATATGCACCCACAATATACATATAAGATCAAAAGCACGGAAACATGTGAACGAATTGTCTCCCACTATTGATGTCGTTAGTGCAATCCAAAACTTTTTGTTCCACCAGTTTGGGAGCTTCCAAGACCTTTTCAATCTTAGAAAAACGACGGTGTAAAATGGAAGGTGAGAACGATGATCTTAGGGAACCAAAACGTGCTCTCTATATAGAATCTATCTGTCACAGGGTCTATTTCAGTCAATCCCAAAGGATATGGAATGGTCGGCTATTTTAGCTAATTTTAAATTGGTGCAAATCAAATTCTGATTTAATGGAATTAATGGGCCACAAATTTGTGATGTGTTCACACCAAAGAATTACTTCACATTAAAAAGAAAAAGTAAGCATTACCTGCTAAACTAAAATATTCTTTCCTTGAAATATTCTAAAACATCATTTTGTCCCATCTGGCTCTCATAAATAGTTTTGCTGTTTTTTTGATAAATTACTCTAATAGTCTTTAACCTTTCATGAAAGTCAATATTTGCTCTTAACCTTTTATTTTTGATTTATTAGTCCCTAACTTTTGGTTTTAGTTACTAAAGGACCAATTTAACCATCAAATGGTTAATTTTAGACAGAAAAATGTGACAAACTGATCTCAAAGTTATCAAAAATTAACAGTTCAACCGTTAAATTGGTTTTTTAGTAACTAAAATGAAAGGCTAGGGACTGATAAATAAAAAATAAAATATTGAAAACTAAAATCATATTTTTGTAAAAGGATGAAGACTACCATAACAATTTATCCCTTTTTTTTTTTAAAACGTGATCCAACTTAAACATCTTTTTCCGTTTTATATGTTTCCAATATGTTTTTTATTTGATTTGTGCACACAAAAATCTTTTTTTAAAAAAAATAAAATGTGCTTTACTTACCTATGAACGTGTTAAGTTGAAAATATGTATTTCATTACTTTTCATCTAAGCTATTGGAAGCATAACCGTTTAATCCTAAAACCGTGTTAGATTTTTGATTGACACTATTTCAAAATCTACCACGATAACCCCCACAATATTCAATGATCATGTTCTTCTAATCATGTTGCTATTGCTCACAGTCTGTGGCCGTTATTAAAACAATTGCAAATTTCCACAATGAAAAAATCCCTTGGAACGTGTATAAAAGAGGAGAAAAAAAGATGGAGAAGCATGTCAAACATCAAAAGACTTTACATAGAGGAAGTTGAAACATAAATATTTTCTGTATCAGTTAAAGAAGTCTTCAACAATTATCCAAACCCACTCAATTTAAAATTCTAAAAAATAAGCTATTCATATTTATTTAATTATAATAAATTAGATTAAATAAATAATGCCAAATATGGTGAAGCCCACTATGAGCGCCCAATTACGTCATCTAAAAACTTGAAGTCCGACATAAGACTTGGATGAGAAAACTTTGCAGAGTTTTAGAAAGCGGTGGTTAGGTTTGCTCTTACAATAATATTTGGAAGCACATCAAGGAAAATTTGTATATGGAGCACTACATATTAATAGAATATGGATCCGAAATTACGGGCTCTACATTAGAGTCTACTTTTAATTAGTGACAGCGGTTATAACTATTTGTACTACATGTACTTTTCTTTGATTACAGGAGAAAACCTCATATTTTTAAAGCTTGGCACCTTCTTTTTTTTTTTTTTAAACAAAATTTAAATACAATTAAAGAAAGAAAAATTTTCAACACTTTCACATAAATACAAGTGAGAATGCCACATTTTCATGTTGGGAAGATATAAATGAGGTAAGTATTAAAAAAAATCCTAGTTCTATTCAATGAAAAATTGACGCTTATTTTCTATACAACACTCTTACAAATTTGAGATTAAATGATACTAATTTAATGACCTTTCATGGAAAAACATCGCCGTATGATGCACATTTGTGAAAAGCCATCATTAAATGTGCTTTTAAAGTGTTTTTTTACAAGTTTTAACAATGTTTAACGATAGTCATCTTTTCTTGAATTTTTATTAGTGTAGCATTAGTAAATTATGATTCTTGATAAAAATACAGTGGAAAAATATCTCTGTAGCTAAAGTACAAACATGAATTATTGTTCTAGTCCTATTTTTTAATATCGGATAGGACCTAAAAACTCTATGTTTGTACATGTTTATTATGCAATATAAATGCTAATCACAATATGTGCTTTAAAAGTCATCTAATTTAATAATTAGTAACACTGAAGTCAAATTGGGAAACAGTGAAAAAATAACCTAGGCCTAAAGAAACTTAGGGAAAGACGACAAGTCGGGCCAAACAAATCGGCCAATGACTAGATAGGTCAACTTGTGGCTAGTCTTTTTTAGTTTGGTGTTCATCCCGACCCAACCTACGTAAGGATACCACTAGACTACCTCACACGTCCTTTTTTTATATTAAAAAAAATCATATAAAATCTATGGCACAACCCGTACATGGACCCTGGGGCAATAGGACGTGACTAGGTTGTATGGCCTGACATACATTTCCCTACAGCCTGCATCGGATGAGCGGTCAACCCCTGCTTATAACACTAGCGATGCTAGATGGTTGCATATGGGCAATAAACTACCATTTTTTTCTGCAAGTGAAAGAGGTGGAGAGGGGCAAAAAGTTGGCAAAAAGTTATGGATCTATTGGGATGCTCTTAGTCTTTTTGAAGCCAATTAAAATCACACATAGGTAAATTAATCTTGTGTTTTTCATTAGTCAATTTTTGCTTAAGAGGCTATTGGCCTAATAGTAAAAAAAGAGGTTGCGAAGGACTTCGATCGGTCAAGTAATTTCTTATTAATAGAATAATACATGATATAATATATGTTTTTTTTCCTTACTCTACGGACACATGATAGAAAACCGTCCAATATTTTGAGATGTTAATTATTATTATTATTTTTTATGCTAGTCATCAAGCTAAATTGAATAGTCTAAGGATTCAACCAAACAAGAAGCAAAAGACAGCCGAAGTTCAGTTACAATCCAAGCCTAATTAATTTCTGTACCAATCAAATTAGCTTATTCGTCAAAATTTTGGGCTTTTCTCGTTAAAGTGGACCCGCGATTTGCTGTGTTCATCCAACCAAATCCGCCGGTTGGGAACTCGCTTGCGTGGCAAGTTCAAAAGCAGTAAAGTAAACCTTGCCCCACCATCCCTAGTCCCTAATCTTTTCGAAGGCGCACGTGCGTACACTGTTCGACGACAATGAATCATGTACTGATAAAGAAAAGGACAATATACACACCCCCAATTTTTGTCCCAAAAAAAAATTGCTTAATTGGTCTTTAATTTTTTACAAAAATAAGATTTTAGGCATCAATTTTTTTCCTTTAACCAAACCAACCCCAGCCTTTCAATCAAGTTGTTAAGAGACCATTTTAACATGTTAGGCGTTGAATGTGCATCAGGTGAGGGGTACATGACCATCTTAATAAGGGTATTTTAATAAAATATTTAATATGTTTTAAAAAAATTAAATTAAAAGGTAAAAAAATAAAGTAAAAAATTATAAATTATAAATATATATTATTAAAATCAAATATTTTTTTGAAACAAAAGTCAAATCTTCCCATAAAAAGAAACGAGTCAGATCTCCCCGTAAAAAATATCTAATTCGCTACAAAAAAATCAGATCTAAACAAGAAATTCAACTCCATCATCCATCCCTTATCTGACATCCCCCTCTCTATTCTCTCCCATGGAGGATTCCACTCGTTGGAGACTTGGGTTCCATCGATCGTTTACTATCAGGCCAAAAAAAAAAAAAAGATGGGGAGAGAAAAATGGAAGAGATCGAGAAATGGATAGGGGTAGGGGGGCTTCGGTGATCCATGGGTGGGGGTCGACAGGGAGGGCTGAGTGCAAAGGGGAAAAGGCTTGACGGTAATGGGGAGAAGGCTCGACGGCGACAAGGTTAGGAGGCTTTGGAGATCCCACATAGGGGGCCGACGTGGAGGGCGAGGTGTGGGGTTGGGGTGGTTAGGGCTTGAGGTAGGGTTAGCAACGGAAGACGGGTTTTGGATGCTAGGGACCTTGAGGGTGACATGGTGAGGTCGGATGCTTTGTTAAGGTCAAGTTCTCTTTTTCCCTCTAGTTTTTGAATTTTGCTGATAAATTAGGGTTTATAATGTTAATTAATAGGGTGTTTGGCTAGTGGTGGAAACCATGGGTGGTGTGATGACCCGCCTTTTTGGACAGTCACTTTACTTACTTAAACATCATTACTTAAATAGTAATCTTACTTACTTAGTAAGAAAAATACTGAAATAATATTTTTTCTTTAAACAAACGTATTTAAAAACTGTTGCGACCTCTGTCGCCATTCAAGTTGAGACATCGCTTAACACTTGACTTTAAAACTATTTCAAATTGTTTCTTAAAACTTAATAAGAAACATTTACTAAAACATAACTTAAAGCTTAACTTTATAATTATATTAAACAGTTTGTAAACTGTATCTTAAAACTTTGAAAACATTTCTTCAAACTCTAATTTTCTTAAAACTTTGAAAACACTATATTAAATAGTGGAAAATATTTCTTTTGAACAGCGAAAACTTACTGTAGTGGTGTAACGTCCCGAAATTTATTTAACATTAATGTAATGTAAATGATGAATTAGTGTGCCATAATTAAGGTTTTAACTTTAATTAGATTATTTGGTTGGATTTTTAGTTTTTGGTTGTTTTGTTAAATTGATGTGTTCAAAAGATTCCTTGTTGATTTAAAATGATGTTTTGAGTTTTAAAACACAACAATTTGTAAAATGTTAAAAATACTCTGTTTTACAAAACCGTGGGCGGCACATGGTTTTCGCACAGTAAAACCGCCCACCGACTTTCTCTATTTATTTCTCTCTTCTCTCTCTCTCTCCTCATTCACGAGTTCTCTCTCTCTCTCTCTTCTCTCTCTTGGCAGTCCCTCTCTCTCTCTCAATCTCTTCAAAAAAATTTTGATTTCTATTCGAATCCAAGCTTCGGAACAGCAAGGAGGAAGCTCGGGGACGTGATTCGGCGACCGAGAACGCGGATTGAAGCTTCGATTCGAGGTTAGATTCGAAATTTCTAAACTTTTTACAAAATTTTCGATTTTGTGTGTTTTTGAAATCTAAGTTTATTTTAGCTTAGAAAACCGTAGATTTGTGTTAAATGAGCTTAGAACAACTAGAATCTAAACCTAGATTGAAGAAAAACGGATTGGATTCAAGATTTTCATTTTTCTCCTCTTTTTCTCATTTTCGGATTTTTGAAGATTTTGAGTTTAAATGTTGTTTAAATGATCCCAAACATGTTCTAGAATGTTTTTCTATCAATTATAGTTGTTTTTCATGCCTGGGATTTGAGAAAAACAGGTTAGAAACAAGATTTGGATTTTGGGGATCGAGAAACCCGTGGTTGGGATTTCTGGATCTTCCTAGTTCGGCAGGCCGAAGTTCATGTTCGGCAGGCCGGAGTGATGATCGGCAGGCCGGTGTTCTTCCGACCGGCAAGCCAAATCTGGGGAAATGTTCGACAGACCGAACTTTGCTTCCGGCAGGCCGAACTGTGCAGTTCGGCAGGCCGAAGCAGGGCGTCCGGTAGGCCGACCGAGGCATGGAAAATTTTGTGATTTTTACCCGATTTCACTGTTTTGAACCCTGATTTAAATCCCAACCTTATAGGATGATTTTAATGATACAAATGGCACACTAAGACATCATGAAATGATTTAGTAACATAGAATGTTTCGAACTAGATATTGATCGACTTAGTTTGTATCTAGGATTGTTCGTGGTTCCGTGGAGCTAACGTATAGCGGATCGGGATTACGGTGTGGGGTACCGGCACGAGTACTGAGGTAGGACTTCTATCCTATTTCTTTGGTAGCCTGGTTTTGAAATGATTTGGCTTTGAAAAGGATTTCTCTCAAAATGTTTTCAACGGATGTTTGAAAATGGTTTTATCGGTTATATTTTAATATACCGTGACATGAAATGAATTTCATAATGAATGTAATTGACAACACTCGGTAATTGGGTTTTGAATGATAATGATAATGAGCACTAAGGCATGATGCCATATCAGAGATCGGGTCGTGATCGACCTTGGGGGCAGGTCCCGAAACCCAGCTGGGCCACTACGGTGGTGATTTCATGGTTTGCCTAGGTAAAAGTAAACTGGTGTTTTGATTTGAAGAGTAGACTGTTCTGTGTCAGAACGGTTCTACTCAATTTATTTATTTATTTATTCAAGTTCCCTTTTCTGTATAACTCCTGATAATGTTATGTTTCTTTGCATTAAATTATTTTATAAAACTTAGTCCTACTGAGCCTTTCGCTCACGTTTTATCTGTTTTAAATTTCCCCCCTCTAGGTGGTTTTCCATTTAGGTTTGGAGAAGATTCTTCGGACCGAACTCAGGAGCAATAGGAGAATTTATTTACATTCTGTATTTATTAATCAAGGCATGTAAGACTTAACTTTATTGGTACTTGGACTGTAATTGTATTTGTGATATTGTCAGAGCCATGTGTGTGCACAAGTTGTGGGTTGTGGAACCCATATTCGCGGTTTTTATTTAATTATTGTTATTTGTTTAATGATTTTAAGTTCTTTATCAAATGTGGTGGAAAAATCTCTTTAATTTTTGCTTAATTGGATTTTTAAACCCTTAATTTCAATTAAATTCTCTTTTAATTAATTTAAATATTCCGCCACGTCACCTCCCGTACTCCGGGGCGTGACAGAATGGTATCAGAGCTCAAGGTTATGAACCTTGGGAATTGTGCACACATAGGTTTGACAATGAAATACTTCTGACAGTCCAAATTTTGTTTTCAGAAGTGAGAGAATGGCACCTAGACGTCGTTCGACAGCTGACGCCGAGTTCGGAAATGATGAGGGCCTGATGAGGTCTATGATTGCGGCTTTCCGGCAGATGGCAGCCAGGACTAGACCGGAAGACTCTAGTGTTGGTAGTCGGCATGCTTTCTTTAAGGAATTTCGGCGGGCGTCTATTCCGACTTTTGATGGCAATGGGGATCCGCAGTTAGCAGAGTATTGGTTGGATTCGATCTTGAAGCATCTTGATACCCTTGGTGTGCCTGAGGAGTATCGTGTGGAGTTTGCGGCGTATAAGCTCGAGGGTGGCGCTAACACCTGGTGGAAACAAACTAAGCGTCTGGAGCGCGGTGGCGATATAGGTTGGGACAAGTTCGAGGATCTGTTCTATGATCGGTATTTTCCGCAGGGATATAGAGATCAGAAGGCAGCTGAGTTCTATAGATTGCAGCAGGGTGATATGTCAGTTCAGGAGTATGAGGCAAAGTTTAGCGAGTTGGCTAGGTTTGCTCCATCAGCTGTGGCATCGGAGCGCGAGAAATGCATCAAGTTCTAGGAAGGACTCAAGGCTCCTATTCGGCGGCAGTTGGTTGCTCTACGGCTTAGCGGTTTCAGAGAGCTTGTGTCGTCGGCGATCTCCGTGGAAAATGATTACGTGCAGTATTGTGAGGACCGAGCCAAGGCTTCAGGAGGACCGCAGAGGAGTGGCAGGAAGAGCACCAGTAGTCGTCCAGCTCCGGGGAAAGGCAAGCAAGGCGGTGCGACCAGTGGCAGTAGCAGTTCGTCTGGCAGCGGGCGCAGCAATCCCTACAGCTTTCATTGTCATTTCTGTCAGCAGCCCGGACACATCAAGAGGAATTGCCCGATCAGGAGTGCTCGTCTTGGATCGCAGACCGGGGAGGATGCCAGTCGTTCGTCTCAGCCTCAGCCTCAGACCCTACCTCCGCCTCCGCAGTATCCGCAGTTGCAGTATCCGCAATTTTCTCCTCAGCAATTCTCATATCCGGCACGGGGACAGCAGCCGCAGTATTTTCAGCGCAGTGTTCCTCAGTATAGAGCTCCGAGTACAGGTAGTGTGCAGTCATCTCCATCTCAGCAGTATCGGCCGAGTAATGCAGGACCCAGCAATATCGGTAGAGGAAAAGGGAAAGCGCCAGTGCAGGTTCATGCAATGGCATCTGGAGGGTCAGATTCTCAGATTGGTAACGCGGTTGTCGATGGTATGATTTTGGTTTCCAGATCTTTAGCTCGCATTTTATTTGATACCGGTGCCTCTCATTCTCTCATTTCGAGTTCTTTTGTACATACCTTGGGATTAGAAGTAGAAGAGTTTAAGGAACCCCTAGTTATAACTTCTCCCTTGGGGCGGGTGTGTGTGAATTGTATGTGTAAATCTTGTAAAATAAAGATTGGGGATGAGATTTTGAAAAGTGATTTGATTATACTCCCCATGAGTTCCTATGATGTGATTTTAGGGATGGACTGGTTGTCCAGGTATAGTGCAGTTGTGGACTGCCAACTTAGAAAAGTAACCCTAGTGTCTGATAGGGGAACGGTAATCACTTACCAGGGTGGTGGTGATTGGCTAATGAGTGAGCGTCTCATGAAGTCATGTCTAGGAGGGCGAAGGAATCTAGATTGTTTTGCTTTTCTTGCCAATCTAGATTGCGAGCCCTATGTTTCGAGTAGTGGTGTAGCGATTCCGGTGGTTGATGAGTTCGAGGATGTCTTCCCCGACGAGTTATCAGGGTTACCACCGCATCGGGAGATTGAGTTTGGTATCGAGTTGTTTCCAGGGACATCACCGATTTCTATGGCACCTTATCGGATGGCGCCGGCAGAAATGAAGGAATTGAGGAAGCAACTTCAGGAGCTTGCTGATAAAGGATATATTCGGAATAGCACATCTCCGTGGGGAGCACCAGTTTTGTTCGCTAAGAAGCACGATGGGACTCTCAGGTTATGTGTGGATTATCGGCAGTTGAATCGTGTTACGGTGAAGAACAAGTATCCTTTGCCTAGGATTGATGAGCTATTTGATCAGTTGGGAGGTTCGCGATACTTCTCGAAGATTGATTTGCGGTCAGGTTATCATCAGCTCAGAATCAAGGAAGAGGACATTCCCAAGACAGCTTTTAGGACTCGGTATGGGCACTTCGAGTTTCTGGTCATGTCTTTCGGGTTGACGAATGCTCCAGCAGCTTTTATGGATCTGATGAACAGGATATTTAGGCCGTATCTGGATCAGTTTGTGATCGTGTTCATCGATGATATTCTAGTGTATTCTAAGACATGGGAGGAGCATGAGCAGCATCTTCGGATCGTGCTTCAGACTCTGCGGGAGCACCAGTTGTATGCTAGGAGGGAAAAGTGTGAGTTTTGGTTGACTGAGGTCAAATTTCTGGGTCATGTCATTTCGGAGCATGGTATTTCAGTGGATCCGTCCAAGATTGAAGCTATATTGGAGTGGGAACGACCAAGGAATGTAGCGGAGATTCGCAGCTTCTTAGGTCTTGCTGGATATTACAGGAAATTTGTAAAGGACTTTTCGAAGATTGCAGCTCCGTTGACGAGGTTGATCAGGAAAAACGTCAGGTTTGAGTGGGATGAAGACTGTGAGTCTGCTTTTCAGGAATTGAAGAACCGGTTGACTTCAGCTCCAGTATTAGTTATTCCTAGTAGTGACGAGCCGTATGAGGTTTATGCTGATGCTTCAGGGCGCGGACTTGGATGCGTGTTGATGCAGCATGGACGTGTGGTTGCGTACGGATCGAGACAGCTACGACCTCACGAGCGGAATTATCCTACTCACGATTTAGAGCTTGCAGCGGTGATCTACGCGCTGAAGATTTGGAGATGTTACTTGTATGGAGCATCGTTTCAGGTCTTCTCCGATCACAAGAGTTTGAGGCATTTGTTCACTCAGAGGGATCTCAATCTGAGGCAGCGCAGATGGGTGGAATACATGGAGGATTATGATTTCGCTTTGCAGTATCATCCCGGGAAGGCTAATGTGGTAGCAGACGCGCTTAGCAGGAAGTCTTCAGGGATTCTCGCTTGTTTGATTTTTGAGGACTGGAGCAGGGATGCGACAGGGAGTGAGTATCGGCTACAGTATCGTGACGACGGTGATCGAGTTTCGTTATATCATGTGGAAGCGACTCCAGCTCTTGTTCGGATGGTGAAGCAAGGTCAGTGGCAGGATCGACATTTGCAGGGGATTTGGTCGCGGATTCAGAACGAGGAGCAGTTCGAGGAATGGAGCGTGCATGCAGATGGATCGTTGTATTTCCGGGAGCGCCTTGCAGTTCCAGTTATCGCCGAGGTGACGAAAGCCGTTCTAGATGAAGCTCATAGGTCTCAGTTCGCTATTCATCCGGGGAGCACCAAGATGTATCGTGATTTGAAGAGGCACTATTGGTGGAGAGGCATGAAGAAAGATGTTCGCGAGTACGTGGCCAAGTGTTCGACGTGTCTTCAGGTGAAAGCTGAGCATCAGAAGCCTGCAGGTCAGCTTCAGCCGCTTCCTATTCCAGGGTGGAAATGGGAACATGTGACGATGGATTTCCTCACAGGTTTGCCGAGGACGGAGCAGCGGCATGATGCAGTTTGGGTTGTGGTCGACAGGTTGACGAAATCGACGCATTTCATTCCGTTTAGGTTGACGTGTTCGAGGAAGGTTCTCGGGGAGTTGTATCTGCAGAACATTGTGAGGTTGCATGGAGTTCCTTTATCCATCACCTCTGATCGAGACACCAGGTTTAATGCTAAGTACTGGAGGAGTTTTCAGGAGGCTTTGGGTATGGATTTGAACTTCAGTACGGCGTTTCATCCTCAGACTGATGGGCAGTCTGAGCGGGTTATTCAGGTTCTCGAGGATATGTTGCGTGCTTGTGCGTTGGACTTCGGCGGGAATTGGAAGCAATGTTTGCATTTGGCGGAGTTCGCGTACAACAATAGTTATCAGGCGAGTATTGGTATGGCACCATTTGAGGCATTGTATGGGCGACCGTGTCGGTCACCTGTGTGTTGGGCCGAACCGGAAGATAGAGTTATTCTTGGGCCGGATGAGATTCGTGACAGCAACGAAAAAGTCATGGTGATTCGGGATCGATTGAGAGCAGCTCAGAGTCGACAGAAGAGCTACGCAGATAGGAGACGTAGACCCTTAGAATTCGCGGTTGGAGATTTTGTTCTCTTGAGGGTGTCACCTCGTAAGGGAACTATGCGGTTCGGCGTGAGTGGGAAGCTCGCGCCGAGGTATATCGGGCCGTTCGAGATCACTCAGCGTGTTGGCGTGGTCGCCTATCGGCTTGATCTTCCGCACGAACTTTCTCTTGTACACGATGTGTTTCATGTGTCAATGCTTAGGAAGTGTCCACCTGGGCATGACAAGATAATTTCGTTTCGCGATGTACAGGTTCAGGAAGATACGACGTACGAAGAAGTTCCGATTCAGATTATCGACCGGAAAGTGATTAGCTTGCGTCGTCGTGAGATACCGTTGGTAAAGGTCGTGTGGCAGCATCACGGTGTTGATGAAGCCACTTGGGAATTAGAGTCGGGTATGCGGGAGTCATATCCGCATTTGTTTTGTTTTTGAGATGAGTTGTAAATTTCGAGGACGAAATTTCTTTAAGGGGTGGAGAGCTGTAACGTCCCGAAATTTATTTAACATTAATGTAATGTAAATGATGAATTAGTGTGCCATAATTAAAGTTTTAACTTTAATTAGATTATTTGGTTGGATTTTTAGTTTTTGGTTGTTTTGTTAAATTGATGTGTTCAAAAGATTTCTTGTTGATTTAAAATGATATTTTGAGTTTTAAAACACAACAATTTGTAAAATGTTAAAAATACTCTGTTTTACAAAACCGTGGGCGGCACATGGTTTTCGCACAGTAAAACCGCCCACCGACTTTCTCTATTTATTTCTCTCTTCTCTCTCTCTCTCCTCATTCACGAGTTCTCTCTCTCTCTCTTCTCTCTCTCGGCAGTCCCTCTCTCTCTCTCAATTTCTTCAAAAAAATTTTGATTTCCATTCGAATCCAAGCTTCGGAACAGCAAGGAGGAAGCTCGGGGACGTGATTCGGCAACCGAGAACGCGGATTGAAGCTTCGATTCGAGGTTAGATTCGAAATTTCTAAACTTTTTACAAAATTTTTGATTTTGTGTGTTTTTGAAATCTAAGTTTGTTTTAGCTTAGAAAACCGTGGATTTGTGTTAAATGAGCTTAGAACAACTAGAATCTAAACCTAGATTGAAGAAAAACGGATTGGATTCAAGATTTTCATTTTTCTCCTCTTTTTCTCATTTTCGGATTTTTGAAGATTTTGAGTTTAAATGTTGTTTAAATGATCCCAAACATGTTCTAGAATGTTTTTCTATCAATTATAGTTGTTTTTCATGCTTGGGATTTGAGAAAAACAGGTTAGAAACAAGATTTGGATTTTGGGGATCGAGAAACCCGTGGCTGGGATTTCTGGATCTTCCCAGTTCGGCAGGCCGAAGTTCATGTTCGGCAGGCCGAAGTGATGATCGGCAGGCCGGTGTTCTTCCGACCGGCAGGCCGAATCTGGGGAAATGTTCGGCAGGCCGAACTTTGCTTCCGGCAGGCCGAACTGTGCAGTTCGGCAGGCCGAAGCAGGGCGTCCGGCAGGCCGACCGAGGCATGGAAAATTTTGTGATTTTTACCCGATTTCACTGTTTTGAACCCTGATTTAAATCCCAACCTTATAGGATGATTTTAATGATACAAATGGCACACTAGGACATCATGAAATGATTTAGTAACATAGAATGTTTCGAACTAGATATTGATCGACTTAGTTTGTATCTAGGATTGTTCGTGGTTCCGTGGAGCTAACGTATAGCGGATCGGGATTACGGTGTGGGGTACCGGCACGAGTACTGAGGTAGGACTTCTATCCTATTTCTTTGGTAGCCTGGTTTTGAAATGATTTGGCTTTGAAAAGGATTTCTCTCAAAATGTTTTCAACGGATGTTTGAAAATGGTTTTATCAGTTATATTTTAATATACCGTGACATGAAATGAATTTCATAATGAATGTAATTGACAACACTCGGTAATTGGGTTTTGAATGATAATGATAATGAACACTAAGGCATGATGCCATATCAGAGATCGGGTCGTGATCGACCTTGGGGGCAGGTCCCGAAACCCAGCTGGGCCACTACGGTGGTGATTTCATGGTTTGCCTAGGTAAAAGTAAACTGGTGTTTTGATTTGACGAGTAGACTGTTCTGTGTCAGAACGGTTCTACTCAATTTATTTATTTATTTATTCAAGTTCCCTTTCTGTATAACTCCTGATAATGTTATGTTTCTTTGCATTAAATTATTTTATAAAACTTAGTCCTACTGAGCCTTTCGCTCACGTTTTATCTGTTTTAAATTTTCCCCCTCTAGGTGGTTTCCCATTTAGGTTTGGAGAAGATTCTTCGGACCGAACTCAGGAGCAATAGGAGAATTTATTTACATTCTGTATTTATTAATCAAGGCATGTAAGACTTAACTTTATTGGTACTTGGACTGTAATTGTATTTGTGATATTGTCAGAGCCATGTGTGTGCACAAGTTGTGGGTTGTGGAACCCATATTCGCGGTTTTTATTTAATTATTGTTATTTGTTTAATGATTTTAAATTCTTTATCAAATGTGGTGGAAAAATCTCTTTAATTTTTGCTTAATTGGATTTTTAAACCCTTAATTTCAATTAAATTCTCTTTTAATTAATTTAAATATTCCGCCACGTCACCTCCCGTACTCCGGGGTGTGACAAGTGGTGTCCATACCCAAATCTTCGTATTTGTCCTCCGTAGCACCCAACTCTTCTAACGGGTCCTACTGGTCGCCCACAAAACTACCTACAGCATGAAAAAACTTTTAATGAGCTTTCGCTCAGTAAGTTTAAACAAATTCTCACAAATCATTTGAAACATGCTTTTAAAACTTTTCCCATGAAAGCCTTTCTTTTAAAACATATATCATCAATTTTTTCCATAGACATTTCTAAAAATGGCTTTCGTAAACAGTCTTCGTAAAACTTTTCTAGAATGTTTCTCGTAAACGCTTTTTATAAAACATTTAACATGTAGCAATCTTTAGAATGCTTTTCGTAAAACGTCATTTATAAACATTTTCCTTAAAACTTTTATCATAAACGCTTTTCATAAAATATTCCTAAAACGTTTCTCATAAACGTTTTCATAAACGCTTTTCATAAAATATTTAACATAAAACAATCCTCAGATTGCTTTTTATAAACATTATTTATGTTTTCATAAACACTTAATATAAAACATTCCTCAAAATGTTTTTCATAGCATATAAATGTTTCATAACAAGCAAATCAAGTACAATCACAATGCATGTTTTCATTTATGCTCAATTATGAACTTTCGATTATGAGCATCTTATGAACATTCTTTCTTACTTTGACTTTTTATCCTTGTTCCTTATCTTTTCTTATCTTACACTTTAACTTTCCTTATCTGACTTTAACTTTCCACCTTTTGTTCCTTAACTTTCTTAATCTTATAACCTTTAGTGTTCGTACCAACATCTTTAATCATGAGATCATAAACGTGATGCTTCCCTTGTGGAAGACTTAAGACCATCGAACTTTAAGGTCTACCTCACATCTAGGAGGTCAAACTTTAACTTTACTTTCATTACCTCACAACGAGGAGGCTGATACGACACTTTCTTTTTAACTTTACATTACCTTCTTTATTAACTTTAGTGAGCATATCAAAGGCAATCACGTCACGTGCAAACACACTTGCAAATCATAACTTGTACTATAAACCTCTTGCACAACAAATACAACTTGAAACGCAAATACATTTTGCAAATCATAACTTGTATTCTGAAATATATTGCATATGAATGCAACATATAACACAATCACATATTACAAATCATAACTTTTATTCTGAAACATATTGCATACAAATGCAACATATAACGCAATCACATATTGCAAATCATAACTTTTATTCTGAAACATATTGCATACAAATGCAACATATAACGCAATCACATATTGCAAATCATAACTTTTATTCTGAATCATAGTTCATACAAATGCAACATATAACGCAATTACATATTACAAATCATAACTTTTTATTCTGAAACATATTGCATACAAATGCAACATATAACACAATCACATATTGCATACAAATGCAACATATAACGCAACCACATATTGCAAATCATAACTTTTATTCTGAATCATATTGCATACAAATGCAACATATTACATAACAAATGCTTCATAAAACTTATAACTTAAACTATAAAACATTATGCATTGTCGAAATGCAAGACTTATACTAATCCTATTTCGTATCTAGGTTGCACATCCGCATCTAGATCATAATCTGGTACATAAAAATTGGCCAGTAAGTTCATCTTTTTATTTTTTAGTCTATAAGTCTTTTATTATCTAGTAATTCCAGACTAGTGATAATGACTATCTAAAACATGTTTACGTACTTGTCTGAAAACTTCTAAGGGTTCATAACACTTGAACTTAACCTTTCATATCTCTCTCTTGGCTTTGCTCTTGTGACCTCTCGGAAGTTCCTCTCTTATATCTTAAACTTCTACTTGTGTTTAAATTTTCTTGTAGGGATCTGTGTGTTTATTCTTACCAAAATTTTGGTTCTACAGGATGTTGTAATCTATGAAGTTATGTCCTTAATGGGTTTCTTATAGACCTTACTATAGATATTCATCATGCACTATGTGTTACTGTGCTTATATGCTATATCTTGTTTATAATCTAGATAACAAGCATCAATCATAGCATTCATATCCATATCATACTTACACATAACGTTCATAAACATATCATACATATACATGTCATTCATATCATACATACACATGTCATTCATACTTTCATATCGTAGAGTTGCTATACATTTTTCTTCTTTGGATAGCAACTATTTCATATTATATTCATATAATACTTTAAGTTATGTCACATTTATAATACACACACCAATCATAGTTTGTAACATTCTTGTATATCAATATGCAAATAGGCTTTAAACATAATAATTGCAAGTTCTTTGCAAATCGTCTTTTGTACTTCAAAACTCTTTGCATAATAAATGCAAATATGCTTTAAAAGAAATTTGCATAATAATTGCAAACTCATTTACAAATGCATATATAAGTATTTGAAAACTATTTACTTCATGTTATAGGTGAAGTTTGAACTTACTTGGACTTTACTCTAACGTTCCCTTCTTCGTTCCTATCTCGTTTCTTTTCCTTCCATTGGTCGGCTTCTATGTCCTGATCAAACGACAGCCGACTTATCAATTAACTTTCTTTTTATTAATCTACTCGATTGATAATATAACGTAAACATTAAACATTCATTTCCTTTTAACTTGACTTGTATACTATCGCTCTACCGGTCTTTCACTAACTTTGTAACCCACCGGGGTTATCTTTCTATTATTAAATCTCTCGTCTCACATGACGGTTACGTTACTTAACGTATTACGGATCATTTTTTGTCTAATAACGTTATGCTAGATTGGAGTGTTCGATTCCGTTCTAGCCGTTTTCATAAAAATGACATTTTTACCCTTTTTGGGTTTTTTCGTTCACTTTGTAATTCTATAAAAACCATTGCTTAACTTTAACGTTTCATTACTTACATATTACGAAAAAATTTCCACTAAGAAACATTTCCCGACATCAAGCGTTTCGGGTCTGTTTTGGCCATTTTTACAAAATGACCATTTTGTCCTTAACTCTTTTTCCTCAATTATTTCCTTAACAAAACTTTAATTTTCTTAAAACTTAACATCTATGGTACTGAATGCCTACAACAATGTAGGAAACTAACATTCCCTAGTGAAAACCCAGTTTTCACATAATTTCATAGTTTTGCCCCAAAATATAAAATATTTACATTTTTATCCCCGAAACCAAAAATAATCTTTTTACACCATTAGTCCCCATTTTCATGAGGAACATTCTTGCTCAAAGTATCATATTCAAAATTCTTTGGAAAAATGACATTTTTGAGTTTAAATTTTTTTTTCCAATTTTAATAAATTCTTGTAAAATTCATAACTCCTAAACCAAGCAGAATTTTAAGAAACTATCCACTTTATCCTAACAGTTTCGATGAGTTCTACAACTTTTGTGTTGTAACTTTTGTGAAATTCTCACTGTATAGGGATGTTTTTGGACAATTTTCATTTCTGCCGAGAAGAAACTTTTTTCTTCAATTTAGTCCTTGGGACATTTTTGTAAAAATCTATTTTTAAACAATAAATCTACCCCTGCATAGGCAGTTCCAACCCTTTTTTGAATCATTTTTATGCCCCCTCATCATTTTTGCAAAATTAGTACTAAAATTACAAAAGTAAAACTTTGGCAAAAACTACCATTTTGCACCATAAACCAAAGTTTCACAACTTCAACATGCCATACATCACATATCCATGAAATTTCATCAAATAGATGCTCAAGAACCCACATAGGTTCAAAGGAATAAAAATCAAAACAAAAATTACAAAATTTCAAAACTTTGAAATTCAAAACTTACCCAAATAACACTCTTTTGACTTCTAACCTTCCAAGGCTCGTTGAACTCCTTCCTAGGCTTCATTTTCATGAAAAAACACCATGAATTAATTTCCCCCTTAACCCATGAAAAATCCCTTGAAAACTTCCTAAAAAGTTTGGAATTTTACCTTAAATCTTGTGAAAAATCCTTGAGCTTTGCTTCTAAAACTTGTTTGGTGTTATTTTTGCAAAGTGTGGGGCTGAGAAATTTTTTTGAGAGGTCTAGCCATTGCTGCCGAATATGGGAGGAAGAAAGAAATGAAATTTTTTTGATAATTTTGTAATAAATGCTTCCTTATCCCATTTTGATAACTCATGGTCATTCATAAGATACCCTAGGTGGTGACATGCTATTGGGCCACATTTCTAAGCTTGGTGGCCCAATCAAATTCGGTTGGGTGTCCCCTCTGTGGGACCCAAAAATTTACACAGTGTGATTTTTTGTCACACATTATTTTTCTTACACTGCAGTGATCAAACCAGTGTACCTCCTATCCTTAGACTGTATAAAAATATTTCACTTGCCTCTGGTTAATTTTTAGAGGCCAAACATAACCTTTCTTATTCATCCATATTCTCTAAACAGTATTATTCCTATACTGCTTCAACTTAAATAGTCTAATTTTTCTACTGTATGACCTTAAACAGTCCAATTCTTACACTGCATTAATTTTGCAGTGTAATTTTTATACTACAAACTCTATTAGTGTACTTCCTTACACTGTGTTATTTTACAGTATTTTTCTCCTTAAACTGTATTTTCATCTTATATAATTCTTTACTTATTGCATTTTTAATGTATTGAAAATACCGAGGTGTTACAATCTACCCTCCTTAACAATTTTTGTCCTCGAAAATTAGAACCTTCATGGGTAGTTCATCTCTCTTATCCTCGTTTCTGTTCTTAACATGCTTCCTTGGTCACTACTTTCTCACTAAAATTAAGCCTCCATCATGGAACTTCTAGAATTTTCATCATGTTCTTGACATATTCCTTTAAATTGTACACCGCACTTCTGCTGCGCAACTCTGATCTTTCAACATTTTAGTGTAGTTTCCATTCATTTAAAGGTTTAACATTCTACCATTGAATGCTATTCTTGAAAATAGGGTTTATTTCCATTCTAATCTCATCATCTTTATCTAAAGATCAGGGTCATCCGATCACAAAATCCATAATTTTCGGTTCATATCCATTCTAGAATGACATTTTGCCGTAATTTTCCTCATAACGTATAGATCTCCAGCTTCCATCCTCCTATCTATGAGGCTTTCGCTGACATACTTGACATCATTGTCCTAATTGTGGTTCCCATCTAGGCAGTTATGAGCTTATTCGCATATCTCAGCTCAGCTACGGAATACTTAAGCTCGAAGGAATCGCATAGTTAGTCATCTAACGTCAAGTTGCTCTTAGGCACTCTTGTTCCATAGAACACCAAAAATCACTTTTGGATCGCCATTATTCTGTTATTCTGATCAGTTCTCCTCGTTCAGCGTATAATCAATACTGAATGACTTTTAACGGAGCAAAATTTGCTCATACAAAGATACCATTGTGCACCTAAACATCGTAACATGTCAAGAGCTTATCTTCTTGATTTTTGAGCAGTCAGCCATATGTTGACCATCGTTGACTCGACACTGCTGATGGACGATAACCACCATCAACTTGCGGGAACATTATAACAAATAACATTATGTTCATCCTTAGACCTTTGCCTTCTCGTTGCTCATCTGGGTGCGCCGATATCACAGGCCATACCCGTCAAAAACACATAATCATTAAATACTAATCTTTCTTCCTACTTAATTTAACTTACTTACTTGAGCTATGTTATAGCGGACATATGACAGCGCGAGATGGGATAGCAGGATACCGCTCTAATACCACCTGTGATGACCCGCCTTTTCAGGTAGTCACTTTATTTACTTAAACATCATTACTTAAACATTAATCTTACTTACTGAGTAAGAAAAATACTGAAATAATTTTTTTTTCTTTAAACAAACGTCTTTAAAAATTGTTGCGGCCTCTGTCGCCATTCAAGTTGAGACCTCGCTCAACACTTGACTTTAAAACTATTTCAAATCGTTTCTTAAAACTTAATAAGAAACATTTACTAAAACATAACTTAAAACTTAACTTTATAATTATATTAAACAGTTCGTAAACTATATCTTAAAACTTTGAAAACATTTCTTCAAACTCTGATTTTCTTAAAGCTTTGAAAACACTATATTAAATAGCGAAAAATATTTCTTTTGAACAGCAGAAACTTAGTGTGGTGGTATCTGTTAGACATGTATGCTCTAAGGAGTAAAAATGTAATACGTTTTTGGAGACATTTTTATCAATAAAGAATTTATTCATTTATATATACCAAATATTGTCCTCTTTACGTTCATATTCGTTGAATGTATGATAAGCAAACAGTAGTCTGAGACTATCAGTCTAAACCTTAAGAGTTGGGCATATGATGGGATGATTATGCGGTAGACACGATTCTTAAGGTGATGGTCTAAAATATATGATCCGCAATCGAGGGAATAAAGTTGGGCGCTTTATTCATGTAAAGATTGTTATGTTGTCTATATCCCTTTTGGGAGATGGTTTGTCTTAGCCATCGGAGTTGGACTCCGTGAATAGAAACATTGGCGCGTTGTCATAGGTGACGATGTGTTGGATCGGGACATAAAGTGAATTGATTTGGATTAATAATTCTTTCTTGGCAAATCGATTCACTTTAGACAATCATTTGTATTGTATCTTAATCCTGAGATGAATAATGGGCCCGTTGTCTCGACTTGTGTCTTTTGATGTACCAATGGGTGACTCCCACATCTCTATAGTGGCATGCATGCCGGTACGTTGGAGGCATGACTCTTGATAGCGTAGACTTGTTATTCATAGAGAAGGAATCCATAGCTCCTCTTTAGGAGTAATGATATCCTCTTATATGTGTTGTCCTGTAATTGGAAAACTGGAGCGCTCAACCATTTGGATACATAGGTGTAACCGAATGGTATACTATCTTTGGATGGTAAGTTTTCTAATGGTGAGACAATGGAACGTAAGATAAAAATAATCGGGAAGGTAAGACAGAACTTGTCCTTAAGCCGATTATGAATGATCATATGGGGATGCGATACACTATGATATGTCATGGAGACTTAGCTACACGAGCTTCGTAATTCTATAAAGTTCGAGAGTGCAGCTCCAAGCTTTTAGTGGAGTAGCGTTGGAGTTGATAATTGTGAAATGTATATCTGGGATATTGGGTTTCATAATTATCATGAGCTTGAACTTTATAGGTCCATTTTGGTCCCCTTTGCTAGCTCATAAAATCCTGTAACGACGCGGCGTGCTTTTCCAATAATTGGTGACTTATGTCAGATTTATCAGATTGGTTTAAAATTTACAAGAATCAAATAATTCATGTCTGTTTATTGGTTGAATTAATTTTGTAAGAAAATTAGTTCAAGATGAACTTGTTGAATTATTGCGTTCGGATAATTCTTGTCTGTTTATCGGTTGTTTTAATTTTGGACAATTAGAACAAGATAAACATGTAGAATTATTGTGAATTGATTTATTTTCTTAGAGATTATCTTGATAAAGTTTGTTTTGTTCAGATATCTTTTCTATTGGGGTATTTGAATCAAAACTGAGACTTTATCCTTTAGAATCTCGGGTGAAAAATAAAAGATTCGAGGAGATTTTTTCTCGGCAGTTCGGCCTGCCTATCAGACAATTCGGCCTGCCTATCAGCGCACATAAGATTACGCGTTTTTCACGCGTATCTTATCAGATATTGATCCAAACTTGATTCTGTTTCAATTTTTTGAGACCTAATCTGATATGGACTGACCCTAGGACCAATAGGTATAAAAAGGGAGTGAGTATAATGATTTACTCAGATCAATTTGAGAGATTAAGAGTGATACTCTTCTAGTGAGCATCTGAAAACTCCCTGAGAGCTTTTGTTCACAAATCACGAACACTAGCTTTGGGTTCTCTCTGTTGGTTGGAAGGAGAGTCACCGGTGGAAGAGCTGTACGTGTGAGCCCACACTCACTCCGGTTGTGGATAGAGAATAGCAAAGAAGACCAGTTGGTTGAGGCTCTTCTGGAACGTTACTTCTCTACACAGGTCGCGGAGGTTCTTCGGCACACTGAGGTTAGTAAGATCTGTTTAATTTATACATATAACATGTCAAACTTGTGTTTTGGAAAATACTCTGATGGAAAAATTTTTAAAATTCCACTGCGCACTTTGTTTCCAACAGTATCCATACCAAAATCTTCGCATTTGTCCTCCGCAACACCCAGCTCTTCTAACGGGTCCTACTGGTCGCCCACAAAACTACCTATAGCATGAAGAAACTTTTAATGAGCTTTCGCTCAGTAAGTTCAAACAAATTCTCACAAATCATATGAAACATGTTTTAAAAACTTTTCACATGAAAGCCTTTCTCTTAAAACATATTTCATCAATATTTTTCATAGACATTTCTAAAAACTGCTTTCGTAAACATTTTTCATAAAACTTTTCTAGAACGTTTCTCATAAACGCTTTTTATAAAACATTTAACATGTAGCAATCCTTAGAATGCTTTTCGTAAAACGTCATTTATAAACATTGTTCTTAAAACTTTTATCATAAACACTTTTCATAAACATTTTTAATAAACTATTCCTAAAACGTTTCTCATAAAAGTTTTCATAAAGTATTTATGTAACATTTTTCATAAACGCTTTTCATAAAATATTTAACATCAAACATTCCTCAGATTGCTTTTCATAAACATTATTTATGTTTTCATAAACACTTAATATAAAACATTCCTTAGAATGTTTTTCATAGCATATAAATGTTTTATAACAAGCAAATCAAGTACAATCACAATGCATGCTCAATTATGAACTTTCGATTATGAGCATCTTATGAACATTCTTTTTACTTTGACTTTCTATCCTTGTTTCTTATCTTTTCTTATCTTACACTTTAACTTTCCTTATCTGACTTTAACTTTCCACCTTTTGTTCCTTAACTTTATTTATCTTATAACTTTTAGTGTTTGTGTCAACATCTTTAATCATGATATCATAAACGTGATGCTTCCCTTATGTAAGACTTAAGACCATCGAACTTCGAGGTCATGTACCTCATATCTAGGAGGTCAAACTTTAACTTTACTTTCATTACCTCACAACGAGGAGGCTGGTACAATACTTTCTTTTTAACTTTATGTTACCTTCTTTATTAACTTTAGTGAGCATATCAAAGGCAATCACGTCACGTGCAAACACACTTGCAAATCATAGCTTGTACTGTAAACCTCTTGCACAACAAATGCAACTTGAAGCGCAAATACATTTTGGAAATCATAACTTGTATTCTAAAATATATTGCATACAAATGTAATATATAACGCAATCACATGGTGCAAATCATAACTCTTATTCTGAAACATATTGCATACAAATGCAGTATATAACGCAATCACCTATTGCAAATCATAACTTTTTATTCTGAAACATATTGTATACAAATGCAACATATAACGCAATCACATATTGCAAATCATAGCTCTTATTCTGAAACATATTGCATACAAATGCAACATATAACGCAATCACATATTGCAAATCATAACTTTTTATTCTGAAACATAATGCACACAAATGCAACATATAACGCAATCACATATTACAAATCATAACTTTTTATTCTGAAACATATTGCATACAAATGCAACATATAATGCAATCACATATTGCAAATCATAACTTTTACTCTAAATCATATTGCATACAAATGCAACATATTACATAACAAATGCTTCATAAAACTTATAACTTAAACTTTAAAACATTATGCATTGTCGAAATGAAAGACTTATACTAATCCTATTTCGTATCTAGGTTACACATCCGCATCTAGATCATAATCTGGTACATAAAAATTGGCCAGTAAGTTCATCTTTTTATTTTTTAGTCTATAAGTCTTTTATTATCTAGTAATTCCAGACTAGTGATAATGACTATCTAAAATATGTTTACGTACTTGTCTGAAAACTTCTAAGGGTTCATAACACTTGAACTTAACCTTCCATATTTCTCTCTTGGCTTTCCTCTTGTGACCTCTCGGAAGTTCCTCTCTTATATCTTGAACTCTACTTACGTCCAAATTTTCTTGTAGGGATCTGTGTGTTTATTCTTACCAAAATTCTGATTCTATAGGATGTTGTAATCTAGAAAGTTATGTCCTTAATGGTTTCTTATGGACCTTACTGTCCATATTCATCATGCATTATGTGGTATTGTGCTTATATGCTATATCTTGTTTATAATCTAGATAACAAGCATCAATCATAGCATTCATATCTATATCATACTTACACATAACGTTCATAAACATATCATACATATACATGTCATTCATATCATACATACACATGTCGTTCATACTTTTATATTGTAGAGTTGCTATACATTTTTCTTCTTTAGATAGCAACTATTTCATATTATATTCATATAATGCTTTAAGTCATGTCACATTTATAATACACACACCAATTATAGTTCATAACATTCATGCATATCAATATGCAAATAGGCTTTAAACATAACAATTGCAAGTTCCTTGCAAATCTTCTTTTGTACTTCAAAACTTTTTACATAATAAATGCAAATATACTTTAAAAGAAATTTGCATAATAATTGCAAACTCATTTACAAATGCATATGTAAGCATTTGAAAACTATTTACTTCGTGCTGTAGGTGAAGTCTGAACTTACTTAAACTTTACTCTAATGTTCCCTTCTCCGTTCCTATCTCGTTCCTTTTCCTTCCATTGGTCGGCTTCTATGTTCTGATCAAACGACAGCCGACTTATCAATTAACTTTCTTTTTGTAAATCTACTGATTGATAATATAACGTAAACATTAAACACTCATTTCCTTTTAACTTGACTTGCATGCTATCGGTCTATCGGTCTTTCACTAACTTTGTAACCCACTGGAGTTATCTTTTTATTGTTAAATCTCTCGTTTCACATGACGGTTACGTTACTTAACGTATTACGGATCATTTTCTATCTAATAACGTTATGCTAAATTGGAGTGTTTGACTCTGTTCTAGCCGTTTTCATAAAAATGATGTTTTTACCCTTTTTGTTTCTGTTAACTTCGTAATTCTATAAAACCCATTGCTTAACTTTAACATTTCATTACTTACATATTATGAAAAAATTGCCACTAAGAAACGTATCCCGACATCAAGTGTTCCGTTTTTGCCATTTCACAAAATGACCATTTTGCCCTTAACTCTTTTTCCTCCATTATTTCATTAACTAAACTTTAATTTCCTTAAAACTGAACATCTATGGTACTTACTACCGACAACAGTGTAGGAAACCAATGTTCCCTAGTGAAAATCCAGTTTTCACACAATTTTTCAGTTTTGACCCTAAATACAAAAATATTTAAATTTTGTCCCCAGAACCAAAATAATCTTTTTACGCCATTAGTCCCCATTTTTCATGAGGAACATTTTTGCTCAAAGTACCATATTCAAAATCCTTTGAAAAAATGACATTTTTGCCCTTTAAATTTTTTTTTCCAATTTTAACAAATTCTTGTAAAGTTCATAACTCCTAAATCAAGCAGAATTTTAAGAAATTTTTTATAAAGTCCTAACAGTTTCGATGAGTTCTACAACTTTCGTGTTATAGCTTTTCTGAAATTCTCACTGTACAAGGTGTTTTTGGGCAATTTTCATTTCTGTCGAGAAGAAACTTTTTCTATCAATTTAGTCCTTGGGGTATTTTTATAAAAATCTATTTTTAAACAATAAATCTACTCCTGCAGAGGCAATTCCAACCCTTGTTTGAATCATTTTTGCGAAATTAGTACTAAAATTACAAAAATAATATTTTTTGCAAAAACTACTATTTTACACCATAAACCAAAATTTTACGACTTCAACATGCCATACATCACATATCCATGAAATTTCATCAAATACGTGCTCAAGAACTCACATAGGTTCAAAGGAATAAAAATCAAAACAAAAATTACAAAATTTCAAAACTTTGAAATTCAAAACTTACCCAAATACACTCTTTTGATTTATAACCTTCCAAGGCTTTTTGAACTCCTTCCTAGGCTTCATTTTCATGCAAAAACACCATGAATTAATTTCCCCCTTAACCCATAAAAAATCCTTTGAAAACTTGCTAAAAAGTTTAGGATTTTACCTTAAATCTTGTGAAAAATCCTTGAGCTTTGCTTCAAAACTTGTTTGGGGTTATTTTTGCAAAGTGTGGGGCTGAGAAATTTTTTTGAGAGGTCTAGCTATGGCTGTCGAACATGGGAGGAAGAAAGAAATGAATTTTTTTTGATAATTTTGTAATAAATGCTTCCTTATCCCATTTTGATGGCTCATGGTCATCCATAAAGATACCCTAGCAGTGACATGCTATTAGGCCACATTTCTAAGCTTGGTGGCCCAATCAAATTCGATTGGGTATCTCCTTTGTGGGACCTAAAAATTTACACAGTGTAATTTTTTGCCACCTAGTATTTTTCTGACAATGTCGTGGTCAAATCTTTGTACCTCCTATCCTTAGACTGTATAAAAATATTTTACTTGCTTCTGGTTAATTTTTGGAGGCCAAACATAACCTTTCTTATTCATCCATATTCTCTAAACAATATTATTCCTATACTGCTTCAACTTAAACAATCCAATTTCTGTACTACATGACCTTAACAATCCAATTCTTATACTGCATTACTTTTGTAGTGTAATTTTTATACTACATAACTCTATCAGTGTACTTTCTTACACTGTGTTATTCTAATACTGTATAATTTTTCATGTTATTATACAGTATTTTCATCTTATATAATCATTTACTTATTGCATTTTTAGTGTATTGAGAATACCGGGGTGTTACAGGTGGGAACCGTTTTTACTGTAACATGTGAGAGCTTTCTACTGTAGCAACTTTTTTTTTTTCTTTTTATTGTAACATATGAAAGCTTTACACTGTTTATAACTAAGTTTGTTGTTTGAACTACCTTTAACCAAACACTCTCTAAGTGTTTTTTCATTTGTATTTAAAGATCAACTATTTGAACAACTACATACTCCGTTTGATAAAAGTAGTAGGAACCAATTTTTCAGTTATAAACTATATAAAACTCTCACATATTATAATAACAATAAAAAAAATTACTACAATAATTCTAACTAACGATTTCTATCACTCTTCTAAACACCTAATTAGAAAACTGCCGGCAGTTCTTGAACTCCATATCTAGTTCCATTAACAGCAAGGTTATAGTAATGGAGATTCCACTCTTTTCTCTTCAAAGAATAAATATTCACAAATTGATTGGATTTCCTTGATTTTTACCAGATTACAATTTTTAATTCCAGTTCTTGTTTTTCTCTCAATTGCTTTGTTTATATACTTTGTTTCCAAGATCGGAGTTTCCAATAGAAGCAGGCTGTGAATTGTGAATTACATTATTTCCAATGTTGACATGGAAGGACTCCGATTGGCTTTGCCAGGGAAAAGGGAGCCGACTTAGTTTCCTGCAATATTTTCAAATTGTGTTTTTTCTTTTTTTCTTTTCTTTTTTTTTTTATAGCATTACAGAGATGTGAAGCTTTTTTTCTTCATTTCTTTCGTTTTTCTTTTTTTTTTTTTTGTTTTTTAGACAAGATCATAAACGAAACAAAGAAGAAGAAGAAGAAAAAGAGAGAAGAGAGGGGTTTTGGATGAGGAAGACGAAGGAAAGAGTCGGTTTATTGACGAAGACGAAGGAAAGATAAGGAAGAGCCTTTTTTTTTTCCTTTTCTTTTTTGGTTTTTGGTTTTTGTTTTTTTGTTTTTTTTCCCTGAATTTAAATTTTTTAGGTAAAAATAAAACCATTATTATGAAAAGTAATTTAGTAATTTTAATTAAAATACATGCATTAAAACAGTTTTTTAACCACTTAATTAAAAAGGTTAAAGTTGATTGGATAAAATAATTGAAGATTAAAACCTTACTTTTGTAAAAAATTAAAGATCAATTATACAATTTAAAAAAAAAAAGGACAAAAGAAAAGAAACACTTGTGACTTTTTAGGCGCACGTTAGAAGTAGGGGTGAACAACGGCGGGTAGGCGGTTTTTGGGCGGGTGCGGGGCGGTTTTTTTAAGTGGCGGGTTGGCGATTAACCAACCCACAAACCGCCCATGGAGTGGCGGGCGGTTTCGGTTTGGGTGCGGGCGGTGCGGGCGAGTTGGGTCTACACTAATGTACAATATAATTTTTTGAGCTCTTTTTTATTAAAAAAAAGTGAAGAAAATTTGTAGAAAATATAAGACGATAATGTATGAAGCATTCAACAACAACCAAGTTTGACGCCTAAAGACAATAACCATATTTACAACAAATTAAGAAACATAATCATTCATTGCAACAAGAAACATCAACTATATATGAAGTGATGAACAAAGTCAAGAATTCTTGTTCTTTCATAAAACCTGTTCATTGGGTTCAAAAATAACAGGATACTACAGATGAAATGATGAACAAAGTCAAATGTTCTTTTTCTTCTTAAAGAATGAGGAGTGGGAGAGGTTTAAATTAAGATTTTTTTTTTTTTTTTTTTTTAAGAATTAGGCGGGCGGGTTCGGGTTGAACCCGCTCCCTAAAATTTAAAACCATACCCGCCCGCCAACATATGTAGGCGGACGGGTTGAACCCACATAGTCTTTTTTTTGGGCGGGCGGCCGGCGGTTGCGGGCGGCCGGCGGTTGCGGGGCGATTTTTGTTCACCCCTAGTTAGAAGTGGACTAATTGGGCAAGGGGCTGTGTTTTTGTGTGTGACCGTTCGTCCAGAAAATACGACAAAACAAGGACAGTACACGTGTCGGATTTTAATCTCATTTGTTGAATGTGAAGGTACGAAGAGAAGAGAAGAGAAGAGAAGAGAAGAGAGGAGAGATATCGTGACGTAGAGGATACTTCGACTTTGTGGGGCCAGCGTCAGGAGACAGTACATCACGATTCGCCACGTCAGCTCAGAATGAAAAATAATGCTCAACACGTTAACGTGTATCAGCGTACAAGTTATGCTTTATGCTACGTGACAAAGTGGCACTTGGATTTCCAATGTGAATTATGTAAGCTAAGCTAATAATAAGAATGGTAATTAGATATGATATTTGCTATCCCAAGCTTCGCCCAAACTCAAAGAACATTATTTTATTTAGTTGCTCGCATAATCTATCAGTAAATAACAATATTATAAATCACTTAGTCAATAAACAGTAAATTTTAGTCTGTTAAGGATATTATTTTATAAATAATAAAATTTTAATTACATAAAAATGAGAAGAATTTTTTATCGATAAATTTATACTTTTATTATAAGATGTCAAATTGAAATTTCCTGTCCTAATTTTTTTTATCTTTTGACTAAAATTAAAGAGAACATTCGTCAATTGTAATATATTGTTAGCATTAAATAATTCTTTATGGCTGAAGTTAAGATAATTAAACTCTTTAGTGAAGACTCTACTCCTCTTGCAAGTCAATTTTAAAGAGTGAGTTTCACCCAATTAGTTCCTAATTTGTGTCAAACCCATATTATTATGAGTCGGTCATGTGTCCTTACTCAATCTTTATTTTATTTTTAAAAATTTTAATTGTACCCTTATTTTATTAAAAATTATGATTAATTGTGCCCTCATAAAGAGCTAAAATATTTCCTAAAAAATGTTAAAAATATGTTGTTTGCGCACTCAAGAAATATTCGAAATAGTAAAAATTTTTGGTCAATAAAATACTCTTTATTTTTTCACAGTGTCCCATTGAAAAAAAAAAAAAAAAAAACTCCTTCATTGTTCTTAGTAATTAGTATTAGAGCCAATTCACCACGTTGCAGACTTTGATTAAAGCGTTGCATTATATGAGCTAAGATTAAGGTACCTTTATGTGATGTATGACCGCATACTTTCATACTGAATGTTGGTATCGATTTAAGTCACTAGGAGTGAACATTTGCGAATGGAGCAACTTGAAGAAGGATGGTAGCACATACAAGGTGGGATCCAATATATGACTTAGTTGGGAAGACAGGCCACTGTGGACAGTGACTGCGGAATGTATGCTTGGTAAAACATACCTTATAACTCTAGTCAATGTATGCTTGGTGCTTTATATATATATATATATATATATATATATAAACACATTTAAAAGTCGCACACTTACCATCACTGATTCACCAAAAAAAAAATCAACTTCTTCATCATTTTTTTTACGCTAATTGGCCACATAAAATTATATACTCACCCAAGAAAGATGTGGAATATTAAAAAATTTTCCACGTTTGTTAAGTTAGTATATCTAGCAGTTAAAAAGGTTTCAGATTCTGTCACGCCCCGGAGTACGGGAGGTGACGTGGCGGAATATTTAGATTAATTAAAAGAGAATTTAATTGAAATTAAGAGTTTAAAAATCCAATTAAGTAAGAAATAAAGAGATTTTTCCACCACATTTGATAAACGAATTTATAAATATTTAGCAAATAATAATAATTAAATAAAAACCGCGAATATGGGTTCCACAACCCACAACTTGTGCACACACATGGTTCTGACAATATCATAAATACAATTACAGTCCAAGTACAAATAAAGTTAAGTCTTACATGCCTTGATTAATAATACAGAATATAAATAAATTCTCCTATTGCCCCTGAGTTCGGTCCGAAGAATCTTCTCCAAACCTAATGGGAAACCACCTAGAAGGGGGGAATTTAAAACAATAAAACGTGAGCGAAAGGCTCAGTAGGACTAAGTTTTATAAAATAATTTAATACAAAGAAACATAACATTATCAGGAGTTATACAGAAAAGGAACTTGAATAAACAAATAAATAAATTGAGTAGAACCGTTCTGACACAGAATAGTCTACTCGTCAAATCAAAACACCAGTTTACTTTTACCTAGGCAAACCATGAAATCACCACCGTAGTGGCCCAGCTGGGTTTCGGGACCTGCCCCCAAGGTCGATCGTCACACGACCCGATCTCTGATATGGCATCATGCCTTAGTGTTTATTATCATTGTCATTCAAAACCCAATTACCGAGTGTTGTCAATTACATTCATTATGAAATTCATTTCATGTCACGGTATATTAAAATATAACCGATAAAATCATTTTCAAACAACCGTTGAAAACATTTTATTAGAAATCATTTTCAAAGCCAAATCATTTCAAAACCAGGCTACCAAAGAAATAGGATAGAAGTCCTACCTCGGTACTCGTGCCGGTACCCCACACCGTAATCCCGGTCCGCTATACGTTAGCTCCACGGAACCACGAACAATCCTAGATACAAACTAAGTCGATCAATATCTAGTTCGAAACATTCTATGTTACTAAATCATTTCATGATGTCCTAGTGTGCCATTTGTATCATTAAAATCATCCTATAAGGTTGGGATTTAAATTAGGGTTCAAAACAGTGAAATCGGGTAAAAATCACAAAATTTTCCATGCCTCGGTCGGCCTGCCGGACAACCTGCTTCGGCCTGCCGAACTGCACAGTTCGGCCTGCCGGAAGCAAAGTTCGGCCTGCCGAACATTTCCCCAGATTCGGCCTGCCGGTCGGAAGAACACCGGCCTGCCGATCATCACTTCGGCCTGCCGAACATGAACTTCGGCCTGCCAAACTGGGAAGATCCAGAAATCCCAGCCACGGGTTTCTCGATCCCCAAAATCCAAATCTTGTTCCTAACCTGTTTTTCTCAAATCCCAGGCATGAAAAACAACTATAATTGATAGAAAAACATTCTAGAACATGTTTGGAATCATTTAAACAACATTTAAACTCAAAATCCTCAAAAATCCGAAAATGAGAAAAAGAGGAGAAAAATGAAAATCTTGAATCCAATCCGTTTTTCTTCAATCTAAGCTTAGATTCTAGTTGTTCTAAGCTCATTTAATACAAATCCACGGTTTTCTAAGCTAAAACAAACTTAGATTTCAAAAACACACAAAATTGGAAATTTTGTAAAAAGTTTAGAAATTTCGAATCTAACCTTGAATCGAAGCTTCAATCCGCGTTCTCGGTTGCCGAATCACGTCCCCGAGCTTCCTCCTTGCTGTTCCGAAGCTTTGATTTGAATGGAGATCAAAAATTTTTGAAAGAGATTGAGAGAGAGAGGGAGCTGCCGAGAGAGAGAGAGAAGAGAGAGAGTGAAACGTGAGAGTGAGGAGAGAGAGAGAGAAGAGGGAAATAAATAGAGAAAATCGGTGGGCGGTTTTACTGTGCGAAAACCATGTGCCGCCCACGGTTTTGTAAAACGGAGTATTTTTAACATTTTACAAATTGTTGTGTTTTAAAACTCAAAACATCATTTTAAATCCATAAGAAATCATTTAAATGTACCAATTTAACAAAACAACCAAAAACTAAAAATCCAACCAAATAATCTAATTAAAGTTAAAACTTTAATTATAGCACACTAATTCATCATTTACATTACATTAATGTTAAATAAATTTCGGGACGTTACAGATTCCGACGTGATTAAGTCAGGACATGAGATACATGTTGATGAATCTTGTTGGAGTCCGCCATATATCTCACATATCAACCTAACTTAGGTTGGAATGTTTAGTATTGTTCATCTAACAACACTCTCGTTTCACAGTTCCGCGCAAGTAAAGCGGGTTTAGGGTGCACTCTTGAAATTACAACCCAAAGTGAAGAACAAGATATTTATCTCTAGCTAGTTATTTAAGAATTTTTTTTTTGGTTTTGGGGGGGTAGGGGGGAGGAGAGGGGGAGGGGGATGATGGGGATTAGAGAGACATATGAGTGTAGACTAAGGGGGGGTTCATTTCTTCTTCTTCTTCTTTATGTGGGACACGAGGAAGGGACATCAAGAGCATTAGAGAAGGCGACCTTGTAGAATAATCTCTCCGACACAACTATTTGATGCCTATGGCCCCACATGTTGGTGTTGCCCACCCATGCGAGTCTGATCACTCTCTTGATAGCTCCTCTTTCTTCTTGTGTCCATCACACGTTAATGTTAACCCCCCCTATGCTTATACATTATATATAATGTGTGTGAATATATATATAGGACCCTAGCCAACCATGTCTTACATCACAATCTTGTTTTCTTTTTCTTGTATGGAGAAAATATATGTAATTTCATTTAAGTAAAAATGTTCTTATATGTAGAATAAGTCTTGCAATAGAGAAAACAAGAAAAATATATATATTTTTTTAAATTCAAGGACTATATTCATTTCATTCTTACCAAAGTCATTAGCCTAGCTGTTTGTCCGGAGGTCCTTTTTTCCCCCTCTTTTGTAACATGATTTATAAACAGCAATGCACGAGGGAGTAGATTTTTGGCGTAGAAATAACCACATTTATTTCACACACAAAAAATAAATAAATAAAATGCTAGAGAATACCAGCTATCTCAATAGAAACAAACAAGAGTGCAAGATTTATTTGTCTCATGTTTTGTTATGTTGAAACAAAGAACAATGTGGTGCTATTGCAATAGTTAAATATAAACTAAATCTAAAAGTTTGATATTTACTTTAAATATGATTTTCAACACTGTTTTTTTAATCCTTTTGAATAGTATTACACCAAATATGAAATCGAATTAACACAAATTAATAATTCCAATCTACACAATTCCAATACATTACGTTTGTTCTATCTAATATTGTCCATCCTACTGAGCAAACGAGGCTAAAATTTCCTTATAAGTTAATATGAAAAACTACAAAATTCTTCCCATTATTTTGATGTGTTTCCTCAAATAATTATATGTATTTCTAAAAATAACAATTTTGATTCCAATTTCCGGAAGCAAAATAAATCATCAAGCATGTATTTTTATTTTACCAAATGGATTTTACACCATAAGTCTCCAAATTTTACAACTTTTGACACTTGGGTCCCCATTTAAGAATTTAGACACTCAAATCTTGTCACGCCCCGGAGTACGAGAGGTGACGTGGCGGATTATTTAAATTAATTAAAAGGAGAATTTAATTAAAATCCAGAGTTTAAGGGGTTGAATTAAGTATAAAACATGAGGTTCATTAAAACACTTTATAGCGAGTTCATCTACATTAGACAATTTAAAACATTAAACGAATAAATATTAAAATAATAAAGCTGCGAGTATGGGTCCCACAGACCCACAACTTGTGCACACACATGGTACTGACAATATCATAAATACAATCACAGTCCAAGTACAAATAAAATTAAGATCTTACATGCCTTGATTTAAATATTACAAATAAGTTCACTAGTCCCTCTAATGCTCCTGTGTCTTGTCCGAAGAATCCTCTCCAAACCTAAATGGAAAACCACCTAGAGGGGGAAAATTTAAAAACAGATAAAACGTGAGCGAAAGGCTCAGTAGGACTATGTTTTATAAAATAATTTAATTTAAAGAAACATTTCATTATTCAGGAACATTTAAAAGAAACCTTAAATGAATAAATGAATAAATTTGAGTAAAGTCGTTCTTACCCAGAACAGTTTACTTGGACAACCAGAAATATCAGTTTCTTTTTCCTAGGCAAACCATAGTATCACCACCGTAGTGGCCCAACTGGGTTTCGGGACCTGCCCCCAAGGTCGATCGCTACACGACCCGATCTCTGATATGGCATCATGCCTATGTGTTTATTATCATCATCATTCAAAACCCAATTACCGAGTGTTGTCATTTACATTCATTATGAAGTTCATTTAGTTCACGGTATATTAAAATATATAACCGTTAAATTCATTTTTTTCAAACAACTGTTGAAAACATTTTAATAGAAATCCTTTTCAAAGCCAAATCATTTCAAAACCAAGCTACCAAAGAAATGAGGTAGAAGTCCTACCTCAATACTCGTGCCGGTGCCCCACACCGTAATCTCAGTCTGCTATACGTTAGCTCCGCGGAACCACGAACGATCCTAGATACAAACTAAGTCGATCAATATCTAGTTCGAGATATTCTATGTTACTAAATCATTTCATGATGTCCTAGTGTGCCATTTGTACCTTTAAAATCATCCTATAAGGTTGAAATTTAAATCAAGGTTCAAAACAGTGAAAACGGGTGAAAATCATAAAATTTTCTATGCCTCGGTCGGCCTGCCGGACTCCCTGCTTCGGCCGGCCGAACTGCACAGTTCGGCCTGCCGGAAGCCAGGTCCGGTCGGCCGGTCATTTCCCCAGGTTCGGCCTGCCGGACGGAAGAACACCGGCCTGCCGATCCCTGTTCCGGCCTGCCGAACACGCAGTTCGGCCTGCCGAACTGGAAAAACCCAGAAATTCCAGCCACGGGTTTCGATTTCCCCAAAACCCAAATCTTGATTCTAACCTGTTTTTCTCAAATCTCAGGCATAGAAAATAATCATAGTTGATAGAAAAACATACTAGAACATGTTTGGACTCATTTAAACAAGATTTAAACTCAAAAATCCAAAAATGAGAAAATAGGGAGAAAAATGAAAAATCTTGAATTCAATCCGTTTTGCTTCAATCTAAGCTTGGATTCTAGTTGTTCTAAGTCCATTTAACTCAAATCCAAGGTTTTCTAAGCTTAAACAAACGTAGATTTCAAAAATGCACAAAATTGAAAATTTTGGAAAAAGTTTAGAAATTTCAAAGCTTACCTCGAATCAAAGCTTCAATCTACGTTCTCGGTTGCCGAATCACGTCCCCGAGCCTCCTCCTTGCTAACCCGAAGCTTGGATTCAAATTTTGATTCAAAAATTTTGAGAGAAATAGAGAGAGAGAGGGGGTTGCCGAGAGAGATCAAGAGAGAGAGAGAGTGAGTGAAATCGGGAGAGTGAGGAGAGAGGAGGAAGAGAGAGAATAAATAGAGAAAATCGGTGGACGGTTTTACTGTGCGAAAACCATGTGCCGCCCACGGTTTTGTAAAACAGAGTATTTTTAACATTTTACAAATTGTTGTGTTTTAAAACTCAAAACATTATTTTAAAACAATAAGAAATCATTTGAATTCATCAAATTAACAAAACAACCAAAAATTCAAAATCCAACCAAATAATCTAATTAATGTTAAAACATTAATTATGGCACACTAATTCATCATTTACATTACATTAATATTAAATAAATTTCGGGGCGTTACAACTCTCCACCCCTAAAAGAAATTTCACCCTCGAAATTTACAACTCATTTCAGAAACAAAACAAATGCGGATACAATTCCTGCATACTCGACTCTAGCTCCCAAGTGGCTTCATCAACCCCATGATGCTGCCACACGACTTTTACCAACGGTATCTCACGACGACGCAAGCTAATCACTTTTCGGTCGATAATCTGAATCGACACCTCTTCGTACGTTGTATCTTCCTGAACCTGCACATCGCGAAACGAAACTATCTTACCCTGCTCAGGCGGACACTTCCTAAGCATCGACACATGAAACACATCGTGCACATGAGAAAGTTCGGGCGGAAGATCAAGCCGATAAGCGACCACACCAACACGTTGAGTGATCTCGAACGGCCCAATATACCTCGACGCGAGCTTCCCACTCACTCCGAACTGCATAGTTCCCTTACGAGGCGATAACCTCAAGAGAATGAAATCTCCAACCGTGAACTCTAAAGGTCTACGTCTCCTATCCGCGTAGCTCTTCTACCGACTCTGAGCTGCCCTCAACCGATCTCAAATCACCACGACTTTCTCGTTGCTATCACGAATCTCATCTGGCCCAAGAATAACCCTATCTTCCGGCTCGACCCAACACACAGGTGACCGACACGGTTGACCATACAACGCCTTAAACGGTGCCATACCTCAAACTCCTGTGATCAGAGAAGACCTGAAACGACGCTCCATACAAGTAACACCTCCAAATCTTCAGCGCGTAAATACCTCAAACTCTTGTGCCATACCTCAAACTCTTGTGATCGGAGAAGACCTGAAACGACGCTCCATACAAGTAACACCTCCAAATCTTCAACGCGTAAATCACCGCCGTGAGCTCCAAATCATGAGTAGGATAATTTCACTCGTGAGGTCGTAGCTGTCTCGATCCGTACACAACCACACATCCATGCCGCATCAACACGCATCCAAGTCCGTGCCCTGAAGCATCCGCATAAACCTCATACGGCTCGTCACTGCCAGGAATAACCAACACTAGAGCTGAAGTCAACCGGTTTTTCAATTCCTGAAAAGCAAGCTCACAATCTTCGTCCCACTCAAACCTGACATTTTTCTTGATCAATCTCGTCAACGGAGCTGCAATCTTCAAAAAATCCTTTACAAATTTCTTGTGATATCCAGCAAGACCTAAAAAGCTGCGAATCTCTGCTACATTCCTTGGTCATTCCCATTCCAATATAGCTTCAATCTTGGACGGATCCATAGAAATACCATGCTCCGAGATAACATGACCCAAAAACTTGACCTCAGTCAACCAAAACTCGCACTTTTCCCTCTTAGCATACAACTGGTGCTCCCGCAGAGTCTGAAGCACGATCCGAAGATGCTGCTCATGCTCCTCCCAAGTCTTAGAATACACAAGAATGTCATCGATGAACACGATCACGAACTGATCCAGATACGGCCTAAATATCCTATTCATCAAATCCATAAAAGCTGTCGGAGCATTCGTCAACCCAAACGACATAACCAGGAACTCAAAGTGCCCATACCGAGTCCTAAAAGCTGTCTTGGAAATATCCTCTTCCTTGATCCTGAGCTGATGATAACCCGACCACAAATCAATCTTTGAGAAGTACCGCGAACTTCTCAACTAATCAAACAACTCATCAATTCTAGGCAAGGGATACTTGTTCTTCACCGTAACATGATTCAGCTGCCGATAATCTACACACAACCTGAGAGTCCCATCATGCTTCTTAGCAAACAAAACCGGTGCTCCCCACGGAGATGTGCTATTCCGAATATACCCTTTATCAGCAAGCTCCTGAAGTTGCTTCCTCAATTCTTTCATTTCTGCCAGCGCCATCTGATAAGGTGCCATAGAAATCGGTGTTGTCCCTGGAAACAACTCGATACCAAACTCAATCTCCTGATGCGGTGGTAATCCTGGCAACTCGTCAGGGAAGACATCCTCGAACTCATCAACCACCGAAATCGCTGCACTGCCATTCGAAACATAGGGCTCGCAATCTAGATTGGCAAGAAAAGTACAACAACCTAGATTCCTTCGCCCTCCTAGACACGACTTCATGAGACGCTCACTCATTAACCTTATTTTAGACAAAAAATATAATAAGTTGTGCTTAAAAAAAAAAAACAAAGAAGAGCTTTTGGGGACCCTTTTTTCAAATTATATAAATATATGTATATACACATTTTTAAGATCGAAGAGACAAAAAAGCCTATCTGTCATTTAATATAATATTGACATCTTTTATATCACTTAACAATAAAAAGGTCCCAAAGGGATTAAATGTGCAAACAAATTAAAGGGGTTCGTTTGATGTATTAGTTTCAAATGGTGTAGGTTAGAACTTTAAAGTTTGAAGTGTAGGCTCTAGACTGTGTGATTTAAATAGTAGTTTTGAACTGATGTTTAGAAAAGGTTTAATATTTAAAATGAGAATAAAACATCACATCAAATTCAAAATGAGAATTGGTGTTTGGGAAACTATGGTTTATGAAAGGAAAACAAGAACAATAATAGTTTTTGCTATAGAAATGGTTCAAACCTTGAGAACTTGGGGGGAAAAAGTTTGAATTTTAAGCGTTTTGGTCAGTTTAGAGTTTTCTTTATGGTTTGAACTAACCTTAATTATTACTCTCCCAAAAGTCAGTTTAACTCGCCTTTATAGTTAGAATTGGCCTAAACCAATTTGAACCTACACAACAAATGAGCTATAAGAGTTGGGCTCTTGAATGTTCAAATTCTAATGGGGATTTACAGTGCTTAAAGTTTGAAAACTTGAGGACTTAAATAACTAAATTCTTAAAATAAGGGCTAAGTTGCTTACAAATTAAGAATTTGGAGACCTAAGTTTCTAAATTCTTAAAATGAGGACCCAAGCATCAAAGATTACTAAGTTTAAGGAACGGCGGCACAAAAAACCCTTTAATAAAAGGCAATATTTAATCTTGACAAACAATAACAGAACAAGATAAGTGTATCTTATGTAAATTTTCAAACCATATATACCCATGAATAAAATATAATCAACAATAAAAGGCAAGGGGCTAATTATTGTGCTTAACAAAATGAAAATGTTCAGAAAATATTTTCTAAGTTTATTCCAAATACCACAAGCATATCCTAGGTTTTAACTAAATCAAAAAGTATCCCCTCGGTTTTTTAAAGAGTTAGCAAAACATCCCTTTTACTGGTCAAATTATCAAAAACATCAAGAATACATCAATAATCAACAATTAAGTATTATTTAGACATTAACTACTTCAAAAATCAGATAAATATTTTAAACTTAAAAATTCAAAACCGAAATTAAAAGTCTACCCTCCCGTTCGCCAATCTACTCAGTCAACCCTTCCTTGACTTATGGTCAATCTACTTTGATGTTTAATCTTGATTTCTATTTTCTAGATTTATATTTTATTTTTAACCCTAAATTTTTGTTCTAAATCTATTTCTAACATTTTTTATAATTAATGTTTAAATAGTGAACAAATTCTTTTAAAAGTACTTAAATGCTTATTATTGAGAGTATTGTTAATATGTTTGAAACTTTGACTAGTTAAAGGGATTTTTTTATTAACTCAAAAATGAGGAGATATTTTTTCATTAGGAAAAATTTAAGGTATATTGTAGTGCTTTAAATAAATGTTATAAATCACTTTTTGTTAAATACATTATAGCATGTAAGAGCTTTACGCTATAGCTTAGCTTATTTTTTCCACGCTACAGCATGTGGAGCTTTATACAAGAGCAATCAAAAGTTTTAGTTGGAACTGACAATGCCAATGAGTTTGTTTGGGAAATCAATTGGAGCTGAGAGTTAAAACCAAAACATTGTAACATGTGAAAGCTTTATACTGTAGTATACTTTTACTTTACACTATAGCATATAGAATTTTTGTGTTGGAACAGATTTTTCAAACAAAGCCTCGGAAAATACTTTTGGAATTTTCCCTATCAAATTACAAACAGTTTTAGAGCTCTTGATTTTTTATTCTACTTTGCTAGCCTCTCTCTCTCTCTCTCTCTCTTAAATTCTTTTATTTTAAGTTTATCCATACATTGATTAAAAACTTAGGTAGACAATAGTAGAGGGTGAATTCTACACTTAAATTTGTTTAAAGGGCCAATGGCCACTCTCAGGAATTGATTTGATAGAAGTTAGTTGATTAGCTTCAAGTCAAACTACAATGAAAACAAAGCATAAAACATGATAAAAATAGATAGACATGCTTTATAGTGGTTCATCTTTAGAATAGAGGCTATGTCCACTGTGGAGTCTAGGAGTTTCACTATATTAAATAAAACTTCAAGTGTTGGGTAGAACGAAGGTGGTGGAGAATATGAGAGAAGGAAAAGAGGTTTTAGAAAGAGAAAGTAAAGAGAGAGAAAGAATAAAAGTACAGAATACAAAATGTGCAATTCATGGGATCAATCTCATATTCACAGGGGCAAATTCAGCTTCCTGATTACCTGATTTTAGAGCAGGTTTTGAGCTGACTAAGAAAAGAGTAATTTTCTTATTTGCTTCTAATTGACTTTCCCATTTGCTTGTTTCTTAGCTCGAGTCAACTAGCCATCTCTAGTCGATCTGGCCAGTTGACTTTCTCCAATCGATTTCTTTAGGTGATCAACTAACACTTATAGTGTAAAGATCATGGCGTTATTTTTACCCTCAATAGTTAGCCTCCCATTCCTTAGTTGATGGAAATTGACTATAAGAGTGCCGAGTCGACTCATAAGCTTCCTTGAGTCTTCAAGGTGTGTTTGGGTCTTCTTTTTGCATCCTTTGATCTTCTGGGAAGGCTCTAGAATATTGAGTGAACGTGTCACCTAGAATGGCACCACTCGAGTAAGGTTTCCATATGGCGTTTCCTTTTGGGTGTGCTCAATGTTGATTGGACATGGAAGGCAATGTGCTGTAGGCACTCATCCCCATGTTTTGAAATGATTGCTTTTGCCCAAACTAATCTAGGTTGTTGGTGAAGTTCAATCTTAGCCGTCCAAATTACTTTGGACATTAAATGCGAATTTTACTCTAATTTGGTTCATTTTTTTTCTCATTTTCACTTGCCATAACCATTGTAGTGCGTCTCCCTCATTCTCTATTGTGGTCAATTTTTCCTCAAAAGTTTTCTAGTTGCTTTTGTTGGAAAAAATCAATTCGATGACGCAATGGAATTTAAAAAAAAATTATGAAACACCCAGGAGACTAACACATGATGCTCTAAATAATAAATTAATTATAATTTAACGTAGCAGTTGGAGACCAGAAACAATACATCTGATTGAATAAATCTTCAAGAATGAATCTCTACTGTCAGATCTTCAATACTATTCTCTTCCTTCAAATCGTTGTGTGTGTGAGCACAACTCAGCAAATCTCTACCACAGTTTCACTTTTCCCAACCACTCAAGTGTTTAAGAACTAGGATTACTAAAGATGAGTAATCCAAACTCTACTCTCTCTAATTTACACTTAGGCAGTCTCTTAGAATAAATGAAGACCCCAGATCTATATTTATAAAAGTAGTAGGAAGAGTCAGAAGTTTATCATAATTAAAAGATAATTTTCTCTCTCCTCTATCTGTAGTAGGCGCCACTCCTTAGGAGAATTATCTCCTAAATTTCAATCAATCACGGTATAGGGATTTGTGATTATTTGCATCATTCAGGATAATTCCCGTTTAGATAATTCTATTTAAATTATAATTTACTCATCTAAGATAATTGTCTAATTTAAATAATTGTGAATAATTATCCTTTATTCATAAATCAAACTTAACTAGGATTTAAATTAATTATTCACATACAAATTTAAATAATTAATCATCCAAAATTCCCATTACAAATTTGAATAATTATTTTCCCAAATTAATCAAATAATTAATTCTCTAATATTTAGCAGATGTTGGTGCCATTCCCTAGTGGGCCTGCGCCTACTAGTAGTCTAACAGGACTAAGGCCCATATGTCCAATCAAGCTCGACGGCCCTACTCATGTATACTTCTGTCTTACTCGTGGTAATCTAAACTTGTCCGATTTGTCATAAAGGGATCCATGAGCTAGTATTGGGACCTGATAGACATATATTATTAAGCTCTAATAATAATAGATAAATTAATCCCTAATTAATTATATGTTTAATTATTAACTTTAGTGTCACTCCACTAAAGATCCGAAGCTGGATTCTTGATAATATACCGTATTATGAGACTTAAAACATGTCTTGTCCATGATCTCTCATATTATGTGTATCCCATAGGTTATTCAAAATCAGATGAAGGACTTAATTCTATTTTACCTTTTGACTATTTTATCTCAAAGTTTCATTATTTCACCATCGAAAAAATCACTTTTTGTAACACATACAAAAGGAATATCACCCGTTTACCATATGTATGCAGATGATTAATGGCTCGTTATATTTTCTAATACCTAAATAATGCCTTTAAAAAGAGAACATTAACTGTAACGCCCTGAAATTAATTTAATGATATTAAAATGTAAAATGGTGGATTAGTGTGCCATAAAAGATATTTCAGACTTAATTTAATCTTTTATGAATTTTTCCAAATTAATGTGATTTTGATTTCCTTAGTGATTTTAATTACTTCAAATTATTTTAAATTTGCTATTTTGAAGTTTTAAACAAAATTAATTTGCTAAGGCGATCATTTTTACAAGCTGTGGGCGGCACACAGTTTTTGCACAGTAAAACTGCCCACTATTTTTCTTTATTTATTCTCTTTCCTCTCCCTCTCTTTGATTCACTCTCTCTCTCTCCTTCTCTCTCCCCCCGTGAGTCTCTCTCGCTCTCTCTCCTTCTCTCTCATTTTTCCCTCAAATTTTAACTCCAATCAAGCTCAAGCTTCGGGTTTTGGTGGATTGGAAGCTCGGGAGCTCGATTGAATAACCAAAAACGTGGATTAAAGCTTGGATTTGAGGTTAGTTTTGAAATTTCTAAACTTTTTCATATTTTCAATTTTTTAAGCATTTTTGAGATCTAAGTTTATTTGAGCTTAGGAAACCTTTGATTTGAGTTAAAGGAACTTAGGACAACTAGGATCTATGCTTTGTTTGAAGAAAAACGGATTCGATTCAAGATTTTCATTTTTTCCTCATTTTTTTTCTATTTTTGGATTTCTTGGAATTTTGTGTTCAAATCTTGTTTAAATGAGTTCAAAAGTGTCCTACTATGTTCTTCCATCATCTATGAATGTTTTCCATGCCTGAGATTTGAGAAAAATAGGTTAAAATCAATATTTGAGTTTTGGGAGACCCAAAACCAGTGGCTAGAAATTCTGGGTTTTTCCAATTTGGCTGGCAGAACTTTGTGTTCGACGGGCCGGATTTAAAGGATCGGCAGGCCAGATTCATCTGTTCGACAGGCCAAACTTGGAAAATGTTCGTCCGACTAGACTTGTTCTCCGACAGGCCGAACTGCATAGTTCGGCCGGCTGAAACAGGGCATCCGGTAGGCCGACTGAGCATGGGAAAATTTTATGATTTTTCACCCGTTTTTACTGTTTTGAACCCCGATTGAAATTCCAACCTTATAGAATGATTTTATAGATATAAATTGTTAGACATGTATGCTCTAAGGAGTAAAAATGTAATACATTTTTGGAGATATTTTTATCAATAAAGAATTTATTCATTTATATATACCAAATATTGTCCTCTTTACGTTCATATTTGTTGAATGTATGATAAGCAAACAGTAGTCTGAGACTGTCAGTCTAAACCTTAAGAGTTGGGCATATGATGGGATGATTATGCGGTAGACACGACTCTTAAGGTGATGGTCTAAAATATATGATCCGCAATCGAGGGAATAAAGTTGGGCGCTTTATTCATGTAAAGATTGTTATGTTGTCTATATCCCTTTTGGGAGATGGTTTGTCTTGGCCATCGGAGTTGGACTCCGTGAATAGAAACATTGGCGCGTTGTCATAGGTGACGATGTGTTGGATCGGGACATAAAGTGAATTGATTTGGATTAATAATTCTGTCTTGGCAAATCGATTCACTTTAGACAATCATTTGTATTGTATCTTAATCCTGAGATGAATAATGGGCCCGTTGTCTCGACTTGTGTCTTTTGATGTACCAATGGGTGACTCCCACATCTCTATAGTGGCATGCATGCCGGTACGTTGGAGGCATGACTCTTGGTAGCGTAGACTTGTTATTCATAGATATGGAATCCATAGCTCCTCTTTAGGAGTAATGATATCCTCTTATATGCGTTGTCCTGTAATTGGAAAACTGGAGCGCTCAACCATTTGGATACATAGGTGTAACCGAATGGTATACTATCTTTAGATGGTAAGTTTTCTAATGGTGAGACAATAAAACGTAAGATAAAAATAATCGGGAAGGTAAGATAGAACTTGTCCTTAAGCCGATTATGGATGATCATATGGGGATGCGATACACTATGATATGTCATGGAGACTTAGCTACACGGGCTTCGTAATTCTATAAAGTTCGAGAGTGCAGCTCCAAGCTTTTAGTGGAGTAGCGTTGGAGTTGATAATTGTGAAATGTATATCTGGGATATTGGGTTTCATAATTATCATGAGCTTGAACTTTATAGGTTCATTTTGGTCCCCTTTGCTAGCTCACAAAATCCTGTAACGACACGGTGTGCTTTTCCAATAATTGATGACTTATGTCGGATTTATCAGATTGGTTTAAAATTTATAAGAATCAAATAGTTCATGTCTGTTTATCGGTTGAATTAATTATGTAAGAAATTAGTTCAAGATGAACTTGTTGAATTATGGCGTTCGGATAATTCTTGTCTGTTTATCGGTTGTTTTAATTTTGGACAATTAGAACAAGATAAACTTGTAGAATTATTGTGAATTGATTTATTTTCTTAGAGATTATCTTGATAAAGTTTGTTTTGATCAGATATCTTTTCTATTGGGCTATTTGAATCAAAACTGAGACTTTATCCTTTAGAATCTCGGGTGGAAAATAAAAGATTCGCAAAGATTTTTTCTCGGCAGTTCGGCCTGCCTATCCCACAGTTCGGCATGCCGACCGCGACAGTTAAGATTACGCATTTTTCACGCGTATCTTATCAGATATTGATCCGAACTTGATTCTGTTTCGATTTTTGAGACCTAATCTGATATGGATTGACCCCAAGGACCAATAGGTATAAAAAGGGAGTGAGTCTAATGATTTACGAAGATCAATTTGAGAGATTAAGAGTGATACTCTTCTAGTGAGCATCTGCAAACTCCCTGAGAGCTTTTGTTCACAAATCACGAACACTAGCTTTGGGTTCTCTCTATTGGTTGGAAGGAGAGTCACCGGTGGAAGACTGTACGTGTGAGCCCACACTCACTCCGGTTGTGGATAGAGAATAGCAAAGAAGACCAGTTGGTTGAGGCTCTTCTGGAACGTTACTTCTCTACACAGGTCGCGGAGGTTCTTCGGCACACTGAGGTTAGTAAGATCTGTTTAATTTATACATATAACATGTCAAACTTGTGTTTTGTAAAATACTCTGATGAAAAATTTTTAAAATTCCGCTGCGCACTTTGTTTCCAACAATTGGTATCAGAGCCGAGGTTTTTACATAAATTTGCAAGTTTGTGATCATGTTATATGCATAAATTTTGTGATCTTAATCTCTCCAATGCTTGAATTAAATTTTATAGAGAGATGGCACTCTAGGTTTCTATATAATATATATGTTGTCATGGATTATATGGTGAATGTTTATTAATTAATTATGGTTGATTAAATTGTTGTTTAATTATTTATTAATTAATTAATACCGGTTATGGTTCCTTAGAGGTTAGAATGTGTATCTAGGTTTTTCATGTAATTAGATGGCGGACTATCATCTCCGTCTAGGAATTATTATTTAATTTTTAATTTGTAAGAATTTTGTAATTAAATAATTATTCGGAGAAGACGGAACGAGAAGTCGGAACTTAAAGATTGATGATGGCGCCTCCAGGTATTTCCTGAGTCTCTAATTTTATGTTTTTGAATTGTTGAAAATAAAATTGATGAATTGCATTAAAATTGTATTTTCTGGATTGAGGGTTTTTTGCTCGGTCGGCATGCCGGACCTCACAGTTCGGCAGGCCGAAGGTCACAGATCGACAGGCCGGACGTACGGTCCGGCAGGCCGACAGTGGGACAGAAATTTTGGTGCTCTGCCGGCAGGCCGAACCTTCATGTTCGGCAGGCCGAACCACCATGATCGGCAGACCGATCACCCAGATCGGCCTGCCGACCGAGAGCAGCCAGGTGTCCAGAAAAGGTGCAATTTTTTGGTGCAATTTTAATTTTATTTTTGGGACGATTCTGAGAAACATTAAATTTGGATATGACCGGAAATATGAAGTGTTCGATTCATACGGGATTGAGGACTTGAAGATGGATATTACATGAAGAAGGATACAGCTTGAGGATTCAAGGATGAAGAATCGATAAATGTCTCGATTATTCTCTTGTAATCTTAGTTTTTCTATTCTCTAGGGTGGAACCATAATATTACGGTTATTATTATTATTATGCTTGTAGCTTTGCTTGATTGCTTTGCTTGTCTGCATTATAATATGATTTACCATGTATATTGATAACATGTCATATAGAATAGGGAGTGCCGCTCATATTAAATTTGTTCATGCATAATTTCAAAATAAAACCTTGACTTCAAAAGATTGAGTGGGAGAAGGTTTTCGAAGAGAGAACCTAAGGCCTCCATCGTTGGTCCATAGGAAGAACATGATGGTCCCAACCCCTAGGATGGGATTTCTATCATGTACCAGATTGGATCTCTGAAAGGATAAGGTATTTTAGTATGATTTATGGTTGCACACCCCTAGGTGGTGATTATAAATCATGGATAAAATATTAAAACGGTGGTTATACACTCACGTTAATTTTATTATTAACCTCTCCTAGGAGCTCTGTTAATAAAATTAATGGCCAAAGAAACGATTATTAGTATATGCTGGATCATACGGGTCCTGGATGGCATATATTAATCAGGAGGGGATCCGTGTTCCTGATTGAATTTGGCATGACTCCCCTAGGAGCTTGTTGAATTCTGAGTTGGGAATTATCGTTGTAAGGTTGTGATATTTTCAAGGTTTTGACACATAAACACATTTGTATGATTTTACATGATTGTGTTATCTTACTAAATTATTATATATGTTTGCTTATGTTTGGTATATGATTCTTTATTGTAGATTGAAAATGTCTAAAAACGCTTTATCATCGATACTTGACAAAAACCAATTAACCGGTGAGAACTATAATGATTGGAAACGGAACCTGGACATCGTCCTTTCCTTTGAGAAACTGAAATATGTTCTGACAACTCCTTGTCCTCCCGAGCCTACGGGAGACTCAAGTAATGAGCAATTCCAAGCGTACGACCGCTGGAAAGATGCTAATGATCAGGCCCGCTGCTATGTTATGGCTAGCATGAATAACGTGCTGCAGGCTCAACATCAGGATTATGAGACTGCGAAGCAGATCTTGGATAATCTTGAGGACATGTTTGGAGGCCAGGCCATAACAAAGTGGCAAGGGGCGCTTCGGAAACTCTTAAACTGTAGACAGAGACCGGGGACATCTGTAAAGGAGCACATGATGTTGGTCATGGGTTACCTCGTTGAGGCTCAAACCAATGGAGCCGACATCGATGCTGAAACTCAGATGACTATGGTCTTTGAGACTCTGTCTAAGGAATTTATTCCGTTTAGAGCTACTTTTAATCTAAGCAATAGACGGGATATGACCTTGACAGAACTGATGAAACAGTTACAAGAGTTTGAACTGCTGATCAGGGAGTCTCCTGCTGGTGGAGAGGCCAATATGGTAGCTGCTTCTGGTTCCAATCCTAACTCTGGGAATGGAAAGAAGCAACGGGCCAAAAGTGGGAAGTCTTCTATTCCTATTGCTACCAAGAGCAAGAAGAAGAAGAAGAAGAACCCAAAGAAGCTTAAGTGCTTCTTTTGTGGTAAGGTCGGGCATATAAAGAAGCATTGCAAGGACTTCCTTTCCAAGGGAGGTAGGTGTGATCTTCTATATTTAGAAACTTGTTTGGTTGAGGAATCCAGTGACATTTGGGTCATAGATTCCGGTGCAACTAATCATGTTTGTGTTTCTCTGCAGGGATTCAAAGAAACGAGAAGTCTACTTCGTGAAGACTTAACGCTTCGGATGGGCGATGGATCCTTGGTCTCAGCGGAAGCAGTGGGAGATGTCCATCTTTATTTTGATAATTATAGGAGTTTAATTTTGCGAGATTGTTTTTATGTTCCTAAATTTAAAAGGAATTTAATTTCTGTATCTTCTTTATTTAAAGACTCCTACGTGGTATCTTTTAATGAAAAAGTGGTGATTCGTAAAAACAAATCTTTTATCTGTTCTGGATGGATGCAAAATAATCTATATTTTATCAAACCTAAGATGGACCTATTGCTTAATGCTGAGATAAATGATAATGACTCAAAAAGACTTAAAACTTCTCACTCTAATAAGACTTATCTTTGGCATTTGCGCCTTGGCCATATTAACCTAAATAGGATTCAAAGGTTGGTAAGGGATGGACCTTTAAGTCACTTAAAGGTGGAATCTATACCTCAATGTGAGTCTTGTTTGGAGGGTAAAATGACCAAAAGACCATACGGGTCTAAGGGCAATAGGGCCGAAGGGGTTCTAGAACTTGTGCATAGTGATGTTTGCGGACCGATGAACATCCGGGCACGAGGAGGGTATGAGTACTTCGTTACTTTTATTGACGATTACTCAAGATATGGGTATGTGTACCTAATGCACCACAAAAGCGAAACTTATGATAAGTTTAGGGAGTTTCGGACTGAAGTGGAAAAGCAATTGGGTAGACCCATAAAGGCACTTCGATCTGATCGAGGTGGTGAATACTTTTCTGATGAGTTCTTGGAACACTTATTAGAGAATGAGATTTTATCCCATTTGACTGCGCTGGGTACTCCACAACATAATGGCGTAGCAGAGAGAAGAAATAGGACTTTGTTGGACATGATTAGGTCCATGATGAGTTATTCATCATTGCCTTTATCTTTTTGGGGATATGCACTACAAACCGCATGTTATCTTTTGAACAATGTGCCTTCAAAATCGGTCCCTAAAACTCCTCACGAGTTGTGGACAAGACGGAAGACATCCTTAAACCATATTCGCATATGGGGATGTCCAGCTCATGTCCTGTTTAAGGATCCGAATAAGTTGGAAGCACGTTCAGAAGTTTGCGTGTTTGTAGGATATCCAAAAGGGACTAAAAGGGGTTATTTTTATAACCCAAAGGAAAATAAAGTCGTGGTTTCAACTAATGCAACTTTCCTTGAGGAGAGTTACATGAACGACTTTAAACCTCAAAGCAAAGTGGTGCTTGAGGAGTTGAGGGGTAATCCGTTTACTCCGGAGGTTCCGAACGAAACCATTCCGATCGGTGTAGAAAAACCAAACAAACCTGAACAACAACCTCAGGGGCTTCGGCGTAGTGGGAGGATCGGGCGTCAACCTGAGAGGTATATGTTCAATGGGGAGGTCTTTTTGGCTGAACCGAATGAACATGACAGGGATCCTTATACTTACGCAGAAGCTATGGAGGATGTTGATTCAAGACTCTGGACAGAGGCCATGAGCATTGAGATGAAGTCTATGGAGACTAATCGGGTCTGGGAGCTTGTGGATCTTCCCGAAGGGGTAAAACCCATAGGGTGTAAGTGGATCTACAAGAGGAAAAGAGGAGTGGATGGAAAGGTCAAAACCTTTAAGGCTAGACTGGTAGCTAAGGGTTATACGCAAAAGGAAGGAATCGATTCTGAGGAAACCTTTTCGCCTGTAGCCATGCTTAAGTCCATCCGGATTCTCTTGTCCATAGCTGCCGCTCTCGACTACGAGATTTGGCAGATGGATGTCAAGATGGCTTTTCTGAATGGCTATCTTGATGAGTCCATTTATATGGAACAACCAGACGGGTTCAAGGTCACGGGTCAAGAGGGTAAGGTTTGTAAGCTGCTAAAGTCAATTTATGGACTTAAGCAGGCTTCTCGTTCTTGGAACATAAGATTTGATCAAGTGATCAAGACTTATGGGTTCTCACAAAATGTGGATGAACCATGTGTTTACAAACACATTAAGAATGGGAAGGTGGTTTTTCTACTACTCTATGTAGATGACATTCTGCTAATTGGCAATGACGTTTGGGCATTGTCATCGGTCAAATTATGGTTGACCAAGCAGTTTGACATGAAGGACTTAGGTGAGGCTAATTTTGTTCTCGGTATCCAGATCTTTCGGGATAGGAAGAACAAAATGATAGCTTTGTCACAGGCCGGCTACATAGATAAAATTCTCAGGAGGTTTGCAATGCAGGATTCCAAGAAAGGTGGGCAACCATCTAGGTCTGGAATTACTCTTTCTAAGAAAGACTCTCCAAAGTCTTATGAAGAAAGAGAATACATGAAGAAGGTGCCTTATGCTTCGGCAGTGGGTAGTCTCATGTATGCCATGCTTTGCACTCGACCGGATATTAGCTATGCGGTCGGGATTGTGAGTCGATTTCAGGCGGATCCAGGACCGAACCATTGGGTTGCGGTAAAGCATATTTTCAAGTACCTAAGAAGGACTCGAGGGTATATGCTTGTGTATTCGGGTGAGGATTTAACTCCTCTAGGATACACTGATTCGGATTTTCAATCCTGCCTGGATTCTAGGAAATCGACATCGGGGTTTGTGTTTACTCTGGGTGGCGGTGTCATCAGTTGGAGAAGTGCGAAGCAAGATTGCACTTCGGATTCAATGATGGAGGCCGAGTATGTGGCGGCTAGTGATGTTTCGAAAGAAGCAGTGTGGCTCCGCAAGTTCCTTGGGGATCTTGAGGTAGTTCCTGGTATGGATAAAGCGGTATCACTGTACTGTGATAACAGTGCGGCGGTAGCTTATGCTAAGGAACCAAAATTTCACAAGAAGAGTAAGCATATTGATCGGAAGTATCATGTGATAAAGGACTTCGTTGAGAGCGGGCATGTCACGGTATGCAAGATCGCGTCAGAGGACAATTTAGCTGATCCATTCACGAAGACACTTACTGGGAGAGTCTTCGAGAGGCATGTGGAAGCTATGGGGATGCGAAATTTGCAGTATTTACTCACTTAGTGCAAGTGGGAGATTGTTAGACATGTATGCTCTAAGGAGTAAAAATGTAATACGTTTTTGGAGACATTTTTATCAATAAAGAATTTATTCATTTATATATACCAAATATTGTCCTCTTTACGTTCATATTTGTTGAATGTATGATAAGCAAACAGTAGTCTGAGACTGTCAGTCTAAACCTTAAGAGTTGGGCATATGATGGGATGATTATGCGGTAGACACGACTCTTAAGGTGATGGTCTAAAATATATGATCCGTAATCGAGGGAATAAAGTTGGGCGCTTTATTCATGTAAAGATTGTTATGTTGTCTATATCCCTTTTGGGAGATGGTTTGTCTTGGCCATCGGAGTTGGACTCCGTGAATAGAAACATTGGCGCGTTGTCATAGGTGACGATGTGTTGGATCGGGACATAAAGTGAATTGATTTGGATTAATAATTCTGTCTTGGCAAATCGATTCACTTTAGACAATCATTTGTATTGTATCTTAATCCTGAGATGAATAATGGGCCCGTTGTCTCGACTTGTGTCTTTTGATGTACCAATGGGTGACTCCCACATCTCTATAGTGGCATGCATGCCGGTATGTTGGAGGCATGACTCTTGGTAGCGTAGACTTGTTATTCATAGATATGGAATCCATAGCTCCTCTTTAGGAGTAATGATATCCTCTTATATGCGTTGTCCTGTAATTGGAAAACTGGAGCGCTCAACCATTTGGATACATAGGTGTAACCGAATGGTATACTATCTTTGGATGGTAAGTTTTCTAATGGTGAGACAATGGAACGTAAGATAAAAATAATCGGGAAGGTAAGACAGAACTTGTCCTTAAGCCGATTATGGATGATCATATGGGGATGCGATACACTATGATATGTCATGGAGACTTAGCTACACGAGCTTCGTAATTCTATAAAGTTTGAGAGTGCAGCTCCAAGCTTTTAGTGGAGTAGCGTTGGAGTTGATAATTGTGAAATGTATATCTAGGATATTGGGTTTCATAATTATCATGAGCTTGAACTTTATAGGTCCATTTTGGTCCCCTTTGCTAGCTCACAAAATCCTGTAACGACACGGCGTGCTTTTCTAATAATTGGTGACTTATGTCAGATTTATCAGATTGGTTTAAAATTTATAAGAATCAAATAATTCATGTCTGTTTATCGGTTGAATTAATTATGTAAGAAATTAGTTCAAGATGAACTTGTTGAATTATGGCGTTCGGATAATTCTTGTCTGTTTATCGGTTGTTTTAATTTTGGACAATTAGAACAAGATAAACTTGTAGAATTATTGTGAATTGATTTATTTTCTTAGAGATTATCTTGATAAAGTTTGTTTTGATCAGATATCTTTTCTATTGGGCTATTTGAATCAAAACTGAGACTTTATCCTTTAGAATCTCGGGTGGAAAATAAAAGATTCGCGAAGATTTTTTCTCGGCAGTTCGGCCTGCCTATCAGAAAGTTTGGCCTGTCGAATTGGCCAGTTCGGCCTGCCTATCACACAGTTCGGCATGCTGACCGCGACAGTTAAGATTACGCATTTTTCACGCGTATCTTATCAGATATTGATCCGAACTTGATTCTGTTTCGATTTTTGAGACCTAATCTGATATGGACTGACCCCAAGGACCAATAGGTATAAAAAGGGAGTGAGTCTAATGATTTACAAAGATCAATTTGAGAGATTAAGTGTGATACTCTTCTAGTGAGCATCTGAAAACTCCCTGAGAGCTTTTGTTCACAAATCACGAACACTAGCTTTGGGTTCTCTCTATTGGTTGGAAGGAGAGTCACCGGTGGAAGAGCTGTACGTGTGAGCCCACACTCACTCCGGTTGTGGATAGAGAATAGCAAAGAAGACCAGTTGGTTGAGGCTCTTCTGGAACGTTACTTCTCTACACAGGTCGCGGAGGTTCTTCGGCACACTGAGGTTAGTAAGATCTGTTTAATTTATACATATAACTTGTCAAACTTGTGTTTTGGAAAATACTCTGATGAAAAATTTTTAAAATTCCGCTGCACACTTTGTTTCCAACATAAATTGCACACTAGGACACCATGAAATGATTTAGCGGCATAGAATGACTTGAGCTAGATAATGATAGACCTAATTCTTGTACATTTAAAGGTGTACGTGGATCCGCGGAGCTAACGTATAGGGGACTCGGATTACGATGTGGGGCACCGGCATGAGTATTGAGGTAGGACTTCTACCCCTTTTCTTTGGTAGCCCAGTTTCAAATGATTTTGTCCTTAAAAGGGTTTTTATAAAAAAAAATTTAACGGTTGATTGAAAAGGGTTTAATTAGTTGTTTTATAAACCGTGAACTGAGATGATCTACATAATGAACCCATAATGAGCATAAATGAAAATACCTGATAAGTGGGTTTTGAATAATGATAAAAAGAAATATGAGGGCATGATGCCATATCAGAGATAAAGTCCTGTAGAGTGCAACCTTGGGGCCAGGTCCCAAAACCCAGCTGGGCCACTACGGTGGTGATTTATTTATGGTTTGCCTAGGAAAAGAAAATGATGATCCTTTTGGTTGACCACTAAATAATTTTGGTAAGAAAATTAAATGGACTTTAATCATTTACTTGATTTGATATATTTCCTGAATGATTTTTGAATAATGAATTGTTTTTAATTTATAGTCGTATTGAGCCTTTCGCTCACAGTTTTATTTGTTTTTAAATCCCCCCTAGGTGGATATTAGCTTAGGTTCAAGGAAGGCTCCACAAACAGGACTAAGGAGCAGTAGGAGGACTTAGAAGATTATTTAAATTTCCTAGAACAAGGCATGTAACCCACTTTTATTTTCCTTTCTTGTACTTGGACTATGGTTGTAATGTAATATTGTCAGTACTATGTGTGTGCACAAGATGTGGGTCGGTGGAACCCATTCTCACTCGTTTTATTTCTTTGCTATTTTCTCATTAATTTGTTTAATTATCATATTTACTTAATCAACGTAAATGCTTGATTTAAAAGTTTCATATTTTTCTCATATTTTCATATTTAATTTAAATCCTTAAATTCATATTCTCTTTTATTTAATATAATTAAGCGACCACGTCACCTCCCATACCCCGGGGCATGACATTAACTCTTTGTTAAGAGCTATGGATTCTATGTTTGTAATACGGGCAATGGAGCCTTCATTCATCGAAACTCCTGCCTTTGGCATATCAACAGATGCAAGCTACAAACATGGAGTCATGAATCTACTTTAGAATTAAGAGAATACATAAATTATTATCAAAGAGAATTGATTTAAGTTAAATAGAATTATTAATAAATCAATTCAATTTTAGGTCCAGTTCGATGTACGATCACCATTAAGTTTACCACACCATTGTATCTACTATAGAATCAATCTACTCTGACAACCAAGATAAGTTGTCTCTCCAATTGGATATAGATCTCCATTACATTATTGTCATGTATAAAGTGTCCAACTGTATACATAGATTACGGACTATATAATTTAGACTATTAATCTCTGAATTAGATCTTTTTGTATATGAACTCCATATATGTCTAATTTCAAGATTTGGTTCTAATAGTCACAAATCATATGTTTGCTAATGTACCATCATTGTTATAACATTAGTATGAGGATCATTATTAATACATGAAATATTCACATTATTATTTATTTAACCAAAGATGTCATAAATATAATATAAGTATTTATTCCTTAGGGCATCAATCCTAACAATCTCCCACTTGCCCTAAACGAGTAAATGTGACATATTACGCATCTTTATGTCTTCCATAAAGCCCATAACTGCCAAGATCATAGTAAAAAGATAGACAAGGTTGTCTTCGGATGCTAATTAATAAAACCAGTATATTGCCACTCTGTAAAGCTTGTAATTATATGATACTTTTTACCGATACGTTTACTCTTCTTGTGGTGTGTTGAATCCTTGGTATTATCTATAGTTACCATATTCCACAATACAAAACTATAGATTTGTCTATACCATAGACTACCTCAAGATTTCTAAGGAAATATCCCTACCTACATAATTTCCTTCGATGCCTCAGTGGCCACCACATAACTGGCCTCCATAGTAAAATTATCAATACAAGATTGCTTGATTATACTCCTACTACGAATCCACTTCTCAGAGTAAAACTGACCCTGTAATTGATCTTTTTGAATCCTAGTCTGACTAGGAGTCAGAATCCATGTATTCTATAGGTGTTAGGTCCTTTCCCAAATACACTAGCATATGATTTCTCTTCCTTCCAAGATACTTAAGTTATATGCTTAACTACTTACTAATGTTTTGACCAAGGATTTGACCATTATCAATTTACCATCCCTACCGTATAGCAAATATTTGATCTTATGTAAAGCATAACATACGTGGGACTCCCACTACTAAAGCATAAGGAAATCTTTCATGTATTTTCCTTTCTTAGATGTCTTAAAATGATCATCCCTAGAAAGAGTGATTTCTTACTGAATAGGTTAAGAACCATTCCTAGAATCCTGCATTGCAAACTTTTCTAAAACTTTATCTATGTATAAGGTTTTAGGATAAAGCTATCTTTTTGTTCTTACTATTTCATAACAGTTAAATTCAAAGTACACAATTTGCTTTTTTTAAAGCCTTTAAGTCAAACTGTTTGGATAACAAAAGTTTGAGCAATGACATTATGCCTACATATTCTTAATAAGTAGAACGTCAACTATATAGAGTTCCAGAAAAAACCACTTCCTATCCTTAATGCTTAAATAATATATGGTTTGTCAAGATTTTGCTCGAACCTATATGATTTGACCATCTTATCAACTTTATGTTCTAGGATCAAGAAGATTGCTTTAGTCCATCAACTGATTTAAGCAACTTGTAGATCTTATTCTCTTAGCCTTTTTGCCTTGAACCTGTCTGGCTGTATCATATAGATACTATCCTCAAAATTTTCATTCAAGAATGCAATCTTGGCATCCATTTGTCTTATTCTGTGGACGAGATACCCAACAATAATAAGAGTGTGCAAATAGACTTTAGCATCGCTACAAGTAAGAAGGTTTCATCATAGTCGATGTCCACTTTCTCCTTTATCCCTTTGCCACAATTCTAGCCTTAAAGGTTTTCACCTTTCCATCCACTTCTCTTTCATCTTGTAGATCCCTATACTCAAATACTCAATCCTTTCAAATGTTTCAGCTTCCAGACTTCATTCGAAACCATAGATTCTAATTTAATGTTCATGGCTCTTTATCTGAGTTTCACATCAATATCCTCTATACATTCACCTTATCAAGTGAGATCACCATCAGGTTCAACGACCTCAGCCTAAAAGCCTCGCATTTATAATTGGTAGGTTGATAAGCAACTCTCCCACTACAACGAAGCTACCTAGGTTATTGATTTCGTTTTGGTATCTCTGCCATGATTGAACTACCTTCCACATTCGAAACCTTTGAATTGATTCAATCAGTTCTTAACTCCTCGAGCACCAAATTGCTACAAGGTTTAAAGTCCAGCATGTAACTTTCTACAAAAAAATGTTACAAGTGTAGAAACCAAGACTTTATTTTACATTTGATTTATAGTATAATCCATCTTTAATCCTTTTAGGATATCTTACAAAATTGCAAACTTCTAAACGATATTCTAAATTCTGAGCTTCCTTATCTAGAAAAAATCCTGAACCTCAAGAGCAGCTTTAGTTGGAATATTGCTTAGAAGATAACACGCAATTTGTAGAATATATCCCCCAAAGGATACACGTGGTGTTGTATAACTTGTCTTGGACCATACTATATCTAATAAGGTTATATTCCTAATATCAACCACACCATTCTGTTGTGTAGTTTCCAAAGTAGTCAAATAAGATATAATTGTTAGACATGTATGCCCTAAGGAGTAAAAATGTAATAAGTTTTTGAAGACATTTCTATTAATAAAGAATTTATTTATTATTTATATACCAAATCTTATCCTCTTTACGTTCATATTTGTTGAATGTATGTTAAGCAAACAATAGTCTAAGACTGTCAATCTAAACCTTTAAGAATTGGACATATGATGTACAAATTATGCGAACGACACGATTCTTAAGGTGACGGTCTAAATTATAAGATATGCAATTGAGGGAATAAAGTTGGGCACTTTATTCATGTAAAGATTATTATGTTATCTATATCCCTATTGGGAGATGGTTTGTCTTGACCATCGGAGGTGGACTCCATGAATAGAAACATTGGCAAGTTGTCATAGGTGACGATGTATTAGATCGGGACATAAAGTGAATAGATTTGGATTAATAATTCTGTCTCGGCAAATTGATTCACTTTAGAGGATCATTTGTATTGTATCTTAATCCTGAGATAAATAGTGGGCCTATTGTCTTGACTTGTGTCTTTTGATGTACCGAAGGGTGACACCCACATCTTAATAGTGGTATGCATGCTGGTACGTTGGAGGCATGACTCTTGATAGCGTAGACCTGTTATTCATAGATAAGGAATCCATAGCTCCTCTTTAGGAGTAGTGATATCCTCTTATATGCGTTACCCTGTAATTGGAAAACTGGAGCTCTAAACCATTTGCATACAAAGGTGTAACCGATTGGTATACTGTCTTTGGATGGTAAGTTTTCCGATGGTGAGATAATGGAACGTAAGATAAAAATAATCGGGAAGGTAAGATAGAACTTGTCCTTAAGCCAATTATGGATAATCATAAGAGGATACGATACACTATGATATGTCATGAAAACTTAGCTATACGGGCTTCGTAATTCTATGTAGTTCGAGAGTGCAGCTCCAAGCTTTTAGTGGAGTAGCGTTGGAGTTGATAATTATGAAATATATATCTGGGATATTGGGTTTCGTAATTATCGGGAGCTTGAACTATATAGGTCCATTTTTTCCCCTTTGCTAGCTCACAACATCCTGTAACGATACGTCGTGCTTTTCTAATAATTGGTGACTTATGTCAGATTTATCAGATTGGTTAAAATTTGGAAGAATTAGATAATTCATGTCTGTTTATTGGTTGAATTAATTTTGTGATAAAATTGATTCAAGAAAAACTTGTTGAACTATTGGGATCGGATAATTCTTTTCTGTTTATCAGTTAATTTAATTATCAGGAATTTATTTATTTTCTTAGAGATTATCTAGATAAAGATGTTTTAATCAGATAACTTTTCTATTGGGTTATTTGAATTAAAACTAAGACCTTATCCTATAAAATTTTGGGTGGAAAATAAAAGATTCGCTGAGATATTTTTTCGGCAGCTCGGCTTGCCGATCCTCATGTTGGGCCTGCCGATGGACGAGTTCGGCCTGCCGATGAGCGAAGGATAAGATCACGTGTTTTTACACAGATCTTATCAGATATTGATCCAAATTTGATTCTGATTCAAATTTTTGAGAACTAATCTGATAAGGACTGACCCTAGAATAGGGAGTAAGTCACATAAGTTATTCAGATCAATTGAGAGATTAAGAGTGATACTCTGCTGATGATAATCTGAAAACTTCCTGAGAGCTTTTGTTCACAAATCATGAACAATAGCTTTGGGTTCTCTCAATTGGTTGGAAGGAGAGTCACCTAGTGGAAGAGCTGTACGTGTGAGCCCATACTCACTCCGGTTGTGGATAAAGAATAGCAAAGAAGACCAGTTGTTTGAGGCTTTTCTGGAACGTTACTTCTCTTCACTGATTGCAGGAGCTTTTTGGCATACAAAGGTTAGTAAGATCTGGTTAATTTATACATATAGCATATCAAACTTGTGTTTTAAAAAATACCTTGATAATAAAATTTTTAAAATTCCGCTACATGCTATTTTTCCATCAGTTGTAGGGCTTGATTAAGTTAGAATTAAATTGATAAGAAAGGAGCAAAAACACGTGTATAATGCCTCATTGAATAAGTTCACAACTTCTAGCCTGGTTCGAACTCAATAATGAGAAAGAATAAAAGTAGTTGACCATTTTTGGAGGATTTTCAAGCCCAAGACACAACCCTTACCAGAAGTCATAAGTGAGTCTTAGAATCATGTAGGACACTATAGTGACCTAGAAAAGGAGAAATACGAAGCTAACCATAGATACGATATCCACCATATAGAAAGCAAAAAATACATCACGAATGTTTTTGCAAGTGAAACGAGACAAATTGCAACTCCGAAAGAGATAGAAACCATGCAATTGATGAAATACCGTAACATAACCAAAGAGGGATTACGTAGTCAAACAGATAGAGCCAGTTAGACTAAGAAAACACCTTTTTTTTTTTAAGGAAATAGGTACTCGAAAGATTGGAACTACGATCCCAAAGTAGATAGAACGTAGTGAACACTCTAACAACCTCTTACAAGTTAAAGGAGAAAGTGCAATTTTGCTCTTTCTAGGAGAGCATACCACACTCAATAGTACAAGATTTAGATCTAAAATGATTGTCTACCCTTAGAAGAGTTGTCAAAAGGGGTAAAATGAGCCAATCATTTATGGTATACTGCATGTTTTATATTCTAGAATAAATACAAGTAAGGAGAATCAATGGTATGATTTTTATACATTAAGAGACCCTATCCAGCCTTTAATTTAGGCTACAGTGGAATTTTTAAAATTTTTATACTAGAGTATTTTCCAAAGCATAAGTTTGACACACTACATGCATAAATTAAACGGATCTTACAAACCTTGTATATGCCAAAAAGCTACCGCAATCAGTGAAAAGAAATAACATTCTAGAAGGACCTCAACCAACTGACCTTCTTTGCTAGTCTCTATCCTCGATCGGAGTGAGTGTGGGCTCACATCGTATAGCTTTTCCCCAGGTGACTCTCCTTCCAACTAGTAGAAAAATACCTAAAGCTATAATTTGTGATTTGTGAATAATAGCTCTCTGGGGAGTTTCAGAATCTCGCTGATAGAGCCTCACTCTAGATTTCTCAACTAATCAAAATAATAATGAGACTCACTCCCCTTCATAGAGGTTGGGCCCAGGAGTTAGTCCTTATCAAATAAGGGCTCAAAAATTCTAATCAAAATCAAATCAGGATCAATATCTGATAAAATTTGTGTGGAAATGCATGATTCTTTTATCGCCCTATCAGCAGGCTGAACTGGCAGATCGGCCTACCGAACCATCTCAATCGACAGGCCAAACTTAAAGATCAACCTGCAGAACCTCCGATAAAATATCCCTGCGAATCTTTATTTTCTACCCGAGATTCTTAGGATAGAACTTCAGTTTTAGTTCAAATAACCTAAAAGACAAGGTATCTGATTAAAGCAATCATATATGGATAATCTCTAGGAAAATAAATATTCCTGATAATTCAACAAGTTTATTTTGAATTAATTCAAAATTAATCAACTGATAAACAGACATGAAATATCTAATCTCGATAATTCAACAAGTTTATCTTGAATTAATTTTATCACAAAATTAATTCAACTGATAAACAAACATAAATTGTCTGATTTTTACCGAATTTCAGCCAATCTGATAAATCTGATATCAGTCACCAATTATTGGAAAAACATGCCGTATCATTACAGGGTTTCTGTGAGCTAGCAAGGGGGACCTGATGGACCTATATAGTTCAAGCTCTCGATAATTATGAAACCCAATATCCTAGATATACATTTCATAATTATCCACTCCAACGCTACTCCACTAAAAGCTTAGAGCTACACTCTCGAACTATATAGAATTACGAAGCTCGAATAGCTAAGTCTCCATGACATATCATAGTGTATCATATCCCCATAGGATTATATATAATTGGCTTAAAGTCAAGTTCTGTTTTACCTTCTGATTATTTTTATCTTACGTTCCATTATCTCACCATCGAAAAACTTACCATCCAAAGATAGTATACGATTTGGTTACACCTATGTATCTAAATGATTAAGCGCTCCAGTTTTCTAATTACAGGATAACGCATATAAGAGGATATCCCTACTCTAAGCTATGGATTCCATATCTATGAATAACAGGTCTATGCTATCAAGAGTCATGCCTCCAATATACCGGCATGCGTACCATTATTAAAATGTGGATGTCACCCTTTGGTAGGGCTGGCAAAGTCGTATTACGTGTTGTGTTTGTGTCAGCACAATTACAACACGACACGATTACGTTGAACACCAACATGACATGATTAATAAACATGCCTGAAATGTAAACACGAACACGACACGCCTATAACACACGTAACACGGCACGACACGATTAACACAATTATTAAACATACCATGACAGGTTGACACGATTATAACACGTTTAATAACATGATTAAAAACAGAACTTAATATTTATTTTTTTACTATATAAATTTTATAATTTTTTACTATATAATTTTTTAAAACTTTTATTTCAATTTTCCAAGTATCCTACAAGTCTTTTATAGGTATCCTACAAGTCTTCTATAGGTATTTTCTACAAAAAAATATTAGTGCAAAAACTATAATAATATTTAATTATTAAATATTTTAAACTGAATTTTTTCTCCAAATTGGAGAACCCTTTTAAAGCCATGTGGGATGTGGCTTTATTGGCAACGCGCAGCAACAAAGGAAACTCAGTTGTTATATAGGGTGGAGTTGAGGGAGAATTCATATTTGCTTTCGATGTGGGACTTTTGGAAGGTGAAGTAAAACCATAATAAATAAATAAATAAGGCTATCTTTTGACACCAAACACTTATTTAGCATGGTGGTGGTAAGATTAATAACACACCCCTTAGGTGCAAGGATCGAATTTTTGCACCTGCAAAATCTGAAATATTTTTTTATTTTCAGCTTAAACGTGCTATAAATGTGTGTGTCATGTTGACACGCTTAATTAAGCGTGTTAAAGCATGTTAAACGTGCTAGCACGAATCCAACACGTTTATTTTCATATTATTCATGCCAACCCATTTATGGCCCAATTAATATATGTGCGTTCCAAACCCGTTTATACCGTGTCATTTTTGTATCGTATCATCGCGCCATGTCTAAAATTGCCAGCTTTACCATTTGGTACATCAAAAGACATAAGTCAAAACAACGGGCCCACTATTCATCTCAAGATTAAGATACAATACATATGATTGTCTAAAGTGTATCAATTTGCCGAGATAGAATTATTAATCCAAATCAATTCACTTCATGTCTCGATCCAACACATTGTCACCTATGACAATGTGCCAATGTTTCTATTCGCGGAGTCCACCTCTGATGGTCAAGACAAACCATCTCCTAATAGGGATATAGAAAACATAACAATCTTTACATGAATAAAGCACCCAACTTTATTCCCTCGATTGCGGATCTTATAATTTAGACCGTCACCTTAAGAATCATGTCTTCCGCATAATCTGTCCATCATATGCCCAATTCTTAAAGGTTTAAAACGACAGTCTCAGACTTTTGTTTGTTTAACATACATTCAACAAATATGGATGTAAAGAGGACAAGATTTGGTATATAAATTTTAAATAAATTCTTTATTGATAAAAATGTCTCTAAAAACATATTATATTTTTACTTCTTAGAGCATACACGTCTAACAATCTCCCACTTGTACTAAGTGAGTAAATATGACAAATCTCGCATCCCCATAGCTTCCACATGCCCCTCGAAGACTCTGCCAATAAATGTCTTCGTGAATGGATCAACTAAATTGTCCTCTGATGCGATTTTTCACACCGTGACGTGCCCGCCCTCGACAAAGTCCTTTATCACATGATACTTTTGATCAATATGCTTACTCTTCTTGTGAAATCTTGGTTCCTTAGCATTAGCTACGGCTGCCTTGTTATCATAGTACAGTGATACCACCTTATCCATACCAGGAACTACCTCAAGGTCCCCAAGGAACTTGTGGAGCCACACTGCTTCTTTTGAAACATCAATAGCTGCCACATACTCAGCCTCTATCATTGAATTTGAAGTGCAATCTTACTTCACACTTCTCCAACTGATGGCACCGTCGCCCAGAGTAAACACAAAACCCGAAGTTAATCTCCTAGAATCCAGACAGAACTGGAATTCCAAATGTGTATATCCTAGAGGAGTTAAGTCCTCATCCGAATACACAAGCATATACCCTCGAGTCCTTCTCAGGTACTTAAAAATATGCTTTACCGCAACCTATTGTTCGGTCCTGGATCTGCCTGCAATCGACTCATAATTTCTACCGCATAACAAATATCCGGTCGTGTGTAAAGCATGGTATACATGAGATTACTCACTGCCAAAGCATAAGGCACTTTCTTCATGTATTATCTTTCTTCCTTAGACTTTGGAGAGTCTTTCTTAGAAAGAATAATTCCAGACCTAGATGGTTGCCCACCTTTCTTGAAATCTTTCATTGCAAACCTCCTGAGAATCTTATCTATGTAGCTGGCTTGGGATAAAGCTATCCTTTTGTTCTTTCCATCCCGAAATATCTGGATACCAAGAACAAAATTAGCCTCATCCGAGTCCTTCATGTCAAACTGCTTAGTCAACTATAATTTGACTGATGACAGTGCCCCAACGTCATTGCCAATTAGCAAAATGTCATCTACATAGAGCAGTAGAAAAACTACCTTCCCATCCTTAATGTGTTTGTAAACACATGACTCATCCACATTTTATTAGAGCCCATAAGTCTTGATCACTTAATCAAATCTTATGTTCCAAGAATGGGAAACTTGCTTAAGTCCATATATTGACTTTAGCAGCTTTCAAACCTTAACCTCTTGACCCTTAACGTTGAACCCGTCTGGTTGTTCCATAGAAATGGACTCATCAAGATAGCCATTTAGAAAAGTTGTCTTGACATTTATTTGCCAAATCTCGTAGTTAAGAACGATAGCTATGGACAAGAGAATCAAGATGGACTTAAGCATGGCTACAGGCAAAAAGGTTTCCTCGTAATCGATTCCTTCCTTCTATGTGTAACCTTTAGCTACTAGTCTAGCCTTAAAGGTTTCAACCTTTCCATCCACTCCTCTTTTACTCTTGTAGATCCATTACACCCTATGGGTTTTACCCCTTTGGGAAGATCCACAAGCTCTTAGACCTAATTAGTCTCCATAGATTTCATCTCTATGTTCATGGCCTCTGTCCAAAGTTTTGAATCAACATCCTCCATAGCCTCTACGTAAGTATAAGGATCCCTGTCATGTTCATCTAGTTCAACCAAAAAGGCCTCACCATTGAACATATACCTCTAGGGTTGATGCCCGATCCTCCCACTACACCAAAGCCCCTTAGGTTGTTGCTCAGGTTCATTTGGTTTTTCTACGCCAATTGGAGTGGTTTCTATTGGACCCCCTGAAGTGATTGGATCACTACTTAACTCCTCAAGCACCACTTTGCTTTGAGGCTTAAAGTCGTCCATGTAACTCTCCTCAAAGAAAGTTGCATGAGTTGAGACCACGACTTTATTTTCCTTTGGGTTATAAAAATAACCCCTTTTAATCCCTTTTGGATATCCTACAAATATGCAAACTTCCGAACATGCTTCCAACTTATTCGCATACTTAAACAGGATATGAACCGGACATCCTCAAATGCGAATATGGTTTAAGGATGTCTTCTTGCCCGTCCACAACTCATGAGGAGTTTTAGGGACCGATTTTGAAGGCACGTTGTTCAAAAGATAACATGCGGTTTGTAGTACATATCCCTGTCCAACAAAGGCAATGATGAATAACTCATCATAGACCTAACTATGTCCAACAAAGTCCTATTTCTTCTCTCCACTATGCCATTCTACTATGAGTGCCCAACATAGTCCAATGGGATAAAACCCCATTCTCTAATAAGTATCCTAAGAACTCATTAGAAAGGTATTCTCCACCTCGATGGGATCGAAATGAATAGATGTTTTATTTTATGATAAGTATTAATTTTATTGTATTTTTAAATGGATAAATGACATGAACACACAAAGGAACGAGCACATTGAGACCGCGGCATCGTCATCAATTCTTATAAGGTTAAGTTAGCTAGCTTTTAAGGTAAGTACATTCTCACCTGCAACATGATGTGTTTTAAAAGGGTTTGATGTTATGTTCATGATGATATTTATAATGATTTTATGATGATTTCCTTAAAGGAATTCTTATGAAAGATTTTTATAATTTAAAGTTATGCATGTTTGATTATGGCAAATTTCTAAGCATGAAAGTTATGTATATATGTATCACCTAATAAGTGTTGCACACCAATGTTATGATATGAAATTTTATGATGTCATGTTTGGTTTGGGATTAGCTACCCTTCTCCTCTCATGACGGCGCGCCTATAATGATGTTTATGGTGCAACACTTGGGCCCTTAAGATAAAATGGATTAAGTTTTAATATGGTCAATGTAATGAAAGATATGTTTCTATGAAAATGTGCTTAATGCACTATTATGATATAGTGATGATGATGATGTTTATGAAATGTTTTTAAATTGTGAGAATAATATGTACTTACTAAGCTTTAGCTTATTCAAGTTTATGTCATGTTACAGATAAGGGTAAGAAAGTCATGGACTAGGCGGAGGATATGGAATGGCATGTGTGCAAAGTATGATGAATTGTAACCGAAAGAACGCCAAGAAGAAAGTTTATATGATTTAAATCAAGTTTTTACTTTTTGGACATAATTATTTGCTAAGTTTTAAAGAACGCAACAACTATGTTTCTATATTTTATTTTATTATTTTAAAGAATTTAATCTTCTGCATTTTTATGAAAAGTTGAATTTTGTTAAAAATTTAAGTTTTTCTAAAGATTTTGGCTCTGTCGGCCTACCGAACATCATTGGTCAGCATGTCGATTTTAAAATGTTCGGCCTGCCGATCGTATCTTCGGCCTGCCAAACTTTGTAAGTTTTCAAGCCTGATTTGCAGAGCCTCTGCCAGCCTGCGGGTTGATGAATTTCAGCTTGCCGATCATATTCGGCCAGCCGAAGTCTCAAGTTTGGCCTGCCAAACTGTGGGAGTAAGTAGCTTTTAAATGATGTGATGATTAATGTGATATGATTTAGTAATTTAGTATCTTTATTTTATTAAAGCAAGTTTAAGTTCTAAAGTAAAGTGAAATTAAATTATAGATTAAGTTAATGAATGTTGTAAAAAAAATGTATGTATGGATCCTGGTTATGTTTTCCTTAACTACGTTTACAATTAAAGTATCATATAAGTTTTATTCTCAATGTTTATCTAAATGATTAAATAAATAGTATGTAACGTGTGAATGTAACGACATCTGTGACGTCCGTAAGGGGGGGCATTATAGCAAACGTCACTATGCACAAGTTCTAGAACCCCTTCGGCCCTATTGCCTTTAGACCCGTATGGTCTTTTGGTCATTTTACCCCCCAAACAAGATCCACATTGAGGTATAGATTCCACCTTTAAGTGACTTAAAGGTCCATCCCTTATCAACCTTTGAATCCTATTTAGGTTAATGCGACCAAGGCGCAAATGCCAAAGATAAGTCTTATTAGAGTGAGAAGTTTTAAGTCTTTTAGAGTTATTATCATTCATCTCAGCATTAAGCAATAAGTCCATCTTAGGTTTGATAAAATATAGATTATTTTGCATCCATCCAGAACAGATAATAGATTTGTTTTTACAAATCACCACTTTTTCATTAAAAGATACCACGTAGCAGTCTTTATTAAATAAACAAGATACAGAAATTAAATTCCTTTTAAATTTAGGAACATAAAAACAATCTTGCAAAAATAAATTCCTATAGTTATCAAAGTAAAGATGGACGTCTCCTACTGCTTCCACTGAGACCAAGGATCCATCACCCATCCGAAGCGTGAAGTCTTCATGCAGTAGACTTCTCGTTTCTTTGAACCCCTGCAAAGAAACACAAACATGATTTGTTGCACCAAAATCTATGACCCAAATGTCACTGGATTCCTCAACCAAACAAGTTTCTAAATACAGAAGATCACACCTACCTCCTTTGAAAAGGAAGTCCTTGTAATGCTTCTTTATATGCCCGACTTTACCACAGAAGAAGCACTTAAGCTTCTTTGGGTTCTTCTTCTTCTTCTTCTTGCTCTTTGTGTTAGCAGGAATAGAAGACTTCCCGTTCTTGGCCCGTTGCTTCTTTCCATTCCTAGAGTTGGGGTTGGAACTAGAAGTAGCTACCATGTTGGCCACACCACCCGCAAGAGACTCCCTGATCAGTAGTTCAAACTCCAGTAACTGTTTCATTAGTTCTGTTAAGGTCATATCCCGTCTATTGCTTAAATTAAATGTTGCTCTAAACAGAATAAATTCCTTAGACAAAGTCTAAATGACCATAGTCATCTGAGTTTCAGCATCGATGTCGGCTCTATTGGTTTGAGCCTCAACTAGGTAACCCACGACCAACATCATATGCTCCTTTACAGGTGTCCCCAGTCTCTGTCTACAGTTTAAGAGTTTTTGAAGCGCCCCTTACCACTTTGTTATGGCCTGGCCTACAAACATGTCCTCAAGATTATCCAAGATCTGCTTCGCAGTCTCATAATCTTGATGTTGAGCCTGCAGCACATTATTCATGCTGGCCATAACATAGCAGCGGGCCTGATCATTGGCATCTTTCCAGCGGTCATACGCTTGGAATTGCTCATTAGATGAGTCTCCTGTAGGCTTAGGAGGACAAGGGGTTGTCAGAACATATTTCAGTTTCTTAAAGGATAGGACAATATCCAGGTTTCGTTTTCAATCATTGTAATTCTCACCAGTTAACAGGTTTTTGTCAAGTATCGATGATAAAGTGTTTTTAGACATTTTTAATCTAAAAAAGAATCATATACCAAACATAAGCAAACATATAATAATTGTTAGACATGTATGCCCTAAGGAGTAAAAATATAATACGTTTTTGAAGACATTTTTTATCAATAAAGAATTTATTCATTTATATATACCTAATCTTGTCCTCCTTACATTTATATTTGTTGAATGTATGATAAGCAAACACTAGTCTAAGACTGTCAGTCTAAACCTTAAGAATTGGGCATATGATGGGATGATTATGCGGTAGACACGATTCTTAAGGTGATGGTCTAAAACATATGATCCGCAATCGAGGGAATAAAGTTGGGCGCTTTATTCATGTAAAGATTGTTATGTTGTCTATATCCCTTTTGGGAGATGGTTTGTCTTGACCATCGGAGTTGGACTCCGTGAATGGAAACATTGGCATGTTTTCATGGGTGACGATGTGTTGGATCGGGACATAAAGTAAATTGATTTAGATTAATAATTCTGTCTCGGCAAATCGATTCACTTTAGACAGTCATTTGTATTGTATCTTAATCCTGAGATGAATAATGGGCCCGTTGTCTCAACTTGTGTCTTTTGATGTGCCAAAGGGTGACACCCACATCTCAATAGTGGTATGCATACCGGTACGTTGGAGGCATGACTCTTGATAGCGTAGACTTGTTATTCATAGATATGGAATCCATAGCTCCTCTTTAGGAGTAATGATATCCTTTTATATGCATTGTCCTGTAATTAAAAAACTGGAGCGCTCAACCATTTGGATACATAGGTGTAACCGAATGGTATACTATCTTTGGATAGTACGTTTTCTAATGGTGAGACAATGGAATGTAAGATAAAAATAATCGGGAAGGTAAGACAGAACTTGTCCTTAAGCGGATTATGGATTATCATATGGGGATACGATGCACTATGATATGTCATGGAGACTTAGCTACACGAGCTTTGTAATTCTATAAAGCTCGAGAGTGCAGCTCCAAGCTTTTAGTGGAGTAGCGTTGGAGTTGATAATTGTGAAATGTATATCTAGGATATTGGGTTTCATAATTATTATGAGCTTAAACTTTATAGGTCTATTTTGGTCCCCTTTGCTAGCTCACAAAATCCTGTAACGACACGACGTGCTTTTCCAATAATTGTGACTTATGTCGGATTTATCAGATTGGTTTAAAATTTGTAAGAATCAAATAATTCATGTCTGTTTATCGGTTGAATTAATTTTGTAAGAAATTAGTTCAAGATAAACTTGTTGAATTATTGCGATCAGATAATTCTTGTCTGTTTATCGGTTGATTTAATTTTGGATAAATTAGATCAAGATAAACTTGTAGAATTATTGTGAATTGATTTATTTTCTTAGAGATTATCTTGATAAAGTTTGTTTTGATCAGATATCTTCTCTATTGGGTTATTTGAATCAAAACTGAGACTTTATCCTTTAGAATCTCGGGTGGAAAATAAAAGATTCGCGGAAATTTTTTCTCGGGAGTTCGGCCTGTCGAATGACGTGGTCGGCCTGCCGAACTGGCCTGTTCGGCCTGCCAATCAGAATGTTCGGCCTGCCGATCAACGGGAGATAAGATTATGCATTTTCACACGGATCTTATTAGATATTGATCCGAACTTGATTCCGTTTCGAGTTTTTAAGACCTAATCTGATACGGACTGACCCCAAGACCAGTAGCTATATAAAGGGAGTGAGTCTCATGATTTACTTAGATCAATTTGAGAGATTAAGAGTGATACTCTTCTAGTGAGCATCTAAAAACTCCCTGAGAGCTTTTGTTTACAAATCACAAGCACTAGCGTTGGGTTCTCTCTATTGGTTGGAAAAAAAGTCACCAGTGGAAGAGCTGTACGTGTGAGCCCATACTCACTCCGGTTATGGATAGAGAATAGAAAAGAAGACCAGTGGTTGAGGCTCTTCTGGAACGTTACTTCTCTTCACAGGCTGCGGAGGTTCTTCACACAAAGGTTAGTAAGATCTGTCTAATTTATACATATAACATGTCAAACTTGTGTTTTAAAAATTACTCTGATGAAAAAATTTTAAAATTCCGCTGCGCACTTTGTTTCCAACAATTGGTATCAGAGACAAGGTTTTTACATAAATTTGCAAGTTTGTGATCATGTTATATGCATAAATTTTGTGATCTTAATCTCTCCTATGCTTGAATTGAATTTTATAGAGAGATGGCACTCTAGGTTTCTATATAATATATATGTTGTCATGGATTATGTGGTGAATGTTTATTAATTAATTATGGTTGATTAAATCGTTGTTTAATTATTTATTAATTAATTAATACCGGTTATGGTTCCTTAGAGGTTAGAATGTGTATCTAGGTTTTTCATGTAATTAGATGGCGGACTATCATCTCCGTCTAGGAATTGTTTTTTGATTTTTAATTTGTAAGAATTTTGTAATTAAATAATTATTTAGAGAAGACGGATCTAGAAGATTGATAATGGCGCCTCTAGGTATTTCCTGAGTCTCTGATTTTATGTTTTGAACTGTTGAAAATAAAATTGATGAATTGCATTAAAATTGTATTTTCTGGATTGAGGGTTTTCTGCTCGGTCGGCATGCCGGACCTCACAGTTCGGCAGGCCGAAGGTCACAGATCGGCAGGCCGGACGTGTGGTCCGGTAGGCCGACAGTGGGGCAGAAATATTGGTGCTCTACCGGCAGTCTGAACTTTCAGCTCGGTAGGCCGAACCTCCATGATCGGCAGGCCGATCACCCAGATCGGCCTACCGACCGAGAGCTGCCAAGTGTCCAAAAAAGGTGCAATTTTTTCGATGCAGTTTTAATTTTATTTTTGGGACGATTCTGAGAAACATTAAATTTGGATATGACCAGAAATATGAAGTATTCGATTCATACGGGATTGAAGACTTGAAGATGGATATTGCATGAAAAAGGATATAGCTTGAGGATTCAAGGATGGAGAATCGATAAATGTCTCGATTATTCTCTTGTAATCTTATTTTTCTATTCTCTAGGGTGGAACCATAATATTACGGTTATTATTATTTTGCTTGTGGTGGAACCATAATATTACGGTTATTATTATTTTGCTTGTAGCTTTGCTTGATTGCTTTGTTTGTCTGCATTATAATATGATTTACCATGTATATTGATAACATGTCATATAGGATAGGGAGTGCCGCTCATATTAAAATTATTCATGCATAATTTTAAAATAAAACATTGACTTCAAAAGATTGAATGGGAGAAGGTTTTCGAAGAGAGGACCTAAGGCCTCCATCGTTGGTCCATAGGAAGAACATGGTGGTCCCAACCCCTAGGAAGAGATTTCTATCATGTACCAGATTGGATCTCTGAAAGGATAAGGTATTTTAGTATGATTTATGGTTGCACACCCCTAGGTGGTGATTATAAATCATGGATAAAATATTGAAACGATGGTTATACACTCACGTTAATTTTATTATTAACCTCCCCAAGGAGCTCTGTTAATAAAATTAATGGCCAAAGAAAAGATTATTAGTATATGCTGGATCATACGGGTCCTGTATGGCATATATTAATCAGGAGGGGATCCGTGTTCCTGATTGAATTTAGCATGACTCCCATAGGAGCTTGTTGAGTTCTGAGTTGGGAATTATCGTTGTAAGGTTGTGATATTTTCAAGGTTTTGATACATAAACACATTTGTATGATTTTACATGATTGTGTTATCTTACTAAATTATTATATATGTTTGCTTATGTTTGGTATATGATTCTTTATTGTAGATTGAAAATGTCTAAAAACACTTTATCATCGATACTTGACAAAAACCAATTAACCGGTGAGAACTATAACGATTGAAAACAGAACCTGGACATCGTCCTTTCCTTTCAGAAACTGAAATATGTTCTGACAACTCCTTGTCCTCCTAAGCCTACGGGAGACTCAAGTAATGAGCAATTCCAAGCGTACAACCGCTAGAAAGATGCTAATGATCAGGCCCTCTGCTATGTTAAGGCTAGCATGAACAACGTGTTGCAGGCTCAACATCAGGATTATGAGACTGCAAAACAGATCTTGGATAATCTTGAGGATATGTTCGGAGGCCAGGCCATAATGAAGCGGCAAGGGGAGCTTTGAAAACTCTTAAACTGTAGACAGAGACCGGGGACGTCTGTAAAGGAGGACATGACGTTGGTCATGGGTTACCTCGCTGAGGCTCAAACCAATGGAGCCGGCATCGATGTTGAAACTCAGATGACCATGGTCTTTGAGGCTCTGTCTAAGGAATTTATTCCGTTTAGAGCTACTTTTAATTTAAGCAATAGACGGGAAATAACCTTGACAGAACTGATGAAACAGTTACAGGAGTTTGAACTGTTGATCAGGGAGTCTCCTACTGGTGGTGAGGCCAATATGGTAGCTCTTCTGGTTCCAATCCTAACTCTGGGAATGGAAAGAAGCAATGGGCCAAGAGTGGGAAATCTTCTATTCCTGCTGCTACCAAGAGCAAGAAGAAGAAGAAGAAGAACCCAAAGAAGCTTAAGTGCTTCTTCTGTGGTAAGGTCGGGCATATAAAGAAGCATTGCAAGGACTTCCTTTCCAAGGGAGGTATGTGTGATCTTCTATATTTAGAAACTTGTTTGGTTGAGGAATCCAGTGACATCTGGATCAAAGATTCTGACGCAACTAATCATGTTTGTGTTTCTCTGCAGGGATTCAAAGAAACGAGAAGTCTACTATGTGAAGACTTAACGCTTCGGATGGGCGATGGATCCTTGGTCTCAGCGGAAGCAATGGGAGATGTCCATCTTTATTTTGATAATTATAGGAATTTAATTTTACGAGATTGTTTTTATGTTCCTAAATTTAAAAGGAATTTAATTTCTGTATCTTCTTTATTTAAAGACTCCTATGTGGTATCTTTTAATGAAAAAGTGGTGATTCGTAAAAACAAATCTTTTATCTGTTCTGGATGGATGCAAAATAATCTATATTTTATCAAACCTAAGATGGACTTATTGCTTAATGCTGAGATAAATGATAATAACTCAAAAAGACTTAAAACTTCTCACTCTAATAAGACTTATCTTTGGCATTTGTGCCTTGGCCATATTAACCTAAATAGGATTCAAAGGTTGTTAAGGGATGGGCCTTTAAGTCACTTAAAGGTGGAATCTATACCTCAATGTGAATCTTGTTTGGAGGGTAAAATGACCAAAAGACCATACGAGTCTTAGGGCAATAGGGCCAAAGGGGTTCTAGAACTTGTGCATAGTGATGTTTGCAGACCGATGAACATCCGGGCACGAGGAGGGTATGAGTACTTCGTCACTTTTATTGACGATTACTCAAGATATGGGTATGTGTACCTAATGCATCACAAAAGCGAAACTTATGATAAGTTCAGGGAGTTTCGGGCTGAAGTGGAAAAGCAATAAGGTAGACCCATAAAGGCACTTCGATCTGATCAAGGTGGGGAATACCTTTCTGATGAGTTCTTGGGACACTTGTTAGAGAATGGGATTTTATCCCATTTGACTACGCCGGGCACTCTGCAGCAGAATGGCATAGCGGAGAGAAGGAATAGGACTTTGTTGGACATGTTTAGGTCCATGATGAGTTATTCGTTATTGCCTTTATCCTTTTGGGGATATGCACTACAAACTGCATGTTATTTTTTGAACAATGTGCCTTCAAAATCGGTCCCTAAAACTCCTCACGAGTTGTGGACAAGACAGAAGACATCCTTAAACCATATTCGCATATGGGGATGTCCGGCTCATGTCCTGTTTAAGGATCCAAATAAGTTGGAAGCACGTTCAGAAGTTTGCGTGTTTGTAGGATATCCAAAAGGGACTAAAGGGGGTTATTTTTATAATCCAAAGGAAAATAAAGCTGTGGTTTCAACTAATGCAACTTTCCTTGAGGAAAGTTATATGGAAGACTTTAAACCTCAAAGCAAAGTGGTGCTTGAGGAGTTAAGGAGTGATTCGTTCACTCCGGAGGTTCCGAACGAAACCATTCCGATCGGTGTAGAAAAACCAAACAAACCTGAACAACAACCTCAGGGTCTTCGGCGTAGTGGGAGGATCGGGCGTCAACCTGAGAGGTATATGTTCAATGGGGAGGTCTTTTTGGCTGAACCAGATGAACATGACAGGGATCCTTATACTTACGCAGAAGCTATGGAGAATGTTGATTCAAGACTCTGGACAGAGGCCATGAACATAGAGATGAAGTCTATGGAGACTAATCAGGTCTGGGAGCTTGTAGATCTTCCCGAAGGGGTAAAACCCATAGGGTGTAAGTGGATCTACAAGAGAAAAAGAGGAGTGGATGGAAAGGTCGAAACCTTTAAGGCTAGACTGGTAGCTAAGGGTTATACGCAAAAGGAAGGAATCGATTATGAGGAAACCGTTTCGCCTATAGCCATGCTTAAGTCCATCCGGATTCTCTTGTCCATAGCTGCCACTCTTGACTACGAGATTTGGTAGATGGATGTCAAGATGGCTTTTCTGAATGGCTATCTTGATGAGTCCATTTATATGAAACAACCAAACGGGTTCAAGGTCGTGGGTCAAGAGGGTAAGGTTTGTAAGCTACTAAAGTCTATTTATGGACTTAAGCAGGCTTCTCGTTCTTGGAACATAAGATTTGATCAAGTGATCAAGACTTATGGGTTCTCCCAAAATGTAGATGAACCATGTGTTTACAAACACATTAAGGATGGGAAAGTGGTTTTTCTACTGCTCTATGTAGATGACATTATGCTAATTGGCAATGACGTTGGGGCGTTGTCATCGGTCAAATTATGGTTGACCAAGCAGTTTGACATGAAGGACTTAGGTGAGGCTAATTTTGTTCTTGGTATCCAGATTTTTTGGGATAGGAAGAACAAAATGATAGCTTTGTCTCAGGTCGGCTACATAGATAAAATTCTCAAGATAAGGATGGGAAAGTGGTTTTTCTACTGCTCTATGTAGATGACATTATGCTAATTGGCAATGACGTTGGGGCATTGTCATCGGTCAAATTATGGTTGACCAAGCAGTTTGACATGAAGGACTTAGGTGAGGCTAATTTTGTTCTCGGTATCTAGATTTTTCGGGATAGGAAGAACAAAATGATAGCTTTGTCTCAGGTCGGCTACATAGATAAAATTCTAAGGAGGTTTGCAATGCAGGATTCCAAGAAAGGTGGGCAACCATCTAGGTCTAGAATTACTCTTTCTAAGAAAGACTCTCCAAAGTCTTATGAAGAAAGAAAATACATAAAGAAGGTGCCTTATGCTTTGGCAGTAGGTAGTCTCATGTATGCCATGCTTTGCACACGACCAGATATTAACTATGAGGTCGGGATTGTAAGTCGATTTCAGGCGGATCCAAGACCGAACCATTGGGTTGCGGTAAAGCATATTTTCAAGTACCTGAGAAGGACTCGAGGGTATATGCTTGTGTATTCAGGTGAGGATTTAACTCCTCTAGGATACACTGATTCAGATTTTCAATCCTGTCTGGATTCTAGGAAATCGACTTTGGGGTTTGTGTTTACTCTGGGTGGGGGTGCCATCAGTTGGAGAAGTGCGAAGCAAGATTGCACTTCGGATTCAACGATGGAGGCTGAGTATGTGGCGGCTAGTGATGCTTCGAAAGAAGCAGTGTGGCTCCACAAGTTCCTTGGGGATCTTGAGGTAGTTCCTGGTATGGATAAAGCGGTATCACTGTACTGTGATAACAGTGCGGCGGTAGCTAATGCTAAGGAACCAAGATTTCACAAGAAGAGTAAGCATATTGATCGGAAGTATCATGTGATAAAGGACTTCGTTGAGGGCGGGCATGTCACGGTATGCAAGATTATGTCAGAGGACAATTTAGCTGATCCATTTATGAAGACACTTACTGGGAGAGTCTTCGAGAGGCATGTGGAAGCTATGGGGATGCAAAATTTGCAGTATTTACTCACTTAGTGCAAGTGGGAGATTGTTAGACATGTATGCCCTAAGGAGTAAAAATTTAATACGTTTTTGAAGACATTTTTTTATCAATAAAGAATTTATTCATTTATATATACCAAATCTTGTCCTCTTTACGTTCATATTTGTTGAATGTATGATAAGCAAACAGTAGTCTGAGACTGTCAGTCTAAACCTTAAGAATTGGGCATATGATGGGATGATTATGCGGTAGACACGATTCTTAAGGTGATGGTCTAAAACATATGATCCGCAATCGAGGGAATGAAGTTGGGCGCTTTATTCATGTAAAGATTATTATGTTGTCTATATCCCTTTTGGGAGATGGTTTGTCTTGACCATCGGAGTTGGACTCCGCGAATAGAAATATTGGCACATTGTCATAGGTGACGATGTGTTGGATCAGAACATAAAGTAAATTGATTTGGATTAATAATTCTGTCTCGGCAAATTGATTCACTTTAGACAGTCATTTGTATTATATCTTAATCCTGAGATTAATAATGGGCCCGTTGTCTCGACTTGTGTCTTTTGATGTGCCAAAGGGTGACACCCACATCTCAATAGTGGTATGCATGCCGGTACGTTGGAGGCATGACTCTTGATAGCGTAGACTTGTTATTCATAGATATGGAATCCATAGCTCCTCTTTAGGAGTAACGATATCCTCTTATATGCATTGTCCTGCAATTGGAAAACTCAAGCGCTCAACTATTTGGATACATAGGTGTAACCGAATGGTATACTATCTTTGGATGGTAAGTTTTCTAATGGTGAGACAATGGAACGTAAGATAAAAATAATCGGGAAGGTAAGACAAAACTTGTCCTTAAGCCGATTATGGATTATCATATGGGGATACGATGCACTATGATATGTCATGGAGACTTAGCTACACGAGCTTCGTAATTCTATAAAGTTCGAGAGTGCAGCTCCAAGCTTTTAGTGGAGTAGCATTGGAGTTGATAATTGTGAAATGTATATCTGGGATATTGGGTTTCATAATTATCATGAGCTTAAACTTGATAGGTCCATTTTGGTCTCCTTTGCTAGCTCACAAAATCCTGTAACGACAAGGCGTGCTTTTCCAATAATTGGTGACTTATGTCAGATTTATCAGATTGGTTTAAAATTTGTAAGAATCAAATAATTCATGTCTGTTTATCGGTTGAATTAATTTTGTAAGAAATTAGTTCAAGATAAACTTATTGAATTATTGCGATTAGATAATTCTTGTCGGTTTATCGGTTGATTTAATTTTGGATAAATTAGATCAAGATAAACTTGTAGAATTATTGTGAATTGATTTATTTTCTTAGAGATTATCTTGATAAAGTTTGTTTTGATCAGATATCTTTTCTATTGGGTTATTTGAATCAAAACTGAGACTTTATCCTTTAGAATCTCGGGTGGAAAATAAAAGATTCGTGGAGATTTTTTCTCAGGAGTTCGGCCTACCGAATGACGTGGTCGGCCTGCCGAACTGGCCTGTTCGGCCTGCCGATCAGCGGGAGATAAGATTACGCGTTTTCACGCGGATCTTATCAGATATTGATCCAAACTTGATTCTGTTTCAAGTTTTTGAGACCTAATCTGATACGAACTGACCCCAGGACCAATAGCTATATAAAGGGAGTGAGTCTCATGATTTACTCAGATCAATTTGAGAGATTAAGAGTGATACTCTTCTAGTGAGCATCTGAAAACTCCCTGAGAGCTTTTGTTCACAAATCACGAGCACTAGCTTTGGGTTCTCTCTATTGGTTGGAAGGAGAGTCACCAGTGGAAGAGCTGTACGTGTGAGCCCACACTCACTCCGGTTGTGGATAGAGAATAGCAAAGAAGACCAGTTGGTTGAGGCTCTTCTGGAACGTTACTTCTCTTCACAGGCTGCGGAGGTTCTTCACACAAAGGTTAGTAAGATCTATCTAATTTATACATATAACATGTCAAACTTGTGTTTTGGAAATTACTCTGATGAAAAAGTTTTAAAATTCCGTTGCGCACTTTGTTTCCAACAATAATTTAGTAAGATAACACAATCATGTAAAAAAAAAATACAAATGTGTTTATGTGTCAAAACCTTGAAAATATCACAACCTTACAACAATAATTCCTAACTCAAAATTCAACAAGCTCCTAGGGGAGTCATGTCAAATTCAATCAGGAACACGGATCCCCTCCTGATTAATATATACCATCCAGGACTCGTATGATCCAGCATATATTAATAATCGTTTCTTTAGCCATTAATTTTATTAACAGAGCTCCTAGGAGAGGTTAATAATAAAATTAACGTAAGTGGAGAACCATCGTTTCAATATTTTATCCACAATTTATAATCACCACCTAGGGGTGTGCAACCATAAATCATGCTAAAATACCTTATCCTCTTAGAGATCCAATTTGGTATATGATAGAAATCCCTTCCTAGGGGTCGGGACCACCATGTTCTTCCTATGGACCAACGATGGAGGCCTTAGGTTCTCTCTTCGAAAACCTTCTCTCACTCAATCTTTTGATGTCAAGGTTTTATTTTAAAATTATGCATGAACAATTTTAATATGAGCGGCACTTCCTATTCTATATGACATGTTATTAATATACATGGCAAATCATATTATAATGTAGACAAGCAAAGTAATCAAGCAAAGCTATAAGCAAAATAATAATAACCGTAATATTATGGCTCCACCCTAGAGAATAGAAAAACTAAGATTACAACAGAATAATCGAGACATATATCGATTCTTCATCCTTGAATCCTCAAGTTGTATCCTTCTTCATGTAATTCCCATCTTCAAGCCTTCAATCTCATATGAATCAAATACTTCATATTTCTAGCCATATCCAAATTTAATGTTTCTTAGAATCGTCTCAAAAATAAATTAAAACTATATTGCAAAAGTTGCACCTTTTTTGAAAAATTTGCAGCTCTCGGTCGGCAGACCGATCTGAGTGATCGGCCTCCCGGTCATGCTTTATCGGCCTGTCGATCAAAAAGATCGGCCTATCGACCCATGAAAGTTTGGCATGTCGAACTGGAAGTTCGGCTTGCCGGCAAAGCTAGCCGATTTCTGCCCCATTGATGGCCTGTCGAACCACACATCTGGCCTGCCGATCTGTGACCATCGGCCTGCCGAACTGTGATGTTTGGCATGCCGATCGAGCAAAAATCTCTATTCCATAAAATAAAATTTTAATGCAATTCTTTAATTTTATTTTCAACAATTCAAAAACATAAAATTAGAGACTTGGGAAATACCTAGGTACGCCATCATCCATCTTCTAGATCTGTCTTTTCTGAATAATTATTTAATTACAAAATTCTCACAAATTTAAAATTAAATAACAATTTTAAGACGGAGATGATAGTCCGCCATCTATTTACATGAAAAACCTAGATACACATTCTAACCTCTAAGGAACCATAATCGGCATAAATTAATTAATAAATAAATAATTAAATAAAAATTTAATCAAGCATAATTAATTAATGAACATTCACCACATAGTCCATAACAGCATATAATTATATAAAAACCTAGAGTGCCAACTCTATATAAAATTAAATTCAAGCATAGGAGAGATTAAGATCATAAAATTTATACATATAGTATGATCACAAACTCGTAAATTTATGTAAAAACCTTGTCTCTGATACCAATTGTTGGAAAAAACAGTGTGAGGTGCGTAGCGGGAATTTTAAAAATTTTAACATCAGAATATTTTTTCAAAACACAAGTTTGACATCTATATGTATAAATTAAACAGATCTTACTAACCTTTATGTGCCGAAGAACCTCTGCAACTCGTGAAGAGAAGTAACGTTCCAGAAGAGCCTCAACCAACTGGTCTTCTTTGCTATCTCTATCCACGATCGGAGTGAGTGTGGGCTCACACGTACAACTCTTCCACTGGTGACTCTCCTTCCAACCAATCGAGAGAACCCAAAGCTAGTGTTCGTGATTAGTGAACAAAAGCTCTTAGGGAGTTTTCAAATGCTCACCAGAAGAGTATCACTCTTAATCTCTCAATTGATGTGAGTAACTCATGAGACTTACTCCCTTTATATAGCGATTGGTCCTGGGGTCAGTCCTTATCAGATTAGGTCTCAAAAACTCGAAACAGAATCAAGTTCGGATCAATATCTAATAAGATCAGCATGAAAACGCGTAATCTTATCTCTCGCTAATCGGCAAGCCGAACAAGCCCATCGACAGGCCAAACTGCGGCGTAAACATCTCCGCGAATCTTTTATTTTCCACCCAAGATTCTATAAGATAAAGTCTCAGTTTTGATTCAAATAACCCAATAGAGAAGTTATCTGATCAAAACAAACTTTATCAAGATAATCTCTAAGAAAATAAATCAATTCACAATAATTCTACAAGTTTATCTTGATTTAATTTATCCAATTAAATCAACCGATAAATAGACAAGAACTATCCGATCCTAATAATTCAACAAGTTTATCTTAAATTAATTTTATTACAAAATTAATTCAACCAATAAATAGACATGAATTATTTGATTCTTTCAAATTTTAAACCAATCCGATAAATCTGACATAAGTCACCAATTATTGAAAAAGCACGCCGTATCGTTACAGGATTTTGTGAGCTAGCAAAGGGGACCAAAATGGACCTATCAAGTTCAAGCTCACGATAATTATGAAACCCAATATCCCAGATATACATTTCACAATTATCAACTCCAACGCTACTCCACTAAAAGCTTGGAGCTGCACTCTTGAACTTTATAGAATTACGAAGCCCGTATAGCTAAGTCTCCATGACATATCAAAGTGTATCGTATCCCCATATGATAATCCATAATCAGCTTAAGGACAAGTTCTGTCTTACCTTCCCGATTATTTTTATCTTACGTTCCATTATCTCACCATTAGAAAACTTACCATCCAAAGACAGTATACCATTCGGTTACACCTATGTATTACAAGATAATGCATATAAGAGGATATCATTACTCCTAAAGAGGAGCTATGGATTCCATATCTATGAATAACAAGTCTACGCTATCAAGAGTCATGCCTCCAACGTACCGGCATGCATACCACTATTGAGATGTGGGAGTCACCCTTTGGTACATCAAAAGACACAAGTCGAGACAACGGGCCCACTATCCATCTCAGGATTAAGATACAATACAAATGATTATCTAAAGTGAATCGATTTGCCAAGACAGAATTATTAATCCAAATCAATTCACTTTGTGTCCCGATCCAACACATCGTTACCTATGACAACGTGCCATTGTTTCTATTCACGGAGTCCAACTCCGATGGTAAAGACAAACCATCTCCCAATAGGGATATAGACAACATAACAATCATTTCATAAATAAAGCGCCCAACTTTATTCCCTCGATTACGGATCATATGTTTTAGACCGTCACCTTAAGAATCGTGTCTTTCGCATAATCAGTCCATCATATGCCCAATTCTTAAAGGTTTAGACTGACAGTCTCAGACTATTGTTTGCTTAACATACATTCAACAAATATAAACGTAAAGAGGACAAGATTTGGTATAAATAAATGAATAAATTCTTTATTGATAAAAATGTCTCCAAAAACGTATTACATTTTTACTCCTTAGGGCATACATATCTAACACATTCATCTTCAGAACATGAGGACTCACTGAACCACCAGCAGTCAACTTGCATGAGAGTAATGCCTTTAAGGTGGCAAACCTCTCAATTCTAGCTTTCTCTTGGAACATTTCCTTGAGATGGCCTATCATGGTATAAGCCTCCATTTTCATCAGTTGCTTCTAAAGCTCTGATTCCATGCTTCCAAGCATGAGGCAAGTGACATCAACAGAGTCATTGAGATGCTTACTGTGAGCATCCTTTTGAGCTCTAGGAGCATTAGCAGCTGGTTTATCAGGGATAGGTTAATCAAGGACATATTCCTTCCTCTCTTGCTTAAGAACAATTCTCAAGTTTCTGTACCAGTCAAGGAAGCTAGTTCCACTAAGCTTATGCTTCTCAAGGATCGTTCGTAGTGACAAGTTAGATGTGGTGTTTGATGCCATTATCTACAACAAATATATACACAAAGTACTTAGCATTTTATTAAACAATTTTAATGAGGCATAATTTAAATCCCACTAATTTTATCAAATTAATAACCCTCAATATTAATGTGGCAATCACAACAATTGTAATTTTAGTGGGCCAAGATCCATATTTCACCTCACTTTAAGTAAGCTTTGGCTTATCACCTAAAGTATGGTTATTTAGGTAGGTAACACCTTACCAATTACATCTTATGTAACTCTTGGATAAATATGGGATTTCACATCACATGTCCTGGCAAATTAAAATCCCATCTAATGCCCTAGGTCCAAAACCATTTTGATAACCTAGTTAAGTCTAACCATTTCAAACATATGGATATCACTATTATCCATCTTGTCTTACCTAGATGGCTTAACACACCCTGCTTTGGCAGAACCTATGTTTAGGAATCCAAGTCTTGACAAGTGTTGAATTATGGAAGGCATTTTAATGACTTAATATTAAGTGAGGATTCTACTTTATTTTTATTTTATTGTTTATTATTATGTCGCATCACATACATAGCATCATATACACAGCATCACATATATAGCATAATAATAACACAATAAGCGTGTCACAGCATGGCCTAAATCTAGATTGATCTTCATAAGCTAATATGAAGGTTAATGGTCAATCCTAGGTAATCTTCATCTCCATGGATTTCCTTAGGTTGCCATGAATGGACTCCATCTTGAGCCTCCATCTATCTTGATCTTGGGCTTTGATTTTACATTATAAATTGAATCTAAACTATTCTATTTCTACTAAATAAATAAATAAATTATAACAAATTGAAAAATGACATGCAAGTCGTATTTAAAATTACAAACCCAAAATAAAATTAAATAAAACCTACCAATCACATTGGTATAAAAGAGGCCATGCTATGCACCATGCAATTCACACTAAACATAAAAACATAATAATATAATTTCATTAAAGCTAAATTTTTATTATGACCAAAACGATTTATGTGACGAATCAATTCGGGGTCAAAGGGCAGCGCCCCTTGCGGGGTCCTAGGAGCAGCGCCCCTGGCGGCGGTCCCGATCATCCTTGTTTAACAATTAAACAGACCCTATGATATATATTAATCTATTCAAAGCAGATTAACACTATTTAACATTTAAATAGTCCGCCACCTTAATAAAATCGAAACTAAATTTATAGTATATCATTTAATCATCTGAAAATAGATTACTAGATTCTTGTTAAATTGTAATATTAATCAAATTAACAACAATAGGTTACAGGAAACAGTAAAGGTATTAATCAAATTAACATGGTAAAAACATTTAATCAATTAAAACCTCAAACACATTGATCTAATTAATGTATAAATCGTATCCATGTATATCACATATACACAAAACCATATAAAATCAATTTAATCGAATTTGCAAGTCGCTCTGATACCACTGTTGGGTTTTGTTGGATTTTGTGATTAAAATAAGTAGTGAAAAATTAAAATTAATTCCCATAAAACCCTCATAGGATTCATGCAATTCGATTAGATTGATATGAAAGTCATAAAATCTTACTAGGATGAGAAAAGGGGCAAGATTTCTGGAAGGAAGAGAGCGGGTTCACTCCGGTGACACCCTAACTTGAGCTTTTCGTATTCGAGATCAAATTCAGACGTTGTTACTTAGAGCAACGCCCTCTGTAGGTATCCACACAAACAAACTCTCTCAAAAATAAATTGGTGTGCTAGCACTCTCTCCTTGCGTTAAATGAGTCTCTCTAAATTTAGGGTTTTAATGTTTTTTGCCTTTTAGAATAAGAGAACGCCTTTTCTAATCTAATCTTGTCAAAAACCCTAATATATATATATATATGGACTTCGAGATAGAGTTAGATTTTAACTAGGGTAAACTGTAATTCAAATATGATTCATATAATCTAGATAATGTCAAATTTAATGAACCTAGACATATCTAGTACATCGAATTTGAACATTATAAGGTTTGTTGAACCTAGACACAGTAAACCCAAAATTCGATTTTAGTCTGTTCTAAGTGTGCGACCCTGTAGGCTCACATAATGTTGGTAGTGGGCTTGAAATTCTGTTTCTGGCCCACAAATCATAAGCGGCCTCTAGCAAGACATTATGATTACCCAAGTTATGCGAATGTCAATAATCCGACATAACCTAATCCACAATAAGTATTAAAGTCCTTTTGTCACTAGATACCTTGATTGAACATAAGGCATGGTTTATGTCATCCTTATACTAGTCAATCATATTATTTCTTGATCTTAAGTAGACTAATATTGATAACCCTTATCAATTCATTCCAGTATGGCCATACATTTTTCTTCAGTCTAACTTATCGAGGGGCCCATAGATATCTTTCTCATAATAAATGAGGGACAAATTCCTTCTTAATCACTCACATTCCTCACATGATTCACTCTATATCCAAAAACAATCCATTATATCATCCTGTTAAAGATAATATTAGAATGTGTCAAAATATAGAAGTTGTCATGTAGGAAACAATGGTGATTTCAGATAAGAGGACTAGGATAATACTATTGTGATGAGAATCACTTATGACAATTATCCATGCAGTATTCTCATAGCGAGTCGATCCAATACATCATTTCTCAAATATGTATCTATGAGTTGACTTAGTATCTCACACACATGATTAGTAAAACATAATCATCAGTCAAACTTCATACTAGTCTTTATTTATTATTATCCCAATAATAATGACAGACTAGGGATAATTTAGAATAGAATTCAATTTTCCCCTAAGAGTTTTACTATCAAGTCACATACTTGATGACCTTAGGCAGAATTAACTATTCATGGAATTAAAATAAAAAACAATAATGAAAATGTCTCTTTATTAATAAAATGCAAATGTAATGAAGTCAAAATATGATCATTACATAATTAGCCTAGGGCACATCACTAACAATACACTCATGTGAATTTTATTATTAACCTCCCCTAGGAGCTCTGTTAATAAAATTAATGGCCAAAGAAATGATTATTAATATAAGTTGGATTATACGGGTCCTAGATGGCATATATTAATCAGGAGAAGATCCATGTTCCTGATTAAATTTGGCAAGACTCCTGTAGGAGCTTGTTGAATTTTAAGTTGGGAATTATTGTTGTAAGGTTGTGATATTTTCAAGGTTTTGACACATAAACACATTTGTATGTTTTACATGATTGTGTTATCTTACTAAATTATTATGATTTGTTTGCTTATGTTTGGTATATGATTCTTTATTGTAAATTAAAAATGTCTAAAAATGCTTTATCATCGATACTTGACAAAAACCAATTAACTGGGGAGAACTATAATTATTGGAAATGGAACCTAAACAACATCCTGTCCATTGAGAAAACTAAAATTTATGCTGACGACACCATGTCCTCTTGAGCCTATGGGATATTCCACTAATGAGCAAATCCAAACGTATGATCACTGGAATGATGCCAATGATCAGGCCCGCTGCTATGTTTGGCTAACATAAATAATGTGCTGCAGGCTTAACATGAGGATTATGAGACTGCTAGGCAGATCTTGGATAATCTAGAAGACATGTTTGGAGGCCAGGCCTTAATAAAGATACAAAGGGCGCTTTGGAAACTCTTGAATTGCAAGCAAAGGTCAGGGACATCTGTAAAGGAGCATATGATATTAGTCATGGGTTACCTTGCTAAGGCTCAGGCCAATGGAGCTGACATCGATGCTAAAACTCATATAACTATGGTCTTTAAGACTCTGTCTAAGGCATTTATCCCCTTTAGAGCTACTTTTAATTTAAGCAATAGATGGGATATGACCTTAACAGGGTAGATGAAACAGTTATAGGAGTTTGAAATGCAAGTCAAGGAGTCTTCTGCTAGTGGCGAGGCTAACTTGGCGGCTGCCTTTGGTTCCAATCCTAATACAGGGAATGGAAAGAAGCAATGGACCAAGAATGGGAAGTTTTCTATTCCTAAAAACGACAAGAAGAAGAAGAAGAAGAAGAAGAAGAAGAAGAACCTGAAAAAGCTAAAGTGCCTCTTCTGCGGGAAGGTCAGGCACATAAAAAAGAATTGCAAGGACTTCCTTTCCCGAGGAGTTAGGTATGAACTTCTGTATTTAGAAACTTGTTTGGTTGAGGAATCTAGTGACACTTGGGTCATAGATTCTAGTGCAACTAATCATGTTTGTGTTTCTCTACTAGGGGTTCAAAGAAACGAGAAGCCTACTTCATGAAGACTTCACGCTTCGAATAGGTGATAGATCCTTGGTCTTAGCTAAAGCAGTGGAATACGTCCATCTTTATTTTGATAATTATAGGATTTTAATTTCGCTAGATTGTTTTTATGTTCCTAAATTTAAAAGGAATTTAATTTATTGAGCTTGTTTATTCAAAGACTCCTATTTGGTTTCTTTTAATAATAAACTGGTGATTTGTAAAAACAAATCTTTTATCTATTCTAGATGGATGCAAAATAATCTATATTTTATCAAACCTAGAATGGACTTACTTCTTAATGCTGAGATGAATGGTAATAACTCTAAAAGACTTAAAACTTCTCATTCTAATAAGACTTATCTTTGGCATTTACGACTTGGTCATATTAACCTAAAAAGGATTTAAAGGTTGGTAAAGGATGGACCTTTAAGTCACTTAAAGGTGGAATCTATACCACAATGTGAATCTTGTTTGGAGGGTAAAATGACCAAAAGACCATTTAGGTTAAAGGGCAATAGGGCCGAAGGGGTTCTAGAACTTGTGTATAGTGATTTTTGCGGACCGATGAACATCTGGGCATGAGGAAGATATGAGTACTTGATCACTTTTATTGATGATTACTCAAGGTATGGGTATGTGTACCTGATGCACCACAAAAGGGAAACTGATGACAAGTTCAAAGAGTTTCGAGCTAAAGTGGAAAAGCAATTAGGTGGACCTATAAAGGCACTTCGATCAGATCAAGGTGGTGAATACCTTTCTGATGAGTTCTTGAGACACTTATTAGAGAATGGGATTCTATCCCATTTGATTGCACCAGGCACTCTGCAGTAAAATGGTGTAGCGGAGAGAAAAAATAGGATTTTGTTGGACATGGTAAGGTCCATGATGAGTTATTCATCATTGCCTTTGTCATTTTAGGGATATGCACTACAAACAGCATGTTATCTTTTGAACAATGTGCCTTCAAAATTAGTTCCTAAACTCCTCACGAGTTGCGGATGGGGAAAAAGACATCTTTAAACCATATTCGTATATAGGGATGTCTGGCTCATGTCTTGTTTAAGGATGCGAATAAGTTGGAAGCACACTCAAAAGTTTGTGTGTTTGTAGGATATCCAAAAAGAACTAAAGGGGGTTATTTTTATAACCCAAAGGAAAATAAGGTTGTGGTTTCAACTAATGCAACTTTCTTTTAGGAGAGTTACATGGACGACTTTAAGCCTCGAAGCGAAGTGGCGCTTGAGGAGTTAAGAAGTGATCCAAATGAAACCATTTCAATCAGTGTAGAAAAACCAAACAAACCCAAATAACAACCTAAGGGGCTTTGATGTAGTGGAAGGATCAGGCGTCAACCCAAGAGGTATATGTTCAATGGTGAGGCCTTCATGGCTGAACCGGATGAATATGATAGAGATCCTTACACTTTTACAGAGGCTATGGAGGATGTTGATTTGAAACTCTGGACAGAATCCATGAGCATAGAGATGAAGTCTATAGCGACTAATCAGGTCTGGGAGCTTGTGGATCTTCGTAAAGGGGTAAAACCTATAGGGTGTAAGTGGATCTACAAGAGGAAAAGAGGAGTGGATGGAAAGGTCAAAACCTTTAAGGCTAGACTAGTAGCTAAGGGATACACGCAAAAGGAAGAAATCAATTATGTGGAAACCTTTTCACCTATAGCCATGCTTAAATCCATCTAGATTCTCTTGTCTATAGCTGCTGCTCTCGACTACGAGATTCGGCAGATGGATGTCAAGACAGCCTTTCTAAATGGCTATCTTGATGAGTCCATCTATATGGAACAACCAGAAGGGTTCAAGTCCAAGGGTCAAGAGGGTAAGGTTTGTAAGCTGCTAAAATCAATATATAGACTTAAGCAGGCTGCCTGTTCTTGGAACATGAGATTTGATCAAGTGATCAAAACTTATGGGTTCGCATAAAATGTGGACGAACCATGTGTGTACAAACACATTAAGGATGGGAATGTGATTTTTCTACTACTTTATGTAGATGATATTCTATTAATTGGCAATGACATCGGGGCGTTGTAATCGGTCAAATTATGGTTAACCAAGCAGTTTGAGATGAAGGACTTGGGTGAGGCTAATTTTGTTCTGGGTATCCAGATCTTTCAAGATAGAAAGAGTAGAATGATAGCTTTGTCTCAGGCCCGCTACATAGATAAGATTCTTAAAAGGTTTGTAATGCAGGATTCCAAGAAAGGTGGACAACCATCTAGGTTTAGAATTACTCTTTCTAAGAAAGACTCTCCAAAGTCTGAGGAAGAAAGAGAATACATGAAGAAGGTGCCTTATGCTTTGGCAGTGGGTAGTCTCTTGTATACCATGCTTTGCACACGACCAGATATTTATTATGCGGTCGAGATTGTAAGTCAATTTTAGACGGATCCAGGACTAAACCGTTGGGTTGCAGTCAAGCATATTTTCAAGTACCTAAAAAGGACTCAAGGGTATATGCTTGAGTATTCGAGTGAGGATTTGACTTCTCTAGGAAACACTGATTTGAATTTCCAATCCTATTTAGATTTGAGGAGATGAACTTCTGGTTTTGTGTTTACTCTGGGCAGCAGTACCATCAGCTAGAGAAGTGTGAAGCAAGATTACGCTTTAGATTCAACGATGAAGGCTGAGTATATGGCAGTTAGTGATGCTTCAAAAGAAGCAGTGTGGCTCCGCAGGTTCCTTGGGGATCTTGAGGTAGTTCTTGGTATAGATAAGGTGGTATCGTTGTATTGTGATAACAATGCAGTGGTAGCTAATGCTAAGGAACCAAGATTTCACAAAAGAGTGAGCATATTGATCAGAAGTATCATGTGATAAAGGACTTCGTAGAGGGCGGACATGTTGCTGTGTGTAAAATCACATTAGAGGATAATTTAGCTGATCTATTCACCAAGACACTTACTGGGAGAGTCTTTGAGAGGCATGTGGAAGCTATGGGGAAGCGAGATTTGTCATATTTACACACTTAGTGCAAGTATGGAGATTGTTAGACATGCGTGCCCTAGGGAGTAAAAATGTAATATGGTTTTTGGAGACATTTTTATCAATAAAGAATTTATTTATTATTTATATACCAAATCTTGTCCTCTTTACGTTCATATTGGTTGAATGTATGATAAGCAAACAAAAGTTTAAGACTGTCGGTCTAAACCTTTTAAGAATCAGGCATATAATGGACAGATTATGCGGAACACATGATTCTAAAGGTGATGGTCTAAATCATAAGATCCGCAATCGATGGAATAAAGTTGGGCGCTTTACTCATGCAAAGATTGCTATGTTGTCTTATCCCTAATGAGAGATGGTTTGTCTTGGCCATCGAAGGTGGACTCCACGAATAGAAAAATTAGTGCATTGTCATAGGTGACGATGCATTGGATCGGGACATAAAGTTAAATGATTTGGCTTAATAATTCTGTCTTGGGAAATCAATTCACTTTAGACAATCATATGTGTTGTATCTTAATCCTGAGATGAATAGTGGGCCCGTTGTCTTTACTTATGTCTCTTGATGTATCAAAGGGTGACATCTACATTTTATGTTGGTACACATGCCAGTACGTTGGAGGCATGACTCTTGATAATATAGACTTGTTATTCATAGATATAGAATCCATAGCTTCTCTTTAGGAGTCGTTGATATCCTCTTATATGCATTACCTTGTAATTGGAAAACTGGAGTGCTAAACCATTTGGATACATAGGTGTAACTAAATGGTATACTATCTTTGGATGGTAAGTATTCCAATGGTGAGATAATAGAACATAAGAGAAAAATAATCGGGAAAGTAAGACTCAATTTATCCTTAAACTGGTTATGGATAATCCTATGGGGATACGACACATCATGATATGTCATAGAGACTTAGCTATTTGGGCTTCGTAATTCTATGTAGTTCGAGAGTGCAGCTCTAAGCTTTTAGTGGAGTAGCATTAGAGCTGATAATTATGAAATATATATCTGGGATATTAGGTTTCATAATTATCAAAAACTTGAACTATATAGGTCCATATAGTCCCCTTTTCTAGCTCACAAAAAATCTTGTAACGCTACAGTATGCTTTTCCAATAAATTGGTGACTTATGTGAAATTGTTAGATTGGCTAAAATTCAAGTTAATTAGATTTAATAATTCATATTAATTTATCAATTGAATTAAATTGGTGAATTAATTCAAGATAAATATGTTGAATTATTGTGGATAATATCTTATTTGTATGTGTTTATTGGGATATGATTATTTTAATCAGATAACCTCTCTATGGGGTTATTTGAATTAAAATTGAGACTCTATCAAAGATACCTGAAACTAATAAGATAAGAATTCTCCAATAGGTTGAGATAGTATCTATCGGATCAACCTTGGAGTTCGAATTAAATTCGAATTGGAATCTGCGATGGTATCGCGGTCGACCACGGCAATCAGAATTAGAATCTGATTACATGGATTAGATTTTGAAACTGATTCAAATTGATTTGAACTTGAATTTTGAGGCCTTATCTGATAATGATTGACCCCAAGTCTGACCTCTATAAATAGAGAATGAATTCTCTTTGTTATTTAGATTAATTGAGAAATTAAGAGTGTGAATCTGCTGGTGAGACTCTGAAATTCCTTGAGAGCTATTGTTCAAACACCACGAACACTAACTTTGGGTTTTTTCAATTGGTTAGAAAGAGAGTCGATGGGTGGAAGAGCTATACAAGTGTGCCCACACACACACCGATCGTGGATAGAGGATAGCAAAAAAACCAGTTGGTTGAGAGTCTTCTAGAACGTTATACTCTTTACGGATTGTAGAAGCTTTTCTGTATTTACGAGGTTAGTAAGATCTAGTTAATTTATGCATATAGCGTGTCAAACTTATGTTTTGGAAAAATACTCTGGTATAAAAATTTTAAAATTTTCGCAGGTACTATTTTTCCAATAGCATTGACTACTATTTTGAGACTGCTTGATAAATGTTGAGTGACTCACCATCAACTAGCTTGGCAAGGAGCGACGGAGTTGATGAGAAGCATTTGAGGCTTTGGGAGGCAGCTTTTCCATTTGAAATTATTTTTCCCTTTGGGTAGTGAGAAAAAAGGTAGGCATTGATTAGAGGGCTTTGTGATGATGCAATTGACAACTACAATTCGGCTAGCCAGTCATTGTATATCATGCTTGCTTTTAGGCGATGCTCATAAGTGATTAATTCGATATAGTTTTCTATCAACTTTTCTCATGTTTTTTTGCTTGATTCTTGAGTATTTTGTGTTTTAATTATATTTTTATGCTTAAAGGCTTAAATAAGTTTGGAAACTAAAATTATCAATTTGGAGGAGGTTCGGGCATCTAAGCCCTCAAGAAAATGGGCACTGCGGCACTCCAACACTTGAAACCAAGGCAAAAACCTAAGCACAAAGTGCCTAGGCACTGGTCTTTAGGCACCTCGGTACTAAGGCAGGAAATTTTGGGTGCCTAGGCACTAGTTTTTGGGTGCCTAGGCACTACCTTGTGAGAAAGCTGAGTTTTAGCTTCCAAATTGAGTTTGAAGTTTCCTGTTTCATCCCCAACTTAGAGAGCCTATAAATAGATGAGTTTACGATTGATATACACCTTTTTAACAATTTTTCTCAGCCAAAAGGAGAAAAAAATAAAGGAGAGATGAGAGAGAAGCTCTGGTGGTGGCTGAACAAGAATCATCCACTTAGAAGACTTTTCAACGCCATAATCATTCTTCTTCTTATTCTTTCTTTCTTTTTGTCTTCTTTTTCTATATTTTTAGTTTAGTTTTATTTTTTGTTGAGGGTGATTTCAAAACCCTATTTTCCAATTTTCTAATTGAAATTGTTTATGATCTTCTACAATTATTATTCACGATTATTTTCTTGTTTTGTTTGAGTGCATAACTAAATAGGGCTTGAACATATTCTATTGCTAGATTAGGATTCATGATCCGTAATTTTCTTGATTTTCTAACCATTAGTAGCAAATTGTGGTCTATATTATGAGAGGCTTAAATGTGATTGCGATGTGGAACATAACCTAGGTTAAATAGACCAAGCTTGTGTGTATGTTATCTAGATCAACCTATCTTTCTTAACATAATGCTTCTGTTTAACTAAAGCTAGAAAGCTTGTTCCATGCTATTTAATGAAAAGAGATAAAATAAAGAGCTTATTTTATTTAATGGTAAAGTAAAAAAAGATTAAGATAACAGAGCTTGTTGTTATCTATAGTTGGTACTTTTAATAGAAAATTAGAAATAATTCTGTGATGGTTATTGTTTAGTGATGAAGAATGATCTTTTAACCAATTTTATTATTGTTGTTTTGTATTTATTTATTTGCTTGTGTTTTATTTTATCTGTAATTTAGTTAATATTCAAAACCCCCCAGTTTTATATTTAATTTTATTGAGTCTAGGTTTTAGCATCGATAACTAATTAGTTAGAACCAATCCTATGCAAGAATGACCCTAGTTCATCATTGTACTCAATAATGACATTATTCTTATCAAGGTTTAATTTCATGCTCCCTTGAGGCTTACTAAATTTTGGTGTCGGTCACCGAGGATTATTTTTCTAATTAATTGGTAATCTTGTATTTGTTAATTGTAAACAATTTTTCTTTTGTGTTTTTAAAGTTTTTTTTTTTTGTGTTTGTTTTGTACGAGATACTTTGAGATGTTACATCGATAAGTCCTTCTAAGTTTTGCCCAATGAGACTAGGAGCCACTCTATAATGATTAGTGGAGATGCAAAAATTACTTATTCAGTTTCCATATCATGGTTTCTCAAAGGAATGTCAATTTCAAAAAACTTCTTGGACAGCTTATGTGTTACAACAAGATATGGGGTGGAAAGTGACAACAAATTCATCTCTTTCTACCAAACAATCCATTGATGAAGCCTATTTTATGTTAAAAGATATGGCCAAATCTGATCAATGGAATTGGAATTTTTCAAAGACCAACTAAGGTTGGGATGATGATTACAACAATTTGGAGCCATGGTTTGACACCCGACCTTATGATATGAGGGTAAAAGTTGTAACGCTCCCCTTACGGATGTCACAGATGTCGTTACATTTGTACATTCATACTTATTAAATTTTAAACATAAACATAACTACAAAACTTATACGATACTTTTAATTGTATACGAGTTAAACATACATAACCAGGATCTATTCATACAATTTTTTTTAAATAACATTGCTTAATTTGTTTCATACCATAATTTATTCATTTATACTTTAAATTAATCATAAACTTATTTTAATAAAATAGATATACCAAGTTGTAAAATCATAACTTATAAAAACATCACATCATAACTCATTACTCAACACATCACTTAAAAATTTACATGCTCCCACAGTTCGACAGGCCGAACTTGGGACTTCGGCAGGCCGGACATGATCGGCAGGCCAGAGTTCCTCAACCGGTAGGCAGGTAGAGGCTTTGCAAAACTGGCTTAAAAACTTGTCATCGTTCGGCAGGTCGAATATGTGATCGGCAGGCCGAACCTTCAAACATTGGCAGGCTGAGCAATAATGTTCGGCAGGCCGACCAAGCCAAAATCCTTGAGAAAACTTAATTTGTAAAACAGATTTAACTTTTCATAAAAATGCGGAAGGTCAAAATTCTTTAAAATGATAAAATAAAATATAAAAACATAGTTCATGTATTCTTAAAACTTAACATAAAAATATGTTCAAATATAAAACTCGATTTAAAACATAAAACATTCTTTTTGGCGTTCTTCCGGTTACAATTCATCGTGCTTAATGCTCACACGTCTTCCCATGTCCTCCGCCTATTCCATGATTTTATTACCCTTATCTGCAACATGACATAAAACTTGATTAAGCTAATGCTTAGTAAGTACATATAATTCTCACAATTAAAAACATTTCATATACATCATTATCATCATCATATCATAGAAGTGCCTTAAGCACAATTTCATAGAAACATATCTTTTATTACATTGACCATATTAAAACTTATTCCATTTTATCTTAAGGGCCCAAGTGTTGCACCATAAACATCATCATAGGCGCGCCATCATGAGAGGAGAAGGGTAGCTAATCCAAAACCAAACATGACATCATAACATATCATAGCATAACATTGATGTGCAACACTAATTAGGTGATACATATATATACATAATTTTCATGCTTTGAAACATGTCATCATCATACATGCATAACTTTAAATCATGAAAATCTTTCATAAGAAATCCTTTAAGGAAAATAACCATGAAATCATTATGAATATCATTGTGAACATATCATCAAACCTTATAAAACGTGTCATGTTGCAGGTGAGAATGTACTTACCTTAACAGCTAGCTTACTTAACCTTAATACGATTTGGTGACGACACCGCGGTCTCGAAGTGCTCGTTCCTTTGTGTGTTCATGTCATTTATCCATTACAAATATAATAAAATTAATACTTATCATAAAACATCCATTCATATAAATTCATCTTAATACCAACATAATTCATAATTGTCAAAACATAAAATTATCATCACATATACATTCATCTCATATAAACATTATTCATAACATGCTTCCTTAAGTATTATTATCAAAACATCTCATTCATTACAAACATGAAAATCTTTTGAAAACATTTTCTAACAATTAAAATACATATAATTTTAAATTTTAAAAATTGATACAAACATCTCATTATCATACATTTCAATATCATAAAAAAATATATTTCATAATCCATAAAATCACTTAAACATATAAAACATTTCATAAAGTGAAAATCCAAAATAACATTGTTAAAATAGTTTTCTTGACCTAATTTCATAGAAATTTCATAATATAAAATACACTTATCATCACATTACCAAACTTTGCAGTCTATATCATAACATATACATGAACATTCTTGTCACCTTTCATGAAAAACAAAACACATTTACCCCTTAAAAATAAAAATTACTTTTTCATATATCATAGTCAAACAGTAATATTTTACTGTGAAGGGTAGAGGATAGAAATTTTCATATTTTATCATAGAAACATCGAAATGACATGAAACTTGAAGAAACATCACATAACACATACATGCATAACATAGTAAAAATTCATAACAAAATACAATACCTAGAGAAAGATATTGCAGACGAATTGAGGAGGAGAAATGCTTTTTCAGAAAACCAAAAGAAATAAGTCCTTACCTTAGAAGATTTTCTTCTCAAAATCCTTGAATTCAACCAACGAAATATAACTTTTTCTTTCAATATTTGCAGAAAATTTTTGAGAGAAAGAAGGATGAAATTCGTGGAGAAGAGAAGGAGAAGAGATGAAAGACAAAAGAAGCGTCTCAGAAATTGAGAGAGAGAAGGCGTGAAAGGATGAGAGAAAAATGGAAAAAGAACGTTAAAAATTTTTAACGTAATGAGCATAACCGATGAAAATTCAATACCCTCCATTAAGTCAGAATTTTCTGACTAATTGATGGCTAATTGGCGTGGAGGAAGGAGAGCAAGGAGGGAAAGTCAAAACTATTAGTCTCACTTGCCATATTTTTGCCCTCTAAAAATAGGAAACCATTCAAAATAATACAGATCAATGCGAAGTCAAACCTTTTATTTCCTTAACTGATAAAATTATTCCATTATTATGCCAATTAATCACCCAATTAACGTAATTATCTCAGCCATAAATTTGGAGAGATTTCTGCTGACTGCTCGTCAGCTGTCTTCGGCCTGTCGGTTCCACCAAGTTTGGCCTGCCGATGGTTCCCATCGGCCTGCCGATCTTTGGCAGCCTTTTCGGCCTGCCAAACTTAAAAGTCCGGCCTGCCGAACTGTCTTTAAATGCCATACATTAAAACATTCAAATCATCATTACATCATAATTAAACATACATTAAAATGAACATGAACACTTGAACACATCGATTCCATGCGGTCGTCACCTGTCATAGAACTTGAAATAAAAGTTAGTAACATTATAATCATAAATCATAACATATCATACAAATTATTAATAAAATTTTCTTAATGTCGTTACTAACTTTATCATGATCCATTACATAAAATAGGTGGGTGTTACAAAAGTTGTAAGTAGAGGAGTCTTGGTAGACCAACCACCTACAGGTACATCTCTTGAAGAAATAGACATCCGGGTAAATTTCGGGCATGTTTACGTGTGACCAAGCAAAGTAGTCTCAGTTAGCTTTAAGAAAATCAACTAGTTTTGTTTATATATCAGGGTGTAGCAAGGATCCAATGTTGACACTTTAGTTGGGGTATGTAGGATTGATTTTAACTTTAGCAAGCTCCTTGATGCATGGCTCCTTTTGCTTGACTTGTGACTCGTTCCCTGACTCGTTTTTCACCTGTAATTACTATAAGATCTTGTTCTTGAGTTTAAGGGTGATTTGATAACATCCTCAAGCAGCTTCATGATCACACTTGGTTAGGAATCGGATCACTAGGTGATAAGTTGAAGGTACAACTTTGAGCAAGTGGATCCATGGTCGTCCAAGAATGATGTTGTAGGCAAATGGACAATCCTTGACTAGTAAAGTGGTTAGCCTATTCTTTCCTCTGACAAAAATTTGAAGTTGCATTTTTTCACTTGCTATTGTTGATTCATCGTTGTACTTGGGTCATTGCTGCTTTTTGAATTTATCACATGTCAATATCTATCTCTTGTAAAGTTGACATAAAGAGAATATAGAACTTCCATTGTCGCCTAGAATTCGACTAACTTGATAGCATGTATCATGTCCTAAACTTGGGTAACAACATGGCAGTTAAATTAAGATTAATAAACTAAAGATTAATTTAAATTCTCAGGATTTTCTCAGTTTTAAAACATTCGCAGAAAATTTATAACATAATTAAGTGAACATAAATGAAAATGACATTGATAAATAACCATGGCAAAAAGGGGAAATGATTGAATTAATCTCAATTTATGAAAAACTCAGAATCTGCCAAATACCATCTAGATCCCACCGAACTACACAGTAGTGCATGCATGGTGCAGACATTAAAGGAAAATACAACTAAACCAAAGTCCAATAAACATAATCAAAGAGCATGATTAAGGTCTCATTAACAGCTAACTAAAGCCACTCATGGACTTCACGAGTAAATCAACAGCAATCTACTCAACTGCATAATATGATCCACCTCAAGGGGCAAAAGGTAAAACAATAAAAATCATGAGTGAAAGACTCAGTAGGACTTAAGTTTTGAAACAAAATGCATATGACACAAAATAAAGTATAATGGAATAATCTGAGAGGATATAATTATAATTTTAAAAAAATGAGTTATGAATAAATGAATTAAATAACAAGAGTTCTTACCATTAATATCATATGATTTATTTCAAATCATACTTTAACACTTACTGTATACAAAGCCTAATGTAATCACCATTGTAGTGGCCCAGATCGGGTTTCGGGACCTGTCCCCTAGGTCGCCATTTGCACTACTTGATCTCTACATGGCTTCATGCACTTAAAACAGCCAATCGAGGTCTTAAACTAATTGACAATTAAAAAACCATTTAAATATTTTATCTCACTCAGAAACACTAATATCGAAATATCGTTATTCATTTAGAATCATTTTTCTTATATACATATTTTCATAACCTCGATTTATGAAAAACTCAAAATCTGCCAAATACCGTGTAGATCCCACAGAACTACACAGTGGTGCATGCATAGTACAAACATTAAAGGAAAATACAACAAAACCAAAGTCCAATAAACATAATCAAAAAAGCATGATTAAGGTCTCATTATTACATGCCTTGATAAAACAACTAACTAAAGACACTCATGAACTCCACAAGTAAATCAGCAGCAATCTACTCAGCTGCATAATACGAACCACCTCGACAGGGAAAAGGTAACACAATAAAAATCATGAGCGAAGACTCAGTAGGACTTAAGTTTTGAAACAAAATGCATATAACAAAATAAAGTATAATGGAATAATGTGAGAGGACATAATTATAATTTTTTAAAAAATGAGTTATAAATAAATGAATTAAATAACAAGAGTTCTTACCATTAACATCATATGATTTATTTCAAATCATGCTTTGGCACTTACTATATACAAATCCTAATGTAATCACCACCGTAGTGGCCCAGATCGGGTTTCGGGACCTGTCCCCTAGGTCGCCCTCTATACAACCTGATCTCTATGTGGCTTCATGCACTTAAAACAGCCAATTGGGGGTCTTAAATTGATGGACATTTAAAAAACCATTTAAATATTTTATCTCACTTAGAAGCACTAATACCGAAATATCATTATTCATTTAGAATCATTTTTCTTATATACATATTTTCATAACGTTTGAAAAAATTCTAAATGCAATTCAATTCTTAAAAATTTTTAAGAATATATGAGGTGGCCAAATATTTATTAAAATCATGGCTACAGAAGAAGGGGGTATAAAGTGCTACTTCAATTTCGTAACACCGAAACACGCCTATACCGTAATCATGCTCCACTAAATGTTAGCTCTAGGGAGACAACAAACAACCTTAAGTGTAGACTCGTTTATTAATATTTAAACTTATACAAAAGCATATTAGTGTACGAATTCATGGTTTCTTAGTGTGCCATTTATATATAAAATTCACATTTGTGCATGTGACAATTAATTACTCTTTAAAACATAGAAACAATGATTCTTAATCAGTCAAACAAGTAAAAACATGCTTAAAATTCACTTTGGGATAAAAGGGGTTCGGGTTAGTCAAAACAGTGCCTTTTGGTGCTGCACGGTCGACCAGGGTACACTACCCTCAATTGACCGCATGTCTTGCGGTTGCATGATCAACCATAGAGTCGCAACCAGAATGCTCTATTTCTAGCATTCGAACTTAATTCGAATCCAAACATATCAAAATCATGTCTAATGCATTCAAGGCGTGTCCTAATGATCCAAAAACATTATATGAATCATTTAAACCTGTTTTCACATACATATAACTCAATTCTATCATTATGCAAACATTTTTCACAATTATTCCAAAAATAAGATAAAATAAGTTCAAAATCATGTTAAATTTGAATTTGTGAGCATTATTCCATTTAACAACATGCATAAGTTCATATAAATCATGTACAAACTTTCATAAACATTTTTCCATCATTCTTAGACATATTAAAATTATAATCAGCTCCTAAATTTTTTTCACTTGCATAACACATTTTGACATAAAAACTTCAAAAACGTATCTAATGAACAAATACCAAAACTAGACCCAAAATGTAGAAATTCTAAAACTATAAACCAAAAGTAAATTCTGTAAACTAGAACATAATTGAGTTCAATGTTTCTAACCTCAGGTTTGTCAAAAAACAAGGCCTAGACTTGGGATTTTGCTTCTGTTTTGCTTTGAAATGGAAGACTTTGGCTTTGAATTTTTGAAACAGAAAATGGAAGAGAGGGAGAGAGAATAACATGAAAGAGAGAGAGAGAAAAGGAGGGTGAATAGGTGTTCAAAATTAGCTTAGCCTTTAATCACAATTTTGAAGATGGTTTAGTTTAAAACCATGTGCTATAGCTAGTTTTCTTGGGGAGAGTTTTTAGAGTTTTCTTCTCAATGTTTGGAAGAGTCACGTGAATGGGTCTGAATGTGGCAGGGGACTTGTTTGGGATTTTGGCAGCTGTTGGGTCTGATTTTGAATAAGTAATATTAAGAAAAAAAGGTGTAATTTGATTAAAAACATATTTAAATGATAAAATGGCATACCATAATTTTATTTTAAAATAATTTAAAATTACTAAAAATAAAATAAAATAAAATAGGATATAATAAAAATAAATAAATAAGAATGCAAATATTCATATAAAGGAATATTAGAAAAGTGATTAATTAAAAATAAAGTAAAATTTCAATTAGGCACACTAATTCTCAATTTGTACATTAATTTTAATGAATTAAATTCAAAGTACTACAGTACGCGACCAGAAGAGATATGACTAGGGCATCATCATGTGGCTTGCACAACTCAACAACTTCTTCTTCATGAAAAGTAATAAAAGGATTGACTAGAGAGCACTTGACATATCTCTAACAACTAGAGCCTTTGGTCGCTTGAGGAAGTTTCATGTTGACAAGTACAAATCACCATAAAGGTTGGAACCACCGATTATGCCTCTAATTGCCTGATTCTAGAGCTGATTTTGAGTTGACTAAAGACAAGGTTACTTCTGTATTTGCTTCTAGTTGCCTTTCCTATTTGCTTGTTTCCTTATATGGCTTAAGGTTGCTTCCTTTCCAAGATTGAGATGGTTTTTGTCTTTATTCACAAATTTAGTTGATTTGGTCTTCATAGAATCCGAGAATAATCGTTTCCTAATTTATTTCATGTGGCTCTCGTCGATTATCATCTCGAATCGACTAGCCATCTTCAGTTGATCTGGCCAATCGATTTCCTTTAGTCGATTTCTTCAAGTGATCAGCTGACATGTATATGGTGGAGATCATGGTGCTATTTTTACCCCCATCAACAACAATTTATCTTGGTTTTTGTTGTTTTCCAGGGATAAATAAGAAATTTTGATTATACCAAATTGCTTTGAACCATCCAAGATTTATTGTGATGTAATTTCGAAAGACTAAGAGTGGAATGTTCGAGTAGTTTTAGAAAGAAAGAAATAGAAAAAGCAAACATGGTGGATGTTTATATAGCATTTAATGCATGGGTTTAGGCCAGTTCAAATTGACATTTGATAGAGTAATAACTTATACCGGTTCAATTAATGGAGGCGGTTTTAAGCTAGTTAAAACACCCACGATCCAAACTTTGCACCCTCTCCCCTTCCAAACAACTTCATACAGTTTGAACTACTTTCTATGGTAAAAACTATTCTCATTCTCATTTTTCTTCATAAAATAGTACTTTTATAAATATCAATTCTTGTTTTAAACTTGATGTGATATTTTACTCATTTTAAATTTTTACATTCTAAACGTCAGTTCAAAACCACCATTTAAACCACATAGGTTAGAACTCACAACTGAAACCATGAAGTTCTAAATCACATCAAACAAACCCTTAGCAATTTATCCTTAATATACAATAAAATATTTAGCTTTCATATATAAAATGCATGTGCTTAAGAAGGAAGCACATTACCATTTCAAAAAACATAAGGGAATTTCTTCTATAAGATCTAAAAAAGTAACTTACGAGTAGAATTTAATTTTTTAGCAATTAAATTTATATCAAAAAAGTGATTTTGACTAGATACAATAGCCAGCACATATGCACTATTACTAATAAGAGGTCATACTCAAAAGTTTTAGTTCTAATTACACTTTCCAAATAACTTATTAGCCTATAATCGCAATGTAGTTTAAGGTTTCAAATATTATGACAATAATACCATTCCATTCTTGGGGATACGTACAAAACTAGCAATTAATAATTAAAACATTAAGGATTTTTAGCACATTTGCCCTTTAACTTTTTTATTTTTGTAATGTAGTCCTTAAACTTTTTTTCCGTGGCAATTGAATTCCTTAACTTAACAAAGTGTGGTAAATTATGTGAACTGCACGTAACCTATTTAGAACTTTTATACACCACATTTAATTCTAATAAGAGTCAAATTATACAATTTTATACCCAAAATTAGAAAAAAAAAATCAAAAACAAAAGAAATTATATCATTTTTAATGATATTTTTAACAATTTTGTTGGTTTTTATGTATATTTTAATAATTGTAATACTGAAACTTACACCTTTTTCCTTCTAAATGGGTCATGTGTGCTATACGTGATCATTTTTCATATTAATTTTGACAAATGTTAGTGATTAAGAACTTAACTTCCATACTTAGCAAAGTTTAGAAACTTAGGGTATGTTTGTTTCATGCATTCTGTGTGCTCAATGGACTCAAACTTGGATTCGATTATCAAGAATCCTTCGGATACATATTTGTTTCCCTTAAAATCTGAATCATTTGAGTATCAAGAATTTAAGTTTTTAGAGTTCTTATTCCCTCTTAAACTTTTAATACTCGGATATCTTTGCTACAGTAAAAACTAAAATTCTCTCTCCTATATTTGAAGAAAAAAATCATAACTTTTTTATTTAATATCCAATTGAGATGATTCTTTTTTTACTATGTTCCTAATGAAGAGAGGAATAAAGCAAGATCTATATTGTAGGTTTTTTAAGATCATTAACTTTAAGATTTTATTAGATTTCCTAATAAATCAAAAACTATCTTCACTTATCTCTTCAAACATAAATTCTAATTTTATTCTATACTCAGATTAAAACTTAAATATACATCCAAATGTTAATTCGAATAATAATTCAAATCACTAAATCAAATCCTAATTCAAATCACCCTAATCAAGTTAAATCACTAATTTGAATTTATTTACCAAATGGACCCTTAATTACTACACTTACCTAAGTTTAAAAACTTAATTTGACCACATTGCAAAAAAGTCTAAAGTTTAAAGGATAAATGTATAAAATACGTAAAAATTAAAGGGTGTGGCAAAAAAAAAATGAAAAAAATCGTACAACATGTACTGTATGTACCTCATGACAGCTACTGTATATTTCATTAATTAATCTTAAAGATCGGACAACTAATACTGTTTCAAAATATGTGGTGGTGGTAACCTGTAAGTCATGTAACATCCTTTGGAGCAAAACAGACAAAAAGAATTAAATAATTTGTCAAAAAGATCTATTATATATATAACTCATTAGGATGACAGCTGAGAGGCTGCCGATCGTATTGTGTTTATAACACGTTAGGTTAGCTTGGTTGGCAGGGATAAACAATTGCTCCTCATTGGGATCCGAGTTCGTGTTTATATATGTATTATTATTATTATTTTTTGTTCCACATTTGAACTGGATCTATATATTTTCTTTTTGTTGATGGTGTTTAGGCTTTCATTCAAAGAATTTTTATAACTTCCCATGTGACTGATAAATTGAAAAACTTTTACCCCTTCATTCTAGTATAACCAAGTACTTTCAGTATCACATTTCTTTCAAAAGTTTCAACGGATATGAACACAATCAAATTCTTGAAACACCACCTAAAATCACACTTGAAAACCCATTTTAAGTATTACTCTTTTGTGGCCTTTTATTTTGAGAAGTCGCTAATAAATTTATAGGCGTATCCAACGGATGAACTCAGACACTTCTTCAAGTCTCAAGTCATATAGGTCATCTTTAAAGTTTAAATATGCTCTAGCTTCGTACATTTTTTCCTGAAAAAAAAAAAAAAAAAGAAAGTTCTCTCTTACTATGTAGTGTTATGATATCACTTGATGTAAGAGATAAGAAAAACGTACAATCAAATACTTTTAATTTCAGGTAAAATCAAGTACTTTTAATTCTACCTAAAGACCAGACTCGGGAATCGAATGTGATCTAGTTATTTTATGGCTTATACTGATTAAATAGACGCATACATTGCATGCTAAATCAACTGTCGTCTTTCTAGTCCATTAATAAAAATAAAGAAATTAAAAACAGAAAAAAGAAAAAGAAAATCAACTGTCATCTTTAATATGTAAAATAATGACAAGGTTGTGATGAGGACTGCACATAACATATAAATATCACGCAACTGGTTGTCTGATATGGATATTCATGTATTTGTAAGCAACACTCACGTCACTATAATTTGGTTTTGCATGGCAAAACATCTTCAAGGTCGATATTCTAATAGTTGTTTATTATTCGTAGGGGCATAAATCAACTTTATGAATGAATATTGTCAAGTACGTGCCCCAGGTAATATATAGGACTTAAAGCAAAAGGTATGAATAGGACTCGTTTTGATTATTTTGTTTTGATTCATTGTCCTGACATTTTATTCCAGTAATTCATGCCATTATTTTGGTTTAGGGTTATGTTTTTGTATAATTGTGAAAGAACAAGTATATCCGATCATACTACTGGTTTTGATTATTTTTGTTTTATTTCCATGTCAAATAATAACATTAATAATAATTGTTGTTGTTGATGTACATGGCATAGTGACAAGTAGGAATTATTATTGTGATAACTAATTATGTGATAATGATATAAATTAGAAAACAATAATAAAAATGAATATCTATAAAATGTCTTGTGCTGTAGACTTTGTTTATAATTCTCTAGAGCTATAGTTTTTTTTTTTTTTACGGAGAAATTTAAGGTCTTTCTTACCCGCTTTAATTGTTACTTATTTGCAAGATAAAATTAGGGGAAAAAAGAATTGAGGTAGATATATACTTTTTTCCTGCCCAACAAGTATCCGGATTTTCTTTCTAAATGAAGATTGTAATCTCAATCTCCCGAAATGAATATTAACTACTAACGTAAATTTAGTAGAAATATTGAAATCAATATAACACAATACCCATTACAACAAATAAAATAGCTAAACCATAGTTTGAACTAGATTAACACTAATGGAGTACCTAACCCAAATTTTAATGCTTAAGTAAGTAAGTAATCTCCAATATTATGCCATTTTTCATGTTTGACATATATTATATTTAGCACCAAATTTAAAATATAAAGATTAGACTACAAATAGATAAAAAGAAAAAGGAAACAAAAAATCATACCATTCTTTTCTCTAAAAGAACATCAGAATTTAAGATGAAGAGCACTACTAAAAACTAATGATTACATGACGGTTTTAAACCATCATGGAAAGTAACCGTCGTGATACCAAAGAGACTTCTTACGACTTTCTTTACCGTGGGTATTAAGAGTGTTTTACAGGAAGCTACCATGATGGTTTTGACAAAAAACCATCATGGAATGGGTAGATTACACGATGTTTTTTATTGAAAACTGTTGTATAATCTTAGTAATTTTCTACCACTAAACTATAAAATTTTTACAAAATCATATATCTACTATACTACATGTAAGTAATCATGCCCAAATAATAATTCACACAAACATATACTAACAATGCTAAAACTAAAATTAACCCTAAATAATTCATACGAACACATATACAAATACATGCAGAAAATAATTGACACAAACACATGTAGATTTGTAATTCACACAAACACATATACAAATATTAACTAAGTAACAAATGTCAACTTAACTTACATAGAACAACAATGATTCCAACCACAAACTAAATACTAAATAACAAAATAAAACAAATTAATAGAATTAATTTTAAAACAAAAACTAATTAGTTTTATAAAACTAAAACTAAACCTAAAGAACACGAAAAGAGCAAAAAACTAAATCTAACAAAATTAAGTTACAAAACTACTTAACAAACTATATAACTAAAAATAATTAATTCGTAATTGCTTTGATGGTCATAGAGGATTTTCCTGAAACATGTGATGGGCATCATATATACAAACACATACACAAATACATGGAAAGTAATTAAAACTAAAACTAAAAATAGAACTAAACAATAAAAACTAATTAATTCACACAAACTATAAATAATTAAAACTAAAACTACATAACTAAAAATTTTAAAAAAACTAAACAATAAAAAAAGAAATATAATGTTATCAAACATAAGTCAGAGGCGAGCAAGAGCGGAGCCATCGACGACGGCAGGGTCGTAGAGGCAACGACCTTGGAGAGAATACTCGGAGAGAAGAACCTTTACAAATGAGGGACGGCAACGAGCTCCTAGGTTGTGGAGGCCTCGGGCCTAACAATGACACGTTGGTTCGAGATAAAGACGGCGATGGCGACGGCAACGGTCATGGTAGAGAGAGAGGGAGGGTTTGAGGGTTAGAGAGAGAGGTAGGGTTAGGTTTAGAGGGAGAGGGTTGGGTTTGAGTGTTAATTTGAAGAAGAGAGAAAGAGAAAGCAAGCAAGCTTTTAAAATTTCGCTAATTGTGGTGAGAGCAGGCTTTTAAAATTTCGCTGATATGACAGTTTTTCTTAAAAACTGTCATAGAATCTTCCGTTTACTACCAAGACGATTTTTGTGTTTTACGCGTACTCCCCTCGTGTTTTTCCCTACTTAACACAACGGTTTGTAAGAAACTATTGTTTATTGAGCGTCATGCATTCTACAATTTCTAGTAGAGGAGGAAAAAAATAAAGAAAAAAGAAAGAGACTAGGGCCAGCTACCCTCAGTAACAGAGCCAGCTTTTCACTTGAGGGGGGGCGGTGGCGTACACTATTTTTTTTAGAATTAATGACATAAAAATTACATCACAATATTTTTCAAGAACTACTAAATATATATATTGAGCTTACCAGTATGGGTATAGTTTTCATATAGAACTACTATAAAAAAAAAATAATAATAACCTACCGGTACAGTTTTTTAATGATATGTTTGACTTTTATTAGGGGATTTGGCATTCTCAGTTTAACCAAAACTTTTTGTTGCTACAGTATAAAGCTCTCACATGTTATAGTGTCAAGAAAAAGTGAGGTACAATATAAAGCACTCACACGCTATGATGGTTCTAATACACATTGATTCAAATTCTATTCTGATGCTCCCAACACCCTATATATATATATATATGTGTGTGTGTGTGTGTGTGTGTGTGTGTTTTGTTTTGTATATCTTTTTTATTTTGATATAATTTTAGTCATACATAGTGTTTAGAAATATGCACTAACAATAAGGATATTCTCACTGTAGTTTTATTTTTTTCATTTTTATACCTTGTATTTTAAGGATATAAAAAGCTACCAAGTTTAGCATATGACAAATTTGACATAAAAAATGGCATTGCATTGGAGAGTATTTTTTACACTCAAATGTCAATACTCGATATTGGCACAATATTATAGCATTTTCATTAGAGATGCTCTAAAAGTCAGTGGGGACTTCTATGAAAATATTAAATCTCAGTGGAGGGATAATATGAAAGTTATAAAATTTAAAAGATCAAACTTTAATTTTTAAAAAATGATTGGGGGCGGCGACCCCCACTCGTCCCCACCTAGCTCCGCCTCTGGCTATCTACTAAAGTTTTAATTCTTCAGTGAACCTAGATTTTAATTCTTCATCTTCTTCTAATGCAGGACATCTTATAATTTATTGTTCATTTTCTTTTCAGAGGGGGGGTGCATTGAAACCTAAGTTTACTGGCACCAATGAGCACGCCAATTATGCATTTATGGGTTACAATTATGGGACCGAGACTGATTACAGATGGTCCAGCCACAGATGTAATGTTGAAATAATTTCTCCAAAGAATATATAGAGATGGGTTATCTGTGAAATGGTCCAATTTCATGTAGTTTTAAATGAATTTGGGAAAAGAAATAATAATCTGCAATTTTTCTTATGGCCTTTGCTAATAGCCGGTTCAGTTTCTTTCAATATGAAAAATTCGTCTCTACGTTGGGTTAGTGGGGCAGGTTTCCCGCGTTGCTTTGTCATTAGACCATGGATGAGGCAAATTGCCATGGCTACCGTGTGGAAAAGTTTCTTGCTTATGAGACAAAAAAAAAAAAAATGCAAAACATTCAAGTGTTTCTATTCATCTTCATCTTCATTTCAATTTTTGAGATAGACTAGTTATAGGTGATGACATGAATATTGAAATGCAATATTATTTCAAAACTTTGTTTAGAAGAGTGGTTAAAACTATATGGTTGAAATTACACACTGTTGCATATCAGAGCTTTGCACTGTAGCATATAAGAACTTTACACTGTTGTGGTTTAAACTATGTAGTTGGAACTACTCTCTTAAACAAAACAAGCTTGTTTAGTTAACATACCTTGAAGTAAAAAAAAAAAAAAAAAAGTTAGTTCAAACTGATTTTTCTACAATACTTTTTCTCACATAACTTAAGTTATCACAGTGTTTTAAATTCCAAATAAGCTATATATAATGTTAAAGAAGTTGGGATAAAAGCATAAGTTATATTTTAAGAAGAAAAGACCTAAATTAGGTTGTGTACCACTTCTGAAGTCTAATTATTTATCTATGCAACTTTTACGTGAAAATTAAGTTCAATTTTTTTTAACCAAAATGATATGTTTTTCTATCTCCCTGGTAAAAGCAGTATTTCTTTAATTCACCCCATAAAAAGATATACTATTAGTTTTAAAATAAAGTTCACTAATGAAAAGAGTAACATTAGAATAAAGTTCACTAATGAAAAGAGTAACATTAGCTTATGATTATTATGTCAAACGGCGATAGGATAAGGTGTGTCCTCTATTTTTTTTTTAACAAAAAAAAAAGATACTGTGCATCCCACATTATTCCATAAATGTAAATTTCGGCAAAATTTTAGAAATTTCTATAGAAATTTCAAAAATTTCAAGATATCGAAATACTTTTTTACTGTAATATAGATTTCGGCAAAATATTTGAAAAATATCGAAAATATCAGTAGATATCGGTGAAAATATTGATATTAAAAAATCTGTAATGTATTTCGTGTGAAATTTTGACACATATCGTTAAAATAATTTTGGTAATATCAAAAATTACAAAATTTAATAAATTTTCCCTTTAATAACCTATCAACATTTTATCCTCTCAAAGAATGAATATTCTATAAATTTACAATCAATGAATTTAGGATCCAATTATAGCAGCTTTTCCAACGAGGCTCGTCATGCTTATTATACATACAATCAGGACTTTGAAAAGTATGATGGTTATGAAATTTTTAAGTATCCTCATCTAACCATGCTAACACTATCTTAGTCAAACAATTGTAATAATTCATAGTTTCTCATTTATGGAAATACAGTGAGATGAAGTCAAGAAACCTATACGTGACATATTCATAACTATATTCAACACTACTCAAATAACATGTCATGGTACCAATATTGTTTGAATCAAGATGGAATCTCGGTCATGTTTGAGCCTCACAAAACTTCATTTTTGTATTGACAAATCTATTATGCATGGACTTTATTATGTAAATCATGTTTATTTATGTTTTTTTAATGTTTATTGTATCGTAACGCACTAGAGATATATTTGATGTAAAATTTCTGTAATATCAGTAATTTTTGTTGAAATTTTTACCAATATTGATATTTTTTCTAAAATTTCTGTAAAACTAAAATACCAATATTTTCATCGATGCCGATATTTTCATCATTACATTATACACGCATATATATAATATAATAAGAAATATCAGACGATGTTTGGCATAGTGGTGGGAACAATTGGTTAGAACTGTTTTTACTGTAGCATGTAAGAGCTTTATACTGTAGCAACTTTTTTCTTTTTACTATAGCATATGAGAGCTTTACACTGTTCTTAATTGAGATAGTGGTTAAAACCACTCTTGCCAAATAGCACAAAAATTAGCATGTCATTGCAGTCAATAAATATTCATATAATCTACATGTATAGATTAAACTTTCAAAACTATAAAATAATATTCAAGCAAATATTAGGACTTTAATATAATTACGAGAAAAGGTAATTGCAAAATATATTATAGGATCGTATACACCTACACCTTTTGCCCCCAAATACATATACACCGAGTAGGGAGTTGTGTAAAAAATGTTTTATTATTACAAATGATTTTCCTTCCTCGAATTTAAAATTTCCTTTAAAATAATACATTTTTCAACCAAATTGCTCCCTTTCCTGATGAGATTCATGCAGACGTTTTATAATAATAATAATAATGATAATAATAATAATAACTATCGCGTTAGCTGTGAAAATCCCCTTCCACAGAATCGAAGTGAGAACATGGAAAAGAAACATGAGTGAAAAAACCACGATAGTTATAGATTTACGCTAAATGTTGTTTTTAGCACAAAAATGTTAAAAATAGTAACAAGGCTCTGTACACAGTAATTTTTCAAAAAAGAGAAAAACTAAAGAAAAAGAACCGTCACGACCAACACTTACATACAAAAAAACTTTTGTGGTCATGTGAGAGTACCAAAGATTGATAGTCTTAACAACTAAAAAGTTTACATGCGTACATTTATCTTTTACAATACAAACAAAAATTTGTTATGGGGTGACGTGTGAAAGTTTTGAACTTTCAATTAAAAAGAAAAGAAAAAAAAAACTGTTGTCAATGGAGAAATTTTTCATTCTTCTATCATGCGTCGTTTTCCTTTTCAATTCTATATAACTCCCAAAAAAAAAAAAAAAAAAAAAAGCGAAAATGGCACCAGAAAGTTGAGGACAGTTAGCGATGTTTCCCAACTTTTCTTTCCAAACAAAGATTAGTAACAATTTTAAGTTATAAATTAGTAGTAAAATTCCAAATGCACATGGGATTTTTATTAAAAAAACAAAATGGATCCAATATATACTCACGACTCCACCCAACGTTTTTCTTTTTCACAATACAGCAACCTTACTATTTCAGCGATTGTCCCTTGCCGCTACCACATGTGGTATTGCATATAACACCTTGTTAATTAGCCATCATTTTTGTCTAGGATTTATGATGTTCAAGAACAAGATTAATTATACGAGACATCCTTTGACATGAGTTTGCAATTATAAGATGGGGGCAGAAGTTAGGAGTAGGAAAGAAGAGAGTAAGAATGCAAACAAATTAAGCAGCTGAAGAAAGGGCCAAAAAACCGTCCACTTGGTCACCATCACTGAGGTCACAAAAGACTCAGGCAAGCTTCCTTTTCAGGATTTTATCTGAATTCAATGCTCTTCAACTCTTTCTCATAAAAGAGGAACTAGAATGAACCCAATTGAGCAGAGCATATCAGAACTGAAAAGATGTTTATATACACATTTCCATAACAAACTTAACCAAGAAAAAAAAAAAAAAAACAACCACCGCCTATGTATATTTAACAAGTTTTACATATATTAAATGGTAGAGATACACAAGATGGAGCAAATTCTAACCCATGTGAAAGTGGGAAGAGGGAGAATTTTCTTTTGGGGGAGCTAATAATAATCTCCTCCGCCTTCTTCTTCTTCGTCTTTCTCCTTTCTTCTTTCTTCCAAAGAATCTATTGGAAAGTTTTGGTCCAAACAGTTTTTTTCCTCTCATTCTCGCTGCTTGCTGCTTAATTCCGGGGCTTCTTTTATGGTCATCTCTACCATCTCAACTGAACCGAAACCGTTTTCATCCGTGGCAATGGTGGATTGGGAATCAATCCCGGAGCCTGCTTGGATTTCCTTGAACATTGCCATGACCTGAATCATCGTGGGACGCCGCCACGGCCGATCATCCAAGCACGCGCAGGCCACTTTCAAGTGTTGCAAGAGCTCGATCTCGAGGCTCGGATCCTCCTTCATGAGCTCGGGATCGAATACATCACTTATCTTCAACTTAGCATGCTGTTTAACCCAACCAACAAGATTGTTGTCCCCAAAATCACTCGAATTCGTCGGCTGCCTCCCTGTAAGCAGCTCAAGCAAAACCACCCCATAGCTATAGACATCACCTTTCGTCGAGCATCTGAAGCTCTGGTAGTACTCTGGTGGAACATACCCCGGTGTGCCCGCGAGAGTGCTGACGCTCAAATGCGTGTCCATTGCACTCATTAGCCTCGCCATACCGAAATCAGAGACCCTGGCTTCCAAGTTCTCGTCCAGAAGGACGTTGCTTGATTTCATGTCACGATGAATAATGTGCGGGATGCAATTGTGGTGGAGGAAAGCCAGTCCCCTGGCAGCCCCAATGGCAATCTTCCTCCTCGCAGACCAGTTCAATTTAATCCCAGCTTTCTTTTGATCGTGCAAGACATCATCTAAACTTCCATACTTCATATACTCGTACACTAAAAGCCTTTCTTCACCTACTTTACAATATCCAAGCAAAGGAACAAGATTCCGGTGCTTGATCTTCCCAATAGTTTCCATTTCAGCAGTGAATTCTCTATCACCCTGCCCACTAATGTGTATAAGTTTCTTTATTGCCACAGTGCTTCCATCTCTCAACTGTGCCTTGTACACATCGCCAAAACCACCTTTCCCTATCAAACTATCGTCGTGGAAGCCATTGGTGGCCTCAAGAAGATCAGCGAAAGTGAGCTTGCGAAGCGGCTTCTCGAACGTGGCCAGATTGATGCTCAAGGCTTCCCGGGCACCTGTTAAATTCCAAGTCACATTGGCCGTGCCCGAGTGCGAGCGGCTGTCGATGTAAACATCGAGACTCGACTCCTTCTTCTCCCTCCTTTTCTTGGTTTCGATGGCGACAATGATGAAACCGAAAATGCAAAAGAGCGAGAACAACAACCCCATTGCCACACTCCCAAACAGAGACGCTCGCCGGTGAGACTTCTGATGCTGCGGATTTGCGTTTTTACCGGAGTCCGCCCCGCATGGGGGAAGGGGGTAGCCACAGAGTCCCGAATTGTTGACGAATCTGTACGGAGGGAAGGTCTCGAACTGCGCTGACTCTGGGATCGTCCCGGAGAGGCAGTTGTTGGACAGATCAATGTCCATTAACATGGAAAGCCGAGTCAACGACTGAGGGATCGTCCCATTAAGCCTGTTGCTCGACAGATCAAGGATGTTGAGGTTCGTCGACCCGCCGAGCTCTTCCGGGATCGCCCCAGACAGATTGTTGTGGCCCAAATTCAATATCAACAGATACCTCATTTTCCCAATCTCCTTTGGTATATTACCCGACAACGAATTATGGGAAAGGTCAAAGAAAATCATGGACCCATCATGGTTAAACGTTGGCTGGATATTACCTCTATACACTCTAGTAAAATTGCAGGGGTTCCTCGTTGAAATCCTGTTCAAATACTCCGACCTAATTCCGGCGAACTCGAGCAAATTCCCGGCCCCGTGGCACTCCTTGCTCCCGTCATTCTTGATGTAGACGTAAGTCTTCGAGGCAATGAAGTTGACGGCGATGTTTCCGGACTGCTTGAGCAGCGCCGGAGGGATCGAGCCGTTCAAGAAGTTTGTGTTGAGATCCAACCATATCAAGCTCTTACAGTCGCCGAGCTCCGGAGGGATGCTCCCATAGAAGGAATTATTGCTGAGCGTGAGAATGGCCAAATAAGGCAACCTCCCCAGCTCCTTCGGAATCTCGCCACTCAATCTGTTGTTCGACAGCGAAATCCAATTCAAGTTCGTGCAGTTTCCGAGCCCGGGCGGGATCGAGCCGGTAAGCTCGTTGAAGTCGAGGATCAGATTCTCCAATGACTGCATGTTCGAGAGCTCCGGCGGGATTTCGCCGTAGAGATTGTTGAGCCATAAGATCAAGTCCCGAAGCTTCGTAAGCGAGCCGAAGCTCGGAGGGATGGTTCCGGTAAGGTAATTGAAGCTCAAGTCGAGAGAGACGAGGTTAGAGCAGTTGCTCAGAGAGGCCGGGATAGTGCCGGTGAAGAGATTGCTCTGAAGATAAAGCTCCTTCAAGCTGTTTCCAAGGCCTCTGCAGAGTCCATCGGGGATATAGCCACTGAAATTGTTGGAGCTCAGATCCAAAGACTCCAAGCTCGGAAGTCGGGAGAGCGTATCCGGCAATTTTCCGGAAAATAAGTTGTGAGAAATAGCAAGAGACTTCAACTTCTCGAGCTTCAACAGAGTCTCAATCGGCAATTCTCCGGAGAAGCTGTTCTTCGACAAATCCAACGACTCCAGCGACGAGCAGGAGCTCAAGGCCTCGGGTACGAATCCGGAAAGCAAGTTAACCGACAAATCGAGCTCGACGAGACCGGAACACGAATCGAACAGGCCCACGGGAATCCCGCTGTCGAATTTATTGTTAGCGAGGGAAAGGAACTGGAGATTTTCCGTCGGAAAGCTCGGAATCGGTCCGTCGAAACCGTTACTCGATAGATTAAGAAAGACGAGCTGTCCGCAGCTGGATATCGCTTTAGAGACGTCGCCGGTGAGCTTGTTGCCGGAAAGATCGAGGTGCTTAAGAGCCAAACAGTCGCCGAACGACGGAATACTCGTCGAGAAGTTGTTCGCCGAAACGTCCAGAAACTCCAGCCTCTTGCAAGAAGCAAAGCTCATCTCTCCGGTGATCTTGTTCGCCTTCAGAGACAAATAATTCATCTCATTGCAATTGCTTCCCGACAAGATCCATGGAACAACGTCGGAACCGCAAATCTTGTTGAACGAAAGATCGAGAACCTTCAAGCTCAGCTTGAATCCGGCGGAATAGTCCTTGTCCTTGAGAGAGAAATCAAGAGAGTTCATCGACAGATTCAGATACTTCAACGCCGAGCAAGCAGAGAAACTCGAGAGGTCGGAGAAGGGACCTGAGAAGCTGTTATGCGACAGATCTATGGCGGCGAGAAAGGAGCCGCACTTGGATCCGGGAGGGAGAGAAATGGAGCCACTGAGATTCGCCGCTTTCAGGACCAGGTTTTCAAGTCCGTCGATTACCATCAGAAAAGTCGAGACGACGCTGAAATTGGTGCCGAGAGGCACGGAGCTTAAATCTATCGAGGAAACTCTAGCTCCGTCGCACTTGACGCCGGTGAAGTAGCAAGTGTCCTGGTTTTCCAGCCAGTCGTGGAGGACGTTGGGGTTCGGGAGAGCAGCTTTGAAGCTTAAAAGCTGGTTGCCGGCGCCGCCGGACATGGCGGCGCAGCCGGAGAATAACGCCGGCCACAGAAGAGTAATCAAGACGACGACGGAGAACAGAAGGTGGTGGAGAGACGATGGTTTCATGATGGTGGTGTTCTTTTCTTGGCAATATCAATCTTGGATTTTTTTTGTTCTCTTTTTTCTCTGGACAGTGTCAAATTTGGATTGAAGAGGAAAGTGTTGAATAGAGTAAAGTTCAGTTTTTTGATTCAAGGCTTGAGAGTTGACATTGAAGAGGACAAGGAGAGAGCTCAGAAGAAGAAGCTGGTTTGGTTTTTTTAGAGAGAGAAAGAAGGGGGAGGGGAGAGAAAGAGAGTCAAAAGTGTGAGTGAGGAAGGTGAGAACGGTATTTATCGAATGGGGCTTTGGACACAGCTGTGCTCACATGCCATGTGAGTGTGTGTCACCCTCCCTTGCCTCTCTCTCTAAAAACTCGCACTTTCTTTTAACTCACCTTTTTAATCCTCTTTTCTTTCACAAAACAATCATAAAAAAAAAAAAAAAAACTCTCTCTCACTTTCTTTCTGTCTCCCCCTAAAATAAAATTTTCCCACTTGGCTATTGCTTCGCAAAATGATTTCCTTGTCTCTCTAAGGAATAAACACAAAGAAACGGGGTTTCTAAAGGGCGATTATTAATCGATTATTAAAGATTAAAAGGAATCGATTTGGATTTGCTTCCGTAATCACTACCCTAATTATTATTTTCTTTTGCTTTATGGAAATATATCGACTGTTTTGTCTCTCATAGTCATATGTCCCAAAGCTTCTTTCTTTCTTTCTTTTACCTTTTCTTTTTCTTCTTCTGTTTTTTTTTTTTTTTTTCTGGCGTACGTGTGATGAAAGATAGATAGATCAATCACTTTCAGTTAATGCACCCCTCCCCCCATTCATTTAATTAATTCAATGGGGGCCTCCTTTTTCACTCGCGAGGATTCAATTCAAATTCCATTTTCGTTTTAATGCATATCATTTCATTATTGTTATTATCTACTACCACCTGCACTTCCAAGGCAGTTTATTTGGAGAACTTTTTAAATTTTTTAAACTTAAATTTAAATTTAAATATTAAAAATTATATATATATATATATTTATTTATTTTAAGATTTAAATTTTTTGAGTATCATAAATTTAAGTTTTTAAAGTTTTGACTCCTCTTTAAACTTAAATTAAAATTCATGTTGTATATTTTTTAAGATCATTAACATTAAGCTTTTATTAGATTTGTTGATAAATCAAAAACTATTTTCACTACCTCTCCAAACATAAATTTCAATTTTATTTCATATTCAGATTAAAACTTAAATGCACATTCAAACATCAATTCGGATAATAATTTAAATTGCTAACTCAAATCCTAATTCAAATCACACCAACTCAAATCAAATCACTGCTTTGAATCTATTTACCAAACGGACCCTTAATTTTTTTAGCGGGCATGGATTTAACAATCTCATTTAAATATTTTGTTCCTTGTCTAGTGTACCTATTAAAATTGCTAAGGACTTTCTCTACATGTTCATTTCTTAATTGGAGTCAATAATTAGACCATATCGAGAATTAGTGATGTCTATTTCATAACTCTCTAGTATTATCAAAGGTTGATTTATTTTGTCCACCTATTATGCAGCAATTTCATGCAAATTGTTGGGGATTTGCACATCAAACTGATTAAATCAAATTAAAACAAAGCACAGCCAAACTAATAGGCCGTTTGAAAGAACGGTTGAAATCAATAATTTTGGTTTAAGAACTGTAGCATTTAAGAGCTTTATATTATAACAACTTTTGTTTTTTACTGTAGCATATGAGAGCTTTATATTGTTCACAGTTGTAAATAATGGTTTTAACCGTTCTTCCAAACGGCCTATAAACTAATTAACCAAAAATAATTAAGTTAATTTGACTTGTATTTTTATCCTTAAGAAAACTAAAACAAACAAACTTTTGTTTTATAGTTCGTTTGGTATGCGGGTTTGAAATAATGTGGTCTAAAACTTTATGGTTTTAATTATAGATTCTAAATTGTATAGTTTAAACAGTGGTTTTTAACCGACATTAGAAACATAAAGTTTTGAAACAAGAATAAAACATCACATTAAGTTTAAAACAAGAACTGGTATTTGAAAAATTATGATTTATGAAAGAAAAATAAGAGAATGGTTTTTACTATAAAAATGGTTCAAACTGTGTGAACTTGAGGGGACAAAGTTTAGATTTTAGGGATTTTGGCCAGTGTAATACTATCTCTATGGTTTAAACTGGCCTTAGTTATTACCCCACTAAACGTCAGTTTAAACTACCTCTATGGTTTGGACTGCTTTAAATGGTTTTGAACCTACGTACTAAACGGTCTATAATATATAGCTTTAAAAAATAATATATTTTTATATATTTGTTACACCAATGAGCAGTTTGGTTTGGTTGTATATTTTGGGGTGCTCATTGATTGGTTTCTGACCAACAACAATCAATTTTCAACAAAAAAAAAAAAAAACTGAGATCGACCATTAGCAAGAGAGGTTTAGTTTGTTTTCAATCGATGATAGTCTGTTTATGACGGTCGGTTTTAGCCAGTAGTAACCAAATATGCTACATATAGTAACCCATCATTAACCTAGTCAGTTACTTTTTTTTTCACAAATGTAATGTATTAGATGACTTAAAAAATCAAACATTTTGAGAACAATAATGTATAAGGTAAACAATAAAAACCAAGTAAATTAGCAAGAAAATTTATAATCTAATAAAAAAGTCAAAAGTCTTAAGTTTAAAATGAAATATACTTTAATAAATAATATATTATTATAATTTATATTTATATTTTTTAAAAAGAAAAGATCGGTTGGTTCGATTTTCGATAGATAGAAAAATTCCTTCCAATAATTGAACTGCTCCCTTTGTGAGTAGTTGGTTTTTCAACTGAATCGGCTAGTTTTTGATTTTTTAGTTTTTTATTTATAGCATTAGCACACCTCTAAAAATTGCTATTAGTTAGTGTTGTGTAATTTATATGGTTGTTAGCATAGCTTAGTAGTAATTATACACCTAAGTCAAGCACAAAGTGTAGAGTTTAAAATCTTCACCCTTTAAGTTCAAAAAATGTATCATGTGATTCGTTTAACCCTTACGTTTTGTTAAAGATAAAATAAAATAAAACTAGGTAAAAATGAGCCTCACATTGAAAGTACTCAATGATATAGTTTATGAGTCGCAACATTTTATGTTCTTCAAGTTTAAAAAATGATTTAGGATGAGAAACCTATAGTACATGAACTAGCATTCTTGTAAATACTAATGAATCTTCTGTTGGGGTTAATCCCCTAAAAGCATTGACATTATACATATTGTTAATAAATAAATAAAGAGACATTTATAGTTATTGTGGTTGCTTATGTGTATTATGAATACTTTAATAAACTTTAAAAAATTTCATGATTATTAATGTGACTATAAATTTAGTATATAAGTGTTATATGCTTAGGGATAAAATTTATAAATAGTAATCTAAATAGTCCGTAATAATTAATTAAAGTTTGAGATATTTAATTAAATATTACAAGTGCTATCCAATCTCGTTGAAAATGAAATAGTATTATCCAGACTAATTAATTTAGAGATATTATATTAGATGTACTTTATATAATGAGATTATATAGGACTGCACCAGATAAATTTTGAATCTCTAATAATCGTCCGTTCAGCATTCAAATTTATCACTATGATGAACATCTATATAACAATCTTATTCTTGAGTATTTATTAGACTCTTATTTATGATATTGTGTTTTTCACTTGCATGGTAAGGTTTGTCTAAAGAAAAATCATAACTTTGTATCTTATAAACATGATGGAATAAATGGCTGGAAATAATATTATACAGATACAGAATCTATGCTTTCCTTATGAAAGTTAGAAAAATAGTCCTCTTAAGTGATGATTCGAGACTTGAATAGTAAAGCGCTCGTTCATAATAAGATTATGAATTAACTATTCATTAGAGAATTATTGGAACTAAAAGATAAAGATATAATAAGAGAGGTAAACAGAAATTAAACCTTATTATAAACTATTTATGGAGGACTGACTTATATATAACAATTATGTCAATGCACTACTTGTTAATTTCTTTTGAGTAATTATCACTATAATTTTAAGAGCGCAGTTTCAGGTTTTTAGTAGAGTAACACTACAATAATAAATTTAGCACATTAATTAAAGAGTTTAATTAATAGTCGAATTTATTGAAGCTTGAATTATAGGTCTATAGGTCTCCAATGCCATCTCCTCTAATGTGCCACTTTTGCAAAAACTATCGTAAAAGGTCTTAAAAATTAAAAATATATATATATATTTTCACTAAAACAATTTCTTCTCAAATAATAACTTTAACTATTATTTACAAATTTATGTCCTCTTATTTGATAAACTTAATTCATATCCAATGTAGAAAAATTACATAACGATTTTTAAAACGTATATAATAAATATGTATATAACACAAATATTTCAAAAACTATAGCCAAGTTTATCCAAAAAAAAAAAACAAAAGAAAACTTTAATTAAACACAAAGAAAAACTCAAATTTTGAAAAAAAAAAATCAAATTAAGGAAATCTCAAAATATTCTAAATATACCTAAATTTTAGTGCACAAGACATAGGCGGCAGCGACGATAATGGTTTGATGGTGAGTCACAGCGTCGGAGATGAAGGTTGAAGGAGTAAAGAGTTGAAGAGATGAAAGTGATAGTGAAAAGATAGAAGGAATTTAGAGAAAGGATTAGAAGGTGAAGAAGAAATAGTTAAGAGGTAAAAAAGATCGAGATAGAGAGAACTTATAAAGAAAATGGGGAATTTAAAAGAAAAACTTTAGAGGTTGTAAATTTAATAGAGTGAAATAGAAGAGAGTGTTAAATGAATAGAAAAAGTGTTCAAAATTTACGAAAGAGATGAGAAACTTTAGAAATTTTTGATAGAAAAATGAGCGGGAAAAAGGCCGCCTTTTTTTTTTTCAAAAATTATTGACATTAGACAATAGTTTTGTGAAAATCGTTATCTAATCTAGCACATTAAATGACAGTTTCTAAAAAGCTATCGTCTAATGTGCGTGTAGAAATTTTTAAAATACAAAAATTTTCATCCTGTCTTTTTTTAACACATAAAACGGTTTTTTATAAAATGTCGTAAAATAAATGTCGTCTAGTCTCTTATTTGTAGTATTGACCAAAACACAACACCACGTTTCCTGTTGATTACCCAATGACAGCTCCAAGAGAGGAGGAACACCACAATAAATGCCGAGAAAATGAAGGGGCACTGAGAAAACGCCCATCCACCAACGTAAAGAGACCAAACGCCGCCATCCGCCATAGCCGACCACCGACAACCAAAAGGACCACCACCTCAAGGGCCATCCAATAGAGCCCAAGCTCTTCCAGAAAACAGAGTCCTTCAAACCCCCAACAACCACCTTTAGTGGAAGAAAATCCTTTCAATCAGCCTCCCCCTGACTAGATCTGGCCATCGCTGCCAATGCTAATATTTTATTTGCCACTAAAAAAATGAAAATAATATATTTGATATATTATTTTGTACTTCAATGTATAATATTATTTGAAATGCTATATTTACCTTAAAACTTGTAAAAATAAACTTTTAATATCAAAATACTTAAAAAGTGAGAATGGTGCAATTATTAAAACAAAAAAAGTCAATCTATCAACCAATAGGAATCAAATGTCAAATTTATTATGTGTTAAATTTGATGATAAATTTGTCATAAAATTTAACATATGACAAATTTAACATTAAAAATAATATTAAATTAGAGAATTTTTTGTTAGACTCAAATGTTAAGTTTGTTATTAACGCATCAATTTAACATTACATTTAAGATATTCCCAGAGTATATACGATGTTTAAAAAAACACGTTGATTGTCCTAAAAGTATTCAATTTAAACGTACGACGATAAAATATTTTCTATAGTAAAATAATTAAAAAAAATTCTAATTAAATGATAGAAAAGCTGAAAAGGTAGTCGTACACGACAAATAATACTAAACTAGAAATAAGTCCTCTGACTATTATTCAACTTTTTAAGATAATTATTATTTATTTTTCTAGTTCACGTACATAATTAATTGGATTTTTATCTGGAAGTACTGAATTAAATAGAATCATAGGTGACCAATTTAAACCTAAAACTTTATAACGGTTATGCTTTAAGATGATACACTGTGCACGTCTAATTTCATCTGAAAATATATATATACACATATATAATCAAGGAATTTTGAGATCGATGTAGTCTAAAATATCCTCTTAATAATGAGTGTCTTCGAAATTTTGAGATTGATATAGTCATAAAAAATCCTCTCAATAATGAGTGTTTTTCAATTGATAATTTTTTGTTTATTAGCAACTCATGAAGCCAGTTAGTAGTGAGAGAGGGCACGTGCCCCACTTACTCTTTAAAATTTAGTTTTGTACTTTATTTTTGGATTTTAAAATTTTAGTTATGTTTTAACTCTGAAGAAAATTACAATGGTGTCCTCATAAAATAATTAAAATATAGTATTATGTCCTCACAAAATAATTAAAATATATTGCTAAGCCCCTATGGAATTTTTGAAATTTATTGTTTTATCTCTAATTAAGAAAAAAATTTATAATTATACCCCCTTAATTATTAAAATATAAAATTATATATCTTTATTTAATAAATTATTATTTCTAATTTCCATATAATATCCCAATTGAACATAGCTTTGGCTCCGCCACTATTTATTGAACTCATAAATGCAGATATGCTTTAAAATATGTTTTGCCCTCTGACATTTTTAAGGAGAAACATAGGCCTTATTTATATTTATTTTTAAAATTTTTAAAAATATTTTCATACATTTTTTAAAACAAAAATTTTAAAAACATTTTTAACATAATTTTTAAAAATTTACATTTTTTAATATAAAAATATTTTTACTTATTTTAAAAATAATACCAAACAATCCAATAAACTCTTCCCATCATAAAATTTTGCGCTCTTTTACCATGCTGCACTATTAAAAAAAACCAAAATAATATGGATAATCATTAATACGTGATTGATATGACTTGCGTATTACTTTGCATACGTATAGTCTGTATGGTGATAATTGTCGCCTGTTCTTTTTTTTTTTTTTTTTTGAAAAAATGTATCAGTATTGCTTGGCCATTTTGACCAAAAACTTATGTGATAGGAAGTGGTCCAAATTTAGTTAAAATCAGTATACATGGTAGTTGAACTTTATAGGCATTAGATTTTTATTTCTTTTTCAAAAGTTTAAAGCTATTCTATTTTGTTTATAGAATAGAGTCTCTGGTCCGACACTAACTCGGTACGACATTGCATTTTTTTTATTAAAAAATACAACTCTATTGACATATTATGTAACTCTCAAAAAATTTTTATTTAATACATATAACATTATAAGTTATATTTTAATAAATCAAGTGTTACAAGGCATATGAACAGAGTTACATTCTCAAATAATAAAAAAAAAGTTACAAATACCAGATAAATTAAGTGTTAGATTTAAGCCAAACCCTTGTTTATAATTTAGTCTCAAGTCTTCATAAGTCCTGTGACTCTAGGATAACTTTTAACAGATATCATATTACTATAAAATTTTGCCATCCCTGCTAAATGTCATTTTCCATTGCTATTATATAAGTATAAATTATCATATGTTTTCTTAATGTATTACCTTCTAAAAAAAATTAAATCATCACATTTTTATTAAATTTTGCCACATTTATGTATTATTTAATTTAATCTAGCATTATTTAAAAAGAAATAGCAGTAAAAGTACAAAAGGAAAACGGAAAACTATTTATCACCTAAAAAACTATTTATTGTTACAACTTTGACAGACTTGTTTAAAAAATTAATAGATTATTCAAAAGTCCTAAATATTTAAATTTTTTATTCTAGTATTAGGAGAAGGGGACTTCTCCAATGAGATCACTTATGATGGTGCACGATTTAAAATGTTAGATTGCATCAAAATTATTTTTTTTAGTAAATCTAACGATTAAAGAAACAAATACCCATATAGATAGATATTTTTTCTATAAATTTGTTCATCTTTATAAGATTATATCTCTACTACTCAAAAGACAATATGCTTCAGTTTAATATATATAGTATATCTTTTAACTTGAGATCTATTATTTTATAAACAGCCAAAAATACTCATTTGTTATTCCCCTAAAGAAATTGCCTTAGGAGGAAAAAATAACTATTTTTATTTGATTTTTTTTTTCAATTTGAGGAAGAAAAATTATTTAGGTAATCAGCAAGGGCATGATATCACGTTCCCAAGCCCGACCTTCCTCTGTCATTAGCGCTCGTGAATCCAGAAAGCCTGTCCCATACACAGATTATAATTTATTATCCCTATCTTCTCTCAGTTTCACCTACAGTGCGTTTCAACAATGCGCATACGCTTTTCCCATTTAACCCCAAGTGTCTAGCGTTTCAAAATACTTTTTTCTTATTATGATCAAAGATATATCCTAGCCATAACATCATATTGGACTTTAATTAAAGATGAAGTGTTAAAATCTTCCACTTTTAACGTTAAAAAATGTTAACTGTTGTGTCAACTGTTAATTCCTCTTTATGTCTTGATGTAGCTAGTCCTATAATTGCTGATGTTAAATGTTTGATGTCATTAGCCTAGGTGGTATGCCTTGCAAGTATGTTCCTTGTCATATGAATATGGTTGCTCACTTGCTGACTAATTTTACTTTTAGATCGGGTTTTAATATTTTAGTAATGGATTATATTCCTTGTTTTATTAGTTGTGTTTGTTATTGCCGATTTGGCCAGTTAATGAAATTAGTGTTTTTTCTTAAAAAAGATATTAAAAAAATTCATACTATATTTAGAGACTATTTTTATTAGAAAAAAGAGCAGGTTTGGAATGACTTAAAAAATTGTTGTCTAATATACTTCAAAAACATCTTGACATATTTGAATAGATCTATAAAAAATACTTTTAACTTTTATAAGCACTTTTAAAAAAAATCAACAATTTGATAGTTTTTTAAAAAAGTATTTATATAAAGCTTTCATATTTGTGCTGTTCATATTTTATTTAAGAACATAAATTTGACCCATATCTTTTATTTCCATTATGTTTGGAACAGCTTGAAACAAGCTGCTTTTACTTTATTTGCTTCAATGTTTTTTGATATGTTTAAAAGGACTTGTAAAAAGTGTTTTTAGTTTTTATATGTATTTTTTAGAGAAACCAACCATTAGGTGCTCTTGAAAAACTTTTTGTATTTACAATTTTGACCTTTAATCTAAGAATAACAAATAAAAAATTCAATCTATATTTTTAAATTATACTATTTTTTATAACAATAAATTTTTTATTTATTTACACAATACAATTATTCATTTTACATGTTTGTATAAAAAATAAATATTAAGACAAGATATTTTTAAAAATTCTCCTAATAAAAACACGAGCTATCACATACATATACTTTAAGGATTTATTTAAAGTATTATATTATATTATATTATATTTTTTATATATAATACGATATAATATGATATGATATGATATAATATGATATGATATGATGCATTAAATATCTCTAAAATTTTAGTTTTTCCTGCGGCTTTAATTGCTTTTGTGATCGTGAGTGTGATCCACGAGCATCAATTTCAGCTGACGTTAACGTTCTTTACGTAAACGTCCATAGTACTAACGGGCAGTGAGGTGTACTGTTCGTTTTGGTCGTCACATAATCCTGTCCGTCCATTAAGAGGACCAACTGGATGGTAAGACATCTTCACACAAACGCACGGAGTTGGTAAATCTAGTACTCCACTTCAGGATTTTACAGAAATATCCAGTCCTGGATAGTTGTCGAGTTTTACTTTACTGTCACTTTGTCAGTGAAAAAGCCTGCGAGGGCATTATGGTAATATCACATTCAGGAGATTTTTGGGTGACGCAAAAAAAAAAAAACTCCCCTTGCGAACGTGCGGTTAAAGTAAAACTCTGAAAAGTGATTTGCTGTTGAGGGGTGGTTTTGGCATTTCACGTCATGTTCGGGCTGTTTTGGATTTCGTTCCAGATTTTGGAGGACGAGTTGTGAAGTGCGTCGTCAGTTTTTAACAGGTTTTTGTTGGTATTATCGTTTTCAATTGTGGATAAAAAGCATTTGGGGCTATTCCTTGGGCTGGACTTAATTCAAAGTTTGGAAACGGGAATCAATAGCACAAATATTAAAACCTGTAAATAACATAATTATGATGATAAGTGATTGAGAGGTCAACTTTTATAATTAAATTTACAAGTCTGTCTTTTCAACCCTGCCCATGGTTATTAAACAAAAACCTGCAATAAGTTTCTCTCTCCTCATCTCTTCCCCTCCCTCCCGATGCTATGCCTCTCTCGATCTCTCTCCACCAGCCTCCTCTTCTTTCCCTTTCTTTCTTCTTATTTCTTTCTACTCACTCTCTCTAGCGCCATAGTGCTCCTGCAACATAAACGGCAACCGCCGTCCATTGAAAATTGTTGTCATCAGCAACTGTTGCGACTGGAGATACTGTCGCGCGAGGAGGTGATTGGTTGTATCGTCTAGAGCAGTCCTTGTCGCCGAAGGTAGTAAGCGCCGAAGTCGCACGGACAGCAACCACCAGAGTTGCACGAGGTCGCGGGGTCACGCAAGGTAGCCAGAGTCACACGGGAGAAAGTCGCCGGAGTCGCGAGGGAAGCAGCTTTGTCGCAGGAGTCACGCCTGTAGCTGGCCTGATCACTCCTTTCTCGTTGTTTCGATTTCCTCAAATACTTCTGGTCGACTTAGAGAGAGAGGAAGAGAGAGAAGGAGAGAGATAGGAAGAGGAGAGAAATGGGATGGAATCAACATTGCAGGTCTTGGTTGCAAAATAAAGAGAGTGGGGAAGAGAAAAGGCATCAACTGGTTTTGTTCTAATTTGGGGATATTTTTAGAATTTCATTATTTAATAAAAGCAGATTTGGCACCTAATGGCCTCTTTATTAACCTCTTCAAAATTTGGCCTATTAGTTTTTACTAGTCTACTAGTCTAGCCTATTTTTCTCATTTGTTTCTTTCAAGTTAATGTAAATTAGGCCCACATTTTACATAAATACGACAAAAAATAAGATGATTAATATATGCTAGTAAAAAATTAATTACAAAAATGTCACCATACATCGTTATATTGTATTTTATAATACTAAATATATCCTTAAAATCTTCAACAAAAAAAAAGTGAGAAATCTAAAAGAAATCGACCAATGATGAATGATTTTTTGGAAAATTGTTTTTTGATGAATGCCTTTTTTTTTGGACAGTTTTTGATATAAAAAAAATTTTTTTGAACATTAAAATGATTATAGTTTTTTTTTATTCTGTTGAGGTTCTTTATTCTGTTATAATTTTTTTAAAAAAAAAAATTAAAATAATTTACCTATAAAAAAATATTTTTTTTCTTTAAAAAATTTTTTTTACCCAATTAAAAATTTTTTTTTTGTCCCTTTCATCAAAATCTTCCGGTTCGAGTTCTGGCGTTGCATCGGTAAGAGCCTTCCAACGACTTACATTCGAACCATTGCTACGTCGGTGGGGTTTTCGACGATGGCTCCCATGACACAGACAATTGGTTTGGCAGTGATCTTCTTCGTCAACGGCATTTTCTCTCTTCTCGTCTCCCCCTCTTTCCTCATCTTCTTTCTCCCTACTCTAGTGATGGTTCTCGCGACGGAAACGCCACACACGGTTGTCCATGGCAGGAGTCAAGCTAGGTGCAGCTGCCGAAGTCACGTGGGGAACAGCTTCATTGCCGGAGTAGTGCGGGGAGCAAGCGTCAGCATCACACGGTGGCCACTCTGTCAAGCAGCTAATCCTCAAATTTTCAGCGTGGGGAAGCAGCCACCATTGGAGGAAGAAATTCCCCCATGTAGGGATTGTTAGATCTCCGTCGGGATACAGTCGGATCTCGGCGCAACGATTGTCATGGAGATCGTCGGATCTCCTTCATCATAGCTTGAAATCTCCACGACAGCACCGCACAATGCAAAGCAACAAATCGAGTGGCTGCACAGCGTCGAAGAACTCCGATAATGTTGTACGTGTAGGAAAGAAAGGAATAAGGGTTTGGCACGGCGGAGTGGGGTCAAGTGGTGGGGCAGATCTCCACGTCGACACGGCGAGGCAGAGAGTTGACCAAGTACGGTATCGCATGGTGTTGTAGGAAGATCTCAGGCGACCTTGAGAGAGAGACAGAGAGAGGGGAATGTTGAAAGATTTCTGGAGAAGAGAGAAGGAAGAGAGAAAAGAGAGGGAGAAAAGAAAAAAGCTAAGGATATATCAAACAATTTATAATAGTTTTTATTCCACCACATGGCATTAAGACAAATAATTTTGTTACATGTGGCATAAATTAATCCAATTAAAAAGAAGTGGCATCCGGTGTAAAAACTTCTTATATTTTCCTCACTTTTATGAGGGTGAAATTAGTGGGATCAATTTAATAAATACTGTTTACGTGGTATTGATTTTTAATTTTATTATTTTTATGAAAAAAGTTTTAAACATATTATTTTAAATGAATATAAAAACACTTGTTTTCAAGTATTTTGAGTTAGGATTAGGCAAATATATGTTGTCGAAGAATAATTTAACCTTTTTAGTTAGGAGAAATGATATAATCAAACAGGAGGAAAAAAACAAGTAGTAGAACACCATCGTTGTAGGATGCAGTATGCCACCTAATTTACTTGAAATTAGTGAATGCCAGCTAGATTTCAAGCATACTACTTTTGTGAAAAAAACCTAATATCTTTATCGATAAAACAGTACATATAAATAATTAGACTTCAAAAGTGGTAGAGAACCTAAATTAAGTACATTTGTGAAGTTCTAGTTTAGTAAAATTTACTAGTAATATAGAAATATAAAAAAAATTACAATATTTGATAAATAGTATAAGTTAAAAGAGAATGGCACAAAAATAAAGAGGTCAGAAGTATTTTTTTTATTTTCTCTAAAAAAAATGAGAAATTTACAGAATGCCCCTCTAATGAGGGCATAAAGGTTTATAAATTAACTTTGAAAGCAATACAAATTTAAAGAAGTAAGTTAAAAAAGGCTTAATTATATTTGGTAGGAGGGATGGAAAAAGATGAGAATGAATAGTTTATGTTGGAAGGGGAATATGAAGGAAAAAAAGGATTGAAAATTTCCTTAAAGTTATTTGATACAACAGTAAGCAAAGAAAATGGTTATCCATCCCTTTGTTTGGTATTAGAAGTAGAAAGTAAAGAAAGGATTGACTATTATTTGTAAAATTACTCAATTGTCCTTGATAAATAAATAGATTTTTTTTGGAAAGATAGATTGAATTTATTTATTTAAAATGTTAATTGGTAACGACGTACATATTATACATTATAAAATAAATAATGCACTTGCAAAATGCGTTCGTTTAAGCTAAAGGTAGAGATGTGATGATAAACATCTGTTTGCTTGTATAAACAATTACATGAGTTTTAAATGTGTTAAATTGTCTTTGAAAAAAAATAATTATATATGATAAGATTATTTTTATTTTTCTGTTGAAAAAACTTGAATTTTTGTTGGACTATAGTCCAAAGTTTCCAACAAAAGGGTCAAACTTGTAATTTTACAATGTAACGTGGCTCCATCACCAATTTGTCCAAAGTAGGGAGGTTTGTTTTTGTGGGCCCGGGTGGATTCATGATCCTTAGGAGATTGAGAAATCTTGGTAAATAACACTTTTTTTAAAACTAATTGTAGTAAATATTATTTTTTAAAAATATTTATAGTAAATAGTAAATTTATAATGTAAATAATTTATTTACTCTTTTATTTATAGTGTAAATAGTTCTTATTTATTTGGTAAATAGATTTAAGATATAAAAAATTTATTTTCTATATTATTTGCAATGTAAAAAAAATTATATTTATTTAGTAAATTAATTATTTACATTGCAAATTAGTTATTTACTATAAATATTTTTAAAACTGACCATTCACTTAAAAGAGTTTTAAAAATGCGTTATTTTTCTATTTTCTATTGGAGATTCTATTCCCTAGTGCAATCCATCTAACCAAACAAATGGAAAGCTTCACCTCCCTCCTCCTATCCCTCCACCTAGGGCCGGCAATACGGGTTGCGACACGACGACACGACACGAATCCGACACGATTTTTTGCGGGTTAGTGTCGGAAAATTTGACCACGGGTCATTTTAGTGTCGACCCGAAACTGACCCGTCAAAAAACGGGTCGTGTTCGGGTCAACCCGTCTGACACGAAAATGACCCGTTTCTGACCCGTGTTTAATTAATTAGCTTTTAAAAAATTAATATTATTTCATAAGCTCTTAAAATATCAAACCTTACCTCTCTTATCACTCATCTTCTTGTTGAAGTGGTATGAAACTCTTCTAATTTTATTTTTTTTTAATATTTTATATATTAATGTGAGCGGGTTAGAGACGGGTTGCAGGTCATAATCGAGTTACGGGTCAAAATCGGGTCACGGGTTATTATTTTTTGACACTGTGCATAAGAAACGGGTTGACACGGGTCGGGTTAGTGTCAACCCGTGTCAAAACGGGTCGGGTTAGGGTTGAGAATTCTCAACCCGTTCGGGTCACGGGTCGGGTTAGTGTCGACCTAATTTTGTAAAAATTAACTCCAACCCGACACGAACCCGACACGCCAACCCGTTTTGCCACCCCTACCTCCACCCCAATTCTTCCACTCTCAAATCCACCCAATCAAACATACTCTTAGAGAAAAATTGGGGAATTTGACTACTTTTTAACTTACCTGACAAATACAAAAAGTGAGGACAAAACTCTTAGCGTTTGAAAATTAAAATGGCATATGTATGATTTTATAAAAGATCCATTAAATTCGTTATTATTATTTTTAGTTAATTCTTATTGTTAAATTATATAATTTTTTTAAGTTTATATCTTTAATTGGATAATAAAGAGTTAGACAGAGTCGTGCAGTCTTCAATGGGACTCAAACCATGATTTTTATTGGAAAGAAAAAAAAAAGGCATTGTTCTCCATTAAAAGCTTAATTTATTTCAAATATTTATTGAATTGATTAGCCTTATTCGTTTGGTTTTCTTTTTTGCTTTTCTATCAAGAACATAACAACATGGAAATTTAGGGTGGCTGAAGCAAAGAGGGAAAAATAATATGGTATTTCTAGAAAGTAGACTGCAAATCAGTTATAGACAGTTGATTGGAGTTGGACTTTTTTCCTGCTCAAAACAGGTAAATCTTATTTACTTGCAATATTTCAATTTACCTCCCAAAATTGGCATGCATATATGTACATTTACCCTAGCATGTATGAAAAATAATTGAGGGAAAAAAGGGATCGGTAGAACAAGCAATATTGCTTTATCAGAACATCTATTATTTTAGTGGTTGGATTAATTTCCTAACAGTAAGATTTATGATTGTTTATGTTAAAATTTAACAGTATGCAACGTAAAACTATTTTCAGTTATAAATTACACTGTTAAAAATTAATCTTGCAGTCAAAACATGACATACTGAAAGAGCCAAAATATTTATCTATAGCATAAATTTTGCCTAAAAAAATATTATAAAATGTTTGACACGTTGATTCAAATTAAATAGGCAAACAACCTTTTGGTTTTTTTAACGGGAATATAATTAAAGATGACATGTTGTTGGCACCGTGACCCTGTCTTGTGTTAGGCTTTCCTTTGCGGTGTGTACTGTCCCTTCCATTTGACTGGCCTGACCTTTTTGCCCAAATATGATATCCATACGACATGTCGTTTAAAAAAAGAGCCGACAGTTTTAGGCATTTTAACAGCATACCAATACCGAGTGCAACTCATGCGGCCTTTGGTCTCGGAAAAAGAGAATTGTTTCAAGTTTGGTTAGATGAGGCTGATATGGCTGTCAGTCTGTTACCATCTCTCTATCTTTCTCTCTCTAGGTAAAATGAGGGCCCACTTCACGTCGTTTTCCTAAAAAAGTGAGGGGACGGGGGACCCACCCTAAGTTGGATGAGCTTCCTCTTCTTCTCTTCTACTTTCTTTTTCTTTTTCATCCAATCCTTTGAATAAATGGACACCGAAAAAAATCAAGATGGGTTATGCGTATATTTTGTTTTTGTTGAAAAAATATGGGTGGTGTTGATGTGGAAGCGGAGAAGGAGAAAGTCAGACCCCACAAGCTGCTATCAACACGTGGTACTGTCTAGATTGATGACGTGGCCAAATGAGAACACGAGTTGGCCGTTGAACAATTGGGGTTTGACCCTAGGTCACCGACAGGTCGTCCAGGCTGTCACTGTTACTGTAGCCCCGTTTCATGTAGGCCTTTTTTTTACAACCCAATTTTTACTGTTTTTCTGCCTAACAATGATCAAGTATGAACCATCAATTTTTGTCACTAAAGGAGCTTTCTGCCTATGTGGACTAAAGTTTTTGATTGAACAACTATTAACAAACAGAAAAGGGGTTGAAAGTTGGAAAGGTTGGAAAAACTTAACGAAGGGGAAGATCAAAGCAGAAGGAAAAAAAAAAAAAAGAACACCACACGTGCGCAAACTATGAAGCAATTATAATTTTTGAGACTTTGTGAGGGCCACTTGAATGGAAAATGGGGTCCCTTCGTTTATATTTTTTTTTTCTTCCAATTAATGCAAAATATTGAAAGTTTGGGAGGGATTGCTCCTCGAACAGGATAAGAGAGAAAGGAAGGAATCATTTCCAAAAAAAAAAAATTACTCAAAGGTGTAATTAAGTGGGTGCTAATGAAGTTTACATAAATAAGGATGTGTTTTTAATTTTATTCTAACTATATAATTAAAATTATTATAATTTAAAGCTCTTACATGTTGTATTATAAAATAAAATAAGTTACAATATATAAAATTTTTATATATTATAATAAAATTAATTTAATTTTTAATTTTAGTTGTGATGACAAACACGTTCTAAAAGTTCAAAGTTGAGGACTACGTTTGGTTGATGGAGAAGAAAAAAAAATAATAATAAAAGAGTTGGGATAGTTGTGGGCCTCACTTTCTCTTTGGTCTTTCTTTATATCAAATGCAAAGTACAAACGGGAAATGAGAATGAAAATCAATGCCACGAGGGGAGAGATCACTTATGAGAGAGGAAAAAGACCCAACCAAAATAATTTTGGGGGGAAAGAGAGAGAGAGAGAGAAGCGAGAGTTGGGTCAAGAATTAAGATAAGTAAACTTTCAATAGTGGTTAAACCATAGCAATATCGGAACCTACTGGGCCAGCTAACCCAAGGAGAGATTACAGCTAGATGGTCATCCTAATTTTGTTTTCTCATGATCATTTGAATTTTCCGCAGAGAGATTGAAATCATGTCAAGAGGGTCTTCTTGGTTTGTCAATTATGATTTTTTGGACTGTATAATTATAATAAAAGCTTGTCAAAAACATTATGCTTATTATATATATATATATGTATATATATATATATATTTCAATTTGAAAGTGTAGAAATCATTATTCAACTTGCAGCAGTGAAGTAAGCTTCGCATGTCCTTTCCCTGAATAAATCCCAGGCACATTTTGGTGAAAGTTGAATCTGGCACTAATGATATTAGCTCTTAGCAAAGTGACAAAAATTAAGAGCAAAAAAGAAAAAAAAATCCAATTGTTGTCATAACGTTGCAAATTTTTTTGTTAAAGACCCACATCAGATTCAGATGAGAATTTAGAAGTAACCTAAATTATATTAAAAATAAAGGGGGAGGAAGGCCAAGCAGTTTGGCTAACAAAAAGGGTAAACAAAATAATAAAAAAACTGTTTATGTGGGTCTAGATACGATTTTCTTATCTTTTAATTTGTCCAAATTGCTATATACTCTTGTGCCAAAAGATTTCAGCAGTGATCTTAGCCGAATTAATTTCTTAACTGTTTTTTTTTTTTTCTTTTCTTCACTATTCCTTGTCACGCCTAAACAAAACAACAACTCACTAAGATTTCAAATCCATCCTTGGTTTGTTTATACCTTTTTTTACCCTATATTTCAGCATGTATACTCTTGATTTTCAATAAGTGTGAACTTAAATGTATACCTTCTCTTCTCTCGGTCCACTAACTATTTTAACTATGAAAATAACCCATAAATACTAAAGAGAAAAAAAAGAAAAATTAAAAACAAAAACGAAATGAGTTTTTTTTTTGGATTTTCCAGCATTTTTTTAAAGAATATTTTGGTAAGTTCATTAGTTTGCATGGAATACGGTAGTATCCATTTACAACGGTAAAAATGAAAAACTCAAATCCATTTATGTATTTATGAATAAGAAAATAGCAAATCAACTGATAAACCGTACAAAAATCACCCGAATTTTATTGTTTAAGAGACTAATAAATAATGCAAAATCTAGAATTAAAAAATATAATAAAAAAAAGAAACCCTTCAATGAATCCAGCGAGCATGAACCATTCAACCCAACAATTCTGGCCTAAAACCATGAGAAAGAAAGGGTGGAAAATGGAGACATTTTTCCATCTTAAGTTGGTAATCACTGTAAGCTTTTGATGATATAACACAAATTAAGGGGAAAAATATGCAAGTCCGTTGGAAGTCAGTAATATGGGGGAGTTTTTCAATCTCACCACCGATGCGTTAGTCAAGAATGATGTAGAAAGGTCAGACCAACTCGCAGAGATACAAGATGCGGGTCCTATAGCAGCTGTATTTGTACCAAACTTTTGGCATTTTCAGAATTCTCTTTCAGAAGTTTGTCATCAAGCATTTATAATCCTGTTCCATCTCTCACACAACAGTAAACAACAACAACAACAACAATAACAATAATAGTAATAATAATAATTGATGGGAAAATTATTTAATAAGGGGTGAAAAAAATTGCTTTATTCCCCAAACACAATTTTAAACCGAAAGATGGTATTAGAATTTAATAACGTCTTTAGATTTAATTTATTGGTTTGAAACAATTTTAGTTAAAATTATTGTAATATATGAGTGTTTTTAATTATTGTAATAAAATTTTTTTGTTGAAACTAAAAATATCAAATATCCTATAAGAAAAATATAAAAACTTAAAAGACCACGATCAACATCTAACGTCTATGCTCTACGGGGGTTTTTTTTTTTTTACCTACTATAAAATTCTCTAAAATAACAAAAACAATCTGGTTGTTTCCCCCACAATTTACCAATGATATGTACTGTTCTCATTCAATCGTGTCCGGTGTAGCAACACAGTCAATGGCATTAATATGCCGTACTAAAGCTAAACTTCTGTACACCAGCAAAAGCAATAACTTCATTATCCTCTTTTTCATTTTTATTCATTTATATATTTTTTTGAAAAGTGCTAACAATGTTTTTTTTTTATGCTTTTTTTCACTCTTTCTATTTATTATCTAACATTTACGATTCGTTCTTTTCCTTTGTTTTTAAAAAATAATTTATCATGTTAAGGGCGTGTTTATCTTAGTTTTTATTTAAATAATAATTTATCATGTTACTAAATTTTATGTGTCAGACTCTAAATATAAAGATCATAAACTGCCATATCAATAGTTTGGGCAAGTAGAATCCAATTATTTAATGTTGATTAGTAACAGTTTATTTACCATTTTTGTGTTATTCGCTGCTTGCTATAATGTAGTGAACAAACATGTTTGTAAGCTTTTAATTCAAAAGAGGAGGGGAATAATTAAAGAGCCTTGAAACTTCATAGTAGCAAAGAATGCCAACTACTGAACAAGATGAGTAATGCTAGTCAGTAGTAGACGCCAAGTACTATAAATGCACTATATTAACCAAAACTTTACTGCTTGCATGAATGCAGAATTTCACATGCCTTGCAATATGTATATATATATATATATATATATATATAAATATATATATATATTTGTATTGAAGATACAGTATTTGTGTTAAATGGGCAGACCTGACAAGGCTGGGGACCACAAAGTGAACCTGCTGTTAAGCTTCTGTGCAGCTTCAATTATTCAGGTTTCTCCTATGGTAAGGTAAGCCTCCACCCAACTTATTCAATGTGCCATTTTAAGTTTTGATGATAGACGGCACCAGCTAAATACAACGCTCCAATGAAAAATTTATTCTGTATTTCATTTACTGCATGTCTCAAATGTAGAGAGAATTTAGAGGGAGTTTGGAACCACGATTTCAACTGTTGGTTCGAAGAAAAATATTACAGCAAGTCAAATCCTGTGCAGAAAATATTATAGCAGGACTAAACCAACTAATGTTGTGTGTGCGCGCGTGTGTTTTTTATTTTATTTTATTTTTTGAGGGTATTCAATTGGTGTTTCCAATGCCGTCTTATTGGTTAGTTGGAAGCCCAAATGCGTCCAAGGACCACATCAGATTCTGGTTCTATCAAATTTTCCTTACTTTACAACTTAAAATGCAAAGCGTGCAAAGATCATGGTCCATGTTCAAGGGCTGAGGCACTTTAGGACAATTAGATGTCCATTAAAGAGATACAAGTGGAAGGATTTTTGAAAAAAAAAAAAAAAGGCTTGGAACTGATCAAGATAAATAAATTACTATGAAAAATATTGTGGAACAACGTACATTCTGGGGAAACTTACAACGGTTCAACAGAAGACTTATTTCCCTTTCACAAATTTGAGTCCAGAAAAAGGAATCAAACTAAAAAGAATTGTAATAAATTAAATGGATTCGCAATATGACGGTAAAGAAACTCGCTTGAATCCACTGATCTAAATCGCTCAATTTCTCTCTGGTTTTTTCTTATTGGTTTCTGAACCTTTTCGCCAAATTCTATAGTCTACACCTTTTCATCGGGATCAGAGGATTCCAATAATGCATCATGCTTTGGGGATTTGGTACTGGGCATCGAGTAGCTACGCCGCTCTTTTCCTCCTGGCTTAGATGAGGCATTGCCATACCAGACCATTCCCACTATTGCAATAATCATACCGAAGACTACATGTAGATTGAGACCCTCTTTCCCAAAGAATATGAATCCAAAGATCAGGACTAGAATCGTCTTCATATGGCCGAGAACTTGGAAGGATACTGCCGTAAATCTGCCGATACAGATAAATTGGCTAAGGTTTGTTCCGACGGCAATGCTGCAGGACAAGATAATGAATAACTGCAGAAAATGAAGAGCGGTGATGGAATTAGTAATGGCATTCATTATCGCCAACAGAACTATTTATGCATGCAAGAATCTCAATATGCAATGCCCAAGTCTTTACCAGTAGGATCATCCTCCCCGGAGTTCTCTATGATTTTACATGTATTTACACAAGCACCAAAAGATAAAAAAGTTGCGCCATATAGCTTCTTCATTATTGCAAATGCATTTACCAGTACAAGTGTTGAGCCAAATATTTTTTTATTTACAAGACACAAAGTGGAACCTAAGTTTTCATTGGTACATAATTTGTGCACATGGCACATATGTGGAAGTCAGCAAGTCATGGTCTGATACAGTAGTAATGTCACATGCGCATGGAAGCATGAGGCCCTAGAAAAACTTGCCAGAAAACTTTCGAAACAACAGAGTGATTCACCACTTCCCTTGGTGTAAACAGAATAAAAGAAACATGTTAGATGTGTCCCCATACAAAATTCAGAAAGCTACGGCAATGTGCGAAACCTAACAGCATACCAACTACTTATGGGATTTTTTTTTTTTTGACTTGTAAATATCCAAAGACCTCCCCCACTTGGAGTGGATAAAGCATACCAACTACTTGTCGTGGGATTTTTTTTTTTTTGACTTGTAAACGTCCAAAGACCTCTCCCATTTGGAGTGGATGAAACATATTCTTACTTCCTCTACAGAATGTTAGGCACGTGTTGCATGCTTTCGAGGAGGTAGAAGCCAAAGGAGGGAAGCTTAAAAGAGGATCCTAGTTTGTTCCCCGATTGCTTAGTCAACCAAGAATGCAAATTAAGCCGGTTTTCTATGGGTGGCTTCGGAGAAAGGCTCATTGGTATTCATTGAGATGCCAGTGGCTTTTGGCTGAAGTAAAAGGGTTAAGTTGCTTATTATCGCGCTATTTTCACATAGCTCTTGCTTATTTAGTTCGAGAGAAGTTGCAACATGTTTGGTGACAAAGTTCAACAAGCCAAGATTTTTAGGAAAGATTGAGAGTGCATCAATGATTGTCCTTATGGAGTTCTCCTAGAGAATAATGACTGCCCTTATGGAGGTCTTCTCCTAGAGATTTCGAAGATACTTCTAATTTCTTTATTCTTTTATGATGAAGAGATGTGTTGTAATTGGGTTCTTTTTTCTGTGGAGGATCTTTTTTCTCCCCAATCTCTTGTGTGCTTTCTCCCTCTTTTCTCTAACGACCATGCTGATATGTTTCAAAACCAATGTATACTACCAAGTACCAACCATGCAACATTAAGTTAGAAATTAAAATAGAAAAAGTCAAATTTACGAGGGGGAGAACATTGGAAACACATTCATCGATCCTTGTATCCAGTTCACAGACGTGACATGTGTGAAGCATAATAAAAAAAATTATCAAGCAATGGACCCATAAGTGATTTTAGGCTTTAGATATTAAAATAAAGTGACCATACCAGCTGGAACTTAATCTATCATATAAAACTTACCACAGATGTCATACTATAGCCATAAGCATCAACTCTTTTATTTGTCAACCAATAGTCCATAAAAGGCCCTAGTACCAGCAGTGATGCAGCTTGTGCGGGAGCAGTATGCCCCAATAAGTTGAAAGAACCAAGAGAATACTTGCGTTGAAGAAAATGAACGTACTGCACAAACATAAAGATCAAACAAAAAAGTTATATAAGGGCAGCAGGAATAGTTAAAAAATATGAAATAAAGGAAAACAAAGCAGTTCAACAGCCAAAATTCTCCTGATTACTGATACATTCCAAATCTGGCTGTCTAAATATGGGGTAAAAATTTGAAACACTCATGATTCCTTGAAAGAATACATACCTACTTTTAAACCCAGTTAATAGTAAGACGTTACAATTCTCTCTTATTTACTGATTTGATTTACACTGGAATGAATAGGACTGATCAGTGTGATCATATAAAAAGCGGCTTTGTAAGAATGTCTGCAAGTTGGTTGCCAGTGGGAGTATAGGCAACCTTGACAATCCCATAATCTATCTTCTCCTTTATGAAGTGACGATCAATATCCATGTGTTTGGTGCGATCATGATGAACTGCATTCTTAGCAATGCTGATAGTGGACAAATTATCACAGAACAACTCCATTGGTTCTTCAACCAGAATGTAAAGTTCCTGCAAGAGTCTTTTCAGCCACATGCCTTCACATATACCATGTGCTAAGGCTTGGAACTCAGCTTCAGCACTACTTCTGGAGACAACTGACTGTTTTTTGCTTTGCCATGTGACTAGATTCCCCTAGACATAGGTACAGTAACCAGATGTTGATCTTCTATTAGTAATGGAGCCGGCTCAGTCTGCATCACTAAATACCTCAATGCTCCGAGATGAGGAGCATTTGAATAGTAGTCCTCTTCCAGGTGTGAATTTCAAATACTCGATAATTCGTTATACTGCCTTCAAGTGTTCCTCATTGGGACTGTTCATAAATTGACTCACCACACTTACTGCAAATCCAATATCGGGACAAGTATATGATAGATAAATGAGTTTCCCAACAAGCCTTTGATATCTCTCCTTATCAACCGGTTCACATCCTGTCCTAACACCGAGTTTTGTAGATGGATCCATTGGAGTTTCTACGGGTTTACATCCCATCATTGCCGTGTCTTTTAATAGGTCAAGGACATATTTTCTTTGTGAAATCGTGATGCCCTTCTTAGATCTTGCAACTTCCATACCTGGGAAGTATTTGAGATTTTCAAGGTCTTTTATCTCAAATTCCTTGGCAAGAAGATTCTTCAGCTTTTGAATTCCATCATCATCATCCCCTATGACTATAATATCATCAACATAGACAATTAAAATAGCCAATTTACCTCCAGATGATCTCTTTACGAACAGAGTATGATCTGCTTGACATTGAGTATTCTTGCATTTTAACCACCCTTGTGAATCAATCAAACCACGCTCTAGGTGATTGCTTGAGTCCGTATAGCGACTTCTTCAGTTTGCATACCTTACCGCTATTAGTAGAATCTTCAAACCCTGGTGGTATAGTTATGTAACTTCCTCTTCTAATTCTCCATTCAGGAACGTGTTCTTGACATCTAACTGGAAGAGTGGCTAGTCAAGATTAGCAGTAAGAGATAATAGAGCTCCGACAGTGTTTAGTTTGGCCACAGGAGCAAAGGTCTCCTGATAGTCAATACCATAGGACTGAGTGAACCCTTTTGCAACTAACCTAGCTTTGTACCTCTCAATGCTTCCATCTTCCTTGAATTTTACAATAAAAATCCATTTACAGCCAACCAGGGTTTTACCTTGTGGAAGAGGAGTGATGTCCCACGTACTGTTTTTCTCTAGAGCATTAATTTCTTCCAACACAGCCTTCTTCCATTCCTTTGACCTTAAGGCTTCGATAATATCTTTTGGAACTCGGATTTCATCAAGGTTTGCAACAAATGCTCGGTAGTTTGATGACAGATTGTTGTAGGAGACATATTTTGCAACAGAGTGTTGTGTACAGCTTCTCACCCTTTTCCTAATTGCAATTGACCACTGCAAATCATCATAACTAGGGATTGGTTCAGAATTACCTTTAGTGGACACAGGATCCAAGTCAACATCTTAGTCTTGTTGAAAATGAGCTTGATCATCTACATCTTCTCTCCTTGCTCCCTCTCTTGAATAGACACTGAGTTCGGATGAATTTTCTGGTTGAGCACTTGTTTTAGGAGATTCAGGAGAGGAGGTATTTTCTAAAACAAGAGTTAATGGCTCATTTTTGGTATTTTTTGGAATAGTAGTTGAGGGCTCCTTTGAAGAGGGTAATTCGAACACAGACTCATGTGGGGAAGGAGACACAAACACAATCGCAGGGCTGGGAATTGGTACCGTGGAGATGATATTCTCCCAAAGTTGAGATTCATTCACTCTCTCCACCTGAATTTCGGATTTGGGGTAGTAAGGTTAATCCTTTAAAAAATGTGACATCCATGGAGGTGTAAAATTTATTTGGAAGTGGAGAGTAGCACTTGTAGACTTTTTGATGAGGTGAATATCCTAGAAAAATGCATTTCACCGCCCTAGGGTCTAGTTTTCCACGGTTTTGGTGATGCTCATGGACAAAAGAAGTACAACCAAACACTTTTGGTGGTATGGTAGAAATGACTCTTGTGTTTGGAAAAGCTTGTAAAAGAGAATCACATGGTGTTTGGAACTTCAAGACTTGAGATGGCATTCGATTAATGAGATATGTAGCAGTTAAAATTGTGTCTCCCCAGAAATTCTTTGGTAAGTTGGATGCAACGAGAAGTGACCGAGCAACCTCTAAGAGGTGCCAATTTTTCCGTTCGGCGACACCATTCTATTGTGGGATTTTGACACATGAACTTTGGTGAATTATACCATTGTGGGCTATAAACTCTCCTAAGTTGGTATTGAACCACTCGCATTATTGGATCTTACAAATTCAATGTTGGTTCATAATTGAGTTTGTATCATGGCGTAGAAATTTTTGAAGATTTGTACTGTTTCACTCTTTTCTTTCATGAGAAAAACCCAGGTTAAACTGGTATGGTCATCTATGAAGCTGATAAACCATCTAGACCCTGTAATGTTTTTTATTTTTGAGAGGCCCCATATATCACTATGAATGAGTGAGAATGGGTGAGACGGTTTGTATATTTGAGAAGGATATGAATTTTGTACATGCTTGGAGTATTGACAAATTTCACACCAAAAATTACTTGAATTTTTATTCACGAACAATGAAGGAAAATTTTTTCTAAATACACAAAATTAGGATGGCCAAGTTGATAGTGCCATAACATAACTTCGCTATCTTTATTTGACAGACTAGGAGAACTAGAATTAAAAGGAAACAGACTTAAAAGTTGTGACGCAACCAAAACTTTGAACTTGTCTTCGAGAGGAAGGGCTTGGATTGAAGAGGTTGAGTCTCGAACTCACTTCAGCAATTCCAATCGTCTTCCTTGATTCCTTGTCCTGAAAAATGAACAATTTATCGTCAAATTCAACATGACGTTGCAGGTCACGAGTCAATAAATAATAGACAACAGATTACAGTCAAGTTTTGGAACCAATAAGACATTGCTTAGAGTGAGATTGTCAAAGAGCACAACTAAACCGATTCCAATCACTTTAGATATAGAACCATCAGCTATTTTGACAGTCCAATTTTCTTGACAGGGAGTGAACATGGAGAATAGAGTTGCATTACAGTCATGTAGTCGGAGGCTCCAAAGTCGACAATCCAGTGATTTGAATTTACACTCCCTGTTTTAAAGGCTGTGGAAAAATTACCTTGGCATGTGAGTGATGCTGTTTTAGCAGTAGACTCAGTAGTCCTAAGTTGATTTTGACCAATCAGTTCTGAAGTAGCTCTAACTGCTCTTTACTAAACAATGAAGATTCTGTAGGTCTAGGTCTTGCTTTTGCCGTGGTTGTGTTGCCTTTGCTGCCTTTGCTTTTCTAGGTTTCCACCCTTCTGGCTTTCCGTGGAGATGCCAACGAGTTTCCCGAGTATGACCGGGTTTTCCACAATGATCACAACGAGGGCGCTCTTTCTTTTGTTGATTACCATGCTGCAAAATTTGTGGATGCCGAACAGCAACAGCAAGAGCAAGAGAATCGGTGATAGCTGGTGATCCCATCATAAGCTTTTTCCTGCTCTCCTCTCTCCTCACTTTAGAAAAAACTTCTCTGATTGAAGGGTTCGTTCTGTTTGCAAGAACTCTTCCACGTACCTCATCTAAATTCTTGTTCAGACCGATGAGAAACTTGTAGACTCGTTTCTTTTCAACAATCTGTTTGTACTTTGTGGCATCTCCTCGGCAGTCCCAACTAAACTCTTCAAATTTGTCAAGTTGTTGCCAAAATTTGTTGAGTGTTAAAGTATTCAGTCACACTCAACTCTCCTTGTTTTAAGTCATTAGGTGGCTTTCAATCTCGAACAACTCTGATGAGTTCTCCACGTGAATAAGCTTCACATGCTGCCTCCTAGATTGCTTGAGCCGTGTTATACAGCAAAAATTTTTTGCCTATGCTATTTGTCATGGAGTTGATTAACCATGACATCACCATATTATTTTCAGCCTTCTAGGTCCCATATGCAGGATCTTCTCGTTGGGGTTGAACTGCAGAACCAGTAAGATAATCATCTCTACCTTTCTCGCATATGTACATCATCACTGATTGTGACCATTGGAGGTAGTTTTGCCTGTTCAACCTATGCCCTGTGATAGCTTGAGGACTATTGTCAGCAATTCCGCTAGAAACTTAAGCCATGACAACAGAAGAAGGACCTGAATCCACGGTCATCATCTGGGGGTAGTGTCGGGATTTCTAGCGGCCATAAGGTCGACGGTGATGAAGTATTTTAGGGTTTAGAGCCAACGCTCTGATACCATGAAGAGAATTAGAAGAAGAGTGAACTTTTTCTCTTATTTACTACTGATTTGATTTACACTGGAATAAATAGGACTGATTAGTGTGATCATATCCTAAAAATAAGGAAACTAACTAACTACTTAGATTCTCTACTAAATATTTTAGAAAATAAAACATGAAAAGATCGTAATAACACTGAATATGCTAAGTAGATCATAACTAATTAAAACATAAAATCAGGGACAATAATCCGAATCTTTAGAATATCGACACATACCTACTTTTAAACCCAGTTAATAGTAAGATGTTACAATTCTTACTCGGGAAAACAATTTGCAGTATGCATCTACCGAAATGAAATCTAAAAGATAAGTGAACTTAACACCAGTTAAGCTGAAACCAGACTTTTCCAAACCCCATAACTAGCTTTAAAAACCGATACATTCCAAAGTGGTATATATATATATATATATATATGTATGTATATGCAACACCACATCCATAAAGGGGGCACTTACATACTGCTGGAGAGCAGTGCTCCAAACTGCCACTACAGCAGCAATAAAACCTTTAGCATTGACGCTCACATCAGTAACAGTACAAACTCCAACACCGATGAGAACTAACACTATGCTAAGTTTTGTGTCCCTTGAGTATCGCACATGGTCCAAGACAACTTCCAAGAAACAAGATACCGGGATCATACTCAGCTTTGCGATCTGAAATAACAGTTCAGGGAAGAAAAATAGTGTATAACTCGTGAAACTATTGGGAAAAAAAAAAAAAAGGAAAATCCAGTTCAGTGCTATGCAAGTACCCACCTGATAGAATCCCACAGAGTTCCACATCAAACTCACATTCATTCCAACAATAGAGAAATTTGCGAACAAAACAAATTTCAAGAGATCAGAAAATGGCAGATGTGAGGGCTGGATGAAGCCCAGCCATCTCAGAACAGCTGTCAACAATGTCGTTGTTGCAAAATGCAAACCTGTTAATGTCGTCGCTGCATTGTATAGAGCACACAGTCAGGAGTATTTAATAACAGTTATAACAAAATGGCAAAGAAGCACAATGATATGAGATTTTCTCAATAGGATTCAGTGCACAACAATTTTTTACTCAGAAAGTAGGAGTGACTCTCTCTGTGTCTCTCTCTTTCTCTCGATTGATTTTCATAAAGGAGAATTATTAATGCTAACCTCCTCTGCATGTGGCACGAAAAAAATATACATGCATATAATTTCAGTAAATAAAATTCAAATTCTTGATATTATTGAGAGAACATTTAAAGACATAAGGAAGTAGTATGGCATCTAATGCCATTCAATATTCATTTAATCAATCAAAACCCATTATTTTGAATGTCTTGCCATGCCAAATAGTCTTCTGTTTGAATGAGAATTTGGCTCTCTATCCCCCTTAGTTGCTATAATCTAGAAGTTATTTATTTACAAAGGTAAGTATCACTAAAAGTCGCTGCCTCAGAACTAGCTCCTTTGCATTTACTTTCTCTAAAGAAAAAGCAACTTGAGGGGAAAAAGGTTACTTTTTAACTTTTATCATGATTCAAAGCCTAAAGCAAATGAACTGTATTGTCATATTTTATGGAAAAAAAAAACCAGTGTTTCATCTTTACACTAGTTCAAAATGAATTTTAGGTATTGTGAAGCTCAAGAAATGATATTCTTACCAAACTGAATGAGAATTAGACCCCTTTTTTAATTAAAAAAAAGATTTACATCAAGCATGTATTTTGTTAAACATGTGATGCAATCAAATAAGTCAAAAGAACTATACCAAAGCTGAAACCATATGTGGCCATAAGAGCTTTATTAACCAGGATTATTCCAACAGATGTCACCACATTGAACATCCATGATGCTGTGTCAATGGCCGCTTTCTTTTCAGCTTTGCCTGTTGACGACATTTTTATCCTTGGCTTCCAACGTATCACCAGATCCTTTACTGATCAGTCTTCATAAGCAAACAAATATTATGCTTGAATATCGGTTTTGTTACCTTTTACCTGCACCAGAAAGTAAAAACACTATCACGGAAACAACAAAGGGAACAAACAAAAACTGTTACAGCTTAGGCGTATGAAGAAAGCTAAACTAGACACAGATTCGTGACTTCTAATTCACAAAAAATTCCAAAACATACGGTAATTTAGGACAAGTCTAAAGAGACGATTCACAAGTACACGCAGACAAACTTACAAAAACCAATCTGAAAATTTTGACAGATGAAGGTAACTCACACCTGAATTACGGTTGCACTAGCACTCAACTACAGTATCTATCGCAATATATATTGAAGTATCACCAAAATTTTATTAGTTTAATTTTTCTCCCTAAATTTTTAGTCGTGCCCCAACTTCAAAGAAAAATTATAGCTACGCCCCTACTTAATGATTGAAATACATAACTATGTACTTATGTTATTAAAATCATACCTCTACTTTTCTGAATATATATATATATATATATATTTCGTATGTTTGTTTCCATACCGATGCAATGCAGATCAGGAGAACAAACTCTGAAAATTGTAAATATCAGTTTACTACAGCTACAATATCCAGTGATTTAACTTAATCGAGCAATCTATGCACAATTTGAAAATTCTCAATCATTATTCATTAACAGTAACATACAAACGAGCACTTAAACAGAACTTAAACAGATTTAAACTGTATTCTGATTCTTCGCTAAAGTTCGAATCGCATTTCCTCAAATTCAAATAACTAAAAGCAATGAGATCAGAACTACAAGATCAAAGGGACAAAACGATGAATTGAATCCGAATCACAATGTTCCGAAATAGATCCATCAAATCTAGAAGCGAATCACAAGAGAACATATCATTCCAAATCCCATTCAATCGCAGATCCGTTTCTTTGAACGGAAAAGAAGAACATCGAGGCGATTCAAATCTCGTGAACGTCCTTTTCCGTTTTCAAATTTTCTTTTCCTTCGTTGCTCGAAATCAATTTTCCCGGGAAAAAGAAAAGTTTTCCAGGAAAAAAGATGGAAATGAAAAGTCAACACAGAGAGAGGAATTGAGAGGAGGAAAGACGAACCTTGGAAATGATGAAGAGGAAGCTGGAGCAGAGAATGTTGAAAATTCAATGGCGGTTATGGGATTAAAATGCCGCGTCCGAGCCATTAAAGAGAGAGGAAAGAAATAGAGAGAGAGACAGGCGTAGGCTGCGAAAGGGGGAGAGAAGACGACCTCAACATTTTCTTTCTCTTTTTATTTATTTTTTATTTCTAAATAAAAAGAAGAGTAAATAAAATTATTCACACTTTTTTGAGAAGTAATATGAAAAACAGTTTTTTAAAAAATTTGTATTTTCATTAAGAGGGTGTTTGGCAAAGTCACGATTAGAAAATTTTTTTAAGGAAAAAAAGTTAGAATTTTTAATCAAAATTTTTTACTACAATGATAAAAAAAAATGAGCTATATTGTAAAGCACTTATATAAAAGTTTATTCTAAATCATACATCCTAAACACCTATTAAGTTACATTAAATTATTACATTCAAATTTTATTGAGAGTATTTGGTAAAACCATTCCAATTTATTAGTTTCAATTGTTTATAATATAAAACTCTCCTTGTAAAACTTTAATATCTGTAATTCTTAAAAATCTTAGAATTCAATAATTTTCATAGATGAAGATTTAGATCGTGTCTTGATTCATATATTTGATTTGCATGGAACCCTTTGAACAGAAAGTTTGTCAAAAAAGAAGAACCCAGTTTCTCTCTCTAGATCCACAGTTATTTCTGTTAATGTATTTTTCTGATGGAGAGAAGAAATACAATTGATTAGGTGGAGAGAGGACTAGACTCTTATTTATAGATCCTCAGTAGATACCTTTCTATCAAGCACACATCCTTTCAGATGCAGACACATCTTTTAATAAGTGTTACAACCTCTCATAGCCAATAGGATTTTAGCATTTAAATAATTATTAAACTAAATAAATAAATGATAAATCTAATAAATTTTATAGACCTTTAATTAATTATGTGAGTTATAATTCTAACATTCTCCCACTTGGCTCATATAATATTCCTTTATTAATTTAATAAGGCTATAATGTGCACAACAATATTATGCTAAATTTTCTTAAAATTGGCTAGTACTCTATATCATAATTAAATAAAAAATCTAAAGTAAGTCATGGCAGTTGTACATCACTAATTTGGTGTAGTCCCTTCCGTGTAATATAACATTAGACATCTATTTAACATGATTCATAATTGAGAGGTATAATAATAGTCCACTTTAATGCCTTCGGTGAGACTATCTTGTCAAACATTAATATATAACAATCATATACACAAAATAGAAAACATGATATATTGGGAACACAATAAGTGAGCTCAAAGTGTCATATCATTAAAATGAAATAAAACATAATACATAACCACTAATGACGTCCAATAATACCCATATGTTCAACATGTTCATAAATGTTTTGGGTGGTAATCCTTTTGTTAAAGGATCTGCAATTATAAGATTGGTGCTAATTTATTCAATTGACACTTTACGTTCTCAAACTTCTTGCTTAACAACTAAGTATTTAATATCCATACGTTTCGCATCATCACAATACTTGTCGTCCTTGGCAAAAAAGACTGTTGTGGCATTAGTACAATAAACTTTCAGCGACCTAGCTATACTGTCGACAACTCCAAGTCTCGAAATAAAATTCTGCAAACATAAACCATGACTTGTGGCCTCAAAACATGCAACAAACTCATCCTCCATAGTGGATGCAACAATGACGGACTGCTCACACCCTTCCATGAAATTGCTCCTCTAGCCAAAAGGAACACATAAACGAATGTAGATTTTCAAGTGTCAGCACATCCGGCAAAGTCTGAATCTGAGTAACCGATTACCTCAAGATGATCACATCTTTTATAAGTGAGCGTGAGGTCTTTTGTTCCTTGCAAATACCTAATAACTTTCTTTGCAACTTTTTAATGATTTATTCTTGGATTACTTTGATATTTTTCCAACATCCCAATAACAAAACTAATGTCAGGTCCTGGTGCAAGTTTAAGTATACAACAAGTTACCAGTGACAGATGCATAAGGAATGTTCTTCATTTGCGCTCGTTCCAATTAATTCTTTGGAAATTGTATATGACTAAATTTGTCCCCCTTCTGAATTGGAACTATACATGTTGAACATCTATCCTTATTAAATTTCTCTAAAACTTTGTTAATATAGCTTTTTTAAGACAACCCGAACAATCTTTGTGATCTATTACCGAATATTTTAATTCCTATCACATAAGTTGCCTGACCCATGTCTTTCATTTCAAAGTTCTTAGAGAGGAATTTCTTAATTTCATGTAATAAACTAAGATTGTTAGCAGCAAGTAAAATATTATCAACGTATAGGACTAAGAAAATAAACTTGCTCCCACTATCTTTCATGTATATACATCGATCAACAATGTTCTCCTTATATCCAAATGAAGTAATGATATCATTAAACTTAAGATACCATTGTTAGGAAGCTTGTTTAAGTCTATATATTGATTTTTTCAATTCATACACCATGTGTTCCTTTCCTTTACTTCAAAAGCCTTTGGGTTGGTCCATCTAGACTTCTTCCTTTAAATTTCCATTGAGAAAGGTAGTTTTCACATCAATTTGGTATAACTTTAAATCAAAATGAGCCACCAATACCATAATAATTCTGAGTGAATCTTTCTTAGAGACCGATGAAAATGTCTCTTTGTAGTCAATGTTTTCTTTCTGAGTAAAACCTTTGGCAACAAGTCTAGCCTTTAGAGTCGCTGATCTCATGTCTGTTAATGCATTTTAAATCAACCCCAAGTATAAGATTGTCTCAAGTAATACTTACTCGGTAAATCCGAGGTCGAACCCATAGGGAAGGATTTATTCAGTTCCAGTACATATATTATATTAACTTTTTCTTTTTATTTAAGCTGAAAATATGAGGATTAATATTTTTTTATTTACAGAATATATTTACAATATATACATATTTTTACCACATTTTTCATTTTCAGATTTTGATAATTTGAAACTTTAATAACAAGAAATGCAAACAATTTAAAATAACTTAAGCAGAGTAACAACAATAACAACGATAATTTAAAGAAGTGAAACAACAATAATAATAGGGTTGAGGTTTAAAGGTTCCATTCTGGCAATTATCTTAAATATATTTTAGTTCTTCCTTTTATTTATTAGTTGGTTTAAGTATACACTATGTCATCCTATGTCGACAATAAATCAAGAGTTGCCAAGCAGTTACTGTGCCATTTCATATCTATAATGTAGACAAAGCACAACTTAATAAATAGGTAGCATTTCAACATAACTTAACTAAAATAACAACCAAGATAGTAAGTTAAGCATTTACCAAGCCATTCTCTGTCTACGAGTAATCAAGGTCCTCCCAAGCATTATCCGTGCCAGTTTATGTCGTCGATAAATCAAAACCATAATTTTGGCAGAGTTTTAGCTAAGAAAATATTGACATCCTAAGTTTTCTAAGAAAATATTTTGGCATTACAACTACTTAGAAAACTAAGATAAACCAAAAATATTTAAGATAATTTTGTCAGAATTTCCCCCTCTCTCCTCAGCCAAAAAGGTATTTAGAAAAACATATTTAATAAAATACAACTAATATTATTGAACACAATTTTTTACAACAAGACTAGGAAATACTTTACAAGAAGCTGGACTAAAAACTTAAATAAAAATTAAACTATTTAAAAGACTATTTATGTAGCAGTATTTTCATACTGCGAGAAGAGGATGCGAAATCGAGCATCAAAGGCTCGGTTTTTATAAGGCTCTAAAAAAAACTATTGATTCATTTTTTTATTATTTTTTTATACAACTTGCTTAACTACTCTATGATTTTTTAAAACGAATTATGTCCTTTTCTCCACATGAGATTCGCTTCTTTAGTATTTGAAAATTCGTTTGTAATCTCCTACTTCATGACGACTGCACGTACTGAAACGGATGCGATCTGGGCCTTTAAATGCAAGATCCAACGGTCAAACCGTAGAGGAAAATGGGCCCAAAATGGGACTAGTGGGACCATAAATTTAGACCGTCAGATGGGTCTTCTTATGCAGATCGGACGGATGAAGAGATGAGAGCACGTGTAGCTGAAACACTAGATCCCACGTGGCCTAAACTACTCTCTAAGACGCGTGATGTTTGTCTACGCGTGTTATGCGCGCGCCAATTATATCTCGCCATGTGGAACGCAATGCTGGAGCTTGGCTGATGCAGAGACTTATGTAATGACATGCGTCCCTTCCTCGAATGGTCACGATCATTTGGGCGGCTCATCCAAGGGCCAGAAACAAGCTGCGTGTCTTCTAATATCCAAAAATTGATTTTTTAATTATTTTTGAGGCATTTGTTGTCCAATTTTGTCCGTTTTGATACCGTTTTGCTCTGTTTTTCCTCTAGATTTTAAATCTAAAATTTACAAACACACTAAAATTAATTATTTTACAAACATAATATTTACAAAAAATATTAAAAATATTTATTTTACATTAAAACACACAAAATTAATTATTAACTTCTAAAATTTTCAGTCTCTTTCAGTTTAGCATAGATATAATTTGTATGACTTGGAAATATTTTTAGAAATTACTAAAAATATAATAGGACATATTTACAAACTCAAAGCACACTATCAAACACATTAAGACTCAAAATAAAATCATACAATATTATTTTTATAGTTTTGATTATTCACAAATTAAACATATATTTAATAAATCGAAACGATTCTAAAAATTACTGAAAATATTATTAAACATAAAAGCACACTAAAAACACATTTTTGAACACATTTTAACATTAAGACACAAAAACACTATTTATCACTAAATTGTTGTAATTAAGGAGCCTTATGAGAAATATTAATGTAAAATGATTGATTTTAACGTTAAGAAAATTGCATTTTTTAAGTCTCATCAGTTGCGCTTAGTCTTAAAGACCCATTTATACCCAACTCTCTTGCAACCTTCAGGCAACTCAACAAGGTCCCAAACTTGATTTTAATCCATCGATTTGAACTCATCTTTCATAGCATTAAACCACTTGTCAGAATCAGTACTTTCTATGGCTTGTGAAAATGAAACTGGATATGAAATCGGATCATTATCAATTTTCAAGTCAATTTCTAACTCTTATAGATAAACTACATAATCATCAAGAATAGTAGATCACCTTCCTCATTGAGATCTTCTTAACACTGCTTCTTATGGTTCAGCTATTATAGGTTCTTCGAGTACAACTTCATTGTGAAGTGGTTGGTCATTGTTCTTGAACATTGTTAGGTTGTATAACAATGTTAGGAACAATCTTGGAAGTTATAGGTGGAGATACTTCTACCCTAACTTCTTCAATGACCACATTACGTGGTTCTCCACTCCCACTAATTTCACTATTCTCGATAAACCTAGCATTTCTAGATTTTACTATCCTCGTACTATAGGTAGGACAATAAAATTTATACTCTTTGGATTTTTCAGAATAACCAATGAAATAACCACTAGTCATCTTAAAATCCAATTTCTTTTCATGTGGATTGTAAATTTTCACTTTCGTTGGGTAACCCCAAACATGTAGGTGCCTTAAACTAGGTTTTCTTTCAATCCACATCTTAAAAGGAGTTTTCATGATTACCTTACTAGGAACCCTGTTTAGTATATACATGGCAGTCTTTAATGCATGCATCCACAAAGATAAAGGTAAAAATGAATAACTTAACATGCTCCTAACCATATCCATTAATATAAGATTACGCCTTTCTGCTACACCATTTTGTTGCGATGTACCTAGCATAGTGCATTGTGGACATATGCCTCACTTTTCCAAGAATTTAGCAAATGGACCTAGACATTGCCCTGACTTGTCATACTTTCCATAGTATTCACCACCTCTATCTGACCTTATAATTTTTGCCTTTTTATCCAATTGCCTCTTAACCTCATTAATAAATACCTTAAGGACTTCAACAGATTTAGATTTTTCATGCAATAGATAAAGATAACTATAACATGAAAAATCATCGATAAAAGTGATAAAATACTTTTCTCCACCAAAGGATGGAGTATCGAAAGGTCCACATATGTCGGTACGTACGAGTTCAAGAAGCTGTTTACTTCTTGTAGCCCCTTTCTTAGTGTGTTTGATTTGTTTTCCTTTAATGCAATCAATACACACATCGTGATCAGTAAAATCTAAATTCAAAAGAATTCCATTCTTTACTAATCTCTCTATTTTTTTCCTTAGATATGTGATCCAAGCGCTTATGCCACAAGGAAGCAGAACTTTCATCAATTAAAGTCCATTTAGTTCCAATACTCCGATGCATGGTTAACAAAGTTTCAAGAAAAAGATTATCAAGCTTTAATTTATATAAACCATCATGAAGGATTTTAGAGCCAATAAAACTATTATATTTATATAAACTAAAAGATCCAAATCCAAACTTACAATAAAATCCTACTACATCAAGTTTTGATAAAGAAACTAAATTGCAAGAAAAAGTAGGTATATAAAGAGTTTGGTATAAATCAGATAATGTCCAGTATCCAATATTAAATGAAAAGTGCCAATTCCTTCCATTAAAGCTTTATCTCGATTCCCCATGTAAATAAAACTTTCATTTGCTCTTATGGGTTGGATTGTAAGGAATCCCTACATCGTATTAGAAATGTGAGTAGTTGAACTTGAATCAATCCACCAAGTATTATAAGGAACTTTAGATAAATTTGATTCGAAACAAACTAAAGCACAAGGCTTACCTTTCTTTTCAAACCAGGCTTTAAGTTTCTGACAGTCTTTCTTTAAATGCCCAAATTTGTTACAAAAATAGCTCTTAACATTGTGTTCCTTCTTGTGGACTTGAGTTGATTCATTTAGGTTATGCAACTTCTTCTGGAACCCTTTTTTCTTGTTCTTTCTAGGCTTCTTATTAGTCCTTTTTTTAGCCTTTTGATTCACAAGATGAATGGAATAAGGTTTATGATTCTTCAATTTCGTCTCCTCTTGAACAAACATATTGGTCAATTCATTAATATTCCATTTATCTTTAATTGTGTTATAGCTCATCTGGAATGGACCATATTATTTAGGGGGAAACGAGTTGAGAATGAACTATACTAGAAAAAACTCATCCACAGACATCCCGAAATATATTAATTTTGCTACGGCATTTGTCATTTCAAGGACATGCTCATGTATAGTACATGAACCATCAAATTTTATGTTGGTTAATTTAGCCATTAATATACTAGCAAGAGACTTATCATCAGTTTGAGAGCACTCTTCCACAAGTTTCATAAATTCCTTAGCAATTTCAGTCTTGAGAAGAGACTTTTAATGTTGTTTGCTATTGTCAGCCGCACGAACATTAAACTTAATATGTTGATCTTTCCCATATTTTATGAAAGGATTTCTCCTCCTTACTACTATTATTAGTAATAGTAATGGGTTTCTTATCTTGAAGTGCTAAATCAAGATCCAAGACACCTAAGTGAAATTGGACTTGTTAGCACTAATCAGAGAAATTCAATCCATTAAATAAGGGAATAGATGAAGCATGCGAATGCAGAGAAATATGAACAGATACTGCAAATATGTAAGAAACATTCATACATTAATGCTTTGAGATGATCACATAATTATATTCAAACTTAAGACAATAATTGTATATTCTAGTTCTCCTTTGGGTGATATTAAGACACACAAAATATAAATGATGCTAATTAAAAAAAAATTAATTTAGTAATCATAAATATGTCAAATAAAAAAATGCTTGCTATCTTTGGATAAAAAAAAAAAAGAAACATATTAATGACCAACTATCATATTCATCAATTATAAAGAAAACTAATAAACCTTTAGGCGATTCCTAAATTTTTACAGTAGATGAATTCAATGACCCATGATCTATAAATTGTGAAACATAAAACCAATTCAAGCATGCTATAAACTATATGCATATCAAGAATTGAAAACGAAAACAGAAGCGTGAAAAATATTACCACTTGCCATTGCTGTCAAAACGGTATGCTATGACTGCCTGCACTTGGGATGCTTCCAAGTTCTCACAAAAACTCAATTGATGGTGTAAGAATCTTAATGGAATTTTCAGAACTTGGGGACCCAATTTTTCTTTCACAAAATTCTGTACGTGAAATTTTTCTAGTTTTCTCTTGCGATACATTTCCTCCCATCAAGGTAATATATATAGCAAGAATATTCAGTTACCAACTGGTTTTAATGGACATAAATATGAGGCCATTAATGCAACAAATTAAATTGGTTTCAATTCTTTCCTTTTTGAAACCGTAGAAAATGAAACGTTTACATTCTCCCACTTGGTCTCTATATTTATCCTTATATCCATTAAACCCAAACTTTCAAGAAACAAATACATGAATTATGGTGATAATTTCTCTAAATTGTGAGTATTATCTTCCATGTATTACAATGTATTATTTCTCAGACTTTATTCCTTATATGGTAACTTAACTTTATGAATAAACCCAATGTTTATTCTTGGTCCTACTATATGTGAATTTTCTCCAATAACTTAATGTGCAAACAAATATGAGAAAACATCACAACTGAAAAAGAGGTTCATTAAAACTGTAAATTGTATGTACAAACAAATTTACATTATGGAACCAAGTCCCATCTGTACAACATGATCCTTAAATGACTTCGGTGGCATTCCTTTTGTCAAAGGATCTGCGATCATCAATTCAGTGCTTATATGCTCAATGACCACTTTATTTTCCTTAATGCGTTCCCTTATGGCTAAGTACTTAATGTCGATATGTTTACTTCGACTGCCACTCTTATTATTCTTAGCAATACAGACAGCAGCTGAATTGTCACAATATATCCTTAATGGCCTAGACACAGAATCTACAATTCTAAGGCCTAACATGAAACTCTTCAACCATACACCATGCGAAGTAGCCTCAAAACAAGAAACGAACTCTGCCTCCATCGTGGAAGTAGCAACCAACGTTTGCTTTCCACTCCTCCAAGATACAGCTCCTCTGGCTAGCATGAAAATATAACCTGAAGTTGATTTTCTCGAATCAACACAGCCAGCAAAATCTGAATCGGAGTAGCCAATCACCTCTAGAATGTCAGTTCGTCTATACATAAGCATGTAATCCTTTGTACCTTGAAGGTACCTCATCACTTTCTTTGCAGCCCTCCAGTGGTCAATGCCTGGGTTACTCTGATATCTTCCCAACATTCCCACAGCAAATGCAATGTCAGGTCTTGTGCAGACCTGAGCATACATAAGACTTCCAACAGCTGAAGCATAAGGAATGTTGCTCATTTGAACTTTCTCGAAATCATTCTTTGGACATTGGTTCAAATTGAACTTATCACCCTTCACAATGGGTGCTACACTTGGTGAACAATCTTTCATCCGAAATCTGTCTAAGACTTTATTGATATAGGTTTCCTGCGATAGTCCCAAAATGCATCGAGATCTATCCCTATGGATCTTTATGCCAATGACATAAGATGCCTTACCCATATCCTTCATATCAAAGTTCTTAGAAAGGAATTGTTTCACCTCATATAGAAACCCCTTATCATTGGTTGCAAGAAGGATATCATCCACATATAAAACAAGGAAACAAATCTTGCTCTCACTAACCTTCTGGTATATACATTGATCCATGATGTTCTCTTCAAAACCAAATGAAGTGATGACATCGTGGAATTTCAAATACCATTGACGGGAAGCCTGTTTCAAACCATATATGGATTTCTTGAGTTTGCACACCAATTGCTCACCATCACTAGAGGAGAATCCTTCAGGTTGTTTCATATAAACCTCTTCCTCTAGATCACCATTGAGGAATGCCGTTTTCACATCCATCTGATGTAACTCAAAATCAAAATGAGCTACTAATGCCATGATCAGACGAAGGGAGTCCTTTTTAGATACAGGAGAAAAAGTCTCAGTGTAATCTATACCTTCCCTTTGAGTGAATCTTTTAGCAACGAGTCTTGCCTTATGTCTCTCAATGTTGCCTAATGAGTCTTTCTTTGTCTTGAAGACCCATTTGTATCCAATGGCTTTTACACCATCAGGCAACTTGACAAAATCCCAGACTCCATTAGATGACATAGAGTTCATCTCATCTTTCATGGCATCATACCACAAGTTAGATTCCTTACAACTCATGGCTTGTGAAAACGTTTCTAGATCATTTTCGGCTCCTATGTTGTAGTCAGACTCCTGTAGATACACAATATAGTCACTAGGAATGGCTGATCGCCTTACTCTAGTAGATCTCCTTAATGCTGGTTCAACATTCTCTTGAGGAGAATGTTGATCAACTGGCTGTTCAACAGGTTCTTGTATCTGTTGTTCAACTAGATCTACTGCTTCTTGATCAGCAATCTGTGGAACTTGAATGACTGGCTGTTGTTCAACACGCGTTTGAACTGTAGGCGTATCGTGTATAACAATCACTCTATCATATGAAGTGGAAGCTTGAGCATCTGTATGATCTTTCTCTGAAACGGTGTTCCAGGATCGATCGCTCCCACTGATCAAGTTATTCACAAGAAATTTCGCATTCCTTGATTCCACAAACCTAGTGGTATGTAATGGACAATAAAATCTATATCCCTTAGACTGTTCAGCATATCCAACGAAATACCCACTTATGGTCCTTGGGTCTAGCTTCTTTTCTTGTGGATTATAGACTCTCACTTCAAACGGGCATCCCCAAACGCGTATATGTCGCAAACTCGGTTTCCAACCTTTCCATAACTTGAACGGTGTCTTTGAGACAGCCTTGGTTGGAACTCGGTTTAATATATACACAGCCGTCTTGAGAGCTTCAGTCCACAAAGACCTAGGAAGCTTGGAGCTACTAAGCATGCTCCGCACCATATCCAACAATGTTTGGTTTCTTCTTTCAGCCACACCATTTTGATCTGGAGAACCGGGCATAGTATATTGGGCAACTATCCCATGTTCTTGAAGAAACTTCGCAAATGGACCAGGCGCTTGTCCATCTTCGGTGTATCTACCTTAGTATTCACCACCTCTATCAGATCTCACTATCTTTATTTGCTTACCACATTGTTTCTCTACTTCTGCCTTAAACACCTTAAAGGCATCTATAGCTTCATTTTTGTTATGAAGCAAGTAGAGATACATATATCGTGAGTAATCATCAATAAAAGTAATGAAATACTTTTGACCATACGCGTCTATGTCTGGACTACAAATATCTGTATGTATGATCTCTAATATGTCTGAACTCCTCTTGGCACCTTTCTTTGATATATTGGTCTGCTTTCCCTTTATGCAGTCCACACAAGTGTCAAAGTCAGTAAAATCTACAGTACTAAGTACCCCATCATTCACTAGTCTCTTTATTCTCTCAATAGAGATATGACCCAATCTACGGTGCCACAACATAGAGGAATCTTCATTCATAACACATCTCTTAATGCCAGCATTATCTTGAACATGCATAGAAGTATAAGAAGTTTTATCTTGTAAATTAATTTTGAAAAGACCATTTGACAATATACCATTTCCAATAAGTTCAGATCTATAAAACAAACTAAATATAGTGTCTGAAAAATTAAAGGAAAATCCCAATGGTATAAGCCTTGAAACTGAAATTAAATTCCTAGAAAAACTAGGAATATAAAATGTCTTTTCTAATTTTAAAATAAAACCACTAGATAAAACTAAATTGCATGTTCCGACAGCCTCTACATGTGAGCGCATCTTGTTGCCTGAATAGATGCACTGCTCACTTCCCACTAGCTTCCTTAGGCCTTGCAATCCCTGCAAGGAATTAGTGACATGGATTGAAGAACCAGAATCAATCCACCATGTGTTATGCTCAACATCAACCATATTAGACTCATAACAGACAAGTGAGAATTGAGTACCTTTTTTGTCAAGCCATCTCTGATATTTAGGACAATCCTTCTTTATGTGCCCCTTCTTTTTACAAAAGAAGCACCTGGATTCCTTCTTAATATCAGCCTGAGCAGACAGTTTGTCTTTTCCCTTATTATTGGCTTGGCCCTTGTTCTTCCTTTGAGTTGCCAGATGCACACTTTCTCCCGCTTCCATAGCAAGCCTTCCTTCTTCCTGGACACACATGGTCATCAATTCATTGATGGACCACTTATCCTTATGTGTGTTGTAGGATATCTTGAAAGGTCCATATTGATATGGAAGAGTGTTGAGGATGTAGTGCACAAGGAAGGTTTCAGACATCTCAACCTCAAGTGTCTTCAGCTGAGCCGCTATATCCCTCATTTGCATGATGTGCTCACGCACACCATGAATTCCAGTGAGCTTCATGGATGAAAATTTCATTATCAGAGTGCTAGCCAAGGCTTTGTTCGATGTAGCAAACTGCTCATCAATTGCCTTCATCAGAGCTCGCACATTGTCATATTGCTCCAATGAACCACGTATGCCAGCCGAGATTTTCGTCTTAATGAACATTACGCAGAGGCGATTAGATCGCTCCCACTTTTCATAACGGTCCACGTCATCTGGCTGGCTGGTCTCCGTAATGGCAGGTGGTTCATCCTTACGGATAGCCAAGTCAATGTCCATGACACCTAAATAGAGAAGAATTCTCTCCTTCCACACTTTATAGTTGTCTCCCTTAAGTTCGGGAATGTCACACTGGAAATCAGAGTAACTTACAGTTTGCATAGCTGCATAATAAAACATACATGCTTATGATACTAAATTGAGGCTACAATACTTTATGACATGTTTACCAATGTAAATCATGCATTAAAATATGAATCAAATGACATAAAAATTGCTTGTGGGCTAAATTTTTAACTCAAACAGATTCATATATCCTTATGATGACACTATCAAATTATATGCCCTTTTCTTAATTCGTGTGGGTAAATTAAGAAAGATAATTTGATACATCATCCTAACTAATCATATTAAATATAATAAAAATTCCTGTGGGATAAAATTTATCATATTACATATGATTAATCACAATTTAATGTCTTTTTACCATATGTGATTTAAACATCTTACATAATTTTTTGCATGATTAAAGATGCTGTGGCTACTCTTTAATTATTCAAAAAATTAAATACATATATCACAAGACATTTATTCTTAAATTTTTGCTCATAAAATAAATTGCAATTACCTTAAGCAATAAATAAATATGAACAAAGAACAATAATTTATGTACTAATTTTCATTATGTATATATATTAAAATTATACATTCAAAAATATAATTTAGCACATTATTGCACAAAATTAAATGTACTAAATTATTTAACTTAATATTGCATGCATAATTTTAAATCATAAATTATACATAATGAACACTATATGCACATAAATTTACAAAATTATATCCACACAATTACTGTATAATATTCATAACAAATACCAAAAATTATGAATATTCAAAATTATGAATTTTTCATAAATTATTCCATAATATGAAAAATTTCATAAAAATATATCAAATTGTGGATATTATGAAAATTTTATAAAAATTATAAAAACTGAAAATTTTAAGAAATTTTCCCCAAAAATATCACTTTATAAAATCTGGAAAAAATCAATTTTTTTTTAATTTTTTGCTCAGCCAAAACGGCGTCGTTTGGAGAGCCCCCCGCCCCCCGGCGTAAACGACACGTCGTTTACAAAGAGGGGCAGCCTGTCAACATACCAAACGACATGTCGTTTTGGTCATAAATGTCCAAAACGACTTGTCGTTTTTTACCGATGAAACGGGCCTTCAACCCCTGAAACGACATGTCATTTTTTGGCTGACCCAAGCCAAACGACATGTCGTTTTCATCGTCTTCAACCTTGAATCCGGGTCTTCTTCACCCGAACGACCCGGTTTCAACCCGGTTTTGACCCGTTTCAGACCCGGCTCGTTTTTCACCCTCCGGACACCAATTTTGACGTTTCAAATTGTAGAATTCATAGAAATCTAATGTCTAAATGATTTCTAATCTTAGTTTCAATTAAGAAACGCTAAAATCAAAACCCAAAAATCAAAAAAAGTTTCCACCCGTGCGTCCAAAACACGGTAAATTTTTTCCAGTTTTTCATGCAAGGCAGAGGTCAAATTTATAGCTCTGATGCCAAATGTGAAACATAAAACCAATTCAAGCATGCTATAAACTATATGCATATCAAGAATTGAAAACGAAAACGGAAGCGTGAAAAATATTACCTCCTGCCATTGCTGTCCAAATGGTGTGCTGTGACTGCCTACACTTGGGATGCTTCCAAGTTCTCACAAAAACTCAATTGATGGTGTAAGAATCTTAATGGAATTTTCGGAACTTGGGGACCCAATTTTTCTTTCACAAAATTCTGTACGTGAAATTTTTCTGGTTTTCTCTTGCGATACATTTCCTCCCATCAAGGTAATATATATAGCAAGAATATTCAGTTACCAACTGGTTTTAATGGACATAAATATGAGGCCATTAATGCAACAAATTAAATTGGTTTCAATTCTTTCCTTTTTGAAACCGTAGAAAATGAAACGTTTACATAAATATCATTTCAATTATAAGCATCAAAATTCATGAGTTATTGAATTTTTGTTTCTCAATTTGAAAATTACTAAGCCTTAAAGTTTGGCTATTTTGGTGACTAACAAACTACAATTATATAACTTCAAATTAAAAACCATAGTTTTACTTGTTTCATTGAATAAATAACCATGTAATTAACCATAAAACTACAAGCGGAATAATACATTCAAAACTGTAGAAAAGTAAAACTATGTTTTTCATAAAATAAAACATAACATAATATAATATCTGTTAATAGTAATCCAAACATAATCACTCAATTTCCTTTTATATATTGTATATGTTATATCAAATATGAATATGATCATCCATTATAAAGCTTTATATACATATACATATACATACATATCGTTATTTATATCAATTGACATGGTAAAAGAAACTTGAGATGGTCATGTTCAATTTTATGCCTTCGAAAAGAAAAGACGATTTTTCTTTTTCTTTCTTTTTTTTTAAATAAAATCGAATACATATATTTTGATTTGTTGTTTGTTCTTTAATTTATACATATAAAGTCTGTATCTTTAGAATTCATAATTGTATCTTATATATATGCACAAAGATATATATCTACTTTGAATTCGTTTTTCACGACAGCAAGAATCATTCATTCCAAAAATTCATTGAAGACAAAGAGAAACATTCCACAAACCAGAATCCAATTTTCTCAATTGCAGCGGAACAATACGATTAATTAGCCATAAAAATATTCTAGGATTCACACATAATCTCTAATATAACTTTAAAAGAAAAACTTGAGTTCAAAAAACCTAAAAGCTCTGATGTCACATGTAAAACTTTAATATCTATAATTCTCAGAGATCTTAAAGCTCAATAATTTTCACAGAAGAAGATTTAGAGCGTACCTTGATTCATATATTTGATTTGCAGAGAACCCTTTGAACATAAAGTTTGTTAGAGAAGAAGAACTCAATTTCTCTCTTTAAACCCACAGTTATTTCTTTTAACGTATTTTTCTAATAGAGAAAAGAAATACAATTGATTGGGTGGAGAGAGGACTAGACTCTTGTTTATAGACTCTCAATATGTATCTTTCCATTAAAGCACACATCCTTTCAGACGTAGACACATCTTTTAATAAGAGTTGTAACCTCTCATAGCCAATGGGATTTTAACATTTAAATAATTATTAAACTAAATAAATAAATGATAAATATGATAAATTTTATATGCCTTTAATTAATTATGTGGACCATAATTCTAACACTCACATGTTATAGTGTAAAGCAAAAATATGCTACAGTGTAAAATTCTTGCATGTTACAATATTTTGATTTTAACTTTCAGTTCTAACTTATTTCTCAAATACTCTCATGGCTACAAGATCTAACAAAATTCTATATAAAAAAATGAGATTTGACAATTTTTTTTCTTTTGAATTCAAAGGGTGGATTCACACTCTACACCTTCTTATAGAGTGTATTATTATTAGACTATATCTACGACTACAATTATTTTTTGTTGAATAAGGTATTTGGCAATTTAAAGCTATCATTCAACTCATTGAGTATTTTTAATAGAAGCGTTTTTACATGAGAATATTGTAGTGCATGTTTATTTAATCCAAATTACGTGGCGTAAAGAAAACAAAGCTTATTAATTTTAAGAATTTTTGTACCTTACTGTAAAATACTCTAATTGATTAAGTATTTTTCTTTGGGTTCTGTGAAGTATTTTTTTTTCTTTTGGGATTTAGCATTTAAATATTAGAACAGCAAGTTCTAAGGAAGGTGCTTTGTGTAAAGATTGTAGATCTTGTTGTCGAGAGATTTTACTAATGTATATATTTTTAATTTTTTAAACTAAAACAAAAATTATTTTTAGAAATTTTTTAAAGAACTATCAAATTTGCCTTCTATTTGTTTTTCAAAGATTTTTTGACATGAGCAATGTCGATAATGCTAGTCATTCCCCACCACAATATTATTAAATTTTTAAAAGGTTATTTACCTTTTAATATCCTACATTTTAAGTTTATTTAAATAATATACTATTGGTTTTTGATCTCATCGTATTTATACATTCAAATTAGATTTAATACACAAATTTATACATTTTTTCAATCAATCTTTATTTTTAACCTATGAAATTACCCACAATACCTTCAAATTAATAAACGATAATTTTGAAATTAAAAAAAAACTTTATACTAAGATTTTTGTTTTAAAAAAGTATAAATACCTTCCAAAATAAGTGTTTTATATGTTTTTATTTTTATTTTTCTTCTTATTTTTTGAAAGTTTTAATTTTTTTTACTTGAGAATAATTTGGTCATTTTAAACATCAAAATGAACTATTGACCTATATAAGGTATAGATTTGTTTATTAAATCTAATTTGTAGTTATACATAGGGGTGAACGGTGGGCGGTTTGATGGTTTTTGGGCGGGTGCGGTGTGGTTTTTTTGGATGGCGGGTTGGCGATTAACCAACCCACAAACCGCCTACCACATGGCGGGCGGTTTTGGTTTGGTTTTGGGTGGTTGCGGGCGGGTGTGGGCGGGTTGAGGCGGTTTAGACCTATGCTATTGCCCAACGTAATTTTTTGGACCTTTTTTTTAGAAAGTGAAGAAAATTTGTAGAAAATATAAGATGATAATACATAAAGCATTCCCAATAAGTTTGATGCTTAAAGATAGTGACCATATTCAATAGTACAAATTAAGAAACATAATCATTCACTGCAACAAGAAACATCAACTACATATAAAGTGATAAATAAAGTCAAGAGTCTATAAAAATTAAAGCCTATTCACTGGGTTCGAAAATAATAGAATGCTACAAATGAAATGATGAACAAAGTCAAGTGTTCTTTTTCTTTTAGGGCTTTCTCTACTAATTTACTTGATTTAAATTTTGATCACTTCACAAAATAATAGGAGAATTTCCAATTTCTAATATGTCAAGAGGCAGCCGAGCCCATGCTTGAAGTGTTGGATTGTTCAATCATCTCTAAAACAAGAACAAAATCAAATAAATGATAAGTTTTTTTTTAAAAAATATATAGGCAGACGGGTACGGGTTGAACCCACCCTCAAAAACTTAAAACCAAACCCGCCCACCATTGGGTTGCTAACGTAAATCCGCTTTTTTTTAGATGGGCGGGCGCGGGCGCGAGCGGTTGGCTGGTGCGGGACAGTTTTTGTACAGCCCTAGTTATACATTTGATTAGATCAAAAATCAAAAGTATAGTTTTTGAATTAACCTAAAACAGATGGTATAAAAAAGGTAAAAATCCTTTTCTTTAAATGAAGCCTATTCACTTTATTTGGTTATATTTGTCAAAGTTACTAACTTTATTATTTTGTGATTTTTATGGATCTTATTATTGTAAATACCGCAAACTTTAATTAATTTTCTTTTTCCTTAAATAGGGGTTATTGCTTTTTTAGTAATGAGATTTTTCTTTTTCTTTTCTTTTTTTTTTTCACTTATTAGGAACTTATTTTCTATGGATCCTCGATTAATTTCATTTGGGACGTAATATATTCCTATCTTCAATTAATATTAGTTGAAACTCATTTGGCTGTGTGCTCATTAAGCATATAATATTTTTGTGTGTATGTATTTTTGAATACTTTATAAATATTATTAATAATTCATAATTATCTATGTGAGCTTAAATATTATATGCAAAAGGATAATATTTAAAGATATTAATTAAAATAGTCAGTAACATATAATTAATTATTTAAGTAAACTATTACAAAAATATCATATCCTTTATGAGCATCTATTGTAACTATTTTCAACTAATTATATGCATATGTTTATTATATTAATTACGCAAGTTTAATTTTTAATTACTAATAACATCGAATCAAACCATTATATCTTCATTTCTTCTTCATTTTCTTTCTCTCTCTCTCTCTCTCTCTTTTAAATTTTTTCTTTATGATATTTTTCAAGGATTAACTTGTTAACCAATTTTCCACACAAAAAGATTTGATAGTGCCTTTGTTGATTTCTAATTGACCAAAAAAAAAAAAAAAAAACCAACCAGTTTAAATATTGATTACTAGTAATATTCTAATAAAGAATTCAAAATTAGTGCGTAATGCATTATATCAGTATACGTTAGTAACCGCATATTAATTATAAATATGGTTATGTTAGAAAAGTAATAATTGTAAGTGTGTTTATTTTCTTTAGGTCGGCTCCAATATTTTTGGTGTCTAGTTAACATTCTTTCTTTGCGAGGACAATTTGAAATGACACATTGTAAATGACAACACATCCTCTTTTCTGTTATTAGGTTAGTGGAAAATGAGCTTTCATCTTTATTTTGTTTTATTTTATTTTTCCATACAACTCTTGTCCCTTAGAATTCCATATTTGACCCCTCTAATAACTTTCTATTTTTCAATTTTTTCCTAGAAAATTATATTTTTGTGACACAACATTTGGTGGACGATCTTACGCTTTACACTTTGCTTAGTAATAACACAATAACCTTTCAATCCAGCCATGTTGGACCGGCGAACGAAATCTGATCTTCGAAATTAATTTATTCATAAGAATCTTTTTCTAACCTTCGAAGTTACTACTTTTTTAATTGGCTTCCATCTTTAAGTGATTTTGAAGTTCACAGCATATTTACTATTTGAGTTCGGTCAACTCAGATTTTTTTTATACAACCTTATAAGTTCATGCACACGTTGCTTTAAATAAATGTCCCCTTTTCCCTCTGTTGCGCTCTTTAGGGGCTAGATCATCTTCGCAAAACTACTTGTATTTTAATGAAATTTTTATTGATATTCTTACTATTTACCAGATTTGTGGACATTTTTCCCCTTAAAACAGATAAATTAACCCTAAAAAAACACATAGGGATGATCTTCGTTGATAAGAATACCCCTTTTTCTGTCAGTTGACCCTAGCTTAGGTGGAGGTGGTTGGGGTGTAAGTGTATGCGTGCATCTACCAAAACACATAGGGATGATCTTCGTTGATAAGAATACCCCTTTTTCTGTCAGTTGACCCTAGCTTAGGTGGAGGTGGTTGGGGTGTAAGTGTATGCGTGCATCTACCAAGCTTCCAAGCGTGGTAGTTTCATACTTCTTTGTACAAAAGAGGAGCTATAGATCCCACGCCACACCGTGTAAAAAAGGAATAATATGTTTTTACGTTTAGAGAATGATGCTACATGCCACTCATTTGACACCTGGACAAGGCGGAAATGTTCCACCCGAGGAGAGAGGAATGATATACTTATTTGGTTGAAATGATTTACATGTAAATAAAAATATGAATGAGAAATTAGCACTCAAAGTGATTTATGAAGTTGGAAAAAATAATGAAAAAACTCTTGTCCTACATAAGTGCTTAAGGCCCCAAGAGGCCCCTTATTTTTTTTAGCCTATATTATAGCTAACTTTTGTATATTATTTATTTATTTATTATTTTTCTCATTTTCATGTATAGAATCGGGAGGAATGAGATGTTTCGGCTTTTGGTAGTTACCCATGACTCAATGACGCCTTAAATATAGGGATTCCAAAGGTCAACCATTAATAGAGAGATTATAAAAAAAATCTATCCTCAATCCTAATTCATTTTTCCAAGACCTTTTTAATAAATTATTTTATTACAAAATTGTTCACTAATGAATCCCGTATTAAAAAAGTAGGTGGTGTTTTTTTTTTTTTTTTTTTTTTTTTTTTTTTTTTTAATTCTTAGTGTTTTAAACGTATGATTTTTTTTTTGTTTTTTATCATCCCACTATACGAATTGTTAACGACTGTTTTTTTTACTTTTTTTACGAATAACTCAAACAACTTTTATATTGTATAATAAATAGTAAACGATATACACTAATTGTTAGCCACTTTTTTAATTCTTTCACTATTATGATCAAAATATATAAACCCTTTATACCAATTTTATATAGGAGCAAAAAAATTTGCTTATATACAGTACACTTGTTAATAAAACTCGAAATACAAATAACTGATGAAATAATTGATATATTGATCAATGAATCATTTTTTTAAAGAAATAATCAACATGTAAAAAAACACTACGTTTGGCTTGTTGGTGGGTGGGAAAAAAAGAAGAAGAAGAGAAACAGTACATTTAGTTGTAGGGATTTTTTTTTGAGTAATTAGAGGATTCTAGTTTCTACAGAGAAGCGTGCTTTTTTTTTTTTTTTTTTTAGTATAGAAGCTTCCGACGATTTTTTTCTTCTGAATAAGCTTTTGATGACCTTAGATATTGTATTTTTAGTATTATTACTACTTTTATATATATATATATATATAGTAATGTTATCACTTTCAATTTATTACAATTTTATTTCGTTGTTATTTCTTTTCCTTGATTAGATGTAGTAGATTATTTTATTATTTTTGAATAATATAAAAAGATTATTCATTTTTTTTCATTTCAATGCAAGGTGTTATTAAAGGTAAATACAAGGAAAGAAACAAAAAAAAACACTGCTGGGCGAAATTATTTCTCTTCTTGTTATTCAATAAAAAAGTGTTCTACAGATGCTGAATTTATAGACTAACTCTGCTCTAACTTAGGAACTAATTTTCCTCTAATTTAGGAGCTGAAAACACCTAACTAAAAAATAGGAAACAAACTAACTAATAGATACATATCCTAACTACTAGCAAATATTATTATCTCAGCCCATTTTCCTACACTCCCCCTCAAGCTGGGTTGTACAAATTGAACCTTCCCAGCTTGCACACTAACTTCTCAAACATTGGTCTAACCAGCCCCTTAGTAAAGATGTCTGCAGTTTGTTCAGTTGTTGGAACATAAGTAATGCAAAGTACTCCCCCTTCAATCTTCTCTTTAATAAAATGTCTATCTACCTCAACATGCTTAGTCCTGTCATGATGAACTGGGTTGTGAGACATATTAATGGCAGCTTTACTATCATTGTGAACTCTTAAAGGAAGTTCTACAATGACTCTTAACTCTTCCAGCACTAATTTCAACCAGATGACCTCACATACACCTTGAGCAATTGATCTTAGTTTAGCCTCTGCACTACTCCTTGCCACAATCTGTTGTTTCTTGCTCTTCCAAGTTACTAGATTTCCCCAATGAACGTACAATAGCTTGAGATAGACCTCCTGTCATCAATTGACCCAGCCCAGTCTGCATCCATGAATACTTCAACTCTCCTTTCATTAGTTTTTCTAAAAAATAGACCACGACCAGGATTACCCTTCAGGTATCTCAAGATTCGATATACAGCCTCCATATGGTCCTTTGTTGGTGAATGCATAAATTGGCTCACAAAGCTTACTGCAAAAGCTATATCCGACCTCGTGTGGTACAGGTAAATAAGTCGTCCAACAAGTCGTTGGTATCTCCCCTTGTCCCGGGTTCACCATTTAGATTCTCTCCTAATTTTAGGTTTGAATCCAAAGGTGTATCCGCCGGTTTGCATCCTAACATTCTGGTTTCTTTGAGTAGGTCCAGCACATATTTCATTTGTGAAACAGATATCCCTTGTTTGCTCCTTGCAATTTCCATTCCTAATAAACACCTTAAGTTTCCCAGGTCCTTCATTTCAAATTCCATTGCCAACCTTTGTTTTAACTGCTTCATCTCATCTTCATCATCACCTGTCATGATTATGTCATCCATATAAACAATAAGAATTGTGATCTTATTATTCCTGTGTCGATAAACATAGTGTGATCTGAGTGAGCCTGCTTATAGTTCTGTTGTTTGAGAGCCTTTGCAAACCTGTCAAACTAGGCTCGAGGAGGTTGCTTCAACCCATACAGAGATTTTCGTAATCTGCATACCTTACCGTTTTCTTTAGCATTGTTGAATCCCGGTGGTAAATCCATGTACACTTCTTCGTCTAAATCGCCATTTAAAAACGTATTTTTGACGTCTAGTTGTTGCAATGGCCAATCCAAATTGGCAGCTAATGACAGCAAGACTCGAACAGAGTTGATTTTAGCGACAGGAGCAAAGGTCTCCTGATAGTCAATTCCATATGTTTGTGTATATCCCTTGGCAACTAACCTTGCTTTGTAGCGCTCAATCGAACCGTCTGCCTTATATTTTATGGTAAATACCCAATTACAACCCACTGGTTTCTTATCTTTGGGTCTTTGCACAACCTCCCAAGTTCTATTTTTTGTAAGAGCATTCATCTCCACCATGATAGCTCTCTCCACTTTGGAAGTCTTAGGGCTTCTTCCACGATTTTGGGGATTTCTTCATCTGCAAGATTTGCTACCAAAGTTTGAACAGATTGAGATTAGTGTCCATAACCCACAAACTGTGATATAGGGTGTTGAGTACATGACCTAACCCCTTTTCTTACAGCAATAGGAACATATAGTAGATCACTATCCTCTGATATTGAACCTAACTTTGAATCAGGCTGATGGCAGGGAGGGTTTTCTAGATTATCTTCCTTTTTTGAATTTTTCCTCCTAGAATAAGTGAGTAATTTTGGCTGCATATGCAATACTCCCCCTGACTCAGATATATTTGAGGGGTTTGGGCACACATCCGACTTAGATGGGACTCCTAACTCTGTATTTGAATAAGACAGGGATTTTTGAGAATAAAAAAAAGATAGAGTAGGATTCGGATATCCACCAGATTGGGTATCTTTTTGTTGTGAATTTTGAAATTTATTAGAGTGCAGATTTCCTAGAGATCTTGGGGTAAGACACAGATTTTCCTGAGGATCTAAACTGTGATTTGATTTTTCGGATAGATTCTCATGAGATCCTTGGGTGGAGCATGGATTTTCCTGAATATCTAAATAGGGAGTTGACTTTTTATTCAAAAAATCAGGAGAAGCTTGAAGATCTAAGTAGGGATTTGATTTTTTCTTCAAGAAATCAGTGGAATAATGATCCTTAAAAGTCAAAAAATTAGGAGAAGAATCCCAAAAATACTCCCACAGATCTGCCCTATTTTGAACCGAATTTGAGTCCCCCTTTTCAACTAAATTTGGTTCCAAAAAATGGCCTTCACTTACGCTCTCCCCTTGAAGTGAATTTTTTGAAAAATAGAGCTGAGTTTCAAAAAAAGTGACATCCATTGATGTGAAGAACTTCCTCTTTTCTAGAAAATAGCAACGGAATCCTTTTTTTTGTTGTGGAATAACCTACAAAAACACACTTAAAGGATCTAGGGTCTAACTTACTTCGATTTTGTTCATGATTATGAACGAAGGTTGTACAACCAAAGACTTTAAATTCTAAAGAAGAAAAGAGACGAGACTCAGGATATGACACAAGAAGTTTGTTAATTGGTGTTTGAAAATTTAGAACTCTAGTTGGTAAACGATTTATCAAATAGCATACAGTAAGAATTGCTTCTCCCCAAAATTTTTTTGGAACATTTGAGGTAAACAAAAGGGCCCATGCCACTTCTAAAAGGTGGCGATTTTTTCTTTTTGAAATTCCATTTTGTTGTGGAGTATTGACACAAGAACTCTAGTGAATCATTCCATTTTGTTTTGTAAAATTTGACAGAAAAGAGTTAAAATATTCAGTACCATTATCTATACGGAATATTTGTATACTCCTATTGTATTGGTTTTTAATCACGGAATGGAAGTTTTGAAAAATTTGCAGAGTTTCATATTTGTCTTTTAAAAGATACACCCAACAAACCCTTGTATGATCGTCGATAAATGTTATAAACCATCTTTGATTAGTTAAGCTAAGGATTCTAGAGGGACCCCAAATGTCACTATGAATCAACATAAACGGAAAAGATGAACGATAGGAAAAAGAAGGATAAATAACATGTTTATGCTTAGCTAACTGACAAACTTCACATTGAAATGAATCCTGAGTTCGAAACAAAGATGGGAACAAATGCTTTAAATATGCAAAGCTTGAATGACCTAGCCTACGGTGTAACATCATTATTTGATCTATCCTAGAAGTGGTTGTATTGCATACTACAGTCAAAGTCTGGTTATCCTCTTTGAAGACTTTCTCAAAGTAGTATAATCCTTCAACCACTCTAGCACTCCAATTGTCTTCCTCGAAGTCCGGTCCTGAAAAAAACAACCTGCTTGTGAGAATTTTACCACACAATCTAAATCTTTAGTAACTTTACTAACAGATAATAAATTGCATGATAATTTTGGAACATGGAGGACGGATTTTAGTGTGATTTGTGGGCTTAATTTAATGGTTCCAATTCCTGCCACTGTGGTGAAGAACCATTTGCTATCTTCACTTTGTGAGTTCTCAGACTAGGGGTGTAGGACATGAAAGAGTCTCCACATCCTATCATGTGATCAGTGGCACCAAAGTCTACTATCCAAGGTTCATTTTTTGTTGTTATTCCACCAAAAACTGTAAAACTCATACCTTGTTGCACCAGAAGAGATGTACCTGAAGATGGTGAACCCATAGTTTGAGTGGTGGTTAAGAGCTTACATAATTGTTCCATTTGCTCCTTTGTGAATACAATGCCTGAGTTATTGTCGGTTTTCTTTACTGCTTCTAAACTTTAAGTCATTTGCAGTCCTTTAGCCTCTAGATTCTGTTGTTTGTTTGGGACCCAATTTTTAGGTTTTCCATGCAGTTTCCAACAGTTCTCCCTGTTGGAAAAAGAGTGCGCAGTGGAATTTTAAATTTTTTTTATTAGAGTAATTTCTAAAATACAAGTTTGACATGCTATATGTATAAATTAACCAAATCTTACTAACCTTTGTATGCCGAAGAACCTCCGCAATCTGTGAAGAGAAATAACGTTCGAGAAGAGCCTCAACCAACTAGTCTTCTTTGCTATTCTCTATCCACGATCGGAGTGAGTGTGGGCTCACACGTACAGCTCTTCCACTGGTGACTCTCCTTCAAACCAATCGAGAGAACCCAAAGCAAGTGTTCGTGATATGTGAACAAAAGCTCTCAGGGAGTTTTTAGATTCTCACTTAGCAGAGTATCACTCTTAATCTCTCAATTGATCTAAGTAACCTGTGAGAATCACTCCCTATTTATAGAGGTTGGTCCTAGGGTCGGTCCTCATCAAATTAGGTCTCAAAATTTAGATCAGAATCAAATTCGGATCAATATCTGATAAGATCCACATGGAAACGCGTGATCTTCTCCTTCGCTGATCAGCAGGCCAAACCACCTGATCGGCAGGCCGAACAGGTCCCATCAATAGGCTGAACACATCCATCGGCAGGCCGAACTGTCGAATAAAAAATTTCATGAATATTTTATTTTTCACCCGAGATTCTATAGGATAAAGTCTCAGTTTTAATTCAAATAACCCAATAAAGAAGTTATCTGATCAAAACAACTTTATCTAGATAATCTCTAAGAAAATAAATGAATTCCTAATAATTCTTCAAGTTTATCCTGATCTAATTTATCCAAAATTAAATCAACCGATAAACAAACAAGAATTATTCGATCCCAATAATTCAACAAGTTTATCTTGAATTAATTTTATTGCAAAATTAATTCAACCGATAAACAGACATGAATTATTTAATTCTTTCAAATTTTAACCAATCTGATAAATTCGACATAAGTCACCAATTATTGAAAAAACACGCTGTGTCGTTACAGGATGTTGTGGCTAGCAAAGGGGACCAAATGGACCTATATAGTTCAAGCTTCTGATAATTACGAAACCCAATATCCTAGATATACATTTCATAATTATCAACTCTAACGCTACTCCACTAAAAGCTTGGAGCTGCACTCTCGAACTACATAAAATTACGAAGCTCATATGGCTAAGTCTCTATGACATATCATAGTGTATCGTATCCCCATATGATAGTCTATAATCGGCTTAAGGACAAGTTCTGTCTTACCTTCCCGATTATTTTTATCTTACGTTCCATTATGTCACCATTAGAAAACTTACCATCAAAGATAGTATACCACTCGGTTACACCTATGTATCTAAATGGTTGAGCGCTCCAGTTTTCCAATTATAGGATAACGCATATAAGAGGATATCATTAATCCTAAAGAGGAGCTATAGATTCCATATCTATGAATAACAAGTCTACGCCATCAAGAGTCATGCCTCCAACGTACCGGCATGCATACCACTATTAAGATGTGGGTGTCACGCTTTGGTACATCAAAAGACACAAGTTAAGACAACGGGCCCACTATTCATCTCAAGATTAAGATACAACAAAAATGATTGTCTAAAGTGAATCGATTTGCCGAGACAGAATTATTAATTCAAATCAATTCACTTTATGTCCTGATCCAACACATCGTCACCTATGACAACGTGCCAATGCTTCTATTCATGAAGTCCACCTCAGATGGCCAAGACAAACCATCTCCCTAAAGGGATATAGACAACATAACAATCTTTGCATGAATAAAGTGCCCAACTTTATTCCCTCGACTGCAGATCGTATGGTTTAGACCATCACCTTAAGAATCGTGTCTTCCGCATAATCCGTCCATCATATGCCCAATTCTTAAGGTTTAGACCGACAGTCTCAAACTATTGATTGCTTAACATACATTCAACAAATATGAACGTAAAGAGGACAAGATTTGGTATATAAATAACGAATAAATTCTTTATTGATAAAAATGTCTCCAAAAACTTATTATATTTTTACTCCTTAGGGCATACATGTCTAACACTCCTTGGTATGGTGTGGTTGTTGATAGTGGTCACACCACAATTGGACCTTCTTGTTCCCTCGGCCTTGGGATCCTCGAGCTACCATGGCTGAGTTTTCACTTTTTGGGTTGGTGGTTTCATTGAGCATCACCCTTTTCCACCACTCCTCCCTACGGACTTTAGCAAAAATTTCTTCAATTGAAGGCAGCGGCCTTAATGTAAGCAACCGTCCTCTGACTTCATCTAATTCCTTATCGAGTCCGGCCAAGAAGTCATAAATTCTATCTTTGTCAACCATTTGTTGATGAAGTAATGCATCTTCTGGATCTCTCCAATTGTAGATCTTGAACAAGTCTAGTTCTTACCACAATTTTGTGAGGTTATTAAAATATTGGGTCACATCATTCTCCCCCTGTCTTAAGCTCCAAGCCATGTTTCTTAACTCAAACATCTGAGACGAGTTTTCAAGGTCTGAATAAGCAAGGGTTACAGCATCCCAAATCTTCTTTGCTGTAGGGAAAAATAGATAGGTTTCTCCTATCTTTTCCTCCATGGAATGGATCAGCCATCCCATTACCATGGAATTCTAGGCATCCTAGGTTGGAAACGCTGGATCATTACAACTTGGCATGGCAATAGTGCCATCTAAATATCCTATCTTCCCTTTGCCTCGAATAACCATTTGAATTGATCAAGACCACTAAAGGAAATTTTTTCCATTCAGTTTATGTGTTGTAATCTGAAGAGAAGAGTTTTCAGAAACTGTAGTGGGAGCAATTTTAGGAGTTGGTTGATTGGTAACCGAAGTTGCCTCAGAGCCATCATTCCTACTTGCTTTAGCTATCATTTCTCTCAACTTTATATTCCCTTTAATCGCTCTGATATCGTAAAGGTAAATACAAGGAAAGAAACAATAAAAACACTGCTGGGCTAAATTATTTCTCTTCTTGTTATTCAATAAAAAAACGTGTTCTACAGATGCTGAATTTATAGACTAACTCTGCTCTAACTTAGGAACTAATTTTCCTCTAATTTAGGAGCTGAAAACACCTAACTAAAAAATAGGAAACAAACTAACTAATAGATACATATCCTAACTACCAACAAATATTATTATCTTAGCCCATTTTCCTACAGTTATATAAAAATATAGATTTTTAATAGGCCTTTTTAAAATCTTGCTTTAGGCCCCCAATTAGATCAAGACAGCCCTACCTACATATGCAAAAAATCAAGGATGAAAATATCGGTACTTCAATTTTACGCAAATTTTAAGAAAAATATTGATATTGTAGAAGTTTTTAGAAAAATTACGAAAACTTTATATTAAATATATCTTTAATACTTTAAGATACAATAAACATTAAAAAGAAATATAAATAAATATGATTACATAACAAACTCCATACATATTAGATTTTTCATACCAAAAGGAAGTATTATAAAACTTAAACATGATTGGGCTTCCACCTTGGTTTAAACAATATTAGTACCATGACATGTTATTTGAGTAGTGCTAAATTATAAATATTCCATACATAGATTTGTTGACTACTTTCTACTGTTTTTCCATGAATGGAAAACTATGAATTTTCCTAATTGTTTGCCTGAGATGACGGTTGAAACTGCTCGGATAGCGATAATTGAAAATTCTATGACCACTATAGTTTTCAAAGTCCTGATTGTATGGATAATGAGCATGAGCAGTCTCATTGTAGGAGCTACTATAATTGAATCCCAAATTTATTGATTTCCTGATTGTATGGATAATAAGCATGAGGAGTCTCATTGCAGGAACTGCTATAATTGAATCCCAAATTTATTGATTGTAAACTCATGGAAAGATTTTCCTTATCAGATATGAGCATTCTTGATGTTCCTTGCTTTTTCATTGTGGTTTGCCAAAAGCTCATACACCTGGACCTTCATCTTTAGACTCATGGTCTTCATCTCGTATGCAATATGTGAAGTAATCTTTACCGGTAAATGGACTCAATGGTAAACTTGAATCTTGTAAATTTCCTTCACCATAGCCTCCATTGTTGCCATCATCCCCATGTACTGATATTTCTCCAATATTTCGTTAAAATTTCATCGACATATATTGATATTTTCGATGTTACTTTGATATTTTTCCAAATTGATGTTACAGTGAAAAGATATTTTGGTATCTTTAAAAAACTGAAATTTTCACTGAAATTTTTGAAATGCCACTGATATTTGTGTCCTTGAAAAAAATTAACGAAAAAACTCTTGTCCCATATAGAAAAGAGATTAAGGCCTTTTTGTGTTAAAATATGACCATTCATTTGCTTACGAGTAAGATTGCAAACATAGAGGCTCTTTTCTTATGCGTGTAAGGGGTGCAATTCTTGGACCTTGAACCAAAGGACTTGTGTGTGGAAACGAATGTTGAACCAAAAAGCCAGTCCCTCGCCAAGATTAGGTTCTATCTAGTCAGAAAATAGTTTTAAGATTGATGATAGTCCAATTTTACTAAATGATTTAGTCAAAATACCGACATTGCTTAATTAGATGTTTAGTTTCGAGACTGTAATTTAGCAGGACTAGAGGATCCGACAGGAACAAAAAATCCCCTGACAATTAGCTAGGCACCCCAACGGAATATCCAATCCTATAATTCAAGAAAACTTGTGAGTAATATAGAGGCAAAGAAACAAGATTTGATCTTTTGAATAGTAAAAAGGCCAAGTACATGTTGACCAAATGATGGAGCATATTTTCCCCCCATTTCCTCCCATTGGTGGTGTTGGAAAAAGAGTGCGCAGCGGAATTTTAAAAATTTTATATCAGAGTAATTTCCAAAACACAAGTTTGACATGCTATATGTATAAATTAACCAGATCTTACTAACCTTTATGTGCTGAAGAATCTCCGTAATCTGTGAAGAGAAATAACATTCCAGAAGTGCCTCAACCAACTGGTCTTCTTTGCTATTCTCTATCCACGACTGGAGTGAGTGTGGGCTCACATGTACAGCTCTTCCACTGGTGACTCTCCTTCCAACCAATCGAGAGACCCAAAGTAAGTGTTCGTGATATGTGAATAAAAGCTCTTAGGGAGTTTTTCAGATTCTCACTTAGCAGAGTATCACTCTTAATCTCTCAATTGATCTAAGTAACCTGTGAGAATCACTCCCTATTTATAGAGGTTGGTCCTAGGGTCAGTCCTCATCAGATTAGGTCTCAAAATTCAGATCAGAATCAAATTCGGATCAATATCTGATAAATTTGACATAAGTCACCAATTATTAAAAAACACGCCGTGTCATTAGAGGATGTTGTGAGTTAGTAAAGGGGACCAAATGGACCTACATAGTTCAAGCTCCTGATAATTACGAAACCCAATATCCCAAATATACATTTCATAATTATCAACTCCAACGCTACTCCACTAAAAGCTTGGAGCTGCACTCTCGAACTACATAGAATTACAAAGCTCATATAGCTAAGTCTCCATGACATATCATAGTGTATCGTATCCCCGTATGATAGTCCATAATCGGCTTAAGGACAAGTTTTGTCTTACCTTTTCGATTATTTTTATCTTACGTTCCATTATCTCACCATTAGAAAACCTACCATCCAATGACAGTATACCATTCGGTTACACCTATGTATCCAAATGATTGAACGCTCCAGTTTTTCAATTACAGGATAACGCATATAAGAGAATATCATTACTCTTGAAGAGGAGCTATGGATTCCATATCTATGAATAACAACAAGTCTACGCCATCAAGAATCATGCCTCCAACGTACCGGCATGCATACCACTATTAAGATGTGGGTGTCACCCTTTGGTACATCAAAAGATACAAGTTAAGACAACGGGCCCACTATTCATCTCATGATTAAGATACAACACAAATGATTGTCTAAAGTGAATCGATTTACTGAGACAGAATTATTAATCGAAATCAATTCACTTTATGTCCCGATCCAACACATCGTCACCTATGACAACGTGCCAATGTTTCTATTCATGGAGTCTACCTCCGATGGTCAAGACAAACCAGGTCCCAAAAGGGATATAGACAACATAACAATCTTTGCATGAATAAAGTGCCCAACTTTATTCCCTCGATTGCGGATTGTATGATTTAGACCATACCTTAAGAATCGTGTCTTTTGCATAATCTATCCATCATATGCCCAATTCTTAAGGTTTAGACTAACAGTCTCAGACTATTGTTTGCTTAACATACATTCAACAAATATGAATGTAAAGAGGATAAGATTTGGTATATAAATAATGAATAAATTCTTTATTGATACCAAAAACTTATTACATTTTTACTCCTTAGGGCATACATGTCTAACAGGTGGCACATTTAGGGATTCTTGAAGCAAGTTTTGACCCAAATAAGTTTGCCTAGAGACCTAATAGATCATGTTAAGAAACTAAGCATAATTAGCACAATTGCCTAGATAAGGACCTTATCTTCAACAAAGGCCCATTTTTGTTGTATTTTCTCCCATCTTCTCATAAGAATAGCCGTCCTCCTTACTCTCCATTCTCTCAATAAATTTTCTCATTCCCATCCCACAGTCAAACTTACCTAAATCTAGAGGAAGCAAATAAGAATAAAAAAGATCAAGAAGAGTAGTCTTCAAATGCATAATCCTTAACCCTTAATACTTTCATTTCTTAAGCTATGATTTAGGCTTATGTTTATGGTTATTAAGGCATGTAATTCATGTTTAAGATAGTGTTTATGATGTTGTAATAAGACTATGATGTATTGGTTGATGATTGACTATGTTTAATGGTTGTATGTATGAGTTTTAGAAGTGAGTTTTTGAAAAAAAAAAAAAAACTGCACCCTTTGCATAGAAAACATGTCTCTACAGGCTTATTTCTATTTGTATGTGTTGGACTTGATGATCTAAACCACTTTCCATGGAAACAGTCTATCAAAATTTAGACTCTAGGATGGGGTTTCAGAAAATTTTTCAAAACTGCATGTTTGAAATTTCAAAACTATTTTTTGCACAAAAATATTGTTCAGATATACCTAGGAAAACAAATCTTTCATAGATTGGATCTCAAATTTTGCTCAATACAAAACTTGTAGATCTCAACAATATAAACAACTTACAGTAAAATTTCAAAAACAAAATTTTGACTCTAAGACGAAGTTTTAAGCATGTTTTCGAAACAACTCAATTTTTATTGCAACAATAGGGTGCAATTTTTAAGCGAACAAGCCCTAAAAAGTCTAACCAATTTCTAAACAAAATATGAAAGTTTTAGCTCTCGTCGAAAAAAGAACTTTCCTGAAGAAAATTTTTTACAATTCTGCCCTCATTATATAATTTAAAGCATATTTTTAAAATAGTCCAAAACTCTTACAAAAATTATTCAACTTGGTATAGTCATGCATTGATTTCCAAAACTAATATGAAGGGCCACTGCAGCACAAATTTAAATAACATCTATCTAATGGCTGAATTTTATTTTTTGACCGATAGAAAAGTTTTAGAACCTGAAAAATTGTGTAAGTTGATAGTCGATGGTTGTGTAAAATTCAGATCCTATTTTAAATTATGATTTTTTACACAAAATTGTAGCATATGAAAAAAGAGTTTTTCTAAATAATTATGAGAACTTTTTTTCCAAACAATTTCAAAACAAAAGATGAAAAAGTTCGTAAATCTAGGCCCACAACGCTGGAATGCTGAGTTACGAGCTCACATCCTTTCTATGCTAGACGCCCTTGTATAGCAAATGTCTCTCTCACCATAGTATAGTCCTAGAGTTGGCGGACTATATTATTGAATTTGATAATGACTAAATATGAGCTCTTGGGCCTAAATCACTATTCATATTCAAGTGGGCCTTTTATACAATTATGAACCTAGTGTACAATAATTTAGACTAAGTTAGAAGATGGGGATGATTAATTAATTAATTGATTGATTAGTTATCAACACAAGAAAAGTTAATTATGTAGAAATTTTAAATTATGATTAAATTATTTAATCTTTTTAATAGCTTAAATAATTATTTATTTCTCAACAAAAGGAATTTTTTAGGGATTTAATTCTTTTTAAGACATGTTCATTTACATAGCATAAAATTAGTAAGCTTACACTCTTATTGCTACTTTTACATAGAGTTTAAATACTGTGGCTAAAGATCCAGAGTGATAGTTAAGCTCGACATCTAGAAATCAAGTAAGTAGGAATCTTGCCTACAATATGAGAAAAAAGGAAGGAATCAGGCCAACATTAAAGGGAAATACAAATAAATATTCTAAAGTGTAAGAATGATGAGTAAATAGGCAATTGGAATTAAGTGTTAATTACATAATTGTACCTCATATTTTTAATTTTTTTCAATTTGTCCCTCTGTTATTAGAAACTATAAATGTATCCTTTAAATTTTAAAAACTTATTTCAATTTCATTCCTATGAGTGAAAAAAATTAGGCAAAATAACATGACCAAACTTAAATAGTTTTGTACAATATTTTATATATTAAAAAATTAAAAATTCTAAAGTAAAACATTAAATTTCAAAAAAAAGATATTAAGTTTTATGACTTTATTTTAAAAGATTTTTAACAAATTCTCTCAAAAAGAAACATATATTTTATAAACAAATTAGGTATAATCAAAGGTATTTTTTATTTTATTTCCATGTTTTTCAATCGAAAAAGTCTATGAGGAATAAAATTAAAATAAGTTTTTGAAATTTAAAGGATATTTTTGTAGTTTCTAAAAATAGAGGAACAAATTAAAAATTATGAAAACTAGGAGGTATAGTTATATATTTAACCCTTTGAATTAAAACTAAATTTATTTCTAGATAGAATGAAGTAAATGCTTAATGTCATTCTTCCCTTGTGTAATTCTTTAAGTCCCTTTTTACTTTCTCTATCTTTTGTGATCTGCTTTCTCTCTTTTTTATTTCTTTCTTCTATGATCCGCCCTTTTTTCTCCTCATTGCCCTCTCTATTATCCCCATCCTCTGTCACCTCTCCAATCTTCTCTTGCCTTGTTGCCCCGTCTCTTCTCTGTCTAGCATCTTTTGTGACATATTGTTTGCAAGATCCACTGTCTGATCTTCGACAAAGGTAGTGTTGGTAACAAAGTGCGCAGCGGAATTTTTAAAAATTTTTCATCAGAGTATTTTCCAAAACACAAGTTTGACATGTTATATGTATAAATTAAACAGATCTTACTAACCTCAGTGTGCTGAAGAACCTCCGCGACCTGTGTAGAGAAGTAACGTTCCAGAAGAGCCTCAACCAACTGGTCTTCTTTGCTATTCTCTATCCACAACCGGAGTGAGTGTGGGCTCACACGTACAGCTCTTCCACCGGTGACTCTCCTTCCAACCAATAGAGAGAACCCAAAGCTAGTGTTTGTGATTTGTGAACAAAAGCTCTCAGGGAGTTTTTAGATGCTCACTAGAAGAGTATCACTCTTAATCTCTCAAATTGATCTGAGTAAATCATTAGACTCACTCCCTTTTTATACCTATTGGTCCTTGGGGTCAGTCCATATCAGATTAGGTCTCAAAAATCGAAACAGAATCAAGTTTGGATCAATATCTGATAAGATACGCGTGAAAAACGCGTAATCTTAGCTGTCGCAGTCGGCATGCCGAACTGTGAGATAGGCAGGCCGAACTGGCCAGTTCGGCAGGCCAAACACGTCATCCGGCATGCCGAACTGCCGAGAAAAAATCTCCGCGAATCTTTTATTTTCCACCCGAGATTCTAAAGGATAAAGTCTCAGTTTTGATTCAAATAGCCCAATAGAAAAGATATCTGATCAAAACAAACTTTATCAAGATAATCTCTAAGAAAATAAATCAATTCATAATAATTCTACAAGTTTATCTTGTTCTAATTGTCCAAAATTAAAACAACCGATAAACAGACAAGAATTATCCGAACGCCATAATTCAACAAGTTCATCTTGAACTAATTTCTTACATAATTAATTCAACCGATAAACAGACATGAATTATTTGATTCTTATAAATTTTAAACCAATCTGATAAATCCGACATAAGTCACCAATTATTGGAAAAGCACGCCGTGTCGTTACAGGATTTTGTGAGCTAGCAAAGGGGACCAAAATGGACCTATAAAGTTCAAGCTCATGATAATTATGAAACCCAATATCCCAGATATACATTTCACAATTATCAACTCCAACGCTACTCCACTAAAAGCTTGGAGCTGCACTCTCGAACTTTATAGAATTACGAAGCTCGTGTATCTAAGTCTCCATGACATATCATAGTGTATCGCATCCCCATATGATCATCCATAATCGGCTTAAGGACAAGTTCTGTCTTACCTTCCCGATTATTTTTATCTTACGTTCCATTGTCTCACCATTAGAAAACTTACCATCCAAAGATAGTATACCATTCGGTTACACCTATGTATCCAAATGGTTGAGCGCTCCAGTTTTCCAATTACAGGACAACGCATATAAGAGGATATCATTACTCCTAAAGAGGAGCTATGGATTCCATATCTATGAATAACAAGTCTACGCTACCAAGAGTCATGCCTCCAACGTACCGGCATGCATGCCACTATAGAGATGTGGGAGTCACCCATTGGTACATCAAAAGACACAAGTCGAGACAACGGGCCCATTATTCATCTCAGGATTAAGATACAATACAAATGATTGTCTAAAGTGAATCGATTTGCCAAGACAGAATTATTAATCCAAATCAATTCACTTTATGTCCCGATCCAACACATCGTCACCTATGACAACGCGCCAATGTTTCTATTCACGGAGTCCAACTCCGATGGCCAAGACAAACCATCTCCCAAAAGGGATATAGACAACATAACAATCTTTACATGAATAAAGCGCCCAACTTTATTCCCTCGATTGCGGATCATATATATTTTAGACCATCACCTTAAGAGTCGTGTCTACCGCATAATCATCCCATCATATGCCCAACTCTTAAGGTTTAGACTGACAGTCTCAGACTACTGTTTGCTTATCATACATTCAACAAATATGAACGTAAAGAGGACAATATTTGGTATATATAAATGATTAAATTCTTTATTGATAAAAATGTCTCCAAAAACGTATTACATTTTTACTCCTTAGAGCATTCATGTCTAACAGGTAGATCCACCATTTGCAAGATCCTTTGTTGATCTAAGTCATCCATTGCTCAATATCATTCTCTTCTCTCAATCTTGTTTGTTGGCTCATTAATCAACGTTACGATCATCTTTGCCTTCCTTGAGATTTGAGCACCTTACTTAACCATTCTCTCTCATCTCTCTCTACGAGACATCTCTGTAAATCAATCAACTTTTACAGTTCAATCTTTCTCTATCTCTTAATGTTCACATAGAACACTATGATGTTTGGTAAATAATCAATTTACAGTATAAATAAATTATTTACAAAAGAAACTTACAATCTTAGTAGGCTAATTAATTAGGAAATTCTCACTTAATATTTTTGTTGGTTTTGAGCAATTTATAAGAATTTGATAGTGTTTTATAATCCTTTGTAGACTTTGAGCAAAAAGATATATATCGGCAAAGTGCAGGACAAAATGGACTAAAAAATAAGTAAAATTGGACTCGGGGATGAAATGGAGTCTAAACGCTAGCTTATAGACACCTAGGCGCTCTTGCAAAAGAAATCTCATACAAAAACCCAAGAGCATAGTGCCTAAATGCTACAACTTGGTGCCTAGGTGCCATTTCAAGAAAGAAGGCTGAGCAGCAGTGTAGTGCCTAGGTGCTACAACTATGATGCCTAGGAACCATTATGAGCGTAGGCGTTACAGTCATGAAGGCTAGGCACCACTACTAAGCCTAGGAGCCAGAATATGGAGCCTAGGCTCCGTTGCGATCTTAATTCAATTCTAAGTCTAATTTCATTCCAAAATTACCCTTTCAAACCCTAGCCTATAAATATAACATTATGAGGTGTTGAAGTACAAATTTTAACAGAGAAAGACCGTAGAAAAGAGGAGAGAACTCACTGCTTTGGAGAGAAGGATAGCGCAAGCCAGAGATAGAATCTATCTTCACATATAAACACAGTTCTTTTCTTTTCCTCATCATGTTTAAGACATTATTTAGAATTGTTTTTAGTTTTGTTATGAACTAATTTTTCTATTCTAGGACTACAATGTAGCCGGATTATGAATGTTCATTTCTATTTAATTTAATTTAATTCGATGTTTATTCATTATCTATGCTAAGTATTTAATCTGATCTTAATACTTGTAAAAGTTTGCACACCTTTTGTATGATTTGTGATTTAATTTGAGACTGAAAAGTAATAATTAAATTGGAATATGATTGAATGCCACGAGATCAATATAGGATAGAGATATCTATGAGACTTATGTAACGTGGTGAGTTTCTTGTTCTTAATGAATCTTGATCAATTTAGAGTTTCTATAAAGATGTAGGAAATTTACTAACTGGGACAAATTGTTAATGCTTGAGAAAGATTAATGATTACTTAAGAAAAATTCTTTATCAGCTTAGGAGAAAACATTAATTGATTAAATTAGATAAATTGGATATGGATAATCCGATGAGTCAGAAACCTAGATGTCTTAATATATTGAATTTTCATATGTTAAATTTGCAATTTATCATTTTCATTAATTTAGTTTATCTTTTTTTTGCCATTCTATTATTCCATTGTTTCCCATATTTTCGTTATTCAAATAGAATTAGAGTTAGATTAATTTGGTGCTTAGAGACAATTACTCCTCAAGGGAACAATCTCTGCTCTCACTTTATTATTTGTTAAAGACACGTGCACTTGTGTTAGAAAATTCATAACAAGTTTTTAGCGCCGTTGAGGGGACTATTTGGTTTTCGTTAATATCGAACAAAATACTTTAGTTTTGCTTTGAATTTGTCTTTTAGTTTTCTTAATCATAGTTGTTTTTAGTTCTTTGTTGCAGGAATTTTATCTACGTGCATGCAAAGGTCCAGGAGTAGTGACTCATTTCCTCTCGATTTTGAGATAGAATGCACTTGTCAAAGGAATAGGAAAGAGGGAAAAGAAGCTCTAATTCAGTTGCAAGACACTATGGCTGATCCTGGTGAAGAACGAAATGAGGCTAACCCACCAATGGCCTTAAGGGACTATGCCTTACTGTGACCGGTATTCAATCAGTCATAAGAAGGCCGACTATTAGTGCGAATAATTTTGAGTTGAAGTTGGCGGCTTTGCAGATGATTTAAGGAATCCAATTCACTAGACTACCTACTGAAGATCCCAACGCTCATGGTGCAAATTTTCTAGAAATTTGTGATATTGTCAAGTATAATGGTGTTTCTGATGATGCCATCTGCCTTCGGCTGTTACCTTTCTATCTGAGGGATAAAGCAAAAGGCTATTTGAATTCTTTACTTGTAGATTCTATCACTACTTGGGAAGATTTGGTTTGCAAGTTCCTGGCCAAATTCTTTCCTCCTGCAAGAGCAGCAAAGATGTAGATTGAGATTAACAATGTCACTCAATATGAAAGCGAGACTTTGTATGATGCATGGGAGAGGTGTAAAGAGCTACTGAGGAAGTGTCCCCATCATGGGCTACCTAAGTGGATGCAAGTCTATAATTTTTACAATGGGTTGACGGGCAACACTAGAACTTTAATTGATGCATCTGCAGGGGGAGCATTTATGAAGAAAAATGAGGATGAAGATTATGAGTTGCTGGAGGATATGGTCTCCAATAACTTTCAATGGCCATGTGAAAGGGCAATAACAAGGAAAGTAGCTGGGGTTTATTAAGCTGAAGCTTTATTTGGTTGACTGCTTAGGTTATAGCTCTTACTAAGCAATTCCAGAACAGCCAATTGGCGGTCAATGCCATTCAAACTCCTCAATTTATGTGTGATTTCTATCAAGACAACCATCCCAATGAAAAATTTTAGGTGGGAAATCCATTTTGGCAACCTCAGACAAAGTAGGAACAATTTGTTGGGAATTATAACAGACAACAGAATAGCCCATTTTCCAACACATACAATCCAAGATGGCATAATCATCCAAACTTTTTCTGAAGAAATAATCAAAACATGGGGTAGTCTCAATAAGGATTTCAACCTCAAGAGAAGAAGACTAATTTAGAAGCCGCTTTGCTTTAGTTGACTAACAATACTGACAAGTTCATGACTAAGACTAGGACCAACTTTCAGAATCAAGTTGCTCAAATTTAGAATCTGGAAACTCAAATTGGTCAATTAGCTAACATGTATGGTGGTCGACAATAAGGTAATTTGCCTAGCAACATGGAAGTGAATCTAAAGAACAATGCAAGGCTATCACTTTGAGAAGTGGAAAAGAATTAGAGACGCCTTCAAGTAGTGAAAAGTCTAAAAAGATTGGTCAACAACAAGATGAAGTTGTTGGAAACAAAGTGCGCAGCGGAATTTTTTTAAAAAATTTCATCAGAGTATTTTCCAAAATACAAGTATGACATGTTATACGTATAAATTAAACAGATCTTACTAACCTCAGTATGCCGAAGAACCTCCGCGACCTGTGTAGAGAAGTAACGTTCCAGAAGAGCCTCAACCAACTGGTCTTCTTTGCTATTCTCTATCCACAACCGGAGTGAGTGTGGGCTCACACGTACAGCTCTTCCACCGGTGACTCTCCTTCCAACCAATAGAGAGAACCCAAAGCTAGTGTTCGTGATTTGTGAACAAAAGCTCTCAGGGAGTTTTCAGATGCTCACTAGAAGAGTATCACTCTTAATCTCTCAAATTGATCTGAGTAAATCATTAGACTCACTCCCTTTTTATACCTATTGGTCCTTGGGGTCAGTCCATATCAGATTAGGTCTCAAAAATCGAAATAGAATCAAGTTCGGATCAATATCTGATAAGATACGCGTGAAAAACGCGTAATCTTAGCTGTCGCGGTCGGCATGCCGAACTGTGAGATAGGCAGGCCGAACTGGCCAGTTCGGCAGGCCGAACTTTCTGATCGGCAGGCCGAACTGCCGAGAAAAAATCTCCGCGAATCTTTTATTTTCCACCCGAGATTCTAAAGGATAAAGTCTCAGTTTTGATTCAAATAGCCCAATAGAAAAAATATCTGATCAAAACAAACTCTATCAAGATAATCTCTAAGAAAATAAATCAATTCAAATAATTCTACAAGTTTATCTTGTTCTAATTGTCCAAAATTAAAACAACCGATAAACAGACAAGAATTATCCGAACGCCATAATTCAACAAGTTCATCTTGAACTAATTTCTTACAAAATTAATTCAACCGATAAACAGACATGAATTATTTGATTCTTATAAATTTTAAACCAATCTGATAAATCTGACATAAGTCACCAATTATTGGAAAAGCACGCCGTGTCGTTACAGGATTTTGTGAGCTAGCAAAGGGGACCAAAATGGACCTATAAAGTTCAAGCTCATGATAACTATGAAACCCAATATCCCAGATATACATTTCACAATTATCAACTCCAACGCTACTCCACTAAAAGCTTGGAGCTGCACTCTCGAACTTTATAGAATTACGAAGCTCGTGTAGCTAAGTCTCCATGACATATCATAGTGTATCGCATCCCCATATGATCATCCATAATCGGCTTAAGGACAAGTTCTGTCTTACCTTCCCGATTATTTTTATCTTACGTTCCATTGTCTCACCATTAGAAAACTTACCATCCAAAGATAGTATACCATTCGGTTACACCTATGTATCCAAATGGTTGAGCGCTCCAGTTTTCCAATTACAGGACAACGCATATAAGAGGATATCATTACTCCTAAAGAGGAGCTATGGATTCCATATCTATGAATAACAAGTCTACGCTATCAAGAGTCATGCCTCCAACGTACCGGCATGCATGCCACTATAGAGATGTGGGAGTCACCCATTGGTACATCAAAAGACACAAGTCGAGACAACGGGCCCATTATTCATCTCAGGATTAAGATACAATACAAAAGACTGTCTAAAGTGAATCGATTTGCCAAGACAGAATTATTAATCCAAATCAATTCACTTTATGTCCCGATCCAACACATCGTCACCTATGACAACGCGCCAATGTTTCTATTCACGGAGTCCAACTCCGATGGCCAAGACAAACCATCTCCCAAAAGGGATATAGACAACATAACAATCTTTACATGAATAAAGCGCCCAACTTTATTCCCTCGATTGCGGATCATATATTTTAGACCATCACCTTAAGAGTCGTGTCTACCGCATAATCATCCCATCATATGCCCAACTCTTAAGGTTTAGACTGACAGTCTCAGACTACTGTTTGCTTATCATACATTCAACAAATATGAACGTAAAGAGGACAATATTTGGTATATATAAATGAATAAATTCTTTATTGATAAAAATGTCTCCAAAAACGTATTACATTTTTACTCCTTAGAGCATACATGTCTAACAATCTCCCACTTGCACTAAGTGAGTAAATACTGCAAATTTCGCATCCCCATAGCTTCCACATGCCTTTCGAAGACTCTCCCAGAAAGTGTCTTCGTAAATGGATCAGCTAAATTGTCCTCTGACGCGATCTTGCACACCGTGACATGCCCGCTCTCAACGAAGTCCTTTATCACATGATACTTCCGATCAATATGCTTACTCTTCTTGTGAAATCTTGGTTCCTTAGCATTAGCTACCGCCGCACTGTTATCACAGTACAGTGATACCGCTTTATCCATACCAGGAACTACCTCAAGATCCCCAAGGAACTTGCGGAGCCACACTGCTTCTTTCGAAGCATCACTAGCCGCCACATACTCGGCCTCCATCGTTGAATCCGAAGTGCAATCTTGCTTCGCACTTCTCCAACTGATGGCACCGCCACCCAGAGTAAACACAAACCCTGAAGTCGATTTCCTAGAATCCAGGCAGGATTGAAAATTCGAATCAGTGTATCCTAGAGGAGTTAAATCCTCACCCGAATACACAAGCATATACCCTCGAGTCCTTCTCAGGTACTTGAAAATATGCTTTACCGCAACCCAATGGTTCGGTCCTGGATCCGCCTGAAATCGACTCACAATCCCGACCGCATAGCTAATATCCGGTCGAGTGCAAAGCATGGCATACATGAGACTACCCACTGCCGAAGCATAAGGCACCTTCTTCATGTATTCTCTTTCTTCATAAGACTTTGGAGAGTCTTTCTTAGAAAGAGTAATTCCAGACCTAGATGGTTGCCCACCTTTCTTGGAATCCTGCATTGCAAACCTCCTGAGAATTTTATCTATGTAGCAGGCCTGTGACAAAGCTATCATTTTGTTCTTCCTATCCCGCAAGATCTGGATACCGAGAACAAAATTAGCCTCACCCAAGTCCTTCATGTCAAACTGCTTGGTCAACCATAATTTGACCGATGACAATGCCCCAACGTCATTGCCAATTAGCAGAATGTCATCTACATAGAGTAGTAGAAAAACCACCTTCCCATTCTTAATGTGTTTGTAAACACATGGTTCATCCACATTTTGTGAGAACCCATAAGTCTTGATCACTTGATCAAATCTTATGTTCCAAGAACGAGAAGCCTGCTTAAGTCCATAAATAGACTTTAGCAACTTACAAACCTTACCCTCTTGACCCGCGACCTTGAACCCGTCTGGTTGTTCCATATAAATGGACTCATCAAGATAGCCATTTAGAAAAGCCGTCTTGACATCCATCTGCCAAATCTCGTAGTCGAGAGCGGCAGCTATGGACAAGAGAATCCGGATGGACTTAAGCATGGCTACAGGCGAAAAGGTTTCCTCATAATCGATTCCTTCCTTTTGCGTATAACCCTTAGCTACCAGTCTAGCCTTAAAGGTTTCGACCTTTCCATCCACTCCTCTTTTCCTCTTGTAGATCCACTTACACCCTATGGGTTTTACCCCTTCGGGAAGATCCACAAGCTCCCAGACCCGATTAGTCTCCATAGACTTCATCTCAATGTTCATGGCCTCTGTCCAGAGTCTTGAATCAACATCCTCCATAGCTTCTGCGTAAGTATAAGGATCCCTGTCATGTTCATCCGGTTCAGCCAAAAAGACCTCCCCATTGAACATATACCTCTCAGGTTGACGCCCGATCCTCCCACTACGCCGAAGCCCCTGTGGTTGTTGTTCAGGTTTGTTTGGTTTTTCTACACCGATCGGAATGGTTTCGTTCGGAACCTCCGGAGTAAACGGATTACCCCTCAACTCCTCAAGCACCATTTTGCTTTGAGGTTTAAAGTCGTTCATGTAACTCTCCTCAAGGAAAGTTGCATTAGTTGAAACCACGACTTTATTTTCCTTTGGGTTATAAAAATAACCCCCTTTAGTCCCTTTTGGATATCCTACAAACACGCAAACTTCTGAACGTGCTTCCAACTTATTCGGATCCTTAAACAGGACATGAGCTGGACATCCCCATATGCGAATATGGTTTAAGGATGTCTTCCGTCTTGTCCACAACTCGTGAGGAGTTTTAGGGACCGATTTTGAAGGCACATTGTTCAAAAGATAACATGCGGTTTGTAGTGCATATCCCCAAAAGGATAAAGGCAATGATGAATAACTCATCATGGACCGAATCATGTCCAACAAAGTCCTATTCCTTCTCTCTGCTACGCCATTCTGCTGCGGAGTGCCCGGCGCAGTCAAATGGGATAAAATCCCATTCTCTAACAAGTGTCCCAAGAACTCATCAGAAAGGTATTCCCCACCTCGATCAGATCGAAGTGCCTTTATGGGTCTACCCAATTGCTTTTCCACTTCAGCCCGAAACTCCCTGAACTTATCATAAGTTTCGCTTTTGTGGTGCATTAGGTACACATACCCATATCTTGAGTAATCGTCAATAAAAGTAACGAAGTACTCATACCCTCCTCGTGCCCGGATGTTCATCGGTCCGCAAACATCACTATGCACAAGTTCTAGAACCCCTTCGGCCCTATTGCCCTTAGACCCGTATGGTCTTTTGGTCATTTTACCCTCCAAACAAGACTCACATTGAGGTATAGATTCCACCTTTAAGTGACTTAAAGGTCCATCCCTTACCAACCTTTGAATCCTATTCAGGTTAATATGGCCAAGGCGCAAATGCCAAAGATAAGTCTTATTAGAGTGAGAAGTTTTAAGTCTTTTTGAGTCATTATCATTTATCTCAGCATTAAGCAATAAGTCCATCTTAGGTTTGATAAAATATAGATTATTTTGCATCCATCCAGAACAGATAAAAGATTTGTTTTTACGAATCACCACTTTTTCATTAAAAGATACCACGTAGGAGTCTTTAAATAAAGAAGATACAGAAATTAAATTCCTTTTAAATTTAGGAACATAAAAACAATCTCGCAAAATTAAATTCCTATAATTATCAAAATAAAGATGGACATCTCCCACTGCTTCCGCTGAGACCAAGGATCCATCGCCCATCCGAAGCGTTAAGTCTTCACGAAGTAGACTTCTCGTTTCTTTGAATCCCTGCAGAGAAACACAAACATGATTAGTTGCACCGGAATCTATGACCCAAATGTCACTGGATTCCTCAACCAAACAAGTTTCTAAATATAGAAGATCACACCTACCTCCCTTGGAAAGGAAGTCCTTGCAATGCTTCTTTATATGCCCGACCTTACCACAGAAGAAGCACTTAAGCTTCTTTGGGTTCTTCTTCTTTTTCTTCTTGCTCTTGGTAGCAATAGGAATAGAAGACTTACCACTCTTGGCCCGTTGCTTCTTTCCATTCCCAGAGTTAGGATTGGAACCAGAAGCAGCTACCATATTGGCCTCTCCACCAGCAGGAGACTCCCTGATCAGCAGTTCAAACTCCTGTAACTGTTTCATCAGTTCTGTCAAGGTCATATCCCGCCTATTGCTCAAATTAAAAGTAGCTCTAAACGGAATAAATTCCTTAGACAGAGTCTCAAAGACCATAGTCATCTGAGTTTCAGCATCGATGTCGGCTCCATTGGTTTGAGCCTCAGCGAGGTAACCCATGACCAACATCATGTGCTCCTTTACAGATGTCCCCGGTCTCTGTCTACAGTTTAAGAGTTTCCGAAGCGCCCCTTGCCGCTTTGTTATGGCCTGGCCTCCAAACATATCCTCAAGATTATCCAAGATCTGCTTCGCAGTCTCATAATCCTGATGTTGAGCCTGCAGCACGTTGTTCATGCTAGCCATAACATAGCAGCGGGCCTGATCATTAGCATCTTTCCAGCGTTCGTACGCTTGGAATTGCTCATTACTTGAGTCTCCCGTAGGCTCGGGAGGACAAGGAGTTGTCAGTACATATTTCAGTTTCTCAAAGGATAGGACGATGTCCAGGTTCCGTTTCCAATCATTATAGTTCTCACCGGTTAATTGGTTTTTGTCAAGTATCGATGATAAAGCGTTTTTAGACATTTTCAATCTACAATAAAGAATCATATACCAAACATAAGCAAACATATTTAATATTTTAGTAAGATAACACAATCATGTAAAATCATACAAATGTGTTTATGTGTCAAAACCTTGAAAATATCACAACCTTACAACGATAATTCCCAACTCAGAATTCAACAAGCTCCTAGGGGAGTCATGCCAAATTCAATCAGGAACACGGATCCCCTCCTGATTAATATATGCCATCCAGGACCCGTATGATCCAGCATATACTAATAATCGTTTCTTTGGCCATTAATTTTATTAACAGAGCTCCTAGGGGAGGTTAATAATAAAATTAACGTGAGTGTATAACCACCGTTTCAATATTTTATCCATGATTTATAATCACCACCTAGGGGTGTGCAACCATAAATCATACTAAAATACCTTATCCTTTTAGAGATCCAATCTGGTACATAATAGAAATCCCTTCCTAGGGGTTGGGACCATCATGTTCTTCCTATGGACCAACGATGGAGGCCTTAGGTTCTCTCTTCGAAAACCTTCTCCCACTCAATCTTTTGAAATCAAGGTTTTATTTTAAAATTATGCATGAATAATTTTAATATGAGCGGCACTCCCTATTCTATATGACATGTTATCAATATACATGGTAAATCATATTATAATGCAGACAAGCAAAGCAATCAAGCAAAGCTACAAGCATAATAATAATAACCGTAATATTATGGTTCCACCCTAGAGAATAGAAAAACTAAGATTACAAGAGAATAATCGAGACATTTATCGATTCTTCAACCTTGAATCCTCAAGCTGTATCCTTCTTCATGTAATATCCATCTTCAAGTCCTCAATCCCGTATGAATCGAACACTTCATATTTCCGGTCATATCCAAATTTAATGTTTCTCAGAATCGTCCCAAAAATAAAATTAAAACTGCACCAAAAATTGCACCTTTTCTGGACACCTGGATGCTCTCTGTCGGCAGGCCGATCTAGATGATCGGTCTGCCGATCATGGTGGTTCGGCCTGCCGAACATGAAGGTTCGGCCTGCCGGCAGAGCACCAAAATTTCTGCCCCACTGTCGGCCTGCCGGACCGTACGTCCGGCCTGCCGATCTGTGACCTTCGGCCTGCCGAACTGTGAGGTCCGGCATGCCGACCGAGCAGAAAACACTCAATCCAGAAAATACAATTTTAATGCAATTCATCAATTTTATTTTCAACAATTCAAAAACATAAAATTAGAGACTCAGGAAATACCTGGAGGCGCCATCATCTATCTTCAAGATCCGACTTCTCGTTCCGTCTTCTCCGAATAATTATTTAATTACAAAATTCTTACAAATTAAAAATTAAATAATAATTCCTAGACGGAGATGATAGTCCGCCATCTAATTACATGAAAAACTTAGATACACATTCTAACCTCTAAGGAACCATAACCGGTATTAATTAATTAATAAATAATTAAACAACAATTTAATCAACCATAATTAATTAATAAACATTCACCACATAATCCATGACAACATATATATTATATAGAAACCTAGAGTGCCATCTCTCTATAAAATTCAATTCAAGCATAGGAGAGATTAAGATCACAAAATTTATGCATATAACATGATCACAAACTTGCAAATTTATGTAAAAACCTCGGCTCTGATACCAATTGTTGGAAACAAAGTGCGCAGCGGAATTTTTTTAAAAAATTTCATCAGAGTATTTTCCAAAATACAAGTATGACATGTTATACGTATAAATTAAACAGATCTTACTAACCTCAGTATGCCGAAGAACCTCCGCGACCTGTGTAGAGAAGTAACGTTCCAGAAGAGCCTCAACCAACTGGTCTTCTTTGCTATTCTCTATCCACAACCGGAGTGAGTGTGGGCTCACACGTACAGCTCTTCCACCGGTGACTCTCCTTCCAACCAATAGAGAGAACCCAAAGCTAGTGTTCGTGATTTGTGAACAAAAGCTCTCAGGGAGTTTTCAGATGCTCACTAGAAGAGTATCACTCTTAATCTCTCAAATTGATCTGAGTAAATCATTAGACTCACTCCCTTTTTATACCTATTGGTCCTTGGGGTCAGTCCATATCAGATTAGGTCTCAAAAATCGAAATAGAATCAAGTTCGGATCAATATCTGATAAGATACGCGTGAAAAACGCGTAATCTTAGCTGTCGCGGTCGGCATGCCGAACTGTGAGATAGGCAGGCCGAACTGGCCAGTTCGGCAGGCCGAACTTTCTGATCGGCAGGCCGAACTGCCGAGAAAAAATCTCCGCGAATCTTTTATTTTCCACCCGAGATTCTAAAGGATAAAGTCTCAGTTTTGATTCAAATAGCCCAATAGAAAAAATATCTGATCAAAACAAACTCTATCAAGATAATCTCTAAGAAAATAAATCAATTCAAATAATTCTACAAGTTTATCTTGTTCTAATTGTCCAAAATTAAAACAACCGATAAACAGACAAGAATTATCCGAACGCCATAATTCAACAAGTTCATCTTGAACTAATTTCTTACAAAATTAATTCAACCGATAAACAGACATGAATTATTTGATTCTTATAAATTTTAAACCAATCTGATAAATCTGACATAAGTCACCAATTATTGGAAAAGCACGCCGTGTCGTTACAGGATTTTGTGAGCTAGCAAAGGGGACCAAAATGGACCTATAAAGTTCAAGCTCATGATAACTATGAAACCCAATATCCCAGATATACATTTCACAATTATCAACTCCAACGCTACTCCACTAAAAGCTTGGAGCTGCACTCTCGAACTTTATAGAATTACGAAGCTCGTGTAGCTAAGTCTCCATGACATATCATAGTGTATCGCATCCCCATATGATCATCCATAATCGGCTTAAGGACAAGTTCTGTCTTACCTTCCCGATTATTTTTATCTTACGTTCCATTGTCTCACCATTAGAAAACTTACCATCCAAAGATAGTATACCATTCGGTTACACCTATGTATCCAAATGGTTGAGCGCTCCAGTTTTCCAATTACAGGACAACGCATATAAGAGGATATCATTACTCCTAAAGAGGAGCTATGGATTCCATATCTATGAATAACAAGTCTACGCTATCAAGAGTCATGCCTCCAACGTACCGGCATGCATGCCACTATAGAGATGTGGGAGTCACCCATTGGTACATCAAAAGACACAAGTCGAGACAACGGGCCCATTATTCATCTCAGGATTAAGATACAATACAAAAGACTGTCTAAAGTGAATCGATTTGCCAAGACAGAATTATTAATCCAAATCAATTCACTTTATGTCCCGATCCAACACATCGTCACCTATGACAACGCGCCAATGTTTCTATTCACGGAGTCCAACTCCGATGGCCAAGACAAACCATCTCCCAAAAGGGATATAGACAACATAACAATCTTTACATGAATAAAGCGCCCAACTTTATTCCCTCGATTGCGGATCATATATTTTAGACCATCACCTTAAGAGTCGTGTCTACCGCATAATCATCCCATCATATGCCCAACTCTTAAGGTTTAGACTGACAGTCTCAGACTACTGTTTGCTTATCATACATTCAACAAATATGAACGTAAAGAGGACAATATTTGGTATATATAAATGAATAAATTCTTTATTGATAAAAATGTCTCCAAAAACGTATTACATTTTTACTCCTTAGAGCATACATGTCTAACAGAAGTCATGCCTAAAGCTTAACCATTGCCTCCTCAGTAGCCAGCAGTGAGTATTTCTTTCCCTCAGCGCCTCAAGAAGAGCAAATTAGATAAACAATTTGCTAAATTCCCTGATGTGTTCAAGAAGCTTCACATTAGCATTCCTTTCACTGATGCACTTGAACAAATGCCAAGTTATGTGAATTTCATGAAAGACATCCTATCAAACAAGAGGAAGTTAAAGGAGTATGAAACTATTGCACTTACTGAAGAGTGCAGTGCTATCATCTAAAGAAAGTTGCCCCAAAAGCTCAAAGATCCGAGAAGCTTTACTCTTCCATGTGCCATAAGGAACATTGTATTCGAGAAGGCATTGTGCAACCTTGGTGCTAGCATTAAATTAATGCCTCTATCTATTTTCAGAAAGCTTGGATTAGGTGAAGCTAGACCTACAACTATTTCTTTGTAGTTGGCTGATAGGTCTATTAAACATCCAAGGGGAGTTATCGAGGGTGTTCTCATCAAAGTAGACAAGCTTATATTCCCTGCAAATTTTATGGTGCTAGATATGGAAGAGGACAAAGAGATCCGTATCATATTAGGGAGGCCTTTCTTGCAACCGAACGAGCACTTATTGATGTTCAAAAGGGAGAACTAAGGCTTTGGGTACATGAAGAAGAAGTGATTTTCAATGTCTTAAATGCTATTAACTATCCAGGAGCTAGCGATAGTTGCTTTTGTATTGATGGGTTGGACATATTAGTCTCTTAACACTTTGGCAAATTATAAGACCTTCTGGAAGCAAGCTTGACTCATCCTACTCTATCTACTCTTGAAAATGATGACATCATGGAGGTTGTTAATTGGATGGATTCTTTTGGTCCCAACAACCGAAGGTACTTTGAAACTTTGGGAGGAGGCCCTTCTCAATCAATTCCTTTAATTGAGAAACCACCTACTCTTGAGCTTAAGTCATTACTGGATCATCTACGCTATGCATTCCTTAGTGATTCATCATTTTTACTAATAATTATTTCTTCTAGCCTTTCTAATGAAGAAGAAGACAAGTTGCTATGGGTGCTTAGAAGATATAAGTCGACTATTAGGTGATCTCTAGTGGACATTGATGGGATAAGTCCAACCACGTGCATGCATTGGTTCTTAATGGAAGAAAATTGCAAGCCATCGGTAGAACCACAATGGAGACTCAATCCTACCATGAAGGAGGTGGTTTGCAATGAGGTGTTAAAGTAGTCAGATCTGGGAGTAATTTACCTGTTCTCTGATAGCTCATGGGTAAGCTTGGTGTAAGTAGTGCCAAAGAAGGGTGGTATGACGTTGATGAAAAATAAGATAATGAGCTAATTCCAATAAGGACCGTCATTGGATAAAGATTTGTATAGACTACCGAAAACTAAGCAAAGCGACCCAGAAAGATCATTTCCTTTTACCCTTTATTGATCAAATGCTAGATCATCTTACAAGTCATGAGTATTACTATTTTCTAGATGGCCACTTGGGGTACAACCAAATAGCCATTGCAACAACAGACTAAAAGAATATAATGTTTACGTGTCCTTATGCTACATTTGCATTCCATCGGATGTCGTTTCGCCTTTGCAATGTGCTGGTAATCTTCTAAAGATGTATGATGGCAATTTTTTCTGACATGGTGGAGCAAATTATAGAAATCTTCATGGATGATTTCTTTATTTTTAGTAACTCTTTTGATCATTGCCTGGCTAATTTAGAATTGGTTTTGGAGAGATGTGAACAAACCAATCTTGTGCTTAATTGGGAAAAGTGCCACTTCATGGTAAAAGAAGGGATTGTCTTGGACCGCCGCATTTCATCAAGGGGATAGAGGTTGACTGAGCTAAGATAGAGACAATTGAGAAGCTACCATCACTAACCTTAGTCAAGGGCATTCAGAGTTTTCTTGGTCATGCAAGTTTCTATAGAAGATTCATTAGAGATTTCTCCAAGTTCTCCAAGCCTCTTTCAAATTTGCTCTTGCAAGGTACTCCTTTTGAGTTCAATGAGGAGTATGAGAAGGCGTTCATTACCCTTAAAGAGAAGCTTATGTCTACACCCATTGTTGTAGCACCAAAATGGGAGTTCCTGTTTGAATTGATGTGTGATGCAAGTGATTATGTAGGAGGAGTGGTTCTAGGACAGCGGAGGAATAAGGTATTTCATGCTATTTATTACACTAGTAGAGTCCTCAAGGATGCTCAACTCAACTGTGCCAGAATAGAGAAGGAATTACTTGCCATCATCTTTGCTTTCGACAAGTTCAGATCATACCTAATTGGCAAGAAGGTAATGGTCTTTACAGAACATTTTGTAATTAAATACCTTATGGCCAAAAAGGATGTGATGCCAAGACTTATTTGATGGGTTCTCTTACTCGAAGAATTTGATTTGGTGATTGGAGACAAGAAGGGCACATAAAATCTAGTGGCAAACCATATATCAAGACTTGAACTATCAGAAGAAAAAGAGTTGCAACAACCTCTTATTGGTGATCAGTTCCCAAATGAGTAACTCTTTGTCATCACATTTACAAGCTTTCTTCCATGGTATGCAGATTATATGAATTTTCTTACAAGAAAAATCATGCCATTGGAACTCTCAAACCAACCAAAAAGTTTTTTTCCTATGTGAAGCACTATTATTAGGAAGAACCAGTTCTTTACAAGCACCGTACGGATCAAATCATAAGAAGATGTGTGCCAAAAGATGAGGTAGAGGAGATCCTGAGACATTGCCACACTCTTGAGTGTGGTGGACATTTTGGAGGAAACAAACGGCAGCCAAGGTGTTGCAATCTAGATTTTATTGGCCCACATTGTTTAAAGATGCTCATGCTTTTGTTGCGATTTATGACAAATGTTTAAGAAGAAATGAGAAGCCCTTGAATAATATTCTAGAAGTAGAGCTTTTCGATGTATGGGGTATCGATTTCATGGGACCGTTTCCCTCATCCTACAACAATAAGTATATCCTCATTGTGGTGGATTACATGTCGAAGTGGGTTGAAGCGGCTGCAGCTCAAACCAATGATGGCAAGGCAGTGCTTCATTTTCTCCCGAAAAACATCTTTACAAGGTTCGAAACTCCACGAGCTATCATAAGTGATGAGGGAACACACTTTTGTAATAAGCAATTTGTGGCTCTTTTGTTGAAATACAGAGTCAAGCACCGAATTGCACTTGTTTACCATCTTTAGACTAATGGGCAAGCGGAGATATCTAATAGAGGGTGAAGCAGATTTTGGAGAAAACAATACATAGCTCTCGTAAGGATTGGGCTAAAAAGTTAGATGATGCATTATGGGCCTATCAAATAGCATTTAAGACACCTACAGGGATGTCTCCTTATAGGTTGGTCTATGGGAAGGCTTACCATCTTCTGGTAGAACTAGAGCATCGAGCATATTGGGCAACGAAACAACTAATTATGGATATGCAAGTAGTGGGTGAAAAGCACCTTTTGTAACTCAATGAGATGGATGAGTTCCGTAATGGAAGATATGAGAATGCCAAGATCTACAAGGAGCGGACCAAAGCTTGGCATGACAAGCACACCCAACAGAAGGAGTTTGTACCCGAATAGAAGGTGCTACTATATAATTTCAGGCTTTGACTGTTCCTTGGAAAGTTTGAATCTAAATGGTCGGGCCTATTCGTGGTCAACAAAGTGTTTTCCTATGGTATAGTTGAACTAAGTCATGAAGAGATAGGAACCTTTAAGGTTATTGGACAACATTTGAAGCCATACTTTGATGGTGGAATTGATCGCAACAAGTCCATCTTCACTCTCAACTCACCTTAGAGGAAAAAGAGTTAGGCTGATGACTATAAAACAAGTGCTTCTTGGTATGCAACCCAAGCTCTTTATCCTTATTTATTTTAGTTTTCATCATGTTAATTAGTTGTTAGTTAAATATTTTTAGTATTTTATAAGCTAATTATGATGACATTGTGTTTGTGGTAATTTTAGGTGTTCTCAGGACAATAAGGTTACAGAAGACACACAAAGTACCTAGGCACTATAATAGGGTACTAAGACCCGAGAGCAAGGTGCCTAGGTGCCAACTCCTGGGCGCCTAGGAGCTCAGCAAAAACAAAAAGACAAAAAAAGTCGAAGTAGTGCCTAGGCGCTACAACCACAGTGCCTAGGCACTGTGTTGTTTTTAAGCTAGGTCATCCACCCACAGTGAATGAACATAGCGAATAAAAACTAAACCCCCCCATAAAAATAGAAAAAACACCTCCCATTCTCTCAATCTCTCGTGCCCCAAACCACTATAACACCCCTCATCTAATTTTTTCCTCATTCCATTACACATTCTCACCTCCCTCAACCCAAAATCATGACCCACAGAGCCAACACGCCTCCTATCCGAGTTTACTCCAAGGGGGTGTGATTAGGTAGCGAAAAAAAAATCCAAAAATTCACTCACAAGTTTGGGGGCTTTTGCTTACAAAAGGTAAATCCACTCTTCTTTGTGCCTTATCTTAGAATTGTTGCTATTTGGGGAGATTTCATTCGTAGAGGAGAGTTATATAGGGTGGAATTATTGAATCCCACCAAGTGTTCGAGAAAAAGTTTGAGAGAGATAAAAGTGTTGGGTGTTGAAGATTGACATTAGAGGTGTTAATAGACATTACAAGTTGGGGATTTGAGGTCATTTGGTGGTGTTAGAAGTTGATTTGGAGTGGCTAAGAGAAGGTTGGTGGGTTGTGATTGTGGGAAGAATAGTCTTTTGAAGAGTGATTCGTGCAAATTAATTTCATGGCAGTAAGGAAACGTTTAAGGAGTTCGACATCCGAGGAGTATGATACGATTAAATTCATTTCTCATGTCGCTTTCACTTGTTATCAGTACTCTTTGGAAAGAAAGTCTCCAATTACAGAAAGGGGACTTATCACATATGAAAGGGTAATTTAGGATATAATTTTAGATCATGGATGGGGCAATTTTATGAAACAGTTAGGCTCTAGCTTAACTACGGTAGTTTGAGAATTTTATGCCAATACCCCCGAGTGCCAAAATGAAAAAGTCTTTGTGCGGGGAATTTAGGTGGAGATTGATCGCGACGTCAATAATCAACACTTTGGGTTGTCCAATATTGAGGGTGATGAATATCAAGCATACTTGGAGAACATCGACCATGACATAGTCCTCAACAAATTATGCACAGTTGGAAAATAGGATGTAGTTGTGAGCATATCTCATTCCCTCCTAGTGCTCTACAAAACCGGTCATATAAGGCATGGCACAATTTTATTTGCGCTCGCTTCATGCCAGTGTCCCACGTTAGTGATGTGTTGAAGGAGTGAGCAGTGCTTCTACACACTATAGTGATAGGGAAGAGTATTGACATTGGCCGGATGATTTCTCGACAGATTGCTATAAGTGTGCAACGTGTGCACCTGGACCTATATTTTCCCTCACTCATTATAGAAATGTGTAGTAAAGCTGGAGTCTACTGGGAAGCAATGGAAGAATGGTTAAGACCCCGACATGTCATTAACTATTTGGTCATCGCATCGTATAGAGAGATTGATGCTCAGAAACCCGCCGTAGGGGCTAGTTCCTTCAGGTTCCCTAGACCTTCATGACCACCTCGCTCCTTAGGTCAAGCCTTGATGCACAAGTGCTTGGATCGATTGAACAGACGCCTAAACCACATCAACAACAACATCTACAACCTAGTGCAGATGATGGCGCAGATGATGAACCACGTGGCCAGGCATCTGAATCTAAACAAGGAAAATTTTCCAGCCATCGCAACTTTCAATGATGAGGATGCCAAGCATGAGGACGAGGAGGAATAGACTACCACAATTTTCATTTTAGGAAGTGTTCTTTTCTTTTTTATTTAATATTTTTTTCTTTGTTTTGTTCTCCTTTTATCTTATTTTATTTTTATTTTATGTTTATTTTTATTTCTTTTACATTGAGGATAATGTATTACTCAAGTTTAGGGGTGGTGTGCTGCTTTATGTTTTGTTTGTGTGAATCACTTATTTTGGTTTACTTAAGTTTTAAGTTAGGTTTTGTTTTTAGTAATTATGATAGTAAAGTTTGTGTAGTTTGAGCATTGTTTAATTTGAATCATAGGAGGAGAATCATATGACGATAGTTGAAATTGAATATGGCTTTTAGGGGATAAGAATTGTTGTTGGCTTATCCTTGTTTTCTTATGATTGGTTTGCCATGCTATGATTCTTTGAGCACTTTGAGCGCTCACGCCTTGATGACCTAAGTATTCTACACTTAGAGGAAGTTTATGTTGATTAAATGATGTTTTTTATCTCAAATAAATGTTAGAACCTAGGCTATGTTGATTAAATGATGTATTCTACACTTAATCACATATCAAATAAAGTTTATGTTGATTAAATGATGTTTGATAATCACTTGAGGCGAAATCCTAGGCTATACAACATTAAGGACATGATTTAGGCCATTTTTGGACCGTTTGAGCCTTTCAAGCCTACCATCGACATTATTTAATCACTAGTTGCCTTGTTGAGCCTTATTATCCATTTTTTTTGTTGCCCACATAATTAGCCTAGCCTTTGAATAATTCTATCCTACTTTGTCCTTCATCCATAAGCATGATCAGATTGTCTAGGAAATTATTTAAAGGTAGTTGTCATTACGAGAGGATGGGTGGAGTTTTAAGGAACTTATCAAGGGATTATATTTTCCTATTTATCATTCATGGGTGGAGTTTTGAGGAACTTATCAAGGGGTTATGTATTTATGTTTATCATTCAAAAAAAACAAAAAACAAAAAAAATCATCAAATAAATGTGAATGACAAAAGGAGTGCAACATAAGTTTGGGGGTGCACTTAGAAAGAAGAAATGATGATTTTATGAGGTCCTGAGACAAATTGTGTGTTTATGAGTGAATTTTGAGCCATATTATATCCTTTATTTCACCTTTTTACCTTAGCCACATATTTCAAGCCAAATAAAGTCCTATTAATCTTTGATGTTTTGATAATCTATATTAGTGGAGAGTAGTTTAAAAATAGGCCTATGGAGTTCATAAATTTCACTAATCTAGAGATCTTCCATGACAAACTTGTTGATATAAACTAATCTGAGTGTAGTTGCATAAGTGCTAGAAGCATCACATACACAGACTCAAGGAATAAGGAGTATGGTAAGATTGGAATTTAAATTGAATTTTTATATGACTATAATGGTTAGAGTTCCCTTTGAGTCATAGACTTTATACAATCTTTGAGGCCAAGTATGATGAAAAATTAAATTGATGCTCAAACTATGTTGTGTGTTAGTGTAAGTCCTATCCTTTTGTCTCGTTTCTTTGTTCTTCTTTTGTGCTTTTTGCTCGAGGACTAGCAAAATCTTAAGTTCAGGGCTATTTGATAAGTTAGTTTTAGGCTAATTAATTAGGTGATTCTCACTTAATATTTTTGTTAGTTTTGAGCAATTTATCAAAATTTGATAGTGTTTTATGCTCCTTTATAGATTTTGAGGAAAAAGATGCATACTGGCAAATTACGGGGCAAAATGGACAAAAAAATGAGCAATTTATAAATTGGGTATAATCAAAGGTATTTTTATTTTATTTCCATCTTTTTCAATTGAAAAAGTCTACAAGGGATAAAATTGAAATAAGTTTATGAAATTCAAAGGATACTTTTATAGCTTCTAAAAATAGAGAAACAAATTGAAAAATTATGAACACTAGGAGGTATAGTTATGTATTTAACCCTTTGAATTAAAACTAAATTTATTTCTAGATAGAATGAAAAATGCTTAATGTCATTCTTCCCTTGTGTAATTCTTTAAGTCCCTTTTTATTTTCTCTCTCTTTTGTGATCTGCTTTCTCTTTCTTCTTTCTTTCTCTCTTCTACGATCTGCCCTCTTTTCTCCCCATCCTCTGTCTCCTCTCCAATCTTCTCTCTCCTTGTTGCCCCATCTCTTCTCTGTCTAGCATCTTTTGTGACATATTGTTTGCAAGATCCATTGTCTGGATCTCCGGCAAAGGTAGATCCACCGTTTGCAAGATCCTCTGTTGATCTAAGTCCTCCATTGTTCAATATCGTTCTCTTCTCTTGATTTTGCTCATCAGCTCATTGATCAACTTTGAGATCATCTTTGCCTTCCTTAAGATTTAAGCACCTTACTTAACCATTCTCTATCCTCTCTCTCTGCAATACATCTTTGCAAATCGATCAACTTTTATAGTTTAATCTTTCTCTATCTCTCAATGTTCACATAGAAGACTATGATGAGTGGTAAATAATCAATTTATAGTATAAATAAATTATTTTACAAAAGAAACTTGCAATCTTAGTTGTTAATAGTTATATAAAACCTCAAGTTGTATAGTTGATAAGTTAGTTTTAGGCTAATTAATTAGATGATTCTCACTTAACATTTTTGTTAGTTTTGAGTAATTTATAAGAATTTATTAGTGTTTTATGCTCCTTTGTAGATTCTAAGGAAAAAGATGCTTATTGGCAAAGTGCGGGGCAAAACAAACCAAAAAATAAACAAAATTAGAGTCGAGGATGAAATGGAGCCCAGATGCCAGCTTATGGGCTCCTAGGCACTCTTGCAAAAGAAGTGTCATGCAAAAACCCAAGACCATAGTGCCTAGGCGACATTTCGAGAAAAAAGGCCAAGCAACAATGCATCGCCTAGGCGCCACAATCATGAAGCCTAGGTGCCACTACGAAGCCTAGGCACCAGAAATATGGAGCCTAGGTGCCATTGCGATCTTAATTCAATTCTAAGTCCAATTTCATTTCAAAATTGCCCTTTCAAATCTAAGCCTATAAATAGAACATTATGAGGGGTTGAAGGATGAATTTTAACAGATAAAGACTGTAGAAAAGAGAAGAGAACTCACTACTTTGGAGAGAAGAACAGTGCAACCTAGAGATAGAGTCCATCTTCGCATCTAAATATAGTTCTTTTCTTTTACTCATCATGTTTAAGACATTATTTAGGATTGTTTTTAGTTTCATTATGAACTAATTTTTTTTATTCTAGGGCTACAATGTAGCCGGATTATGAATGTTCATTTCTATTTAATTTTATTCAATTCGATGTTTATTCATTATCTATGCTGAGTATTTAATCTGATCTTAATGCTTATAAAAGTTTGCATACTTTTTGCATGATTTGTGATTTAATTTGAGGCTGAGAAGCAATAATTAAATTGGAATATGATTGAATGCTATGAGATCATCATAGGACAGAGATATCTCTGAGACTTGCGTAACATGGTGAGTTTCTTGTTCTTCATGAATCTTGGTAAGTTTAAAGTTTCCACAAAGATATAAGAAATTTGCTGACTGGGATAAATTGTTAATGCTTGAGAAAGATTAATGATTACTTAAGAGAAAATCGTTACCGGCATAGGGGTGAACATCAATTGATTAAATTAGATAAATTGGATAGGATTAATCCGATGAGTCAGAAACCCTAGACATCTTAATATATTGAATTTTCATCTGTTAAATTCATAATTTATCATTTTCATTAATTTAGTTTATCTTCTTTTTGCCATTCTATTATTCCATTGTTTCCTATATTTCAATTGTTTAAATAGAATTAGAATTAGATTAATTTGGTACTTAGTGACAATTAGTCCTCGAGGGAACGATTTCTACTCTCACTTTATTACTTGTTAACGACATGTGCACTTGTGTTAGAAAATTCACAACAAATGTTAGATAATCAATTCATGGTATAAATAAGTTAATTGTTAGCTTCTGTGTTTCTATGTTTTGCTTTTAGTTTGTTAGTGGTTTTGATTTTTTTTTTGTGCTTTTATTTCTGTTAGTGTTTCCTACCCTATGCATCATGGTGTGAATAGGTCTTCCTGCTATGTGTATCATCTATAAACATATGGTATGAAATTGCATAAATATGTTTACAATTTGTTTGCAAGTAGAAACTATAGAAGAATGTTTTAGAATCATTAAAGTAAATTACACCGTTATACTTTGATCTATTCGTTTTTTGTATAATGAATACGAACTTTCAATCTTGGTAAAATGCATCCTGAAGTTTGAAATCATTGGCGATTGAGGTCCAATAGCTAATGAGTGTTAAATAGCATGTAAGATTTTAGTTACGAGATTCGCACATGAGTTCTTTTAAAAGTAGAGCTCATTATTTTAAGAAAAAACTAAAACTCAACATGTGGAAAAGAGTATTGAACATAAATTAAAAATAGCTATTGCACCTTAATTGTCAATAAATTCAAAGTTTATGGTGCATTTTATAAAGATTAAAAGTTGATGGTGTATTATACAAAAAACAAATAGTTCAAAATGCAACGATGTAATTTACTTTTTAATTAGTAGAAAAGTTTTCAGTAGTGATTTGCTAGATCCTATCTAAGTCAGTTTATTTATTGTAGCAAATGAGGAGTGACGCAATCAAAATTGTATAAAAGAAGAAGAAAGTAATGCCTTCTTTATCAAAATCACCAAAAAACAAGCCAAAATAGAAAAGACAAAACCGATCTATACGGTAAAATAATAATATATTCTACTTTAGCATAAAGTAAATAAAGAAAAGTTTTGCGCTATATGCACCACACATGATTTAAAATTGAAGGAAATCCTTCCTTTATTTATGGGAATACAAACATAAGCTAATCCTTACACTCATATATACATTGTTGGAATTAAAATATGAAATGCAACGGAAGGAACGGATCGTTGACAAACAAAATTTTTTTAAAAACTTTGTTCATCGATAATAGCTATATAATTTTAATTAATAAGAGAAAGCTTTGGGTATTTTTATTTACCATCCTTTTGAAGACTATCAGGGTATCCTAGCTTTTCTCTTTAACACCACAATCTTTCAATTTAGGCCTCCACACCAATGAAAAGACGAGTGGGTGTCAAACTGCAAGAATGAATTTTCCTCACTCTTTTTTGAATGTGCTATGTACTCAGCACATGAGATAGCAGACCTTTTTTTTTTCAGAGAAGAACTCTCAGTTTTTCTCTCTGAGTATTCTGCAAAAGTTACGTGAATGAAAAATCTATTGAGATAATTGTTATCTCTCCCTTTTTATATCTGAGCCATTAGTAATTTTTCAATTAATTTCAAATTTAAAATAACCATCATATCAGATATATGGGGAAATGATATATTTTGCATGATTCTAACCTTTTTCCTTTCTTTTTTTTTTTTTTATAATCCGAATCAAGATATGATTCTTATTAATATATATATATATACTTGAAAATCGTTTACTGAAATGTAAACTTTACGTTTCCCTTTTTTAAAAAAAAAAAACGAATCACTCGTGATTCGTTATGTATATATATAAATAAAAAAAGTAAAATGTAAAGTTTCTTTATGTAATATATATATATTAATAAATAATAAAATCTAATATATATAAAAAGATTTGGTTCAAAACCATATATATATATCTAAATCTAAATTCAAAAATAAATCACATTTATTTAAGAATAGATTTTAAAATTAATCAATTAATTAATTAACTAATACTCAGTTAAATGTGACAACATTTATCACATTACATTATATGTCATAGAAAACAATTTTCTATGTCACATTAATAATTCAAGTGTGAAATAATTAATTCAGAATTCAATAATTCCAAACTAAATATGTATAATTCATTCTATGCATAAATCCAAAATAGTGTTACAGAGGTGGTATTGGGGACCTATAGACCTATAACCCAAACTCTAATAAATTTGACAATTAATTAAACTCTTTGATTAATGTGCCAAAGTTATTAGTTTCAGTGTTATTTTACTAAAAACCTGAAACCGAACCCTTGAGATTATAGTAAAATTACTCAAAGAAAATTAGCGAGTAGTCCATTGATATAATCATTACATATAAGTCAGTCCTCCATAAATAGTTCATAATAAGAGCTAGGTTTAATATCCATTCACCTCTCTTATTACATCTTTATTCTTGAGTTCTAATAATTTTCTAATGAACGGTTAATTCATAATCTTATTATAAACGAGTGCTCTGCTGTTCAAACCTCGAATTATCACTCAAGAAAACTATTTTTCTAACTTTCATAAGAAAGGAATGGATTTCATATCTGTATAATATTATTCTTAGCCATTTATTACGTTATGTTTTCAAGATGCTAAGTTATGATCTGTGCTTAGACAAATCTTACCATGCAAGTCAAAAAACATAATGTCATAAATAGGAGTATAATAAATACTCAGGATTAAGATTGTCAAATATGTGATCATCATAGTGATAAATTTGAATACTCTATTTGTAACAGATGATTATTAGTGATTCATAATTTATCTGGTCCAGTCCTATATAATCTCATTATACAAAGTATCTCCAATTCAATGTCTCTACATTAATAACCCAGATAATAACTTTTTTTTATTCTAAATGAGATTGGACCATACTTGTAATATTTAATTAAAGATCCCAAACTTTAATTAATTATTACGGACTATTTAGATTATTATCTATAAATTTTATCCCTACGCATATAACACTTATATGCTAAATTTATAGTCACATAAATAATCATGGAATTTTCTTGATGTTTATAAATGTATTCATAACACATATAAGCAACCAAAATAATAATAAATGTGACTTCATTTATTTATTAACAATATGTACAATATCACAGCTTTTAGGGCACCAAACCCAACAATCTTCCACTTGCCCTAAAGCATGTGAGACATGTATCTAACACCTAAGCCTTCCAAGTGTCCCTCAAAGCTCTTTGCAGGTAACATCTTGGTGAAAGGGTCAGCAAGGTTATTTTCTGACACTATCTTCACAACTTCCACATCGCCTCGATGAACTATTTCTCTGATCAAATGATATTTTCTCTCTATATGCTTTCCTCTTTTGTGGCTTCTAGGTTCTTTTGAATTTGCCACTGCACCACTATTATTACAATACAACGTGAGTAGTTTATCCATGCTTGGAACTACTTCCAAATCATTTAAGAACTTACGGAGCCAAACAACTTCTTTAGCTACTTCACAAGCAGCCACATATTCGGCTTCCATAGTTGAATCAGCAATACAAGATTGTTTGATGCTTCTCTAAACTATGGCTCCACCACCAAAAGTAAACATGATCTAGATGAGATTTACGTGTGTCTTTGTCTGATTGAAAACCAGAATCAGTGTATCCAATGGGAATCAAATTCTCAGCAGAATATACCAGCATATAGTTTCTCGTTCTCCTAAGATACTTGAGAATATGTTTAACTGCTACCCAATGATCTAATCCTGGATTGGATTGATACCGATTGACTATACCCATAACATAGCAAATGTCCGGTCCTGTACACAACATGGCATACATTAGACTTCCTACTGCAAATGCATAGGGTATCCGTCTCATGTTTTCCTCCTCTTGAGGTGTCTTAGGACACTGCTCTTTTGAAAGATAAACTCCATGACATGTAGGTAAATTACCTTTCTTGGAGTTTTGTATCGAAAATCTGATAAGCACCTTATCGATATACGATGCCTGAGACAGCGCCAACAGTTTGTTCTTGCGATCTTTTATGAGTTGGATTCCAAGAATATAACTTGCCTCTCCCAAATCTTTCATTTAGAATTGGTTGGCGAGCCATTTCTTTACATTAGATAATATGTCTACATCATTCCCAATGAGTAGGATATCATCTACATAAAGAACTATGAAGACCACCTTCTTATCATTGATGTACTTGTATACACAAGGTTCATCGATATTTTGATTGAAACCATAAGATTTGATCACTTCATCAAATCTCAAGTTCCAAGATCTTGAAGCTTGCTTGAGTCCATGATGGACCTCTGCAACTTGCAAACTTTTTGCTCCTGACCTTTGACTACAAACCCTTCTAGTTGCACCATATAGATGCTTTCCTGAAGATAGCCATTCAAAAAGGCAGTCTTGACATCCATTTACCATATCTCATAATCAAGACAAACAGCAATGGATAAAAGAATCCGAATGGATTTAAGCATAGCTACAGGCGAGAGAGTTTCTTCATAGTCAACTCCCTCCTTTTGGGTGTAACCTTTTGCCACAAGCCTAGCTTTGAAAATCTCAACTTTCCCATCCACTCCTCTTTTCTTCTTGTAAATCTATTTGCACCTTATGGGTTTTATCCCTTCAGGTAGGTCTACAAGTTCCCAGACTGAATTAGAGTACATTGACTCCATTTCAAGGTTCATAGCTTCCAGCCATTTTTCCTTCTCAAAATCTTCCATTGCATCACGATATGTCAATGGATCATCCTCACCATTATCAGAGATAGCAACATGTGCTTTTCCAATTTCCATGTAGCGAGAAGGTGGTCTCACAACCCTCCCACTATGTCGAGGTGGTATGACATTTTGATCGGGAGACGTGGTCTCCTCATTTTGTCCTTGGACAATGGTTGTCGGTTATGGTCTGATCTAATCAGAAAGTAACTCTTCAAGTACAACTTTGCTATGAGGTTTATAGTTTGTCATATAATCATTCTCGAGAAAAGTGGCATTTGTCGATACAAATACCTTCTCTTCTTGTGGACTATAAAACAAACCTCCCCTTATTCCCTTTGGGTATCCCACAAACAAGCATACTTCAGAACGTTGTTCCAGCTTCTCGATCTTTCCTTTCAGCACATGACACCCCCATATATGGATATGTCGTATACTAGGTTTGCGACCATTCCATAACTGTAAAGGTGTTTTGGAATAGACTTAGATGAAACTATGTTTAGAAGATATACTACAGTATGTAGTGCATATCCCCAAAATGAAATGGGTAATGATGAGTAGCTGAGCATAGATCTCACCATATCTAGCAACGTATGATTTCTTCTCTCTACAACACCATTTTGTTGTGGTGTTCCAAGTGTAGGGAGTTGTGATAGAATACCATGTTCTATCATATAGTCCTGGAATTCAGTATCAAGGTATTCCCCTCCTTGATCAGATCGAAGAGTCTTCACCGTCTTTCCTAATTGCTTTTTAGCTTCTGCTTGGAATTCTTTGAACTTTCCAAAAGTTTTAGATTTCCTTTGCATTAGGTACATGTATCCATACCTCGAATAATCGTCAATAAATGTGACGAAATATTCATAACCACCACGTGCTTGCATATTCAATGGACCACAGATGTTTGAATGTATTAGCTCAAGTGGCTTTTTGGCCCTTTCGTCTCTTGTAGAGAAAGGCCTCTTAGTCATTTTACCTTCAAGACAAGATTCACAAACTGGTAGAGAACTAACTTTTAGTTCTTTTAAAGGACCATCCTTCACTAGTCTGTTAATTTTGTCAAGGTTAACGTGACCTAATCTAAGGTACCATAGGTATGTTTCATTATCAGAAGAAATCTTTTGCTTCTTGGGTTTTGGTTGTTCAATTTTGAACATTTCAATATTGAGCAGTGATTTTTCGTTGGGCCTTAAAGTGTAAAGCCAATTTTCTATATGCGCAGAACAAATATTCAAACCATTTCTAAAAATATTAACATGATTATTATTAAAAGAAACATTAAACATTTGTTCAAACAACCTGGAAACAGAAATCAAATTTCTATGAAAACAAGGAATGTAATAAACATTGTCCAAAATTAAAAACTTATTTCTAAAATAAAGTTTAACAACTCCCACTGCTCTTATCGAAACAACCTCTCCTGCTCCCACTCTCATCGTTTATTCCCCGTCGGCAAGCTCCTTTGAAGAACTAAGCATCTGCAAAGAAGAACAAACATGGTTAGTTGCCCTTGAATCAATTATCCAAGGTGAAGTATCATCTTCAACTAAACAAGCTTTTAAAACGAGTAAATCTGATTTACCGTTGTTCTTCTTTTCTTTGAGCTCCTGAAGATACTTCTTGTAGTTTCTCTTCCAGTGCCCAACTATGCCGCAGTGGAAACATTTTCCTTTAGGCTTATTTTGCTTTGAGCTCTTGTTGTTGTTGCTTTTGTTCTTCTTAGGCTGCCCTCCATTTTTAGACTTACCACTTCCTTCAGTCCTCTTCCTCTTCTTATTCTTTCAAGTCGAAGAGGAGGGTTGAGCTTCTACAACATTTGCCTCACCTTCTTTAATCTTTTCTTTCAAAATAGACTCGAAGGTTTGCAGCTCATTAAGCAACTCAGTCATATTATATTTCAGCTTGTTCATAAATTAGTTGCCTTTGAATTGAAGGAACGCAGGGGAGAAGGTTTCCAAAATCATCCCCACCTGTGTGGCTTCATCTATCATAGCCCCATTCACCTCGGCCTCATGGAGATAGTTAATCATCTTGAGAACATGTTCTCTGACCGAAATCCCTGCCTTCATTTTGGCATTCATTACCGCCTTAACGGCTTCGTGGTGTGCCTTTTCAGAAGGTTTGCCAAACATGTCTTGTAGAGACTACATTATCTCATAAGCGGTCTCCATGTTTTCGTCCTTCATCCTAAGCACATCAAACATGCTAGCCAAAAGAAACAGCGGCCCTTGATGTTTGCCTGGATCCAATGATCATATGCTTCTCGTACATTACGAGGAGCATTGGCAGCAGGTGATGGAGGACATTCCTTCGTTAGGACAAACTTGTAATTTTTGCAAATTAGTACAATGTTCATGTTACTCTTCCACTTGACAAAATTATCTCCGGTTAATTTTTCATTTGAAAGAATAGCAATGATTGGATTAGACATTGTTGTTGTAATAAATAAATAAAATAACATAAATTAAATGGTTGCATAAACATCAGAAATATATGTTTTAGAATAGTAAACGTGATGCATGATGCATATGAAAAACATACAAAAAAAATTTACTAATTCCATGATTATTCAATTTTAATAAATAAAGTGCCACCGTAGGGTAGGTTAAATTATTTATGAATTAAATTGAGATATTGTCAATTAATAAATATATTCAAAATATCTCATATTTTCTATATGTATTAATAACCGTTTATTTTGATCAAGATATAATTAACAATTTAATTATGTCTTTATAAGTGAACCCACTATTTTAGATTTTAACAACTTAACTCAAAATTGCCGCCGTATGACAGGTCAATTTTGAAATACATTATAAAATCCTATCTCTTGGAAGCCAACCTTGATATTGATTTAAATGGACACCCTCCGTAGGGAGGACGAAATCAAAGCGTCGCGAGGCGCCACCTAAATCTTTTAAAACAAGTAAATCTGATTTACCATTGTTCTTCTTTTTCTTTGAGCTCCTGAGGATACTTCTTGTAGTTTCTCTTCCAGTGCCCAACTATGCCATAGTGGAAACATTTTCCTTTAGGCTTCTTTTGCTTTGAGCTCTTGTTTTTGTTGCTTTTGTTCTTCTTAGGCTGCTCTCCATTTTTAGACTTACCACTTCCTCTTCTTATTCTTTCAAGTATAAGAGGAGGGTTGACCTTCTGCAACATTTGCCTCACCTTCTTTAATCTTTTCTTTCAAAATAGACTCGAAGGCTTGCAGCTCATTAAGTAACTCAGTTATATTATATTTCAGCTTGTTCATGAAATAGTTGCTTTTGAATTGAAGGAATGCAGGGGAGAGGGTTTCCAAAATCATCCCCACCTGTGTGGCTTCATCTATCATAGCCCCGTTCACCTCGGCCTCATGGAGATAGTTAACCACGTTGAGAACATGTTCTCTGACTGAAATCCCTGCCTTCATTTTTGTTAGATATGTATGCTCTAAGGAGTAAAAATGTAATACATTTTTGGAGACATTTTTTTCAATAAAGAATTAATTCATTTACATATACCAAATCTTGTCCTCTTTACGTTCATATTTGTTGAATGTATGTTAAGCAAACAGTAGTCTGAGACTGTTGGTCTAAACCTTTAAGAATTGGGCATATGATGGACTGATTATGCGGAAGACACAATTCTTAAGGTGATGGTCTAAAACATATGATCCGTAATTGAGGGAATAAGTTGGGCGCTTTATTCATGCAAAGATTGTTATGTTGTCTATATCCCTATTGGGAGATGGTTTGTCTTGACCATCGGAGTTGGACTCCTTGAATAGAAACATTAGCACGTTGTCATAGGTGACGATGTGTTGGATCGGGACACAAAGTGAATTGATTTGGATTAATAATTCTGTCTTGGCAAATCGATTCACTTTAGACAATCATTTGTGTTGTATCTTAATCTTGAGATGAATAGTGGGCCCGTTATTTTGACTTGTGTCTTTTGATGTACCAAAGGGTGACACCCACATCTCTATAGTGGTATGCATGCTGGTACGTTGGAGGCATGACTCTTGATAGCGTAGACTTGTTATTCATAGATATGGAATCCATAGCTCCTCTTTAGGAGTAATGATATCCTCTTATATGCGTTATCCTGTAATTGAAAAACTGGAGCGCTCAACCATTTGGATACATAGGTGTAACCGAATGGTATACTATCTTTGGATGGTAAGTTTTCTAATGGTGAGATAATGGAACGTAAGATAAAAATAATCGGGAAGGTAAGACAGAATTTGTCCTTAAGCTGATTATGGATTATCATATGGGGATACGATACACTTTGATATGTCATGGAGATTTAGCTATATGGGCTTCGTAATTCTATAAAGTTTGAGAGTGTAGCTCCAAGCTTTTAGTGGAGTAGCGTTGGAGTTGATAATTGTGAAATGTATATCTAGGATATTGGGTTTCATAATTATCGAGGGCTTGAACTTTATAGGTCAATTTTGGTCCCCTTTGCTAGCTCACAAAATCCTGTAACGATACGGCCTGCTTTTTCAATAATTGGTGACTTATGTCGAATTTATCGGATTGGTTTAAAATTTGAAAGAATCAAATAATTCATGTCTGTTTATTGGTTAAATTAATTTTGTAATAAAATTAATTTAAGATAAACTTGTTGAATTATGGGGATCGAATAATTCTTGTCTGTTTATCGGTTGATTTAATTGGATAAATTAAATCAAGATAAACATGTAGAATTATTGTGAATTGATTTATTTTCTTAGAGATTATCTTGATAAAGTTTGTTTTTGATCAGATAACTTCTCTATTGGGTTATTTGAATCAAAACTGAGACTTTATCCTATAGAATCTTGGGTGAAAAATAAAAGATTCACGGAGATATTTACGCGGCAAATCGGCCTGCCGATCTACGTGTTCAGCCTGCCGATCAGCGAGAGATAAGATTACGTATTTTCATGCGAATCTTATCAGATATTGATTCAAACTTGATTCTGTTTTGAGTTTTTGAGACCTAATATGATAAGGACTGACCCATGACCAATTGCTATATAAAGGGAGTAAGTCTCATGAGTTACTCAGATCAATTGAGAGATTAAGAGTGATACTCTTCTAGTGAGCATCTGAAAACTTCCTGAGAGCTTTTGTTCACAAATCACGAACACTAGATTTGGGTTCTCTCAATTGGTTGGAAGGAGAGTCACCGGTGGAAGAGTTGTACATGTGAGCCCACACTAACTCCGATCGTGGATAGAGAATAACAAAGAAGACCAGTTGGTTGAGGCTCTTTTGGAATGTTACTTCTCTTCACAGGTCGCAGAAGTTCTTTGGCAAATAAAGGTTAATAAGATTTGTTTAATTTATACATATAGCATGTCAAACTTGTGTGTTGGAAAAATACTTTGATGTTAAAATTTTAAAATTTTCGCTGCGTACCTCACACTTGTTTTTCCAACAATTGGTATCAGAGCCGTGGTTTTTACATAAATTTACAAGTTTGTGATCATACTTTATGTATAAATTTTGTGATCTTAATCTCTCCTATGCTTGAATTTAATTTTACAAAGAGAGTCGGCACTCTAGGTTTCTATATTATTATACGTTGTCATAGATTATGCGTTGAATGTTCATTAATTAATTATGGTTGATTAAATTGTTATTTAATTATTTATTAATTAATTAATTTATGCTGGTTATGGTTCCTTAGAGGTTAGAATATGTATCTAGGTTTTTCATGTAATTAGATGGCGGACTATCATCTCCGTCTAGGAATTGTTATTTAATTTTAAATTTGTATGCATTTTGTAATTAAATAATTATTCAGAAAAGACAGAACGAGAAGTCAGATCTAGAAGATCGATGATGGCGCACCCAGGTATTTCATGTGTCTCTAATTTTATGTTTTTGAATTGTTAAAAAAAATAAAATTGATGAATTGCATTAAAATTGTATTTTCTGGAATGAAGATTTCTGCTAAGTCGGCATGCCAAAGGCCGATGGTCACAGATCGATAGGCCAGACGTGTGGTTGGAAAGCCGTCAATGGGGCAGAAATAGGCTAGCTCTGCCGGTAGGCCGAACTTCCAGTTCGGCATGCCGAACTTTCATGGGTCCATAGGCTGATCTTTTTGATTGGTAGGCCGATGAAGCATGACCGGTAGGCCGATCACCCAAATCGGCCTGCCGATCGAGAGCTAGAAAATTTCAAGAAAAGTTTCAATTTTTGCAATGCAGTTTTAATTTTATTTTTGAGACGATTCTGAGAAACATTAAATTTGGATATGATCGAAAATATGAAGTATTTGATTCATACGGGATTGAAGACTTGAAGACGGGAATTATGTGAAGAAGGATACAACTTGAGGATTCAAGGACAAAGAATCGATTTATGTCTTGATTATTCTCTTGTAATTTTAGTTTTCTATTCTCTAGGATGGAGCCATAATATTACGGTTATTATTATTTTGCTTGTAGCTTTGCTTGATTGCTTTGCTTGTCTGCATTATAATATGATTTTCCATGTATATTGATAACATGTCATATAGAATAGGAAGTGCCGCTCCTATTAAAATTGTTCATGCATAATTTTAAAATAAAACCTTGACTTCAAAAGATTGAGTGGGAGAAGGTTTTCGAAGAGAGAACCTAAGGCCTCCATCGTTGGTCCATAGGAAGAACATGGTGGTCCCGACCCCTAGGAAGGGATTTCTATCATGTAACAGATTGGATCTCTGAGAGGATAAGATATTTTAGCATGATTTATGGTTGCACACCCCTAGGTGGTGATTATAAACCATGGATAAAATATTGAAATGATGGTTATACACTCGCGTTAATTTTATTATTAACCTCTCCTAGGAGCTCTGTTAATAAAATTAATGGCCAAAGAAACGATTATTAATATATGCTGGATCATACAGGTCCTGGATGGCATATATTAATTAGGAGGGGATCCGTGTTCCTGATTGAATTTGGCATGACTCCCCTAGGAGCTTGTTGAATTCTGAGTTGGGAATTATCGTTGTAAGGTTGTGATATTTTCAAGGTTTTGACACATAAACACATTTGTATGATTTTACATGATTGTGTTATCTTACTAAATTATTATGATATGTTTGCTTATGTTTGGTATATGATTCTTTATTGTAGATTAAAAATGTCTAAAAACGCTTTATCATCGATACTTGACAAAAACCAATTAACCGGTGAGAATTACAATGATTGGAAACAGAACCTGGATATCGTTCTATCCTTTGAGAAACTAAAATATGTTCTGACAACCCCTTGTCCTCCCGAGCTTACGGGAGACTCATCTAATGAGCAATTCCAAGCGTATGACCGCTAGAAAGATGCTAATGATCAGGCCCGTTACTATGTTATGGCCAGCATGAATAATGTGCTGCAGGCTCAACATCAAGATTATGAGACTGCGAAGCAGATCTTGGATAACCTTGAAGACATGTTTGGAGGCCATGCCATAACAAAGCGACAAAGGGCGCTTTAGAAACTCTTAAACTGTAGACAGAGACCGAGAACATCTGTAAAGGAGCACATGATGTTAGTCATGGGTTACCTCGCTGAGACTCAAACCAATGGAGCCGACATCAATGCTGAAACTCAGATGACTATGGTCTTTGAGAATTTGTCTAAGGAATTTATTCCGTTTAGAGATACTTTTAATTTAAGCAATAGACGGGATATGACCTTAACAGAACTGATGAAACAGTTACAGGAGTTCGAACTGCTGATCAGGGAGTCTCCTGCGGGTGGTGAGGCCAACATGGTAGTTGCTTCTGGTTCCAATTCTAACTCTGGGAATGGAAAGAAGCAACGATCCAAGAATGGGAAGTCTTCTGTTCCTGCTAACACCAAGAACAAGAATAAGAAGAAGAAGAACCCAAAGAAGCTTAAGTGCTTCTTCTGTAGAAAGGTCGGGCATATTAAGAAGCATTGCAAAGACTTCCTTTCCAAAGGAGGTAGGTGTGATCTTCTCTATTTAGAAACTTGTTTGGTTGAGGAATCCAGTGACATTTGAGTCATAGATTCTGGTGTAACTAATCATGTTTGTGTTTCTCTGCAGGGGTTCAAAGAAACAAGAAGTCTGCTACATGAAGACTTCACGCTTCGGATGGGCGATGGATCCTTGGTCTCAGTGGAAGCAGTGGGAGACGTCCATCTTTACTTTGATAACTATAGGAATTTATTTTTGCAAGACTATTTTTATGTTCCTCAATTTAAAAAGAATTTAATTTTTGTATCTTGTTTATTTAAAGACTCCTATGTGGTATCATTTAATGAAAAAGTGGTGATTCGTAAAAACAAATCTTTTATCTATTCTGGATGGATGCAAAATAATCTATATTTTATCAAACCTAAGATGGACTTATTGCTTAATGCTGAGATGAATGATAATAACTTTAAAAGACTTAAAACTTCTCACTCTAATAAGACTTATCTTTGGCATTTGCGCCTTGGTCACATTAACCTGAATAGAATTCAAAGGTTGGTAAGGGATGGACCATTAAGTCACTTAAAGGTGGAATCTATACCTCAATGTGAATCTTGTTTGGGGTTAAAATGACCAAAAGACCATACAGGTCTAAAGGCAATAGGGCCGAAGGGGTTCTAGAACTTGTGCATAGTGATGTTTACGAACCGATGAACATCCGAGCACGAGGAGGGTATGAGTACTTCGTCACTTTTATTGATGATTACTCAAGATATGGGTATGTGTGCCTGATGCACCACAAAAGCAAAACTTTTGACAAGTTTAGGGAGTTTCGGGTTGAAGTGGAAAAGCAATTGGGTAGACCCATAAAGGCACTTCGATCCGATCGAGGTGGAGAATACCTTTCTGATGAGTTCTTGGGACACTTGCTAGAGAATGGGATTTTATCCCATTTGACTGCGCCGGGCACTCCGCAGCAGAATAGCGTAGCGAAGAGAAGAAATAGGACTTTGTTGGACATGGTTAGGTCCATGATGAGTTATTCATCATTACCTTTATCTTTTTGGGGATATGCACTACAAACTGCATGTTATCTATTGAACAATGTGCCTTCAAAATCGCTCTCTAAAACTCCTCACGAGTTGTGGACAAGAAGGAAGACATCCTTAAATCAAATTCGCATATGGGGATGTCTGGCTCATGTCCTGTTTAAAGATCCGAATAAGTTGGAAGCACGTTCGGAAGTTTGCGTGTTTGTAGGATATCCAAAAGGGACTAAAGGGGGTTATTTTTATAACCCGAAGGAAAATAAAGTCGTGGTTGCTACTAATGCAACTTTCCTTGAAGAGAGTTACATGGACGACTTTAAACCTCGAAGCAAAGTGGTGCTTGAGGAGTTAAGGAGTGATCAGATCACTTTGGAGGTTCCGAATGAAACCGTTCTGATCAGTGTAAAAAAATTAAACGAACCTAAACAACAACCTCAAGGGCTTTGGTGTAGTGGGAGGATCGGGCGTCAACCTGAGAGGTATATGTTCAATGGGAAAGTCTTCTTGGCTGAACCGAATGAACATGACAGGGATCCTTACACTTAAGCAGAAGCTATGGAGGATGTTGATTCAAAACTCTGGACAGAGGCCATGAACATAGAGATGAAGTCTATGGTGACTAATCAGGTTTGGGAGCTTGTGGATCTTCCCGAAGGGGTAAAACCCATAGGATGTAAGTGGATCTACAAGAGGAAAAGAGGAGTGGATGGAAAGGTCGAAACCTTTAAGGCTAGACTGGTAGCTAAGGGTTATATGCAAAAGAAAGGAATCGATTATGAGGAAACCTTTTCGCCTGTAGCCATGCTTAAGTCCATCCGGATTCTCTTGTCCATAGTTGCTGCTCTCGACTATGAGATTTGGCAGATGGATGTCAAGACAACTTTTCTGAATGGCTATCTTGATGAGTCCATTTATATGGAACAACCAGACGGGTTCAAGGTCGCGGGTCAAGAGGGTAAGGTTTGTAAGCTGCTAAAGTCAATTTATGGACTTAAGCAGGCTTCTCGTTCTTGGAACATAAGATTTGATTAGGTGATCAAGACTTATGGGTTCTCACAAAATGTTAATGAACCATGTGTTTATAAACACATAAAGGATGGAAAGGTGGTTTTTCTACCGCTCTATGTAGATGACATTCTGCTAATTGGCAATGACGTTGGGGCGTTGTCATCGGTCAAATTATGGTTGACCAAGTAGTTTGACATGAAGGACTTGGGTGAGGCTAATTTTGTTCTTGGTATCCAGATCTTTCGGGATAGGAAGAACAAAATGATAGCTTTGTCACAAGCCGGCTACATAGATAAAATTCTCAAAAGGTTTGCAATGCAGGATTCCAAGAAAGGTAGGCAACCATCTAGGTCTGGAATTATTCTTTCTAAGAAAGACTCTCCAAAGTCTTATGAAGAAAGAGAATACATGAAGAAGGTGCCTTATGCTTCAGTAGTGGGTAGTCTCATGTATGCCATGCTTTGCATACGACCAGATATTAGCTATGCGGTCAGGATTGTAAGTCGAATTCAAGGTGACGGTCTAAAACATATGATCCACAATCGAGGGAATAAAGTTGGGCACTTTATTCATGCAAAGATTGTTATGTTGTCTATATCCCTATTAGGAGATGGTTTGTCTTGACCATTGGACTTGGACTCCGTGAATAGAAACATTAGCACGTTGTCATAGGTGACGATGTGTTAGATCAGGACACAAAGTGAATTGATTTGGATTAATAATTCTGTCTTGGCAAATCGATTCACTTTAGACAATCATTTATGTTGTATCTTAATTCTGAGATGAATAGTGGGCCCGTTATCTTGACTTGTGTCTTTTGATGTACCAAAGGGTGACACCCACATCTCTATAGTGGTATGCATGCCAGTACGTTGGAGGCATGACTCTTGATAGCGTAGACTTGTTATTCATAGATATGGAATCCATAGCTCCTCTTTAGGAGTAATGATATCCTCTTATATGCGTTATCCTGTAATTGAAAAACTGGAGCGCTCAACCATTTGGATACATAGGTGTAACCGAATGGTATACTATCTTTGGATGGTAAGTTTTCTAATGGTGAGATAATGGAACGTAAGATAAAAATAATCGGGAAGCTAAGACAGAACTTGTCCTTAAGCTGATTATGGATTATCATATGGGGATACAATACACTTTGATATGTCATGGAGATTTAGCTATACGAGCTTCGTAATTCTATAAAGTTCGAGAGTGTAGCTCCAAGCTTTTAGTGGAGTAGCGTTGGAGTTGATAATTGTGAAATGTATATCTAGGATATTGGGTTTCATAATTATCGAGAGCTTGAACTTTATAGGTCCATTTTGGTCCCCTTTGCTAGCTCACAAAATCTTATAACGATACGGCGTGCTTTTTCAATAATTGGTGACTAATGTCGGATTTATCGGATTGGTTTAAAATTTGAAAGAATCAAATAATTCATGTCTGTTTATTGGTTAAATTAATTTTGTAATAAAATTAATTTAAGATAAACTTGTTGAATTATGGGGATCGGATAATTCTTGTCTGTTTATCGGTTGATTTAATTGGATAAATTAAATCAAGATAAACTTGTAGAATTATTGTGAATTGATTTATTTTCTTAGAGATTATCTTGATAAAGTTTGTTTTTGATCAGATAACTTCTCTATTGGGTTATTTAAATCAAAACTGAGGCTTTATCCTATAGAATCTCGGGTGGAAAATAAAAGATTCACAGAGATATTTATGCGGCAGTTCGGCCTGCCAATCTACGTGTTTGGCCTGCCGATGGGGCCTGTTCGGCCTGCCAATCAGGATTTTCGGCCTGCTAATTAGCGAGACATAAGATTATGCGTTTTCACACGGATCTTATTAGATATTGATCCAAACTTGACTCTGTTTCGAGTTTTTGAGACCTAATCTGATAAGGACTAACCCTAGGACCAATTGCTATATAAAGGGAGTAAGTCTCATGAGTTACTCAGATCAATTGAGAGATTAAGAGTGATACTCTTCTGGTGAGCATCTGAAAACTCCCTGAGAGCTTTTGTTTACAAATCACGAACACTAGCTTTGGGTTCCCTCAATTGGTTGGAAGGAGAGTCACTAGTGGAAGAGCTGTACGTGTGAGCCCACACTCACTCCAATCGTGGATAGAGAATAGCAAAGAAGACCGGTTGGTTGAGGCTCTTCTGGAACATTACTTCTCTTCACAGGTCGCGGAAGTTCTTCGGCATATAAAGGTTAGTAAGATCTGTTTAATTTATACATATAGCATGTCAAACTTGTGTTTTGGAAAAATACTCTGATGTTAAATTTTTAAAATTTTCGCTGCGTACCTCACACTTGTTTTTCCAACAATTTTGGCATTCATTACCGCCTTAACGGCTTCGTGGTGTGCCTTTTCAAAAGGTTTGCCAAACATGTCTTGTAGAGACTGCATTATCTCATAAGCGGTCTCCATGTTTTCGTGCTTTATCCTAAGCACATCAGACATGCCAACCAAAAGAAAACATCGGGCCTTGATGTTTGCCTAGATCCAACGATCATATGCTTCTCGTACATTACAAGGAGCATTGGCAGTAGGCGATGGAGGACATTCCTCCGTTAGGGCAAACTTATAATTTTTGCAAATTAGTACAATGTTCATGTTACTCTTCCACTTGATAAAATTATCTCCGGTTAATTTTTCATTTGAGAGAATAGCGATGATTGGATTAGACATTGTTGTTGTAATAAATAAATAAAATAACATAAATTAAATGGTTGCATAAACATCATAAATATATGTTTTGGAATAGTAAATGTGATGCATGATGCATATGAAAAACATACAAAAAAAATTTACTAATTCCACGATTATTCAATTTTAATAAATAAAGTGCCACCGTAAGGTAGGTCAAATTATTTATGAATTGAATTGAGACATTATCAATTAATAAATATATTCAAAATATCTCATATTTTCTATATGTATTAATAACAGTTTATTTTGGTCAAGATATAATTAACAATTTAATTATGTCTTTATGAGTGTAACCCACTATTTTAGATTTTAACAACTTAACTCAAAATTGCCGCCGTAGGGTAGGTCAATTTTGAAATACATTATAAAATCCTATCTCTTGAAAGCCAACCTTGATATTGATTTAAATGGACACCCTCCGTAGGGAGGACGAAATCAAAGTGTCGCGAGGCGCCACCTAAATCTTACGGTGTTGTGCTAATAATAGAGACCGTAGGTTCTATTGTTGTATTACCTTCTCCCACTTATTATTTTGAAAATGTGTTTTATCTTATAAAACATCATATGTTTCATAACTCTAGTAAATAAAAATAATTTTTAATTACTAGGTTATATTATGTGTTAATAGAATCCTATTCTATTTACACTTAAATAAATCACTAGATTTTCTAAAAATTTAAATTTATTATGAATTGTTTAAGTTACCGAATATTAAACAATTTAAAATTAGATAACTTGGAATTAATGCGAATTTTACCAAGTCTTAACTCTTAAAACTAAATTCACATTATTTGGTTGATTAATAAATTAAGATTCTATAAAACCAACCCAATTAATTTAATCTCATTAAATTAATGCTAACACATATTAAATCATTTTATAAACACATTTATAAAAAAAATATGCAAGTGTATGCATGTCATGTTACAATAACTATAAGTGGACATTTTCCTAGATGACATGTTATAATACATAAACATGTTATCATAATCATCACATGAAAATAAAGCATGAATATAAGCAATGGATTTTTTTGACTGGGTCCTTTTGGATAATTAAAATTATAGCCTATAAAAAAAAAGAGAAAAAAATTACAAAGGTCTTCTTGCAAGTTATACATAATTCCCTGCTCCATTTTTGCAGTTTTCATTGGGTGGTTTACTGTGCAATAATCTGCTGGGTTACCTTTGAAATTGGATAGGCCTAAAGTTCTCAACTAGGCCAAAAGATCCAATGGACTTCTTTTTCTTCATTGCTTCACGTGTAGCAGGTGAAGAAGAGGAGAAAAGAAAAAAAATTGAAAAGAAATAATAATAATAAATTACAAAAAAGCCTATACCCCTTTATGGGTTTACACAGATTTGATCTAATCAAATTGAAACAAAATTATCAATCCAAAAGGACCATATAATTAACGACCAAAATCCATTCATTAAACAACCATTCATCACATGAATAAAAATTACAAAGATGCAAAGTGTCCACAAACATGCATAAAAAAAATGATATTATCAAAATAAGATCATGTTAATTAAAATTATATATGGTATAACCTGGCTCTGATACCATTAGAATTAAAATATGAAACGCAGCGGAAGGAACGGATCGTTGACAAACAAAAATTTTCTGAAAACTTTGTTCATCGGTAATAACTACATAATTTTAATTAATAATAGAAAGCTTTGGTAATTTTTATTTACCATCCTTTTGAAGACTATCATGGTATCCTAGCTTTCCTCTTTGACACCACGATCTTCCAATCTAGGCCTCCACACCAATGGAAAGACGAGTGGGCGTTAAACTATAAGAATGAATTTTCCTCACACTTTTTTAAATCTGTTATGTACTCAATACAGGAGATAACAGGCCTTTTTTTTTCATAGAAGAACTGTCAGTTTTTCTCTTTGAGTATTCTGCAAAAGTTAAGTGAATGAAAAATCTATTGAGATAACTGTTATCTCTCCTTTTTTATATTTGAAACATTAGTAATTTTTCAATTAATTTTAAATTTAAAATAACCACCATATTAGAAATATGGGGAAATGATATATTTTACATGATTTTAACCTTTTTCCTTTCCTTTTTTTTTAATCCGAATCAAGATATGATTCTTATTAATATATATATATATATATATACACTTAAAAATCGTTTACATGAAAACGTTTCCCTTTTTTTAAAACGAATCACTCGTGATTCGTTATGTATATATATATATAAATAAAAAAAGTAAAACGTAAAGTTTCTTTATGTAATATATATATATATTAATAAATAATAAAATCTAATATATATAAAAAGATTTAGTTCAAAACCATATATATATATCTAAATTTAAATTCAAAAATAAATCACATTTACTTAAGAATAGATTTTAAAATTAATCAATTAATTAATTAACTAATGCTCAATTAAATGTGACAACATTTATCACATTACATTATGTGTCACAGAGAACATTTTTCTATATCACATTAATAATTCAAGTGTGAAATAATTAATTCAGGATTCAATAATTCTAAACTAAATATGTATAATTTATTCTATGCATAAATCTAAAATAGTGTTACAGAGGTGGTATTGGGGACCTATGGACCTATAACCTATGGTCCAATAAATTTGACAATTAATTAAACTCTTTAATTAATATGCCAAATTTATTAGTTTTAGTGTTATTCCACTAAAAACCTAAAACTGAACCCTTGAGATTATAGTAAAATTACTCAAAGAAAATTAGTGAGTAGTCTATTGATATAACCATTACATTTAAGCCAGTCCTTCATAAATAGTTCATAATAAGAGCTAGGTTTAATATCCGTTCACCTCTCTTATTATATCTTTATTCTTGAGTTCCAATAATTATCTAATGAACGATTAATTCATAATCTTATTATGAACGAGCGCTCTGCTGTTTAAACCTCGAATTATCACTCAAGAGAACTATTTTTCTAACTTCCGTGAGGAAGGAATGGATTTCATATCTGTATAATATTATTCCAAGCTATTTATTACGTTATGTTTCTAAGATGCGAAGTTATGATCTGTGCTTAGACAAATCTTACCATGTAAGTCAAAACACATAATGTCATAAATAGGAGTCTAATAAATACTCAGGATTAAGATTGTCAAATATATGATCATCATAGTGATAAATTTGAATACTTTATTTGTAACGGATGATTATTAGAGATTCATAATTTATCTAGTCTAGTCCTATATAATCTCATTATATAAAGTACCTGTAATCTAATGTCTTTACATTAATAGCCCAGATAATGACTATTTCATTCTAAATGAGATTGGACCGTACTTGTAATATTTAATTAAAGATCCCAAACTATAATTAATTATTACGGACTATTTAGATTATTATCTATAAATTTTATCCTTAAGCATATAACACTTATATGTTAAATTTATAGTCACATAAATAATCATAGAATTTTCTCGATGTTTATAAATGTATTCATAACACATATAAGCAACCAAAATAATAATAAATGCCATTTTATTTATTTATTAACAATATGTACAATGTCACAGCTTTTAGGGCACCAAACCTAATATATATATATATATATATATATCAAGCGAGCTTATTCTTCTTCTTCTTCTTCTTCTTCTTCTTACTATTGTTGTTGCTACTACTGCTATCACTATGTTACTTTGTTTTTTTTTTTAAAGAAATATACATATAGAGGCAGATTTTTCAAAAAACAAAAAAGCACAAATAATGTTTTAAAGCCAAATAATTTTATAGATGGATAATGTAATCATTGATTAGACGAAAGCACAGATAATGTTTCAAAGCCAAATAATTTTATAGATGGAAAATGTTGTCATTGGGTAAACGAAGCATATTGTTATAAACATTTGCAAAAGACTAGTTAAATTCAAGCCAACCAAATTTACCATAGGATTGTTGATTTTTTACTCGTAGAATAATCTATTTGTTTTTACTTATTTCATGTTAGGTTTTTTCCCTTTATAAATAAAGGATTTACAGCACGAATCCTTTATTTACCTTAAAAGTATAGCTTTCGTTCAGTTGGTAAACAAAGGATTTGCACTGCAAAACCTTCCTTTATTTACAAGAAAGCAAGCATAAATTAGAGTTATCATATCACTATCTATCATTTCATTTAGCATAAAGTAATAACACGTATAATTGTCTTCATTTTGCAGCATCAAGAAAATGACTGGGATTTTAAGAGAAGGATAACAACTATTCGAAATTAGAGACAATTGAGTGTTTTGAATGAGGAGCAACAATGAAAACTTACGACGTAAACATATTATTTACAATGAAAGCTTAAAATTTGAGTTGTCTGGTTAAAAAAAATGTCGTGAACAAGTAATTTAAAACTTACAACCTAAGTCATGTGTTAATAAGAAATTTGTGGTTTAAAATGTGTTCTCTAAAAGAAAAACCTAAAATTCAATTTGTTTATATACATCTTGATTTGTGTAGTGAATAAAAAATTTACTATCTAAACAATTTATTCATAGAACATGTTGTCTAACACTAATATATATTACCTATGATATTTATATGGTAAATAAATGGAACTGTCAATTTGGGCTGGACCAAAAGAGCCGGCCCGTCTCCTTTGGCCCTGGATCGACCCGACCCAGCCCAAGCCTTAGGCCGGGCTAGACTAAGGATTTAGGTTCAAAGTAAAATCGGGCCTGGCCAGCCCGATTAGATATATATATATATTTTAATTTTACTTATAAAATTCAGACAACCCAGGCTCATCTCTAGGCACATGCGAGCATCGGGCTTGGTTGGGCCTCCCTTTTCATTAATCAGGAGGCCTTTCTTATAACTGAAAGAATTATATTAAAGGCATAACAATAATAATAATAACAATAATAATAATATTAGTAATTAAAAGACATACTTTTTCTTTTCATGAGAGTAAAAGAAAAATACTTCGATGACTATGAAAAATGTAATTTCATTTGTCAACCTGTATGCATAAGGATATAATATGCAACATGTTCGAGGCGTGCAATAGTTGCAAGTCCCCCTGCTAAATTCAAATAGAATTTGGCCTAGTAAATTATATATTTATCAATTCATTCATTTACTTGGCAAAAGAAATTAGAGAGTTGTGAAAAATCCTATCTGTAATGTTTACAAAATAACAAAAGTTTTGCAATCTCCTTGATACATTGATCAATTATGAGCATAATGAGAACCCCTCAATTGAGAAGATGAATCATTTCTAATGTTAAACACGTTGACAAAACTTGGTTTTTGAAGAAGAGGAAGGAACCATAGCTATTAAAACATAATTCTTACGAATTCTTCTGTTGTGCCTATATTGTCTGCAGCAGCCGCAACACACGAAAGCCTTTTTACTTGCCAATAGAAGTTTTCCTTTGCTTCTTTGCCCTCCTCGAGCTACACTTATTTTTTGGAGTCATCTTGCACATCCTCAAGGACAATCCAATGCGATTTCTCCCCCACGAATAAACAACAACATCGAAAGTCATTTTATAAGGTCTATTGGTGTAGAACTGTTAGAATTATGGCCACATGATTAATCAAAGGCCTATTAAATTTATTAGATTTATTTATTTAGTTTAATAATTATTTAAATGTTAAAATCTTATTGGCTATGAGGGGTTACAACTCTTATTAAATGATGTGTCTACGTCTAAAAGGATATATCTTTTGATGGAGGGCATCTATTAAAGGTCTATAAATAAAAGTCTAGTCCTCTTTCCACCCTATTAAGTTTGGTATTCCTTCTTTCCATCTGAATATACGTTAAAAAAAATAACTGTAGGTCTAGAGAGAGAAACTAAGTTATTCTTCTTTGACAATTTTTGTACAAGGGTTTTTTGTAAATTGGAGCCATGAATCAAAGTATGCTCTAAATCTTCTTCTGCAAAAATTATTGAGTTCTAAGATTACTGAGAATTATAGAACTTAAAGTTTTACACATGGTATCAAGAGCATTTAGGTTTCTGGAATTCATTATTTTCCTTTAGGTTATATTCTTAATTATGTTTGTATCCTAGAATTTTTTTTAAGTTGAATCAACACAAATCTTTCGTTGCGATTAGAAGAATTTGATTATGGGTTTATTCAGTCACTATATATACAGTGGCATATATTCAATTTGTTCTTTGTCAATCAATCAATGAATCGTTGTATATTGCTTGTAAAAGAAACTTTTGCTTTTTTAAGTTTCTGTATTTCGTCGTTATTGAGATTTACAATCTCATGTGTAAAGATAATGTTTTGTTTACTTTCTTTCTCTCTTTTGTCTGTGTACGGGTGTATATATATATATATATATCTATATAAGAAAAAGTTTTGTTAAGATTCCTATAACGAAACTTTTAGATAACAGCGGTAAATGAAAGAAAATAAAAAATAATAATAACTTATGAATATATACATAAATATATGTATATAATGATATGTTATAAACCTGTTTTATTTGTTCACTAATGGTCAATTATATATGTTGTTCAAGTTATGTGTATATGTTCATGATTAAATACATGATCATTTATTTCATTAAACAATAAAAATTATTGTTTCCAATTTTAAAACATTATTGTGGTTTATTAGTCACTAAAATTGCCAAATTGTAAAGTTAGTAATTTTTTAAGTTGAGAGACAAAAGTTCAATAACTCATGAATTTTAATGCTTATAATTTGAAATGACATTTACAAATCATAGGTAATTGAAATTCATCTATCATAAGAGCTTATGAATCACTTGAAGGTCGATTAGTTTTCTTTATAATTGATGAATATGATAGTTGGTAATTAATATGTCCTATTATTTTTTGTTTGTTTATCCAAAGATAGCAAGCATTTTTTATTAGACATATTTATGATTAGCAAATTAAATTTTTATTTTTAATTAGCATCATTTATAGTTTATATATCTTAGTATCATCCAAAGGAGAACTAGGATCTACAATTATTGTCTTAGTTTGAATCTAAGTATGTGATAATCTCAAAGCATTAACGTATGAATGTTTCTTTCATATTTGCAGTATCTGTTCTTATTTCTCTACATTTGCATGCTTTATCTGTTCCTTTATTTAATGGATTAAATTTTTTTGATTGGTGCGAACAAGTTCAATTTCACTTAGGTGTCTTGGATCTTGATTTAGCACTTAAAATAAGGAACCTACTACTATTACTGATGTTAGTAGTGAGGAGGAGAAATTTTTTTATAAAATATAGGAAAGGTCGAATAGATTAAGCTTAATGTTCATGCGGATGACAGTAACAAACAACATTAAAAGTACTCTTCCAAGACTGAAAGTACTAAGGAATTTATGAAACTTGTGGAAGAGTGCTCTCAAACTGCTAATAAGTCTCTTGCTAGTACATTAATGGCTAAATTAACTAACATAAAATTTGATGGTTCTTGTACTATGCATGAGTATGTCCTTGGAATGACAAATAAAACAACAGCATTAAAGTCTTTGGGGATGTTTGTGGATGAGTTCTTTCTAGTACAATTCAGTTTTAGCTCGCTTCCTCCTGAACAATATGGTCTATTCCAGATGAGCTATAATACAATTAAAAATAAATAGAATATTAATGAATTGACTAGTATGCTTGTTCAAGAAGAGATGAGATTGAAGAATTAGAAACCTCATTCCATTCATCTTGTGATTCAAGAGGCTGACAAGAGTACTAACTAGAAGCCTAGAAAGAACAGAAGAAGTTGCATAACCTTAATGAATCAACTTAAATCCACAAGAAGGAACACAATGTTAGTGTTATTTTTGTAACAAATTTGGACACTTAAAGAAAAGCCATCAGAAATGTAAGGCTTTGGTTCTAAAAAAAAGGGATTCCTTACGATCTAACCTATAAGAGCAAATGAAAGTTTTATTTACATGGGGAATCAAGATAAAGCTTCAGTGGAAGGAATTGGTATTTATCACTTAATATTAGATACTAGACATTATCTTGAATTATACCAAACTCTTTATGTACCTACTTTTTCTCGCAATTTAGTTTCTTTAGCAAAACTTGGGATTTTATTATAAGTTTGGATTTGGATCTTTTGGTTTATATAAAAATAATAGTTTTATTAGTTCTGGAATCCTTTATGATGGTTTATATAAGTTAAAGCTTTATAATCTTTTTGCTGAAACTTTGTCAACCATGCATCGAAGTATTGGAACTAAACAGAGTTTAGTTGATGAAAGTTCTGCTTACTAAACGCTTGGGTCACATATCAAAGGAAAGAATAGAGAGACTAGTAAAGAATATAACTCTTTCGAATTTAAATTTTATTGATCTCGGTGTGTGTATTGATTGCATTAAAGAAAAGCAAACCAAACACACTAAGAAAGGGGCTACAAGAAGTACCCAGCTTCTTGAACTCATGCATACCGACATATATGGATGTTTCAATACTCCTTCCTTTTGGTGGAGAAAAGTATTTTATCACTTTTATTGATGATTTTTCATGTTATGGTTATCTTTATCTATTGCATAAAAAAATCTCAATCTGTTGAAGCCCTTGAGGTATTTATCAATGAGGTTGAGGGGCAATTAGATAAAAAGGTGAAAATTATAAGGTCAGATAGAGGTGGTAAATACTATGAAATGTATGAAAAGTTAGGGCAATGTCCAAGTCCATTTGCTAAATTCCTAGAAAAGCAAGGCATATGTGTGCAATACACTATGCCAAGTACACCGCAACAAAAAGGTATAGCAAAAAGGTTCAGTTATTCATCTTTATCCTTATTTTTGTGAATGCATGCATTAAAGACTGCCATGTATATACTAAATAGGGTTCCTAGTAAGGCAGTCTCGAAAACTCCTTTTGATATATGGATGGGAAGGAGAGCTAGTTTAAGGTACCTGTATGTTTGGGGTTGCCTGGTAGAAGTGAAAATTTACAATCCACATAAAAAGAAATTGGATTCTAAGATGACCAATGGTTATTTTATTGGTTATTCTGAAAAATCCAAAGGGTATGAATTTTATTGTCCTACCCTATAATACGAAAATAGTAGAATCTGGAAATGCTAGGCTCATCGAGAATGGTGAAATTAGTGGGAGTGGAGAACCACGTAATGTGGTCATTGAAGAAGTTAGGGTAGAAATACCTCTACCTGTAACTTCCAAGATTGTTCCTAACATTGTTATACAGCCTAACAATGTTCAAGAACAACAAGTGAATGATTAACCACTTCACGATGAAGTTATACTCGAAGAACCTATAGTAGCTGAACCACAAGATGCAGTATTAAGAAGATCTCAAAGAGAAAGGGTTTATCTACAAGAGTCAAAAATTCACTTGGAAATCAATAATGATCCGATGTTAGATCCAGTTTCGTTTTCACAAGCCATGGAAAGTATTGATTCTAACAAGTGGTTTAATGCTATGAAAGATGAGTTAAAATCTATAGATCAAAATCAAGTTTGGGACCTTGTTGAGTTGCCTAAAGGTTGCAAGAGTGTCAGGTGTAAATGGGTCTTCAAGACCAAGTGTGACTCTAAATGCAATATTGAACGGTACAGGGCTAGACTTGTTGCCAAAGATTTTACTAAAAAAGGAGACATTGACTACAAAGAGACTTTTTCATCGGTCTCTAAGAAAGATTCATCAAAATTATTATGGCATTGGTGGCTCATTTTGATTTAGAGTTACATAAAATGGATGTGAAAACTACCTATCTCAATAGAAATTTAGAGGAAGAAGTCTATATGGACCAACCTAAAGGTTTTTCAAATAAAAGAAAGGAACACATGGTGTGTAAATTAAAGAAATCAATATATGGACTTAAACAAGCCTCCCGATAATGGTATCTTAAGTTTAACAATATCATTACTTCTTTTGGATTTAAGGAGATTGAAGGTCAGTGGGAGCAAGTTTATTTTCTTAGTCTTATATGTTGATGATATTTTGCACGCTGCTAACAATCTTAGTTTATTACATGAAGCTAAGAAATTCCTCTCTAAGAACTTTGAATAAAAGACATAGGTGAGGCAACTTATGTGATAGGAATTCAAATATTCCATGATAGATCACAAAGATTGTTGGGGTTGTCTCCAAAAGGCTATATTAACAAGGTTTTAGAAAAATTTAAGATGGATAGATGTTTAGCATGTATAGTTCTAATTCATAAAGGGGACAAATTTAGTCATATGCAATGTCCAAAGATAAATTGGAACAAGTGCCAATGAAAAACATTCCTTATGCATCTGTCATTGGTAGCTTGTTGTATGCTCAAACTTGCACCAGACCTAACATTAGTTTTTCTGTGAGGATGTTAGGAAGATATCAAAATAATCCAAGAATAGATTTTTAGAAAGCTACAAAGAAAGTCCTCAGGTATTTGCAAGGAACAAAGGACCTCATGCTCACTTACGAAAGATATTATCATCTTGAAGTAATCGGTTACTCAAATTCAGACTTTGCCGGATGTGCTGACACTAGAAAATCTACATTTGATTATATGTTCCTTTTGGTCAGAGAAGCTAAGTGCAAAGCAGTCCACCATTGCTACATCCACTTTGGAGGCCAAGTTCGTGGCATGTTTTGAGGCCACATATCATGGTTTATGATTACAGAATTTTATTTCGAGACTTAGAGTTGTTGATAGTATAGTCAGGCCACTGAAAGTTTATTGTGATAATGCCGCAACAGTCTTATTTGTCAAGAACGACAAGTATTCATGGTGCAAAATGTATGGATTTTAAGTACTTAGTTGTTAAGCAAGAAGTTTGGGAACGTAAAGTGTCAATCGATCAAATTAGCACCAATCTTATGATTGTAGATCCTTTAACGAAGGGATTACCGCCAAAACATTTATTGAACATATTGAACGTATGGGTGTTATCAGATGTCATTAGTGGTTATATATTATGTTTTATTTTATTTTAATGATATGACACTTTGAGCTCACTTATTATGTTCCTGATATATCCTGTTTTTATTTTGTATACTTGATTGTTATAAATTAATGTCTAACAAGATGGTCTCATTGAAGACATTAAAGTGGACCATTATTATACTTCTTAATTATGAATCATGTTAGATAGATGTCTAACGTTGTAATACATGGAAGGGACAACACAAAATTAGTGATGTACAACTACCATGACTCACTTTAGATTTTCTATTTAATTATGATGTAGAGTACTAGCCAATTTTTAAGAAGATTTAGCATAATATTGTTGTACACATTATAGCCTTATTAAACTAATAAAGGAATATCATATGGGCCAAGTGGAAGAATGTTAAAATTATGGCCCACATGATTAATTAAAGGCTTATTAAATTTATCAGATTTATTTATTTAGTTTAATAATTTTTTAAATTCTAAAATCTTATTAGCTATGAGGGGTTACAATTCTCATTAAATGATGTGTCTATTGTTGGAAAAGTAGTACACGGCAAAATTTTTTAAATTTTTATACCAGAGTATTTTTCAAAACACAAGTTTGACACACTATATGCATAAATTAACTAGATCTTACTAACCTTGTATGTCAAAGAGATTCCTCAATCGATGAAGAGAAGGGCGTTGTAGAAGGACCTCAACCAACTAACCTTGTTTGCTATTCTCTATCCATGACCGGTGTGTGTGTGTGGGCACACTCATACAGCTCTTCCACAGGTAACTCTCCTTCCAACCAATTGACGAAACCCAAAACTAAGGTTTGTGATTTGTGAACAATAGCTCTCAGGGAGTTGCAGAGACTCACAAAATAGAGTACTCTCTCTTAGTTCCTCAACTGATCTGAATAACTTATGAGTCTTACTCCCTATTTATAGAGGTCGGGCTTAGGGGTTAGTCCTTATCAGATAAGGCCTCAAAAATTCAAATTAGGAACAATACCTGATAAAATCCACTTCTAAAACGTGTGACCAAAAAATCGTTCGGTTGGCAGGCCGAACTGGCAGATCAGCCTGCCGAAATTACTCTATTGGTAGGCCAAACCTGAAGATCGGCCTGCCAAACTAATGATAAATAATCCTTGCGAATCTTTATTTCCTGCCCGAGATTCTTGAGATAGAGCCTTAGTTTTAATTCAAATAACCCAATAGAGAAGTTATCTGATTAAAACAGTCATATCTAGATAATCTTTAGGAAAATAAATATTCCTAATAATTCAACAAGTTTATCTTGAATTAATTTATTCAAAATTAATCCAACCGATAAATAGACATGAATTGTCTAATCTCGATAATTTAACAAGTTTATCTTAAATTAATTTTTCACAAAATTAACTCAACCGATAAACAGACATGAATTATCTAATCCTATCGAATTTCAGCCGATCTGATAATTTAACATAAGTCACCAATTTATTGAAAAAGCGCGCCGTATTTTTACAGGATTTATTATGAGCTAGCAAAGAGGACCTGATGGGCCTATATAGTTCAAACTTCCAATAATTATGAAACCAATATCTTAGATATACATTTCATAATTTCAACTCTAACGCTACTACACTAAAAGCTTAGAGTTGCACTCTTTTATATACAATTACAAAGCCCAAATAGCTAAGTCTCCATGACATATTATAATGTATTGTATCCCTATAGGATTATCCATAATCGGCTTGAGAATAAATTTTGTCTTACTTTTTTGATTATTTTTGTCTTACGTTCTATTATTTCACTATCGAAAAACTTATCATCCAAAGATAGTATACCATTCAGTTACACCTATGTATCTAAATGGTTGAGCGTTCTAGTTTTCTAATCATAGGATACGCATATAAGAGCATATCAACGACTCCTAAAGAGAAGCTATGGATTCCATATTTATGAATAACAAGTCTATGCTATCAAGAGTCATGCCTCCAATGTACCGGCATGCATACCAACATAAAATGTAGATGTCACCCTTTGGTACATCGAAAGACATAAGTCAAGATAACTGGCCCATTATTCATCTTAGGATTAAGATACAACACATATGATTATCTAAAGTGAATTGATTTGCTGAGACAAAATTATTAATCCAAATCAATTACACTTTATGTCTCGATCTAATGCATTGTCATCTATGACAATGCACCAATGTTTCTATTCGCTAAGTCCACCTTCGATAGCCAAAACAAATCATCTCCTGTTAAGGATATAGACAACATAACAATCTTTGCATAAATAAAGCGCCTAACTTTATTCCATCGATTTCAGATCTTATAATTTAGACCGTCACCTCTAAAATCATGTCTTTTGCATGATGTGTCCATCATATGCCTGATTCTAAAGGCTTAGAATGATAGTCTCAGACTTTTATTTGCTTATCATACATTCAACAAATATGAACATAAATAGGATAACAATTTGGTATATGAATAATAAATAAACTCTTGATTGATAAAAACGTCTCCAAAAATATATTACATTTTTACTCCTTAAGGCAGACATATCTAACAATCTCCCACTTGCACTAACTGAGTAAATATGACAAATCTTGTATTCGCATAGCTTCCACATGCCTCTCAAAAACTTTTGCAGTTAGTGTCTTCGTGAAGTGATCAGCTAAATTGTCATCAGATGTGATTTTGCATACAGTGACCCCGCCCTTAATGAAATCCTTTATCACATGATTCTTTCGATCAATATGCTTACTCTTTTTGTGAAATCTTGGTTCCTTAGCATTAGCTATCACTGCACTATTATCACAGTACAACGATACTGCCTTATTCATACCAGGAACTACCTTAAGATCCCCAAGGAATTTGCAGAGCCATATTGCTTCTTTCGAAGCATCACTGGCTGCCATATATTGGGCTTCCATCATTGGTCCGAAGTGAAATCTTGCTTCACACTTCTCCAAGCAATGGCACTGCTGCCTAGAGTAAACACAAAACCCAAAGTCGATCTTCTCGAATCCAAACAGGATTGGAAATCCGAGTCAGTGTATCCTAGAGGAGTCAAATTCTCACCCGAATACACAAGCATATACCCTCGAGTCCTTCTTAAGTACTTGAAAATATGCTTGACCGCAACCCAGTGGTTCGATCTTGGATTTGACTGAAATCGACTTACAATCTCGAACACATAACAAATATCCAGTCGTGTGTAAAGTATGGCATACACGAGGCTACCCATTGTCAAAGCATAAGGCACCTTCTTCATGTATTCTCTTTCTTCATCAGACTTTGGAGAGTCTTTCTTAGAAATAGTAATTCCAGACCTAGATGGTTGCCCACCTTTCTTGGAATCTTGCATTGCAAACCTTTTGAGAATTTTATCTATATAGCCTACTTGGGACAAAGCCATCATTTTGTTCTTCCTATCCCGAAAAATCTGGATATCGAGAACAAAATTAGCATCACCCAAGTCCTTCATGTCAAATTGCTTGGTCAACCATAATTTGACCGATGACAATGCCCCACGTCATTGCCAATTAGCAAAATGTCATCTACATAGAGCAGTAGAAAAAACCACCTTTCTATCCTTAATGTGTTTGTAAACACATGGTTCGTACACATTTTGTGCAAACCCATAAGTCTTGATCACTTGATCAAACCTTATGTTCCAAGAACGAGAAGCTTGTTTGAGTCCATAAATTGACTTTAGCAGCTTACAAACCTTACCTTTTTGACCCTTAGCCTTGAACCCGTTTGGCTGCTCCATATAGATGGACTCATCAAGATAGCCATTTAGAAAAGCTATCTTGATATCCATCTGCCAAATCTCGTAGTCGAGAGTGGCAGTTATGGACAAGAGAATGTAGATGGATTTAAGTATGGCTACAGGCGAAAAGGTTTCCTCGTAATCGATTTACCCTTTCGGGAAGATCTACAAGCTCCTAGACCCGATTAGTCTCTATAGACTTCATCTCTTTTTTCATGGCCTCTGTTTAGAGTTTCGAATCAACATCCTCCATAGCCTCTTCGTAAGTGTAAGGGTCCTTGTCATGTTCATCCGGTTCAGCCAAGAAGGCCTCACCATTGAACATATACCTATCAGGTTGACACACGTTCCACTACGCCGAAGCCCCTTAGGTTGTTGTTCTGGTTCAGTTGGTTTTTCTACACCAATTGGAGTGGTTTCATTCAGAACCCTTGTAGTGATTGAATCACTCGCTAACTCCTCAAGCACCACTTTGCTTCAAGGCTTAAAGCCGTCCATGTAACTATCCTCAAGGAAAGTTGCATTAGTTGAAACCACGACTTTATTTTCTTTTGGGTCATAAAAATGACCCTCTTTAGTCCCTTTTGGATATCTTACAAACACACAAGCTTCCGAACATGCTTCCAACTTATTTGCATCCCTAAACAGGACATGAGCCAGACATCCTCATATGTGAATATGGTTTAAGGATGTCCTCCTCCCTGTCCACAACTCATGAGGAGTTTTAGGAACCGATTTTGAAGGCACATTGTTCAAAAGATAATATGCGATTTGTAGTGCATATCCCCAAAAGGACAAAGGCAATGATGAATAACTCATCATGGACCTGACCATGTCTAACAAAGTCCTATTTCTTCTCTTAGCTATGCCATTCTGCTGCAGAGTATCCAGCGCAGTCAAATGGGATAAAATTCCATTCTATAATAAGTGTCCCAAGAACTCATCAGAAAGGTATTCATCACCTCGATTGGATCGAAGTGCCTTTATAGGTTTACCCAATTCCTTTTCCACTCCAGTCAGAAACTCCCTGAACTTGTCATAAGTTTCGTTCTTGTGGTGCATTAGGTACATACCCATACCTTGAGTAATCGTCAATAAAATTGACGAAGTACTCATATCCTCCTCTTGCCTGGATGTTCATCGGTCCGTAAACATCGCTATGCACAAGTTCCAAAACCCCTTCGGCCCTATTCCCCTTAGACCTAAATGGTCTTTTGGTCATTTTACCCTCCAAATAAGATTTACATTGTGGAATAGATTCCACCTTTAAGTGACTTAAAGGTCCATCTCTTACCAACCTTTGAATCATATTCAGGTTAATATGACCTAGTCGCAAATGCCAAATATAAGTATTATTAGAGTAAGAAGTTTTAAGCCTTTTAGAGTTATTATCATTAATCTCAGTGTTCAGCAACAATTCCATCTTAGGTTTGATAAAAATATATATTATTTTTCATCCATTTATCGCAGATAAAAGATTTTTTTTTACAAATTGTCATTTTATTATTAAAAGACACTACATAAGAGTCTTTAAATAAACATGCTACAAAAATTAAATTCCTTTTAAAAATAAATTCCTATAATTATCAAAATAAAGATGGACGTCTCCCACTGCTTCAGCCAACACTAAGGATCTGTCACCCATTCAAAGTGTGAAGTCTTCATATAGTAGACTTCTCATTTCTTTGAACCCCTACAACGAAACACAAACATGGTTAGTTGCTCCAAAATCTATAACCCAAGTGTCACTAGATTCCTCAACTAAATAAGTTTCAACAACCAGAAGATCACACCTACCTCCTTAGGAAAGGAAGTCCTTATAATTCTTCTTAATGTGCCTGACTTTCCCATAGAAGAAGCACTTGAGCTTCTTCGGGTTCTTCTTTTCTTCTTCTTGTTTTTGCCATTTGTGGGAATAGAAGACTTTTCGTTCTTGGCCTGTTGCTTCTTTCCATTCCCTGGGTTGGGATTGGAACCAGATACAGTCACCAAGTTGGCCTCACCACCCGCAGGAGTTTCCTTGATCAGAAGTTTGAACTCCTGCAACTGCTTCATCAACTCTGTTAAGGTCATATGCCATCTATTGCTCAAATTAAATATAACTTTAAATGGAATAAACTCCTTAGACAGTGTCTCAAAGACCATAGTTATCTGAGTTTTAGTATCAATGTCAGCTCTATTGGTTTGAGCCTCAGCGAGGTAACCCATGACTAACATCATATGCTCCTTTACAGATGTTCTCGACCTTTGTTTCTAGTTTAGAAGTTTCTGAATCACCCTTTGCTGCTTTGTTACGGTTTGGCCTCTAAACATGTTTTCAAGATTATCCAAGATCTACCTAGTAGTCTCATAATCTTCATGTTGAGCCTGCAGCATGTTATTCATGCTAGCCATAACATAACAACGGGCTTGATTGTTAGCATCTTGTTAGCCATCATATGCTTGGATTTGCTTATTAGTAGATCTCCTATAGGCTCAGGAAGACATGGTTGTCAGCACAAATTTTAGTTTCTCAAAGGATAGGATGATAGTTCTCACCAGTTAATTGCTTTTTGTCAAGTATCGATGATAAAGTGTTTTTATACATTTTTAATCTACAATAAAGAATCATATACCAAACATAAGCAAACATACAATAATAGTTTAGTAAGATAACATAATTATGTATAGTATACAAATGTGTTTATGTGTCAAAACCTTGAAAATATCATAACTTTACAACGATAATTCCTAACTCAAATTCAACAAGCCGCCTAGGGGAGACTCGCAAAATTCAATTAGAAACACAGATCCCCTCCTGATTAATATATGCCATCCAGGACCCGTATGATCCAATATAGATTGATAATCGTTTCTCTGACCATTAATTTTATTAACAGAGCTCCTAGGGGAGGTTAATAATAAAATCAACATGAGTGTATAACCATTGTTTCAATATTTTATCCATGATTTATAATCACCACCTAGGGCTATGCAATCATAAATCATGCTAAATACCTTATCCTCTCGAAGATCCAACCCGATACATAATGAAGTCCTTTCCTAGGGGTCAGAACCACCATGTGCTACTTATAGACTAACAAAGGAGGCCGTAGGTCTTCTCTTTAAAAACCTTCTCCCACTTAATCTTTTGAAATCAAGGTTTTATTTTATAAACATGCATGAACAATTTTTAATGAGCGGTACTCCCTATTCTATATATGACATGTTATCAATATACATGGCAAATCATATTATAATGTAAACAAGCAAAGCAATAATGCAAAACCACAATATTATGGTTCCACCTTAAAGAAAAGAAAATAAGGATTACAAGAGATAAATCGAAACATACTACCGATTCTTCATCCTTAAATCTTCAAATTGTATCCTTCTTCATGTAATGTCCATCATCAAGTCATCAATCCCGCATAGATCAAAAACTTCATATTTTTGGTCATATCTAAATTTAATATTTCTCAGAATTGTCCCAAAAATAAAATCAAAGCACCAACAAAAGCACCTTTTTTGAAAAATTTGCAGCTCTCTGCTAGCATGCCGGTCTATGTAATCGACCTGCCGGTCATGACCCTTCGGCCGGCCAAACCTCACAGTCTGGCCTGCCGGTTATGACAGATCGGCCTGCTAAACTTGAAAGTTCGGCCTACCGCCAGAGCCATCAAAATTCTGCCCTACGGACAGCTTGCCGATCTGTGACCATCAGCCTACCGGATCTGAGGGTTCGGCATGCTGATCGAGAAAAAATCACATTTTTCAAAAAATACAGTTTTTAATGCAATTTATCAATTTTATTTCAACAATTCAAAACATAAAATTAGAGACTTAGAAAATACCTATGGAATGCTATCATCTATCTTTTAGATTTGTCTTCTCTGAATGATTATTTAATTACAAAATTCTTACAAACTTAAAATTAAATAATAATTCCTAGACAGAGATAATAGTTCGCTATCTAATTGCATGAAAACCTAGATACATATTCTAACCTCTTAGGAACCATAACCAGCATTAATTAATTAATTAATAATTTAATCAACCATAATTAATTAATAAATATTCACCATATAATCCATGACAACATATAAATATATAGAAACCCTAGAATGCTAACTCTCTAAAAAATTAAATTCAAGCACAGGAGAGATCAAGATCACATAATTTATTCAAATAGCATGATCACAAACTTGCAAATTTATATAAGAACCATGGCTCTGATACCAATTGTTGAAAAAGTAATACGCAGTGGAATTTTTTAAATTTTTATATTAGAGTATTTTTCAAAACAAAAGTTTGACACATTATATGCATAAATTAACCAGATCTTACTAACCTTGCATGTTGAAGAGATTCCTCAATCGATGAAGAGAAGGGCGTTGTAGAAAGACCTCAACCAACTGGCCTTCTTTGTTATTCTCTATCCACGACCGGTGTGTATATAGGCACACTCATACAGTTCTTCCATAGGTGACTCTCCTTCTAACCAATCAAGGAAACCCAAAACTAAGGTTCGTGATTTGTGAACAATAGCCCTTAGGGAGTTACAGTGACTCATGGAATAAAGTACTCACTCTTAATTCCTCAACTGATCTGAATAACTTTTGAGTCTCACTCCTTATTTATAGAGGTTGGGCCTAGGGGTTAGTCTTTATCAGATAAGGCCTCAAAAATTTGAATCAGGATCAATATTTGATAAAATCTGCATCTAAAACGCGTGACAAAAAAATCGTTCGGTCAGCAGGTCGAACTGGCAAATTGGCCTGCTGAACTTACTCCATCGGCAGGCCGAATCTAAAGATCAACCAATCGAACTTACGATAAATGATCCCCGTGAATCTTTATTTCCCATCCGAAATTCTTGGGATAGAGCCTCAGTTTTAATTGAAATAACCCAATAGAGAAGTTATCTGATTAAAATAGTCATATCTAGATAATCTCTAGGAAAATAAACATTCTTGATAATTCAACAAGTTTATCTTCAATTAATTTGTTCAAAATTAATCCAATCGATAATCAGACTTGAATTATTTGATCCCGATAATTCAACAAGTTTATCTTGAATTAATTTTTCATAAAATTAATTCAACCGATAAACAGACATGAATTATCTAATCCTATCAAATTTCAGCCAATTTGATAATTTAACATAAGTCACTAATTTATTAGAAAAGCACGTCGTATCATTACAGGATTTATTATGAGCTAACAAAGGGGACCTAATGGACCTATATAGTTAAAGCTCTCAATAATTATGAAACCCAATATACTAGATATATATTTCATAATTATCAACTCTAACGCTACTCCACTAAAAGCTTAGAGCTATATTGTCGAACTTTATAGAATTATAAAGCCCAAATAGCTAAGTCTCCATGACATATCATAATATATTGTATCCCCATAAGATTATTCATGATCGGCATAAGGATAAATTCTGTCTTACCTTCCCGATTATTTTTCTTTTATGTTCTATTATCTCAACATCGAAAAAATTACCATCCAAAGACAATATACTATTCCGTTACACCTATGTATCCAAATGGTTGAGCGCTCCAGTTTTCCCATTACAGGATAACGCATATAAGAGGATATCAACGACTCACTCTATATCTATGAATAACAAGTCTACGCTATCAAGAGTCATGCCTCCAATGTACCGGCATACGTACCAACATAAAATGTGGATGTCTCTGTTTGGTACATTAGAAGATATAAGTCAAGACAATGGGCCCATTATTTATCTCAAGATTAAGATACAACGCATATGATTGTCTAAAGTAAATTGATTTGCCGAGACAGAATTACTAATCCAAATCAATTACACTTTATGTCCCGATCCAATGCATCGTCATCTATGACAATGCACCAATGTTTCTATTCGTAGAGTCCACCTTCGATGGCCAACATAAATCATCTCCCGTTAGGGATATAGACAACATAACAATCTTTGCATGAATAAAGTGCTAAACTTTATTTCCTCGATTGCGGATCTTATAATTTAGACCGTCACCTTTAGAATCATGTCTTTTACATAATTTGTCCATCATATGCCTGATTCTAAAAGCTTAGAACAACAATCTCAGACTTTTGTTTGCTTATCATACATTCAACAAATATTAACATAAAGAGTACAACAATTTGGTATATGAATAATAAATAAACTCTTTATTGATAAAAATATCTGTAAAAACATATTATATTTTTACTCTTTATGGCATACATGTCTAACATCTGCATCTGAAAGGATATGTGCTTTAATAGAAGGCACCTATTGAAGGTCTATAAATAAGAGCGTAGTCCTCTCTCTACCCTATTAATTTTTGTATTCTTTCTTTCCATATGAAAATACGTTAAAAGAAATAACTGTGGGTCTAAAGAGAGAAACTAGGTTCTTCTCTGATAATTTGTGTGCATGGTTTTCTATAAATTGAAGCCATGTATTAATGTACGCTCTAAATATTCTTTTGTGAAAATTATTAAATTCTAAAATTACTAGGAATTATAAAAATTAAAGTTTTACAAGAATGAGGACGCAAAGATTACTGGATTGACGTCCTTCTTCCATATGGAAGCTATGGCATGTGAACAGGGAAAATCATCGTACTACCATACATGACAGCTACATTTCTTTGTAATCAAGTTGACGACCTCATTCATGCCACCATCAATAATATGGTATTGCTCCATGGTAAATAGGCAAACCTGAAAAATGGAAAAAAAAATGATAATTATATGAAATTAGTTACTGGAAAAATGGTTTATTTACAACATTTGAACGCAGAAAAAAGATAAATATAAATGCTGCAAATAAAGTATTCATGCTGTAAATTGTTAGAAACCTGATTTCTTGTTCTAAGAAATGGTAAAAAAAAAAACAAAAAACAAAAAAAAGAGTAAACTCTAAGCAGAAGGGGCTTTGAATCCTTTTATTTATCCAACAAGCTCCATTTCTATGGAAAGAAAAACGGAGATACCACTGTATATCAGCAGCTACGGAAGAGAAAAGAAAAAGAAATGAGAGAGATTCGAGGACCCCAACCTCCAAAGGCAAAAAGCCAAATCCTCAAACAACCGACCCCTCACCCAATACACCACAATTTCCTTATATTCTTATATTCCAACAAATTTTATAACCAAATAACCACATTGGCAATATTGAACTAACTCTCTGAAACTACTCTCTCATCCTCACACCATGAACATTCTCAATTTTGCCCCGCCTAGCATAGGCAAACTTAACAGGAAGCCTAACATAAATATTTTACATATTTACGAGTTGTAGAAAAATACAGAATACTAGTAAACTGTGGATTACCGCTTAATTAATATACGTACTCGATAATCAAAAGAAATTTTTTCACCGCTCAAAATTTGATAAGGACAAATAAATATAGATATTATAATGCAATTTTATAACTATTTGTGACGAAGTTCAGAAAATATATTTACAAAAAAAGGAAGCATCTACTTTAAACTTGGTTGTTTCTCTCATTTTGTTAAATTAATAAATTTACTTAATCTCTATATGTTGGTCAGATGTTCAATAAGTGGCAGGTTCACTAATAAGAATTATAATATAACATTTTTATTGGTCTACAAAATTCTTTTGAGTTTTAATAATTTGAGCACATGTTGTACATAAAAAACTAATATGATTAAACTATCATAGAGATATAAAACATGTCTAATTCACAGCTGCAAACTTTTCTCTAAAGTAGAATACAAGACAAAGCTAGCATGGAAGAAGAAAGCAATCAATCTAACTATTCTGAACCCTAATATTATCAAAGAAAAAATCAAATAAAACGAGGAATCACCTACACGCATAGAACGCGCTTCCACTTCATGTTTCACATAAGCAACGATCGGCACGCTTAGTTAAGTGTGTAAAAGTCCCATCTGCTTCTTTTTTGCTCCTGAAAAATCGTTTTTGAAGTAAGCTCTTGAACGACTCAATCAATAAAAGCACTAGTTATTCTCTCAAGACCAAAAAGAGTAGCATCATCAGCTCAGAGATATTTGTTGTCATAATGTTATAATGCTTACGAAGAAAGTAAGCACGTGCCCACTTTTTCAAACCAGCCTGAAAAGGGTAGTTGGGGATAGCAGGTTGCGCTACCTCCAACTAACACATATAGTACTCAAACTTCTATTGCCAATAAGCCTTAGCACACCGATAAAAATCCCATCAACTTTAAATTTTTGAAATTTGTATGCAAATTTTTTAAAAGATGTTGCATGCAAATCTTGTGAAAAAATGTGGAAAAACCTTCTCAACAACCTTAGGTATACTGCTCTTTCAATTAAAAACAATCATCAAATCATTGAGATGTCCAATAGTCTCCTTAATTTTTTCAAGAAAGTGTAAGTTAATTTCATTATTATGCAAATCAAGCCCTAATATTTACATCCACATAATGCCAAGATCTTTGAACTATATGATTCTCATGGAAAATACAATTAGAAAAGAAGACATACCTTGATCCATGATAACGACTTGATGAGAACGATTGATCACAAGAGGCAAACTGTGTTTCTCTCTCTTAACTCCTATTAGTTTTGACTGAATAATTTTCTTGATGAAGAGAAAAATATAACGTTAATGGGTAGAGAAAGGACCAGTTTCTATTCGAATCCTTTTATAACCCACATTCTATCAATGTATGCAGTAAATAGAAAATATCTCCCTCTTGACCAATAGGATTTAGACACGTAATAATTATTAAACCATAATCATTATCCTTTAATTAAAATAAAACAACTAACAGGAATATGACACTTGGACCACTAAATAAAATATCTAACATTCTCCCACTTGGTCCATGTGACAGTATCTAACTTCTCGGTTTAATAATAGAATATAATGTACAAAATGGAAACTAAATCCATTTATAAATTGGTCAAATCATAAATCACTATTAAGTAAAAACTAATAAGAATCATAGCGGTTGCATGTCATTAGATCGACATAGTTTCTTTCATGTATCACAATATTAGTTCTACACTTAATAGACCTGTAATAAGAGATATACCATAATGGTCGATAATGTCTTTGTCAGAGACAAATCCTATTATCTCAATATAATTCATTCATGTATATACAACAACTAATAGAAGAAACAGGATGCCTAAAAATATCAGAAACACAAATTAAATGAGCTCAAAGTGTCAAATACATAAAGAACATAAAACATCATCAAAATGTCAATAATGGTTTTCAGTAATGCCCATTCTTTCGACATATGCATTAAATGTCTTTGGTGACAACTCTTTTGTCAACGGATCCGCAATCATGAGATTGATGCTAATGTGTTTGATTGACACTCTTTGTTTCTAAACTTCCTCTTTAACGGCAAAGTATTTCAATTCCATATGTTAGCACCTCTTGAATACTTGTTGGTTTTAGAGAAGAAGACTGTTGTGGAATTATCACAATAAATTTTTAGCAGCTTAGCAATGCTGTTGACAATTCCAAGTCCTAAAACAAAGTTCCACGGCCATAATCCATGAACAATGGCCTCAACACATGCCACAAACTTAGCTTCCATAATCGATGCAGCGATGATAGACTGCTTCATACTTTTCCATGAGACTGCTCCTCTAGCTAAAAGGAACAAGTAGCCAAATGTGGATTTTCTTGCATCAACACATCCAGCATAATATGAATCTGAATATCCTATCACCTTAAGACGATCGAATCTCCTATAAGTGAGCATGTGATCTTTTGTTTCTTGCAACTATCTTAGCACTTTCTTTGCAGCTTTCTAATGATCCAATCCTAGATTATTTTGATATCTGCCCAGGATTGCAATGACAAAACTGATGGTCTAGTACAAGTCTGAGTATACATCAAGCTACTAACGATAGAAGCATATGGAATTCGTTCCTTTTTTTTGTGTTCCAATTTATTCTTTGGGAATTGCATAAGGCTCAATTTATCTCCTTTTTGAAATGGAACAACACTTGCAAAGCACCTTTCCATCTTGAATCTCTCTAAAACTTTGTTAATAATGGTTTTGAGACAATCCTAACAATTACTGTGATCTATCATGGAATACTTTAATTCCAATCATATAGGATGCCTCACCCATATCTTTCATTTCAAAGTTCTCAGAAAGAAATTTCTTAGTCTCATGTAAAAGCCAAGATCATTAGTAGCAAGCATAATGTCATCAACACATCCAGCATAATTTAAATCTGAATATCCTATCACCTCAAGATGATCGGATCTCCTATAAGTGAGCATGTGATCATTTGTTCTTTGCAAATATCTTAGCACTTTCTTTGCAGCTTTCCAATGATCCAATCTTGGATTATTTTGATATCTACCTAGCATTCCAACGGGAAAACTGATGTTTGGCCTAGTACAAGTCTGAGCATATGTCAAGCTACCAATGATAGAAGCATATGGAATCCATTCTCTTTCTTTGCATTCCAATTCATTCTTTGGGCATTGCATAAGGCTTAATTTATCTCCTTCTGAATTGGAACAACACTTGCAGAGCACCTTTTCATCTTGAATCTCTCTCGAACTTTATTAATATACGATTTCTAAGACAATCTTAACAATCCCTGTGATCTCTCACAGAATATTTCAATTCCAATCATATAGGATGCCTCACCCATATCTTTCATTTCAAAGTTTTTAGAAAGAAATTTCTTAGTCTTGTGTAATAAGCCAAGATATTATTAGCAAGCAAAATGTCATCAACACATCCAGCATGATCTGAATCTGAATATCCTATCACCTCAAGATGATTGGATCTCCCATAAGTGAGCATGTGATCTTTTGTTCCTTGCAATTATCTTAGCACTTTCTTTGCAACTTTTCAATGATCCAATCCTGGATTATTTTGATATCTGCCTAGCATTCCAACAGAAAAACTGATGTTTGGCCTAGTACAAGTCTAAGCATACGTCAAGCTACCAATGATAGAAGCATATGGAATCCATTCTATTTCTTTGCATTCCAATTCATTCTTTGGGCATTGCATAAGGCTTAATTTATCTCCTTTTTGAATTAGAACAATACTTGCAGAGCACCTTTCCATCTTGAATCTCTCTAGAACTTTGTTAATATATGTTATCTGTGACAATCCTAATAATCCTTGTGATCTATCATAGAATATTTTAATTCCAATCACATAGGATGCCTCACCCATATCTTTCATTTCAAAGTTCTCAGAAAGAAATTTCTTTGTCTCATGTAATAAGCCAAGATCATTAGTGGCAAACAAAATATCATCAACACATCCAGCATAATTTGAATCTGAATATATTTTCACCCCAAGATGATCGGATCTCCTATAAGGGAGCATGTGATCTTTTGTTCCTCGCAACTATCTTAGCACTTTCTTTGCAGATTTCTAAAGATCCAATCTTGGATTATTTTGATATCTGCCCAGCATTCCAATGGCAAAACTGATGTCTGGCCTAGTACAAGTCTGAGCATACATCAAGTCCGTTCAATTTATTTGTGTTCCAATTCATTCTTTGGGCATTACATAAGACTCAATTTATCTCCTTTCTTAATTGGAACAACACTTGCAGAGCACCTTTCCATTTTAAATCTCTCTAGAATTTTGTTAATATATGCTTTTTGAAACAATCTTAACAATCCTTGTGATCTATCATGGAATATTTCAATTCCAATCACATAAGATGCCTTACCCATATCTTTCATTTCAAAGTTCTTAGAAAGAGATTTCTTAGGCTCATGTAACAAGTCAAGATCATTAGTAGCAAGCAAAATTTCATCAACATACAGAATCAAAATTATAAACTTGCTCCCACTGATTTTCAAATATATACATTGATCAACAATGTTCTCCTTAAATCCAAAGGAAGTGATGGTATCATTGAACTTAAGATACCATTGTCGGGAAGCTTGCTTAAGTTCGTATATTGACTTCTTAACTTTACACACCATGTGTTCCTTTCCTTTAACAACAAAACCCTCAAGTTGGTCCATATAGACCTCTTCCTCTAAATTTCTATTCAGAAAGGCAATTTTCACATCCATTTAGTGAAGTTCTAAATCATAATGTGCTACCAGTGCCAGATAATCTTGAATGAGTCCTTTTTCGAAACAGGAGAAAAGGTCTCTTTGTAGTCAACACCATCTTTGTAAGTGAAACCTTTGGCAACAAGTCTACCTTTATGTCATTCGATATTGCCATTAAAGTCATGCTTGGTCTTAAAGACCCACTTACACCTAACTCTTTTACAACCTTCAGGCAATTCAACAAGATCCTAGACTTCATTGTGATCCATTGATTTCAACACTTCTTTCATGGTGTCTAACCACTCAACAGAATCATTACTTTCAATGGCTTGTGAAAACAAAACTAGATCATCATCAATTCCTAAGTCAAATTCTAACTCTTCTAGATAAACCACATAATCATCAGAGATAGAAGATCTTCTTTGTCTTTTAGACTTTTTTAATACCACCTCTTGTGGTTCATCCACTATGGGTTCATTGGTAACAACTTTGTTGTGGGATGTCTCATCATTCATTTGTTGTTCTTGTAGGTCTTCTAAACGTTCAACAACTAGGCGAACAGCAACTTGAGAAGAAGTTTTAGGTAAAGAAATCTCCACCTTAACTTCTTAGATTTTCACTTTACGTGGTTCCACACTCCCACTGACTTCACCATTTTCAATGAACCTCACATTTCTAGTTTCAACAATCCTTGTACTATGGCCAAGACAATAAAATCTATACCTTTTAGTTATTTTTTGGATAACCAATGAAAAAACCACTGGTAGTTTTTGAATCTAGTTTCTTTTCATGTGGATTATAAATTCTTACTTCTGTCGGGCAACCCCAAACATACAGGTGCCTTAAACTAGGTTGCCTTCCTGTCCATAGTTTAAAAGGAGTCTTTGGAAATGCCTTACTAGGAACCTTGTTTAACAAATACAGGGTAGTTTTCAAAGCATACATCCACAATGATAAGGGTAAAGAAGAATAGCTTAACATACTCCTAACCATATCCATTAAAGTACGATTACGCTTTTCTACAACACCATTTTACTCTGGTGCACCTGGCATTGTGTATCGAGCCCATATGCCATGCCTTTCTAGGAATTTAGCAAATGGACCAGGACGTTGTCCACTTTCATTATACCTTTCATAATATTCACCACCTTTATCAGACTTGATAATTTTCACCCTTCTGTCTCATTGTCTTTCAACCTCAGTAATAAACATCTCTAAAACATTTACTAATTGAGATTTCTTGTGCAACAAATAGACATGTCCATAACGTAAAAAATCATTAATGAAGGTGATAAAATACTTTTCTCCACCAAAAGATGAAATATCAAAAGGTCCGCATATGTCCGTGTGTATAAGTTCAGGGAGCTATGTGCTTCTTATGGCCTTCTTCTTGATTGTGTGTTTTGTGTGTCTTCCTTTAATACAATCCACACAAATACCAAGATCAATAAAATCCAAATCAGGAAGTATTTCATTCTTTACCGATCTTTGTATTCTTTCTTTGGATATATGACCCAAGCATTTATGCCACAAGTAAGCTGAACTTTCATCCACTAAACCACGTTTAGTACCAATATTATGATGTGAGGTTAACAGAGTCTCAGCAAAAAGATCATCAAGCTTTAATTTTTATAAACCAACGCAAAGAACACCAGAACCAATAAAATAATTATATTTAAACAAACTGCAACATCCATTTCCAAACTTAAAAGAATATCTAGCTGTATCAAGTTTTGACAAAGAAATTAAATTACAAGAAATAGAAGGAACTTAAAGAGTTTGAAAAAGATCTAAATGATTTCCAGTGTCTAAAATCAAATGATATGTTCCGATGGCTTCAACTAGAGCTTTGACTTGGTTTCCCATAAGCACAAATTTTTAATTTCCATTTATGGTTTGTGTCGTAAGGAATCCCTGTATCGTATTTTAAACATGAGTGGTACAACCAAAATTAATACACCAAGTATTATAAGGAACTTCTGCCAAATTTGATTCAAAACATACAAAAGCACTAGGCTTACCTCTACTTTCGAAACATGTCTTACGTTTCAGGCAGTCTTTCTTGTGGTATCTAGGCTTTCTACAGAAATGACATGCGTTTTCCTTTTGTTCCTTCTTATGGATTTGGGCAGATGACTCATTAACCTTTAGTGGTCCTTTGTTGCCCTTTTGATTCGTCTTTCCTGGTTTCTTTTTAGCTCCTGGCTGACCCATGAGATTAACTGAGTGAGTTCCTTGCTTCTTCATGTTGGAAAAATAGTATGCAACATAATTTTTAAAAATTTTATATCAGAGTATTTTTCAAAAAACAAGTTTGACACGCTATATGCATAAATTAACCAGATCTTACTAACCTTGTAAATGCCGAAAAGTTTCCTCAATCAGTGAAGGGAAGTAATGTTCCAGAAGGACCTTAACCAACTGGCCTTCTTTGCTATTCTCTATCCACGATCGACGTAAGTGTGGGCTCACACGTACAGCTCTTCCACCAGGTGACTCTCTTTCTAACCAATTGAGATAACCCAAAGCTAGTATTTGTAATTTGTGAACAAGAGCTCTTAGGGAGTTTTTAAAATCTCACCACCAGAGTTTCACTCTTAATCTCTCAATTGATCTAAATAATGAAGAGACTCACTCTGCTTTTTATAGAGGTTGGGCCCAAGAGTCAGTCCTTATCAGATAAGGCCTCAAAAATTTGAATAAGAATCAAACCAGAATTGATATCTAATAAAAACCGCATCTAAAACATGTGATAAAAAATCCCACGGTCGGTAGGCCGAACTAGCAGATCGACCTATCGAACCTGTCCCATTGGCAGGCCAAAGTTTAAGATTGGCCTGTCGAACTTACGATTTTTTATCCCTGCGAATCTTTATCTTCCACACAAGATTCTTGGGATAGAGCCTCAGTTTTGATTCAAATAACCCAATAGAAAAGTTATCTGATTAAAATAGTCATATCTAGATAATCTCTAGGAAAATAAATATTCCTGATAATTGAACAAGTTTATCTTGAATTAATTAATTATTTGTTCTCGATAATTCAACAAGTTTATCTTGAATTAATTTTATCACAAAATTAAGTCAACTGATAAATAGACATGAATTATCTGATTTTACCGAATTTCAGCCAATTTGATAAATCTGACATAAGTCACCAATTATTGGGAAAGTACACCGTATCGTTACAGGATTTTTGTGAGCTAGCAAAGAGGATCATATGGACCTATACAGTTCAAGCTTTCGATAATTATAAAACCCAATATCCTAGAAATACATTTCATAATTATTAACTCTAACACTACGCCACTAAAAGCTTGGAGCTGCACTCTCAAACTATATAGAATTACGAAGCTCGTGTAGCTAAGTCTTCATGACATATCATAATGTGTCGTATCCCCATAGGATTATCCATAACTGGCTTAAGGACAAGTTCTGTCTTACCTTTTCGATTATTTTTATCTTACGTTTCATTATCTCACCATCGAAAAACTTACCATCCATAAGACAGTATACCATTCGGTTACACCTATGTATCCAAATGGTTGAGCGCTCTAGTTTTCCAATTACAAGATAATGCATATAAGAGGATATCACTACTCCTAAAGAGAAGCTATGGATTCTATATCTAAGAATAATAAGTCTACGCTATCAAGAGTCATGCCTCCAATTTACCGGCATGCATACCACTATTAAAATATAGGTGTCACCCTTTGGTATATCAAAAGACATAAGTCAAGACAATGAGCCAACTATTTATCTCAGGATTCAGATACAATACAAATGATTGTCTAAAGTGAATTGATTTGCCAAGATAGAATTATTAATCCAAATCAATTCACTTTATGTCCTGATCCAATACATCGTCACCTATGACAATGTGCCAATGTTTCTATTCGTAGAGTCCACCTCCAATGGCCAAGACAAACCATCTCCCGATCGGAATATAGACAACATAATAATATTTACATGAATAAAGCGCCCAACTTTATTCCCTTGATTGTAGATCTTATAATTTAGACCGTCACCTTAAGAATTGTGTTTTTGGCATAATCTGTCCATCATATGCCCAATTCTTAAAGGCTTAGGCCGACGGTCTCAGACTTTTGTTTGCTTAACATACATTCAACAAATATGAACGTAAAGAGGACAAGATTTGGTATATAAATAATACATAAATTCTTTATTGATAAAAATGTCTCCAAAAACATATTACATTTTTATTCCTTAGAGCATACATATCTAACATTTCAATCTTGCTTCCTCTTGAATAAGCAAAGTTTGCAATTCTGTCACATTCCATTTATCCTTTATTGTGTTATAATTCATTTGGAATAGACTATATTGAGGAGGCAAGGAGTTTATAATGAATGTCACATGAAAACTTTCATCCACTTTCATTCCCATAGATCCCAATCTTGCTACTATGTTTATCGTCTCAATGAGGTGCTCATGGATGGTACGAGAACCATCAAACTTCATCGTAGTTAGCATACCCATTAGTGTCCCAACAACTGACTTATTAGCAGCGTCAGAATGGGACATATTTTCCACATATTCCATAAATTTCTTTGCATTGTCAGTTCTAGGAATTGTTGACTTGATGTTTTCAGCTATTGTCATCTGCAGAACAACATTAAGCTCAGTCTGTTTGATCTTTCCCTAGCACCATAGAAAGATCTCTGCTCAACACTGCTAGTGTTAGTAATGGCAGTGGGGTTTATCATGTAGGAGTGCTAAATCAAGATTCAGAACACCTAAATTAATTGAACTTGTTCAGACCATTCAAGAAAGTTAAGTCCATTGAACTTCATAATAAACAAAGCTTGCGAATGAAGAGAAACAAGAGTAAATGCGGCAAAAGAATGCTCACACGTTAATGCTTTGAGTCATAAATATAAACACATAATACAGATTCAAACAACATTCACATAGGCATAAATGTACATTGAAGTTCTCCTTTGAGTGATCCAACAATGTACAACAATAAACATAATTGATGCTTATTATTATTATTTTAAATTTCACATAATTGGCAATCAAATATATTCTAATTAGGCATGCTCGCAATCTTTGGATGTACTAAACATATCTAACCAAATATATCAATTAACCACCGCTATGTTCATGATTATAAAATAACTAACCAACCTTTGAGCGATCCTTAAATATTTTATAATCAATGAACTTCAATATATCCATTATAAAGAAATATATATCATTATGTCATCTCATTAATAGTATCACATAATCATAGGCAATTGAATTTTATTCAATTTGACATCCATGGAAACATTCTAATTTGGCCACTTTAATGACTAACAAATTATTCATAATATAGACATCATATTAAATAATAATATTATACAACTTAATAAATGCTAACTTTTAAGCTTTTGAACCTTTTATTTCAATTTATTTTATTTTAAAAAAAACATTGATTTAAATATGCAGAAAAAGGGAGAAAGAAAAAACAAAATTTTTTGGGCTAAAGTCAATGCCAGTCAAGGTCAACATCGGTCAACGGTCAACATTGATCAATGGTCAACGTCGGTCAATGATCAACGTGTCGACTGGATTGGGTTGGGCGTTCCTTACCCAGTCCATTTTTGGGCCCTTAAAACTTAATACCCAATTCCTTTTCTTAATTGATTTAAAGCTCACTGACCCATTTATTTGGGCTGCTTTAAGATTGGGTTTAAAGCCTAATTTCTTTTCAGACTTGATCAATTCACCAAATTATTTAAAACAGCCAAAACATGGGATAAGCTCGAATCCCATGTTTTTAGCCATGATGTTAACCACTTGCAACTAACCTCAAGGGAGTCATAAAGAAAATCGTGGGTGATTACTTAATCCCATAATTTTAGCCCATTATCTTGCATATGTAACAGTTTACTATTTATTTATTTATTTATTTTATTTGAATTTTGACAAACAGATTACTAACGGCAAAGGAAGCATTAAACCGATTAAAACATAAACAATAAAAACTTTAACAAAAACAAATCCAAGAACTTTAATAATAATCAAACCTATAAATCTTTCATGGCTAATAAAAGCCCAGAAGATTACACGGCAAACTTGATTAAAAGCCAAAACTCAAAAGTGCATTAATTTCAATATATAAATGCAAAAAAAAAAAGAAAAAGAGGGAACAATGAAAGGTCCAATATATAAAACGTTCACGTTATGAGTCTGACTTGGACAAAGAACTTTTAGTTCAATTATATACACATGAATTCATTCAAATTAATAGTATAATAAGAACGGCAATTTAGAATGAATCCTTATTAAACCGTCGCTTGCAGTGGAAAAAATAAAGACTAATAAACACTTACGGAAAATCATATGTTCTAAAACCTAGCCTGATGCCACATGTAAGTTAATTTCATTATTATGCAAATCAAACCCTAATATTTACACCCACATAATGCCAAGATCTTTGAACTATATGATTCTTACAGAAAATACAATTAGTGAACAAGACATACCGATATTCATGATAAAGACTTAGTGAGAACGATTGATCATAAGAGGTATGAAAACTGTGTTTTTCTTTCTTAACCCCTCTTAGTTTTGACTTAATACTTTTCTTGATAGAAAGAAAAATATAACGTTAATGGGTAGAGAGAGGATCAGTTTTTATTAGAATTCTTTTATAACTCACATACCATCAATGTGTGAAGTAAATAGAAAATATCTCCCTCCTGACCAATAGGATTTAGACACGTAATAATTATTAAACCGTAATTATTATCCTTTAATTAAATAAAACAACTAATAGGAATATGGTACTTGGACCGCTAAATAAAATATCTAACAGAAAGTATTAGGATAGATACCATTAAAGCATATGATATTTTGTAAAAGGACATATTTTAAATAAATAAATAAAGTGAATTTATTCATTCTATTTGTGTGTATGTATTTTGAATACTTTATGAATATCATTAAAATTTCATAATTATCTATGCGAACTTAATATTGTATATAAATGTTATATACAAGAGGATAATATTTAAGGATGATAATTAAAAATGGTTAGTAATATGTAATTAATTATTACAATGCTTGGCATCTTTAATTGAACATTACTAGTGTAGATCATTTTCATTAAAAATACAATGATTTTATTCGAACTATTAATATAGTGAGTCGTTAAATAACTATATTGTATATAATGAGCTTATGTAAGACCCGGACATGATGTGATATGAACAGCTAATAATTTCTGTTAAATATAGCAAGTTCTAATTACATCGATCAATGGTCATGTATAAGATGATCTTAATCTTGAGTTATTAGTAGACTCCTATTTATAGATTTATATCTTTTGATTTACACGGTACGGATCTAAAAATCTAATCTTGTTCCTTGTATCTTGGAGGCATAATGAAGTAAATAGCCAAGAATGTTAATATTACAAGATGGATCCATTCATTCTCTAATAAGAAGTAGATAAATAATTCTCTTGAGTATTGATTCAGACCTTAAGTAATAAAAGCGCTTAATTCATGATTAAGTTCATGAATTTATTATTCATTAGAGAATCAATGGCAATTAAGGATAAAGAAGTAATTAGAGAAGTTAACAGATTTCACCTAGCTCCAATTATAAATTATTTATGGAGGATCGACTTATATGTAATGACTATATTGAATGGATGACTCTAAGAAATGAGTACTTAAAAATCTATAATTTCAAAAGTGTAATTCCAAGTATTTAGTGGAGTTATATTGAAATTAATAAAAGAGTAATACATTAATTAAAGAGTTTTAGTTAATAAATTGGTTTTATTGGAGCTTAAAATTATCGGTCCATTGGTCCCCTCGTTATCTTTATAAACACTGTTTATGGAATAATTGGTTTAAATAATTAATTTAAAATTATAGAATTTTAAATATCACTTGAAATAATTAATTATGAATTAATTTATATTTATTAAATAATTAGATTATTTAATTAAATAAAATAATTAATTTTAAAAAACACACAGTGGGTGGGTTCCACTATGTGGGTGACGCACACAATGGGAGGTCTCACTATGTGTGGCGCTAATGCTAATAAGGGAAAAGTCCCTTATGCACATCAAAGCTTGTTTATAAAATTTTCATATATAGTATTTTCAATTTTAAATAAATGTGATTTAATTCAAATATAGAAAGTTAAAAATGGAAACAAATGAGATTAGGTAGCAAGCAGTAATCTCACTGCACTGCATGGAGGATGGTGCCACATCCATAGAGATTATCTCTGTGTACGGTGCCTATGATAGTATAGGAATGAGAAACTTGTATCTTTTTTTAATTAAATATTTGACATTAAATTAAAATGAGGCATCCTCTATTCGTTGGACATACACTTGTACGTCTTGGAGAGATTAAGAATACTCTACTAAAACCTCCCCTCATAGGCGTGTATAGAAAGGAGAGAGAATAAAAGTTCATCCTAAGACTCCTCGTTTCATTCATGTGTTAAGAAAAACGGGTGACTAAACATTATTTGAGTGATCTTTTTAGAAACCATACTCCTCCAACGTATCCGGTGCTGAGGACTAGGTGGGGAAAACAGTAGTTTCATCTAAAAGAGGCATCCTTTATTCATTAGACATACACTTGTAAGTCTTAGAGAGACTGAGAATACTCTAATAAAACCTCCCCTCATAGGTGTGTATAGAATAGAGAGAGAATAAAAGTTCATCCTAAGACTCCTTGTTTCATTTATGTGTTGAGAAAAACAGGTGACTAAACATTAGTTGAGTGATCCTTTTAGAAACCATATTCCTCTAATGCATCTAGTGCCGAGGACTAGGCGAGGAAGATAGTGCTTTCGTCTAAAAGAGAATATCCTTTGTAATACCTTTGATTCTCATTCTCTGTACATCCAGGTAAGCAAAGTTTGATATATATATATATATATACACACACACATATATGCTAAATTAGTATAACTATAGCGTTTTTACAAAAGTTTTGAGAAAATTTTTGTTATACACAATCCGCACCACAACCATGTTTCTGCTATATTTTGTGAAAAACATTTTTCAAAACCAACAGAAACCACTCTTAAAGATATGTCGATTTCCGAGTTCACAATTGGTATGTCTCGGGGAAGCATTAAATTTGCATATTAAGAATATGTCATTAGTCTGTATAGGGATGGGCAAGGGTTGTTCCCAAAGAAGATTGGGTTTAGATAGATAGTTATTGACACTAACCTAAAAAACAATAAAACTAAATAAAAGATGAGGGTTTTAGATTTCAAGTAAATAACTGGATAAAAGAAAATACAAGAAAATAAATAAACAAGAAACAATAATAATAAAATCCATTTAAGAATCATTCTCTACCACTAAACAATAACCATAAAATTAATCACAAAATCATTCCCAATCTTCCATTGAAACTACCAATCGTAGATAACAACAAGCTCTACCTTTCCAATCTTTTCTTATTGTGTAGATTCAATAAGACAAGCGTTCTATTAAACTTTTTTTCATTAAACAAAATAAAATAAGCTCTCTAAATTTAATCTAACGAACGCATTAAGTCAAGAAAGATAGGTTGATTAAGGCAACAATCACATAAGCTCGGATCATTTAACCTAGGTTATGCTCCACAAGCAATCATATGAAAACTTGACCATAATTAATGACCACAATTCCCTACTAAAGATTAGAATAACAAGACAATTACAAATCAATCCATCAATAGATCAATTCGTCTTATTCCACCTATACAAACAACAAAATAGCCATGAACATTAATTATAGAAGAATATAAACAATTTCAATTGAAAAATTAGAAAATAATTCTATAAATTAATCATATAATCATGTATGGGGCTTTGAAAATCCCTTCAACCATAAAGAAAACTCAAATAACATAATTAAAAAGAAACTAAAGAAAGAATAAGGAAAAAAATGAGGTTTTGAAGTTAGAAATCTTTCTATGTAGAAGATTCTCCTTAGCCTTTACTAGAGCTCTCTCTTTTTTCTCCTTTGTTTTTCTTCATCTCCTAAGCCTAAAATAACTAAGGAAAAGCTAAAAATTGATGGAAAAAAAATATCAATTGTGTTTCTTAAGGTGATATTTATATGTTTGCTCTTGGAGTGTGAAAAGAGGCAAGTTTGGACCAATTATAGGTTAAAAATGGAGCTAAGGTCGAAGGGACAAGCAAGGGCATCATTCCTTATGCAACCACATACATAACGCAACATTAGATGCGAATTTCATGTCCTAGCCCTGTGACGCCCATTTTATGGCGCTACGGTGCCGTCTTGCTTCTCTTAAGGGTGCTGTGACACCCAAGGCTAGTGCTGCAGTGCCTAGCCTCTGTCGTTCTACATGGGGGTGAGCAAATTTAGCGTGAGGGCGTGCCTCACTTGGTTCAAATGTGTTGATTTTATCCTATAATCACCCAAAAGTCTACTTTTGATCATGGATGATGATAAAATGAATAAATGATATTCTTGAGCTTTAATACTTTAATTTTCATCCATTTTTATCTCATCACTTTGAAACACCTACAAGACACAAAATCAGATAATAAACATAAAGTACTCAAGAATAAAACAAAAGTATATAGGAAAATTGATTAGAAAATTATATCAAATCAAGTACTTATTAAATTCCCCTACATTTAACCTTTTGCTCGTCTTCGAGCAAACCTAAGACGAGAAACAACTAACAAAAACATAGAAAAAGAAAACTAACCTTTCAACTTTTTGCCTCAAAGAACAATAAGAGTTATGGACTATAAATCAAACAAATATTGCATTAAATCATTAGTCATTCCCAACCTAATATATCCTATAATAATTATATTGGTGTGTGTGAAATAGCCAATGTTACTGATACTAAGACAACACATGCTTTGAAAAAGGTAAGCCCATATAGTCCTCATAAAAACGTTCACCTAATCTTGGTTGAAAGGATCAAATATTGCAGGCTTTCCTTTTGGTACAAATCTCCACTATGCTAAAGGCACCATTAGAATCAAAAAGGTCTTCAACATGGGTTGTAACAGGGCCAATGGGTAGTGATTAAAAAAAAGAAAGGGTAGGATTTCATAAAGGTATTAAAAAATTCATGGAGTTAGAGACATCATCAAATTCGTCAATGCACATCTCTCAAAACCCCACAAAATTCTTATATAGGCCAAATATCATAGTCTTAGGCCATTACATCACTCTAACCAACCTTGTAACACCCAAAATATGATAAGAAAGCTCAAGATACTTATTTTATTTATTTTTAAATTTTTTTGTATTTTTTCTCTTTCTTTTTTTTTTTCTTTTTTTTCCTTCTTATTTCTTTTTGAATTTTTTGAGCTATCCTTTACAAAAATTTCCCTTCCTTTTTTCTCGATTCAATTCCCCCGATTCGTACTCTCCAATTTTTCTTTAGAACAAGAGTAAAGGAAATAAGTATACTGGGCTAGGTAAAGAGATAATGTGATTAGCCAAAGAAAAAGGTCAACATGAACAGGCTCAAATTTGCTTACTAGGGGGATGTTCTCTTGGAACATCAATTTGGGCTATAGCTAATTTCACATTGGTGTTAGACAACTATGTGCCTTAATCCTTTTAAAGTGACGCTCAATCAGCCGTTTGCCTCGAAAGACCTCCGAGAGAGTTCTAACATTCAATCTTGGTAAGACAACATTAAAATGAAAGTTAGAATGAGGATTTAAGAACCCACTTATCTAACATGTAAGTCTCATTATCAAATACCATGGTTATGTGCAAAAATAGTTTGAGTGCAATCATCGTTAAGACATATTAACCAAAAATAACATCAAGATTCAACATAACATCCATCATCAATCAAATTTATAAACACTAATGCTCAATTCTCATCAATGAAGTAGGAAGGTATCCTAAGACTCCAGAACGCCCTAAAACCTAAACTAAACATAACTTAAAACAATTTTTCAATTTTTTTACATTTTTACGTCATTTTAGAGAAGCATAAAAAAAATATAAATAAATCCTAAATCCTTCCCCCTACACTTGAACCTTACAGTGTCCTCAATGTAAGACTAAGCATAGAGGAAAAAAGACAAGCTAAGCAAACAAAACAAATAAAAACAATAAAAACGATAGAGTGAAGGAGAGTGAGAAATATCAAATCTGTTATAGCATGCTCTTCCTCTATTAAGTTGACTCCCACAAAGCTCCTGGTTTTATATCCCCAACCTGATGTAGAGAAAGGACATCAAAGAGCAGCTTTTGCCTATAGAATGTGTCATAGAACAACACATATGAGTCTGGATTCTCGCTGCCTTTAAGCTTGACAAGATATGGAATGTTTCAGGACATCGCCCCAACTCGACTCCATTTGGTTGAATGTGCTTTAAAGGAGAACTCTGATTCTAGCTTAAGTTCATGGAAGATGTAGTATAATGAAGGTAGCACCAATAGGAAGTACGGTTCCGTTGGTGGTGTTTGTGCTATGACCATCGATCAGCTCAAATCGATAGTCGCATATACTTCCTTATCCTCTAACGGGTCTTGTGGTTTAGCTTCATGAAGGAATTCTTTCCATATTAACCATTCCAATTGCTCGTCACTCTCTACTTGATTCTCCAAAATCATCTTTGAGATTTGATCTTTATAGAACTCATGGCTTTGAACGGACGTCTCATGACTTAGAAGGTGCAAATGGTTCTCAACCACAAGAGTGCCTAAGTTTTGAGCTAAAATAACATCAAAGGTCTCTATATTTTCATCCCGAGACTCGATTACCTCTAGAGGCTCAAATTTCCATGAAGCTCCCATGTTAGGCAAATTACTCTCCCAACCAAAGTTGTTCAAGTCATCATTGTTCTCATGTCATACCATTTGATTATTACCTTATGCCTCTAACCTACTTACAATGCTAACAAATTGATCGATGTAACTTTGCAACACGTGAAGGCTAACGGTCATGTCCTTTTAAAATTGTAACATGTTAGTGGCCAAAGCCTTAAGTAGGTCTTCAAGAAATATACCTATAGGTGGTTGGTCTACCAAGGCTCCTCCATTTACGGCTTCTACCCCCAGATCATATTGCTCGTGTCGCCTAAAATGTTTTCCTTAAACAGCAGACATTTGTAGTATAGAAAGGTCGTCGTATTCAAAGGAGGTGAAAAATTTGTAACTCAGGAGATTGTTAGAAATAAATGTTCAAAAAGGCAAGCGGTTTTTCAAAACAAAGTTAAAATAAAATAAATATTTTGTTGATTTTTTATTCAAAATTTAAAACCCAAAATTAAAACGATCAAACTTTGAGAATCTCTTGTATATTTCACAACAGATATGAAATTTTAACTCTAAATAAATAATTATCTAAAGTATTTGATTTATGTATCTTTTCTTATTACTTACAAGCACTTTTATTAATTTTATAAGTCAATCGAGAGCGATAATATAACAAGCCATAATGCAGTAAGAGTCTTCATATAAAAAGTAGCAAAATAATCATCTCTCACTAATGATTTAGTGCACTAATTATGAAAATTATAACCGCTGTTATTAAAATTATAATTAACATAATTTTAAGATAGAAAAGATAATAACAAATCAAAATTAATATATTTTAATAGAATAAATTATTGCATTAATTTCAACAATACCTCATCTTATTAAATGATTTAAGAATACACTATGTCATTCTCTATTAACAATAAATTAAGTATTACCAAGCATTTACAGTGCCCGTCTATGTCTATAATGCAACAAAAACTCATCTTAATAAACAAGCATGACTTCAATATTATTAATAATAATTATGCAACACAATTAAATTGCTAAAGGAAGCATGGCTGAATTTATACAAAAATTGAGCAACATAACAACATTAACAATAATTATTAAAAACTTAGAAGTATAATTTATTTCATAAAAATATAAACATTACAAAACAGATATAGAGTTAAAACCCATACCAAAGTACTATGGATACAAGATCATCTTTCTGCCTCATCAAACTTTCTACACTAATTTAAGCATTATTACAAAACAAAATGGCGCGTAAGGATTAAAGCGCAAGAGGCTATTTATAGCCTTGAAAAGAAACCATTCACAATTTTCTCATTATTATTGTTATTATTATTATTATTTATTTTTATTTTTTTATTTTTTACATTGGTCACATACTCCAAATTCACATGATTTATGCTAAATCATTAATATATATATATATATATATATAATTTATTAGATGCAACGTAGTGTTGATATATGATATGCTTGTTTCATGCATTCTTTGAACTCAATAGACTCAAATTTAGATTCGAGTATCAAAAATCTTTCGGATACGTATTTGTTTCCCCCAAAATCTGAATCATTTGAGCATCAATAATCCAAGTTTTCAAAGTTCTCATCCCCCTTAAACTTTTGATACTCGGATATCTTTGCTACAGTAAAAACTAAGATTCTCTCTCCTATATTTAAGAGAAAAAAACCTAACTTCTTTATTTGATATCTAATTGAGTTGATCCTTTTTTCACTGTGTTCCTAATGAAGAGAGGAATAAATCAATATCTATATTGCATATTTTTTAAGATTATTAACATTAAGATTTTATTAGATTTATTAATAAATCAAAAACTATCTTCACTACCTCTCCAAACACAAATTTCGATTTTATTCCATACTCAGATTGAAACTTAAATGCACATCCAAGCGTCAATTCGAATAACAATTCAAATCACTAACTCAAATCTTAATTCAAATCACACTAACTCAAATTAAATCACTAATTCGAATCCATTTACCAAACAGACCTATAGACACTATTTGTATCTGTTGCTTGTTTTTGCTTTTTTTTATGTCATTTTGCTTCTTCTTTTTTTCTCTAGATTTTAAATCTAAAATTTACAAGCATACTAAAATTAATTATTTTACAAACAAAGTATTTACAATAATTATTAAAAATATTTATTTTACAATAAAACATACAAAAATGATTACAAACTTCTAAAATTTTCAGTCTCTTTCGGTTTGACGCAGATATGATTTTTAAAACTTGAAAATATTTTTATAAATTACTAAAAATATAATAGAACATATTTACAAAATTAAAACTTATTTACAAACACTTCAATGCTCAAAATAAAATAACACAACATTATTTTTACAGTTTTAATTATTTACAAACTAAACACATATTTAATACACCAAAACGACTCTAAAAATTATCAACAATATTTTTAAGCATAAAAACACACTAAAAACAGCTTTTTAAACATATTTACACTCTAAGACACAAAAATACTTATTAACATAAAAATACTATTAATTAGAGAATTTAACAAGAAATAAAAGTATAAATAAATGATATAAACATGGTAAAATATACACTTTTACGGTCTCATCATATATGTTCAAGTGTCAACCAATGGCTTCTAATTATAGTAATTATCCTCCCAATCTTTGTTGGTCCTTTAATAATTGCAATTCCAATTATCATATTTGGCTATGTCTTCCAATATGAAGTAGGCTTCATTTACAGATTGTTGGTAAAAAAAAAAAAAATGGTGTCGTTACTTCTTTCAATCCAACATCTTGTTGTCCCACATAAGCTATCAAGGAAGAATTATAGTTGCCGCTCCTTTCAGAACCCATGATATGGAAATTGGATGAGCAAATTATTGTACCTCCACCAAGCATTATAAAATGGCTCCGAGTCTTGTTGGGCAAAACCTATGAGGACCTGTCGATGTAACATCTCAAAGTACCTCGCTGCAAATAGACACAAAAACAAAAATTAAACACACAAAAGAAAAATTAAATAAACCAACAAAAATTACAACTAAGAAAATTTAATTAAAACTAAGAAGAACAAAGTAAATAAATCAAAACTAACAAAAAAAACTAATTAAATAGGAAAATAATCCTTGACAATGACACTAAATTTTGATACGTGTAGGGAGAAGCACTAAATTAATCCCGACTAAGAATATATCGTTATTGTCTATAGTGATGAGCAAGGGTCGTTCCCACAGAGAATTAGGTCTAGATAAATAGTTATTGATGCTAACCTAAGACAATAAAGTTAAATAAAAGATCACGGATTTTTGATTTTAATTAAATAACTAAATAAAAGAAAACATAAGAAAATAAATAAACCAGATACAATGACAACAAAATCGGTTAAAGAATCATTCTCATCACTAAACAATAACCATACAATTAATCACAAAATCATTCCTAATCCTCCATTGAAACTACTAATCGTAGATAACAACAAGCTTTGCTATCCCAATTTTTCCTTTATCATTGAATAAATCAGGCTCTTTATTTAATCTCCTTCTATCAAATAATGTAAAACAAGCACTATAGATTTAGCTAATGAAAGCATTAAGATAAGAAAAATAGGTTGGTCCAAGCAACAAAAACACAAGCTTAGTTCATTCAACATAGGTTATGTTTCACATTACAATCTAACAAAAATATCCCAAAATTATAGACCACAATTGGTTACTAATGATTAGAATAATAAGATAATTGCAGGTCAATCATTCTAACCTAGCAATAAATAATTCTCAATCTTATTTAGTTGCGTACCTAAATAAAACCAAAAAAAAAAATCATGAACAATAATTATGTAAGAACATAAACAATTTCAATTAGAAAATTGAAAAATAATTTTGAAAATCAAGCACATAATCATGTCTAGGGTTTTGAAATCACTCTCAACCAAATATAAAACTAAGCTAAAAACATTGAAAAGGGAAAGAAGGAAGGAGGAAGAAAAAGAACGATTGCACGCATGATATTCCTTGAGCCATCACTGGAGCCTCTCCCTCATCTCTCCTCTTGGTCTCCTAAACTAAGAAAAGGGGCCCCTAATTGTGTTTTAGAGTGAGGTATTTATAGACTTGTGAGATTAGGGTTGCAATGGGAAGGTTTTTGGACCAATTTTCAGGCTAGAATTCGCAATCTTGTGTCGGGCTTGGTCTTGTAGCATTGCAGCTCGTGTTTTTTCATAAAATTCGTTTTCCTTTTCTTAGCTAGCATTGCGGTCCTCAAAGCTAGCGTCGCAGCTCTCTCTTCTCAGCCTTCAATATAGTATTCTCTAGCAGCAAGTGCTGTGGTCTTCAAACCTAGCGCCATGGCCCTAGCTGCCAAGGCCGCAGCTTCCAATCCAAGGCAGCGGCTCTAGTCATGTTGCCACTATAGCGATTTTCTTTCATTTCTAATTCATTCTTTTGACTCTGAAATGTCTATAAAACACAAAACACACACAAAAACACAAGAAAACGAGAAATCTAGCAAAGAAAATAATAATAAAAAAAAAAATGATAGAAAAACATATGAGATTAAGCACTTATAAATTGAATACACTTACTCACACAAGAGATTCAGGTTTTTTTTTTTTTTTTCGATATCAACATCCTAAGTCACAATATTTTTCATAGTTGCATCAGCTTCGTCTTCATAATGACAAAGGGAACCAACGACCTTAGAAGATGAAGCTTTATCCCCACTACTCATATTAGCAACTATAGGTAAAGAGCTACCTATATCGCAGCTAAAATCTACTACTAAAGAGAAAGCTATAGCTACCCTGTGATTTTGAATCAAATTAAAGAGCCACTTCACATCACGATCATTTCTCAAGTCAATTACTATTTTAATACTCTCACCTAAGTCGCTTTTAACTGTGAGATGAAGAGAATGAAGACATGAAAACAACCTGAGCAAGCCAAGATGCAACTTTCTCACTACAACCTCCTCCAACTCCCTTAGCGTAACATCCTTCAAAATTAAAATAGACTAGAACGCGAATTTCACATAACAATTCCATCAACCCGTGTATTCAACAATAAAGGAAACCTCTGTTATTCCTACAAAAAGAAGGAAAACAAGTCAGTAAATAAGTTATGTACATGGTAAATAATTCCACTATCGTTATTAAAGAAAGTAGTAAGTAAGGAAATTTTTGTAATATGCGCAAGAAATACTGAAGGTCATAGACCGGCGGATAGGGACAGAGATAAGCATTCCTGCAGTTAAGGAGGACGGATAGTCTTATGATACTGTATGATGAGAGATAGGCGAGGCGGGAGTCAGCCTAGAATCAATTTCGTTAATCTGCCATTTCTCTTGTATAGTCTTTGTGACGCTCATATGGAATCCTTCACGAGGTCACGTAAAGGTAAATAAACTGGTAAACTGAACTAAACTTTCAAACAATAGTATTATAATTTCACAAGGTGACGTAATGAGATAGGAATGGTGAGTGAAGCAACATATAGTATATTTGTAATATGATCATGCAGCATAAAATATAGCAAAACTTGTTAATATATTATTTCTAATCTATTCATACGTGTACCAAACAAAAGAGGAAAAAAAAAGAAGATTAACTAAAAATTTGGAGACAAGCTTATGATTAGTAAAATGGTGAATTATCAATTATTTTAACTAATTCATTTTTTACAAAAACACTACAAATTATAACACCAACATAAATCCAAAAAGTGATAAGACAAAGATAAGTGCACGGGTTGAACAAAAATAAAGAAAAGATAAGTAATGTAATGAGGTTTGCAATATAATATCGACAACAGAGGCAATATTGATCATAACTATCAATATTAATATTTATATTCTCAATAAATAAAAAAGATTATAAATAATCATCTAAACAGTAAAGAACAAACAACATGTACAGCAAACAACCTAAACTAAATAAACACCGGTAAAAAATTTTTTAATAAATTATACACGGATTTTCAATATATTTACAATAAAAAAAGGAAAACAAGTCAGTAAAAAACTCATATACATGGTAAATAATTTATTTACGGAAAAAATTAACCAAAAAATCTGGTAAACAACTGTACAAAACATTCAGAAAAGAAACACAATGATCTTAATTCCAGAGAGATGTCAAACACAATTCGAAATTGAACTACTTCAACTTAAATTCATTGTACTAAATAATGACTCAACAAATGAAGAACAAACAAGTATGGGTAGTAAGAAATTGCAAACTAAATAAACGCATATTGAACTCTCCTTTCCATAAATTATACACAGATTTTCAATATACTTACAATCCAAGAAACAAAATCATCAACAAAAACAGTATAACGTCTAAAACAGATCAATAAATAATGAAAATCTCAGAGATTCCTTAGTAAATCACCTTATTGTCTACTTACATTCCTACATACGTTCATCTACTTACCTTATTTACACTTGATTTGAGTTTAAATTAATTATTTCAAAGACCAAAAAGAGAAACCTAATTTCTTCATAGGCAACAAAACAGAAACTCGAAATCTAAACAAAAGTAGACGTGTGCAAATTCCTCTTCGAAGGAAAAGACTCTTATATTCCAAACTACTTAGGACGCTTCTTGAACAAAGGATATACGACCTTCTCCGATCAAAATCAAAACCAAAACCAAAAACAAAATCCGTCAACAAATTATACAACAAAGATAATAGAAAATGTGAAACTCCATAATTGAGATATAGAATCTCACGGAATCTTCTTGGAGCAGAGGAGACAATGGAGGACAGAGAGCAAAGCAATCGATGAAGGGGAGAGAGAAATGAATGAGAGAGAGCAGAAAAATCGACAGAGAAGAGACGGAGAGCAAAGGAGATGATGAAGGAGAGAGAGCAAGGAGAAAGTGAATCGAGAGAATCGGCGAAGAAGAGAGAGAGTTCCATGAATTAGAGAGAGGAGCAAAATACAAGAAACAAGAGAGGGAGAACAAAAACAAAAGCAAAGAAGAAGAAGAAGAAGGGGAAGAAGAAGAAGAAACAGGGAATCAGAAAATCAACAATCTCTTTGGTGGTTCCAATATAAGTAAAAATAGTTTTGTTTTAAAAAATGAGAATCTTTTATGAACTATATGTTAAGTTTGGTGTCTTAAAAGCTATGATATTATACATATTGTTAATAAATAAATAAAGTAACATTTATTATTATTTTAGTTGCTTATATATGTTTTGAATACATTTATAAACATCGAGAAAACTCCATGATTATTTATGTCACTATAAATTTAGCATATAAGTATTATATGCTTAGGGATAAAATTTATAGGTAATAATCTAAATAGTCCATAATAATTAATTAAAGTTTAGGATCTTTAATTAAGGGTGTGTTTGTTTCGGTTTTCAAATCACAGTTCGAATCATTTTGCTACAGTATTTTCTCTCACAAAAATTTAAATCTTTATTTAAATACTCTACTCAAATACACATACCAAACACACCCTAAATATTACAAGTACGGTCCAATCTCATTTAAAATAAAATAGTCATTATCTGGGCTATTAATGTAGAGACATTGGACTGGAGGTACTTTATATAATAAGATTACATAGGACTAGACCAGATAAATTATGAATCTCTAATAATCATCCGTTACAAATAGGGTATTTAAATTTATCACTATGATGATAATATATTTAACAGTCTTAATCCTGAGTATTTATTAGACTCCTATTTATGACATTATGTTTTTTGACTTGCATGGTAAGATTTGTCTAAGAACAGATCATAACTTAGCATCTCGGAAACATAATATAATAAATGGTTGGGAATAATATTATACAGATAAGGAATCCATTCCTTCCCTATGAAAGTTAGAAAAATAGTTCTCTTGAGTGATAATTCGAGGTTTGAACAGTAGAGCGCTCGTTCATAATAAGATTATGAATTAACTGTTCATTAGAGGATTATTGGAACTCAAAGATAAAGATATAATAAGAGAGTTAAATGAAAATTGAACCTAGCTCTTATTATGAACAATTTATGGAGGACTGACTTATATGCAATGATTATATCAATAGACTACTCGCTAATTTTCTTTGAGTAATTTTACTATAACCTCAAGAGTTCAGTTTCAGGTTTTTAGTAAAATAACACTGAAACTAATAAATTTGGCACATTAATTAAAAAGTTTGATTAATTGTCAAATTTATTGGAGCTTGGGTTATAGGACTATAGGTCCCCAATACCACCTCTGTAATACTATATTGGATTTATGTATAGAGTGAATTATACATATTTAGTTTGGAATTATTGAATTCTGAATTAATTATTTCACACTTGAATTATTAATATGACATAGAAAAATGTTCTCTATGACATATAATGTAATGTGATAAATATTGTCACATTTAACTGAGCATTAGTTAATTAATTAATTGATTAATTTTAAAATATATTCTTAAATAAATGTGATTTATTTTTGAATTTAGATTTAGATATATATATTTATATATATGGTTTTGAACCAAATCTTATTTATATATAAGATTTTAAAATATATTAATATATATATATATATTAAAATAAAAGAACTTTTCGTTCTTTACTTAAAAGAAAAGTTGACGTTTTACTTTTATATATATATATATATATATATTGAATCAAAACGTGATTAGGAAAAGAAAAGAAAAGAAAAAGGTAGTTACCAACTTTGGAAACGTAAACATTCTTATATATATATAGATATATATTAATAAAAAAAAGAAAAGGAAAAAGATATAACAAGGGAAAGATAATAGTTATCTTAGGAGATTTTCATACACGTAACTTTTGCAAAATACCTAGAGAGAAAAACTGAGAGTTCTTCTCTGAAAAAAAGGGTCTGCTATCTCATGTGTTGAGTACATAGCAGATTTAGAAGAGTGCGAGAAAATTCATTCTTGCAATTTGACGCCCACTCGTCTTTCTATTGGTGTGAAGGCCTAGATTGGAAGATTGTGGTGTCAAAGAGGAAAGCTAGGATACCCTGATAGTATTCAAAATGTTAGTAAAATTCTCAAAACTTTCTATTATTAATTAAAATTATATATCTATTTCTGTTGAACAAAGTTTTTAGAAAATTTTTGTTTGTCAACGATCCGTTATTTCCGTTGCGTTTCATATTTTATTCCAACAAATGGCATCAGAGTGGGTTACAGTATATATAATTTTAATTAAACATGATTTTATTTTTGATAATTTCATGTTCATGATGCATGTTTGTGGGCACTTTGAATCTTTGCAATTTTTTGTTCATGAGATGAATGGTTATTTAATGAATGGATTTTTGGTCGTTAATTATACGGTCCTTTTGGACTGATAATTTTATTTTCAGTTTGATTAGATCAATCTGTGTAAACCCATAAAGAGGTATAGGCTTTTTGTGATCTATCATTATCATTATTTCTTTTCCATTTTTTTTTCTCTTCTTCTCGCCTTCACCTACCATACCCATACGTTTTCAGAGTTGGCTTCATTAATGTGCATTGAATGCACCAGACGTGTAGAAGCAGAAGCAGAAATAGAAGGTAACCCAAGAAATTGTTGCACAGTAAACCATCTGATGAAGATTGCAAAATTGGAGCAGGGAATTATGTATAAATTACAAGAAGACCTTTGTAATTTTTTTTCTTTTTTTTTATAGGTTGTAATTTTAATTATCCAAAAAGACCCAGTCAAAAATCTATTGTTTATTTCCATGCTTTATTTTTATGTGATGATTGTGATAACATATTCATGCATTATAATATGTCATATAGGAAAGTGCCCACTTATAGTTATTGTAACATGACATGCATACACTTACATATTATTTTTTTTATAAAGGAGTTTATAAAATGATTTAATATGTGTTAGCATTAATTTAATGAGATTAAATTCATTGGATTGGTTTTATAAAATCTTAATTTATCAATCAACCAAATAATGTGAATTTAGTTTTAATAGTTAAGACTTGGTAAAATTCACATTAATTCTAAGTTATCAAATTTTAAATTGTTTAATATTCGGTAACTCAGACAATTCATAATACATTTAGATTTTTAGAAAATCTGATAATTTATTTAAATGTAAATAGAATGGGATTCTATTAACACTTAATATAACCTATAATTAAAACTTATTTTTATTTACTAGAGTTATGAAACATATGATGTTTTATAAGATAAAACACATTTTTAAAATAATGAGTGGGAGAATGTAATATAACAATATAACTTGTGGTCTCTACCATTAGCACAACACTGTGAGATTTAGGTGGCGCCTCGCAACGCTTTGATTTTGTCCTCCCTACGGAAAGAGGTAGGATTTTATAATGTATTTCAAAATTGACCTACCCTACGGCGGCAATTTTGAATTAAGTTATTAAAATCCAAAATAGTGGGTTACACTCATAAAGACATAATTAAATTGTTAATTATATCTTGATCAAAATAAATGGTTATTAATAAATATAGAAAATATGAGATATTTTAAATATATTTATTAATTGAGAATGTCTCAATACAATTCATAAATAATTTGACCTACCTTACGGCGACACTTTATTTATTAAAATTGAATAATCGTGGAATTAGTAAATTTTTTTGATGTTTTTCATATACATCATGCATCACGTATACTATTCCAAAACATATATTTATGATGTTTATGCAACCATCTAATTTATGTTATTTTATTTATTTATTACAGCAACAATGTCTAATCCAATCATCGCTATTCTCTCAAACGAAAAATTAACTGGAGATAATTTTGTCAAGTGAAAAAGTAACATGAACATTGTACTAATTTGCAAAAATTACAAGTTTATCCTGACGGAGGAATGTCCTCCATCGCCTACTGCTAATGCTCCTCGTAATGTACGAGAAGTATATGATCATTGGATCCAGGCAAACAACAAGGCCTGCTGTTTTCTTTTAACTGGCATATCTGACATGCTTAGAATGAAGCACGAAAGCATGGAGACCGCTTATGAGATAATGCAGTCTCTGCAAGACATGTTTGGCAAACCTTCTGAAAAGGCACACCATGAAGCTGTTAAGACAATAATGAATGCCAAAATGAAGGCAGGGATTTCGGTCAAAGAACATGTTCTCAACATGTCCATGAGGCCGAGGTCAACAGGGCTATGATAGATGAAGCCACACAAGTGGGGATGATTTTAGAAACCCTCCCTCCTACATTCCTTCAGTTCAAAAGCAACTATTTCATGACCAAGCTGAAATATAATATGACTGAGTTGCTTAATGAGCTGCAAACCTTTAAGTCTATTTCAAAATAAAAGACTAAAGATGCTGAGGTAAATGTTGTAGAGGGTCAACCCTCCTCTTCTGCTCGACAAAATAAGAAGAGGAAGAGGACTGAAGGAAGTGGTAAGTCTAAAAATGGAGGGAAACCTAAGAAGAACAAAAGCAATAACAACAAAAAGAGCTCAAACCAAAAGAAGCCTAAAGGAAAAAGTTTCCACTGCGGCGTAGTTAGGCACTGGAAGAGAAACTGCAAGAAGTATCTTCAAGAGCTCAAAGAAAAGAAAAACAACGGTAAATTAGATTTGCTCATTTTAAAAGCTTGTTTAGTTGAAGATGATACTTCACCTTGGATAATTGATTCAAGGGCAACTAATCATGTTTGTTCTTCTTTGCAGATGCTTAGTTCTTTAAGGGAGCTTGCTGACGGGGAATAAATGATTAGAGTGGGAACATGAGAGGTTGTTTCGGCAAGAGCAGTGGGAGTTGTTAAACTTTATTTTAGAAATAAGTTTTTAATTTTGGACAATGTTTATTATATTCCTTATTTTTGTAGAAATTTGATTTCTATTTCTAGGTTGTTTGAACAAATGTTAAATGTTTCTTTTAATAATAATTATGTTAATATTTCTAGAAATTGTTTGAATATTTGTTCTACACATCTAGAAAATGGGCTTTACACTTTAAGGCCCAACGAAAAATCACTGCTCAATACCAAAATGTTCAAAGTTGAACAACCAAAACCCAAGAAGCAAAAGATTTCTTCTGATAATGAAACATACCTATGGAACCTTAGATTAGGTCACGTTAACCTTGATAGAATTAACAGACTAGTAAAGGATGGCCCTTTAAAAGAACTAAAAGTTAGTTCTATACCAGTTTGTGAATCTTGTCTTGAAGGTAAAATGACTAAGAGGCCTTTCTCTGTAAGAGGCGAAAGGGCCAAGGAACTACTTGAGCTAATACATTCAGACATCTGCGGTCCATTGAATGTACAAGCACGTGGTGGTTATGAATATTTTGTCACATTTATTGACGATTATTCAAGGTATGGTTACATATACCTATTGCAAAGGAAATCTGTAACTTTTGGACAGTTCAAAGAATTCCAAGCGGAAGCTGAAAAGCAATTAGGAAAGACGGTGAAGACTCTTCAATCTGATCAAGGAGGGGAATATCTTGATACTGAATTCAAGGACTATATGATAGAACATGGTATTCTATCACAACTCACCGCACTTGGAACACCACAACAAAATGGTATTGTAGAGAGAAGAAATCGGACGTTGCTAGATATGGTGAGATCCATACTCAGCTACTCATCATTGCCCACTTCGTTTTGGGTATATGCACTATATACTGTAGTATATCTTCTAAACATAGTTTCATCTAAGCCTATTCCAAAAACGCCTTTAGAGTTATGGAATGGTCGCAAACCTAGTATGCGACATATCCATATATGGGAGTGTCCAGCACATGTGCTGAAAGGAAAGACCGGGAAGCTGGAACCACATTCTGAAGTATGCTTGTTTGTGGGATACCCAAAGGAAACGAGGGGAGGTTTGTTTTACAGTCAGGAAAAGAAGGTATTTGTATCAACAAATACCCCTTTTCTAGAGAATGATTATATGACAAACTATAAACCTCGTTGCAAAATTGTACTTGAAGAGTTACTTTCTGATCAAATCAGACCACAATCGACAACTGTTGTTGAAGGACAAAATGAGGAGACCATATCTCCCGATCAAAATGTCATACCACCTCGACGTAGTGGGAGGGTTGTGAAACCACCTGCTCGCTACAAGGAACTTGGAGAAGCAAATGTTGCTATCTCTGATGATGGTGAGGATGATCCATTGACATATTGTGATGCAATGGAAGATTCTGAGAAGGAAAAATGGTTGGAAACTATGAACCTTGAAATGGAGTCAATGTACTCCAATTCAGTCTAGGAACTTGTAGACCTACTTGAAGGGATAAAACCCATAGGGTGCAAATGGATTTACAAGAAGAAAAGAGGATTGGATGGGAAAGTTGAGACTTTCAAAGCTAGGCTTGTGGCAAAAGGTTATACCCAAAAGGAGGGAGTTGACTATGAAGAATCTTTCTCACCTGTAGCTATGCTTAAATCCATTTGAATTCTTTTATCCATTGTTGCTGTCTTGATTATGAGATGTAGCAAATGGATGTCAAGACTGCCTTTTTGAATGGCTATCTTGAGGAAGGCATCTATATGGTACAACCAGAAGGGTTTGTAGTCAAAGGTCAAGAGCAAAAAGTTTGCAAGTTGCAGAGGTCCATCTATGGACTCAAACAAGCTTCAAGATCTTGGAACTTAAGATTTGATGAAGCGATCAAATCTTATAGTTTTGATCAAAACATTGATAAACCTTGTGTATACAAGTACATCAAAGATAAAAAGGTGGTATTCTTAGTTCTTTATGTAGATGACATCCTACTCATTGGGAATGATGTAGGCGTATTATCTAATGTAAAGAAATGGCTCGCCAACCAATTCCAAATGAAAGATTTGAGAGAGGCAAGTTATGTTCTTGGAATCCAACTCATAAGAGATCGCAAGAACAAACTGTTGGCGCTGTCTCAGGCATCGCATATCGATAAGGTGTTTATCAGATTTTTGATGTAAAACTCCAAGAAAGGTAATTTACCTACATGTCATGGAGTTTATCTTTCAAAAGAGTAGTGTCCTAAGACACCTCAAGAGAAAGAAAACATGAGATGGGTACCCTATGCATCTTCTGTGGGAAGTCTAATGTATGCCATGTTGTGTACAAGACTTGACATTTGCTATGCAGTGGGTATAGTCAGTCGGTATCAATCCAACCTAGGATTAGATCATTGGGTAGTAGTTAAACATATTCTCAAGTATCTTAGGAGAACGAGAAACTATATGCTGGTATATTTTGGTAAGAATTTGATTCCCATTGGATACACTGATTATGATTTTCAATCAGACAAAGACACACGTAAATCTACGTCTGGATCAGTGTTTACTTTTGGTGGTGGAGCCTTAGTTTGGAGAAGCATCAAACAATCTTGTATTGCTGATTCAACTATGGAAGCCGAATATGTGGCTGCTTGTGAAGCAGCTAAAGAAGTTTTTTGGCTCCGTAAGTTCTTAAATGATCTGGAAGTAGTTCCAGGCATGCAAAAACCACTCACACTATATTGTGAAAACAGTGGTACAGTGGCAAATTCAAGAGAACCTAGAAGCCACAAAAGAGGAAAGCATATGCAGAGAAAATATCATTTGATCAGAGAAATAGTACATTGAGGTGATGTGGAAGTTGTGAAGATAACGTTAGAAAACAACCTTGCCGACCCATTCACCAAGACGTTACGTACAAAGAGCTTCGAAGCACACTTGGAAGGCTTAGGTCTTAGAGACATGTCTCACCTGCTTTAGGGCAAGTGGGAGATTATTGGGTTTGGTACCCTAAAAGCTATGACATTGTACATATTGTTACTAAATAAATAAAGTGATATTTATTATTATTTTGGTTGCTTATATGTGTTTTGAATACATTTATAAACATCGAGAAAATTCCATGATTATTTATGTCACTATAAATTTAGCATATAAGTATTATATGCTTAGGGATAAAATTTATAGATAATAATCTAGCTAGTCTGTAATAATTAATTAAAGTTTGGGATCTTTAATTAAATATTACAAGTACGGTCCAATCTCATTTAGAATGAAATAGTCATTATCCGGGCTATTAATGTAGAGACATTGGATTAGGGTACTTTATATAATGAGATTATATAGGACTAGACCAGATAAATTATGAATCTCTAATAATCATCTGTTACAAATAGAGTATTCAAATTTATCACTATGATGATCATATATTTGACAGTCTTAATCCTGAGTATTTATTAGACTCCTATTTATGACATTATGTTTTTTGATTTGCATGGTAAGATTTGTCTAAGCACAAATCATAACTTAGCATCTTGGAAACATAATGTAATAAATGGTTGGGAATAATATTATACAGATAAGGAATCCATTCCTTCCCTATGGAAGTTAGAAAAATAGTTCTCATGAGTGATAATTCGAGGTTTGAACAGTAGAGCGCTTGTTCATAATAAGATTATGAATTAACTGTTCATTAGAGGATTATTGGAACTCAAGGATAAAGATATAATAAGAGAGGTAAACGGAAATTGAACCTAGCTCTTATTATGAACTATTTATGGATGACTGACTTATATGTATTGATTATATCAATGGACTACTCGTCAATTTTCTTTGAGTAATTTTACTATAACCTCAAGAGTTTAGTTTCAGGTTTTTAGTGGAGTAACACTAAAACTAATAAATTTGGCACATTAATTAAAGAGTTTGATTAATTGTCAAATTTATTGGAGCTTGGGTTATAGGACTATAGGTCCCCAATACCACCTCTATAACACTATATTGGATTTATGTATAGAATGAATTATACATATATAGTTTGAAATTATTGAATTCTGAATTAATTGTTTCACACTTGAATTATTAATGTGACATAAAAAAATGTTCTCTGTGACACATAATGTAATGTGATAAATGTTGTCACATTTAACTGAGTGTTAATTAATTAATTAATTGATTAATTTTAAAATCTATTCTTAAATAAATGTGATTTATTTTTGAATTTAGATTTAGATATATATATATATTTATATATATGGTTTTGAACCAAATCTTATTTATATATAAGATTTTAAAATATATTAATATATATATATATTAAAATAAAAGAACTTTTTGTTCTTTACTTAAAAGAAAAGTTGACGTTTTACTTATATAAATATATTGAATCAAAGCGTGATTGGTAAAAGAAAAGAAAAAAAAAAGGTAGTTATCAGTTTTGGAAACCTAAACGTTCATTCTTATATATATATATATATATATATATATATTAATAAAAAAAGGAAAGAAAAAAGATATAAAAAAGGAAAGATAATAATTATCTCAAGAGATTTTCATACACGTAACTTTTGCAAAATACCCAAAGAGAAAAACTGAGAGTTCTTCTCTAAAAAAAAATGGTCTGCTATCTCATGTGTTGAGTACATAGCAGATTTAGAAAAGTGTGAGGAAAATTCATTCTTGCAATTTGACGCCCACTCGTCTTTCCATTGGTATGAAGCCTGGATTGGAAGATAGTGGTGTCAAAGGGGAAAGCTAGGATACCCTAATAGTATTCAAAAGGTTAGTAAAATTCCCCAAGCTTTCTATTATTAATTAAAATTATATATCTATTTCTGTTGACCAAAGTTTTCAGAAAATTTTTTTTGTCAACGATTCGTTCCTTCCTCTGCGTTTTATATTTTATTCCAACACTATATTAAGAATATTTTTGAAATTTTTGTCTCAAAAAATGTATAAAAATATTTTACAAAATTTTTAAAATAAAACCAAATGGGCCTAGTGTTTGAAAAAAAAGTCTCATTCCAAAAATGTTATTTAATTAAATAATTTAAAAGCGTGGAGTCTATCTAAATTTAGATTTAAAAACATATTATTTTGGAGCAATTTTCTATTGTATAAAAGTTATGGTTTTCAAAAATAAAAACTTTTTTTAACATATTTTTATACATAATATGAAATACATGATTATGCCTTATGTTTATAATATATGATGTTATATAGTAACATATTATACTGCATACTCATTAATAAGATAAGTAAAATTGATAAGAATAAATTAAGTTTAAGTATCATACCAATCTCCGACCTATGAGGAGGATAACATCTCAACCCACAGAAAGGATTACACTAAAATTTTAGAATTAGATCTCGATGACTGTTAAGGACCTTATAAACCTTAAGTTCCTGATGTCGCGTGCAATTGATATGAATACTCATACCTATAAGTATGATAAGAAAGTGTTAGACATGTATGCCCTAAGGAGTAAAAATGTAATATGTTTTTGGAGACATTTTTAGTTCTCTTTATGTTCATATTTGTTGAATGTATGATAAACAAACAAAAGTCTAAGACTATCGGTCTAAACCTTTAGAACCAGGCATCTGATGGACAGATTATATGAAAGACATAATTCTAAAGGTGACGGTCTAAATCATAAGATCCGCAATCGAGGCAATAAAGTTGGGCGCTTTATTCATGTAAAGATTGTTATGTTGTCTATATTCCTTTCAGGAGATGGTTTGTTTTGACCATCAGAGGTGGACTCCGTGAATAGAAACATTAGCACATTGTCAGAGGTGATGATGTATTGGATCGGGACATAAAGTGAATTAATTTGGATTAATAATTTTGTCTTGGCAAATCGATTCACTTTAGACAATCATATGTATTATATCTTAATCCTAAGATGAATAATGGGCCCGTTGTTTTGACTTGTGTCTTTTGATGTACCAAAAGGTGACATCCACATTTTAATAATGGTATACGTGCTGGTACGTTGGAGGCATGACTGTTGATAACGTTAACCTATTATTCATAGATATAGAATCCATAGCTCCTTTTTAAGAGTAGATGATATCCTATTATATGCGTTATCCTGTAATTGAAAAACTGGAGCGCTCAACCATTTGAATACATAGGTGTAACTAAATGGTATATCATCTATTGATTGTAAGTTTTTCGATCGTGAGATAATGGAACGTAAGATAAAAATAATTAGGAAGGTAAGATAGAATTTATCCTTAAACCGGTTATGGATAATCCTATAGGGATACAATACATTATGATATGTCATGGAGATTTAGCTATACGAGCTTCGTAATTTTATATAGTTCGAGAGTGCAGCTTTGAGCTTTTAGTGGAGTAGCGTTGGAGTTGATAATTATGAAATGTGTATATGAAATATTGGGTTTCATAATTATCAGGAGCTTGAACTATATAGGTCCATCAGGTCCTCTTTACTAGCTCATAAAAAATCCTGTAATGATACAACGTGTTTTTCCAATAATTGGTGACTTGTGTCAAATTATCTAATTGGCTAAAAATTCAATAGGATCAGATAATTCATGTTTGTTTATCGGTTGTATTAATTTTGTGTAAATTAATTCAAAATAAACTTGTTAAATTATCGAGATAAAATAATTCATGTCTGTTTATCGGTTGGATTAATTTTGAATAAATTAATTCAAGATAAACTTGTTGACTATGGCAGTTTTAATCAAATAACTTCTTGATTAGATTATTTGAATTAAAACTAAGGCTCTATTCCAAGAATCTTGGGTGGGAAATAAAGATTCACAGTAATCAAATATTGTAAGTTCAGCCGGCCGATCTTCTAGTTTGGCCTGCCGATGGAGTATGTTCAGCAAGTCGATCTGCTAGTTCGGCCCACCGACCGAATAATAAATAGATCACACGTTTTCACTTGAATTTTATCAAATATTGATTCTAATTCGAATTTTCAAGGCCTTATCTGATAAAGACTGACCCTTGGCCCAACCTCTATAAAAAGGAGAGTGAGTCTCATTGTAATTTAGATCAATTGAGAGATTAAGAGTGAGACTCTTAAAAACTCTGAGAGATCTTGTTTACTAAACACAAATTCTAGCTTTGGGTTTTCTCAATTGGTTGGAAGAAGAGTCGTCTAGTGGAAGAGCTATATGAGTGTGCCCACACACACATCGGTTGTGGATAAAAAATAGCAAAGAAGCCAGTTGGTTGAGGTCCTTTTATAACGTCCTTTCTCTTCATCGATTGTGGGAGCTTTTCAGCAAACAAGGTTAGTAAGATATGGTTAATGTATATATATAGCGTGTCAGACTTGTGTTTTAAAAAATACTCTGGTATAAAATTTTTAAAAATTCCGCTGCGTACTATTTTTCCAACAGAAAGCATATCTGGCTCATGTATGATTTACGATATGTTTTTCTATTATATTTTGTGAATGGAAGTTTTCATTCAATGAGCAAAAGCTCATTCAAATATGTTAATGCTGTAGATAAGAAACATGCCAAGAATGCTTGATGGGTAGTGATAAATGATGGATGAATAGTAGGGATGGGAAATAGATAAAGCTCGTGCTTTATATTTCTCGCTTTTAATTTTGTTAATTATGACATGTAAATCATGTATTAATGGTACATCAAGAATTATTAAGTTTGCTGTGGAGATCAAGGTTGTATTCATACAACCTTAATTCGGACAAATACTAAGATCAATATGTTGCAACTAATATATATATATATATATATATATATATATATATAAAGTTTTCAAGTTTGTAGTACTACTTAATTTAGTACTGTTATTTAAATTAGAAATGTTTTTTTTTTAAATATTCTGCAAATTTAAGTAATTATACTAAAGATATGTTTTAAGTATATGTTTAAGTAACATGTAAAGAGGATCGTTACGGGTTGGCATGAACAAGTCAATCTCCGATCGCAACTGAAGGAGGGGTATGGAAACGCAAGAACTACTCAGTCCTAAAGTGGTGAAGATAATGTAAGAGTTGCAAAGATAACTAACTACAGTTGGAGGATGTGTCCTGAACTACTTGTCGATTGGCCCAGGCTAGGGAGGAATGGGCCAAGCTCCATGAGAATGGATGAAAAAGGAAAGACAGTCTAGGAAGAATTGAGATATTGACCACCATAGACACGGTGTTCAGACTGATCAAACGATATTCAGTCAAGTCAAAGGGATAAGAAGAGGAAAAATGAACCCCAATGGACAGAGGGACTAGAAGAAGTCACCGGAAGAAAGAAAAGTTAACTGGTACTCATTATGCCTCAAGTGCAGATAGAGACACCGAGGTGAATGGCTTACGAGTATAAGCAACTGTTACATATGTAGTAAAGAAATGCGCTTTGCCAAACACTGTTAATTCAACAAGAAGAACTAGTCTAGCAAAATATCGCAGAAGACACGAGGGACCTGGTGGCATGCCATGGAGGTTAAGATGAGGGCTCCATAGACTAGTCAAGGATAGATTGAAGCTCTCCTTGAACCAGAAAATTAAATTTTTGCTTCCCGCAGGAATGACATAAGAATAAGAGCATCTGAAAAATGGGTAGGTTAGCTTTCCGGCATCGATCAAGACGCCTATGTTTTATTTGATTCAGGAACTATACATTCTTTCACATATAGCATGACCACATGACTAGCTCAAAATGAAGATAAAATAAACCAAACCTTTAAGACCATACTACCTTTGGGGAGGGATCATAATGTCCAATAAGCAACAAAGTTATCAGGACATCATCCTAGGAATGGACTTGCTGGAAAAGTTTGACTAGGACAACGTCCAGGGACTTGCTAGAAAGATAACAATGCATCAAACACGTGGTAAGGATGTAAGCCCATATGCAACTGTTACATTTGGTATTTCAAAGGTTTCATCATTGAAACCAATTTATTCTTGTAACAATTATGCATTAGTGGTCTCATTCATTTCCCATTAAAATTAATTTGGGTAACTGTTTTTATGCTTGCTATTTATTTCCTTGATGGGAGGAAATGAGTGTAGCAGAAAAAACCAGAAAAAAAAAGGTTTCACTTTCAGATTTTGTGGAACAAAACTTGGGTCCCCAAGTCTGAAAATTCTCTAAAGTACCAGCACCATCAATTGAGCTTTTTGGAGGACTTGAAAGCTCTCAAGTGCAGGCAGTCACGGTACACCGTCGGACTTCTCAGGTGCAATGGCCGGAGGTAACAAAATGTTTTCACGCTTCCGTTTTAATTCGATTTTAATATGTATATAGTTTTGCATGTTAGAATCGTTTTATGTTTTACATTTGGCATCAGAGCCATAACTACCTCTACCTTGCATGCGAACTGTGGAGTTTGTTTAAAAAAAAAAAATAAATTTCTGTGTTTTGAATGCACGGGTTGAATTTTTTTTTTTGATTTTGGGTTTTGTTTTTTAGCGTTTCTTAATTGAAACTAAGATTAGAAATCATGTAGACATTAGATTTCTATGAATTCTGCAATTTGAAACGTCAAAATTGGTGTCCGGAGGGTTAAAAACGAGCCGGGTCTGAAACGGGTCAAAACTGGGTTAAAACCGGGTCGTTTGGGTGAAGAAGACCTGGATTCAAGGTTGAAGACGAGAAAAATGACATGTTGTTTGGCTTGGGTCAGCCAAAAATGACATGTCGTTTCAGGCGTTGAGGGGCTCATTTCAGCGTTAAAAAGCGACAAGTCGTTTTGGACATTAATGACCAAAACGGCATGTCGTTTGGTATGTTGACAGGCTGCCCTCTCAGTAAACGACGTGTCGTTTACGCGGGGGGGTGGCTCTCCAAATGACACCGTTTTTGGATAAAAATAAAAATAAAAATAAAACCCAAAAATTAAAAAAAAATTGATTTTTTCCAGATTTTATAAAATGATATTTTTGGGGAAAATTTCATAAAATTTTCAGTTTTTATAATTTTTATGAAATTTTCATAATATCCACAATTTGGTATATTTTTATGAAATTTTTCATATTATGGAATAATTTATGAAAAATTCATAATTTTGAATATTCATAATTTTTGGTATTTGTTATGAATATTATACAGTAATTGTGTGGATATAATTTTGTAAATTTATGTGCATATAGTGTTCATTATGTATAATTTGTGATTTAAAATTATGCATGCAATATTAAGTTAAATAATTTAGTACATTTAATATTGTACAATAATGTGCTAAATTATATTTTTGAATGTATAATTTTAATATATACATAATGAAAATTAGTACATAAATTATGGTTCTTTGTTCATATTTGTTTATTGATTAAGGTAAATGCAATTTATTTTATGAGCAAAAATTTAAGAATAAATGTCTTATGATATATGTATTTAATTTTTGAATAATTAAAGAGTAGCCACAGCATCTTTAATTATGCAAAAAATTATGTAAGATGTTTAAATCACATATGGTAAAAGGACATTAAAATGTGATTAATCATATGTAATATGATAAATTTTATCCCACAGGAATTTTTATTGTATTTAATATGATTAGTTAGGATGATGTATCAAATTATCTTTCTTAATTTACCCACAGGAATTAAGAAAAGGGAATATAATTTGAGAGTGTCATCATAAGGATATATGAATCTGTTTGAGTTAAAAATTTAGACCACAGACAATTTTTATGTCATTTGATTCATATTTTAATGCATGATTTACATTGGTAAACATGTCATAAAGTATTGTAGCCTCAATTTAATAACATAAGCATGTATGTTTTATTATGCAGCTTTGCAAACTGTAAGTTACTCTAATTTCCAGTGTGACATTCTTGAACTTAAGGGAGACAACTATAAGGTATGGAAGGAGAGAATTCTTCTTCATTTAGATGTTATGGACATTGACTTGGCTATCCGTAAGGATGAACCACCTGCCATTACGGAGACCAGCCAGCCAGATGACGTTGACCGTTATGAAAAGTGGGAGTGATCTAATCGACTCTGCGTAATGTTCATAAAGACAAAAATCTCGGCTGGCATACGTGGTTCATTGGAGCAATATGACAAAGTGCGAGCTCTGATGAAGGCAATTGATGAGCAGTTTGCTACATCAGACAAAGCCTTGGCTAGCACTCTGATAATGAAATTTTCATCCATGAAGCTTACTGGAATTCATGGTGTGCGTGAGCACATCATACAAATGAGGGATATAGCGGCTCAACTAAAGACACTTGAGGTTGAGATGTCTGAAACATTCCTTGTGCACTACATCCTCAACACTCTCCCACATCAATATGGACCTTTCAAGATATCCTACAACACACATAAGGATAAGTGGTCCATCAATGAATTGATGACCATGTGTGTTCAGGAAGAAGGTAGGCTTGTTATGGAAGCGGGAGAGAGTGTGCATCTGGCAACTCAAAGGAAGAACAAGGGCCAAGCCAATAATAAGGGAAAAGGAAAACTGTCTGCTCAAGCTGATATCAAGAAGGAATCCAGGTGCTTCTTTTGTAAAAAGAAGGGGCACATAAAGAAGGATTGTCCTAAATATCAGAGATGGCTTGACAAAAAAGGTACTCAATTCTCACTTGTCTGTTATGAATCTAATATGGTTGATGTTGAACATAACACATGGTGGATTGATTCTAGTTCTTCAATCCATGTCACTAATTCCTTGTAGGGATTGCAAGACCTAAGGAAGCCAGTGGGAAGTGAGCAGTGCATCTATTCAGGCAACAAGATGCGCTCACATGTAGAGGCTGTCGGAACATGCAATTTAGTTTTATCTAGTAGTTTTATTTTAAAATTAGAAAAGACATTTTATATTCCTAGTTTTTCTAGGAATTTAATTTCAGTTTCAAGGCTAGTACCATTGGGATTTTCCTTTAATTTTTCAGACACTATATTTAGTTTGTTTTATAGATCTAAACTTATTGGAAATGGTATATTGTCAAATGGTCTTTTCAAAATTAATTTACAAGATAAAACTTCTTATACTTCTATGCATGTTCAAGATAATGCTAGCATTAAGAGATGTGTTATGAATGAAGATTCCTCTATGTTATGGCACCGAAGATTGGGTCATATCTCTATTGAGAGAATAAAGAGACTAGTGAATGATGGAGTACTTAGTACTCTAGATTTTGCTGACTTTGACACTTGTGTGGATTGCATAAAGGAAAAGCAAACCAATATGTCAAAGAAAGGTGCCAAGAGGAGTTCAGACATATTAGAGATCATACATACATATATTTGTAGTCCAGACATAGACGCGTATGGTCAAAAGTATTTCATTACTTTTATTGATGATTACTCACGATATATGTATCTCTACTTGCTTCATAACAAAAATGAAGCTATAGATGCCTTTAAGGTGTTTAAGGCAGAAGTAGAGAAACAATGTGGTAAGCAAATAAAGATAGTGAGATCTGATAGAGGTGGTGAATACTATGGTAGATACACCGAAGATGGACAAGCGCCTGGTCCATTTGCGAAGTTTCTTCAAGAACATGGGATAGTTGCCCAATATACTATGCCCGGTTCTCCAGATCAAAATGGTGTGGCAGAAAGAAGAAACCGAACATTATTGGATATGGTGCGGAGCATGCTTAGCAGCTCCAAGCTTCCTAGGTTTTTGTGGACTGAAGCTCTCAAGACGGCTGTATATTAAACCGAGTTCCAACCAAGGCTATCTCAAAGACACCGTTTGAGTTATGGAAAGGTTGGAAACCGAGTTTGCGACATATACGCGTTTGGGGATGCCCGTCTGAAGTGAGAGTCTATAATCCACAAGAAAAGAAGCTAGACCCAAGGACCATAAGTGGGTATTTCGTTGGATATGCTGAACGGTCTAAGGGATACAGATTTTATTGTCCATCACATACCACTAGGTTTGTGGAATCAAGGAATGCTGAATTTCTTGAGAATGACTTGATCAGTGGGAGCGATCGATCTTGGAACACCGTTCCAGAGAAAGATCATACAGATGCTCAAGCTTCCACTTCATATGATAGAGTGATTGTTATACGCGACACGCCTACAGTTCAAACGCATGTTGAACAACAGCTAGTCATTCAAGTTCCACAGATTGCTGATCAAGAAGTAGTAGATCCAGCTGTACAACAGATACAAGAACCTGTTGAACAGCCAGTTGATCAACATGCTCCTCAAGAGAATGTTGAATCAACATTAAGGAGATCTACTAGAGTAAGGTGATCAGCCATTCCTAGTGATTATATTGTGTATCTACAAGAGTCTGACTACAATATAGGAGCCAAAAATGATCCAGAAACGTTTTCACAAGCCATGAGTTGTAAGGAATCTAACTTATGGTATAATGCCATGAAAGATGAGATGAACTCTATGTCATCTAATGGAGTCTGGGATCTTGTCAAGTTGCCTGATGGTGTAAAAGCCATTGGATGCAAATGGGTCTTCAAGACAAAGAAAGACTCATTAGGCAACATTGAGAGACATAAGGCAAGACTCGTTGCTAAAGGATTCACTCAAAGGGAAGGTATAGATTACACTGAGACTTTTTCTCCTGTATCTAAAAAGGACTCCCTTCGTGTGATCATGGCATTAGTACCTCATTTTGATTTTGAGTTACATCAGATGGATGTGAAAATGACATTCCTTAATGGTGACCTAGAGGAAGAGGTTTATATGAAACAACCTGAAGGATTCTCCTCTAGTGATGGTGAGCAATTGGTGTGCAAACTCAAGAAATCCATATATGGTTTGAAACAGGCTTCTCGTCAATGGTATTTGAAATTCCACAATGTCATCACTTCATTTGGTTTTGAAGAGAACATCATGGATCAATGTATATACCAGAAGGTCAGTAGGAGCAAGATTTGTTTCCTTGTTTTATATGTGGATGATATCCTTCTTGCAACCAATGACAAGGGGTCTATATGAGGTGAAACAATTTCTTTCTGAGAACTTTGATATGAAGGATATGGGTGAAGCATCTTATGTCATTGGCATAAAGATCCATAGGGATAGATCTCGATGCATTTTGGGACTATCGCAGGAAACCTATATCAATAAAGTCTTAGACAGATTTCGGATGAAAGATTGTTCACCAAGTGTAGCACCCATTGTGAAGGGTGATAAGTTCAATTTGAACCAATGTCCAAGGAATGATTTTGAGAAAGTTCAAATGAGAAACATACCTTATGCTTCAGCTGTCGGAAGCCTTATGTATGCTCAAGTCTACACAAGACCTGACATTGCATTTGCTGTGGGAATGTTGGGAAGATATCAGAGTAACCCAGGCATTGACCACTGGAGGGCTGCAAAGAAGGTGATGAGGTACCTTCAAGGTACAAAGGATTACATGCTTATGTATATACGAACTGACATTCTAGAGGTGATTGGCTACTCCGATTCAGACTTTGCTGGCTGTGTTGATTCGAGAAAATCAACTTCAGGTTATATTTTCATGCTAGCCGGAGGAGCTGTATCTTGGAGGAGTAGAAAGCAAACGTTGGTTGCTACTTCCACGATGGAGGCAGAGTTCGTTTCTTGTTTTGAGGCTACTTCGCATGGTGTATGGTTGAAGAGTTTCATGACAGGCCTTAGAATTGTAGATTCTGTGTCTAGGCCATTAAGGATATATTGTGACAATTCAACTGCTGTCTTTATGGCTAAGAATAATAAGAGTGGTAGTCGAAGTAAACATATCGACATTAAGTACTTAGCCATAAGGGAACGTATTAAGGAAAATAAAGTGGTCATTGAGCATATAAGCACTGAATTGATGATCGCAGATCCTCTAACAAAAGGAATGCCACCAAAGTCATTTAAGGATCATGTTGTACAGATGGGACTAGGTTCCATAATGTAAATTTGTTTGTACATACAATTTACAGTTTTAATGAAACTCTTATTCAGTTGTGATGTTTTCTCATATTTGTTTTGCGCATTAAGTTATTGGAGAAAATTCACATATAGTAGGACCAAGAATAAACATTGGGTTTATTCATAAAGTTAAGTTACCATATAAGGAATAAAGTCTGAGAAATAATACATTGTAATACATGGAAGATAATACTCACAATTTAAAGAAACTATCGCCATGATTCATGTATTTATTTCCTGAAAGTTTGGGTTTAATGGATATAAAGATGAATATGGAGACCAAGTGGGAGAATGTAACTGTTACATTTGGTATTTCAAAGGTTTCATCATTGAAACCAATTTATTCTTGTAACAATTATGCATTAGTGGTCTCATTCATTTCCCATTAAAATTAATTTGGGTAACTGTTTTTATGCTTGTTATTTATTTCCTTGATGGGAGGAAATGAGTGTAGCAGAGAAAAACAGAAAAAAAAGGTTTCACGTTCAGATTTTGTGGAACAAAACTTGGGTCCCCAAGTCCGAAAATTCTCTAAAGTACCAGCACCATCAATTGAGCTTTTTGGAGGACTTGGAAGCTCTCAAGTGCAGGCAGTCACGGTACACCGTCGGACTTCTCAGGTGCAATGGCCGGAGGTAACAAAATGTTTTCATGCTTCCGTTTTAATTCGATTTTAATATGTATATAGTTTTGCATGTTAGAATCGTTTTATGTTTTACACCATATTCAAAATAAAGGTGTAGAACACCTCAAACACACCAACACTTTTTTCGTTAAAAAAAAAAAAAGGAAAGAAAAGAAAACAACCAAAGAGGTCAATTTTTTGATATGGGCAAATGGGATGTCTGTTTAAATGGAGGCGACACATATTAGCCAACATTAAGGATAAGTCAAAATTTAAAGAGACACGACCATATTATACACCGATAGTGGAGGAACATAATGAGGTATTCTTAGAAAAGCAACCAAGACTGACTTAAGATACGAATCCAAAATTCAAGGTACGGCGGCGAATGCTAGTGGTTTGGCACATTGCCATAGAGAAAAAACGTCATCTACGAGTCAAAAATCATCTTTGTGCGTTGACAAAGAGTGGTGTAAAAATAAACCTTTTAGATTTACGCCCTAAGCTTGACAAGTATTTTACATGATCGACCCACTCAAAGGTGCACCATGAAAAGTCGTAGAAACATTTAGTTATAAGCATCTATGAGATATTCCTGTTGAAGAGACTGTTAAAAATGATAACATCATTTAAAAAGGTAATTTGTCAAATGGACATTTTAGTACTTTTATGGAGCCCGAGATGGAATCACTATTGGTCCATCCTCTTGATGAAGAATCAGAAATCTACAGCAATGATATAGATTATCTGATTAGACATGCTAGTATTGATGTAGATGACTTCATGGATGAGCAAATAGATGAAACATTAAAAGAGTGCATAGATGACGAAATCAGGGAAGAAGATCAAAGCAACTATGATAGTAACGAGCCTATTGATTTAATATATAAATATTAATAAATTTTCATGGGGAGAAAGATAGGAGTAAATGTTAATTATAGTCTAACAAATTTAGGAATTTTTTATTGCAATTGCGTTTTTTTTTTCTTTTAATAGGATTTCATCTCTATTTTGGGGAATTCCATATTCATTTTTGATAAAAGGAAAAAAATATATCCATTACCCAAAGAAAAAAATAAAGAAAATAACAAAGAAAATAACTCAACGAACCTACAAGTAAAACATTTTAAAAAAGAATGAAAGAAAGAAAAGCGTCCATATATATTATGGTAATTATATATTAATGTACACTAATGCAATAATGGGGATTTCTTAAATCACGGAGCACACAGACACGATTCACATCAAAATTTCACCTCACAATTCAATTCACATTAAAATAATAATAATAAATAAAGAAAGGTAGGTTCCTTAAAAAAAAAAAAAAATGCAGCATGTTAATTTCTAAAACTAAAAAAAAAAAAGAAAGTTAAAAAAAGTTTAACGAAGTGGTTAATTAGGGAAGTTCGCCCATTCTTAATCTACTCTGCTCAAGAGTCGAACTCTCTTTACAACTTCCTTGTACTCATTCCTTCTCATCTGTTGCTGCCAATCTTCTGACGATGCCGATTTCCACTGCTTGAAAGCCAGCTAAAATCTCTATTTCAACACTCTTGATATGTTTTCTCTCACTTTTTTCCTCGTACACGATTTTTCAATATGATTATTGTGTATAAATACTCCAATTTTTGAACGATATGTTAACTCAAATTAATATTTAAAGTTATGGTTTCTAGCCAATATGGGATTTTATTCACACACATCCAACCTACCTGTCATGAAGACAAAACCGGGTAGTGACATGGCTGTTTAATTCAATTAATTAAGCAAACTTTAATTGAACTCGCCATCTAGTAACTCGTTAATTCAAGGAAGTATATCTTGGTTATTTATAAAAATGTGAACAATTTAAAACTTTTAGATAAGTACCGATTATTAAATCCTACTAAATAATTTTATGAAATACCTCTAAATTAAATTCAAAATATAACTTTGTGAGAATGGGTCGGGCCACACCGACTCACATTGTGCACACACATAGTAATAACATAAGTAAGATACAACCACAGTCCAAACAAAATGAATAATATCTGAATATTACATGCCTTAATTAAGTAATCAAGTAAACTCATTAGGACTCCTATGGTCCACGCATACAATCAGCAGCTCCTAGCCGGCTGTATACTGCGAACTATCTAGAGGGGATTTTAAAACAAATAAACAATGAGCAAAAGGCTTAATAAGACTTAAGTGTGAAAATGTTAACTTAAATAAATAAAATTTCATTCATACAATTACCATAAAAGACACTGAAGGAATCTAGTTATTTGTATGCTTACCTTGCTGGTCCAACAAATCATCCAATTAAAAACTTTACCATTTTATGTTGTGCAAAGCCAATTAAATCACCACTGTAGTGCCTAGCTGGATTTCGAGACCTGCCTCTAAGGTCGCTCTTTGCACTACCCGATCTCTGTACGTGGCATCTGATGTCTCATCTCAAATGGAGTTCTTATCCCATTCGGTACTAAATATTTATAAAATTTTATATCATTACTTGAGTCTCGTATTACTGGATTCTTGTTTACATTCATTAGTCTGTTCATTATGAACATTTCATTACTCAATAGTTACTAAAAGTAATTGAGTTAATACATCTAATCAGTCCTTAAAAACATTTCCAAGAAAATACTTTGTGGCAAAAATCCTTTTAAAATCATGGCTAACAAAGAAAGAGGGCCTAGAGTCCTATCTCATTGGTTAGCATGATAGTACTAACTCCACTGTTCCGGTCTGCTACACTTTAGCTCCTTGAAACGACAGGTATCCTAAGTGTAAACTAAGTGTATTAGCATTCATCTGTTAATGTAACCCACTAGTTTACTACCTACGGTTCCTTAGTGTGCCATATCCAATTAAAAGTCTCATTTACTTTTATTAATATATAAACACAATCAAAACCATATTTAAAACTTGTTTTGATCAGCAAATCAAGTAAAATACATTTAAAAATATAGTTTGGGACAAGAAGTGCTTAACCTAAAACCAACCCTTCTGGTGCATTGTGGTCGATCGCTTATAGTGTACCATGATGGACCACGTGCTCACGGATGCTCGATCAACTATGTATAATGTTCTGTGGTTGACTGTGTGTCCGCAGTTGCTTAGTCGACTATGTTACACAAAGGGTGGTAGACCACGCTGTCGCGATCAAGATGCATGGTTATCGAGCATCCAATTTTCAATCCACATTTAAATCACTTTAAACAAGTTTAAATGCAATCTAAACATTTCTAAATGACTTTTGATCTTCATATGAGGCATATAAACACGATTTCATACACATGTAGTATGATTTCACCACTTTCCATATTTTTCATTTTAACTCCAAAAATGAACAAAAATTGTAAAAGATAGTTTTAATCTGTTTCTAATCCAAGTAAAGCATGCATTCATGTTTGTAACCATCACACAGTTCTAGATGATATATGGCTAAGGTCCATTTAGGTTTAGATCATTGCATACAAAGTGACATTTAACAAATGTTGTTCAAAATAAAAACTGTACAAGGAAGCATGTTTCAAAGGCTTTTAAGCTTTGTTTCATGAGTTTGATGTGCCTAAAATGTGGACATTTCGAGCCAATTTACACTAGCTTGAAGACTTCAAAACATCAATCCTTGGCCTCTGTTCAGCTAGAAACAGAGCTAAATTTGATTTGAAGTTCTTGAATTAATGGGTATGTGTATGTATGGGTGTGTTTTTTAGTTTTGCAAGGTGAAAGAGAGAAAAAAGATATGAAAAAGAAAGAGAGTGAGAGTGAGAGCTGATGTAGAAGAAGAGAGCGAGAGAGAGCAGAGTGGTAATGTTGGTTGTTGTTGGAAAAACAAGTATGCAGCAGAAATTTAAAATTTTTAAATCAGTGTATTTTCTAAAACACAAGTTTGACATGCTAGATGCATAAATTAATCATAGATCTTACTTAAATTTGTACGTCGAAGGGCTCCTATAATCTGTGAAGAGAAAGGCGTTCCAAAAGAGCTTCAACCAACTGGTCTTCTTTGCTATTCTCTATCCACGATCAGTATGTGTGCGGGCACACCTCGTATAGCTCTTTCCTGGTGACTCTCCTTCCAACCAATTGAAAAAACTTGGAACTAAGGTTTGTGATTTGTGAACAATAGTTCTCCGGGAGTTTTTAGAGTTCTCACACTACAGTACTCGCTCTTAGGGTGTGTTTGTTTCATGTATTCATTGAATTTAATGGACTCAAATTTGGATTCGAGTATCAAGAATCCTAGATACGTGTTTATTTCCCCCAAAATCTGAATCATTTGAGTATCAAGAATTCAAGTTTTCGGAGTTCTCATCCCCCCTAAACTTTTGATACTCGAATATCTTTGCTACAGTAAAAACTGAAATTCTCTCTCCTATATTTGAAGGAAAAAAATCATAACTTCTTCACGTGATATCTAATTGAGATGATTCTTTTTTCACTGTGTTTCTACTGAAGAGAGGAATAAATCAAGATCCCTATTGCATATTTTTTAAGATCATTAACATTGAGATTTTATTAGATTTGTTAATAAATCAAAAACTATTTTCACTATATCTCCAAACACAAATTTCAATTTTATTCCAAAAACTTAAATGCATATCCAAACGTCAATTCGGATAACAATTCAAATCAATAACTTAAATCTTAATTCAAATCACACTAACTCAAATCAAATCACTAATTCAAATCCATTTACCAAATGGACCCTTAATTTCTCAATTAATCTAAATAACTCAGAAAACTCACCCCCTATTTATAGAGGTCATCCCTAGGTTGGTCATTATCAAATAAGGCCTCAAAAAATTCAAATCTGGATCAATATTTGATTAAATCGTGTGAAAACACGTAATCAAATTATCGCTTAGTCGATAGGCTGAACTAGCAGATCAGCCTGTCGAACTCACTCCATCGATTAGCCTACTGAACTAACGATAAATAATCCCTATGAATCTTTTATCTTTCACCCGAGATACTTAGGATAAACCCTCAGTTTAAGTTAAATAACCCAATAGAGAAATTATCTAATTAAAACACTCATGTCTAGATAATTTCTAGGAAAATAAATATTTATAATAATTCAACAAGTTTATCTTGAATTAATTTACACGAATTTATTCAACCGATAAACAGACATGAATTATCTGATCCTATCAAATTTCAGCTAATCTAATAATTTAACATAAGTCATCAATTCATTAGAAAAGCATGCTATATCGTTACAGGATTTATTATGAGCTGGTAAAGGAGACCTGATGGACCTATATATTCAAGCTTCTGACTAATATAAAATAAATATCCCAGATACATAATTTATAATTATCAACTCTAACGCTACTTCACTAAAAGCTTAGAGCTGCACTCTCGAACTATATTAAACTATGAAGCTCCAAATTAGCTAAGCGTCCATGACATATTATGATGTATCGTATCCCCATAGGATGACTATAATCGGCTTAAGGATAAATTCTGTCTTATCTTCCCGATTATTTTTCTCTTACATTCCATTATTTTACCATCTGAAAACTTTCCATCCAAAGACAGTATACCATTCGGTTACACCTACGTATCCAAATGATTAAGTACTCTAGTCTTCCAATTATTGGATAACACATATAAGAGGATATCATTAACTTCTAAAGAGGAGCTATTGATTCCGTATCTATGAATAACAAGTCTATGCTATCAAGAGTCACGTCTCCAACATACTGGTATGCGTACCATCATAAAGTCAGGATGTCATCATTTTTTTACATTAAAAGACATAATTCAAAATAGCGGGCCTATTAGTCATTTCAGGATTAAGATACAACATATATGATTGTCTAAAGTGAATTGATTTGCTTAGACAAAATTATTAATCCAAAACAATTACACACTATGTCCCAATCCAACACATCTTCACCTATGACAATGTACCAATGTTTCTATTCACAGCATCCACCTCCAATGGCTAAGACAAACCATCTCTCGTTAGGGATATAGAAAACATAACAATCTTTGCATGAATAAAGTGCCAAACTTTATTCCCTCGATGGTGGATCTTATAATTTAGACCGTTACCTTTAGAATCATATCTTTCGCATAATCTATCCATTATTTGCCTGATTTTAAAGGTTTAGACTGATAGTCTTACTTTTGTTTGCTTATTATACATTAAACAAATATGAACATAAAGAGGACAACATTTGGTATTTGAATAGTAAATTAATTTTTTATTGATAAAATGTCTCCTAAAACATAATACATTTTACTCCTTAGGGCATACATGTCTAACAATCTCCCACTTGCACTAAATGAGTAAATATGGCATATCCCACATCCCCATAGCTTCATATGCCTCTCGAAAACTCTCACAGTTAGTGTCTTTGTGAATGGATTAGCTAAATTGTCCTCAGATGCGATTTTGCATAGAGTAGCATGCCCGCCCTCAACGAAGTCCTTTATCGCATGATACTTCCAATCAATATGCTTACTTTTCTTATAAAATCTTAGTTCTTAGCATTAGCTATCGCTGCAGTGTTATCACAACATAGCTATAACGCCTAATCCATACCAGGAACTACCTCAAGATCCCTAAGGAACTTACGGAGCCACACTGCTTCTTTCGAAGCATCACTAGCTACCACATACTCGGGCTCTATCGTTGAATTAGAAGTGCAATCTTACTTCATACTTCTCCAAAAATGGCATTGCCACCCAGAGTAAACACAAAACCTGAAGTCGATCTTCTCGAATCTAGACAGGATTAGAAATCCAAGTCAGAGTATCCTAAAAGTGTTAAATTCTCACTCGAATACACAAGCATATACCCTTGTGTCCTTCTCAGGTACTTGAAAATATGCTTGACCACAACCAAGTGGTTCAATCTTGGATCCAACTAAAATCGACTTACTATCTCAATCGTATAACAAATATCCGGTCGTGTGCAAATCATGGCATACATGAGACTACCCACTATTGAATCATAAGGCACCTTCTTCATGTATTCTCTTTCTTTATCAGACTTTAGTGAATCTTTCTTATATAGAGTAATTTTAGACCTAGATGGTTGCCTACTTTTCTTAGAATCATGCATTGAAAACCTCTTGAGAATTTTATCTATGTAGGCTGCTTAGGACAAAGCTATCATTTTGTTCTTCTTATCCTGAAAGATCTGGATACCGAGAACATAATTAGGTTCACCCAAGTATTTCATGTCAAACTGCTTGGTCGACCATAATTTGATCGATAACAATACCCCAACATCATTGTCAATAAGCAGAATGTCATATACATAAAACGATATAAAAACCACCTTCATATCCTTTATGTTTTTGTAAACACATAGTTCGTCCACATTTTTTTTGAACTGCATAAGTCTTGATCACTTGATCAATCTTATATTCCAAGAACGGGAAGCTTGCTTAAGTCCATAAATTGACGTTATCAACTTACAAACCCTATCCTCTTAACCCTTAGCCTTAAACCTGTCTGGCTATACCATATATAAGGACTCATAAAGATAGCTATTCAAAAAGGACGTCTTGACATCCATCTGCCAAATCTCGTAGTCAAGAGTGGTAGCTATGGACAAGAGAATGCAGATGAACTTAAGCATAGCTATAGACGAAAAGGTTTCTTTGTAATCAATTCCCTCTTTTTGCGTGTATCCCTTAGCTACTAGTCTAACCTTATAGGTTTTGACTTTTTCATCTACTCCTCTCTTTCTCTTCTAGATCCATTTACATCTTATGGGTTCTACCCTTTCGAGAAGATCCATAAGTTCCCAGACTTGATTGGTCTTTGTAGACTTCATCTTAGTATTCATGGCTTTTGTTTAGAATTTTGAATCAACATCCTCCATAGCCTCTTCGTAAGTGTAAGGATCCCTATCATGTTCAACTGATTTAGTCAAATAGGCTTCACCATTGAACATATACCTCTTGGGTTAACGGCCGATCCTCTCACTATGCTGAAGCCCCTTGTTTGGTTGGTTTTCAACACCGATTGGATTGGTTTCTACACTGATCCACCCACTATACCGAAGCCCCTTATGTCTTATCATTTGTAGGAATGGAAGACTTTCTGTTCTTAGCCTGTTGCTTCTTTCCATTCTCAGGATTAGGATTGGAACCAGACATAGCCACCAAGTTGGCCTCGCCACTAGCAAGAGTTTCTCTAATCAGATTTTTGAACTCTTGTAACTGCTTCATCAGCTCAGTCAAGGTCATATCCCATCTATTGCTTAAATTAAATGAAGCTCTAAATGGGATAAACTTCTTAGATAGAGTCTCAAAGACCATAGTCATCTGTGTTTTAGCATCTGTGTCAGCTCCATTGGTTTGAGCCTCAGCGAGATAACCCATGACCAATGTCATATGCTCCTTCATAGGAGTCCCTGGTCTTTGTTTGTAGTTGAAGAGTTCCCAAAGTGCCCCTTGCCATTTTTTCAGGGCCTAGCCTCCAAACATGTCTTCAAGATTATCCAAGATCTGCTTTGTAGTCTCGTAATCTTCATGTTGAGCCTACAACATGTTATTCATACTAGCAATAACATAACAACGGGCCTGATAATTAGCATCTTTTAAATGATCATGCACTTGGATTTGCTCATTAGTGGAATTTCCCATAGGTTCGGCAGGATACGGTGTTGTCAACACAAATTTTAGTTTCTCAAAGGATAGGATGATGTTTAGGTTCTGTTTCCAATCATTAAAACTTTCGCCAATTAATTGGTTTTTTTGAGTATCGATGATAAAGTATTTTTAGACATTTTTAATCTACAATAAAGAATCACATACCAAACATAAGCAAACATACCATAACAATTTAGTAAGATAACACAATCAAGTAAACAAGCAATTGTGTTTATATGTCAAAACCTTGAAAAAATCACAACCTTACAACGATAATTCCTAACTCAGAATTCAACAAGCATCCTAGGGGAGACTTGCCAGATTCAATTAGGAATACGGATCCCTTCCTAATTAATATATGCCATCTAGGACTCATTTGATCCAACATATATCAATAATCATTTTCTTTGGCAATAATTTTATTAACAGAGCTCCTAAAGGAGGTTAATAATAAAATAAACTTGAGTGTATATCCATCGTTTCAATTTTTTATCCATGATTTGTAATCACCACTTAAGGATGTATAACGATAAATCATGCTAAAATATCTTATCCTCTCGAAGATCTAACCTAGTACATGATGAAGTCCCTTCCTTGGGGTCAGAACCACCATATGCTACATATAGACCAACGATGGAGGTCATAGGTCCTCTCTTTGAAAACCTTCTCCCACTCAATCTTTTGAAATCAAGGTTTTATTTTAAAAAGCTTACATGAACAATTTTTAATGAGTGGTACGCCCTATTCTATATGAGATGTTATCAACATACATGGCAAATCATATTATAATGCAGACAAGCAAAGCAATATGCAAAGCTACCAACAAATTATAATACATAACCATAATATTATGGTTCCACCCTAGAGAAAAGCAATTAAAGATTACAAGAGATTAATCGAAACATATTATCAATTCCTCATCCTTGAATCTTCAAGTTGTATCCTTCTTCATGTGGCATCCATCTTCAAGTCTTTAATCCCACATAGATCAAATACTTCATATTTCTTGTCATCACAAAATTTTATGTTTCTCAAAATTGTCCCAAAAATAAAACCAAAACTGCATAAAAAAATGTACCTTTTTCTAAAAAACCCACAACTCTCTATTGGCATGCTGATCTGTATGATCGACTTGCCAGTCATGGCGAATTTCACAGTTTGGCCTGCCGGTATTGACTGATCAGCCTGCCGAACACAAAAGTTTGGCCTACTACCAAAGCCGTTGAAATTCAACCCCACAGACGCCCTGTCGATCCTGAGGGTTTGACTTACCAGTCTGTGACCATCAGCCCGCCAAACCTAAGGGTTTGGCCTACCGACCGAGCTGAATTTGCATTTTTCAAGAAAAACAATTTTAACGCAATTTTTCAATCTTATTTTCAACAATTCAAAAACATAAAAATTCAGAGACTCAGGAAATACTTGTGGAACTATTATTATCCATTTTCTAAATCTGTCTTTTAGGTTTGTCTTTACTCCGAATGAGTATTTAATTATAAAATTCTTACAAATTTAAAATTCAATAATAACTCCTAGACAGTGATGATAGACTGCTATCTAATTACATGAAAAATCTAGATACACATTCTAACCTCTAAAGAACCATAACTGGCACAAATTAATTAATTAATAAATAAATAAATAATAATTTAATCAACCATAATTAATTAATAACATTCACCACTTAATCCATGACAACATATATAAACATATATAGAAACCATAGAGTGCCAACTCACTAAAAAATTAAGTTCAAGCATAGGAGAGATCAATATCACATAATTTATACTTATGGCATGATCACAAACTCGTAAATTTATGTATAAACCTGGCTCAATACCAATTGTTGGAAAAACAAGTACGCAAGAAAAATTTAAAAAAATTTTAAATCAGAGTATTTTCTAAAACACAAGTTTGACTTACTGTATGCATAAATTAACCATATATCTTACGAAGCTTTGTATGCCAAAGGGCTCCTACAATCTGTCAAGAGAAAGGCGTTCTAGAAAAGCCTTAACAAAACTGGTCTTCTTTGCTATTCTCTATCCACAATCGATATGTGTGTGGGCACACCTCATATAGCTCTTCCCTTGTGACTCTCCTTCCAACCAATTGAGAAAACTTAGAACTAAGGTTCGTGATTTGTGAACAATAGTTCTCCTAGAGTTTTTAGAGTTCTCACGCTAGAATACTCACTTTGAATTTCTCAACTGATCTAAATAACTTAGAAAACTCACATCCTATTTATAGAGGTCGTCCCTAGGTTGGCCATTGTCAAATAAGGCCTTAAAACATTTGAATTTCGATCAATATATGATAAAATCGTGTGAAAACATGTAATTAGATTGTCGCTCGATTGGCAGGCCGAACTAGTAGGTCGGCCTACCAAACTGACTCCATCAGTAGGTCGAACCTGAAGATCGGCCTGCCAAACTTATGATAAATGATCCGTGTGAATCTTGCATCTTCCACTCGTGATTCTTAGGATAGAGCCTCAGTTTTAAGTCAAATAACCTAATGGATAAATTATCTAATTAAAACACTCATATCTAGATAATCTCTAGGAAAATAAATATTCCCAATAATTCAACAAGTTTATCTTGAATTAATTTGCATAAATTAATTCAACCGATAAATAGACATGAATTATCTGATCCTTTCAAATTTCAACCAATCTAATAATTTAACATAAGTCACCAACACATATGAACGTAAAGAGGACAACATTTGGTACAAGAATAATAAATAAATTCTTTATTCATAAAATGTTGCCAAAAATATAATACATTTTACTCCTTAGGGCATACATGTCTAATAGTTATGACTTAGAGAAAGAATGGAGGATGAAGAAAAACAAATGGCGGCAAGAATCTGTTGAGCTCAAGCTTTTCATCTCAATCCCAAAGGTGGAAACAAGGAGAAAACTGTGTTCCACCCATAGTATTAGTAATCAGCCTTCAAGGTTAATTTTTTCACATGATAGTGTCTGAAAAGAAAAGGAAAAATAGGGACTTGTTGGGCCTTTTAGGTTTTGTTGTGGTTAAAAAAAAAATTATTTATTTATTAAATTTGATTTTGGGATATAAAATAAAATAAATCAAAGTCAACATCAAATTATTTAAAACAAGTTAACAAAACACAGAAATCCATTCATGATAATTTGAACAATTTTTTTTATTTATTTAAGAAAACTAACAAAAAAATATTTAAAAATATAATTAATTATGATAATGCCACAAAATAATTAAGTCCTCCTTTATTTGGAATTTGGAACACTAATTTATCAAGTTTACATGCTAATCATTGATTTAAAATTTGAATCTTACGGCTCTCCTCCTTTAAAAGAATTTTGTCCTCAAAATTAGAATACAATTCTTGCATTGTCGATTCTAATTCCCATGTTGCTTCATCAACTCCATGGTGCTACCACATGAGCTTCACTAGTGGTATGTCACAACGTTGTAAACTTATTATCCTTTGATCAATGTTCTAGACCGACACCTCCTCGTAGGTCGTGTCTTTCTTATCGATACATCATAGAATGAGACAACCTTGCTTGGTTCAAGCATGCATTTTTGAAGCATTGACACGTGAACACGTCGTGAACATGAGAGAGCTCAGGAGGAAGATTAAGTCAGTAAGCAACTACAACAACACGATGAGAAATTTTAAATGGTCTGACGTATCTTGGCGCAAGTTTCCCACTTACATTGGAATGCGTAATCCTTTTACACGGTGAAACCTTTAGGAGAACAAAATCACCTACTTTGAAGTTTAGAGATCGGTGTCTCTTGTCAGTGTAACTCTTCTATCAGCTTTGAGCAGCTTTCAATCGATCTTGAATCACGGCGACCTTCTCATTACTCTCACGAATTTCATCATGTCTGGTAACGACCCTATCTTCTGGTTCTGACCAATAGATTAGTGATCGACATGGTCTCCCATAAAATGCCTCAAACGGTGCCATACCGATACTTGCTTAGTAACTATTATTGTATGCAAAACCTCTAGTTTTTGTCAAAATCCAATATTCAAGCGCGTAACATGTCTTCAAGAATCTAAATAACTCGCGTAGACTATCCATCAGTTTGAGGATGAAAAGCAGTGTTGAAATTCAAATTCGTGCCTAGTGCTTCTTGGAAACTTCTCCAATATTTGGCATTGAACTGGGTGTTCCTTTCAGAAGTAATTGAAAGTGGCACTCCATGCACTCTTACTATATTTTGGAGGTACAACTCTCAAAGAACTCTCCTCGAACACGTCGATCTAAAAGGTATAAAATGTATTGATTTTGTCAATCTATCGACAACAACCTAAATTGCATCGTGCTTTCGCTCCGTCCTTGGCAAACTGGTGAGGAAATCCATTGTAATGTGCTTCCACTTTCATCTTGGAATAGGAAGCAGTTGAAGTTGTCCAACGGGCTTCTGATATTTAGCTTTCACCTGGAGACAAGTCATACACTTGGCAACGTATTCCAAAACATCTTTTCTCATACCTCTCCACCAATATTGTCTTTTTAAATCACGATACATCTTCATGATTCCCAAATGAATAGTCAATCAGGACTTGTGTGCTTCGTCCATTACAGCCTTTGTCACTTCTTTTATTACAGGTACTGCTAAACATTTCCTAAAATACAATGACCCATCTTCATGTATTTCCTATCCATCAAGCTGTTCTCCATTTTGTATCCATGCCCATATTTCCTAAAGGTACTGATCCTGCCATTTATTCTACTTTACCATTTGAACAAGGGCTGGAGTAGATTCCATATGGTACACTAAAACCTAATTGCAATCTTTGTAATACTATAGTCTATACTTGCTTACTATAGCATCTCTTTCCTAATCTTCAAGTGCCAAACAAGCGAGAATTCCTGATGATTTCCTACTGAGACCATCTGCCACTACATTGGCTTTTCCTAGATGATACTGCAGCGTGAAGTCGTAGTCTTCCATAAATTCCATCCATCTCTGCTACCTCAAATTTAGATCCTTTTGAGTGAACAGATACTTGAGACTCTTGTGATCTGAGAAAATCTAAAATGTCACTCTGTACAAATAATACCTCTAAATCTTTAGTGCATGAATTACTGCTGCGAGCTCCAAATTGTGAATGGGGTAGTTGTGCTTGTGAGGTTTCAACTATCGTGATCCATATGCCACAACCTGTCCATGTTATATCAATACGCATCCGAGTTTGTGTCCTGATGCATTAGTGTAGACTTCGTAAGGCTTATCACTACTTGGCATGATCAGCACTAGAGTAGTGGTCAATCGATTCTTCAACTCTTGGAAGGCATACTTGCATTCTGCATCCCATTCAAACTAGACATCTTTCTTCATTAACCATGTCAATGGAGCCGCTATCTTTGAGAAGTCTTCCATGAATTTTCTGTAATATTTGGTGAGTCCTAAGAAGCTACAAATTTCAGCCACATTTCGCAGTCGCTCCCAATTCACCACTGTTTCTATCTTGGAAGGATCCACTAAAATACCTTGTTTAGAGATGTGCCTTAGAAACTTGTTGTTGGTCAACCAAAACTTGCACCTCTCCTTTTTAAAATATAATTGATGTTCCCACAGAATCTAAAGCACAATCCTTAAGTGCTGCTTATGTTCTTCCCAGGTCTTAAGAGTAGATTGGTATGTAACAGATAAAAACAATCACAAATTGATCTAAATAAGGCCTGAAAATCTGATTCATTAAATCCATGAAAGCTGTAGGAGCATTCGTCAGTCCAAACAGCATCACTAAAAACTTGAAGTGTCCATACCGGCTCCTGAAAGCCCTTTTTGGAATATCTTTTTCCTTGATTCTAAGCTGATGACATCCTGAACACAAGTCTATCTTTGAGAAATATCAAGAACCTCCTAACTGATCGAACAGCCCATCAATTCTTAGTAGTGGATACTTATTCTTCACCGTGACCCGATTCAATTATCGATAATCAATACACAACCTAAGAAAACCGTCATGTTTCTTGGCAAATAGAACTGGTGCACCTCACGGTGATGTACTATTCCAAATGTATCTTTTATCTATAAGTTCCTGAAGTTACTTCCTCAGTTTCTTCATTTCTGCCAGTGCCATTTAGTATGGTGCTATAGAAATTAGAGCAGTCTCGAGGAGTAACTTGATACCGAACTCAATATCTCGATGTGGTGGTAACTCGGGTAACTCGTCGAGGAAAACATCATGAAACTTGTCAACCATTGGTATCACTGTGTTTTTTCCTATTGTGCTAGGTTCTTCCTCTAGGTTCAAAAGAACCGCATAACAAGCTAAGTTTAGCCCTCTAAAACATGTTTTCATGAATTGTTCGCTCATCACTCGATTATCACCGCCTTGGTATGTGATCATTGTTCCCCTATTGGTCACTAAGGTTACTTTTCTAAGGTGATAGTCTATAAGGGCATTATACCTAGACAATCAATCCGTTCCTAGGATTACATATAAGTACTTATGGGGATTACAATCAAATCACTTCTCCAAATCTCACCCCTAATTATTATTTTACAGGATTTACACACACAATTTACATATACTCGCCCCAAGGGTGAGGTAATTATCAAGGGTTCATTAAATTCCTCTGTCTCTAATCCAAAGGCATTTACAAATAAATTCAAAAATGAGAGAATGCATGGCACTAGTATCAAATAAGACACGAGCTAAGGATTAAGAAACTAGAATCATATTGTTAACTACCACGTTACTAGCTTGAGCATAAAAAATTCCTGTAGTCATGGTGTGGACTTAAACTGGAGCTTTCCCTTTCCTTTATTAGCATTGTTGGGTTTAGGGTTTATCAACTGATACTATTGTGGTGGAGGAGACTGCATACTAGCTGGACTAGGTGCTCTATACTATGGAACTTTCTTATGAAAATTTGTCGGCTGATAACCTTGTATTGGATAGTACATTTGCTGAGGAATGAACTAGTGAAACTGTGGTTGAGGGATTTGCTGAGGTTGAGCAATAGACTAGGCTTGGGACTGATAGGTTGCACCTTCTCAAGTCTAAGATCCTTGATGAGAATTCCTTATCAGGCAATTTCTCTTGATATGTACTGGCTGTTGGCAGAAATGACAATGGAAGTTGTAAGAGTTACTTCGTCCACTACCTAAAGGACTACTACTCCCATTGTTGGCATTAATGTGCTAATTCTTCACTTGGGCCTAATGGTTGTTGTTGTTGCCCCTTCTGTTGTTCCTTTGGGGCCCACCTGAGGTCGTTGCTCTGTTCTTATAGCGAGCAGCATTGTCGCTCTCCGCTGACAAAGCTAACGATACCAACTCACCATTATCCTAGATTCACAAGGCAACCAGTTGTCGCCGGATAGATACTTTAAGTCCCTCTTGAAACTTGATATACTTTTCTTGCTTTGAAGCCACAACAGATGAAGCAAATTTGGCTAGTTCAGTGAACTTTGCTTCATATTCCTAGACTATCATGTCGCCTTATTCTAATTGGTAGAATTCAATGATCTTCTGGTCTTTGTATCCCCGCAGAAAGTAGCGCTCATAAAATAACTTTTTGAACCTATCCCAGTTAATGTTTTTGATATTTTTCATGCATTTGGCTTGTTTCCACTAGGTGTTTGCACTTCCTTCTAGTTTGCAAGCTGCGAATTCGATTAAGTATTATGCTGGTATTCCAAGAGTATTCAGATGCTTCACCATTGAATCAAACCAGTACTCGACTGATTGTCGGTTCACTATTACATCTAAAGTCAGGATGGCCGCACATCGAAACTCCTTGAAATAATCATGCCGGTGACCCGCCTCAGGGTCCTCACATTGTACCCTTGCAGCCATCTGCTAAAAAGCAACAAACATAGCTCCCATCATATTTTCATCATTTGCAGGATTTGTGTCAGCGGCAACTAGATGACGGCTAGGTGCCATTTTCTCAATTTTGAAAATAAAATTGGACTGTTAGTGGTTTTTCATTGTCGTATCTACGTGTGCACAGTTCCCAATATTTAAAGCTAGGCTCCAATACCAAAATCTGTCATGAACCTAAAACCGGGTGATGACGTGGTGGTTTAATTCAATTAATTAAGCAAACGTTAACTGAACTCACCATCTAAATACTTATTAATTCAAGTATATCTTGGTTATTTATAAAACTATTAATAATTTAAAACTTTTAGATAAGTACCGATTATTAAATCCTAACAAATAATTTATTAAATACCTCTAAATTAAATTTAAAATATAAATTTAGTGAGAGTAGGTTGGGCCACACTGGCCCACATTGTACACACATATAGTAATGACATAAGTAAGATACAACCACAGTACAACCAAAATGAATAATATTTGAATATTACATGCCTTAATTAAGTAATCAAGTAAACTAATTAAGACTCCTACGGTCCAAGTGTACAATTAGTAGCGTCCTAGTCGATGATATACTACAAAACACTTAGAGGGGGGAAATTTGAAGACAAATAAGCAGTGAGAGAAAGGTTCAGTAGGACTTGAGTTTGAAAACGTTAACTTAAATAAATAAAATTTCATTGATACAATAACCATAAAAGACGGTGAAGGAATCTAGTTATACGTTTGTTTACCTTTTCGGTCTTACAAATCATCCAATTAAAAACTTTACCATTTTACCTTGTGCAAAGCCAATTAAATCACCTCTATAGTGGCCCAGTTGGGTTTCAGGACCTACCCCCAAGGTTGCTTTCTACACGATCCAATCTCTGTACGTGGCATCATGCACTAATGTCTCATCCCGAATAGTGTTCTTATCCTATTCGGTACTAAATATTTATGAAATTTTATATCGGTACTTGAGTCTCATATTATGAGGTTTTCTTGTTTAAATTTATTATACCGTTCATTATGAACATTTCATTACTCAACAGTTACAAAAAGTAATTGAGTTAATACATCAAATTAGTCTTTAAAAACATTTTTAAGAAAATACTTTGTTACCAAAATCCTTTTAAAATCATGGCTAACAAAGAAAGATGGTCTATAGTCCTACCTCATTGCTTAGGATGATAGTACTAACTCCACTGTTCTGGTCCACTACACATTAGCTCCTTGAAACAACAGGTATCCTAGGTGTAAACTAAATGCATCATCATTCATCTGTTAATGTAACCCACTAGTTTACTGTTAGACATGTATGCCCTAAGGAGTAAAAATGTAATATGTTTTTGGAGACATTTTTATCAATAAAGAATTTATTCATTTATATATACCAAATCTTGTCCTCTTTACGTTCATATTTGTTGAATGTATGATAAGCAAATAGTAGTCTGAGACTGTCAGTCTAAACCTTAAGAATTGGGCATATGATGGACTGATTATACGGAAGACACGATTCTTAAGGTGACGGTCTAAAACATATGATCCGCAATCGAGGGAAGAAAGTTGGGCACTTTATTCATGTAAAGATTGTTATGTTGTCTATATCCCCTTTGGGAGATGGTTTGTCTTGGCCATCAGAATTGGACTTTGTGAATAGAAACATTGGCGCGTTGTCATAGGTGATGATGTGTTGGATCGGGACATAAAGTGAATTGATTTAGATTAATAATTCTGTCTTGACAAATCGATTCACTTTAGACAATCACTTGTAGTGTATTTTAATCCTGAGATGAATAGTGGGCCCGTTGTCTCAACTTGTGTCTTTTGATGTACCAATGGGTGACTCCCACATCTCTATAGTGGTATGCATGCCTGTACGTTGAAGGCATGACTCTTGATAGCGTAGACTTGTTATTCATAGATATGAAATCTATAGCTCCTCTTTAAGAGTAATTATATCCTCTTATATGCGTTGTCTTGTAATTAGAAAACTGGAGCGCTCAACCATTTGGATACATAGGTGTAACCGAATGGTATACTATCTTTGGATGGTTAGTTTTCTAATGGTGAGACAATGGAACGTAAGATAAAAATAATCGGGAAGGTAAGACAGAACTTGTCCTTAAGCCGATTATGGATTATCATATGGGGATACGATACACTTTGATATGTCATGGAGACTTAGCTACACGAGCTTCGTAATTCTATAAAGTTCGAGAGTGCAGCTCTAAGCTTTTAGTGGAGTAGCGTTGGACTTGATAATTGTGAAATGTATATCTAGGATATTGGGTTTCATAATTATCATGAGCTTGAACTTTATAGGTCCATTTTGGTCCCCTTTGCTAGCTCACAAAATCCTGTAACGACACGGCGTGCTTTTCCAATAATTGGTGACTTATGTCAGATTTATCGGATTGGTTTAAAATTTGTAAGAATCAAATAATTCATGCCTGTTTATTGGTTGAATAAATTTTGTAATAAAATTAATTTAAGATAAACTTGTTGAATTATTGGATCAGATAATTCTTGTCTGTTTATTGGTTGATTTAATTTTGGATAAATTAGATCAAGATAAACTTGTAGAATTATTATGAATTGATTTATTTTCTTAGAGATTATCTTGAAAAGTTTGTTTTGATCAGATAACTTCTCTATTGGATTATTTGAATCAAAACTAAGACTTTATCCTTTAGAATCTCGGGTGGAAAATAAAAGATTCGTAGAGATTTTTTCTCGGGAGTTTGGCCTGCCGAATGACGTGTTCGGCCTGCCGATCAGCGAGAGATAAGATTACGCGTTTTCACGCGGTTCTTTTCAGATATTGATCCGAACTTGATTCTGTTTAGAGTTTTTGAGACCTAATCTGATAAGGACTGACCTCAGGACCAATGGCTATATAAAGGGAGTGAGTCTCATGATTTACTTAGATCAATTGAGAGATTAAGAGTGATACTCTTCTAGTGAGCATCTAAAAACTCCCTGAGAGCTTTTGTTCACAAATCATGAACACTAGCTTTGGGTTCTCTCTCTTGGTTGGAAGGAGAGTCACCGGTGGAAGAGCTGTACGTGTGAGCCCACACTCACTCCGGTTATGGATAGAGAATAGCAAAGAAGACCAGTTGGTTGAGGCTCTTCTGGAACGTTACTTCTTTTCACAGGCTGCGGAGGTTCTTCACACAAAGGTTAGTAAGATCTTTCTAATTTATACATATAACATGCCAAACTTGTGTTTTAGAAATTACTCTGATGAAAATTTTAAAATTCCGTTGCGCACTGCGTTTCCAACATTTACTACCTACAGTTTCTTAATGTGTCATTTCTAATTAAAAGTCTCATTTAGTTTTATCGATATTTAAACACAGTCTAAACCATATTTAAAACTATTTTTGATCTCCAAATCAAGTGAAATACATTTAAAAATGTAGTTTGGGACAAGTGGGACTCGGGTGGCCCGAAACTAACCCTTCTAGTGTAGTGCGATTGACCGAGTATAGTGTACCGTGGTTGACCGCATGCTCACAGATGCTTGGTTAACTGTGTATAATGTTTCGCAGTTGACCCCGTGCCTGCGGTTGCTCAATCAACTGTGTTACATAGAACACAGTCGACCACACTGTCGCGATTAAGATGCTCTGTGATTGAACATCCGAGTTTCAATCCATATTTAAATCATGTTAAACAAGTTTTAACGCAATCAAAACATTTCTAAATGGCTTTTGATCTTCATATGAGGCATATAAACAAGATTTTAAACACATGTAGCATGATTTCACCACTTTTCATATTTTTCACTTTTTAACTCCAAAAATGAACAAAAAATTGTAAAAGATAGTTTTAATCTATTTCTAAACCAAGTAAAGCATGCATTCGTGTTTGTAACCATCACATAGTTCCAGATGATACATTGTTGGAAAAATAGTATGCAGCAAAATTTTAAAAATTTTATATCAGAGTATTTTTCAAAATACAAGTTTGACACACTATATGCATAAATTAACCAGATCTTACTAATCTTGTAAATGCCGAAAAGCTTCTTCAATCAGTGCAGAGAAGTAACTTTCTAGAAGGACGTCAATCAATTGGCATTCTTTGCTATTCTCTATCCACGATTAGAGTGAGTGTGAGCTTACACGTACAGCTCTTCCACTAGGCGACTCTCTTTCCAACCAATTGAGAGAACCTAAAGCTAGTGGTCGTGATTTGTGAACAAGAGCTCTTAGAGAGTTTTTAGAATCTCACCTGCAGAGTATCACTCTTAATCTCTCAATTGATCTAAACAATAATGAGACTCACTCCCCTTTTATAGAGGTTAGGCCCAAGAGTCAGTCCTTATCAGATAAGGCCTCAAAAATTCAAATCAAAATCAAATTCGGATTAATATATGATGAAATCTATGTGAAAACACATGATCTTTTTATCGTGCGGTCGGCACGTTGATCTGTCTAACCGACATGCCAAACTTGTCTCATCGGCATGCCAAACCTGTAATAAAAATCTCAGCGAATCTTTTATTTTCCACTCGAGATTCTATAGGATAAAGTCTCAATTTTAATTTAAATAACCCAATATAAAAGTTATCTAATTAAAACAACTTTATCTAGATAATCTATCGAAAAATAAATAAATTTCTGATAATTCTACAAGTTTATCTTTATTTAATTTATTCAAAATTAAATCAACTCATAAATAGACAAGAATTATCTAATCCCAATAATTCAACAAGTTTATCTTGAATTAATTTTGTGACAAAATTAATTCAACTGATAAACAGACATGAATGATCTAATTTTACTGAATTTCGGCCAATCTGATAAATCTGACATAAGTCACCAATTATTAAAAAAACAAGTCGTATTGTGACAGGATTTTTGTGAGTTAGCAAAGGGGACCAAATGGATCTATATAGCTCAAGCTCCCAATAATTATGAAACCTAATATCCCAGATATACATTTCATAATTATCAACCCTAATGCTACTTCACTAAAAGCTTGGAGCTGCACCCTCGAACTATATAGAATTACAAAACTTGTATAGCTAAGTCTTTATGACATATCATAGTGTATCATATCCCCATAGGATTATCCATAATCGGCTTAAGGACAAATTATATTTTACTTTCTCGACTATTTTTATCTTATGTTCTATTATCTCACCATCGGAAAACTTACCATCCAAAGACGGTATACCATTCGGTTACACCTATAAATTCAAATGGTTGAGTGCTCTAGTTTTCTAATTACAGGATAACGCATATAAGAGGATACCACTACTCCTAAAGATAAGATATGGATTCTATGTCTATGAATAACAGGTCTACACTATCATGAGTCATGCCTCCAATGTACCAGCATGCATACCACTATTAAAATGTGGGTGTAACCCTTTGGTACATCAAAAGACACAAGTCAAGACAACGGGCCTACTATTCATCTCAAGATTAAGATACAATACAAATGATTGTCTAAAGTGAATCGATTTGCCAAGACAGAACTATTAATCCAAATTAATTCACTTTATGTCCCGATCTAACACATCGTCACCTATGACAATATACCAATATTTCTATTCGCGGAGTCCACTTTCGATGGTCAAGACAAACTATCTCCTAATAGAGATATAGACAACATAACAATCTTTACATGAATAAAGCACCCAAATTTATTTCCTTGATTGTGGATCTTACGATTTAGACCATCACCTTAAGAATCGTGTCTTCTGCATAATCGGTCCATCATATGCCCAATTCTTAAAGGTTTAGACCTATAGTCTCAGACTATTGTTTGCTTAATATACATTCAACAAATATGAACATAAAGAGGATAAGTTTTGGTATATAAATAATAAATAAATTTTTTATTGATAAAAATGTCTTCAAAAACATATTACATTTTTACTCCTTAGGGCATACACGTCTAACAATCTCCCACTTGCACTAAGTGAGTAAGTATGATAAATCTCGCATCCTCATATCTTCTACATGGCCCTTGAAGACTCTCCTAGTAAGTGTCTTTGTGAATAGATCAGCTAAATTGTCTTCTGACGTGATTTTACACATCGTGATATGCGCGCCTTTGACGAAGTTCTTTATCACATGATACTTCTGATCAATATGCTTACTGTTCTTGTGAAATCTTGGTTTCTTAGCATTAGCTACAGCCGCACTGTTATCACAATACAGTGAAACCGCCTTATCTATACCAGGAACTGCCTCAAGACCCCCAAAGAACTTACAGAGCTACACTGCTTCTTTCGCAGCATCACTAGCTGTCACATATTCAGCCTCCATCATTGAATCCAAAGTGCAATCTTGCTTCAGACTTCTCCAACTGATGACACCGCCACCCAGAGTAAACACAAAACCTGAAGTTGATCTCTTAGAATCCAGACAGGATTGAAAATCTGAGTCAATATATCCTAGAGGAGTTAAGTCCTCACCCGAATATACAAGCATATACCCTCAAGTCTTTCTCAGGTACTTGAAAATATGCTTTACCACAACCTAGTGGTTCGGTCTTGGATCTGCCTGAAATCGACTTACAATTCCAACCGCATAACAAATATCCAGTCATGTGCAAGCCATGGCATACATGAGACTACCCATTGCCGAAGCATAAGGCACATTCTTCATGTATTCTCTTTCTTCCTCAGACTTTGGTGAATCTTTCTTAGAATGAGTAATTCTAGACCTAGATGGTTGCCCATCTTTCTTGGAATCATGCATTCAAATCTCCTAAGAATTCTTACCTATGTAGCCGGCCTAGGACAAAGCTATCATTTTGTTGTTCCTGTCCCAAAAGATCTGGATACCGAGAATAAAATTAGCCTTACCCAAGTCTTTCATGTCAAACTGCTTGGTCAGCCATAATTTGACCGATGACAATACCCCAACGTCATTGCCAATTAGTAGAATGTCATCTACATAGAGTGGTCTCGCGTCTATTTACGCATTTTAAACTAACCTCAAGTATAAGGTTGTCTCAAGTAATATTTTCTCGGTGAATCCGAGGTCGAACCCACAAGGAAGGATTTATTCAGTTCCAGTACATGTATTATATTAACTTTTTCTTTTTATTTAAACTGAAAAATTTGAGGATTAATATTTATTATTCACAAAATGTATTTACAATATTTACACAATTTTTTTTACAACATTTTTCATCTTTAGATTTTGATAATATGGAACTTTAATAACAAGAAACGCAATTAATAACTTAAGCAGAGTAATAACAATAATAACGACAATTTAAAGAAGTGAAACAGCAATAATAACAGGGCTGAGGTTCAAAGGTTCCGTTCTGACGATTATCTTTAATATATTTTAGTTTCTCTTTTTATTTATTAATTAGTTTAAGTATGCACTATGCCATCCTATGTCGACAATAAATCAAGAATTACCAAGCATTTACTGTGCCATTCCATGTCTATAATGCAGCAAAAACACAACTTAATAAATAAGCAGCATTCCAACATAACTTAACTAAAATAACAACCAAGATAGTGAGTTAAGCATTTACCGAGCCATTCTCTGTCTACGAGTAATCAAGGTCCTCCCAAGTATTATCCGTGCCAGTCTATGTCGTCGATAAATCAAAACCGTAATTTTGGCAGAGTTCTAGCTAAGAAACTATTGAACTTCTAGGTTTTCTAAGAGAATATTTTGGCATTACAACAGCTTAGAAAACTAAGAAAAACCAAAAATATTTAAGATAATTTTGCCATAATTTCCCTCTCTCCCCTCAGCTAAAAAGAAATTTAGAAAGACATAATTAATAAAATACTACTGATATTATTAAACATAATTTCTACAACATAAACTAGAAAATATTTGACAAGAAATTAGATTAAAAACTAGAATAAAAAGTAGACTATAATTATTACAACAACATTTTTATGCTGCGGATCGCCCTCTCAACTGAGGCAAAAGCCTCGGTATTTATAGTGATTCGAGATTGCAAACGTCCATTGCTATTTAATGATCTTTACTGTTGAAAGCTGACAATTTTCAATCATTTGTTCCTTCTCTTCTTCGCGCTGATCCGCGCTCGTGAGTATGTGAATTTGAGTTTGTAATCCAGTGTGACGCAGACCAGATCAGCACGGAACAGGCACGATCTGAACTGTTCAAAACGAGATCCAACTGCTGTCAGATGCGGGTAAGATGGGCCCAGGTTGGAACAGTGGAACCGAGTTTTTAGGACCGTTAGATCAGTCTTGGTATTCGCATCGAATGGCTGAGAGAGAGGCTACATGTGGTCATGACTGCACGCGATCCAAGACTGTCTGAGACACCCCACTGACACGCTATAGCTTGTCGACGCGTGTAACGTACGCACCAATCATATCTCGACACGTGGACCGCACTTTGAGATTCCGCTGATGCACCGAATGACGCGTTGGCACGCGTCTCTTCCTCGGACGGCTGAGATTGATTTGGCAGTGAATCCGACGGCTCCCATGACGCCACGTGTCCTCTGCATTTTGAATTTTGAGTTTTTCAAGGATTTTTGATGCATTTGATGTCCGATTTTATCCGTTTTGGTGTCGTTTTGCTCCGTTTTTCCTCCAGATTTCAAATCTAAAATCACAAACATACTAATATTAATTATTTTACAAACTTAATATTTATTAAAAATATTTATTTTACAATAAAACACACAAAAATAGATAAAAACTCTTAAAATTTCCAGTCTCTTGCGGTTGAGCACAGATATAATTTTTATGACTTAGAAATATTTTTAAAAATTACTAAAAATATAATAAGACATATTTATAAACGTAAAACACACTACCAAACACACTAACACTCAAAATAAAATAACCGCATTACTTTTACAGTTTTGACTATTTATAGACTAGACGCTTATTTAACACACCAAAATGACTCTAATAATAAAAACACACTAAAAATGCATTTTTAATCATATTTTCACACCAAGACACAAAAATGCTTATTAACACAAAATGCCATTAATTAGAGGATTTAATGAGAAATAAAAGCGTAAACAAATGATTTAAGCATTAGAAAATGTACACTTTTACAGTCTCATCATAGAGCAGTAGAAAAACTAATTTCCCATCCTTAATGTGTTTGTAAACACATGGCTCATCCACATTTTGTGAGAACCCATAAGTCTTGATCACCTGATTAAATCTTATGTTCCAAGAACAGAAAGCCACAGAAAGCCTGCTTAAGTCCATAAATTGACTTTAGCAGCTTACAAACTTTACCCTCTTGACCCTTGACCTGGAACCCGTCTAGTTGTTCTATATAAATGGACTCATCAAGATAGCCATTTAGAAAAGCCGTCTTGATATCCATCTGCCAAATCTTGTAGTTGAGCGTGGCAACTATGGACAAGAAATCCGGATGGACTTATGCATGACTACAGGTGAAAAGGTTTCCTCGTAATCGATTCCTTCTTTTTGTGTATAACCCTCAGCTACTAGTCTAGCCTTAAAGGTTTTGACCTTTCCATCCACTCATTTTTTCCTCTTGTAGATCCACTTACACCCTGGGTTTTACACCTTCGAGAAGATTTGCAAGCTCCCAGACCTGATTAGTTGCCATAGACTTCATCTCTGTGTTCATGGCCTCTATCCACAGTTTCGAATCAACATCCTCCATAGCCTCTACGTAAGTATAAGAATCCCTATCATGTTCATCTAGTTTAGCTAAAAAGGCCTCTCCATTGAACATATACCTCTCAGGTTGACGCCCAATCCTCTTACTATGCCGAGACCCCTTAGGCTGTTGTTCGGGTTTGTTTGGTTTCTACACTGATCGGAACGACTTCATTCAGAACCTCTGGAGTGATTGGATCACTTCTTAACTCCTCAAGCACTACTTTGCTTTGAGGCTTAAAGTCGTCCATGTAACTCTCCTCAAGGAATGTTGCATTAATTGAAACCACGACTTTATTTTCCTTTGGGTTACAGAAATAACCTCCTTTAGTCCCTTTTGGGTATCCTACAAACACGCAAACTTCCGAATGTGCTTCCAACTTATTTGTATCCTTAAACAGGACATGAGCCGGACATCTCCATATGTGAATATGGTTGAAGGATGTCTTCTTGCCCATCCACAACTTATGAGGAGTTTTAAGGACCAATTTTGAAGGCACATTGTTCAAAAGATAACATGCGGTTTGTAGTGCATATCCCCAAAAGGATAAAGGCAATGATGAATAACTCATCATGGACCTAACCATGTCCAATAAAATCTTATTTCTTCTCTCCGCCATGTCATTCTTCTGCGGAGTGGCCGGCGTAGTCAAATGGGATAAAATCCCATTCTCTAATAAGTGTCCTAAGAACTCATCAGAAAGGTACTCACCACCTTGATTGGATCGAAGTGCCTTTATGGGTCTACCCAATTGCTTTTCCACTTCAGCCCAAAACTCCCTGAACTTGTGAAAAGTTTTGCTTTTGTGGTGCATCAGGTACATATACCTATACCTTGAGTAATTGTCAATAAAAGTGACGAAGTACTCATACCCTCCACATGCCCGGATGTTCATCAGTACGCACAAGTTCTAAAACCCCTTCGGCCCTATTGCCCTTAGACTCGAATGGTCTTTTGGTCTTTACCCTCCAAACAAGATTCACATTATAGCATAAATTCCATCTTTAAGTCACTTAAAGGTCCATCCCTTACCAATCTTTGAATCCTATTCAAGTTAATATGACCAAGGCGCAAAATGCCAAAGATAAGTCTTATTAGAGTAAGAAGTTTTAAGGCTTTTAGAGTTATTATCATTCATCTCAGCATTAACTAGTAAGTCCATCTTAGGTTTGATAAAATATAGATTATTATGCATCCATCCAAAACAAATAAAAGATTTGTTTTCACGAATCACTACTTTATTATTAAAAGAAACCAAATAGGAGTCTTTAAATAAACAAGCTACAAAAATTAAATTCCTCTTAAATTTAGGAACTTAAAAACAATCTCACAAAATTAAATTCCTATAATTATTAAAATAAAGATGGACATCTCTCATTACTTCCGCTAAGACCAAGGATCCATCGGCCATACAAAGTGTGAAGTCTTCATGAAGTAGACTTCTCGTTTCTATGAACCCCTCCTTTGGAAACAAAGCCCTTGCAATTCTTCTCTATGTGCCTGACCTTCCCGTAGAAAAAGCACTTAAGCTTCTTCGGGTTCTTCTTCTTCTTCTTCTTGCTCTTGTTGTTCTATTCCCAGAGTTGGGATTGGAACCAGAAGCAACCGTCAAATTGGCCTCTCCACCAGCAAAAGACTCCCTGATTAGCAGTTTGAACTCCTATAACTGTTTCATTAACTCCGTTAAGGTCATATCCCACCTATTGCTCAAATTAAATATAGCTAGAAATGGAATAAATTCCTTTGACATAATCTGAAAGACCATAGTCATTTGAGTTTCAGCATCGATGTCAGCTCTGTTGGTTTGTGCCTCAGCGAGGTAACCTATGACCAACATCAAGTGCTCCTTTACAGATGTCCCCAGTCTCTGCTTACAGTTTAAGAGTTTTCAAAGCACCCCTTGTCATTTTGTTGGGGCTTGGCCTCTAAACATGTCTTCTAGATTATCCAAGATCTGCTTAGCAGTCTTATAATCCTCATATTGAGCCTACAACATGTTGTTCATGGTAGCCATAACATAACAGCGGGCCTGATCATTTGCATCTTTCCAATGAACGTATGTTTGGAATTGCTCATTAGTGGAGTCTCCTATAGGCTCAGGAGGACAAGGGGTTGTCAGCACGAATTTTAGTTTCTCAAAAGATAGGACGATGTCCAGGTTTCGTTTCCAATCATTATAATTCTCATTGATTAATTGGTTTTTGTCAAGTATCGATGATAAAGTGTTTTTAGACATTTTTAATCTACAATAAAGAATCATATACCAAACATAAGCAAACATATCACAATAATTTAGTAAGATAACACAATCATGTAAAAATATACAAATGTATTTATGTGTCAAAACCTTGAAAATATCACAACCTTACAATGATAATTCCTAATTCAGAATTCAACAAGCTCCTAGGGGAGTCATGCCAAATTCAATCAGGAACACGGATCCCCTCCTGATTAATATATGTCATCCAGGACTCGTATGATCCAGCATATATTAATAATCGTTTCTTTGGCCTTTAATTTTATTAACAGAGCTCCTAGGGGAGGTTAATAATAAAATTAACATGAGTGTATAACCATCGTTTCAATATTTTATCCATGATTTATAATCACCATCTAAGGGTGTATAATTATAAATCATGCTAAGATACCTTATCCTCTCGGAGATCCAATCTAGTACATGATAGAAAACTCTTCCTATGGATCAGGACCACCATGTTCTTCCTATAGACCAATGATAGAGGCCTTAGGTCGTCTCTTTGAATACCTTCTCTCACTCAATCTTTTGAAATCAACGTTTTATTTTAAAAGACATACATGAATAATTTTAAATGAGTGGTACTCCCTATTCTATATGGCATGTTATCAATACACATGGCAAATCATATTATAATGTAGACAAACAAAGCAATCAAGCAAAGCTACAAGTAAAATAATAATAAATAACCGTAATGTTATGGTTCCATCCTAGAGAATAGAAAACAAAGATTACAAGATAATAATCGAGCATATTATCAATTCTTCATCCATGAATCTTCAAGCTGTATCCTACTTCATGTAATGCCCATCTTCAAGTCTTCAATCCCATATGAATCGAATACTCCAAATTTTCGGTCATGTCTAGATTTTAATGTTTCTTAGAATTGTCTCAAAAATAAAATTAAAACTACAATGAGAAACTGCTCCTTTTCTGGAAAAATTTTTAGCTCTCTGCCGACAAGCCGATCACACTGATCAGCCTACCAGTCATGACCCACTGGCCTACCGATCTTCATAGATCGGCCTGCTAGTTCATGACTAATCAGCCTACCGAACTAGAAGTTTGGCCTGCTATTAGAGCCACCTGATTTCTGCCTCGTTGACGGCCTATCGAACCTTACATCTGGCCTATCGATTTGCGACTATCGACCTATCGAAGTGGAGGGTTCGACATGCGGACCGAGCAGAAACCACCCTTTTTAGAAAATACAGTTTCTAATGCAATTTATCAATTTAATTTTCAACAATTCAAAAACATAAAATTAGAGACTCAGAAGATACCTAGGAACACCATCATCCATATTCTAGATCCACCTTCTGGATCCATCTTTTTCGAACGATTATTTAATTACAAAATTCTTTCAAATTTGAAATTAAATAATAATTCCTAGACAGAGATGATAGTCTGCCATCTAATTACATGAAGAAACATAGATACACATTCTAACCCCTAAGGAACCATAACGGGCATAACTTAATTAATTAATAAATAATTAAATAATAATTAAATAAACCATAATTAATTAATAAACATTCACCATATAATCCAAGACAACATATAGATATATAAAAACCCTAGAATGCCAACTCTCAAAAAATAAAATTCAAGCATAGGAAAGATCAAGATCACATAATTTATACATATAGCATGATCACAAACTCGTAAATTTATGTAAAAACCATGACTCTGATACCAATTGTTGAAAAAATAGTACGCAGCGAAATTTTAAAAATTTTATATTAGAGTATTTTTCAAAACCCATGTTTGACACAATATATGCATAAATTAACCAAATCTTACTAATCTTGTAAATGCTGAAAAGCTTCTTCAATCAGTGAAGAGAAGTAACGTTCCAAAAGGACCTCAACCAACTGGCATTCTTTGGTTAATTTATGCATATCGCATGATCACAAACTCGTAAATTTATGTAAAAACCATGGCTCTGATACTAATTGTTGAAAAAATAGTACGCAGCGAAATTTTAAAAATTTTATATCAGAGTATTTTTCAACACCCATGTTTGACATGCTATATGCATAAATAAACCAAATCTTACTAATCTTGTAAATGCCGAAAAGCTTCTTCAATCAGTGAAGAGAAGTAACGTTCCAAAAGGACCTCAACCAACTGGCCTTCTTTGCTATTCTCTATCCACAATCTAAGTGAGTGTGGGCTCACACGTACAACTCTTCTACCAGACGACTCTCCTTCAAACCAATTGAAAGAACCCAAAGCTAGTGTTCGTGATTTGTGAACTAGAGCTCTCAGGGAGTTTTCAAAATCTCACCAGTAGAGTATCACTCTTAATCTCTCAATTGATCTAAATAATAATGGACTCACTCCCCTTGTATAGAGGTTAGGCCCAAGAGTCAGTCCTTATCAGATAAGGCCTCAAAAATTTAAATTAGGATCAATATTTGATGAAATCTGCGTAAAAAAGTGTGATCTTTTTCTGGCACGGTCGGCTTGCCGATCTGTCTAACTGTCATGCCGAACTTGCCTCATCAGCAGGCCAAACCTGAGAATCGACATGACGAACCTGCAATAAAAATCTCAACACATCTTTTATTTCGACACGAGATTCTATAGGATAAAGTCTCAGTTTTAATTCAAATAACCCAATATAAAAGTTATCTAATTAAAACAACGTTATCTAGATAATCTATAGAAAAATAAATAAATTCCTGATAATTCTACAAGTTTATCTTTATTTAATTTATTCAAATTAAATCAACTCATAAACAGATAAGAATTATCATATCCCAATAATTCAACAAGTTTATCTTAAATTAATTTTATCAACTAATAAATAGACATGAATGATCTGATTTACCAAATTTTAGCCAATTTAATAAATCTGACATAAGTCACCAATTAATGGAAAAGCATGTCGTATCATTATAGGATTTTTATGAGCTAGCAAAGGGGACCAAATTGAGCTATATAGTTCAAGCTCCTGATAATTATGAAACCCAATATCCCAGATATACATTTCATAATTATCAACTCCAACGTTGCTCCATTAAAAGCTTGGCGCTGTACCCTCGAACTGTATAGAATTACAAAGCCCGTATAGCTAAGTCTCCATGACATTTCACAGTGTATAGTATCCCCATAGGATTATCCATAATTGGCTTAAGGACAAGTTATGTCTTACCTTCCTGATTATTTTTATCTTATGTTCTATTATCTCTGTTGAGGGTGAGCTTGGTGCCGCCGGTGAGAAGCTGTACTTCTGGTGGTCGACTAAATAGCTCGACAAAGTTTCAGGGAGGACACTACTTATTCTGATGAGCCTATATCTCTTGTTTGGAGTGCTTTTCAGGGTCTCTTAGGCCACACCTCAACAGGTTGCCTCCTCGAATTGAGTACTAGCTCGGGTCGGACTCTTCCCACTCGAAAGTGGGCTGCTACTTGCCATCTTTAGCCAACAGATGGCAAACAACTCACCATCGGATGGGAAGCAATCCACCAGCGGAGGGAGGCGACACTTGTCCCCTGCCATTTGACACGCCTTAATGTGACACTCGGGTTGTAGGCAAAACCCACCTAACACCTGATCCAAGTGGTGGCCTAAAAATAGGATGCATTATTGCATCCTAGGATGCATGCTACTTCCCACCTAATAAGTTCTCATTCTCTATTGAGCAACCCATACCTTGAGCATCGAAGAGCCCTTGCCTATTGACTGACTTGTCTTTGTCTTGTCTCTAGAGCGTCCCTCCTCTTGTTGTAGGTTTACCTGATCAGGCGAAGACGAATGAGGAAGAACAGAACACCGTGCATAGCCGCACGTGGTGTTGATCAAACGCCGAACTTCGGTAAGCATCAACATTTAGGTACTCGACCCTGAGTTAGGTCCTAGGGTGGACCCTGTACGTATTGTTGGTCTGAGAGGGCCCCTGCTTGGGGAGAGGCCCAACTTGGATTTTTGTTTGCCTCTAGTGAAGGAGCGCGTCCCCTAAGAGTGAAACCCGTTTCCTCTTGAATAAGAGGGTTGTAGGGCCTATCCCAAGTACCAATCCAACCAATTGGATGGATTGGTACCCGGGAAGCAACTAAAAACCTCTTATTCAAGAGGTTAAAGGTTCAAACCCAAGGGACGCACTCCCCCCGTAGGAGGCAAATCCACGCAGAGGCTCCCCAAGCAGCCTCTCTAACAATACGTTTGAGGGACCCGCAAGGCTCCGACCATGGAACCAAAACCCTTAACATAGAAATGCGCATTCGGGTGAGGTACCCGACCCCGAGTTAGGTCCCAGGGTGGATCCCCTACGTGTTGTTGGTCCGAGAGGGCCCCTGCTCAGGGAGAGACCCCAGGAGTCGAACCCAGGGGAGACGCTCCCCCAGCGGGAGGCAAATCTGCGTAAAGGCTCCCCGAGTAGCCTCTCCGGCAATACGTTCGAGGGACCCGTCAAGCTCTGGCCAAGGAACCTAATCCCTCAACAATCTCACCATCGAAAAACTTACCATCCAAAGATGGTATACCATTCGATTACACCTATGTATCCAAATGGTTGAGCGCTCTAGCTTTCTAATTACAGGATAACGCATATAAGAGGATATCACTACTCCTAAAGATGAGGTATGGATTCCATATCTATGAATAATAGGTCTACGCTATCATGAGTCATGCCTCTAACATACTGGCATGCATTACATTATTAAAATGTGGGTGTCACCCTTTGGTACATCAAAAGATACAAGTCAAGACAACGGGCCCACTATTCATCTTAGGATTAAGATACAATATAAATGATTGTCTAAAGTGAATCGATTTGCCGAGACAGAATTATGAATCCAAATCAATTCACTTTATGTCCCGATCCAACACATCGTCACCTATGACAATGTGCCAATGTTTCTATTTGTAGAGGCCACCTCGATGGCCAAGACAAACCATCTCCCAATAAGGATATAGACAACATAACAATCTTTACATGAATAAAGGGCCCAAATTTATTTCCTCGATTGTGGATCTTATGATTTAGACTATCAACTTAAGAATCGTGTCTTCCTCATAATCTGTCCATCATCTGCCTAATTCTTAAAGGTTTAGATCGACAGTCTCAAACTATTGTTTAATTAATATACATTCAACAAATATGAACATAAAGAGAACAAGTTTTGGTATATAAATAATAAATAAATTCTTTATTGATAAAAAATGTCTCCAAAAACATATTATATTTTTACTCCTTAGGGCATACAGTCTAACATACATGACTAGGGTCCATTTAGGTTTAGATCATTACATGTAAAGTGATATTTGACAAATTTTGTTCAAAATAAAAACTGTACAAGGAAGCATGTTTCAGAGGTTTTGTAAGCTTTCTTTCATGTGATGTGTCTAGAACATGGCTAACCTTGAATGGGATGTTTTGAGCTGATTTACATTGGCTTGAAGACTTCAAAATATCAGTCCTTAGCCTCTGTTCAACTAGAAACAGAGCTGGAGTTTGATTTAAAGCTCTTGAATTAATGGGTGTGTGTATGTGTGGGTGTTTTCTAGTTTTTAGGGTGAAAGAGAGAAAAAAGACGTGAAAAAAAAAAGAGAGTGAGAGTGAAAGCTGATGTAGAATAAGAGAGTGAGAGAGACCAGAGTGCTAATGTTGGTTGTGACTTAGAGCAAGAAGGGAGAGTGAAGAAAAATAAATGGAGGCAAGAATCTGTTGAGCTCAGGCTGTTCATCTCAATCCTAGAGGTTGAAATGAGGAGAAAATTATGTTCCACCCATACTTTTAGTAATCATCCTTCAAGGCTGATTCTTTCACATGAAAGAGTTTGAAAAGAAAGGGAAAATAGGACCTGTTGAGCATTATGGGTTTTGTTTTTTAAAAAAAAAATTATTTATTTATTAAATCTGATTTTGAGATATAAAATAAAATAAATCAAAGTAAACACCACATTATTTAAAACAAGTAAACAAAATGCTAAAATCCATTGATGATAATTTTAACAATTTTTTATTTATTTAAGAAAATTAGCAAAATAACAAAATATTTTAAAATATATATAATTAATTATGATAATGCCACAAAATGATTAAGTCATCCTTAATTTGGAATTTGGCTCATTAATTTACCAAGTTTACACACTAATCATTGATTTAAAATTTGAACGTTACACTACCTCTTTGGTGAACCAATTAAAAAAGGTATCAATAGTTAACTTTAATGGGAGTTGACACTTAACATATGTTGAGGGTGAGCTCGGTGCCACCGCCAAGGAGCTGTGCTCCGGGTGGTAGGCCAGACAGCTCAGCAAAGCTAAGGGGGAGAATACTACTTGTCCCGATGAGCCTGGATCTCTTGTCTGAGGTGCTTTTCATGGTCTCCTGGGCCGCACCTCAATAGGTTGCCTCCTCGGATTGTGTACTAGCTCGGGTCGAACTCTTCCCACTTGAAAGTGGGTTGCTATTTGCCACTTTGGCCAACAGATGGCAATCAACTCACTATCAGATGGGATGCAATCCACCGGTGAAGGGAAGCGACACTTATCCCCTGCCATCTGACACACCTTGATGTGACACTCGAGTTGTGGGAAAAACCCACCTAACACCCGGTCCAAGTGGTGGCCTATAAATAGGATGCATTTATTGCATCCTAGGAGGCATGCTCCTTCCCACCTAACAAGTGTTAGATATGTATGCCCTAAGGAGTAAAAATGTAATACGTTTTTGGAGACATTTTTATCAATAAAGAATTTATCCATTTATATATACTAAATCTTGTCCTCTTTATGTTCATATTTATTGAATGTATGATAAGCAAACGGTAGTCTAAGACTGTTGATCTAAAGCTTAAGAATTGGGCATATGATGGACTGATTATGCAGAAGACACGATTCTTAAGGTGATAGTCTAAAACGTATGATCCGCAATCGAGGGAATAAAGTTGGGCGCTTTATTCATGCAAAGATTGTTATGTTATCTATATCCCTATTGAGAGATGGTTTGTCTTAACCATCGGAGTTGGACTCCGTGAATAGAAACATTAGCACGTTGTCATAGGTGACGATGTGTTGGATCAGGACATAAAGTGAATTGATTTGGATTAATAATTCTATCTTAGAAAATCGATTCACTTTAGACAATCATTTGAATTGTATCTTAATCCTGGGATGGATAGTGGGCCCGTTGTCTCGACTTGTGTCTTTTGATGTACCAAAGGGTGACTCCCACATCTCAATAGTTGTATGCATACCGGTACGTTGGAGGCCTGACTCTTGATAGCGTAGACTCGTTATTCACAGATATGGAATCCATAGCTCCTCTTTAGGAGTAATGATATCCTCTTATACGCGTCATCCTATAATTGAAAAACTGGAGCGCTCAACTATTTGGATACATAGGTGTAACCGAATGGTATACTATCTTTGGATGGTAAGTTTTCTATGTTGGAAACAAAGTGCGCAGCAGAATTTTTAAAAAATTTTCATCAGAGTATTTTCTAAAACACAAGTTTGGCATGTTATATGTATAAATTAAACAGATCTTACTAACCTTAGTGTGCCGAAGAACCTCCGCAATCCGTGTAGAGAAGTAACGTTCCAGAAGAGCCTAAACCAACTGGTCTTCTTTGCTATTCTCTATCCACAACCGGAGTGAGTGTGGGCTCACACGTACAGCTCTTCCACCGGTGACTCTCCTTCCAACCAACAGAGAGAACCCAAAGCTAGTGCTCGTGATTTGTGAACAAAAGCTCTCAGGGAGTTTTCAGATGCTCACTAGAAGAGTATCACTCTTAATCTCTCAAATTGATCTCTATCGATCTAAGTAAATCATGAGACTCACTCCCTTTATATAGCTATTGGTCCTGGGGTCAGTCCATATCAGATTAGGTCTCAAAAACTCGAAACAGAATCAAATTCAGATCAGTATCTGATAAGATCCGCGTGAAAACGCATAATCTTATCTGCGCTGATCGGCAGGCCGAACACATCATCCGGCAGGCCGAACTCCCAAGAAAAAATCTCTACGAATCTTTTATTTTCCACCCGAGATTCTAAAGGATAAAGTCTCAGTTTTGATTCAAATAACCCAATAGAGAAGATATCTGATCAAAACAAACTTTATCAAGATAATCTCTAAGAAAATAAATCAATTCACAATAATTCTACAAGTTTATCTTGATCTAATTTATCCAAAATTAAATCAACCGATAAACAGACAAGAATTATCTGATCGCAATAATTCAACAAGTTTATCTTGAACTAATTTCTTACAAAAATTAATTCAACCGATAAACAGACATGAATTAATTGATTCTTACAAATTTTAAACCAATCTGATAAATCCGACATAAGTCACCAATTATTGGAAAAGCACACCGTGTCGTTACAGGATTTTGTGAGCTAGCAAAGGGGACCAAAATGGACCTATAAAGTTCAAGCTCATGATAATTATGAAACCCAATATCCTAGATATACATTTCACAATTATCAACTCCAACGCTACTCCATTAAAAGCTTGGAGCTGCACTCTTGAACTTTATAGAATTACGAAGCTCGTGTAGCTAAGTCTCCATGAGATATCATAGTGCATCGTATCCCCATATGATAATCCATAATCGGCTTAAGGACAAGTTCTGTCTTACCTTCCCGATTATTTTTATCTTACGTTCCATTGTCTCACCATTAGAAAACTTACCATCCAAAGATAGTATACCATTCGGTTACACCTATGTATCCAAATGGTTGAGTGCTCCAATTTTCCAATTACAGGACAATGCATATAAGAGGATATCATTACTCCTAAAGAGGAGCTATGGATTCCATATCTATGAATAACAAGTCTACGCTATCTAGAGTCATGCCTCCAACGTACCGGTATTCATACCACTATAGAGATGTGGGAGTCACCCATTGGTACATCAAAAGACACAAGTCGAGACAACGGGCCCACTATTCATCTCAGGATTAAGATACAATACAAATGACTGTCTAAAGTGAATCGATTTGCCAAGACAAAATTATTAATTCAAATCAATTCACTTTATGTCTCGATCCAACATATCGTCACCTATGACAACGTGCCAATGTTTCTATTCACAGAGTCCAACTCCAATGGTCAAGACAAACCATCTCCCAAAAGGGATATAGACAACATAACAATCTTTACATGAATAAAGCGCCCAACTTTATTCCCTCGACTGTGGATCATACGTTTTAGACCATCACCTTAAGACTCGTGTCTACCGCATAATCATCCCATCATATGCCCAATACTTAAGGTTTAGACTGACAGTCTCAGACTACTGTTTGCTTATCATACATTCAACAAATATGAACGTAAAGAGGACAAGATTTGGTATATATAAATGAATAAATTCTTTATTGATAAAAATGTCTCCAAAAACATATTAAATTTTTACTCCTTAGGGCATACATGTCTAACAATCTCCCATTTGCACTAAGTGAGTAAATACAGCAAATTTTGCATTCCCATAGCTTCCACATGCCTCTTGAAGACTCTCCCAGTAAGTGTCTTCGTAAATGGATCAGCTAAATTGTCCTCTGACGCGATCTTGCACACCGTGACATGCCCGCCCTCAACGAAGTCCTTTATCACATGATACTTCCGATCAATATGCTTACTCTTCTTGTGAAATCTTGGTTCCTTAGCATTAGCTACCGCCGCACTATTATCACAGTACAATGATACCGCTTTATCCATACCAGGAACTACCTCAAGATCCCCAAGGAACTTGCAGAGCCACACAGCTTCGTTCGAAGCATCACTAGCCGCCACATACTCGGCCTCCATTGTTGAATCCGAAGTGCAATCTTGCTTCGCACTTCTCCAACTGATGGCACTGCCACCCAGAGTAAACACAAACCCAGAAGTCGATTTCCTAGAATCCAAACAGGATTGAAAATCCGAATCAGTTTATCCTAGAGGAGTTAAATCCTCACCCAAATACACAAGCATATACCCTCGAGTCCTTCTCAGGTACTTAAAAATATGCTTTACTGCAACCCAATGGTTTGGTCCTGGATCCGCCTAAAATCGACTTACAATCCCGACCGCATAGCTAATATCCGGTCGAGTGCAAAGCATGGCATACATGAGACTACCCACTGCCGAAGCATAAGGCACCTTCTTCATGTATTCTCTTTCTTCATAAGACTTTGGAGAGTCTTTCTTAGAAAGAGTAATTCCAGACTTAGATGGTTGCCCACCTTTCTTGGAATCCTGCATTGCAAACCTCCTGAGAATTTTATCTATGTAGCCGGCCTGAGACAAAGCTATCATTTTGTTCTTCCTATCCCGAATGATCTGGATACCGAGAACAAAATTAGCCTCACCCAAGTCCTTCATGTCAAACTGCTTGGTCAACCATAATTTGACCGATGACAACGCCCCAACGTCATTGCCAATTAGCAGAATGTCATCTACATAGAGCAATAGAAAAACCACATTCCCATCCTTTATGTGTTTGTAAACACATGGTTCATCCACATTTTGTGAGAACCCATAAGTCTTGATAACTTGATCAAATCTTATGTTCCAAGAACGAGAAGACTGCTTAAGTCCATAAATTGACTTTAGCAGCTTACAAACCTTACCCTCTTGACCCGTGACCTTGAACCCTTCTGGTTGTTTCATATAAATGGACTCATCAAGATAGCCATTCAGAAAAGCCGTCTTGATATCCATCTGCCAAATCTCGTAGTCGAGAGCGGCAGCTATGGACAAGAGAATCCGGATGGACTTAAGCATGGCTACAGGCGAAAAGGTTTCCTCATAATCGATTCCTTCCTTTTGTGTATAACCCTTAGCTACCAGTCTAGCCTTAAAGGTTTCGACCTTTCCATCCACTCCTCTTTTCCTCTTATAGATCCACTTATACCCTATGGGTTTTACTCCTTCGGGAAGATCCACAAGCTCCCAGACCCGATTAGTCTCCATAGACTTCATCTCTATGTTCATGGCCTCTGTCCAGAGTCTTGAATCAACATCCTCCATAGCTTCTGCGTAAGTATAAGGATCCCTGTCATGTTCATCCGGTTCAGCCAAAAAGACCTCCCTATTGAACATATACCTTTCAGGTTGACACCCGATCCCCCCACTACACCGAAGCCCCTGAGATTGTTGTTCAGGTTTGTTTGGTTTTTCTACACCGATAGGAATGGTTTCGTTCAGAACCTCCGGAGTGAACGAATCACCCCTTAACTCCTCAAGCACCACTTTGCCTCGAGGTTTAAAGTCATCCATGTAACTCTCCTCAAGGAAAGTTGCATTAGTTGAAACCACGAGTTTATTTTCCTTAGGGTTATAAAAATAACCCCCTTTAGTCCCTTTTGGATATCCTACAAACACGCAAACTTTCGAACGTGCTTCCAACTTATTCGGATCCTTAAACAAGACATGAGCTGGACATCCCCATATGCGAATATGGTTTAAGGATGTCTTCCGTCTTGTCCACAACTCGTGAGGAGTTTTAGGGACCGATTTTGAAGGCACATTGTTCAAAAGATAACATGCGATTTGTAGTGCATATCCCCAAAAGGATAAAGGCAATGATGAATAACTCATCATGGACCAAATCATGTCCAACAAAGTCCTATTCCTTCTCTCCGCTACGCCATTCTGCTGTGGAGTGCCCGGCGCAGTCAGATGGGATAAAATCCCATTCTCTAACAAATGTCACAAGAACTCATCAGAAAGGTATTCCCCACCTCGATCAGATCGAAGTGCCTTTATGGGTCTACCCAATTGCTTTTCCACTTCAGCCCGAAACTCCCTGAACTTATCATAAGTTTCACTTTTGTGGTGCATTAGGTACACATACCCATATCTTGAGTAATCGTCAATAAAAGTGACGAAGTACTCATTCCCTCCTCGTGCCCGGATGTTCATCGGTCCGCAAACATCACTATGCACAAGTTCTAGAACCCCTTCGGCCCTATTGCCCTTAGACCCATATGGTCTTTTGGTCATTTTACCCTCCAAACAAGATTCACATTGAGGTATAGATTCCACCTTTAAGTGACTTAAAGGTCCATCCCTTACCAACCTTTGAATCCTATTCACGTTGTTAATATGGCCAAGGCGCAAATGCCAAAGATAAGTCTTATTAGAGTGAGAAGTTTTAAGTCTTTTTGAGTCATTATCATTTATCTCAGCATTAAGCAATAAGTCCATCTTAGGTTTGATAAAATATAGATTATTTTGCATCCATCTAGAACAGATAAAAGATTTGTTTTTACGAATCACCACTTTTTCATTAAAAGATACCACGTAGGAGTCTTTAAATAAAGAAGTTATAGAAATTAAATTCCTTTTAGATTTAGGAACATAAAAACAATCTCGCAAAATTAAATTCATATAGTTATCAAAATAAAGATGGACATCTCCCACTGCTTCCGCTGAGACCAAGGATCCATCGGCCATCCGAAGCGTTAAGTCTTCACGAAGTAGACTTCTCGTTTCTTTGAATCCCTACAGAGAAACACAAACATGATTAGTTGCACCGGAATCTATGACCCAGATGTCACTGGATTCCTCAACCAAACAAGTTTCTAAATATAGAAGATCACACCTACCTCCCTTGGAAAGGAAGTCCTTGCAATGCTTCTTTATATGCCCGACCTTACCACTTAAGCTTGGTTGTAGGAGGAATAGAAGACTTCCCACTCTTGGCCCGTTGCTTCTTTCCATTCCCAGAGTTAGGATTGGAACCAGAAGCAGCTACCATATTGGCCTCAACACCAGCAGGAGACTCCCTGATCAGTAGTTCAAACTCCTGTAACTGTTTCATCAGTTCTGTCAAGGTCATATCCCGTCTATTGCTTAAATTAAAAGTAACTCTAAACGGAATAAATTCCTTAGATAGAGTCTCAAAGACCATAGTCATCTGAGTTTCAGCATCGATGTCGGCTCCATTGGTTTGAGCCTCAGCGAGGTAACCCATGACCAACATCATGTGCTCCTTTACAGATGTCCCCAGCCTCTGTTTACAGTTTAAGAGTTTTCGAAGCGCCCCTTGCCACTTTGTTATGGCCTGGCCTCCAAACATGTCCTCAAGATTATCCAAGATCTGCTTCGCAGTCTCATAATCTTGATGTTGAGCCTGCAACACGTTGTTCATGCTAGCCATAACATAGCAGCGGGCCTAATCATTAGCATCATTCCAGCGGTCGTACGCTTGGAATTGCTCATTACTTGAGTCTCCCGTAGGCTCGGGAGGACAAGGAGTTGTCAGAACATATTTCAGTTTCTCAAAGGAAAGGACGATGTCTAGGTTCCGTTTCCAATCATTATAGTTCTCACCGGTTAATTGGTTTTTGTCAAGTATCGATGATAAAGCGTTTTTAGACATTTTCAATCTACAAGAAAGAATCATATACCAAACATAAGCAAGCATATATAATAATTTAGTAAGATAACACAATCATGTAAAATAATACAAATGCGTTTATGTGTCAAAACCTTGAAAATATCATAACCTTACAACGATAATTCCCAATTCAGAATTCAACAAGCTCCTAGGGGAGTCATGCCAAATTCAATCAGGAACACGGATCCCCTCCTGATTAATATATGCCATCCAGGACCCGTATGATCCAGCATATACTAATAATCGTTTCTTTGGCCATTAATTTTATTAACAGAGCTCCTAGGGGAGGTTAATAATAAAATTAACGTGAGTGTATAACCACCGTTTCAATATTTTATCCATGATTTATAATCACTACCTAGGGGTGTGCAACCATAAATCATACTAAAATACCTTATCCTTTCAGAGATCCAATCTAGTACATGATAGAAATCCCTTCCTAGGGGTCGGGACCACCATGTTCTTCCTATGGACCAACGATGGAGGCCTTAGGTTCTCTCTTCGAAAACCTTCTCCCACTCAATCTTTTGAAGTAAAGGTTTTATTTTAAAATTATGCATGAACAATTTTAATATGAGCGGCACTCCCTATTCTATATGACATGTTATCAATATACATGGTAAATCATATTATAATGCAGACAAGCAAAGCAATCAAGCAAAGCTACAAGCAAAATAATAATAACCGTAATATTATGGTTCCACCCTAGAGAATAGAAAAATAAGATTACAAGAGAATAATCGAGACATTTTTCGATTCTTCATCCTTGAATTCTCAAGCTGTATCCTTCTTCATGTAATATCCATCTTCAAGTCTTCAATCCCGTATGAATCGAATACTTCATATTTTCGGACATATCCAAATTTAATGTTTCTCAGAATCGTCCCAAAAAATAAAATTAAAACTGCACCGAAAAAATTGCACCTTTTCTGGACACCTGGTAGCTCTCGGTCGGCAGGCCGGTCTGGGTGATCGGCCTGCCGATTATGAAGGTTCGGCCTGCCGGCAGAGCACCAAAATTTCTGCCCCGCTGTCGGCTTGACGGACCATACGTCCGGCCTGCCGATCCATGACTTTCGGCCTGCCGAACTGTGAGGTCCGGCATGCCGACCGAGCAGAAAACCCTCAATCTAGAAAATACAATTTTAATGCAATTCATCAATTTTATTTTCAACAATTCAAAAACATAAAATTAGAGACTCAGGAAATACTTGGAGGCACCATCATTAATCTTCTAGATCTGACTTCTCGATCCGTCTTCTCTGAATAATTATTTAATTACAAAATTCTTATAAATTAAAAATTAGATAACAATTCCTAGACGGAGATGATAGTCCGCCATCTAATTACATGAAAAACCTAGATACGCATTCTAACCTCTAAGGAACCACAACCGGTATGAATTAATTAATTAATAAATAATTAAACAATGATTTAATCAACCATAATTAATTAATAAACATTCACCACATAATCCATGACAACATATATATTATATAGAAACCTAGAGTGCCATCTCTCTATAAAATTCAATTCAAGCATAGGAGAGATTAAGATCACAAAATTTATGCATATAACATGATCACAAACTTGCAAATTTATGTAAAAACCTTGGCTCTAATACCAATTGTTGGAAACAAAGTGCGTAGCGGAATTTTTAAAAAATTTTCATTAGAGTATTTTCCAAAACACAAGTTTGGCATGTTATATGTATAAATTAAATAGATCTTACTAACCTCAGTGTGCCGAAGAACCTCCGCAATCCGTGTAGAGAAGTAACATTTCAGAAGAGCCTCAACCAACTGGTCTTCTTTGCTATTCTCTATCCACAACCGGAGTGAGTGTGGGCTCACACGTACAGCTCTTCCACCGGTGACTCTCCTTCCAACCAACAGAGAGAACCCAAAGCTAGTGCTCGTGATTTATGAACAAAAGCTCTCAGGGAGTTTTCAGATGCTCACTAGAAGAGTATCACTCTTAATCTCTCAAATTGATCTCTATTGATCTAAGTAAATCATGAGACTCACTCCCTTCAAATAGCTATTGGTCCTGGGGTTAGTCCATATCAGATTAGGTCTCAAAAACTCGAAACCGAATCAAATTCGGATCAGTATCTGATAAGATTCACGTGAAAATGCGTAATCTTATCTCCGCTGATCGACAGGCCGAACAGGCCAGTTCGGCAGGCCGAACACGTCATCCAGCAGGCCGAACTCCCAAGAAAAAATCTACGCGAATCTTTTATTTTCCACCCGAGACTCTAAAGGATAAAGTCTCATTTTTGATTCAAATAACCCAATAGAGAAGATATCTGATCAAAAAAAACTTTATCAAGATAATCTCTAAGAAAATAAATCAATTCACAATAATTCTACAAGTTTATCTTGATCTAATTTATCCAAAATTAAATCAACCGATAAACAGACAAGAATTATCTGATCGCAATAATTCAACAAGTTTATCTTGAACTAATTTCTTACAAAAATTAATTCAACTGATAAACAGACATGAATTAATTGATTCTTACAAATTTTAAACCAATCTGATAAATCTGACATAAGTCACCAATTATTGGAAAAGCACGCCGTATCGTTATAGGATTTTGTGAGCTAGCAAAGGGGACCAAAATGGACCTATAATGTTCAAGCTCATGATAATTATGAAACCCAATATCCCAGATATACATTTCACAATTATCAACTCCAACGCTACTCCACTAAAAGCATGGAGCTGCACTCTCAAACTTTATAGAATTACGAAGCTCGTGTAGCTAAGTCTCCATGACATATCATAGTGCATCGTATCCCCATATGATAATCCATAATTGGCTTAAGGTCAAGTTCTGTCTTACCTTCCCGATTATTTTTATCTTACGTTCCATTGTCTCACCATTAGAAAACTTACCATCCAAAGATAGTATACCATTCGGTTACACTTATGTATCCAAATGGTTGAGCGCTCCAGTTTTCCAATTACAGGACAACGCATATAAGAAGATATCATTACTCCTAAAGAGGAGCTATGGATTCCATATCTATGAATAACAAGTCTACGCTATCTAGAGTCATGCCTCCAACGTACCGGCATGCATACCACTATAGAGATGTGGGAGTCACCCATTGGTACATCAAAAGACACAAGTCGAGACAACGGGCCTACTATTCATCTCAGGATTAAGATACAATACAAATGACTGTCTAAAGTGAATCGATTTGCCAAGACAGAATTATTAATCCAAATCAATTCACTTTATGTCCCGATCCAACATATCGTCACCTATGACAACGTGCCAATGTTTCTATTCACAGAGTCCAACTCCAATGGTCAAGACAAACCATCTCCCAAAAGGGATATAGACAACATAACAATCTTTACATGAATAAAGCGCCTAACTTTATTCCCTCGACTGCAGATCATACATTTTAGACCATCACCTTAAGACTCGTGTCTACCGCATAATCATCCCATCATATGCCCAATTCTTAAGGTTTAGACTGACAGTCTCAGACTACTGTTTGCTTATCATACATTCAACAAATATGAACGTAAAGAGGACAAGATTTGGTATATATAAATGAATAAATTCTTTATTGATAAAAATGTCTCCAAAAAGGTATTACATTTTTACTCCTTAGGGCATACATGTCTAACATTCTAATGTTGAGATAATAGAACGTAAGATAAAAATAATCGGGAAGGTAAGACAGAACTTGTCCTTAAGCTAATTATGGATTATAATATGGGGATACAATACATTTTGATATGTCATAGAGACTTAGCTATACGTGTTTCGTAATTCTATAAAGTTCGAGAGTGCAGCTCCAAGGTTTTAGTGGAGTAGCGTTGGAGTTGATAATTGTGAAATGTATCTCTGGCAATTGGGTTTCATAATTATCGAGAGCTTGAACTTTATAGGTCCATTTTGGTCCCCTTTGCTAGCTCATAAAATCTTGTAACGATACGATGTGCTTTTTCAATAATTGGTGACTTATGTTAGATTTATCAAATTGGTTTAAATTTGAAAGAATCAAATAATTCATGCCTGTTTATTGGTTGAATTAATTTTGTAATAAAATTAAATTAAGATAAACTTGTTGAATTATTAGGATCGGATAATTCTTGTCTGTTTATCGATTGATTTAATTGGATAAATTAAATCAAGATAAACTTGTAGAATTATTGTGAATTGATTTATTTTCTTGGAGATTATCATGATAAAGTTTGTTTTTGATCAGATAACTTCTCTATTGGGTTATTTGAATCAAAACTGAGACTTTATCCTATAGAATATTAGGTGAAAAATAAAAGATTCGCGGAGATATTTACGCGGTAGTTTGGCCTGCTGATCTACGTGTTCGGCCTACTGATGAGGCCTGTTCAGCCTACCGATCAGCGAGAGATAAGATTACGCGTTTTTACGCAGATCTTATCAGATATTGATCCGAACTTGATTCTATTTTGAGTTTTTGAGACCTAATCTGATAAGGACTGACCCCAGGACCAATTGCTATATAAAGGGAGTAAGTCTCATGAGTTACTCAGATCAATTTGAGAGATTAAAAGTGATACTCTTCTAGTGACCATCTGAAAACTCCCTGAGAGCTTTTGTTCACAAATCACGAACACTAGCTTTAGGTTCTCTCAATTGGTTGGAAGGAGAGTCACCGGTGGAAGAGCTGTACGTGTGAGCCCACACTCACTCCGATCATGGATAGAGAATAGCAAAGAAGACCAGTTGGTTGAGGCTCTTCTGGAATGTTACTTCTCTTCACGGATTGTGGAGGTTCTTTGGCACACAGAGGTTAGTAAGATCTGTTTAATTTATACATATAGCATGTCAAACTTGTGTTTTAGAAAAATACTCTTATGTTAAACTTTTTAAATTTCCGCTGCGTACCTCACACTTGTTTTTTCCAACAACAAGTTCCCGTTCTCTTTCTCTACCAAGCAACCCCTGCCTTGAGCAGTAGAGAGCCCTTGTCCATTGACTGACTTATCCTTTTCTTGCTTTTGAGGCATCCCTCCTCTTGTTGCAGGTTTATCTGATTGGGTAGAGACAAGTAGGGAAGAGCTGAGTACTGTGCGCAGCCGCACGTGGTGTTGATCCGCCGCGAAACTCCGATAAGCATCAATATTTTGGCGCTAGAAAGAGAGCGCCTACACCTTCACTTAGAGTCATCAGCCATAACTTTAACCCAGGAACCGAGATGGTAACTCAAGGAAATACTCGAGATGACGCCGCCTGATTGGAGGGGTCGGGAGACGCTCGAAACCGACACCAACATCCAACTAGACCTAGGGGCCACCTCTGGGCTACCAGGTCCTGATCTGGGAGACAGGGAAGCACGTCCAGGGCCAAACAAGTGCAGGACCTAGTCGGCCAAGATCCAATCCGTGAACTTACAAATGCTGTACAGATACTAACTCAGTAGCTCACATAGCAAGCACAGCTGCAGGTGGCACCTGGCGTCCTACCTCCAGCCCTAGCTGACCCGGCTAGAGGTCGAGTAGGACAGGATGTCGCCAACCCTAATGAAGCTGATTTCTAGTGCTTCAGAGGCTCTACACATAGCGCCTTGGCTAACAACAGACTCGTCCAAGAAGGTAAACTTGGACCACAAGGAGCAAGGGTTCCGTCACCACAAGGTTCCCGAGCATCCGTGTTTGACGGACTCGGATGCCTGAGAGAAGTACACCAAGATCGACGAGATTCACAACAATTGCTTTGCCTTGGACAACGTAGGTGCCCTGGACCCACCGTTCCCAGACGTTGTAATGCAAGCCCCTATGCTGCCCAAATTCAAGGTTCTATAAATCAAGGCCTATGATGGGACCGTAGATACAGATAAGCATGTCGAGTTATACCGAGGACACATGCGCCTTCAAAATGCTAGCGACGTCGCAATGTGCAAGGCCTTTTCATTGACTCTTACTGCACCAGCTCGATAATGGTTCCAGCGACTCAAACCAGCCTCCATAACATCTTTTCAGCAACTCGCAGATGCCTTCTCTACAGCCTTCTCCACCACCAAGACGAGGAGGAAGGAAATTACCTACCGGTACAAGGTGAGGAACTACATAAACAGGTTTACCCGAGCATGCCTTCGTCAGGGGTCTCCGAGATGAGAAGCTTACATGGTCACTGGCATTCGAGCAACCGAGCACGTTTTCACAGATGCTCAACTGCGTGTAAAGGTACGCTGATGCGGCGGAATACATGAAGAGCCGAAGAGAGGAGGCCGGCACCAGTGGGACAAAGAAAGATAAGTAGAAGAAAGCGCTAGAACAGACCAATGCCGAGAAAAACAAGAAATAGAAGAAGGAAAAGAAAGTCGAGAAGCCCAAGACACCGACTGGGAAGTTTCAAAGCTACAAACCCCTAGTGGCCAGCATCGATGAAGTGTTTGCCCAGGTGAGTGGGAGAAACTTACTAGTAGCTTCGCCCAAGCTTTAGGGTAGCAAGGCGAAGTGGGATCAAAATAGATATTGCAAGTTCCACAAGGACGTGGGGCACAACACTCGCAAATGTATTCAACTAAAGGACTAGATTGAGTGGCTGGTCTAGGATGGACACCTAAGGGAATTCATCGAGCGAGTCTTAACTCCGGGCTCTATAGTTGGGAGGAATGACCCGCCGAGCCGAGACGCACGAAACCACCCACGTAATGACGATGGGAACTCCCTAGAACCCCTGAACATCATTCATATGATTTTCGGAGGGCCTATCACCTAGGACACGTCGAGTGGGCGACGGGCTTATGTCTGAGAAGCTCGGCTGGTCGAACGAGGTAAGTTCATCAACATGTCCGAGCATGTAAACAAGATCTATCGCCAACAAGACACACCAATCACCTTCACTGAGGAAAAGACGGATAAATTAATCCACCCGCACAATGATGCTCTCGTGTGCAAGCTACACATTGAGAATAACATAGTGCGGCGAGTGCTAATTGACAATGGTAGCTCAGCTGACATCCTGTTCAAGCAGACCTATGACAAATTAAAGATCAATAATGCTAACTTAGTCCTGGTCCAGACCCCGCTTAAGGCTTCACGGGCGAGTGCGTCCAAGCAATAGGGATGGTCGGCCAACCGGTGACATTTAGAGAGGGTGTTGCTCGGGTCATGCGAGTTGTCGACTTCCTAGTCGTCAACAAACCCTCTTAGTACAACATCATTATCGGCCATCCAACACTAAACGCATTGAAGGCCATGGTTTCCACTTACCACTTAGCAATGAAATTCCTAACAAAGGATGGGGTTGGTATGATTCAGTCATCTCAAAGGACTTCCAACCTTGTTATGCCAATGCTGTCAAGGCTACATTAGCTTGACAATTAAGTGTCTCAGCCATTTACAAGGTCGATGAAATAGTGCTCCCGGCTGACCCGATGCCAAAGATACTCTCCGATCTCGATCCTCGAATGCCAAAGGAAGAGGTGAGGGCCACACTAGTCGAGGACTTGGTGCCGTTCAGTCTTGACCCGGCACACCCGACCACACTATCCAACTCGGGTCTCAGCTGTTACCAAAGATCTGAGCCAACCTCGAGCGGCTCCTCATGGAGTATCGGGATATGTTCGCATGGTTGCATGAAGACATGCCTGGCATCGATCCAAATGTAATCTATTATCGGCTTAATGTCTGGCCTAATCACAAACCGATGATTACAGAAGAGAAGGGCCTTCAACCCTGAAAGATTTTCAATAATTAATGAAGAAGTCTAGAAGCTCTTAATGGCAAGATTCATCCGAGAGGTCAAGTATTTAGAGTGGTTGGCTAATGTAGTCCTGGTGAAGAAGGCTAATGGAAAATGACAGGTGTGTGTAGATTACATTGACCTAAATAAGGCCTGCCCAAAGGACTGTTTTCCACTTCCCTAAATAGACCAGCTCGTTGATGCAACCGCCAGGCACGAGTTGCTAAGCTTCATGGATGCCTATTCTGGTTACAACCAGATAAGGATGGCCAAGGAAGACTAGATGAAAACAGCCTTTGTTACCGACCAAGGGCTCTATTATTATGTGGTGATGCCCTTCAGACTCAAAAACGCTGGAGCAACCTACCAACGCTTAGTCAACAAGATGTTTGCTCGGCTGATCGGCAAAACAATGGAGACCTACGTGGATGATATGCTGGTTAAATCAGTCTGAGCTATGGATCACATGGCTGATCTTCGAGCAAGCTTTGACATTCTCTGGAATTATGTGATGAAGCTCAACCCAGCCAAGTGTGTGTTTGGGGTCAGCTCAGGAAAGTTCCTCTGATTTCTTATCAACCAAAGAGGAATTGAAGCTAATCTAGCCGAGGCTCAAGCGGTTATCAACATGCATGCACCTCGGACAGTGAAGGAGGCACTCAAGGGGAGGTTTGAGTGGAGCGGGAAATGTGAAAAAGCCTTTCAGAATTTAAAGAGGTATTTACCCATGCCCCTGCTCCTGTCCAAACCTTTACCGAGTGAAACATTGTATGCCTACCTTACCATGTCCGAGAAGGTGGTTAGCTCGGTCTTTGTCCGAGAAGAAGACGATGCCCAAAAACCCACCGCTCAAGAAATTGGCTTTCGCCCTAGTCACTTCTGCTTGGAAGCTGCGACCTTATTTTCAAGGCCACAAGATACGGGTCCCAATGAAGTTTCCTCTTTGACAAGTTTTCAGAGTCTGGAGATATCGAGACGAATGGCCAAATGGTCGGTTGAGCTAAGCCAGTATGACGTCAATTTTGTACCAAGGACGGCCATCAAGGCTCAGGCCCTCACGGATTTTATCGTTGAGTTTACCGATACAGTGCAAGGTACACCGCTTGCCAAAAAGGCACCTGTTGAAGTATCAGACGCCCCCAATTGTAGTGAAAGCCATGCCACGCTAGAACAGGAATAGAAGCTCTTTGTTGATGGGTTTTCTTGTGTGGAAGGATCAGGAGCCGGGCTAGTATTGACTAGCCCGGACGAGTACAAGGCAATCTATGCCTTACGATTTGACTTTAAGGCCTCTAACAATGGGATAGAATACGAAGCACTTCTGGCTAGATTAAGAATTGCCAGGAATCTTGGGGTTGACCGCATAATCGTTTATAGCGACTCAATGCTCGTCGTCCAGCAAGTCACTAGGGTATTTCAAGCCCGGATAGAATCAATGGCTGCATACTTCCAAGAGGTCAAGATGCTGTTTGGGCAGTTTAAGTTTTATTCATTCAAGCAAATCCCTAGATTGAAAAACCCAGAGGCAGAAGCTCTCGCACGGCTCACCTCGGGTCTTAGCGATAGCGACTTAGCTTCGGTCCCCATTGAAAGACTAGCTAAACCAAGCATTGCAAAGGAAATAGCCGAAGAACATGAGACCACTTGGATAGACCCGATCATCCGATACCTGACCACAGCCAAATTGCCTGGTGACTGAGAAGAGGCATGCTGGATTCACAACAGCTCGGCCCAATATTCGATGATCTATGGGAAGCTCTATCGGCAAGGCTACACTACGCCATGTCTGAAGTGTGTTGGGCCTAGAGAAGCCGAGTATCTAATGAGGGAGATCCATAAAGACCTATGTGGTAACCATTTCGGCGGGTGAACCTTAGCCCAAAAATGTCTTCGGTAGGGCTACAACTAGCCTACTATAGAGAAGGACTATAAGGACATTGCGTAGAAATGCCTCAAATGCCAGCAATTCATTAGACTACCCAGACATCATGTCGAGCCACTCACCTCAGTAATGTTGGCGTGGCCATTTGCGAAGTGGGCCATTGATTTGATCGGGCCTTTTCCCCAAGCCCGATCACAATTCAAGTACTGCATTGTGGCCATTGACTGCCTCACCAAATGGGTCGAGGTAGAGCCATGCACCAATATGACCGAGGCAAAGTGTACTAATTTTGTTTGGAAAAACATTATTTGTTGGTTTAGAATCCCGCATACTATCATGAACGACAATGCGAAGCAGTTCGAATCGTCAAGCCTCCTTTGCTTGTGTGAGCAGCTCGGCATTAAGAAAGTTTTCTCCTCTCTGAGCTACCCTCAGAGCAACAGGCAGGTAGAAGCTGTCAACAAGACAATCAAGGAAAACTTGAAGAAAAAACTCAAGGGCCTCAAGGGAGCATCGATCGATGAGCTCCCAAAAGTGCTCTAGGTTTACCGAACAACTGCCCGAATAGCTACTGGAGAGACCCCATTCTCACTCGTGTATGGAGCAGAAGCAATCATCCCGACGAAGGTGGAACTACCGAGCTTCAGGGTTGAACATTATGATGAAATTTGAAATATCGAGGTCATGATATCCGAGCTGGACTTGCTCGAGAAAAAAAGGATCTAGGCAGCAATCAGTAACGCAGCACAAAACCAAGTTGTTGCTCGATATTACAACAAGTGGGTCCAATTGAGAAGCTTCAAGGTTAAGGATTTAATGCTTAAAAAGGTCACGATTCAACAGCCTAGGATGGGGTCCTTTAGTCCAAAATGGGACGAGCCATGCAAGATTGTTGGAATTATCTGGCTAGGCACCTATAGACTATCTGACATGGATAGTAACTTACTCGGTCATCCTTGGAATGTCAAGCTCCTTAAGAGATTCTTTTGTTAGTCAACGTCAGAAACCCTTTTTAACCTCTAGCTATATTCTTTTTGTAACTAGGCCTACTAAATAGGACTGGAATGTAAATATTATATATCAATGAAATGTAAATTCCTACACTATTCCGTGAGCAATAGGTGTTTAAGGAAAAAATAAGTTCCCAAGAGGAAAGTCGTAACTCCAGGCCAAGGGACCATACCATAACTCCCAAAGAGGGAGGGTCGTCCCAACCAACCAGACTAGGGGGCTAATCAACATTTCATCGACCATTAGTCTGTCACTGTACGGACACTCATACAGAGTCGCCCTAGCATAACTATGCCCAACCAACATTAAACTTGCAAAAGTTTTCATAAACTTAAACAAGTCTAGGGGACGACAGGGTACAGGGTATCACACGCCGTTGTGCTCTACCCGATCAAGAAATGGACCTTTCCTGCTCAGCTAAACTCAGTAATCACTACTCCCAGGAAGTTTCCTTTGGGAAAGTAAGACACTTGTCACCAAGGTATTGAACTCGGTGAGGAGGAAGTTGAAAGAAGCAAGCTTAGAATCCAAAAGTTCAAGAATGCTCCTCCCGAAGAGCACCTAACTTGGAAAAGTTCCCAATTCGATACCTCCCGAGGTCCTTGTTAACTCGATGAGGCGAAGGCCAAACTTCATTCCCGAGGAACTCTTCACCCGAAGCATGAAAATATCTACCTGAGAACGATCGCACTTGAAAAAGTTTAAAAACAAAGTACATAAAAATCCGAGAAGCGGTGAACTTGGAAAGAAAATTTTCATTAAAAGTGATAGGGAGGTACAGTTAACCAGGCACCTCCTAAGCCCGAATAAACAAAACAAACCAAAAAGAAAGAAGAGAAAGCTAAGCCTGGGCCCCTTCCTCAGCGACACCATCACCACCTCTGCCTTGTTCGTCCCTGTCGTCCTCGTCGTCCACTTCGATGACCTCCTCATCCCCATACTACTGTGCTGCTCTTTGCTCTAGCTCGACTATAAGCGACTAGTTGAAGCCCTCAGCCTCGAGGTGCTTTCGAATCAGGTAGTTTCTAAGGTCTGTCATGCCGAAGTAATAGTAGTCGACGTACTCTGAGAACGCCTTGAATTCCTCCACAACTTCAGCAAGATGGCCGGGCAGCTCTTCCTAGAAGCACTAGTGCTCGGCCTAGGAAGCATGCAGCTGCTCCCTAAGCCAGGCAACCTCGTCTTGAAACTGGCTGGCCTTATTCCTTGCCTCCTCTGTTGCCGCCCTCGCTTGATCGGCATCTAGCTTGGCCTTTCTGGCCTCATCTTCAGCCCAGGAAAGAGCCTCCTTCATTTGTTCTAGCTCGATGTTCTTAGCACTGAGCTCTTTCTCAACCTTATCCTTATCGAGGGCGGTCTTCTTGTGTTTTTCCTTCTCCAAGTTGAATTCCTTCAACCCGGCCAAATAGGCCATGTGCAAGAAGGCACTTGTCTGAAGAGAATAGAACTTTTAGCATGCGAGAAAAAGAAAAAAAAAAGGAAGCTCGAGGTGGGAGAATCACTCACCTTGGCGGCGGAGCAAAAGGCAACCTCGAACAAGAACTAGAAATTCTCTCTACGGAGGTTCTGCAAAATAGATTCATCGAGCACCGCGTCCCCGAGGTGCTCAAGGATGTGGCGGTGAAAGTTAACTCTTTTCCTCATAGGGTCTCCTGAGGGAGTCACCACGGTTGTCGCGATGGCAGAAGGTTGGGTCTCGCTTGACGAAGCCCTAGTCCTCGTCGGCGGGGGTGGGGGCACTTGGACTGAACTGAGTGGTTGGTCAGACCGTGCCAACATTTTCGGTCTCAAAGTCCTCTTCCTTTTCTTACTAACCTCCGTAGCCTTCCCTTTTTGTTTGCAAAGGCTCTCCATAAGGGTTCATCTCTCTTTCGCGTTCCTTGGTTTGGAAGACATCTCTACGAAATCAAAATCCAAGTCAAGGCAAGCTCGATTAAAAAAAAAAAACTCAGGGCTAACCTTTAATCTGGAGCTGGCCAGGTGGGTCTAGGAACCAAATCACGTCCTCAAGGTCCTCGTCTGCTATGGTGGCCCCACGTCGAAGGAGCCACTCGATGAGTCCCTAGAGCTGGACGATGATGGCTCCCTCGTTGGCCACTCGGATCTAGAAGTGCTTGGCCCTGGGATGTCCATGGCACTCGGCCTTGCGATTGTAACCTGCCTGATGACCGGGCAGGTTAGATGTTTGATGGGGGATTGATTCTACTGGGTTCCCCAAACCAGCCATAACGAGAAAGGGTCTCCTTCCCAAGCAGGAATGACTATTGCCTCATCACTTTTGGCTTCTCAAACAGGTCTTCGACCGCCCTGATGATGTGGCTCGGTGCCTACGGCCTCTTAAACGACACGTGCCCTTGTTTGAATGTCCTCAGGACCCGCTAATCCTTAGGGATGGCCTCACCGACTCGGGCTAGGTAATTAGCTCTGACATAGAACCACTCATACTTCTAGAGTTTGTCTAAATCGGGGTTGCCTAAAATGAAGTCTTTCCTAAAGCTAGTGACGTAATACCAACTGGACTACCGGGAAAGCTTCTTCATTTTATAAACCTGTTTGAATGCCCTGCCTACGATCTGGATAGGGGCCCCAGTGTCTCAACCAGAGGTGCTTGCTACATCACCGGCTGCCTCTAGCTCAGCCCATTCTTGAGCCGTAACTTAGGACGTGCTGGTGGTGGCTGCCCTGATGTAAGGATTCTCGCCCCTATAAGGTCTCACCAGGCGCTCCCCATCCAACAAGTCTAGGAACTCTTGCTCGGGGATGATGTAGGCGTCGACCCTCAATATTTTGGCCAACCGATCAGCCCCGTCTTGCTCTGAGGACAAACCTTCTATATCGACCTCTGTGGAGGACGATTCGGTCTCCAAACTACTTTCCGACAAGGAAATATTAACGTTCTAGGAATTTGACAAGTCACTCATCTCTATCGTGCCCCTCGAGAAATTACTTGGTTGGACTATGGAAACTTAGGAACGGAGAATTCTCGGGTTGCTAACTACAGCTCGGTAGTTAAAACTCAAGAAGTAGTGAAGCGTGGCCTTGATTGCATGTGAAAATAACAAGAAGATGGTATCTATTTATAGCCGCTTTCAGTGGGAAACTTGGGTGTGGAAAATGAAGAGGTGCAATGATTACGCCTGTTAGGGAGGCGTTCACTCGCATTGCGATACATGTCCCTCCAGGCTTCACTACACGACCTTTCGTCTCACGCAACCTCGAGACGTCGCTTGATCTTTTGTTTTGAGTTGACGTCACCCACTCGGCATAGTCCTCTTGACTGAGCACTGACTAGGTGAACTGGGGGGCTACTGTTGAGGGTCAACTCAGCGCCACTGCCAAGGAGCCGTGCTCTGGGTGGTCAGCTAAACAACTCGGAAAAGCTAAGGGGGAGAATACTACTTGTCCTGATGAGCCTAGATCTCTTGTCCGAGGTGCTTTTCATGGTCTCCTAGGCCGCACCTCAATAGGTTTCCTCCTCGGATTGTGTACCAGCTTGGGTCAGACTCTTCCCACTTGAAAGTGGATTGCTATTTGCCATCTTTGGCAAACAGATGGCAATCAACTCACCGTTGGATGGGATGCAATCCACCGGTGGAGGGAGGCGACACTTGTCCCCTGCCATCTAACATGTCTTGATGTGACACTCGGGTTGTGGACAAAACACACCTAACACCCGATCCAAGTGGTGGCCTATAAATATGATGCATTTATTGCATCCTGGGAGGCATGCTCCTTCCCACCTAACAAGTTCCTATTCTCTTTCTCTGCCGAGTAACCCCTGCCTTGAGCATCGGAGAGCTCTTGTCCATTGACTGACCTATCCTTTTCTTGCCTCCAAGGCATCCCTCCTCTTGTTACAGGTTTATCTGATCGGGCAGAGACGAACAAGGAAGAGCTGAGTACCATGCGCAGCCGCACATGGTGTTGATCTGCCGCGACACTCCAGTAAGCATCAACAACATAGCTATTTAAAAGATGATTAATTAGGTGATTTATGTGGCGTAATTGAGAAAATTGTTATCGTTTGCATCTATGTGCGGTATTGTTTGTTCACTCTTATGAATTTTTAGCTATGACGATAGGAAGTTATAACTCAATAGTTACTAACAATCTCATGCGCTACAAGAGTACTTGAAATTATGTAATACTTCAATCTTCCTTGCTTGTTTGGGAGTCTTGAAGAGCACTTAATCGAAATCAAATTAAAGATGACCAAATTTTCTTGTTCTTTTTCATTTTCAAATGTTTGCATTAAGAATGGATGATTTTCATTTTGTTGAGAAATTATTTCCGGATGAATGTTTATTTTGTCATAATTAATTTCATGTGTTGCACCATTGTGTGATTAGTTTTGGGAAAGAGATATTTGCCAAACATAATAAAATTTTGGTGTAAAAAGTCCGTTAGATTGTGTTTTGTTGTACAAGTAGCCCTTGTTTTGTTTTGTTCACTGTTAGAGGGTGAGAGTACACATGGGCAATTCAACTCTGCATTTATGGGCTTAGTTCATGTTAAAAAGTAGATCGGTCTATGAGTACTGTGTTTTGTATATGATAGGGAAGAGATAGAGAAAGTCTGACTCAAATATGCTCGAGATCTTTGTGGTTCTTTACTCTCATATTAAGATAAGACCAAGCCAATTATGAATCTTTATGCAGAGAATAAAAAGTGTATGGTAAACTAAGAGAGATCAATTACTAATGTGTTTTGCTTGTTGAAACATGGTATTGGTGCTCTAAATCTAACAACTTGATTATTTTTTTGTCTGGTTTTATTTGGATTTGTGTTAGATTGATGCCTATGAGACTGTCGCTGTGGTTTTGATCTTGTATTTGTTTTTTATTTTCTCTGTATTTTTTAGCTCTTTTGTGGTTTTGTTTTGTTTTGTTTTGTTTTGTTTTGTTTTGTTTTTTGTTTTTGTTTTTGTTTTTTTTTTTTTTTCTGAACTTCTTGAAAGGCCTAGTTTTTGTATCGTTACACTTACAATTTTCACTTGTTATCTTTAGCAGAAAAAGATTTTGTAGAAATTAAACTCCTTTTTATCCAACAGCAACCAATTAAATTTTCATGTATGTATTCTATAATTTTAAGATTTCATTTATTTATTATTATTATTATTTTACGATTTATAATTTTTTTTGGTTGAAAAAGGTTTTTTTATTGTGTCATCTTCACACTGGGGAAATGAATATATGAAAATGGCTGACATGAAAAAAGAAAAAGAATGTATACTAGAAAAAAATATATATTGGAAAAGCTACACAGAAGAAGCGCAAGGAAGCAGAAGGCAGTAGGCTAAAAATACAGTTTGACGAAGCGACATCAAGAGTAATTAGCCACAATCACGGAATCTGGGCATGTTATTTTGGACTTCTTGCTCAAAGCTATTTATTGACCTGATATGAAGTAACTTTTAACAAAATTGAAAGAAAAAAAAAAGTAAAAGCCCCTATTCATGATGGAATGCTCATGAGTATATTAAAATAATTTCTTCCTTGTTTGGTTTTCATGATCTTAACTTTGTGACTAGTTATATTATCTAGGATTATGAACAATGGTCCCTGTCTTTAGCAGTTAGTGGTGGTGTCTATCTTTAGGTTTTATTTACTTATTTTGCTTTATATGTGTTTTACAATTTATTTGGCTTCTATTTGTGTTCATACCTGTGTTGTATTGTTTCTATAGCGCCTTGTAGGCATTTTTCACTCTTAATGAAGAAGTTCATTCCAACCAAAAAAGGCAATGGACATCGGAAAGATAACTTCGGAATGACATAGAAAATCAAAAAGGTAATAGACAATCAATTGACGAACTTACACAGAACTTAGCAGTCTACATTGCATAAATATTTTAAGGATGTTGGCCGGAAAATGTGGTCAAGAGTAACAAAGAGATTATCCCATAAAGACGTTATTGATTTAGAAGATTGAAAATGGCGGTTATTATTGGAGTGCTAAGGAGCAAATAGTATGTCTCAAATACTTTGTCAAGTGTTTTAGAGATGAATTTTTATACCTAAATCTAAATTACTTTTCACAATAAGTGACTAGTATCATTCTTTTAGGAGCTGGCTAGGCAAAACACAGATATTTGCGCAACAAAGCATAATTGCAATAGTAAGCATGGATCAAAATCCCAAGTCGCGCCACATGTAGAATTGAAACGTAAATATTCCATTACTTGTACGACTTTAATTTTACTTATATTTATTACTCTAATTGAAAACATATTGCTATAAGTTGAGACCAACCAATTTGCAGATGACCTTGAATATTATTGAATGATGCATGCCAATCATAAAACAAAATAATGATGCAATCTGCAAGCAAAATAAAATAAGTGAGTGATTTATTTTAATTAATACGCTTGCACTTCTTGTAATCAAGCAAGTTCTATATACATTTTTTGTAACTATAATTTTTTTCTTTTTTTTAGAAAGATATGTTGGCGCTTAAAGATTTGCATTCCTAGTAGCCTTCTGACTTAAAACCTCTTATCGAAAAAGAGATAGTTCAAAAGATATGCAAACCTCGTCCAAGATACATCAAAGGGAGAGGCAAAGTTTTGAAAGGATCTTTTAGTTTTTATGGTAGATAGTATGAGAATAACGAAGTGGTCGAATTGAAAAAAAATGATCGTGTCTTGTGAAAGCAAAGTTAGCACACATCAGAGAACCTTATAGGCTCTGGAAGAGCATCAAATTAAACCTTGCTAAAAATATAGTCGTTATTAAGTATAATGGCAAGCAAGGGTCATTTCTGTAGAAGATTGATTCTACTTAATTAGTTATTGATGCTAAAACCTAAGACACAATAAAACTAAATACAAAATAGGGTGTTTTGAATATTAACTAAATTACTTAATTAAATAGAACATGAGAAAATAAATAAGTAGAGACAATACTAATAGAACAAATTAAAGGATCATTCTCCACCACTAAATGATAATTACACAATTAATCACAGAATTATTTCTAATTGTCAATCGAAACTACCAACTATAGATAATAACATGCCCCGCTATCAAGAGTAAGGATCTTTCCTTACTGTGTCGTTTAATAAGTGCTTCATTAAATCTCTTTCTATTAAATAACCTAAAGTAAGTTCTCAAGATTTAATTCAACAGAAGCATTAAGAGAAGAAAGATAGATTGATCTAAGCAATAAACACAACAAAATCAGGGCACCAGAAATAATATTGTTTCCATAAAGTAGAGATCCACAAACAGTTCACACTCTTTGGCTCTACCCATAATTATCCAGTAATAGGTCTTCACAACAGGACTCACCTATACAATAACAGTATTTAATTATGAAGATTAGCTAAGTAGTTGACCCTGTTAGTCCATTCTTGCAAAAGTCAAGAGTAAGGGCAAAATCTTTCTGCTCTTTAAATAGGATTTCCCTACTTAATGGCTTTTATTCTTTTTCTTTTCCAATTTAATTTATTTTAATTATACAAATACAAATTAGAGTTTGAAGAAGGGGAAGGAGTCCTCGACCCACAATGGATAGAGGAGGATTTATTCAATCACATAGTTTGGGATCCTAGAATATGACGCCCTTAGGGCTCGGATCAACATGAGAGTCCAACTACATTGCATTGCCAAATTCCATGTTGCATATTTGAAAAAGGTTGACCTCTATTCAACTTAGGTTATATTTTACATCACAATAGAACAAAAGCCTCTTGAAATCATTGACCACAATTTACTACAAGTGATTAGAAAATAAGACAATTACAAATCAAGCATCTTAATCTAGCAATAGAATAATGTTGTCCTATTCAGTTGCGCACCCAAACAAAATAAGAAAATAATCATGAATAATAACAATAGATGAACATAAACAATTTCAATTAGAAAATCAGAAAAGAATTTTGAAAATTAATTGATAATCATGTCTAGGGTTTTGAAATCACCCTTGACCAAAAATAAACCTAAACTAACATAATAGAAAGAGAAAAAGAAAAGTAAGAAAGAATAAGAAGAAGAGCATGTTTGGCATTGAAGAGTCTTCAAAGCGGATGATTCTCCTTGAGCCACCACCAAAACTTCTCTGTTATATCTCTCTTTTTCTCTCCTCAAGTTGAGAAAAATTAATAAAAAGACGTCTTTTTATGCTTTGAGTTGATGTATTTATATGCTTTCAAAATTAGGGTTGAAACAAAAAAGTTTGGAGCTCTTAGGGCTACAGAATAGGGTAAGTTGGTGTCGTAGCACCTAGGCGCCAAAAATTTTCTGCCCTAATGCCTAGGCAGTCAAAGACCAGTTCCTAGGTGCTCTTTGCTCGTGTTTTTGGCATGGAATTGCTCTGCAATGGTGCCACGATGCTTGTTTTCATGTCTATAGCACCCAAAATTCTTCCAAATGTATCCTTTTGAGCTCTAAATTCTAACCCTCTGAAAACATCTATAAAATACAAAACATGAAGAAGACACAAAATACTAAAAAAGCAAGGGAATTGGGAAAATTAATTAGAAAACTATATGGAATTAAGCACTTATCAAAACTAGATGTAAGAGAAAGTCTAATATGTCTCTCAAGTGTTATAAGATTAAACACAGACAAAAAAAATACATATTTTTTTAGTGTATTTGAAATTAGCATGTAGCACCGCGATGCTATAAATCGATGCCACAACAAGAGGATGTGCAAAACAAGATTTCGGGGTAGAGAACCCAGCATTAAGGCATTGGGTATGTGGCACCTAGGCAATTGGCACTATGGCATTGCCTTTTGGGTTTCATCATGCCCCCTTAGAATTTGCACCATTTTTCGTGTAGAATGCCTAGCGCCAAGTAGCTAGTGCAACGATGCCTACCTAGAAAGAGCTAATTTCAAATGTGTCATTTGAATTGTTTCGAACTGGTGTGTTTATTGGTTGTATGTTTTCATACAAACTTGAATGTCTATTGCTAACGGACATATTCGTTGTAATAGTTGTGATGTTATATAAAGAGATGTCTTAACAATGAAAAGGTAACTTTATCTGAATTGTTGCATGCATTGCAACGATTGTGTTGGTTCATGAAATAGCACCCCTTTATTTTACCAAATCTCTAGAAAATTTACAGGTTTCAATCTTTGTTCTAGAACATAATATTGTTGCTAGATATTGTATTCAAGAATTTGTTGTATCTTAAAAGTAACTTGCCTTTATTACCCGTTATTAAACTTAATAGTGAGGGCACATAAATCCTTTAAGGAAAGTATTCCTATATGCCTCAAACTCTTCCTAATTTCTAGAATTTTACAACCTCTGTTTCTTGTTCTACCCACAAATTCTTTAATATTAAATTGTTGCATGTATGTCCTACAGTCAACAATTAAATACTTAACTAAGCATGCAATTTCTTGAAATATACTTTCCTCAATTCGATCCAAATACTGCATTTCTTCGACATCTGCCACCACAGCAGCTTTCGCATCAGGGTGATTTGATAGTGATGACAAAGATGATACTTATCACCATGTACTACCCGGAGACCCACATTATTAGACTTGTAGTTTAAACCTTTATTTTTTTGTATGGACTTATATTCTATACTTATGTTTTCACGTACTAGTGTGGATGTTGATACTATGTTTGAAACTATTTTTTTTATTATTATTATTACTTAGTATTGATTATTATATGTTTTTTATTATATTTGTGATTTATTATTAATTGTATTTAAAATAATAATCATAGGTTCAAATAAATTAAAACCAAAATCATTTTTAAAAATATTAAAACAATGTTGAATAATCAAAAGTTGCCAACGCTAAATGGCATGAGTAATTTTGATTTTTAGGAAACTTACCAACGTTTAATGGCATGGATAAGTTTTTATTTAAGAAACTATCAACACCTAATGAGCAAGTTTTTAGTAAAGAAACTAAAAAAGCATGTACAATGAGTTTTTTTTTTAATTTATTAACTCCAAAATGGCTTTGGTAACTTCCATATAACTCAACGATGACTGCGTCGCTAAGTTTACTTGGCCAAAGCAACTTAGCGACTCTATAAAGACTTTTAGAAGCTAATTTTCGAATGCATTGGAGTACTTTTCAACGCAATCAATGCGTTGGTAATCATACTTTTTCTAGTAATGATTTATAGAGTGTGGTAGGAGGTGTCCTTATCAAATTAAAAAACTTAGAAAAACTTGTCTCCCAAGTAATGCAATAGACGGCCCCGCTACAAGGAAATTTTCATTAAATCCATACCACCCACAGGAAAATCCCCTATGCTGTTGATGCCATATACCCTAAAGATGCAGTTTCAATTTTTCCTTTTTCCAAAACAGGAAGCTATTATTTCTTCAGTATCCAATATATTTCCAATTCAATATTTCTAATTTAAAATAGAATAATATGAGAATAAAAACTATCTAATTTAAATAATTATAAATAATAAATTATTCTTAAATTCAAATTCACTTAGGATTTAAATTAATTATTTAGATTCAAAATTCAAATAATTACTTATCTAAAACAGCCAAACTTAATTTGAATAATTATTTTCTTAAAATTAATTAAACAATTGATTTTCCAAAATTGCCATGCAATAGGTGCCATTTGTAGTCCATTGGACTGCTCTAGGTGCCAATAGCCCAATTAAATTATTATGCATGCCCAATTTAGACTCAATAAGTCCAAACTGAAATACCTCTTAGATTACCCATAATATATGACTATTGGTCGATCCATAACTGAAACTAGTAAGCTACTGTTAGGACCTAATGGATATATACTATCAAACTCCTATAATTATAAATTAAATAATCTCATATTATTTATTTGTTTATTATTAACTTTAGTGTCATTTTATGGTAGACCTAAAAGCTACACCCTTGATAGTATATCGTTTTATGAGACTCTGAATAGTCTTATCTATGATCTCTCATATTATATGTATCCCTATAGCTTATCCATAGTTGACTTAAGAACTAAGTTTAGTTTTACATTCTCAACTATTATCACAAAGTTATGCTATTTCTCTTATTTAGGAAAACTCCATTTATGACAAATACAAATAAAAATCATTCAGTTACTATATGTACCTAGATGACCAAGACATTGTTATTTTTCCAACTTCTTAAACAATGCTTTTGTAAGAATAATATTAACTCTTATTAAGGAGCTATAGATTTCATATACGTGTGATACGCCCTTATCAAATATAGGTTATGTCTCCATCATACCGACAAAATAAAACCTTCAATTATCAGAGTTCCTACTGTGGTATATCAAAAGACACGAGTTATAAGCATAGAGTCATGAACTCACTTTAAGATTAAGATAACACCTAAATAATTATCAAAGTAAATTGAATTATATAACCAAAATCAGTAATAAATCAATCAATATTTTAGGTCCAGTCTAATCCATATTCTCCACTTAGATTAATATACATCAATGTGTTTACTATAGAGCCTCATTTGCTTCTAACTGTTAAGATAAACCGCCTCCCCAATTAGACGTAGATCTCTATTATAACTTTATAAAAAATGTCACCATTTTTATTCCACAAGCTGTGGACTATATTTTTAGACTATTAATCTTGCAATCATAATTTTCACATAAAAACCACATCTATGCATGATCAAAATTTTGTAAAATAGTTATAAACATTTTGTTTGCTTATTATGCAATCAATGATATGAAAATAAAAAGGACAATTTTTAATTGAACAAGAAAATTTCGTGAAGAAAATCTTTTATGATTATGCCTGTAAAACACAATTTAAAACACATTTTTAAAAGGAGACAAAACTTTTTATAAAAACTGTTTAATTTAGTAAAGTTTTGATCAATCATTGAATATGGATATGTTAACGACAGAAAACAAAATTAAAAAAAAAAACCATAAAAGTCTTAGATCTTGTTGAAACGAAGAATTTTTGTAAAGAAATTTTTTAAGAAAACTGTCTCTAACAAATAATTATACGATGATTGTCAAAACTAGTGGTAGAATCCGTCTACAATCAACAGAAAAGTTTTAAAAATGAAGAAACTATACAAGTTTACAATTGATGGTTTTTTTAGATTTAGGCTTCGTTTTAATATACGATTTTTGATGCAAAATTTTTAGTACACAAAATGAGTTACTTAGGGCCCGTTTGGTTCGAGTATTTGAATGAAGATTTAAATTTTTGTAAGAGAAAATACTGTAGTAAAATGATTCGAATCGTGATTCGAGTATCAAAACAAACGGACCTTAATAACTATGATAATTTTCAAATGGTTTTTAAATTTTTTTTAACAAAAAAACATGTTGTGCTAAACCTATAACATTAGAATGTTGAATTATGGGCCCAATATCCATCCACACTTAAAGGCTCTTTTGAAACTAAAGTCCCTTTCAATACAACATGTGGAATACTGTAGTTTACTTATAGTGTTAGTCGGCCATATTGGGCTTATTGAAATAAATAGTAACCAGATATAGGCTTCTTGACCTAATGTCACTATTTATATCATGGACATTTTGTACATATATGAACCCAATATAATTAGTATGAGAATTAAGTTAAGTTATTAGAAGAATAAGATAATTATTTAATTAACATAATTAATTAATTAATTATCATCGCTACAATCAATTCAAGACAACTAAGGAAAATTGTTGAAACAGAATTTCTAAGTCATAAGGTTTTAATTTAATTAATCCTTTCAACTATCCAAATGATCATTTATTTCTATAGTAAAGGAAAATTCTTTTTAAAATGATTTAATTTCTTTTTTTTATGATATGCTAAATTAATTAGCATAAAATAAGTTAAGCTCACGCTCTTATTAGGTGTTTTCCATAGAACCTAAGTGTAGTGGATAAGAACCTGGCAAGATAGCTAATTCTATTTTCTGGAAACCAAGTAAGTAGGAGTCTTGCCTACGGCATGAATACTACGGTTTTCAAAATAAAAATGATTTGAAATGTTTTATACGAAATGCATCATTTTATACCATGATATATTATGTCATGATATGTTATGCCATAATACGCTAAGTCGTGATATGCTATGCCATCTTTACATTATGCCATGTTTATGTCATATGCACTATGTGATGTATGCGATATTAAATTATATTGCATACTCTAAATCAAGTATGTTTATGATCTATCATACGTGATGCTATGTAGTGTTACATTATACTATATACTCACCTCAAGTTAAGTATGCTTACAATTTATGTGATGCTATGTCATATTATATTCACACAAAAAGACAAGCGACACGAATAAGACAAGATAAGTTAAGGGTGTCGTATCAACCTCTCAACATACAGAGAGAATTAAAGACGTCTCGACCTATAGGGAGACATTAAATTAAGTTAAGCTTATGATCTCTGAGTCATTAGGGACATTTATGAACCCTACCCTCCTAAGGATCGCGCGTAACCAATATAGAAACTCAAGTCCATAAGTAAGATAAGATATGTTCATAATAAAGCATAATCAGCTCATGCATAAAATGTTTTAAGTCATGTTTTGGGAGTGTAAATTCCTACTTGCTAAGCAAAAGCTCATTCAATTATGTTAAACTTGTAGATAAAAAATCTTTTGACAGCACTTGTTGGGCAGTGGTGAGTAGCAGACGATTGGTAAAGATAGGAATGGATACCGCTTACGCAATGAAATCTTCCGCAATATGTTTAAAATAAATTATGTATAAATGTTCAAATAGTTTTGTATGAGCATGTCCTAGAGATTGAGGTTGTAGTAATACAACCTTAGTCTAAATAATTTTAAGACTAATATGTCACAACACATACTATTATGTTGCAACAAATATATGTATGTTTCAATATGAAAATTAGTAATGTTATGTAACTTAGAAATGTTTTAAAAAAGATTTATTGTAAATTCAGAAAAATTTTTAAATAAATAATTTATCTAATTACTATTATGAATTGAAAAAGTTATCCCGCAAAGCTAAGTAATTTATTCAAAGATATATTTAAGTATAAGTTTAGGTAGATTAAGTAACAGCCATCTAAGTTATGTCATTACAAGGGACCACACAAGAACCAACGACTAGAAGTGTAATTAATTGCTATGTCCACATGTGCATTAGACTAGGTTCCTTAAAGAGTAAATGATGTAATTGTTTTTAAGACATCTAATCAATATAGACTTCAATATTTATTTCATATATCAAGTTTGTCATCTATTGTTTATTTATATTGAATGTATGATAAGCAAACAAAAAGTCTAAGACTGTCAATCTAGGCATTTAAGATCGTGCATATGATGGACAGACTATGCGAAAGATATGAATCACAAGATGATAGTCTAAATATAAAAGGTCCATAATCGATGGAATAAAAGTTGGGTACTTTATTCATGTTAAGATTGTTATATTGTCTACATTACTAATGGGAGATGATTTTTCTTGATCATTGGAGTGAGACTTTGCCAGTAGAAACATTAGTATATTGTCATTGGTGACAATATATTAAATTAGGACTAAAAATGAATTGATTTCGTTAATAATTCTATTTGAATAAATTAATTTACTTTAGACAATTATATGTGTCACATCTTAATCCTAAAATGAATCAATGGGTCTATATTCTTGATTTGTGTCTTTTGATGTACCAAAGGGTAACATCCTGAATTAACTGAAGGAATGCATACCAATACGTTGAAGACATGACTCTTGAATGACGTAGACTTGTTATTCATAAATATAAAATCAAAATCTCTTCTAGGCATTATCCTATAATATCCTATAATTAAAAATCAGGGCGTTCAATCATTTGGATATATATGTGTAACCAAATGGTATACTATTTATATTGGTTATAATTAATAAGTATTCCAATGGTGAAATAATGGAATATAAGGTAAATAAAATTGAAAAGCTAAAATGAAATTTATCCTTAAGTTGATTATGAATATCCTATAAGGATGTTAGACATTATGATATGTCATGGAGTTTAACTTATTGAAGTTTCATAATTTATATATAATTTGAGAGTGCAACTCTAATCAAATGGTCTACTATCTTTGGATGGTAAGTTTTTCAATTGTGAGATAATAGAACATAGGATAAAAATAATCGAGAAGGTAAGATGGAATTTATCCTTAACCCGATTATGAATATCCTATGGGGATACGAGACATTATGATATGTCATGGACACTTAGCTAATTTGGAGTCTCGTAATTTTATATGATTCAAGAGTGCAGCTTTAAGCTTTTAGTGGAGTAGCGTTAGAGTTGATAATTATAAAATATGTATCTGGGATATTGTATTTTATAATTATCGGAGCTCGAACTATATAGGTCTATCAGCTCTCCTTTGCTAGCTCATAATAAATCCACTAACGACACGGCCTGCTTTTCTAATAAATTGGTGACTTATGTTACATTATTAGATTTGCTAAAATTCGATAAGATCAGATAATTCATGTCTATTTATCGGTTGAATTAATTTTGTAGATTAATTCAAGATAAACTTTTGAATTATTGGGAATATTTATTTTCTTTAAGATTATCCAAATATGACTGTTTTAATCAGATAACTTCTTTATTGGGTTATTTGAATTAAAACTGAGGCTCTATTTAAAGGATTTCTGGTGGAAATAAAAGATTCTCAAGGATCATATTATCATAAGTTTAGCAAGCTGATCTGTTAGTTCAGCCTATCGATGGAGTAAGTTCGGCAAGCTGATCCATTAGTTTGGCCTGCTAATCTAACGATTATCTGATCACACGTTTCAGACGCGATTTTATCAAAAGTTGATCCAGATTCAAATTTTTGACCCTTTATCTGATAATAACCAACCCTTGGTCCAACCCCTATAAATAGGGAGTGAGTTTTCTCAATTATTGAGATCAATTGAGAAGTTAAGAGTAAGTACTCTAGTGTGAAAAATACTAAAACTCCTTGAGGGCTATCGTTCACAATCATGAACCTTGGCTCTAAGTCCTCTCAACTGGTTGGAAGGACAATCACCGGGGAAGAGTTGTATGACATGTGCCCACACATACTCTGATCGTGGATAGAGAATAGCAAAGAAGGCTAGTTGGTGAGGCCCTTTTGCAATGAACTTCTCATCACTGATTGTAGGAGTTCTTTGGTATAAAAAGGTTAGTAAGATCTTATTGATTTGTATATATAGCATGTCAAACTTGTGTTTTGGAAAATACTTTAATTTAATTTTTTTTTAAAATTTCACTACATACTCATTTTTCAACAATCGAAGTGGGACTCCGCGAGTAGAAATATTAGCGCATTGTCATAGGAGATGATGTATTATATCGGGACCAAAAAGTTGAATTGATTTCGTTAATAATTTTGCTTGTTCAAATCAATTCACTTTAAACAATCATATGTGTTGCATCTTAATTTTGAAATGACTAATAAGCCTGTATTCTTGACTTATGTCTTCTGATGTACCAAAAGGCGACATCTTGACTTAATAATGCTATGCATATTGATTCATGTAGATTCGTTATTCATAGATATAGAATCTATAGCTCTTTTTGTAAAGTTAATAATATTCTTTTACATGCTTTATCCTGTAGTTAGAAGACTGAAGCACTCAACCATTTGAACACATAGATGTAACCGAATGGCATACTATCTATAGATAATAGGTATTCCAATAGTGTGATAATGGAACGTATGATACAAATAATCAACAAGGTAAAATGAAATTTATCCTTAAACTAATTATAAATATCCTATAAGGATGTCACGCATTATGATATGTTATGGATGTTTAGCTTGTTGGAGCTTTGTAATTTTATATAGTTTGAGAGTGCAGCTTTAAGCTTTTAGTGGAGTAGCGTTAGACTTAATAATTAAAAAATGTATTTGAGATATTGTATTTTATAATTATAGGAGCTTGATCAATGTCCATCGGGTCCCCCTTTGCTAGCTCATAATAAATCCTGCAGCAATACGACGTATTTTTCCTACATATTAGTAACTTATGTTAAATTATTAGATTGACTGAAATTCGATAATACTAGATTTAATAATTCATGTTAGTTTATCAGTTGAATTAATCTTGTGAATTAATTCTAGATAAATATGTTAAATTATTTGGATAATATTTTGTTTATTATAGGATAATCTGTATTTGACTGGTTTAATCAGATAACTTCTCTATTGGGTTATTTGAATTAAAACCGAGGCTCTATCTATGATTCCTGAGTGAAAATAAGATATTCTAAAGATTCCAAATTATCGCATGGTCGGTAGACCGGTGGGAAACTTCGACAGGTCGATCTAGCCCGATCTTCCAAATCGGCTTGCTGAACATGCGATAATCAGTGTATGTGTTTTTTATGTGTTTTTCATTAGAAATTGATCTAAACTCAAATTTTGAAGCCTAATCTGATAAGGTTTATCCCCAAATTCAACGACTACGTATAAGGATGAGTTTTCTAAGTTATTCAGATCATTTGAGAAGCATAGAGTGAGTACTCTAGTGAGAGAAACTCCGAAACTCCCTGAGAGCTATTGTTTAACATCTAGAACTTAGCTCTAGGTCATCTCAAATGGTTAGAAGGAGACCAGAGCAAAAGCTGTGCGACGTGTGACCACTCATACTCCGATCGTGGATAGAGAATAGTAAAAACGACCAATCGGTTGAGGTTCTTCTAGAATATTCTTCTCTTCAGATATTGCTATTGCTTTTCAATATACAAAAGAGGTTAGTAAGATTTATCATTAATTTATGTATTTAGCATGTCAAACTTATGTTTTAAAAAATACTTTAATTTAAAATTTTTAAAATTCTGCTACATCCTATTTCCAACAATTGGTATTAGAACCTGGTTTTTATGTTGATTTTACGAGTTTATGATCATGCTATATACATGAATTATGTGATCTTATTCTCTCTTATGCTCGAATTTAATTTTTTAGAGAGTTGGCATTCTATTTCTATATAATTAAATGTTGTCATGATATTATGTGGTGCATGTTTATTAATTAATTATGGTTGATTAAATTAAAATTTTAATTATTTATTAATTAATTAATTTTTGATAGTTATGGTTCCTTAGATGTTAGGATTTGTATCTAAACTTTTCATGTAATTAGATGGCAGTTCATCATCACCGTCTAGGATTTATTATTTTAATTTTAATTTCTAAAATTTGTATTCAAATAATAATTCGAAGAGAAGACGGATCTAGAAGATATAGATGATTGGAGTTCTATTGTATTTCTATGTTTATAAATTTTTAAGCTTTGAATTGTTGAAAATAAAATTAAAAAACTATTTTCTATACAATTTCTAGAAAAACGCTCCTAGCTCGGTCGATAGATCGAACCTTCTGAGTCGGTAGGCCGATGGTCGCACACCAACAGGCCGATTTAAAAGTTCGGTAGGCCAGCAACAGGGCAGAACGGTTTCAAAAAAGGTGCATTTTTTGGTGCAATTTTTTTATTTTTTTTAGACAATTATGAGAAACATGAAATTTTATGATGACCATAAAAATCCCTTTTTGATCTATGTGAGATTGAAAAATAGAAGACGGATACCACATGAAGAAGGACACAAAGAGGAAGATACAAAATGAAAAATCGATAATATGTTTCGATTGATCTTTTATAATCTTTATTTTCTTTTCTCTGTGATGGAACTATGATATTATGACTATTTATTATTTTGCTTGTAGCTTTGCATGTTACTTTGCGTGTCTACATTATAATATGATTTATTACATATATTGATAACATGTTATGTAGAATAGGGAGCACCGCTCATTAGAAATTGTTCATGCATGTTAACATAAAACTTTGACTTTTAAAACATTGAGTAGGAGAAGGTTTTTGAAGAACCTAAGGCCTCCATTGTTGGTCCATAGGTAGCACATGATGGTTTCGACCCCTAGGAAGGGATTTCATCATATATCGAGTTGGATCTCCAAAGAAATAATTTATTTTAGCATTTGTTATCATTGTACACCCTTAAGTGACGATCATAAATCATGGATAAAATAGTTGAAATAATGGCTATGCACTCAAGATCAATTTTGTTATTAACCTCCCCTAGGAGAGCTGTTAATGAAACTAATGGCCAAAGAAATGATTATTAATATATGCTAGATCAAACCGGTCTTAGATGGCATATATTAATCGAAGAGGATCCGTGTTCCTAATTGAATTTGGCAAGTTTCCCCTAGGCAACTTGTTGGATTCTATGTTGGAAATTATCATTGTAAGGTCTTGATTTTTTCAAGGTTTTGACACTTAAACACAATTGTATATTTACTTGTTTGTGTTATCTTACTAAATTGTTATAGAATGTTTGCTTATATTTGGTATATGAATCTTTATTGTAGATTAACATGTTTAAAAACACTTTATCATCGATACTCGATAAGAATATGTTAACTGATGAGAATTACAATGACTAGAAATGGAACCTGAATATCATCCTTTCCTTTGAGAAACTAAAATTTACGCTGACAACAACGTGTCCTCCCGAACCTGCCAGGGAATCTACTTATGAAAAATTCAAGCATATAATTGCTGGAAGGAAGCTGATGATCAGGTTCACTATTATATCATGGCTTACATAAATAATATGCTAAAAGCTCAACATGATGATTATAAGACTGCTCGGCAGATCTTGGATAATCATGATGACATGTTTAGAGGCCAAGCCTTGACAAAGTGGCAAGGGGCTCTTTGAAAGCTCCTCAACTGCAAACAAATACCTAGGTCTCCTATGAAGGAGCATATGATATTAGTCATGGATTATCTTGCTAAAACTCAAACCCATAGAGTTGACATCGCTGCTGGGTCATAGATGACTATAGTCTTTGAGAGTCTATCGAAGGAGTTCATCTCATTTAGAACTTCATATAACTTGAGCAATAAACAGGATGTGACCTTGACTGAACTAATGAAGCAGTTATAGGAGTTTGAAAATCTGATTAGGGAAGTTTCGGCTAGTGGCGAGGCAAACTTGGAAATTGCATCTAGTTCCAATTCCAATTTTGGGAATGGAATGAAGCAAAAGGTCCAGAACGAGAAATCTTCTATTCCAGCAAATGGCAAGGATAAGAAGAAACATAAAGGGAACCCGAAGAAACTAAAGTTTTTTTACTACGCCAAGATTAGGCACATAAAGAAGAATTGCAAGGGCTTCCTATCTAAAGAAAGTAGGTGCGAACTTCTGGTAATTGAGACTTATTTAGTCAAAGAATCAAATGACACTTGGATCATAGATTCTGGTGTGACTAATCATGTCTATGTTTCTCTAAAGGGATTTAAGAGAACGAGAAGTTTGCTGCATGAGCACTGCACACTTTGGATGGGCGATGGATCCTTAGTGTTAGCTGAAGCAGTGGGAGACGTCTTTCTTTACTTTGATAATTATAGGACTTTGGTTTTGAGAGATTGTTTTTATGCTCCTAAACTTAAAAGGAATTTGATATCTGTAGCTTGTTTATTTAAAACTCTTATTCAGTATTTTTAATAATAAAGCAGTGATTCGTAAAACAAATCTTTTATCTATGATGGATGGATGCAAAACAATCTATATTTTATCAAACCTAAGAGGGACTCACAACTAAACACTGAGTTTAAAAATAACTCTAAAAGACTTAGAACTTCTCACTCTAATAAGACTTATCTTTGGTATTTACGATTAGGTCATATTAGCCTGAATAGGATTCAAAGGTTTGTAAGAGATGGGCCTTTAAGTTACTTAGAAGTGGAATCTCTACCACAATGTGAATCTTGTTTAGAGAGCAAAATAACTAAAAGACTATTTGGGTCTAAGGGCAATAGGGCCAAAGGGGTTCTAAAACTTGCTCATAGTGATGTTTGTGGTCCATGTGGAGGGTATGAGTACTTTGTCACTTTTATTAATGATTACTCAAGATATGGGTATGTCTACCTAATACATCATAAAAGCAAAATGTTCAAAAGTTTGTGTATTTGTAGGATATCCAAAAGGGCATACAATCGGTTATTTTTATAACCTGAAAGAAAATAAAGTTGTGGTTTCAACGAATACAATATTCCTTGAGGAAAGTTACATAAACGACTTTGGGCCTCGAAGTAAAGTGGTACTCGAGGAGTTGGTGAGTGATTCGATCACTCCAGGGGTTCCGATTGAAACCAATCCAATCAATATAAAAAACGACCAAACAATAACGTAGAGAGCTTCGGCACAGTGGGAGGATTGGGCATCAACCTGAAAGGTATATGTTCAATAGTGAAGCCTACTTAACTGAATCAATTGAACATAATAGGGATCCTTACACTTTTATAGAGTCCATGGAAGATGTTGATTCAAAGCTCTAGACGGAAGCTACAAACACTGAGATGAAGTCTATGGAGACTAATCAAGTCTAGGAACTTATGGATCTTCCCGAAAGAGTAAAACCCATAGGGTGTAAATGGATCTATAAGAGAAAAAGAGAAGCAAATGAGAAATTTGAAACCTATAAGGCCAGACTGGTAGCTAAGGGATACACACAAAAGGAAGGAATCAATTACGAGGAAACCTTTTCGCTTGTAGCCATGCTTAAGTCCATCCACATTCTCTTGTCTATAGCTGCCACTCTCGACCACGAGATTTGACAAATGGATGTCGTCCTCTATTCTTAGAGTAAAGGCAATTTGTTCTTGAATAGTTATCTTGATGAGTCCATATATATGGTACAACCAAATAGGTTTAAGGCTAAGGGTCAAGATAGTAAGGTCCATAAGCTGCTAAAGTTAATTTACAGACTTAAGGAGGCTTCTCGTTCTTGGAGCATAAGATTTGATCAAGTAATCAAGGCTTATGGGTTTGAACAAAATGTGGACAAACCATGTGTTTGCAAACATATTAAGGATGGAAATGTGGTTTTTCTATTGTTCTATGTAGATGACACTCTGCTAATTGGCAATTATATTGGGGCATTGTCATCGGTCAAATTATGGTTGACCAAGTAGTTTGACATGAATAACTTAGGTGTAGCTAATTATATTCTAGGTATCTAAATATTTTGGGATAGGAAGAATAAGATGATAGCTTTATCCCAAGCGGCATACATTGATAAAATTCTCGAGAAGTCTACAATGCAAAATTCTAAAAACGGTGGGCAACCATCTAGATCTGGAATTACTCTTTCTAGGAAAGACTCTCCAAAGTCTAATAAAGAAAAAGAATACATGAAGAAGATGCCTTATGCTTTGGCTGATTATGCTGTCAAGATAGTAAGTCAATTTTAGTCGGATCCAGGACCGAACCACTAGGTTACGGTGAAGTATATTTCCAAGTACTTGAGAAGGACTAAAAGTTATATGCTAACATATTCAGGTGAGGATCTAACACTTCTTGGATACACTGATTGACTTTTGGTTTTGTGTTTACTCTAGAAGAAAGCGCCATTGTCTTGTCAAGCAAGATTGCACTTCAGATTCAACGATGTAGGCTAAGTATGTGGCAACTAGTGATGCTTCAAAAGAAGCAGTGTGGCTCTGTCAGTTCCTTGGGGATCTTGAGGTAGTTCCTGGTATGAATAGGCGGTGCGCTGTATTGTGATAACATTATAGTGATAGCTAATACTAAAGAACTAAGATTTTACAAGAAGAGTAAGCATATTCATTGGAAGTATCATGTGATAAAGGACTTTGTTAAGGCTAGGCATGTTACAGTATGCAAAATTACGTCTGAGGACAATTTAACTGATCCTTTCATAAAGACACTAACTACGAGAGTTTTTGAGAAGCATGGAGAGGCTATAGGGATATGAGACATGTCATATTTACTCACTTAGTATAAGTGGGAGATTGTTAAACATATTACCCTAAGGAATAAAATATTGTAATAAGTTTTTGGAAACATTTTATTAATAAAGAGTCTATTTATTATTCATATACCAAATGTTGTCCTATTTATGTTCATTTTTGTTAAATATATGATAAGTAAACAAAAATCTAAGACTATAGATCTAAACTGTTGGGGAATTAGATGACTCCTAATTCCAAAGATGGCAAGAACGAACAATTGTAGAAAATAAATAGGAGAAAAGAAGAAAGAAGAGACACCAAATTTTACACAGGTTCGTCCAAAATTGAGACTATGTCATGTTTCTGTCGCTTGTAGATTCCACTATGATAAAGGAGATTACAGATTACAAGAGCAGTTTCTCACACACTCAGAAATTGTGCTTACCAAAACTCTCTTCTATCTAACACCCTGTGGGAATTTTTCTCTCTCAAGGATGGAGCTCTCAAGAATTTTGCCTCTCAGAAAATTATGCCACTCACAATTTTCACACACAATTTCACACACACTCAACCCTAGCCACCTTATGTCTATTTATACCCAAAGGAAGAGAAAAATAGCAACTAATGAGAAACCCTAGTAGTTTCCCATTTTTGGGGCGTTTGAGTTCGACTCTAACTCAAAATTTCATAACAAACCAGACTCCGGGCGCCGCGGCCCTCATTTTGGGCGCCTTGGCACTGGTTTGTTCTCAGACGGGCGCCGCGGCCCTTGTTTTGGGCACCGCAACGCTGGTTCGGGCACCATGGCGCTTGTTTTTGGGCGCTGCGGCGTTGTGTCTCTGCCCTCGCGCAGCATTTTCCTTTTTTTTCTCTTTTGCTAGGTTGATTTGGCTCCACATTGTAACAATCTCTCACTTGGAGACTAATCAATCACCATGTCTCCCACTACAGCGGCAACGACTTCTCACGCCTCATGGAGAAGTCCAACTGAAGTTGCACACAACTTCAGTTTCTCTATCGGAACCGTCTTGGTGAGCATATCTGTCGAATTCTGACTCCCAAGAATCTTCTCAAGCTTCAACACTCCATCTTCCAAAGCCGACCTGATGAAGTAATACCGCAATTGTATATGCTTCGTCCTAGCATGAAATGCGGGATTTTTTTGCCAAGTGAATGGCGCTCTGACTATCACTATGTAATGCACTCTTTTCCTACTTGTGAACCAGTTCTTCCAGAAACAACCGCAACCAAATCATCTCCTTGCTCGCTTCTGTCATTGCCACATACTCTGCTTCTGTAGTAGAGAGTGCAACTATCTTTTGCAGCTTCGAGACCCAACTAATTGTAGTGCCACCCAAAGTGTAGACATAACCAGTGGTACTCTTTCTGCCATCAATGTCTCCAGCCATATCAGCATCAATATAGCCCTATAGTCCTAAGTTTGACTTCTTGAAACACAATGCTAAACCCGCAGTACCTCTCAGATATCTGAGAATCCACTTCACTGCCTCCCAATGTTGTTTACCTGGATTACTCATGTACCTACTCACAACTCCCACTGCATGTGCAATGTCTGGTCTGGTACAAACCATGGCATACATGAGACTGCCTATAGCGAAAGCATAAGGCACCTTGGCCATTTGGTCTCGTTCCTGCTCCGTGGTTAGTGATTGGTCCTTTGATAACTTGAAGTGACTGGCCAAAGGAGTATTCACAGGCTTTGCATTACCCATGTTGAATCTGCTCAGCACCTTTTCAACATATTCTTCCTGTGACAGTTTCAGACTGTTACGGTCGTCGTTATTCTCATCCCAAGGATTTGTTTTGCAGCACCTAAATCCTTCATTGCAAACTCCTTAGACAGCTCCTTCTTCAGCTTGCCGATCTCCTATTTGCATCCTCCTGCTATCAGCATGTCATCGACATATAGCAACAATATGATGTAAGAATCACCAAAATTCTTCACATAACAACAATGATCTCCCTGACATCTCAAGAAACCATTGCTGCACATGAACCTGTCAAACTTCTTGTACCACTGCCTGGGAGCTTGTTTGAGGCCATACAAGCTCTTCTGAAGTTTGTACACCAAGTTCTCGTTACCCGATACTTTGAATCCTTGTGGCTGCTTCATGTAGATCTCCTTCTCCAAATCACCATGGAGAAAAGCTGTCTTTACATCCAACTGTTCCAAGAACAAGTCCTCATTTGCCACTAGCGCAAGTACCGTCCTCATCGTGGTTAGCTTCACCACCGGAGAAAAAATCTCATTGAAGTCGATGCTTTCTTTCTGCTGAAAGCCTTTTACCACCAACCTTGCCTTATACCGTTTGCTGCCATCAGATTCATCTTTAATCCGGTATACTCACTTATTGTGCAAGGACTTTTTACCCTGTGGTAACTTTACTAGTTGCCATGTCTAATTGGACATCAAGGAATCCATCTCATCCCTCATGGCTAACTCCCACTTGACTGAATCTCCAGCCTCCACGGCTTCATCATAGCTCTTTAGCTCACCTCGTCGATCAACAAGATGTAATGCAAAGTAGGAGAGTATCTCTGTGGCGGTCTAATGGTTTTGCTAGACCTCCTGACTGGTGTGGTAGGAGTCCTATGGTTTCCTTCTGGAGCTATATTTTCCTGGTCTTCAACCTCTGGATTTTGCACCTCCACTTTAGGAAGATCCTTCAATGGAATCACCTCAGGCTTCTTATCTTCAGAACCTGAACCCCTGGAGTCAGTGCTGTCTCTGTCTTTGTACAGAACACCTTCATTGAAGATCACATCCTTGCTCCTGATAATCTTCCAACTTTGGTCATCCCAGAGACGATAACCAAACTCAAGTCTGCCATAGCCAACCAAAGAACACTTCTTTGACTTGGCATCAAGTTTACTTCTAGCAGCAGAGTCAATGTGAACATAGGAAACGCACCCAAATACTCTCAAGTAAGAGAGATCAACCCTTTGTGGCTCCAAACTTCTTCCGGTAGCTTCAACTTCAGTGGTGTGGATGGACTTCTGTTGATCAGATGAGCGGCTGTATTAATTGCCTGAGCCCAAAACATCTTTGGCAGCCCCGCATGCAACCTCATGCTTCTGGCACGCTCGTTTAAAGTCCTGTTCATCCTCTCAGCTACCCCATTCTGTTGTGGTTTCCTAGAATGGTTTTCCTCATCTTTATCCCATTCTCAGCACAGTACCGCCTGAAATCTTCATCTAAATACTCTCCCCCATTGTTAGACTGTAAGCACTTCACCTTCAAATCTGTCTCGTTCTCCACCATGGCTTTCCATCTCTTGAAAGCATCAAAGACATCAGATTTGTTTTTCATAAAGTAAACCCAAACCTTCCTGCTTGAGTCATCTATGAACATCACATAGTAGTTTGCGCCACCAAGAGAAGTCGCCGGTGCAGGCCCCCACACATCAGTGTGAACTAGCTCCAATTTCCTGGACTTAGGCTCTCTACCCATCTTTGAGAAACTGACTCTCTTCTGTTTACCAAAAATGCAGGCTTCACACAAACTATGATCAACAATTTTCAAACTCGACAGTTTTCCTTTGCAGTGAAGCACCTTCATACCCTTCTCACTCATATGAGCGAGCCTATAATGCCATAGCTCGGTATTGGTAGTAGAATCAGCAACTGCTATGGTATCTCTGCAACTAGAGTTTTGTAAGAGTTCCAGCCTTGCGTCCCCGAGCAACTACCATCGCTCCTTTCGTGACTTTCCAACCTCCACAATTGAAGGTCACATTTTGTCCTTCATCATCCAGTTGCCCTACCAAAATCAAGTTGCGCATTAGTTTGGGAACATGTCTCACCTTATGAATCATCCACACCGACCCATTAGGCATTTTTAAACTGACATCTCCAATGCCAACAATATCCAAAGGTTCTCCATCAGCGAGATAAACCTTACCATGATTTTCGGCAACATAATTCTCCAGGACATGACGGTGTGCGGTGGTGTGGAATGATGCTCCTGAATCTATCACCCACGAATCAAAAGAACTATAAACAGACAAGATTAAGGCATCTTGTTGCTCTTCAGTGGCGGCGTTAGCTGCATCATTAGTCTTGTCTTCGTTCTTCCTTGGAGCCCTGCAGTTCTTCTTCAAGTGGCCTGTCTTCCCACAATTCCAACACTCCATAGTCCTACCATTCCTAGACTTGCTTCTCTCATTTCTCGACTTGCCTCTCTTGCCATATTTCTTGTTGGAATGCCTATCAAGTTTCCTACCCCTATTATCAACATTAAGGGCTGAGTACGATGTTGAGGCTTCACCTGAGTCCTTCCTGTGAACTTCTTCTGCCAGAATAGAATTTCTGACATCAACAAACTTTAATTTTGCACTCCCAAGAGAATTTGTAATGGCCACCCTCATGGGTTCCCAGCTATTCGGTAATGAGGCCAAGAGGATTAGAGCATTGATCTCATCATCGAATTTAATCTCTACCGAGACCAATTAGTTCAGGACGATGTTGAAACTGTTCAGATGCTCTACTACCGAGGCACCTTCAGGCATCTTTAAATTAAAAAGCTTCTTCATGAGATGTACCTTGTTATTGGCTGAGGGTTTCTCATACATCTCTAACAGAGCCTTCATCATCCCTGCTGTAGCAGTCTCCTTTGCAACGTTGTGAGCAACGTTCTTTGACAGGGTCAAACGGATCACACCCAGCACCTGTCTATCAAGGAGATTCCACTCCTCATCCTTCATGCCTTCGGGCTTATTACCCAAGGGCAAGTACAGTTTTCTACTGTAGAGATAGTCTTTAACTTGCATCCTCCAATAGGAAAAATCTGAACTATCAAATTTGGTGATACCGACTGCCATACCTTCTTCTCCAGTCATCGTTCTTGATCAAAACCTCTGATCTGATACCAGTTGTTGGGGAATTAGACGACTCCTAATTCCAAGAATTGCAAGAACGAACAATTGCAGAAAATAAATAGGAGAAAAGAAGAAAGAAGAGACACCAAATTTTATACAGGTTCGTCCAAAATTGAGACTACGTCCTGTTTCTGTCGCTTGTAGATTCCACTACGATGAAGGAGATTACAGATTACAAGAGCAGTTTCTCACACACTCAGAAATTATGCATACCAAAACTCTCTTCTATCTAACACCCTGTGGGAATTTTTCTCTCTCAAGGATGGAGCTCTTAAGAATTTTGCCTCTCAGAAAATTATGCCACTCACAATTTTCACACACAATTTCACACACACTCAACCCTAGCCACCTTATGTCTATTTATACCCAAAGGAAGAGAAAAATAGCAACTAATGAGAAACCCTAGTAGTTTCCCATTTTTGGGGCGTTTGAGTTCGACTCTAACTTAAAATTTCGTAACAAACCAGACTCTGGGCGCTGCGGCCCTCATTTTGGGCGCCGCGGCGCTGGTTTGTTCTCAGACGGGCGCCACGGCCCTTGTTTTGGGCGCCGCGACGCTGGTTCGGGCGTCATGGCGCTCGTTTTTAGGAGCCGCGGCGCTGTGTCTCTGCCCTCGCGTAGCATTTTCCTTTTTTTTCTCTTTTTCTAGGTTGATTTGGCTCCACATTGTAACATAAACCGTTAAGAATCATGCATATGATGGACGAATTATACGAAAGACACGAATCTTAAAGGTGTTGGTCTAAATCATAAGATCTATAATCGAGGGAATAAAGTTAGGCACTTTATTCATGTTAAGATTGTTATGTTGTCTACATCCCTAAAGAGATATGGCTTGTTTTCATCAACGGAGTGGGACTCCACGAGTAGAAACATTAGTGCATTGTCATAGGTGACGATGTATTAGATCGAGACAAAAAGTTGAATTGATTTAGTTAATAATTTTGTTTGTTCAAATCAATTCACTTTAGACAATCATATGCATTGTGTCTTAATCTTGAAATGACTAATGGGCCCATATTCTTGACTTATATTTTTTGATGTATCAAAGGGTGACATCCTGACCTAATGATGATGCACATACTGGTACTTTATAGACATGACTCTTGATTCACATAGACTTGTTATTCATAGATACAAAATCCATAGCTCTTTTGTATAGTTAATGATATTGTCTTATATGCATTATCTTGCTGTTGGAAGACTAGAGCGCTCAACCATTTGGATACATAGGTGTAACCAAATGGTATACTATCTATGGATAGTAAGTATTCCAATGGTGTAATAATGGAACATTAGATAAAAATAATCAGAAAGGTAAAACAGAATTTATCCTTAACTCGATTATGAATATTCTATGGGGATGTGACACGTTATGATATGTCATAGACGATTAGCTTATTGGAGCTTTGTAATTTTATATAGTCAGAGAGTGTAGTTCTAAGGTTTTAGTGGAGTAGCGTTAGAGTTGATAATTATAAAATATGTATCTAGGATATTGTATTTTATAATTATAAAAGCTTGATCTATATATGTCCATCGGCTCCCTTTGTTGGCTCATAATAAATCCTATAACGATATGGTATGTATTTCCTACATATTAGTAACTTATGTTAAATTATTAGATTGGCTGAAATTCGATAATACTAGATTTAATAATTCATGTTAGTTTATCGGTTGAATTAATTTTGTGAATTAATTCAAGATAAACATGTTAAATTATTTAGATAATATTTTATTTACTATAGGATTGTCTGTATATGACTATTTTAATGAGATAACTTCTTTGTTAGGTTATGTGAATCAAAACTTAGGCTCTATCTATGATTCCCAGGTGAAAATAAGATATTCTAAGGATTCTAGAGTATAGCACGATTGGTAGGCCGATGGAGTAAGTTTGGCAGGCTGACTCTCAAATTGGCATACCAAACATGCGATAATTAGTATACGTATTTTTCACACGTTTTTCATTAGAAGTTAACCTATAACTCAAATTTTGATACCTAATCTGATAAGGTTTAACCCTAAATTCGACCATTATAAATAGAGAGTGAGTTTTCTTAGTTATTCAATCATTTGAGAAGCATGAAGTGAGTACTCTAATGAGAGAAACTCTAAGACTCCCTAAGAGCTATTGTTCAATATCAAGAACCTTAGCTCTAGATCTTCTCATGTGGTTTGATGGAGAATCACCTGAGAGAAAGCTACACAACGTGTAATCATCCACACTCCAATCGTGGATAGAGAATAGCAAAGAAGATCAGTTGATTGAGGTTCTTTTGAAACGTTCTTCTTTTCACAAATTGCTAGTGCTTTTCGGTATATAAAAATGGTTAGTAAGATCTGTCATTAATTTATATATTTATCATGTCAAACTTGTATTTTGGAAAATTCTTTGATTTAAAATTTTTAAAACTTTGCTGCATAGTATTTTCGAACAAGAACATTTGGAGTTCTTTGCTTGGCATGATTGTACTAGATCCATGGCATTTACAATATCTTGATTCTTTTTTTTTTTGGGTAATGCCTTTGATAATTCATTTGTAATCCTAAGATGGTTCTCATCAAGCGTAGACAAAAGACCACTTCAAATTATTGTACAATCTCCATTAAGTTATTCGGTTAACATCTTTGTTCATAATTCAAATTATTGTACAATCTCCATTAAGTTTTTCGGTTAACATCTTTGTTCATAACTTGACTTATCATCAACAATCTTTTCAAATACATCAATGATAGATGGAAACATGTGAATCAAACTAATTAAAGTATCATAATGTAAACCCCAATGTGCATCACTAGAACGCTTGAGATTAGTCAATCAATTAAGGCCCCTCCATTACACATCTCACTATTTCTTAATACTTCTACAATTAGAGTAACTTATTTCATTTGAAGAATGTCACAACGCTTTGATGAAGCTTCAACAACATTAACGAAACTAGCAACCATCCTAAAAAATTATGCAACTTGTATTTGCTTCTTTGCCACTGCTACAAGAGCTAGTTAAAGTTGATGAGCAAAACAATGAATATAAAAAGCATATGGATTCTCTTTCAAGATATGTAACACCCTAATTTTCAATTCAGTATAATTAGTGTGAAAATGATGAATTAGTACGCCACAATGTAAGTTTGAACTTATTTAAACCATTTCGTAATATTCCCCAATTAGTATTACTTTTAATTATTTTTAATCACTCCTTATTATTTTAATTTTTATTTGTTTGTTATTTTGAATTTTCAAACAAAACAATTTGTCATATATCTAATATGCCCCTTTTGGAAAACCATGTGTTGGAACATGATTTTCACTCTACAAAACCACATTTTCCTCTATTTAAATCTCTCTCCCTCCCTTTCTCTCACTCTCTCTTAGCATACTCTCTCTCTCTCTCCCTCTCTTTGCCTCTCTCCCTCTCCCTTGGATTCAAAATTTTTTAATCCAAACTTTGATTCTTAGCTAGATTGGAGGTCAAGGAACGTGATTAAGCTTTCGCAAACTCGTTTTAAAGCTTCGATTAGAGGTGAATTCTTTTATTTTCAAATTTTCAAATTTTGCTCAAAATTTTCTAAATTCCTTTGAAACATTGTGAATCAAGTTCTATGAGCTTAGAAAACCTTAAACCTAACTTAGTACAACTCATAACATCTAGAATTTAGGTTTGCTTTCATTAAAAATGGATTTAAATCAAGATTTTCAATTTTTCTTTATTTTTCACATTTCGGATTAAATTGAAATTTTCTATGCAAATCTTGTTTAAATTAGTTTTAAAGTGTTCTACTATCTTTTTCTATCACATATGAATATTTTCTATGCTTGGGAATTGAGAAAATAGGTTGGAAATGAAGATTTGAGCTCGAAAGGCGAAATCTGGAACTTTCTAGACTTTTTCAGTTCGGCAGGCCGGACTCATCCTTTCGGCAGACCAAACCTAGGAAAGTTCAGTAGGCCGAACTGTGTAGTTCGGTAAACCAGACCAAGGAAGTCGGCAGGCCGACCAGCCATAGGAAAAATGGCTGTTTTGCACCATTTTCACTGTTTTAAGCCCAAATTGAGAATTTAAACTTTATAGTATGATTTTATGGACATAAATGACACACTAGGACACCATGAGATAGCTTAATAGTGTAGCATATCTTAAGCTAGATACTGATGAACTTAGTTTACATTTTAGGTCATTCGTGGTTCCATGGAGCTAATGTATAGTAGGTCAGGACTGCGATGCTGAGTCACAATGCAAGATATCAAGGTAGGACTTCTACCCTTTTCTTGATAGCCAGGTTTTTTTTTAATGATTTTGGACTCAAAGGATTCTTTCAAAATATTTTCAATAATTGGCATAATGTTTTTTAAATGTCTTTAAAAAGGGGCTTTTGGCCACACAATTATTTCTTTCAAAATGATTTCCTTCAAAGTGATTTCCTACAAAATGATTTCCTTTAGAATGGATTTCAAGGAACAATTTAGATAACTTCTTAACAATTTTCATTATTCATCAAGAATTGAATGATCATAATGAATTGAATAATGAATGTAATTGAGAACACTTAGTAACATGGGATTTAAATAATAATAAATACACATAAGGGCATGATGCCATAATCAGAGATTAGGTCGTGTAGAGTGCGACCTTAGGGGCAGGTCCCAAAACCCAATTAGGCCACTACAGTGACGATACTAATGGTTTGCCCAAGAAGGACAATAGGATTATTTTTGGACAAACTGATTTCGGTAAGAATAATTCAGATGAATTTATTTATTTAATTTTTTTAAATGTTTTTCACGAATGATAAATTTTATATTCAAATTATGTGTTTTCAAAATTTAGTCCTACTGAGCCTTCCGCTCACATTTCTTTATTTGTTTTAAAACCTTTCCCCTAAGTGGATTGCAGCTTAGGACCGACAAGGAGACCACTGGACAACAAGTGAGTCGTAGGAACAATGCTTAGGTTATTTCTTTATTTTAATCAAGACATGCACTATTTAAATTTTTATCTCTCGTATTGGACTATGATTGTAATATTTTATTATCGATACCATGTGTGCGCTCTAATGTGGGTCTGATGGGGCCCAGGTCATGATTATCTGTCTTTAATATTTTATTTCATGATTAACTATTTTAAAATAACGATAATTGTTTTTAAGAAGTTTCAAACTGGCACGTTTTTCAAAATACCTCAAAACATTTAATTGGTAATTTTAATCAAAAATCTACCTTAATTAACTTAATTAATCTACCATGTCATCGTCCATACTTCAAGACATGACAGAATGGTATCAGAGCTCAAGGTTATGAACCTTAGAAATTATGCACACATAGGTATAACGGTGAAAAGCCTCTGGCAATCCAATTTTGTTTTTAGAAACTAAGAGAATGGCACCTAGGCATCATCCAGCCATGGCTGACGTTGATTCTACTAATGAGGGAAGCATGGTAGAGGCTATATTTACCACTCTTCGATAGATGGCAGCGAGGGCTAAACTTGGAAGTCCTGAGGTAGGTGGCTGGCATGAGTGCTCTAGGGAGCTTTAGCGTGTGTCTATCCCAGCTTTCAATAGAAATGGGGGTCTGCAGGTGGCTAAATATCGGTTAGACTTAGTAGTATATATGGTGAAATTCGCGACTTATAAGTTGGCAGGCAGTGCTGACACCTAGTAAGACAAGCAAAGCATCTTGAGAATGATAGGAATATCAGAAGGGAAAGATTCAAGGAATTGTTCTATGAGCATTATTTTTTATAGGAATACAGAGACTAAAAGATAGTCAAATTTTATCGGATGGGATAAGGGTGACATGACAGTTTAGGAACATGAGGTAAAGTTTGATGAGTTGGCCAAGTTTGTTCCAGTCGCTGTGGATTCTGAACATGAAAGGTGTATTAAGTTCCAAGAAGGGTTTAAGATATCCATTCGATGGCAACTGGTGGCCTTACAACTTCAGAGTTTTGGTAAGTTAGAGTCGTCAGCTTTATCGATAGGAGGAGATTACGCTCTCTACTACGAGGATAAGGCAAAAACATCAGGATGATCCCAGTAGAGCAATAAGAGAGGTAGCGATTGCCAAGCTCAGGTAAAGAATCGGCATGCTAGCATAGCAGTGAAAGCAGCAGATCATCTGGTAACAGACGAAGCAACCTTTTCCATTTTCACCGATAGCTAGGACGTATCGAGAGGAACTGTCTAATAAGGAATGCTCGACTAGAATTTTAGACCTGTGGGAGTGCAAGCTGTCAGCCTCAACCTCAGTCCTTATCTCTAGCTCAGCAACTCCCTTAGCTTCAACTTCATCAGTTTTCTCCGCAACAGCATCGACCGAAGAACCCAAGACGTGGCAGCACCAGCAGGTTCCAGTTTGAGTTCATGCCATAACTTTAGGAAGTTTGATTGCTCAGACCAGCAACGTGAAAGTCAATGGTACAGTTCCGATTTCTTAGTCCTTAGTTTTGATTTTCTTTGATATTAGTGCTATTTATTCTCTCGTTTCGAGTTCATTTATGCATGCCTTAGAAATAGGAATAGAGGAATTTGATGAACCATTGGTAAATACCTCACCCTAGGGCAGTGTGTGTGTGAATTATATATATAAACCTTGTAATATAATAATTGGGGATAAAACTCTAGGAAGTACTTTGATTATGATCCCCATGAGTGCTTATAATTGATCTTAGGGATGGACAGGTTGTCTAGGTAAGGTGGAACTGTAGATTGTCACATTAGAGAGGTAACTCTAGTGATTATTAAGGGGATGATGATTGTTTACCTGAGATGGTAAAGATTGAGTAATGAGTGAGTACTCATGAAAGTGTGTCTACATGTACGAGGAAACCTAGCATGCTATATATATAAATATACTTCTTTAGGATCTAGGGAAGGAGTCTAATGCCGTAGGAAAAAATATAGCAACATCGATGGCTAATGAGTTCGATGTTGTCTTCTCAACGAGTTACCTAGATTAGCATCACATCGAAAGATTGACTTTGGTGTCGAGTCATACCTAGGGACCGCTCTAATTTTTGTAGCAACGCATCGATTGACGCCGACAAGAATGAGGAAATTAAGGAAACAGCCTAAGGAACTTATGGATAAAGGATACATTCAAGGTAGCATAGGATGCGCTAGTTTTGTTTGTCAAGAGACATGGTGGTGCGCTCAAGTTATGCGTTGATCATCGACAGTTGAATCAAGTCATTGTGAAGAATAAGTATTCACTGCTCAAGATCGGTGGGTTGTTTGGCGAGTTAGGAGACTCCCAAAATTTCTCGAGGATAGATTTGTGATCCAAAAAGCACCAGCTGCATGCCAAAGAGGATAAGTTTCTAGGGCATATCATCTCTAATCAGGGTATCTCAATGGATTCATCTAAGGTAGAGACTATAGTACAGTGAGAATGACCGAAGGACATGGCCGAGGTTTGCAACCTTTCAAGACTTGCTGAGTACTACAAGAAGTTCATGAACGTTCTCTCAAAGATAACAGCTCTATTGATACAGATGATTGAGAAAAGTGTTAGATTTGAATGGGATGAGGAATATGAATGCACTTTCCAAGAGTTAAGGAATTGATTGACTATCGCTCCTGTATTGACTATGCGAGTAGTGACGAGCTTTACGAGGTCTACATTGATGCAGCAGGATGAGGACTCAGATGTGTGTAGAAGCAGCATGGACGAGTTGTGAATTATGGATTGCAACAGTCAAGGCGTCGCAAGCAGAATTACCCTACACACAATTTAGAGCTCACCGCAGTGATTCACGCTTTGTAGATTTGGAGACGCTACTTGAATGGGGCAATATTTTAGATTTTTCTTTTGGTCACAAGAGCTTAAGGTTTTTGTTCACTTGAGGGACTCGAATTTAAGGCAACGAAGATAGATGGAATATATGGGGGACCAAGATTTCTCACTGTAGTATCATCCAAGTAAGACCAACGTGGTTGCAGATGCACTTAACAGGCAGTTTTCGAGGATTATAGTATGCCTAGCATCAGAAGGTTAGAGGAGAGATGTTGTCGTGAACGAGTATGGACTGCAGTACCATGAAGACCTCGAATAGGTACCGATGTATCATGTAGGATCGGCTTCAGTGCTTATTCAGGTGATAAAGCAGACTCAATGGCAGGACTAGCACCTTCAGGGGATGTGGATGTGAATATAGAACGAGGAGTAGTTTGAAGAATGAAGGAATTCATACTGATGGATTGTTGAAATCTCAAGGGACATCTGGTAGTGTATGCGATCGAGGGAGTGGCGAAGACTTTGATGGACAAAGCTCTCAAGTCTCAGTTTGCTATTCATCCAAGGAACACGAAGATGTATCGCGATTTGCACAGGCAGGGCTAGTGGTGAAGTAAGAAGAAAGGTGTTTAAGAGTACAAAGTTTGCCTCCAAGTAGCAGCCGGGCATCAGGAACCCATGGTTAGCTTCAGCTGCTTCCCATTCTAGGGTGGAAATAGGAGCTTGTCATGATGGATTTCCTCATCAGGTTATCGAGGATGGAGCAAAGGCATGATACGATTTGGGTCATGGTTGGCTGGTTGACAAAATCGGTGCATTTCACTTCCTACCTTTAGGTCGTCATGTTCAAGACGAGTTCTTGGAGGAGTTTTCACAAAGCTTTAGGCACAGACTTGGATTTCACCATGGCTTTTGCGTCCTCAGACCGATAGGCAACCCGTACTAGTTATTTAGATTCTTGGGGACATATTACATACGCATGCACTGGATTTTGGCAGGAATTAGAAGAGATATTTGCATCTGGTGGAGTTGCGTACAACAACAGTTAACAAGTAAGCATCAAGATGGCACCGTTCTAAGCACCATATGGACGGCTATGTTGATCGCCCGTGATTTAGGCGGGACCAAAAGACAAGATCATTATTGGACTTGAAGAGACCTGTGAGAACAATAAAAAAGTTACAACGATCCGTGATCGGTTAAGAGCTGCTTAGAGTAGGCAAAAGAGTTTTTATGAATAGAAGACGCTGACCATTAGAACTTGAGGTAGGGGATTCTGTTTTCTTATAGGTTTTACCATGTAGGTGAGTTTCACGTTTCAGTGTGAATGGGGATCTTGCACTAAGGTGTGTTGGATCATTCAGGATTTCTCAACGTTTGAAGTGACCGCTTATTGCCTAGATCTTCTATTAGACATGTATGCCCTAAGGAGTAAAAATGTAATACGTTTTTGGAGACATTTTTATCAATGAAGAATTTATTCATTTATATATACTAAATCTTGTCCTCTTTACGTTCATATTTGTTGAATGTGTGTTAAGCAAACAGTAGTCTAAGACTGTCAGTCTAAACCTTTAAGAATTGAGCATATGATGGACTGATTATGCAGAAGACACGATTCTTAAGGTGACGGTCTAAAACATATGATCCGCAATCGAGGCAATAAACTTAGGCGCTTTATTCATGCAAAGATTGTTATTTTGTCTATATCCCTATTGGGAGATGGTTTGTCTTGACCATCGGAGTTGGACTCCGTGAATAGAAACATTGGCACATTGTCATAGGTGACGATGTGTTGGATCAGGACACAAAGTGAATTGATTTGGATTAATAATTTTGTCTTGGCAAATCGATTCACTTTAGACAATCATTAGTATTGTATCTTAATCCTGAGACGGATAGTGGGCCCGTTGTCTCGACTTATGTCTTTTGATGTACCAAAGGGTGACTCCCATATCTCAATAGTGGTATGCATGCCGGTACGTTGGAGGCATGACTCTTGATAGCGTAGACTTGTTATTCATAGATATAGAATCCATAGCTCCTCTTAAGGAGTAATAATATCCTCTTATATGTGTTATCCTATAATTGAAAAACTGGAGCGCTCAACCATTTGGATACATAGGTGTAACCGAATGGTATACTATCTTTGGATGGTAAGTTTTCTAATGGTGAGATAATGGAACGTAAGATAAAAATAATCGGGAAGGTAAGACAGAACTTGTCCTTAAGCTGATTATGGATTATCATATAGGGATACGATACACTTTGATATGTCATGGAGACTTAGCTATACGGGCTTGGTAATTCTATAAAGTTTGAGAGTGTAGCTCCAAGCTTTTAGTGGAGTAGCGTTGGAGTTGATAATTGTGAAATGTATATCTGGGATATTGGGTTTCATAATTATCAAAAGCTTGAACTTTATAGGTCCATTTTGGTCCCCTTTGCTAGCTCACAAAATCCTGTAACGATACGGCGTGCTTTTTCAATAATTGGTGACTTTTGTCGGATTTATCAGATTGGTTTAAAATTTGAAAGAATCAAATAATTCATGTCTGTTTATTGGTTAAATTAATTTTGTAATAAAATTAATTCAAGATAAACTTGTTGAATTATTGGGATCGGATAATTCTTGTCTGTTTATCGGTTGATTTAATTGGATAAATTAAATCAAGATAAACTTGTAGAATTATTGTGAATTGATTTATTTTCTTAGAGATTAACTTGATAAAGATTGTTTTTGATCAGATAACTTCTCTATTGGGTTATTTGAATCAAAACTAAGACTTTATCCTATAGAATCTCGGGTGGAAAATAAAAGATTTGCGGAGATATTTACGCGGGAGTTCGGCCTACCGATCTATGTGTTCGGCCTGCCGATGAGGCCTGTTCGGCTTGTTGATCAGGCTGTACGGCCTGCCGATCAGCGAGAGATAAGATTACACATTTTCACGTGGATCTTATCAGATATTGATCCGAACTTGATTCTATTTCGAGTTTTTGAGACCTAATCTTATAAGAACTGATCCCAAGACCAATCACTATATAAAGGGAGTAAGTCTCATGAGTTACTTAGATCAATTTGAGAGATTAAGAGTGATACTCTTCTGGTGAGCATCTGAAAAACTCCCTGAGAGCTTTTGTTCACAAATCACGAATACTAGCTTTGGGTTCTCTAGATTGGTTGGAAGGAGAGTCACCGGTGGAAGAGCTGCACGTGTGAGCCCACACTCACTCCGATCGTGGATAGAGAATAGCAAAGAAGACTAGTTGGTTGAGGCTCTTCTAGAATGTTACTTCTCTTCACGGGTCACGAAAGTTCTTCAGCATACAAAGGTTAGTAAGATCTGTTTAATTTATACATATAGCATGTCAAACTTGTGTTTTGAAAGAATACTCTGATGTTAGAATTTTTAAAAATTTTCGCTGCGCACCTCACACTGTTTTTCCAACAATTGGTATCAGAGCTCAAGGTTTTTACATAAATTTACAAGTTTGTGATCATACCATATGTATAAATTTTGTTATCTTAATCTCTCATATGCTTGAATTTAATTTTACAAAGAGAGTTGGCACTCTAGGTTTCTATATTATTATATGTTGTCATGAATTATGTGGTGAATGTTCATTAACTAATTATGGTTGATTAAATTGTTATTTAATTATTTATTTATTAATTAATTTATGCCGGTTATGGTTCCTTAGAAGTTAAAATATGTATATAGGTTTTTCATGTAATTAGATGGTGGACTATTATCTCCGTCTAGGAATTGTTATTTAATTTTAAATTTATAAGAATTTTGTAATTAAATAATTATTTGAAGAAGACGGATCGAGAAGTCGGATCTAAAAGATCGATGATGGCACACCCAGGTATTTTTTGTGTCTCTAATTTTATGTTTTTGAATTGTTAAAAATAAAATTGATGAATTGCATTAAAATTGTATTTTTTGGAATGGAGATTTTTGATCGGTCGGAAGGTTCGGCAAGCCGATGGTCACAGATCGGCAGGTCGGACGTGTGGTTCGGCAGGCCAACAGTGGGGCAGCAATAGGTTGGCTCTGTCGGTAGGCCGAACTTTCATGGGTCGGCAGGCCGATCTTTTTGATCGGCAGGCCGATGAAGCATGACCGGCAGGCCAATCACCCAGATCAGCCTACCGACCGAGAGCTGAAAAATTTTCAGAAAAGATGAAATTTTTGCAGTGCAGTTTTAATTTTATTTTTGAGACGATTCTAAGAAACATTAAAATTGGATATGATCAAAAATATGAAGTATTTGATTCATACGGGATTGAAGACTTAAAGATGGGAATTATGTGAAGAAAGATACAACTTGAGGATTCAAGGATGAAGAATCGATATATGTCTCGATTATTCTCTTGTAATCTTAGTTTTCTATTCTAGAGGATGGAGCCATAATATTACGGTTATTATTATTTTGCTTGTAGCTTTGCTTGATTTTTTTGCTTGTCTGCATTATAATATGATTTGCCATGTATATTGATAACATGTCATATAGAATAAGAAGTGCTGCTCATATTAAAATTGTTTATGCATAATTTTAAAATAAAACCTTGACTTCAAAAGATTGAGTGGGAGAAGGTTTTCGAAGAGAGAACCTAAGGCCTCCATCGTTGGTCCATAGGAAGAACATGGCGGTCCCGATGCCTAGGAAGGGATTTCTATCATGTACCAAATTGGATCTCTGAGAGGATAAGATATTTTAGCATGATTTATAGTTGCACACCCCTAGGTGGTGATTATAAACCATGGATAAAATATTAAAACGATGGTTATACACTCACGTTAATTTTATTATTAACCTCTCCTAGGAGCTCTGTTAATAAAATTAATGGCCAAAGAAATGATTATTAATATATGCTAGATCATACAGGTCTTGGATGGCATATATTAATCAGGAGGGGATCCGTGTTCCTGATTGAATTTGGCATGATTCCCCTAGGAGCTTGTTGAATTCAGAGTTGGGAATTATAATTGTAAGGTTGTCATATTTTTAAGGTTTTGACACATAAACACATTTGTATGATTTTTACATGATTGTGTTATCTTACTAAATTATTATATGTTTGCTTATGTTTGGTATATGATTCTTTATTGTAGATTAAAAAATGTATAAAAATGCTTTATCATCGATACTTGACAAAAACCAATTAACCGGTGAGAATTACAATGATTGAAAACGGAACCTGGATATCGTCCTATCCTTTGAGAAACTAAAATATGTTCTGACAATCCCTTGTCCTCCCGAGCCTACGGGAGACTCATCTAATGAGCAATTCCAAGCATATGACCGCTGGAAAGATGCTAATGATTAGGCCCGCTGCTATGTTATGGCCAGCATGAATAATGTGCTGCAAGCTCAACATCAAGACTATGAGACTGCGAAGCAGATCTTGGATAATCTTAAGGATATGTACGGAGGGCAGGCCATAAGAATGCGGCAAGGGGCACTTCGGAAACTTCTTAACTGTAGACAGAGATCGGGGACATCTGTAAAGGAACATATGATGTTGGTTATGGGTTACCTCACTGAGGCTCAAACCAATGGAGCCGACATCGATGCTAAAACTCAAATGACTATGGTCTTTGAGACTCTGTCTAAGGAATTTATTCTATTTAGAGCTACATTTAATTTGAGCTAATGAAACAGTTACAGGAGTTTGAACTGCTGATCAGGGAGTCTCTTGCGGGTGGTGAGGCCAACATGGTAGCTACTTCTGGTTCCAATTCTAACTCTGGGAATGGAAAGAAGCAACGGGCCAAGAATGGGAAGTCTTTTGTTCCTACTAACGCCAAGAGCAAGAAGAAGAAGAAGAAGAACCCAAAGAAGCTTAAGTGCTTCTTCTGTGGAAAGGTCGGGCATATCAAGAAGCATTGCAAGGACTTCCTTTCCAAAGGAGGCAGGTGTGATCTTCTGTATTTAGAAACTTGTCTGGTTGAGGAATCCAGTGACATTTGGGTAATAGATTCTGGTGCAACTAATCATGTTTGTGTTTCTCTGTAGGGATTCAAAGAAACGAGAAGCCTACTACATGAAGACTTCACGCTTCGGATGGGCGATGGATCCTTGGTCTCAGCGGAAGCAGTGGGAGACATCCATCTTTACTTTGATAACTATAGGAATTTATTTTTGCAAGATTGTTTTTATGTTCCTAAATTTAAAAGGAATTTAATTTCTGTATCTTGTTTATTTAAAGACTCCTACGTGGTATCTTTTAATGAAAAAGTGGTGATTCGTAAAAATAAATATTTTATCTGTTCTGGATGGATGCAAAATAATCTATATTTTATCAAACCTAAGATGGACTAATTGCTTAATGCTGAGATGAATGATAATAACTCTAAAAGATTTAAAACTTCTCACTCTAATAAGACTTATCTTTGGCATTTACGCCTTGGTCACATTAACCGGAATAGGATTCAAAGGTTGGTAAGGGATGGACCTTTAAGTCACTTAAAGGTGGAGTCTATACCTCAATGTGAATCTTGTTTGGAGAGTAAAATGACCAAAAGACCATACGGGTCTAAAGGCAATAGGGCCGAAGGGCTTCTAGAACTTGTGCATAGTGATGTTTACGGACCGATGAACATCCAGGCACGAGGAGGGTATGAGTACTTCGTCAGTTTTATTGATAATTACTCAAGATATGGGTATGTGTGCCTGATGCACCACAAAAGCGAAACTTTTGACAAGTTCAGGGAGTTTCATGCTGAAGTGGAAAAGCAATTGGGTAGACCCATAAAGGCACTTCAATCCGATCGAGGTGGAGAATACCTTTCTGATGAGTTCTTGGGACACTTGTTCGAGAATGGGATTTTATCCCATTTGACTGTGTTGGGCACTCCGCAGCAGAATGGCGTAGCAGAGAAAAGAAATAGGACTTTGTTGGACATGGTCAGGTCCATGATGAGTTATTCATCATTACCTTTATCCTTTTGGGGATATGCACTACAAACTGCATGTTACCTTTTGAACAATGTGCCTTCAAAATCGGTCCCTAAAACTACTCACGAGTTGTGGACAAGAAGGAAGACATCCTTAAACCATATTCGCATATGGGGATGTCTGGCTCATGTCCTGTTTAAGGATCCGAATAAGTTGGAAGCACGTTCAGAAGTTTGCATGTTTGTAGGATATCCCAAAAAGGACTAAAGGGAGTTATTTTTATAACCCAAAGGAAAATAAAGTCGTGGTTTCTGCCAATGCAACTTTCCTTGAGGAGAGTTACATGGACGACTTTAAACCTCGAAGCAAAGTGGTGCTTGAGGAGTTAAGGAGTGATCAAATCACTCCACAGGTTCCAAATGAAACCGTTTTGATCAGTGTAGAAAAACCAAACAAACTTGAACAACAATCTCAGGGGCTTTGGCGCAGTGGGAGGATCGGACATCAACCTAAGAGGTATATGTTCAATGGGGAGGTCTTCTTGGCTGAACCGGATGAACATGACAAGGATCCTTATACTTACGTAGAAGTTATGGAGGATGTTGATTCAAAACTCTAGACAGAGGCCATGAACATAGAGATGAAGTCTATGGAGAATAATCAGGTCTGGGAGCTTGTGGATCTTCCCGAAGGGGTAAAACCCATAGGGTGTAAGTGGATCTACAAGAGGAAAAGAGGAGTAGATGGAAAGGTTGAAACCTTTAAGGCTAGACTGGTAGCTAAGGGTTATACGCAAAAGGAAGGAATCGATTATGAGGAAACCTTTTTTCCTGTAGCCATGCTTAAGTCCATCTGGATTCTCTTATCCATAGCTGCTGCTCTCAACTATGAGATTTGGCAGATGGATGTCAAGATGGCTTTTCTAAATGGCTAGTGGGCTCATTGTCTCGACTTATGTCTTTTGATGTACCAAAGGGTGACTCCCACATCTCAATAGTGGTATGCATGCCGGTACGTTGGAGGCATGACTCTTGATAGCGTAGACTTGTTATTCATAGATATAGAATCCATAGCTCCTCTTCAGGAGTAATGATATCCTCTTATATGTGTTATCCTGTAATTGAAAAACTGGAGCGTTCAACCATTTGGATACATAGGTGTAACCGAATGGTATACTATCTTTGGATGGTAAGTTTTCTAATGGTGAGATAATGGAACGTAAGATAAAAATAATCGGGAAGGTAAGACAGAACTTGTCCTTAAGCTGATTATGGATTATCATATGGGGATACGATACACTTTGATATGTCATTGAGACTTAGCTATACGGGCTTCGTAATTCTATAAAGTTTAAGAGTGCAGCTCCAAGCTTTTAGTGGAGTAGCGTTGGAGTTGATAATTGTGAAATGTATATCTGGGATATTGGGTTTCATAATTATCAAAAGCTTGAACTTTATAGGTCCATTTTGGTCCCCTTTGCTAGCTCACAAAATCCTGTAACGATACGGCGTGCTTTTTTAATAATTGGTGACTTTTGTCGGATTTATCGGATTGGTTTAAACTTTGAAAAAATCAAATAATTCATGTCTGTTTATTGGTTAAATTAATTTTGTAATAAAATTAATTTAAGATAAACTTGTTGAATTATTGGCATCGGATAATTCTTGTCTATTTATCGGTTGATTTAATTAGATAAATTAAATCAAGATAAACTTGTAGAATTATTGTGAATTGATTTATTTTCTTAGAGATTAACTTGATAAAGATTGTTTTTTATTAGATAACTTCTCTATTGGGTTATTTGAATCAAAACTGAGACTTTATTCTATAGAATCTCGGGTGGAAAATAAAAGATTTGCGGAGATATTTACGCGGCAGTTCGGCTTGCCGATAAGGCCTGTTCGGCCTGCCGATCAGCGAGAGATAAGATTACGCATTTTCACACGAATCTTATCAGATATTGATCCGAACTTGATTCTGTTTCGAGTTTTTGAGACCTAATCTGATAAGAACTGACCCCAGGACCAATCGCTATATAAAAGGAGTAAGTCTCATGAGTTACTTAGATCAATTTGAGAGACTAAGAGTGATATTCTTTTGGTGAGCATCTGAAAGATACTCTTCTGGTGAGCATCTGAAAAACTCCCTGAGAGCTTTTGTTTACAAATCACGAACACTAGCTTTGGGTTCTCTAGATTGGTTGGAAGGAAAGTCATCGGTGGAAGAGCTGTACATGTGAGCCCATACTCACTCCGATCGTGGATACAAAATAGCAAAGAAGACCAGTTGGTTGAGGCTCTTCTGGAACGTTACTTCTCTTCACGGGTCGCGAAAGTTCTTTGGCATATAAAGGTTAGTAAGATCTATTTAATTTATACATATAGTATGTCAAACTTGTGTTTTGAAAAAATACTTTGATGTTAAAATTTTTAAAAACTTCCGCTGCGCACATCACACTGTTTTTCCAACATCTTCCTCCCAAACTCTCATCTTCATGTCATATTTCACGTGTGTCGATGCTTTGAAATGTTCGGCCGAGCCAAGCAAGATTGTCTTGATTCATGGTCTGCAAATTTAGGAAGATGATTTCTACAAAGAAGTGCTGGTTTAGATTATCGATTGACAAGTGGTAGGACTATGACGCTGCGAAGTTCCATTAGTGAAAGTGGTGTGGCAGCACCACAGGGCTGATGAAGCCACTTAGAAATTAGAGTCGACTACGTGGGAGTCGTACCCATATTTATTTTGTTTTGTTCTTAGGATGGTTTCTGAATTTTGAGGAAGAAATTTCTTTTAAGGGTGGAGAGCAATAACACCTCGATTTTTAATTTAGTATAATTAGTGTAAAAATGGTGAATTAGTATGCCATAATATAAGTTTGAACTTAATTTAACCATTTCGTAATATTCCCCAATTAGTATTACTTTTAATTATTTTTAATCACTCCTTATTATTTTTATTTTTATTTTTATTTGTTTGTTATTTTGAATTTTCAAAACAAAACAATTTGTCAAATATCTAATATGGCCCTTTTGGAAAACCATGTGTTGGAACATGATTTTTACTCTACAAAATCACATTTTCCTCTATTTAAATCTCTCTCCCTCCTTTTCTCTCACTCTCTCTTACCATACTCTCTCTCTTCCTCTCTCTCTCTCCCTCTCTTTCCCTTTCTCCCTCTCTCTTTGATTCAAAATTTTTGAATCCAAGCTTTGATACTTAACTGGATTGGAGGTCAAGGAACATGATTAAGCTTCGGCAAACTCATTTTAAAGCTCCGATTTGAGGTAAATTCTTTTATTTTCAAATTTTCAAATTTTGCTCAAAATTTTCTAAATTCCTGTGAAACATTGTGGTTCAAGTTTTATGAGCTTAGAAAACCTTAAACCTAAGTTAGTAGAACTCATAACATCTAGAATTTAGGTTTACTTTGATAAAAAATGGATTTAAATCAAGATTTTCCATTTTTCTCTATTTTTCACATTTTTGGATTTAATTAGAATTTTCTATGCAAATCTTGTTTAAATTAGTTTAAAAGTATTTTACTATCTTTTTCTATCATATATGAATATTTTCTATGCTTGGGAATTGAGAAAATAGGTTAAAAATGAAGATTTGAGCTCGAAAGGCCGAAGCTCAAATCTGGAACTTTCTAGATTTTTCGAGTTCGATAGGCCGGATTCATGAATCCGGCAAGCCAGACTCATCCTTTCGGCAGACCGAACCTAGGAAGGTTAGGTAGGCCGGTCCTGCCTACCTGGGAGGCCAAACTGTGTAGTTCGGTAAGTCGGACTAAGGAATTCAGCAGGCCGACCGGCCATAGGAAAAATGGTTGTTTTACACCCGTTTTCATTGTTTTAAGCCCAAATTGAGAATTTAAACTTTATAGTATGATTTTACAGACATAAATGGCACACTAGGACACTATGAGATATCTTAATAGTGTAGCATATCTTAAGCTAGATAATGATGAACTTAGTTTACATTTAAGGTCGTTTGTGGTTCTGTAGTGCTAACATATAGTAGGTCAGGACTATGGTGCTGAGTCACAATGCAAGATATCGAGGTAAGACTTCTACCCTTTTCTTGATAGCCAGGTTTTTTTTAATGATTTTGGCCTCAAAGGATTCTTTCAAAATGTTTTCAATAATTGACACAATGTGTTTTAAATATCTTCAAAAAGGGGCTTTTGGCCGCATAATGATTTCTTTCAAAATGATTTCTTTAAAAGTGATTTCCTACAAAATGATTTCCTTTGGAACGGATTTCAAGGAACGGTTTAGATAAACTTCTTAACAATTTTCATTATTCGTCAAGAATTGAATGATCATAATAAATCGAATAATGAATGTAATTGAGAACACTCGGTAACATGGGATACAAATAATAATAAATGCACATAAGGGCATGATGCCATAATCAAAGATCGGGTCGTGTAGAGTGCGACCTTGGAGATAGGTCTCGAAACCCAGTTGGGCCACTATAGTGGTGATACTTATGGTTTGCCCAAGAAGGACAATAGGATTATTTTTGGACAAACTGATTTCGGTAAGAATAATTCAGATGTATTTATTTATTTAATTTTTTAAAATGTTTTTCACAAATGATAAATTTTATATTCAAATTATCTGTTTTCAAAATTTAGTCATACTGAGCCTTCCGCTCACATTTCTTTATTTGTCTTAAAACCTCTCCCCTAGGTGGATTGCAGCTTAGGACTGACAAGGAGACCACTGGACAACAAGTGAGTCGTAGGAACAATGCTTAGGTTATTTCTTTATTTTAATCAAAGCATATACTATTTAAATTTTTATCTCTCGTATTGGACTGTGATTGTAATATTTTATTATCGATACCAAGTGTGCGCTCTAATGTGGGTCTAGTGGGACTCGGCTTATGATTATTTGTCTTTAATATTTTGTTTGATGATTAACTGTTTTAAAATAACGATAATTGTTTTTAAGAAGTTTCAAACCGTCACGTTTTTCAAAATACCCCCAAAAGATTTAATTGGTAATTTTAATTAAAAATCTGTCTTAATTAACTTAATTAATCTACTACGTCACCACTCGTACTTCGGTGCGTGACAAGATAAGTGTTTTGAGACCATTTAATTCACCTTGCTTGTTGCTAGCTTCATTATAATCTTCTCCTGTCAATCTTGATATGCTTAATCGATGTCTAGAAAACAATTTATCAATTGTAGCCTTTAATGAGAGAGCAGTAGTACTTGACACATGTTCAATACATATAAAACGTTCAATTACATGCCCACGCTTATTCACATATCGCAAAACAATAGCCACTTGCTCTTTCATAGCAATATCACAAGATTTATCATCTAGAATAGAAAATAACATATCACCAATATCTTTGATAATTTCATTAGCTGTCTCAATTGTAGCAGTACGTACAATGTCCTTTTGAATATTAGGTGATGTCAATTTGAGATTTTTAGGAGCATTTTTCAATGTAACATTATTAAGGTCATCATTATGAGCAGTTAAAAATTTCAATAGCTCGAGCAAATTACCTTATTGAATTGAATTCTCGGATTCATCATGACCACAAAACGTGAGTCCTTATCGTAGAAGAAATTGGACACAATCAACTAATGCATTTAGGCGAGTTCAATAATGACTTCGAGATTTCTTTAACTTCTTCAAAAAAGCTGTTTGAATATGTTGATCTTGATTCAACAAAGCTTCACACTTGCTTCAAGCTTGATTGTGGGCACTATTAGGGCCTCCAACATGCTTTTTAAAATTTTCTTTTTTCTTCCAATTTGAATGCCAAATTGCCGTAAAAGAATCACCACCTGATTATTATCCATATTTTTGCCTAAAAAGATAAAAACACGAGAAAATGTAGAATCTTTTGCTATGCTATATTCTAATCAATTACCGTACTCCTTGAACCAATCAAGATTAAATCGTCTTGATGTTCCAAACTTTTTAAATGGAAAAGAATGATTTGTAGGTTAACATAGACCTTTTAGTGCATAGGCTCATTGAACTTGGTCTCGAATATTGGGATTACAATCCATGATTGGAATTCTTAGACCAAGATATGTAGGAAGGTCTTTAATATTTAGCTCCACACTAGTCAATTCTGTACTTTTTTTTTCCTTCAGAAAATGGGGACTCTAACTTTTGTTTAAAGTTTATCTCCATAACTGCTTCAAACTAATAAAATGTTATTCCAAACTAGACTACAGAAAAACAAAAAAACAAAAAAAAAAAAACAAAAGCAAAGATAAAAATAATATTAAAAAGTTTCAAAGTTTAATATAGAAAGAAACAAAAGCAAAGATAAAAATAATATTTAAAAAGTGTCAAAGTTTAATATTGAGTTACTCTACAATTCTATATTAGTTCTATGAATTAAGCAAACAAGCCAAAGAACACAAAAAATGAAAGGCAATATAAAGTTCAAGAAATATGAATGATGTATACAAGTTATTCTACAATTCTAGTTCTTTGAATCAAGCAAATAAGAAAGAACACAAATAAGACAAAGGCCTGGCATAGTGGTAAAAGCCTAGGCTACCTGTTACTGCAATCCTAGGTTCGAGTCTCATGGGGAGTAGGAGTGAAATCCAATAATCCCCCTCTGCAAAATTAGCCGTTAAAAAAAAAAACAAAACAAATCATGGAACAATTAGAAAAAAAAAATTTGTTGAAAGTTTGAACTTGTTTCTCTTGATCTAACGTTCAAGCTCACACCTTCAAGCTCCAACTTTTTTTTTAATTTTGTTCACAATTGCCCTGTTTCTGTTTGTCAAGACAATAGGCAAATAATTGGCCCTAGTTTGATTGTCTTGCCCTACTCTCATTGGGATTTTTTTTCCCCTTTGTTGTATTATTTCTTTTACCCTTAATAATAGATTGAGTTTGGGCCATGTTTTTATGGGGCTTTGGATAGAATATTAGCTTTAGAGAGACTAAATATTTAGGTTGTATATTTAACTATCAGAGGGAGGGTAGGGGCAGATTCAAAATTAATTGACAATATATATATATATATATATATATATATACACACACACACACACTAAAAAAATTCAAAAAAATCATGCCTCCACTTGGGTTCCACCTCCCTCCGTCTCTACTGCTGGTTGAGTAGAATTAGAAAATTTTAGTTGTACAATCTCGCTCGAAACTTAATTTCTTGCTTGAAATCACTTCTCAAAACAAAACAAAAAATGGTGCATAAAACTTAAATGAATATAGCAAAACATTTTAAACACGTTTTCCCAATATATATTCACAAAAACACAATCCAAATAGGCATAATTGGATTTTATGCAAAAGTGTAAAAATAAAGTTTAAACTTGGATTTGTGCTTTAATCCATCACAAATCTCATATATGCAACATGATTATTTAAGATTTATCATACCCAACATATTCCTAACAAGATTACCAAACAATATATTAAATTTATTCATCAATTAACTTATCATTCTCAAAAAATTTATGCAATGAATAAGGAAAGGCAATAATCCCTCATGGCTGTGAATATAATAAAGAGACTATCAAAAAGTGGAAATTTGCAAGAGATATTGTGGTGATAACATCTTATAGATAACAAGTGCTCAAAATAAAGGAAAATCTAAAAAAATCGGACATGTTTGATACTGAAGGTTGAGCAATTGCAAGGAAACAAGAAACAAGTTATCATAATCTTTATTGTCCAATCAACAATTAAACATAATGAATTTGACAAAATTCATCATTTGGGATTTTTTAGTAATCCAAAAAGGTTTAATATGGTTATTATCGATGTTATGTTTTTGCTAATTATAATTGGAGATCTACATATTATGCATAAGGCATGGCTTTTCTACTTACTGCCATGTATCTTAATATGAATTTTCAACTTTGAACTTTTAATTTAACTGCCATAATCCATTTATGCCTTAAGCTTAGACAAGGTTGTAAATAGATGGTAAGAGACCACTTATAACAAAACCTCAAGTGTCTAAATAAAACCTTAAAAGAAAGCTTGTGAAAGAGATAGTGGAGTAAACGGTAAGTTTTCCATATTAGAAAAAATGCTAAGTTTCCCAAAGTAAGGATAAAATGGTAATTTAAACTTAGGAATGGCCTCTTGTAACACAAATATGTGTGTGTGTGCGCGTGTGTGTATGTGTGTGTGTGTGGACAGAATAGAAACCTTAAATAATGAACTTAAGATGGAAATTCAATAACAATTAAAGTATACCGGGTTGGGCCCAAAAACCCTAGAATCTACAGTAGAAGATCTAATGGGCTACATTGTGGATCCAAACCTATGAATACAAACATGTTCGGCCAAAACATGGGCTAAGATTACCCGAGGTAACCTGGAAGGTCAACTAAGTATACCGAGTCTAGTTTGTCCATAAAATCCTAATAGATTTTGATTTAAGTTTATACTGATTAAGTAAATAATTAAATTGTGAATTAAAAATTAAAAATAAATAAATTATTAGAAAACAGACAAGAATCTATCTGAGGTTGAGTAAAAGTATGTGATATGATTAAGGAATTAATTAATTAGTTATAAATTATTTACCGGAAGGAAAATAAATCTAAGATAACCCAACCCGAAAGGTGTAATCTGAACAGTTTGGCGTTAAAATAATTGGGATACCAAATCGATTGGTGACTAGGTGAGAAAAGTTTTTGGGCTATGCTTTAACTATGGAATCTATTTGTGATTGTTTTGAATATATGTTTATGTAAGTTGAATGATATGCCTGTCATGACTTGAATTATATACATACGATGATGAAATGTCTTTCTACGTTATAAGCAATGATAGTGTTCGCATGCACTTTAAAATTGTGTTTGAGTTCATACACTCATTGTAAACTAAAAAGGCTAATAAAAAGGATAAGTTTTCTTCAAGTGTCTACCCACCTCTGGAGCATATGAACATCAACAAAAGATTTATCATAATGACCTTGGGCATGGTCAATTGGGTGGCTTGCATTTGGGTTCGTACACAAGACCCATAAAAAGTAATAAGCATATTTGGACTTCGCATAATATAAAATGCATTTTGTAGAAAATGTTTTGTGAGATTTCATTTTTCTACTTGTTGAGCGAAAGCTCATCGTATTTGTTCATGTTGCATGAAACATCGAGTAAGGAATCCTAACTGATGGTTTAGCTAGTCAACTGTAACACTCCGAAATTAATTAAGTATAATTAGCGTATTAAATGGTGAATCAGTGTGTCATAATATAATTTGAACTTAACTTAACTATTTTGTGATATTTTAAAATTAATTTTACTTACAAATATTTTTAAATCACTTTTAATTATTTTTATATATGTGTGTGTTATTTTGAAATTTAAAAACAAAGCAATTTGTCAAATAACCGATATGTTCATGTATGGGACATGGTTTTACAATTGAGAAACCACTCTCATTTTTCGTCTTTGTATTTCTTTCCCTCTCCTCCTCTTTCCTCACTCTTTCTTAGCCATTCTCTTTCTCCTTCTCTCTTCACGTTCTCTATCTCTCTCTCTTTGTTTTCAAAAAAAACTTGAGCTCATGCCTTGATCTTCAACTAGATTGGAAGCTTAGGAGCAAGATTAAGCCTCGACAAACTCGACTTAAAGCTCAAATTTTAGGTTAGTTACTTTATTTTTTAAATTTCAAACTATTGTTCAATTTTCCAAATTTCTTTGAATGTTGAAAATCTGAGTTTTATGAGCTTAGAAAACCTTTAATTTAGATTAGTGGAACCCTAATCATCATGAATTTCACATTGATTGAACAAAAATCGAGCTAAATCAAGTTTTTCTATTTTTCTCTATTTTTGGTTTTATTTGAAAATTTCTATGTAAAACTTGTTTAAAAGTGATTGAAAGTGTTCTATTACGTCTTTCTATCATCTATGAACTTTACCCATGCTTAAGAATTGAGAACACAGGTTTAGAAAGAAATTTTGGATGTGGGTAGGCCGAGACTCGAAGCCTCGGGTCCCTAGATTTTTCTAGTTTGGCAGGCCGATCTTAAACATCGGCAGGCCAGACTCATGAGTTCGGCATGCCGAATTCATACTAACGACAGGCCGAACCTAGGAAAGTTCAGTTGGCCGGTCTAGAATGGCCAGTAGGCCGAATTGTGTAGTTCGGCAGGCCAAACCAGAGAGTTCGGCAGGCTGATCGGTCATAGGAAAAATGACCCTTTTTTCAGCTGTTTTCATTGTTTAAACCCAAATTGCCCTTAGAGTTTGATTTTACGAACATAAATGGCATACTAGGACACCATGAGATAGTATAGTATTATAGAATACTTTGAGTTTGATACTGATAAAGCTTAGTTTACTTTTAAGGTTGATCGTGGTTCCGTAGAGCTAACATATAGTGGGTCAGAATCACGGTGCTGAGTCGCAATGTAAAGTATCGAGGTAAGACTTCTATCCCTTCTTTAGTAGCCAGGTTTTAAGTGGTTTTGGCCTTAAATAATTCTTTCAAAATGTTTTCAGCAAATGACAAAATGTTTTAAATATTTCCAAAAGAGGGCCTTGGCCTCAAAAAGACTGATTGCCAATGATTTCTTTCAAATTAATTTTAAGGAATGATTAGAATGAAATCTTTAGTATTTTTCATTTCTTGCTAAAGAATGAAGGATTATAATGAATCAAATAATGAATGTAATGAGAATGTCTAGTAAAATGGAACATAATAATGACAAGACACCAGACAAGTTGGTTAGTACTATCCGGAATAATAAAATAGAGCATGATGCCATATATAGAGATCAGGTCGTGGAGAGCATGACCTTGGGGGCAGTCTTAAAATCCAACTGGGCCACTTCAGTGGTGATTCATATGGCTTTTTCAAAAACATGATAATGAGGCCATCTATGGAGGAATAAATGATTAAACAGTATGAATAAATTTAATGAGTTTTAGTTAGCTAGTTGTTTATTTATTTATCTTGTTTTATAGCTTTTGATAAATAAAAAAATGGAATTATATGTTTAAATCAAATGTTTTCAAAAGCTTAGTCCTATTAAGCCTTCCGCTCACCTTTTCTTTATTTGTTTTTAAAACCATTTCCCGTAGGTAGGTTACAGCTTAGGATCAACTGGGGAAAACACAAGGCAAACCAGTAAGTCATAGGAATTATGTTTAAGTTATTTCCCTGCTTAAATCAAGGCATGTATCATTTAAATTTTATTTCTCATATTAGACTGTGATTGAAATATTTTATTGTCGATACCTTGTGTGTGCGCTAAAGTTCAGGCCTAGTTCATGTTTATTTGTCTTTATTATTTTATTTCATGATTAACTGTTTTAAAACAACTATAATTGCTTTGAAGAGTTTTTAAGCCATCACGTTTTTCAAAATAACCCAAAACATTTAATTGGTGATTTTCATCAAAAATTTTGGTTTAATTAACTTAATTAATCATCTACGACACTACCCGTACTTCGGGGCGTGACTGAATAGTATCAGAGCTCAGGGTTATGAACCTTGGAAATTATGCACATATAGGTACGACAGTGAAAAGCCTTTGGCAGTCCAATTTTGTTTTTAGATTTGAGAGAATAGCACCTAGGAGTCATCCAACTATGGCTGACGCGAGTCTCACGAATGAGAGAAGTGTGATAAGACCTATTTTTACCACCTTTTGGCAAATAACAGCGAGGGCTAGGTCTGATAATTCTAAGGCAAGGCGCCAGCATGAGTGCTCTAAGGAGCTTAAGTGTATGCTTATCCTGGCTTTTGATGGAAATGGGAGTCCACAGGTGGCTGAATATCAGTTAAACTTAGTAGTGCAACATTTTGATATTCTTGGTAGCGTATCAAGTGGAATTCGTAGCTTATAAGTTGGTAAGCACTGCTAACACCTAGTGGGAGTAAGCAAAGCACCTGGAGAATGATAGGAATATCGGTGGGGAAAGATTTGAGGAATTGATCTATAAGCATTATTTCAGCAGGGATGTAAGGATCGAAGGATCGTCGAATTCTACCAATTGGAATAGGTAACCAGATAGTTCAGGAATACGAGGTAAAGTTTGATGAGTTGGCCAGTTTGCTCCGTTCGTCGTGGCTTCTAAATGTGAAAAGTGTATCAAGTTCCAGGAAGGGCTTAAGGTACCCATTTGACGACAACTAGTGGTCTTGCATTTTTGGAATTCTGGTATGTTAAAGTCGTCAACTTTATCGATAGGAGGAGATTACGCTCTTTACTACAAGGATCGGGCGAGACATCAGGAGAACCCCAGAGGAGCAATAGGAGAAGTAGTGACTGCCAAGCTCGGGTGAAGAATCAGCATGGTAACGTTAGCAGTGAAAGCAACAATTCATCTAGTAGCGAACGAAGCAGCCTTTGCCACTTCTACCAGCAGCCAGGACGCATCAAAAAGAACTACCCAGTAAGGAATGTTTGACGAGGATCTCAGACTGAAAAGGGTACAAGCCATCAGCCTCAACCTCAGTCTTTATCTCCACCTCAGCAACTTCCTTAGCTTAGCTTTGTCAGTTTTCTCCGCAACAATATCGGCTGATGAACCTAGGATGTAGCAGCGCTAGTAGAGGGAAAAGGAGAGGCTCCAGTTTGATTTCACATCATGACTTCAGGGAGTTCGAATGCTCAGACCAGCAACGTAAGAGTTGACGGTACGGTTTTGGTTTCTTAGTCTTTAGTTTTGGTTCTCTTTGGTATTGGTGCCATTCATTCTCTCATTTCGAGTTCATTTGTGCATGCCTTGGAATCAGGAATAGAGGAATTTGATAAGATCTTGGTAATTACCTCACTCTTGGGGCAGGTATGTGTATGTGAACCATGTATGTGTAAACCTATAAAGATAATGATTGGGGATGAGACTTTGGAAAATAATTTGATTATAATCCCCATGAGAACTTATGATGTGACCTTAGGAATGGACTAGTTGCCTAGAAAAACATACCTGTAGGTTGTCAACTTATGGAGATAACCCCAGTGATCGATAAGGGGCGATGATCATTCACCTGGGTGGTAATGATCGAGTGATGAGTGATCGACTCATAAAAACGTGTCTAGGTGTATGAGAAAACCTAGCATGCTATATATATATGCTTCTTTTAGATCTAAACGAGGAGTCTAATACCGTAGGAAGAAATGCAACAACATCGGCGGCTAATGAGTTCGATAATATCTTCCTTGATGAATTCTTTGGATTAGGATTGCATCAAGAAACTGAGTTTGGCATCTAGTTATTTCTGGGGATCGCTTCGATTTCTGTAGCACCATATCGATTGGCGCTTGTACAAATGAGGAAAAAAAGAAGCAGCTTTAGGAACTTGCAGATAAAGGATATATCAAGATCGCATGGGATGCGTTAGTTTTGTTCACTAGGAGACATGATGGTACACTTAGGTTGTGCATTGATTATCGACAGCTGAAATTGGGTCACGGTAAAGAGTAAGTACCCACTACCCAAGATCCGTAGATTGTCTGATTTGTTAGGAGGTCCCCAATATTTCTCAAGGATGGATTTGTGATTCGAATAACAATAGCTGCATACCAAGAAGATTAAGTTTCTGGGGCATATCACCTCCGAGCTGGGTATCTCTGTAGATTCATCCAGGATGGAGGTTGTATAACAGTAGGAATGATCGAAGATCGTGGCCGAGCTTCGTAGCTTTTAAGACTTGTTGGGTACTATAGAAAGTTTGTGAAGGATTTCTTAAAGATAGCGGCTCCGTTGACGTGATTGATCAAGAATGGTGTCAGGTTCGAGTAGGATGAAGAATATGGATGCGCTTTCCAAGAATTAAGGAATCAGTCGACCACTGCTTCTGTATTGACTATGTCAAGTTGTAACGAATTTTATGAGGTCTGTGTCGATGCAGCAGAGTAAGGACCTGGATGTGCGTTGATGCGGCATAGACGAGTGGTGACTTACAGATTGTGACAGTCGAGGTCACACGAGCAAGACTACCCTACGCACGACTTAGAGTTTGCCACAATGATTTACGCTTTGGGAATCTGGAGACACTACTTAGATGGAGCAAAAATATTGGTTTTCTTAGATCACAAGAGTTTAAGGTATTCGTTCACTTAAAGGGATTCAAATTTGAGACAACGAAGATAGATAAACTATATGGGGAACTATGATTTCTTACTGCAGTATCATCTGGGTAAGGCCAACGTGGTTGCAGACGCGCTCAACAGGAGGTCTTCGAGAATCGGCACATATTTGGCACCAAAGGATTGGGAAAGATGTTACTGTGAGCTAATAAGGCCTGTAGTACCATGAAGACTTCGATTAGGTATCGACGTATCGTAGAGGGATCGACTCCAATGTTTGATCAGATGACAAAGCATACTCAATGGTGGAACCAGCATCCACATAGGACGTGGACGTGAATGCAAAATGGGGAGCAGTTTAAGAATGAAGGGTTCCTGTAGATGGTTTGATGCAATCTCCAAGGACATCTGGTAGTGTCTACGATCGAGGGAAATGGCGAAGGCTTTGATGGACGAAGCTCTCAAGTCTCAGTTCACTATTCATCTAGGGAGCATGAATATGTATCGCGATTTGCAGAGGCAGGACTAATAGAGAAGTATGAAGAAAGATGCTCAAGAGCATATGGTCAAGTACATGATTTGTCTTCAGGTAGCAGCCAAGCATCAGAAACCCGCTAGTCAACTTTAGCATAAAAGCATGTCGTGATGGATTTCCTCATCGAGTTACCAAGGACGAAGCAAAGATATGATGTGATTTGGGTCATCATTGATAGTTGATGAAATTGGTGCATTTCATTTCCTACCTTTAGGTCATTAGGTTTGAGATCAGTTCTTGGAGGAGCTTTTAGGAAGCTTTAGGCACAACATGGCTTTTCATCCTTAGACCCATGGGTAGCCCGAGTGAGTCATTTAGATCCACGAGGATACGTTAGGCGCGTGTGTCTTAGACTTTGGCAGAGTTTGTAAACAACGATAGTTATCAAGAGAGCATCATGGTGGCACCATTCAAAGCACCATATGGACGGCTGTGTTGAGCACTAGTGAGTCGGGTAACATTGGAAGACAAAATCATTGTTGGACCTGAAAAAACCCGTGAGAGCAATGAAAAGGGTTACCGTGATTCGTGATCAGTTGAGAGCTGCTCAGAGTAAGCAGAAGAGTCATGCAAATTGGAGATGCCGACCTCTAGGATTCGGGATGAGGGATTCCGTTCTCTTAAAAGTTTTGCCATGTAAGTGAGTTTCACATTTCAGTATGAGCGAGAGGGAACTTGCACCGAGGTACAACGAATCATTCGAGATTTCTCAACATGTTGAAGTGATCGCTTATCGCCTTGATCTTCCTCCCAGACTCTCTCATGTTCATGTTGTATTTCGTGTGTCAATGCCTTGGAAATGTCTGTCAGAGCCGAGTAAAATTGTTTCATTTCAGGGTATGCAGATTCAGGAAGACATGACATACAAAGAGGTGCCGGTTTAGAGTATCGATCGAAAAGTGATAGATTTGTGATGCCGTGAAATTCTATTAGTGCATGTGGTGTGGTAACACCATAGGGTTGATGAGGCAACCTGGGAAATAGAGTCAATTATGCGGGAGTTGTATCTGTATTTATTTTGTTTTTGGGTTGGTTCCTGAATTTCGAGGACGAAATTTCTTTTAAGGGGTGGAAAGCTATAACACTCGAAAATAATTAAGTATGATTAGTGTATTAAATGGTGAATTAGTGTGCCATAATATAATTTGAACTTAACTTAACTATTTTATGATATTTTCAAATTAATTTTACTTACAAATATTTTTAAATCACTTTTAATTATTTATATATATATGTGTGTTATTTTGAAATTTGAAAACAAAACAATTTCTCAAATACCCGATATGTCCATGTCTGGGACATGGTTTTATAGTTGAGAAGCCACTCTCATTTTTCCTCTTTTTATTTCCTTCCCTCTCCTCCTCTTTCCTCACTCTCTCTCAGCCATTCTCTATCTCCTTCTCTCTTCACGTTCTCTCTCTCTCGCTTTGTTTTCAAAAAAAACTTGAGCTCAAGCCTTGATCTTCAGCTGGATTGGAAGCTTAGGAGCAAGATTGAGCCTCGACAAACTCGACTTAAAGCTCAAATTTGAGGTTAGTTACTTTATTTTTCAAATTTCAAACTTTTATTCAATTTTCTAAATTTCTTTGAATGTTGAAAATCTGAGTTTCATGAGCTTATAAAACCTTTAATCTAGATTAGTGGAACCCTATTCATCATGATTTTAACATTGATTGAACAAAAATTGAGTTGAATCAAGTTTTCCTATTTTTCCTCTATTTTTCTCTATTTCTAGGTTTATTTGAAAATCTCTACGTAAAACTTTGTTTAAAAGTGTTTGAAAGTGTTCTATTACGTTTTTTTATCATCTATGAACATTATCCATGCTTGAGAATTGAGAAAACAGGTTTAGAATGAAATTTTGGATTTGGAGAGGCCGAAACTCAAACCCTCGGGTCTCTAGTTTTTTCAGTTCAGCACACCGATCTTAAACATCGGCAGGCCAGACTCATGAGTTCGGCATGTTGGATTTATACTATAGGTAGGCCGAACCTAAGAAAGTTCGGTAGGCTGGTAGGCCGAACTGTGTAGTTTGGCAAGCTGGACCAAGAGTTTGGCAGGACAACCAGCCACAGGAAAAATGACCTTTTTCACATATTTTCACTATTTTAAACCCAGATTGAGAATTTAAACCCTTATAGTATGATTTTACGGACATAAATGGCACACTAGGGCACCATGAGATAGTATAGTATTGTAGAATACTCTGAGTTTGATACTGATAAAGCTTAGTTTACTTTTAAGGTTGATCGTGATTCCGTGGAACTAACGTATAGTGGGTCGGAATCATGGTGCTGAGTCGCAATGCAGAGTATCAAGGTAGGACTTCTACCCCTTCTTTGGTAGCCGGGTTTTAAGTGGTTTTGGCCTTAAAGAATTCTTTCAAAATGTTTTCAACAAATGACAAAATATTTTAAATATTTCCAAAAGAGGGCCTTGGCCTCAAAAAGACTGATTGCTAACGATTTCTTTCAAATTAATTTTAAGGAATGATTAGAACGAACTTTTTAGTATTTTTCATTTCTTGCTGAAGAATGAAGGATTATAATGAATCAAATAATGAACGTAACAAGAATATCTAGTAAAATGAAACATAATAATGATAAGACACCAGACGTGTCGGTTAGTACCGTCTGGAATGATAAAATGAAGCATGATGCCATATACAAAGATTGGGTCATGGGGAGTGCGACCTTGGGGGCAAATCCTGAAACTCAGATGGGCCACTTCAGTGGTGATTCATATGGCTTTTCCAAAAACATGATAATGAGGCCGTCTATGGAGGAATAAATGATTAAACAGTATGAATAAATTTAATGAGTTTCAGTTAGTTAGTTGTTTATTTATTTATCTTGTTTTGTAGCTTTTGATAAATAAAAAAATGGAATTATATGTTTAAATTAAATGTTTTCAAAAGCTTAGTCCTACTGAGTCTTCCGCTTACCTTTTTTTTGTTTGTTTTTAAAACATTTTCCCATAGGTGGATTGCAACTTAGGACCGATTGGGGAAAACACAGGGCAAATCCATAAGTCATAGGAATTCTATTTAAGTTATTTCTCTGCTTAAAACAAGGCATGTATCATTTAAACTTTATCTCTCATATTGGACTGTGATTGAAATATTTTATTGTCGATACCTTGTGTGCGCACTAAAGTGGGTCCGGTGGTGCCCAGTTCATCTTTATTTATCTTTATTATTTTATTTCATAATTAACTATTTTGAAACAACTATAATTGCTTTGAAAAGTTTTTAAACTATTACGTTTTTCAAAATAACTCAAAATGTTTAATTGGTGATTTTCATCAAAAATTTTGGTTTAATTAATTTAATTAATCCTCCACATCACTACCCGTACTTTGGGCATGACATCAACACATAAAAACAGAGGCAGCATCTAAATACTGTCATGTATATTTAAGAATTCGATAAACAAGAAATCCTTTTGAGAACTAAAAATAGATTAAAAACTACAAAGTATTATGTTGCGTGCTACTATGTTTCTACTATACTTAATTATGATTAGATGCTATAGATTTTGAATTGTTTTAATTTCTATTATTTCATACATAGTTAGTTTGACTACAAATTAGAAAAGACAAGTATGATTTTAAGGGTAAGCCCATTGAAAAATTTACCATTGGTATTAAGTTTAGAGAAAATTATATGTTATGACACACTTTAAAAAATTGTTTATTCATACCACGCTACCACTTATATTGCATGCTTAAGTTGTATTACACTTAAACATGTATGGTATTTATAAAAAGTAAATTTCAAAATATAGCATTTGTAAAAATTTTCCACAAGTTTATTATTTGTTTCCCGTTATTATAATCTTAGAACATTTTTATGATCTTAATGCAATAAGTTTAAGCCTATTTTATAGTTGTAGTTTTAAAAATACATCTTTAGGATTTTAGATACTAGTTTACTATAAAGTCTAATAAAGTTTTAAGCATGTTAAATAACGGTTGAAAAAGTTGGTCTATTACGTTTAAACATTTCAAGTCTTAAGTCGTGTTGCTGTTTAAAACCATTGATGGCAACATCGAAATTGTCTCCGTGCTGACAAATCGCCCCGTACCCGCCAGCCGCCCTCACCCGCGCTCGCCCCGCCCGAAAAAAAGGTCCATGTCAGCAATCCGCCAATGGGCGGGTTGAACCCGCCCGCCTGTATATGTTGGCCAGCGGGTTTGGTTTTGAAATTTAAAGGGTGGGTTCAAACCGACCCACCCGCCTAAATTTCTTAAAAAAAAAAAAAAAGCTAATTCCTCCATCTAATTTGCCTTTTGCCCTTCGTCCCCTTACCCTAACATCAACTCCAAGTACTTAGAGTTCCTCCAAAGTTCTAATCACAGCCAACCAACCCCAAAGTTTCCCCTTTTCTTTTCTTCTTCCCACTCCTAGTTCTGAGTGATTAGTTCAGTAGCAGTGGCGTACGTAATGCTTCCCCTCTGTTGTGAATATGGTCATAGTCTTTATGCGTCAAACTTGGTTGTTTTGAGAATGTTTCATATATTATCATCTTATATTTTCTACAAATTTTCTTAACTTTTTTTTAAAGCCCAAAAAATTACATTGGGCTATAGTACAGACTCAAATTGGCTCAATCTGCTCGCACCAACCCGTACCCAAACCGAAACCTCCCGCCATTTCACGGGCGGTCTGCGGGTTGGTTAATCGCCAACCCGTCATCTAAAAAAATCGACCCACACTCGTCCAAAAACCGTCAAACCGCCCACCATTTACCCCTAAGCACGGAGATAAAGTTTCAATGGAGAAGTTACATTGATGTTGTCAATGAGATATCAACACGAGGTTAACGTGACGGGATTGACTTTAAATTGTTAGTATCAACCTCAAATCTTCGAGGTTAACACGAAGAGAGAGGAGAAAAAAATAAAAAAAACCTTGCGCCCACGCCCAGTGCTTGCTTGGAGTCTTTCATACTTCAAGCTGAAAACAGTACAACACTACACAGCACGATCTCTTGTTGCAGCACGATATATCAATTTATTCTAGTGTTTTGTGAGCAATTATAAAATATTTATGAAAGCGGGACCCAGCTGCCAGGTGTAAGGTCACGTGGCAGAAGACTCGGGGGGTGTGTAGGGGGTGATACAACAACGCCCCCTTTCATTTCCTTTGCTCCACGGCTCCACCAAAGGCACCAACTTTCCTCTCCTTTACAGAAACCTCATCGTCTTCCTTTTTAACCCCCAACAAGCACACAATTTCCCCCAATTTCATTCACAACAACAAAAATAAAAATAAAAAAGTTCTAAGGGGATAATCCAAATCCCTTTTCTTCTGGTATTTTCGATTTCTGTTTGGATTCCGGGAAAAAAAGTATGGCGAAGAAACGAAAATCGGATGCCACGCGACTCGACGAGGTCGATCGGACCATTTACACCACCTTCTGCAGCGCGGCCAACTCTCTCTCGCAGCTCTACACCCAGGCCATGAACCACCAGCGCCTCTCCTTCCAAGCCGGCGAGCGTCACGGCCTGGTTCGACTCTTTCTGCGCTCCTTTTGCGGTCTTTCTGTTGTTTGGTTTGTTTGTTCGATCCGATGTTGTTTCTGTGGAGGATTTCTTTTTTTTACCTTGCCGATGTTGTGTGGTAGGGTTTAGGTGTTGTGTTTTTGGTCTGTCTTGTGTTTGGTTGATGAGAAAATGCGAAGGAAATGGTTGATTTTGGCTGCGATTTAGGACCGATGAACTTGCGAATTGAAGCTCGAGGCTTTTTCTTATTGTTAAGCAAAAAAAAAAAAAAAATGCCTTTTTTTAGTTACGTTTATATGTTTGATTTTATGGATGATCTGAAGAGGAATTTGGTTGACAAATATAAAAAATATCTGTGACTGCAACATTTTCGATTAATGATTTTTTTTTCTTCTTCTGTTTGGTTGTTGATGGAGAAGAAACAACATGAATTATGTCTGTGTTTTAGATGGATTCATGAATTGTGCTCATACACATTGCTATCAATAAAAGAAAATAAATGGAGAAAAGGACAAAATACTTTTGTGAAATGGGCATTTATTGCTTGTGTTCAGCAGTTCAATTTCCATTAAACAAATAGCCTTTATATAGGCAAACTACACAATGGTAAAAGAAACAAATAAAAGATCAGAACCACTACTTTGACCACTAAACCATGCCTATGGACTAAGCAACTACTGCTACGTCTGTAACGAATAAGTCTAAACTATAGACCACCACTACTGCACTATTAACAGATTCCCAAAGACTAGAATTATTCATAACAAACCAAACAAAATAACAGACTTAGCAAATAAAAAAACATGTGACTCAATTAACAATCCCTCCCTTAAACTGAAAGTTTGCAAACATTTAGTTTAATTACAGTCAACTCTAAAGCACCCCCCCTCAAATTGGATTCTCCAAAGTGCAAACTCCCAGCAACTTCCTTAACTTCTGAAACATAGGCCATTTGAGGGACTTGGTAAATATGTTTGCAACCTGGTCTTCACTCCTGCAGTAGATGAGATCAAGTGTTCCATTCCTTGTGAGATCTTTTAAGAAATGATACTTTACATCAATGTGTTTGGTTCTTCCATGTAGAACAGGATTCTTTGAAAGTTTGATTGCTGAGCTATTATCACAAAAAATTGCAATAGGCCCTTGTCTCTTGAAATGAAGTTCTTCAAGAATTTTCTTCAACCATATAGTATGAGATGCACATGAAGTTGCAGCAACAAATTCAGCTTCAGTGGTTCATAAAGTGACGATTGGCTGCTTCTTTGATGACCATGAAACAGCCCTTGACCCCAACATAAATACATACCTTGAAGTGCTTCTTCTGTCATCTTGATCTCCTGCATAATCACTGTCAGTGAAGCCCAACAAATTTGATTTTTCTCCCTTCTTGTAGAGCAGCCCAAATTCCATTGTTCCTTTCAAGTATCGAAAGATCCTCTTGGCAGCTAGAAGATGCATCTCTGTTGGACATTCCATGCACCTGCTAATGAGACTCATAGCATACATTATATCAGGTCTTGTTGCTGTCAAATACATTAGACTTCCTATAATTTGCTTGTAGAGTGTGCTGTCCACCTTTCTTCCTTCAGGATCCTTCACAAGCTTTAAAACAAACTCAGTTGGTGTGTTCACAGCGTTGCAATTCTTCATTTGAAACCTATCTAAAATTTCTCAGATATATTTCTTTTGAGAAATAAAAATTCCATCAAGAAATTGCACCACTTCAATACCAAGGAAATAATGCATCTTTCCAAGATCAGACATATCAAAGTCAACCATCATGGACTTCTTAAAGTTTTCAAACATGACACTATCATTTCCAGTATAAATCAAATCATCCACATATAAGCTAGCAATGAGCATTTTTCCTCCATCTTCTATTTTTATAAAAAGTGTATGTTCATAGGGACACTTTTGAAATCCTTCCTTCAAAAAATAGGTCTCTATACGACTATACCAAGCCCTTGGAGCTTGTTTCAGTCCATATAGAACCTTCTTTAATTTATGCACTTCATGCTCATTTCCAACTTTCACATAACCAGGAGGTTGATTGAGAAATGCCTCTTCTTCTAATTCTCCATGTAAGAATGTTGATTTCACGTCCAACTGGAACACAGGCCATGAATTTTGTGCTGCCAATGCGATCACCAATCTGATTGTATCATGTTTTGCAACAGGAGCAAAAACTTCTTTATAATCAACCCCGAACTCTTGCTTATAGCCTTTTGCCACTAGACACGCTTGTACTTGTCAACTTCGCCATTCTCCTTCAGCTTTGTCTTGTACACCCACTTCACACCAATAGTCCTTTGCCCTTTTGGAAGCTCTGTTAACTCCCAAGTGTTGTTTCTTTCAATAGTTGCAATTTCAGCGTCCATCGCCTTTTGCCACTTTGATTTTTTAATGGCATCTTCAAAAACTACTGGATCACAATCCGAAAATAAAGCAAAATGAGTAAGTGGGTCTTCGTTGTGGTTGATTCCTTGTACCTCATAATCCGCCATCCATGCTGGTTGTCATCTAACGCTTTGAGAGTGCGAGTTGCTTGCTACACCAGATTGTTCTCTCGGTAATACATCAGCTGCAGTTGCCGGTGGGCTTTGTGGGATTGTTGGAGTTGGATTTGTTGATTGTTCTTCACTTTCTACAAGTTGGTCCCTTTTGCCATCTTCATCTCCATCAAAGTTAGTTGGAATTTGTTGTTCAATTCCATTGTCATCCCATGTCCAGAACCTATCTTCATCAAAAACTACATAACGACTAATGACAATTTTCTTGGTGGTAGGATTGTACAATTTGTACGCTTTTGCTGTTCACTAACACCAAGAAAAATGCATCTCTCCTTTGTCATCAAGCTTTTTCCTCTTTTGATCTGGAATGTGGGCATATGCTATGCAACCAAAAATTATGAAGTGGTCAACACTCGGTCTTCGTCCATTCCAAGCTTCTTCAGGCGTTATGTTTTGAACAGAAAGTGTAGCACTTCTATTCAAAATATGAACACTCCAATTGGTTGCTTCGGGCCAGAAATTCTTTAGAATGCCGCTTCTCGCCAAAAAACTTCACACCATATTCAGAATAGTGCGATTTTCCCACTCGCAAATTCCATTTTGTTGAGGCGTGTACACTGCTGTAAGTTGCCTCTTGATTCCTTGGGTCTCACAATAATTTGTAAATTCATGTGAGTTGTATTCTCCACCACGATCACTGCGAAGAATCTTTATAGGCATACCTGCTTCTTTTTTGACTAACACCTTGAAGGTTTTGAAAGCTGAAAAAGCTTCAAACTTCTCCTGCAAAAAATAAACCCAAGTTTTCCGACTATAATCATCAATGAACGTTATAAAATAACGTTTACCACCATTTGATGTTGGATTAATGGGACCGCAGATGTCGGCATGAACCAGCTCCAATGCCTTCTTAGCTCTCCATGATTTTCCTTTCAGAAAATCGTCTCGATGTTGTTTGCCAACAACACATTCTTCACAAATTTGAGAAGGACTTTGAATTTGTGGAAGACCCATCACCATATTCTTCTGCTGTAGCATTTTTAAACCACCAAAGTTAAGGTGCCCATAGTGGTAATGCCATAGCCACGCCGCATCTTCCAATCTCGCTAAGAAGCATGAGTGAGTTGTTGTGTGAAGATATAGAGGAAACATTCGATTGGCTGCCATTTTAACTTGAGCAATTAAAACCATGTTGGCATCTTGGATTCTGCATACTCCATTTTTAATTGAGATTTCATATCCCTTTTCTTGCAGCTGACCAACGCTAAGCAAATTTGTTCTTAAGTCTGGAACAAAGAGAACATTAGAAATAACTTGATTGGAGTTGCTCTTGGTTTGGATTGTTACCTTTCCTTTTCCCATAATAGACTTTGGAGTTGCCACCAAACTTCACATTGTCACGAAAAGTCTCATCCAACTCAGTGAAGACAGACTTGTCTCCTCACATAAGATTGCTGCAACCTGTGTCTAAGTACCATAAGTTCTTGTGTGTTTCCTCCTTGGTATGGCAGACCATCTGTAAGGACACTTCTTCTTTCTTCTCTACAAAGTGAGATTTTGTACCACGTCCCTTGGACAAATTAGTTCTGCATTCTGACTTATAATGGCCAAGCCTGTGACATCCGAAGCACTCCACGTTGGACTTGTCTTCTGACTTTGGTCTGTAATTGGTTGACTGGTGACCTCCACGTCCTCTTCCTCTCCCTTGAGAATCTTGATTATCTTTAGCTTTTACTTGCGAGTTTTTGTGATCATTAATTCTTCTGCTTTTTCCTCTTCCTTGGTTTGGTCTACTTGAAGACTGATTGTTGGTAGAAGCTTGCAAAGCTTGCTCTTCCTTTTCTTGCTGAGCCATTTTTTGTTCATGGACCAATAAAGAACCCTGCAATTCATCAATTGAAAGAAAATCAAGGTCTTTTGATTCCTCAATTCAACAAACAACATAATTAAACTTCGGCGTCATTGATCAGAGAATCTTTTCAATCACTGCCACATCTTCTATCTTCTCTCCATAGACGCACATCTTGTTGATAATCACCATTGTTCTTGAGAAAAAATCAGAAATAGATTCTCCCGACTTCATGCGAAGCGTTTCGAACTCCGTACGAAGTGTTTGTAGTAGCTGCCTTCTTGCTTTTGTTGATCCTTGATATTTTCTATTCATGGAGTCCCAAATCTGCTTGGAAGTTTCTTTGGTAAGAATAGTTTCCAAGATAGAGCGATCAATAGCCTGAAAAAGGTAGTTCTTTGCCTTCAAATCCTTCAGCTTTAGTCCTTCTATCTTTGCCCTTTGTGTCTCCGATAGCACAACACCAGCAGCTGGTTCTGCTACACCAGATTCAACGACCTGCCAGTACTCTTTGGACCTCAAGAAGTTCTCCATCAACATGCTCCAATGATCATAATGACCATCAAAACGTGGAATGGTTGGTTGCACAAATGTCGCTTCAGATGCCATTACTTTGCTGCTGCAAAATAGAAACCAGGTGAAATAGAAAAATAGGCTACTTTCACTGCACTCTTTTCTCACTCGGCTGTGTTCCCCCTTTTTCTAATTTATTCTCTCTTCTCTTGGCTCGGATACCACTGTTATCAATAAAGAAAATAAATGGAAAAAAGGACAAAATACTTTTGTGAAATGGGCATTTATTGCTTGTGTACAGCAGTTCAATTTCCATTAAACAAATAGCCTTTATATAGGCAAATTACACAACGGTAAAAGAAACAAAGAAAAGATCAGAACCACTACTTTGACCACTAACCCATGCCTATAGACTAAGCAACTACTGCCACGTCTGTAACGAATAAGTCTAAATTATAGACCACCACTACTGTACTATTAAAAGATTCCTAAAGACTAGAATTATTCATAACAAACCAAACAAAATAACAGACTTGGCTAATAAAAAAAACACGTGACTCAATTAACACATATGGAGGCGTTTTGTTTTTTTTAAAAGGCTCTTTTTAATTTTGTTTCTTTTCGGGAGAGGGGGTAAGGAGTGTAGTATGTACCATGTTGATTAGGCTAAGAAAAGAGTGACCTATTTACTCAAAAAGGGTTCATAACTAGAATAAAGTTGTTAAATTTAGTACATTTTGTAAAGCACAGAGACTTCTGACTCTTTTGCATGTCTTATTGTACGACAATATACTACTACATCAAGGCACAAAGAAAATTAGATGGAGAGTTTTGGAAGTCACCGTGTTGATATGAGAGCTTATGTGGCTGTTGTATTTAGCGCCTAGAAACCCTCAATTGTTTATGATGTTTTAAATATTTGTAGGCATTGTTATTATTATTATCCAAGTCAAGCATGTTGATTTCAAAGTGAAAAATACTTGATTTTTGTAACTTGTGATGTATGACATGTTATTGCTTTATACCATGAAGCCAAGCTGTGTTTTTTCTTTTCCTAGAAGCCTACATCATTTGGGAACTTAATACCCTACGTCATTATCCTTTAAATTCCTTTTTTATGGTAATATTGATTGAATTATGTGGATCAATGTTGAAAATGAAAACTCTTACCATGCATTCAAGATATCTATATGCTAAATGGCTGCTTATCTTTTTATCGACTTTTTGTCTTTCTAGATCATACATACTAGACATCTGGGTACAAGGATGAAGTAATTTTGAGGACAAAGAATGGTTCTATTAACCATCTTGTTTACCTTAAACATCCATGCTTGATTTGCTTAGCGGCAGCTGTACATCTGTCCTCTCTTATAAGCTTGGTAGTATTTCACACATGCAAATTCCTCTGCTGTGTGTGTATATCATTTTGACCCTCATCTTATTTGTGGTATAACTTGTGACTCATGAACTCATTTCGCTCTTCTATGCGCTTGAATTTATGTTATCTCATGATCAAAAACTATAGTTTCCTTTGCTTTATGTGTCTGGAAATAGTTCCCTAATTTTTCCACAATATTGTCTTTGGTACTAAGTAATAATCGAGCCATTCCTCTTGGATTTACCCAAGGAGTTTGTTCAGGTAAATTGTAAATGTATGCTTGTAATGTGTATTACGAGTTTTAAACAGCAGGTCCAACAATTACCCTACTATTTTCATTTACTTTATCATCAGTTTATCACCATTCTGCTACATGCCACTGTCCCTCGGTATTATAGCATTCCTTTCTAACTCCCTAATTTCCTCCACTGTCAAGCAGGAGAAACTTTATCAGTGGATTGTAAGGCAGCAAGAGGAAGGATCAAGAGTGACAACTGTAGATATAATTGCTTACTTACAGGTATCTTTTTTTCTTTTTTCTTTTTTCTTTTTTTTTACTGAATTATTTATTGCTTTGTTTTGTTTTGTTTATACATGCATAATGTAATGACCATTTTTAAGAGGCTGTTGCTAGCCAATTAGTAGTCCATTTTTCACCGGAAGAAGATATCTTTTAGTCCTGATGTCATTGATCATTGGCACAAATCTGTGCTAACAAGGCTACTGTTGCATGCCACACTTGGCTCGTGTTTTCAATATCTTATGGACTAAAAAATGAGACATAGAAAGGAAAAAAGAAAATTGTGCATATAATTTTTATAATGGATTGTTCTTCCCCATATTCCACAAGTTAAAAATCTTGATTTCCTGCTTTGTTCCAAGTAAATGTGGTAGGTTTGTTAAAACTAATACTCTGACATTCTGAATATGGTAAATTTTACAATCCTCTTTGACTTGCAGCTTTTTCAGTGGAGGAGAAGTCTTGTACTTATCACCCAAAACCTGACCAAAAATTGCCACTAGCTTTGCCCTCTCCACTCTCTCTAACCTCCTTCCCACCCTAATGCCAGTGCACAAAATCATTCTCAAAGGTTTTGAAGGACCTTCTTTGGTTTATCCTGAGATTAGCTTGCCATGTGAAAGAAGTTAATATATTTATAGTTGTACTTGTAGGATGAATTTGTTTTATCTATCCTTAAGTGGAGAACATTAGCGTGATGGTTAGTAGCTGGTCTTGTCGTTGTGTCTCAAATAATTTGGGATTTTTTTTTTTTTTTGTTTATAATTATCTGGCTTGGAAGGTTATTGGGGATATTCTCCTTGCAGTTGAAGTCGGGAGAAAGATTAAATTTGCATTGCAATGTAAAACACCTCACTATTGTTTTGTTTTGTTTTTTCTCCCTTTTTTTTTGGGCAGAATGAGCTTGATTATGGTTCTGAGGAGCCTCCGATGTCTCCCAGGACGCTGCTTCAGCAACAGCACTTGCAAACTGCAATGCACTCGGCCAATTTAGGACCAACCATTCCAGCTGCTCCAGCTACAGCTGGGCAGGGAGTTCGGTGGGGACACTCTGATCAACAGCCTAAGAATTCAGTGTTCTCAAATGCCCTTTCCAGCCCTGTTCGTCGAAGTCTTCAATCCTATCACCTTGCTGCACAGGGAAGTTATCATTTAGGTAATTTCACGCCTCATGGCGATGGGCCTCGTGGTAATAACGAGATGAACAGTTATAATCACCAAATCAGGGATACCAATTCGTCCGTGTCTAATGATTCCTTGGACATGCATGCAGATAGTCCCGACCATGGCTTTCCCTGTTGAAATTACCTATCTGTAAGAAAGAAAAAAGGTTGTTTGAGATAGAAAATGGTGTTTGATTTTATGAAATTTATGTTTGTGATTAGAAGTGTTGAATTTATAGAAAATTTGAACGCAATGTCAATGCTAACTAGTCTTTTCTGAAAGCCTATATTTGTCTGGTTGCTGGTGCTTCGTTGTGATTCTCTTCCCTTCTTCCAAACAGAACGGACTAGCAGAATGCTAGTTACTTGAAAAAATGGTCCATTGATTCTGAAAAGGAAAAGAATAAAAAGTTAATTATTTAGTGAATATTAAATTAGTGTTGTGAACGATTTGTGCAATTCCTTTCTACCATGTAAAATCCAACTACGTTTCCATTTTTATGTTTTATTTCTCACAAGTAGAGCAAGTTAGGCTAATGTAAAATGACTAGTGTAGGCGTCTAATTAGGCATCTTATGCCAAGTTTTTGTTTTCCTTCCTATAAAGTTGACAATAGATAATTTGATTACATGGAAGTTTTGCTTTTCTTCGTTCTTCTTTCTTTTTGTTTTGATTTTCTTCAAAGGACATGTTACTTGAAGGGTGAATTTCAAAAATTCTCTCAGAAATTGTCTTCGGGTTGTGAAATTTAAACCAAGAAATTGTTTTTCCATAATTTTTTTAATGGGAGGAAGCACATATCATATTTTGGGAAAAAATGTTAGGGTTATCCCTTCAAAAATTCTCTCAGAAATGGCCTTCAAGTTCTGAAATTAAGCTATGATATTGTTTTTCCATAAATTTTTTAATGGGAGGAGGCACATATCATATTGTGGGAATAAATGTTAGGATTATTCTCGTTTTAGTGTTCAAATTAGAGGTTAAATTTCATTTTCGTGTTTGATATTTTAAACATCCTCCTGAGGTGCAAGATTTATTAAATTGTCTTAAAATAGGTTTGTTTGATATCATTTTGTAGAGATGCAACAATGGGCTGAGGCCTGTGGGCTGGGCCGGCTCAAGCTCGTCCTACTATAGTGATAGGTCAGTCTGGCACGGCTTGACATTGTTCACGGCCTGGCCTGGCCCATAAATACTGATGGGCTGGGCTGGGCTGGGCCAATATATGTGGACCCATGGGCCGGCTTGACACGGCCCATGAAAAATCATGGGCCGGCCTGTTTAGGCCCATAGTGGGCCAGCCTACCGGCCCGTCTAGGCCCATAATGGGCTGGCCCATGTAAAACTCATACAGGCCCACAATGGGCCAACTCATCGAAGGCCTATTGTGGCCCAATTTCATATAAATATATATATTTAGATATATTTTTTCATGTTCATTCACTGGTGAACATGGCTGAGTATGGCCTTCTCCAGTAAGTCATGTAAGGTCCATTATAAGTCATGTATTATCACATCAAAAGATTGTACATTTAATATATATATATATTATTTAATACATATAAAAATTAAATATTATATAATATATATACATGTCATATTCACCCGTGAGTAAATATAGCATTAGATTTCCCCAATGCATATCACATAACAATAGGCCTGGCAAGTTCTTTTTCTTTTCTTTTCATTTCTTTTTATTTTTTATTTTTCTCCTTGTAGGCATGCTTTGCTTTTGAGAAGTAAAGTTGAGAATTAGATGCTGAATCTGTAGGTCATGTATTATCACATCAAAATACTATATATTTAATTAATATATATATATATATTATTTGATACATGTAAGAATTAAATATTATATAATATATATACATGCCATATTCACCCTTTAGTGAACATGGTATTAGATTCCCTCATGCACATCACATTGCAATAAGCCTGACAAGCTCTTTTTTTTCTTTGCATTTTTTTTTTCTTGTAGGCATTGCTAGTATGTGTGAGCTTAATTATTACCCTAACGCATATTGCCCATACACAGAGGTTGTACACGGATCGACCTTTGCGGTAAGGTCGACGTGGGGGTTGGAAGGAGGGTGGAAAACCCCCCTGCCGGGGGTTGCAGAGGGCGGAGCCCCCTGGGCGAAAATTTATATGCAAGTTTATTTTACATAAGGATAGTTTGGGTTTTTTACATACAGCATGCTTTGCTTTTGAGAAGCAAAGCTGAGAATCAGATATTGAGTCTATAGGTCATGTATTATTACATCAAAATACTATACATTTAATATATATATATATTATTTAATACATATAAGAATTAAATATTATATAATTTATACATGCTATATTCACCCGTGAGTGAACATGACATTAGATTCCCCTATGCAATTATAAAAGGGCAGGCCTAACATAGAGGCTCAGAAGGAAGACCTGTAATGTGCAAAGCTGAGACGTTAAGTCTTCAGCGAATTGTCTAATCAAATCACACTTGAAAGAAAAAAATAAAAAAATAAAAAAAATAAACTTTTTTACCTATAAATAAACGTAGAACATTCACAAAGATAGTCATTCAACAAACTTCAGAAATCTTATGTATTGTCATTTTTTTAGTTTACTTGGAGTTCTTCATGGTGTCAGCTCTTGTGGTAGTTCTTGAAACACGCCTATATTGTGGATTATAAGCCTTTTGAACGTAATCCTTAAAGGCTGGATCATCAGCAAGACTAATTGGTTGTTGAGCACTAGCCAAATATCTAACATGTCATTCTCTAGCTCTTTGTTGGTCATATGACCAATTGATAACACTACCATCAGGGCTAAATTGAAGTGTTTGTTGACGACAATCAACACCACCTACATCGTGCTTAGCTTCGCATTTTTTGCGATGCCTCTCTAAGTGACCAGCGCCAGAAGAGGATTTACCTGTGTAGTCTTGTTTGCATACTTTGCAAATTGTGCGCTCTTCTGTTACACCATTCTCGTTTGTACATGTTACTAGATCAAAGTAACTCCAAATTGGTGAAGTACGTTGAGCTTTCCTTTTGCCCTTACGAGTGACTTCGGAGGAGCCATCAACTTGAGATAGTAAGTCAGCTCTAATTTCTTCAAGTGGATCATTAAATTGTTCTTTTTTATTGATCACCAAATGTAAAACGTTGGCTCTCCCTCCATGTGATGATGCCATAGCTTCAATAAAAAATAACAATAAATTAACGTAACATAAAAATTAAATAAAATAATTATACAATAAAATTAACTTATAACAATACAAAATTAATGAACAACAAATGAAATAAATTATACCTTCAATTTTTTTTCCCTTTCTAAAATCTCCCTACTTTCTCTCTCTACTCTCTCTCTCCTCCAACTCAGTCCAAGAATCCGGCCTCCATTTTCGACACCACCCACACCAGTGGGAAGCTCTCGTCGAGCTGAGTCCAACGGTGTGCCGTGCAACCCAAAATGCCATCAGAGGAAGTCACACGCGCCACCTGAAGTGGTGGTGAAACAAAAAATTTTCTGATGCGATTTCTCCGTCATCCGACCTCTGATTGACACGATCTTGGTGTCCACAGACTCAGATTGATGAGAGGAACAAGAAGGCACCGATCACCCAGCTCGATTTCAGCTGTAGTAAAACGGCGGAGCTGCCCCATTCCCGCTGCTATGCCACCACCCTATCTTGCTGTCGCCGACGTCGTTGATTGACACTGCCAGGATCAAAAGAATCAGAGGGTGTCGGTGAGCAAAAGGCCTCACTCAATTGTGCCATAGCACTGCCGCCGGTCGGAGAACGGAAGACACCCGTCACCGTCGCCATAGGTGAGTTCGACTTCACCGTTTCCGACGACGTTGGACAAAATTGAGGACACAATCATGTTTAGACGGTTGAGAAGAGCAAAAGGCACAAAACAATTGCTTGAAACCATCGCCGGTGGCCAGAGTTCCACATGCCCGTCATGCGCCGCCGTGAGAGGGATCAGGTTTGCCCATTCCGACTGTGGTGACATACACCGCTGGTGTCAATCGACTCAGAGAGCCACGGAGAAGGAAATGCCCAAGGAAATTTGGGGTTACCACGACCGAAAGACCGAGATCAGAGCCGCTAGTTTTGGCCAAGAAACCCATCTTCGATCCGGGTAGTTGGAGGAGAAATTGGGTTAAATTGACCCCACCAATCAGCTCAGGAGGTGGAAAAATGGGGGAAGCTAAAGTTTCAGCCGTCGCCGTCCACCGAAGTCGCCGCATGCGTCGCCGCGGACGGCCGGCCTCCGACGAACCTCGGGTCCCGAGCTCCCGACCTCCGATCGATGATCCGAGACCGCCTCCTGACTCGTTTCGACGCTCTGAACGCGATGGTGACCTCCGTTCAAGCTAATTCTACTTCAGTAAAAATCATATGGTACTGATTGCACGGGGATCAAGGCGACTTAGACAGCAGTAATGGAGTCCAGAATGATGTTTTCAACAATCATAAATCTCCATGGATCATTCCTAGCCATCCACAGTGGTCCGAGGAGCACTGCTGAGGATGCAGCGTAGACTGTGGATACAACGAGATGCAACTGGACCCGCACAACTCGGAGTCCAGGTAAGTAGGAATCTCGCCTACAGTATGAATAGTTTTAAAAAGAGATTAATTTTAAATATTTTCATAAAATTTATGAAAATGCATGATCAGTAATTTATTACACTATTATAAGTTATGATGTGATATGTTATGTTATGACATGATGTGAAATGCTATGATGATGATGATGATGATGATGATATGATTAATGTGTGATGTATGCAATATATAAATTATATTATTTAATCACCTTCAAGTCAAGTATGATTATGATTTATGATTCATGTATGATTATAATTTACGATTCATGAGTTACGAAATTGTGATGTCATGTAGTATTAAGTCATGCTGCATACACACAATAAAACAAGTGAAACTTATGAGATAAGTTAAGGGTGTCGTACCAACCTCCCGACCCATGGGGAGGCTCCATGTTAAAGAAATGAATGATCTTGGTGTCGTTAAGACCTCGCAAACCCTAACTTCCCAAGACTCGCGTGCAACCGGTACGATCACTCGGGCCCAAAGTAAGAAGATAAGTTACAGCTTAAATAATTAAGCATAAATCAAGTTGATAAGCAAGCATAAAATGCTCATGCATATTTTTATTAAAATGATTTTTAATTATGTTTTGCGAGGCTAATTTTCTACTTGCTGAGCGAAAGCTCATTTAAGTATGTTCATGCTGTAGGTAAGAAAAACTTGTCAGCGACACTTGATAGACAATGGTGAAGATGAGAATGGATACCGCTCATGCAATGTAATATTTTTGCATTATTATTTTACGAATTTATGCATGTTTTATTTTACGAAATTTCGTATGCCACACTTTACGAAAATTATGTGCATATGAATAAGTAAATAATTTACGTAATTATGCTTTAAAAGTCGAGCTTGTGACTATGCAACCTTGGTCCAGAGGATTTTAAAGTTTAAAAATGTTGCAATAAATAATGCAACAAATGCACGAAATTTGTAAGAAAGAAAATTATAAGTTCATTCAGAATTACAAAGGATTACGGGAGTTTTACGTTATGTTAAGAAATGAATTTTACGGATATGTTTTTATGAATTTATTATGAAAGTTTAAAAGAAAAGCTTTAAAAAATTAGTAACTTAAACTTAAAAGTTGAGTTATAAGAAATTATGTTTTGTTTAGTTAAGAAGGTTTACTTTAAGAAAATAATATGATATTTCTAAGATGTTAAAATTATAAGTAAAATATATAAATAATTGCTAAGAAAGTTTTAAAGCGCATTTAAATGGGATTTTATTTTAATATTTAATTTAATATTATCTTGAAAATAGTTTTATTTAAATTGAGAAATGTCTTTAAAGTAATACTTGCTAAATAATTATTCTTATGTTTAAAAAGGAAAAAGTTCAAGAAAATTACTATGGTTATGTTTCAAGAGATTAATATTATGAATTATGTAAAGGATCATGCTTTTAGAAATTATAACTATGTTAAGACGTAATGCTTATTATTACATTATTATCACGTTTGAGAAATTATGTTATTATGTTAGGTTTACGAAATAAAGTTTTGAGAAATGATTATTATATTTTTAAGGTTATATGTTAAGAATTCTTTATCAATAAGAATTCGTTTGTTATTAAGATTTGAAAAATAGTTATTACTTCCTCTAAGGTTTCATGTTAATGATTCCTCAGTAAGAATCCATTAAAAAAAAATTTATCCTAAATTTCTCTACCTTAATTGTAAGTAAGTTTAAGTTTATGATGATGTTTAAGTTAAGAGACGGCCACGTAAGGGTGGGTCGTTACAGATGGTATCAGAGCCGGTATCCTGCCATCCTACTTCACATCATCACGCGCCTGCTTCGCCTCAGTCCAAGTAAGTTATGTTAATTAAATGTTAAGATAAGTTACGTTAAATGATAGGTGTCGATTTTTCATGTAACGACATTCAAGTTATCGGCATGCAAGTACGATTTTAGATGTCCTCTTATGGTCCAATGCCAAGCTTAGCCATCAAGATGCCTCAAATCACAGGAAGTGATATGGGGTGCCACCTTTCTAAGCAAGCAGGACAACTCCTAGAATCACGTGAACGCTCGAACCGACGCTTAGAGATGCTCGACACTCAAAGTGCAATACAAGCCAGAATATTTGGAGTTACAACCACAGAATTGGTAGATTGACGAGTCGATAGAGGATCTAAAGGTTCCATGAAATCTTCTCTAGATTTAAAAAAAATGATTAATAAATCTCACTAATTTTAATGTAACGTTTTCAATTATTATATCACAAAAAAAATTAAATTTAAAATAAATGATAACAAAATAGACATTTTCTAAACTTCTTTCCTCTTTTTTCTCAAGACTTGCTTTTATTTGTATTTTATCCCTCATTCCACTATATTAAATATGGAGCTACGATCAAGGTGGCTACGCCTCATAAAAGAAAGGAAGCCGCAAGTTCTTCACAGCTTAATTACCAACCCATGACCAAAGCCGCCCCTTGTGCAGCAGATAAGCAGATCTTTATAAAAGACGATTCTACAGGCGGATGGATAATACTCTACACTTTACCACGAGAATAAAAGAAGTCACAAATAGGACATGCAAGGGACGCAAGAACGTAGCCTTCCTCAAAGAATTACCACCAAAGGCGAGGATGTCAAGACATTTCTTCGAAGCACGAACGAGTACTTAGTCAGAAAGAATTTTCCAGCTTGGACCATTAACAAAGACATCGATATCTGAATTAGAGATGACGTAAAAGAATAAGTAGGCATAGTACTACTATGGGGCTAGTAGTGAGACATGCCATACAATTGATTAAGTATACGTATAGTATACAAAATAAGATTTATGTATGAACAATAGAAGTTTTTGATAAGAAGAACTTTATGTTATGTGAACCACTAGAGGCGAATCAAGTCTCGATCTCAACAACGGTCTATGATATGCAAAGATTGCTAACAAAGAAAGGGTTTAGCAATTTCATGATATGAAAGTATGAATGTTACGAACTATGATTGTTGTATGTATTATAAACGCAATGTGACCCATGAATATGATATGAAATAGTTCCTAACAAAAGTGAAATGTATAGCAACTCCATGATATACAAGTATGAACGTTATGCATATGTATGATAAGAATATGCATGACATGAATATGAATAAAATGTGAAAGCATGGCATGTAAAAGTATGATATGAATGACATGTATATGTATGATATGTTTGTGAATGTGATGTGTATGTATGAAAGTTATGATTGATGTTTGTTATTTGGATAATAAACATGATATAGCTTATAAGTACCATGAAATGCATAATGAATATGCACAACTAAGTCCATACGGAACCCATTAAGGACTTAACGTATTAGATTACGATAAAATAATAGATTCCACAAAATCATCGTTTCGGTAAGGATAAACACATAGATCCTTATAAGAAATTGGATATAAATAGAAGTTCAAGGTATAAGAGAAGAACTTCCCAGAGGTCACAAACTGTCTATGGGTGGTTACTTCTAAACTAGTATCCGACCAAACAGACCCTATAATAGTGATCTCAAGATGAGACGATTTCCTCCCCAACCTACAAATAATATATATATATATATATATATATATATATTAGAAAAAGAATAAACAATAAATAAGTTGTGTGGATCGGTCAAACACCATCCTATAAGAAGTTAAAATCACGTTAAGTAGATATTGACGAAGCAAAGTTGCTTCCACATACCCGAGAGATGTAAGTAACATCGCAAGGATATTAGAAAAGAATAAGAATGACAAAAGTACAATCATTAATATATCGGGTTAAGAAATAGGAGATGAGAAGATTACAGGATGGTTCAAAATATGAACCACTATAATAGAGCTACAAAGCTCCGATAGAGTAACCATAACAAAAGGAAACCAATAGGAATTTCTAAACGAAAGAATACAGCCCATCATATGACTCAATGACATCTAGTCATCAATAACCATAAAAACCCAGTTTAAGAGAAGCAGGTAGATATGTTGTTTTAAGAACACAGTCTACCATGCTGTTAAATCACCCTTAGTCATCAATAAGTAGAGAATCAATTTAAGACAAGTAGACAGAGATGTCTGCTTAAGATAGCAAATATAAGATTCTTAGCCAGAGCAGTAAGCTTACACAATCCAGGCTACTAAGCTAAGAAGGCCATCTCAAATAAAAGTGGTCCCCCCTCCAGTTAACGAAGTCTTTAGAAAGACAAGATTCTTGGAATAAGCAAGATCAGAGACCTTAGAGTCAAACACCGAACCTTCACTAGAAACAGATGCTATAGAATATGGGCATAGGGATAATAAAAACCCTTTTGACTAGTTAAGACGTGCCATATTGAGGAGAAATCCTCTAGAATTGATGGTAGAGCATACTAATGAGAGTATTGCTCAACCTTTTAAGAAAAACTCAGTTATGTAGCCAATGGTTGGAGTAATCCTAAGTTATTTTCACAAAATATATATATATATAAGTATATATATATATAAGTGTGCTTAGAACGTAAAATAAGCCCAACCATGATATCAGCCTAATAGCAAAATTTTTGGGACTCTTAGCAGAAGACTTCCAAAGCTGAGACTACGAAGTTGTAGCAAGTCCCTCAAGAAATGATAGACATAACGGAGTGGTTCCTTCGAGAGCATCGATGCGACCTCCTTGATAAGAGTATAGATAGTAAGAATTAGAGAACTGAGGATGTCTGGACAATATGATTAGTAAGTTTAAGAGTACGATGTCAAGGCTTGGGACATAGCAGCGGTTTAAGGGCCATTTATACGCCCCTCCTGACGCCAAATAAAAAGGTGCGCTAATAGTAAGATTAGAGATAGTATGCAAGGAGGATGACACATATAGTGTCTACCAAGTAAAGTTGCGCATCTTAGGATAGTTTTATAGGCACGTCTCAATGTTAGGAATTACACGATAGACAAGTAAGGCTTGTCGCCCTTCCAATTGCGATAGAACCGATAGGATTTGCCATTTGACAAGTTGGAATATATTGTTAATATATATATATATATAGCTATATTAACCAAACCCAAGATTAGAGTGATACGGATTAACACGTTAGAATTATTATGACACAGTAAGATACATACCTCGAGTAAGGTCATAAGAATAGGTGTCCAGCCCAAATTGTTCATCTAAAAGATAGATGAACATTAAAAAAAAAAATCGATAGATTTCTTTCTGATAAAATATTGTAGCCATCAAAACTAATGACCTATAAGTATACCCTTTATTACATCACATGAACGTAGTATATTTTAAAAGGATGTTTTCTGTTAATTTGATGTAAAATTACAACTTATATTTTTCCAACGAATACACTTACTATAAGCCATTTTTATAATTTTCATGAGTATAATATGAACTCTCTTGTTATCAGGAACCAATCAAGTTAAAGAATGTAATGGTCAAATCCTTGAGGAAGAAGTAAGTTCCAAGATAGGGACCATCCATGCTAAGTTAAGGGTTCTGACAGCTTGAGATCAATATTATACTAAAAGTACCTATGGATTAAGTAGGACCCATAAGCAGCTTTTTCTTTTATTATAAAAATGTTTGGGTCCTTACTCATGAAGCACAAAATTTTGTCAAGTTTAAAAATTTGATTTACATTGTCAAAAAAAATGTGTGTTTAACAAATTATTACTACTATTTTCAATAAGTAAATAGAAGTTTATGAAATGTTTTGTTAAAAAAAATGATTTTTATTAAAATGAAAATGACTGTTATATTTTAGAAAGTTATAAATAATATATATATACACACACACAGAGACTTTCATAGAAACAGTAAGGAAGTATTAGAATGATATAGGACACTAATTAGAACGATATAAGACACTAAAGTTGCCTAAAAAGAAGGAACACATAGTCAACCATAGACACGAAATTCACATGTAGAGAAAGTTAAGATACATCATGAATGTTTCCATAGTGGAAACAAGGTTGATTAGAACCCCGAATAAGAGATAAGCTTTACAAATTTTAAACTACAGTAAGACGATACACATATGATTATACCATTGAACAAGTTGAGACAATTAAGGCTAGAATGACACAATTTTCTATGAAAATAGGTGCTCAAAAGAGTAGAATTTCAATCCTAAGGTGGGTAGAACATATACTAGACTCTAATGAACCTTTTTATAGGTTAAAGGAGATAATATAGTTTTGCTCCTTTGGAAGAGCATACCCCACTCAGTAGCATAAGATTTAGACTGAAAATGATTTCTTACCCATAAATGGGTCGTGGAAATCCTTAAAACTACCAAGTTCTTATGATTTGCCATAGTAGCATGTCTTATATTCTAGGGTAGCATGTCTTATATTCTAGGGTAAGTATTAAGTAAAAGGGAATTGATAGTACGATTTCATAAACAATGAGAATCTATTACCTCGATATATCATGATAGTATGTTGAAATGTCTAGAATAAGCCCGCCTAAGGAGAATCTATGGTATGATCTCCATATGTTTGGGGATATAATGCACCCCATTATATAGTATCACCATGAGATTTCTATTGGTAGAAAGATAAAATCTCAATTTGCCTTTAAGAGACTAGAAGAAATTGCTAAAAGACACTAGTTTTGATTAGAAATCGTGAGAACGATTTAAATAATCAAGTATAACCTAGAAATTTCCCATGACCAATATAAAGGTCATGTGAGCAAAAACCAAGAGAAACCCTACGAATATGAAAAATGGGAATGAATTTCTTTTTTCTCGCACCTCGAGGAGAGGCAAGAAAAGTTCAAGAGAGATATGAAAGGACAAGCGTAAATGTTATGAACCCTTAGAAGTTTTAAAACAAGTAGATGAACATGTTTTAGACAGTCATTATCACTAGTCAGAGATGACTACGTGATAAAGACTTATAGATTAAGCAATAAAAAGATAAATTTCCTGGCCTGACCCTATGTACCAGATCATGATCTGGAGGCAAATACGCAACCTAATCTGGAGGCAAATACGCAACCTAACATGCGAAATAGAATAAGTGTACGTCGTGAAACAAGAGAAAGAATAGCTTCAAGGAAGCAAGGACAAATTTCCATATCAAGATTTTGAGGCAAAGTTGCCAAAAGAAAGAAAAACCCTATGAGATTAGGATACGAAGCCATAGGATACCCTTAGTTTATCTCAATTTTCGAGGATGAAAATTTTATAAGGTGGGTAGATTGTAATGACCGAAAAAATCCAAAAATTAATAAGTATGATTAATTGAGGATTTTTCCATCATTACTAAGCTAAGTACTTGAGAAGGTACAAGTTTAGCATTTATTAATACGCAAATTTGATGGTCTTAATAGTTGTAAGGCCTTAAAAATAAATAATGTTGTGAATGCACAAATTTACGTGCTTTATTTATGAAACATGTAACAATGTAATGTTATGATGGTACATTAAAATAATTAAAAATAATTATTTAATGTGCTAAACTAAAAGTTTATAATTTATTAATTTCATGCATGAGCCAAAAAGATGATGTTATTTGGAAAAAGTGGAATTTCTAACTTACTATGATGATGTGGAAAATTCCTATATGATGTCAGTTCAGTAAAAGAAACCCAGATCAAAAGTGATCATGAGCTCCATACCATAAATTGAAAATGGTGAGCACCAAGTTCAAGTATGCAAGATTTATGACATGTTTTACTATAATTGATCTCGAAATTTATAGAGATCATAAAGTAAGATAAGAATTTTAAGAAAGTTATAAAAATCATTGGAAGTTCAAGAATTCCAATATTTTGAATGTGTATAGTTAATTATTATACACATTAATAATTACGTAAAGTTTATTATTATTGTTGTAATGACAATAATAATAATAGCAGTTGTCATAGTAATAGTAAAGAAGAAGAAGAGCGTTGATAGAGTCCACAAACACTGATCTATTGGTAAGAAGTGGATCTATAAATGGTTCGTTACGAGAAATAGTTTGGGTTATATCCGTAAAGCATGAAATTGTGCTAAGTTTGAAAATTTTAATTAAATTGACTTTTAGATAGTCAATTTAATTTACGAAGCTTTTATAAAATTACAACTATTGTTTTCATAATGAAATTTGAAGTTTCCAATATGAAAATTTTTAGTGAGAAGTATATGTTATAAATTTTAAAGTTTTAAAAGTAAAATAATAAAAATAATAATAATTAATAAATAATAATAATTATTATTATTATATTGAGCAAAGTTTTAAATACATAATGTCTTTCTTAGAATTCATATACATGTATATATACATATATGTGTGTATACAGTTACAAAAAAATAGTTAATCACCGGTTTTGAAGACAAATGTTTCAAAGTTTACGGTTTCAAAATTAAATCGCAAAATCCATATAGTATGGATAAATTTTATGAAAATGATTTTATGACAGCATGAAGATGTTTATACGGCAATGATACAACAAGAAAATTAGAATGTATGTAATATTTTAAAGAATGAGAATATTACAATTTTAAAAAGTACAGTTATGTCTATGAAAATTTCAAGTTTACGGATCAAACTTGATCAGCCCGACACAACATGTATTTCACTGTGTGGACCACATGAGGGTCTATAAATACATGAGAAAAAAAAAGATTTTAGCCAATCAATTTCTCAGCCACACTCTCTCTCTACTTTCTCTCTATACTCTCTCTCTCCTCCAACTCAGTCCAAGAATCCGGCCCCCATTTTCGACACCTCCCACACCAATGGGAAGCTCTCGTCGAGCTGAGTCCAACGGTGTACCGTGCAACTCAAAATGCCACCGGAGGAAGCCACACGCGCCACCTGAAGTGGCGATGAAACACAAAATTTTTTGATGTGATTTCTCCATCATCCGACCTCCGATTGACACGATCTTGGTGTCCATAGACTCAGATTGATGAGAGGAACAAGAAGGCACCGATCACCTAGCTCGATTTCAGCTGTAGCAAAATGACAGAGCTGCCCCATTCCCGCCATCGTGCCACCACCTGATCTTGCCGTCGCCGACGTCGTTGATTGACACCGCCAGGATCAAAAGAATCAGAGGGTGTCGATGAGCAAAAGGCCTCACTCAATTGTGCCGTAGCACTACCGCCGGTCGAAGAACGGAAGACACCCGTCGCCGTCGCCATAGGTGAGTTCGACTTCATCGTTTCTGACGACGTTGGACAAAATTGAGGACACAATCATGTTTAGACGGTTGAGAAGAGCAAAAGGCACAAAACAATTGCTTGAAACCATCGCCGGTGGCCGGAGTTCCACATGCCTGTCGTGCGCTGTCGTGAGAGGGATCAGGTTTGCCCATTCCGACGGTGGTGACATACACCGCCGGTGTCAATCGACTCAAAGAGTCACGGAGAAGGAAATGCCCAAGGAAATTTGGGGTTACCATGGCCGAAAGACCGAGATCAGAGCCACTAGTTTTGGCCGAGAAACCCATCTTTGATCTGGGTAGTTGGAGGAGAAATTGGGCAAAATTGACCCCACCAATCAGCTCAGGAGGTGGAAAAATGGGGGAAGCTGAAGTTTCAGCCGCCGCACCTGCCGCACGCGCTGCCGCAGACGGCCGGCCTCCGACGGACCTCGTGTTCCAAGCTCCCGACCTCCGATTGATGATTCGAGACTGGCTCTCGACTCGTTTCGACGCTCTAAATGCGATGGTGACCTCCGTTCAAGCTAATTATACTCTGATAAAAATCATCTAGTACTGACTGCACGTAGATCGAGGTGACTCAGACTGCAATAATGGAGTCCAGAATGATGTTTTCAACAATAATAAATCTCCATGGATCATTCCTAGCCATCCACAGTGGTCCGAGGAGCACTGCTGAGGATGCAGCGTAGACTGTGGATACAACGAGATGCAACTAGACCCGCACAGCTCGGAGTCTAGGTAAGTAGGAATCTCGCCTATAGTATGAATAGTTTTAAAAAGAGATTAATTTTAAATATTCTCATAAAATTTATGAAAATGCATGATCAGTGATTTATTACACTGTTATAAGTTATGATGTGATATGTTATGTTATGGCATGATGTGAAATGCTATGATGATGATGATGATAATGATATGATTAATGTGTGATGTATGCAATATATAAATTATATTATTTAATCACCTTCAAATCAAGTATGATTATGATTTACGATTCATGTTTGATTATGATTTACAATTCATGAGTTACGAAATTGTGATGTCATTGTAACGCCCCGGAATTTATTTAATGTTATTGTAATGTAAAATGATGAATTAGTGTGCCATAATTAATGTTTCAACATAAATTTGATTAATTGGTTAAATTTTGAATTTTAGGTTGTTTTGTTAATTTAACGAATTCTAATGATTTCTTATTGTTTTAAAATGTGTTTTGAGTTTTAAAACACAACAATTTGTAAAATGTTAAAAATATTCCGTTTTACAAAACCGTGGGTGGCACATGGTTTTCGTACAGTAAAACCGTCCATCGTTTCTCTCTATTTATTATCTCCCTAACTCTCTTCCTCTCACTTTCTCTGATCACTCTCTCTCTCTCCTCCTCTCTCACCCGTGAGACCCCCTCTCCCTCTCTCTCTCGGTTTCTCTCTTCTCTCTCAATTTTTCTCTCAAATTTTTGAATCAAATTCGAATTCAAGCTTCGGGTTAGCAAGAAGGAAGCTCGGAAACGAGATTTGACAACCAAGAATACGGATTGAAGCTTTGATTCGATGTTAGTTTTGAAATCTCTAAACTTTTTCAAAATTTTCAAATTTTAAGCATTTTTGAAATCTAGGTTTGTTTGAGCTTAGAAAACTCTTGGTTTGAGTTAAATGAACTTAGAACAACTAGAATCTAAGCTTGGATTGAAGAAAAACGGATTAGATTCAAGATTTTTCATTTTTCCTCATTTTCTCCCATTTTTGGATTTTGAGATTTTGTGTTTGAATCTTGTTTAAATGAGTTCAAAAGTGTTCTAGTATGTTTTTCTATCCTCTATGATTGTTTTTCATGCCTGAGATTTGAGAAAAACATGTTAAAATCAAGATTTAGATTTTGGGGGAACCAAAACCCATGGTTGGAATTTCTAGGTTTTTCTAGTTCGGCAGGCCGAACTACGTGTTCGACAGGCCGGATTCAAAGGATCTGCAGGCCAGACTGCACTGTTTGGTAGGCCGAACCTGGGAAATGTCCGGCCGACTGGACCTGATTTTCAGCAGGCCGAACTGCACAATTCGGCTGGCCGAAGCAGGGAGTCTGGCAGGCCGGCATAACGTGGAAAATTTTATGATTTTTCACCCGTTTTCACTGTTTTGAGCCCCGATTTAAATTTCAACCTTGTAAAATGATTTTAAAGATACAAATGGCACACTAGGACATCATGAAATGGTTTAGTAACATAGAATGTCTCAAACTAGATATTGATCAACTTAGTGTGTATCTAGGATTGTTTGTGGATCCGCGGAGCTAACGTATAGCGGACTGGGATTACGGTGTGGGGCATCGGCACGAGTATCGAGGTAGGACTTCTACCCTATCTTTGGTAACCCAGTTTTAGAATGATTTGGCCTTGAAAAGGATTTCTATAAAAAATGTTTTCAACGGTTGATTGAAAATGGATTTATCGGTTATATTTTTATAAACTGTGAACTGAAATGAACTTCATAATGAATGTAAATGACAATACTCGGTAAATGGGTTTTGAATGATGATGAAAACAAACACAAGGGCATGATGCCATACCAAAGATCGGGTCGTGTAGCGATCGACTTTGGGGGCAGGTCCCGAAACCCAGCTGGGCCACTACAGTGGTGATATCCTTATGGTTTGCCTAGGAAAAATAAAATGATGTTTTTGGTCAACCTAATAAACTGTTTTGGAAAGAACGGTTTTATTTAAATTTATTTATTTATTCAAGGTTCTTTTAAATAATTCCCAAAATAATGAGATTTTTTTAAAATTAAATGATTTATTAAAATATAGTCCTACTGAGCCTTTTGCTCACATTTTCCTTGTTTTTCTTAAATTTTCCCCTCTAGGTGGATTCTTATTTAGGTTCAGAGAGGACTCAAAGGACAGGACTCAGGAGCAGTAGAAGGATTAGTAGATTATTGTATTATTTGAACAAGGCATGTAATGTTTTTAAATTTTCCTTGTGCCTGGACTGTAGTTGTATTATTATATTGTCAGTACTATGTGTGTGCACAAGTTGTGGGTCAATGGGACCCATACTCGCGGTTCTTTAATATTTTATTATTTGCTTAATGCTTATGAATTCTTTTACACAATGTAGTTTTAAAACTTTCACATTTTTATTATTTAACTTAATCCCTAAACTCTTGATTTTAATTAAATTCCTCTTTTAATTAATTTAAATAATCTGCCACGTCACCTCCTGTACTCTGGGGTGTGACAGTCATGTAGTATTAAGTCATGCTGCATACACACAATAAGACAAGTGAAACTTGTGAGACAAGTTAAGGGTGTCGTACCAACCTCCCGACCCACGGGGAGGCTCCATGTTAAAGAAATGAATGATCTTGGTGTCATTGGGACCTCGCGAACCCTAACTTCCCAAGACTCGCGCGCAACCGGTACAATCACTTGGGCCCAAAGTAAGAAGATAAGTTACAGCTTAAATAATTAAGCATAAATCAAGTTGATAAGCAAGCATAAAATGCTCATGCATATTTTTATTAAAATGATTTTTAATTATGTTTTGCGAGGCTAATTTCCTACTTGCTGAGCGAAAGCTCATTTAAGTATGTTTATGCTGTAGGTAAGAAAAACCTGTCAACGACACTTGATAGGCAGTGGTGAGCAGCGGACGAATGGTGAAGATGGGAATAGATACCGCTCACGCAGTGTAATATTTTTGCATTATTATTTTACGAATTTATGCATTTTTTATTTTACGAAATTTCATATGCTACACTTTACGAAAATTATGTGCATATGAATAAGTAAATAATTTACGTAATTATGCTTTAAAAGCCGAGCTTGTGACTATGCAACCTTGGTCCAGAGGATTTTAAAGTTTAAAAATGCTGCAATAGATAATGCAACAAATGCACGAAATTTGTAAGAAAGAAAATTATAAGTTCATTTAGAATTACAAAGGATTATGGGAGTTTTACGTTATGTTAAGAAATGAATTTTACGGATATGTTTTTATGAATTTATTATGAAAGTTTAAAAGAAAAGCTTTAAGAAATTAGTAACTTAAACTTAAAAGTTGAGTTATAAGAAATTATGTTTTGTTTAGTTAAGAAGGTTTACTTTAAGAAAATAATATGATATTTCTAAGATGTTAAAATTATAAGTAAAATATATAAATAATTGCTAAGAAAGTTTTAAAGCGCATTTAAATGGGATTTTATTTTAATATTTAATTTAAAATTATCTTGAAAATAGTTTTATTTAAATTGAAAAATGTCTTTAAAGTAATACTTGCTAAATAATTATTCTTATGTTTAAAAAGGAAAAAGTTCAAGAAAATTACTATGGTTATGTTTCAAGAGATTAATGTTATGAATTATGTAAAGAATCATGCTTTTAAAATTATAACTATGTTAAGACGTAATGCTTATTATTACGTTATTATCACATTTGAGAAATTTATTTATTATGTTAGGTTTACGAAATAAAGTTTTGAGAAATGATTATTATATTTTTAAGGTTATATGTTAAGAATTCTTTATCAATAAGAATTCGTTTGTTATTAAGATTTGAAAAATAGTTATTACTTCCTCTAAGGTTTCATGTTAAGGATTCCTCAGTAAGAATCTATTAAAAAAAAAATTTATCCCGAATTTCTCTACCTTAATTGTAAGTAAGTTTAAGTTTATGATGATGTTTAAGTTAAGTGACGGCCACGTAAAAGTGGGTCGTTACACAGCCTGACCAAACAAACTCCTATTCGAAATTTCTGGCGTCCTGGGCTGATTGTCTACCGAATAAAAGCATTGGAGGCCTCCTATCTGAAGTATCCTTACAGGGAAAGCTCAATAATGATGCAAACCTGCTGGGAGCAATGCAGCTTTGCAGTCGAGTATTTATGATTCCCTTGATGCTTTTATTGCTGCGCAAACTGGTTGTCAAGGTCCAAAGCCACCTACTCATATTGCGCACTCATCCGTTTTGGATGCCGAAGATACGTGTCATGCAGTCCCTGTCCAAAGGTTTTTTTTTTTCAGGCAAAAGGGTTTCAGCTATTAGTGGAATTTCTGGAAGCTGTAGCCAGGATGCTGAGCCCAAACAATTCGGATTGCCTAAAACAGATGAGGTTTGTTTAGTGTTTTCATGTATGCTATGGTGTTTAATGCAAATATCTAGCCTAAAACTGCCCTGCAAAGTTATCAGGATTTTTAGCAGTCAAAATCTGGATTCCCTTTTGTTAAATCAACCACAGATTTGCGCATTGAAGATCAGCAATATAGTATGGAAAATGCTACAAGTAATATATATATATATATATATATATATATATATATATGTATGTATGTATGTACGCACACACACACATATATATATTTAGCATGAGCTGAAGCATAACTATGTAAGCCAGAGATGTTAACTTTGATGCTTGGGCTAGATGAGATGAGAATCAATTCCATCGAGTAACAATAAGCTTAAAGTTTTTATGGTGGTCTTAAAAAGCTTTTAATGATGGTCATAAGAATAAATTTAAAGTTATGGCCTGGAAAAGTGTATCTTACATTGGTAATGAATAGGATTGAACTGTTTGAGTACCTCTTCTATGTGTTTGCTTAATCACTCTTTCGTCATATTCTTTTGCTAGATTTTACCCTTGATAATGAAAATAACAAACTAATACTTATCTCTTTACATGTAATTAAGTTCAAAGGATTAGTCTAATTTGGGCTGATCATTTCAGAACACTTTAAGTCAATGAGAAAGGAGGGTTTTGCGGAGACCTGAAAAGCGTATATTTTTTATTGAAGTATAAATGCAGCATTCATCTTGTGCTTTCAATTATATAATGTTGGTTACAGATTAATGTTCAAGCTAAGGTTCCAGAAGATCAGGCTTTGAGAACATATAATGATGAAAGCAGCCTTGGACTATCAGGCATCAAATGGGTACTTAAAAGTTTTTTATTATTGAATAACTAGTTTGATCTCGAGTCTTATTCGTGCTTCATAAATACCTAATGTGACTGTATAACTGCTTCCATACAGAGTGACTCTTTGGGACCGTTTGACCTCGGTCTATCATATTCAAGGAAGCTTGTTAATGTAGAGACTGTCCGCACCGGTGGATTCATCAAGTAGCTGTCAGAAACTGAAAAGTTACTCGATTCTGGTAATGAGAACACATGTAAATTCAGGAAATTTAAAATATAAGAGGGGTGAAAAAATAAAAAATAAATAAATAATAAAACGCTTTTTCAGATTTCTGTAACTATTCAAAAAAGAAATTTGATTTGGTAAATTTTACGGTATAATGGTGGCAGAATAAACAAGGCTGGTACTTCAGGTTCAAACTTGTCTTTAATGTAATTAACATCATTAAACTCATGCAACTTCTATTAGGACTCATATATTAAGGACAGCCTTTCTTTTTTTTTTTCTCCATCTTTGCAGTTTGAAACATCACTAAACTTTTCTAAAAATTTACAATGAAGTTTATAATTTGCTTTATTTTGATTATATCTTCTACGTGTGGAAGTCCTGTATATGAAGATATGATCTATCTAGTAATAACAATGTTATTTGTGAACCACAAAGGAAAAAAAAATCACTTTTGTGGGCGACTTAGTTACCAAAACACCTTATTTGGAGGGTTGTGGGTTGTATACAAGCAGTTTGGCAACAAAATTTATGGTTCAAATCAACTTTAATGTAGTGTTTTCTTTTATAAAATTTGAATTTCAAATTTATTTTTTTATAAACTCTAAATTTGAATTATGCTCTCAAACGGCCAACAACCGGGCCATTTTATATTGGAAGGTCCATTTGACATGTTTTGGAGTCCGAAAGATGTTTGCCAATTATCCTTAATGTACTTTGCCATTGGAGCTAAGCCCCCTTTTGAAAGTAGTTGATGCCAATGTATTGAAAACTAGGACTGATAATATATGCATGAAGTGATTGATGTAGCGATGAGAAATATAGAGTAATGGTGGGCAATTTGATTTTGATTAATTCTACATGTCTCAAGTTTCTAACTCTTCATTGCCTTGAACTTTTTGTATTTTTGCAAATTGTCCATAAACTTAAATTGTAATAATTTCTTGAACTTGTGAAATTGTTGAAGTGTAGCTTAAAGTAAGTGTCTAAATTGGTGACGAAAATATCAATGTGCGCCTCACTTTTTCTCCCCTTTGCCAATATAATTGCCATTACTCTGTTCGGGTATAATTGCAACAGTTTGACGAAATTAGGGGTTAATCACTAAAATAAAAATTCACAGGGCAAATTGCCAGGTCAAATACTAAAACACTTTAATACAATTCATCAATTGAAAATCACAACTTCGCATCACTTTCAGAATGTAATTCTATTGCTCATGTAATCTTATCCATAGGATGAGAATAAGTTGCTTGGAGAAAACAAATATGCAAAACACGCACAATAATTCTTAAATGCTTGTAAATTATGCTTAAAAAAATAGTTTTTACAAATAGAAAAAGGCCAATTGATGTCGATCACTAATTTCTAAAATAAAAAAATATTTTGGTAAAATGATACCCAATAAGGCTATAGCAATTTATATAATAATGATAGTGATAATAATGACGATAGTTATTATAATGGTGATAATGCTCATGCGCGCCAAAGTTGTATTTCGTTCTTTTGGATGTCAAGGAAAAAAAAAAAGTCCACCGTTTATATTTTCAAAACATTCCACGTCCTTCCTTGACAAAGAAGATTTTAAACTGAAGAGAGACAGAGAGAGAGAGAAATCTTCTATAGTCATTCAATGACGGAGATTGCTGAGATTGACAATGACCAAATGGGGCTTAATTCTCTTACGCTTCTCCAGCTTACTTCCAAGCAGTGCAGGCCAAGGGACGGTAACATCAACCTTTCTTTTCACGTTCCTCTTTCTCTCATCAAAAGATACACTTTTCTCTCACTCTCATCCTTTGCATGTCACCTAGTTCACGTCGAATATTTTCCTCCCCACCAAACACTATTACCTTACCTGAGAAAAAATGGGTTGTGTCCAGGGGAAGCCGGGCTCCCCGGACGTGGACCTTGAGAGGCTGAAAGCAAAGAGTGCTTATGTTAAGGGAATTAGAAGAGGAGATAGCTCCGTAGGGCTAAAACAACACACGGTTGTTGAGGTGTTGAGGGTCGAACCGGAGGTTAAGATTAGGAGAGTTGTTTTTGATCAGAAGGAGATTAGTAGTAATGGTGGAAGTGGAGGAAATAGTGGGAAAGGTTTAAGGAGGGTTGGGAAGAAGAAGAAGAAGATTGGAGGTGATGAGCTTGTTGATGGTGGGTGGCCCAAGTGGCTAGTTTAATAACATTTCTCAAGAGTTTTTGGATGGTTTTGTCCCAAGGAGTGCTGACTCGTATGATAAGCTTGCCAAGGTTAGTTGTATTTCTTGAAGGTTTCATGATGTGATTGAATATTCATGACCAGAATTTTTTTCTCAAATCTTGTACTACGCGAACGTGAAATCCCATGAACAAGATGTTTTGATTCCTACATATTCATTAATATCATGAATAGCTTCCTTAAAAAAATTCATGAATGGCTCAAGTTTTGATCATTTTCTTTTCTATCACTGTCATTTCCTCAGTTTATTTTGGTAATAATAGTAATCACCACAAGTCATTGTAGTATAACTATTGGTAATTACTATTATTATTTATAATAATTACTAACATGACAATGATACAAAAGAAAATAGTCAAAATTAGTGTTATTTACGAATTATTTTGTAAATTTGCTATAAAAAATCAACCCTTTTGATTTTTACCTCATCTTATACAGAGGGAATTTATTTAGAAGTTAAATGGATTTGCTTGTCCAAGTGTAATAGTATTTTAGAATCTAGCCGTATGTTCCTTGTATTCTATTTTCTCTTTTGTACTTTTAATTAGTTTGTGCTAAGAAATCATAGAACAAGGTCAGCCCAAAAAGCTAAACTTTATTTTTGTTGTTTCTAGTGTTATCAATCAAAATAAGAGTTTTCACTGAGAATCTGTAATTTTTCTTTTGCATATTGCGGACTGGCCGTGGAACCTACAGCAATGTGTACAAAGCTGTAGACTGGAAGACTAAGAAGATCGTAGCTATGAAGAAGGTCAGGTTTGACACATCGGAGCCTGAGAGCATCAAGTTTATGGCAAGGGAGATAATGGTGCTACAGAAGCTAGATCATCCCAATGTCATAAAGCTTCAAGGGCTTGCCACGTCAAGAATGCAATATAGTCTTTATTTGGTTTTTGACTACATGCAAGCAGACTGGGCCAAATTTATCTCCCGTTCAGGACAGAAGCTCAATGAAGCACAGGTTTGCATTTGCCTCCTCCTTATATTTACCTCAAAATACCTTGACTTATCTTGATCATTTGTGATCATTTGTGAACTTTTCGCCATTGGGTTCCATACATTGAGCTGGGTCCAACGCCAACGCGAACGCCAACACCAACACCAACACTATATATTTGGAACTAAAAAGTGTGAATATAGCATCTTTAATATGGTATTCTATTCTGCGTTTTAATGCATAATGATACTTTAAATGAATTTTTATCATAATTATGAAGGTTTGGAATGTGTCCATGTGAACAATATCTACAAAAGAGTTGGATGCTAATAGTTGGTATTAGAGACAATACCAACAAGAAGTATTTATCTTTCTTTCTATTTAAGAATAGTTTTGATTAATGTCACTAATGGTCCTCGAACTATATAGACCAAATCTCAAATCCCATTTGATTCAAGACTTCTGCAACGAGTCCTAGATCCATTAAATCGTTCCAAATTAGTCATTTTGTCCATCTAAGATTAAATCTTAACAAAAAAAAAAAAGGCATCTAATAATCATGCCCGTTTTAGTGAGAGTAAATTATTTTACATGTTAGAACGTGATTAGACTTCGTTTGTCGTTTTAGACAGCATCTTCTGCAGTTATTATAAATTTCATGAAAACATCATGTATAGGTGAAATGCTACATGCAGCAACTGCTTTCGGGTCTCCAGCACTGTCATGAGAGGGGAATTTTACATCGAGACATAAAAGCTTCCAATTTGCTGGTGGATAAAAATGGGACACTAAAAATTGCAGATTTTGGGCTTGCAAATTTTTATCCTCCTAAAAAGCATCCTCTTACAAGCCGAGTTGTGACACTCTGGTATAGAGCTCCAGAGCTGTTGTTAGGTTCAACAGATTATGGAGTTGGTATAGATCTTTGGAGTGCAGGATGTCTATTGGCTGAGATGTTCCTTGGAAGACCCTTTATGCCAGGGAGAACAGAGGTAATTAACTTATTCTTATATGTTACTTTGAACATAAATCATTGGTTTTGGTAACTTGTATTATATTGTACTGTATAATACGACAGAAATTGTATTAATTTATCATCTTTATTAGCCTATACACGACAATGGTCATACAAAACATTGTATTGGTGTATTATTATACAATAGGATGTTTAATATGTCCACCAAATATAGCCCAAGTGAACTCATTAAGCTTCAATTTTGGGCGCTTTATTAGCATTGTGGCAGGTTGATCTTAATTCTTGAAATTTGCTTTTTTGGCAAGCGAAGATGGATTTTTAAAATTTAATGAAAGAAACGTATGTTGATCGCATAGTGACTTGAAATTGTGAAAAAACAGTCACATAGGAAGAAACCCACGAAAAGGCTTAAAAATTAGAAAATTTTGCCCATGAGATTTCTTTTGTTTTTTTTTTTTTGGTTAAAAGTTGAGTTTTTATGGATGTGGACACAACTGCCTCTATTGATTTTCAAAACTTTGTTATCAATTTTATTGTAACGGACCAAACCTGTCAAAAAAATTAATTTCATAAAGTAATCAGCAAAGAAAAAAGGTTCGAGACCAAATAGTCACTTCTTAAAAGTTCAATAACCAATAGAGCAAAAAAAAAATTTTTCTTCTTCTTCTTCTTCATTTTTTGTTTCCTTTTTTCCTTCACACGAGCTCAATACCCCTTTTCATCCCAAAGGGGTAAGCTGAGCTAAATGATATCTACTTATACCTTGTTTAAAAATTAACATTCTACTGTGATTGGTATTCTTTATTTACTTGTTTAGTTTTGATCTAATTGTACCATATCAATCTTTATGAGAATCAACATGTGTCCAACATGATCCTATTAATATCTTGAAGATTCCTGAAACGATAAAGAAAAAAAAAAGATTTTTTCTGCTTTCATGTTTTCTTTTGACATTTTTTTTTTTATGAGATGTTTCTAACGCCTGCCATTTTTATCTATACCAAATTTTCTGCATTATAGGTTGAGCAATTGCATAAGATCTTCAAGCTTTGTGGTGCACCCCAAGAGGAGTTCTGGACAAAGATGAAACTGCCAACAAGCTTCCGACCGCCGCAGAATTACAAATCGAGTTTTGAGGAAGTCTTTAAAGATTTTCCCGGCTCTTCATTTCGTCTCTTAAACCAACTTCTTGCTTTAGACCCGGCATGCCGTGGCAGTGCTGCTTCTGCTCTTGAAAGTGAAGTGAGTACAAACACCAAGCAATTGTACGTACAACTGCTATATTAAGTCTCTTGATGTTTATTTTGCAGACTAATTAATAGAACTAAGAAGAATAATACAAAATTGAAACTTTTGGCATGCTACAAAAGAGAGAGAAGTTGTAGTCATCAGGGCAGCTAAGACAATGATTAGCTACCCTCATTATTAAACAAGAACAAAAAGAATGAAAGAAGGGTTATGATGTATAGAAGGGTGGCCCTATGATGTCTTGGGCTTAGAATAATGTTTGGGCCCATCCGTAAGGGCCTTTGAATAAAGGCCTACTAGAGTAGAGCTCAGAGAGGGGTCAATTTGAGAAATACCCCTTTTGTAGTAGTGTTTTCCAATTTCATCGTTTCTATGAGAAAGTTTGAAACAAAGAGTATAAAAACATAATTGATCATAAGTATTTTAAGCTAGAATTAGGCAAACATATGTTGTGTAAGGGTATTTTGTTTTTTTTTTTTTTTTTGGCTCGAAGAAATAGTAAATCAAACAGAGGAGAAAAAAACGATAGAATACAATAATGGTAGCAAAAAAGTAGTATACCATCTAATTTACTCGTTCAAAGAGTGCTCTCGGGCTTGGTTCTAAAGTAATATAGGGTTAGATTGTGCATCTTCTAATACTTGAAACTTTTGGGACTATTGATGATGTTCTTCTACATCAGGTTAATTTGTTACATAACGATAATAAAAAAAAAGGTAAATAAAAATAACATTGGTTTTGAATTTAAAAAAAAAGTATTTAAAAAAAAAACTCAGGTTTTAGATTGTAACTGGCCAACTGTCTACTTTGATGTCACTGTTACATCAGTAGTTACCACACATAATTAGAGAATGAACCATGATGACTTTTGGTAATTTCTATAATTACTAGAAAAATATGAACTAGCTCACAGCAACACAAAAGAAAATAATCAAAACTAGTGGTATTCTCAATATGATTTTCTATTTTAGAGATAATAAAAAATAAAACGATAACCCTAAAAATAAAGGGGCAAGGAGAATATTATCTTTTCCAGTGATCTTGCATCAATTCAGCAGTCTCTTCTCATGTGATCCAATGGAAAATATTAACACGAGTACATGACATACAAATAATAATCAGTAGTCTATATTATTTATATAATTATTTTCCTTTGATCCACACTCTTGGGAGGCAAAGAAAATAAATAAGTAGCCGGATGGAAGTACAATTTTGTTGATCAAATCTTATCCTGTTCTTCTCTTGATTATTTGTATTATTGACTTAAAATGTTTTTCAATGGTATTTCTTCTAAATAATTCTTTCTTCTTTCAGTTCTTCGGTGCAAGTCCATTGGCGTGTGACCTTTCTGATCTACCAGTAATATACACAGAAGAGGATGAACTAACTAGAGGAAAGGAAAAAAAGGAGTATGTTTCACTTTGGAACATGAAATTCCTTTTAAAGTTCAATTTTTTCTACTTTTCCTGTATTACGTATTTCATATAGAATAAAGTATATGAAAAGAAAGCTTCAACGTCTCGCTATACTTTTAGATGCATTTGAACTACTTGGATGAAAATATTGTGGATTATTCTCCCTCGTGCTCCGTGAATTTTAAGATCATTCTTGCATTGCTCTCTAAACTTTAAAAACTCCTTATTTGTCCCTCGAATTTTGAAGTAGACCTGCTCAACCCCTTCCATTAGAATTTTCCTTAAAAAAAGGAAAAATACCACATAACCATACCTAAACCCCTGTTTTTCCATCTATTTTTAACGGAAATTCTAACAGAAAAGGTTTAGTAGGACTAATCCAATAATGGGGACCAAAGTGGGAGTTTCTAAAGTTTAAAGGTTAAAGTTAGAATGAAAACTTAAGTTCGAGGAGAGCATGTGAGAATAATATGAAAATATTCAATTATATATGTACTTATTTATCATTTTAACTTTCCTTGAACTTGTACATGGCTCTTTCCTTCTTTTTTACATAATGGTACTAGCCTTTTGTTTTCTTTATGGTTGAATCAAGTTAAAACGAAAATGCTGCAACAAAGGAGTTTTCTTTAAGTAACCAGGTAATTTCATTAAATGCTATCAAAGCCAATGGTCTAGATCATCTGGTTCATGGTAGGATGAAAATTTCACTGAAAGGCCCAACCAATGAACACTTAAAAAAATTGATTTTGCTTTTCTTTTTTTATTAGGAGGAGGAATTCAAAATCAAAGAACTCATCTCGAAGAGATCGCGAAGTTCGTCATCAGCCGGAGCTACGTCATGGACTGGCTATAGGTGATCATGAACATTTTAATGAGGTAACTTCTCTCCAAGTTGAGTTGCTTATATTTTTGGTTAGTTAATTCCCCATATTCTGGTGCTTGACATTTGAGGAGTTATTATTTTTATAATAGGAAAGAAGTGGAATGGTATTGATCCAGTAGATATTGTTAGAGTACTTGAAGATTTCAAGAACGAAGTTGAATGGATTTCTTGCAGAGCAAGACAGAAAAAATAACCCCATATACATTTTGAGATTGTAGCTCAAACAAACAATTTTGAGGACCACGTTCAAAGCTATAATTGTATTTTTTATCTTTTGTTTGTTGTCCACCTTATTGTGGACCTTTTTCATCATAGAGGCGAAGATACCAGTGGATGAGCCAATAAATAATGTTTAAAGTTTATTGGTTATGATTCAACAAGGAAAATTCGAGCTCACTACTTTTCATCACTGGTAAATAAGTGGAATTTGTGTTGTTTTTCCTTCTGTAGGTTAAAATAAAATGGTACTAAAAAGTAATACTTCGATGTACCAACGCTTTTAATCAAATGTGTCTCCCTTCCAATATCTGACTTGTAGTGTTTTAGTTAGTCATCTCTTTTCTTTTAGATTTCTTCTCTTACTATTTAACGTCTCTTGACATTTTTGACAACACAAATGTTGAGGTCTTTCACAAAACCCAGCACAATGGGCCCGATACCCTATTCGGTACAGAGCTGGGGTTCGCATTGCCCCCTAGCTCTACTTTTCTGACAAAATTAGGGAGGCAATGTGGAAATTGAAGGTTACAGTGAAAGAAGACCAAATTCTTTTAGTTGACTAACTAGTTTCAGAAAGAATTTTACAATAAGGTTATGAAAAAAATACCCAACCTGTATAACTCTGTGTTTAACAGTCAGGTCTGCTTTTTATTTGGATGTGATTTTGACCAGATCCGACGTCTAGAATCATGTACTTCATTTGGATATGATTTTGACCAAAACCCAACGTCTAGAATCATATACCACCTGTTGGGATCCCTACCGCAGAAAGACCTTTAGATTCAGTTGGAAAACTTTCCAAATATTTTTACCTTTTCTTTTCTTAAATGTACTTCATACATTTTCTGTTGTTTTTTTCTATTCCAGGAAAAGCATGCTGAGCCAAATCTGCACAGCCAAGAGATGGGCTTCAGTGCAAGCAGCAGTACTACTTCCTCTAGTAGCAAACATAATATTGGACATGAAAAACAAATCTTCAATGCATATCTGTACCCAATTCTTACTTCTCACCAGAAAAGATTATCAATAACTGAGGCTCATCCTAATGCTCTAAAGAACATCAACCCTGATGTCCTCAAAAACATCAAGAACTTCACTCTCTTGCAGGCCTCAGTGACTGATATCATCAACCACAAGGAAGGCAGTGCATTGGCTCAGTATTTCAGGTCCCTTTCTGCATTGGATTTCTGAAATCGTGATCCCGACAAGATGTCGGAATCCTTTGTGTCAGACAAGGAATAGGCTGGCAAAATATTTGCTTATTTAGCTTGAGAGGCTATATTATGATCTTTTAGTTAACCAAATCATCACATGTTATTCTATTTTCAATATCATCTGGGACCACTTACGGATGGTTTTCTGGAGAGTAATAAGAAGATTTAGTTTGAAATAGTACAAGGGCAGCTGTGCTGTAGTGATCTATTTTTTAATTGTTTCATTCTGGGATTTTCATCAATAAGAGTTTTATCAATTTAACTAGTTGACATATTCAGCAACACTATTTCTTACTAATCGTTAAAGTAATTATATAAACTATCTAAAAAATCCTTTGGTATGATATGAAAAATTAATCTCATAACATTGTTTAAGCATAAGATCTTTATCGAATTTCATTATTGTACTTTTTTCTTTTTTATTTGATATGATCTAACGATTAAAAAATGTGCTCTAACAATATACAAGTTTTTCATATCCTACTACAAAATTCTCCCGCCTACTACTTCAACGTGTGTCTCAAATTCCTTACCTTTTTTATTTATTTATTTTTTTAAAACAAGGGGGTATGGATTGGATACTTAATTAAGACAAAGAAAGCGATGCTTTTCATTTCTGTCTGAAGAAAATGGTTGAGAAAAGGCGTAATTTTTATGCATATATACACTTGTTTATGTCTATAATTTAGTTATTGATGAAAACTTGTAATGAGTCAATTTTGAATATAAGAAACTTTATAGAAAAAACTGAAAAACACAAGAACCTTGAACAATCTAAAAAATCTTCAGTATCAAAGGAATTAATCACTTAGGCAATGATTTGCTATCGGCAGGGAGTCCATTTTTTTTTTTTTTACAAAAATAGAAGTTCTCTCTCGGCGGAAGAAAATATAATTGAGTGAGAGAGAGAGAGAGAGAGCAATAAAAGGATTTAATTCTGCCATTATGCCAAATATGTGACAGAACTATTAAATATTATTCTCATTATAACAAAAAGCAAACTCTTACAGGACAACACCTGATCATGAATATTAACTGGTTTTCTTTCTCAAGGTTCAGAACTGAAAACATCATGATAAAAGTAGAGAAGATATATAAAACAAAACATTGAAAAAAAATAAAAATGGAATAAATCTTATATGTGAAACATATATATTCTTTTTACAATGTGAAAGCTTCCCAGAATCACTACCAGTAAAGGGTGTTAAAATTCAGAACTATTTTAACCCCTTTTTTTTTTTTTTGAATTTGGACTTTTACAAGGCATAAAATTCCATTTACTATTAGGAGGTTTTCATAATGTAAATTTGGAACTACTTAAAAACTATATATATATATATATATATATATATGTACATTTTTATTTGATATATCACAAGTTCCCAACAACCACAGAGAAAAAGAAAACCAAAAAAAAAAAAAACACAATAAATAAATAAAAAGGAAAAGAGACTTTTTTTTGTTTCTTTGACAAGCTGTGGTAAGTAAGTACAAGTTCAGTCATCATAGTAGGTGTCCACAAACTTGCTCTTGATCCATTTGAAGCTGTTCCGCAAGGAGGATTTGAGCTTACCTTCCATGGCATACATGTTATAGTTTGCAACCCTTTTCCTCCTCTTCATCTCCGGGTTGCCGGACAAATCGAACTCGTCTTCAACCCGACCACTTGGACCATTGAAGCTGTACGCCTTGGTCCGGTTCTCGAACCCGAACCGGGCATCTCCTTGAAGGCTAGAGTAGTGCCCTGGAAATGATTTGCTCCTGTCCATGATCACAAGTGCCAAAGGAGGTAGAGGATCTTCACTTATAATAACAAGAGGGAAGATAATAAATTTATTTTTTAAAAAAAAAAAAATACTTGTATGGACACCATGCAAAACGTAATTAATAATGTGCATTAATTAGTGGAAGTGTGCATGGGCCACTAGGGTTTGGTTTGATGAGTAAAGAATTGAAATATCATTGATATGGTTTGCCGAGTTTGTATAGCAAAATGTTTTTTGTTTATGGCGAAATTGTGGCAGACATGATTTCCTAGGTCAATTGTTTCACTAGTGTAGTGGAAAATGGTCTTTGTCATACTCCATAAACATACATACATATAGGTACATACATGCATACAGACATATATATATATATATATATATATATAGATGGAGGAAAATATAGGCAGAACTACATATATCCCATATATAACATAACAATGCACATATGTAATATTTTTCACCCTATTAGATGATAAATAAAAATCCGAGCCGTTAAGGAAAAAAATCCCAATTGTGTAACGTCCCGAAATTTATTTAATGTTGATGTACTATAAATGATGAATTAGTGTGCCATAATTAACGTTTTAACATTAATTAGATTATTTGGTTGGATTTTGAATTTTTGGTTGTTTTGTTAAATTAATGCATTCAAATGATTTCTCATTTGTTTTAAAATGATGTTTTGAGTTTTAAAACATAACAATTCGTAAAATGTTAAAAATACTCTGTTTTGCAAAACCGTGGGCGGCACATGGTTTTCGCACAGTAAAACCGCCCACCGATTTTCTCTATTTATTTCCCTCTTCTCTCTCTCTCCTCACTCTCCCGCAACACCTCTCTCTCTCCTTCTCTCATCTCTCTCGGCAGCCTCCCTCTCTCTCAATTCTCTCTCAAATTTTTGAACTCCATTTCGAATCCAAGCTTCGGGATAGCAAGGAGGAAGCTCGGGGACGTGATTCGGCAACCGAGAACGCGGATTGAAGCTTCGATTCGAGGTTAGATTCGAAATTTCTAAACTTTTTACAAAATTTTCAATTTTGTGTGTTTTTGAAATCTAGGTTTGTTTAAGCTTAGAAAACCGTGGATTTGTGTTAAATGAACTTAGAACAACTAGAATCTAAGCTTAGATTGAAGAAAAACGGATTGGATTCAAGGTTTTTCATTTTTCCCCTCATTTTCTCATTTTTGGATTTTTGAGGATTTTGAGTTCAAATCTTGTTTAAATGAGTCCAAACATGTTTTAGAATGTTTTTCTATCAACTATGATTGTTTTTCATGCCTGGGATTTGAGAAAAACAGGTTGGAATCCAGATTTGGATTTTGGGGATCGAAAAACCCGTGGCTGGGATTTCTGGATTTTCCTAGTTCGGCAGGCCGGAGTGATGATAGGCAGGCCGGTGTTCTTCCGACCGGCAGGCCGAATCTAGGGAAATGTTCGGCCGACCGAACTTTGCTTCCGGCAGGCCAAACTGTGCAGTTCGGCAGGCCGAAGCAGGGCGTCCGGCAGGCCGACCGAGGCATGGAAAATTTTGTGATTTTTACCCGTTTTCACTGTTTTGAACCCAGATTTAAATCCCAACCTTATAGGATGATTTTAATGATACAAATGGCACACTAGGACATCATGAAATGGTTTAGTAACATAGAATGTCTCAAACTAGATATTGATCGACTTAGTTTGTATCTAGGATCGTTCGTGGTTCCGTGGAGCTAACGTATAGCGGACCGGGATTACGGTGTGGGGTACCGGCACGAATATTGAGGTAGGACTTCTATCCTATTTCTTTGGTAGCCTGGTTTTGAAATGATTTGGCTTTGAAAAGGATTTCTATCAAAATGTTTTCAACGGTTGTTTGAAAATGGTTTTATCGGTTATATTTTAATATACCGTGAACTGAAATGAATTTCATAATAAATGTAATTGACAACACTCGGTAATTGGGTTTTGAATGATAATGATAATAAACACATGGGCATGATGCCATATCAGAGATCGGGTCGTGTAGCGATCGACCTTGGGGGCAGGTCCCGAAACCCAGCTGGGCCACTACGGTGGTGATATCATGGTTTGCCTAGGTAAAAGAAAAATGGTGTTTTTGATTGTACGAGTAGACTGTTCTGTGTCAGAACGGTTCTACTCAAATTATGTATTTATTTATTTATTTAAGTTTTCTTTTGAGTACTCCTGACAATGAACTGTTTCTTTAAATTAAATTATTTATAAAACTTAGTCCTACTGAGCCTTTCGCTCACGTTTTATTGTTTTAAATTTTCCCCCCCTTCTAGGTGGTTTCCCATTTAGGTTTGGAGAAGATTCTTCGGACCGAACTCAGGAGCAGTAGGAGAGTTTATTTATATTTTGTATTATTTAATCAAGGCATGTAAGACTTAACTTTATTTGTACTTGGACTGTAATTGTATTTGTGATATTGTCAGAACCATGTGTGTGCACAAGTTGTGGGTTGTGGAACCCATATTCGCGGTTTTTATTTAATTTTTATTACCTGCTTAATATTTATAAATTCTTTTATAAAATGTGGTGGAAAATCTTCTTAATTTTTATTTAATTTGATTCTCAAACTCTCGATTTTTATTTAAATTCTTGTTTAATTAATCTAAATATTCCGCCACGTCACCTCCCGTACTCCGGGGCGTGACAGAATGGTATCAGAGCTCAAGGTTATGAACCTTGGGAATTGTGCACACATAGGTTTGACAATGAAATACCTCTGACAGTCCAAATTTTGTTTTCAGAAGTGAGAGAATGGCACCTAGACGTCGTTCGACTGCTGACGTCGAGTTCAGAAATGATGAGAGCATGATGAGGTCTATGTTTGCGGCTTTCCGGCAGATGGTAGCCAGGGCTAGACCGGAAGACTCCAGTGTTGGTAGTCGGCATGCTTTCTTTAAGGAATTTCGGCGGGCGTCTATTCCGACTTTTGATGGCAACGGGGATCCGCAGTTAGCAGAGTATTGGTTGGATTCGATCTTGAAGCATCTGGATACTCTTGGTGTGCCTGAGGAGTATCGTGTGGAGTTTGCGGCGTATAAGCTCGAGGGTGACGCCAACACCTGGTGGAAACAAACTAAGCGTCTGGAGCGCGGTGGCGATATCGGTTGGGACAAGTTCGAGGAGCTGTTCTATGATCGGTATTTTCTGCAGGGGTATAGAGACCAGAAGGCAGCTGAGTTTTATAGATTGCAGCAGGGTGATATGTCAGTTCGGGAGTATGAGGCAAAGTTTAACGAGTTGGCTAGATTTGCTCCATCAGCTGTGGCATCGGAGCGTGAGAAATGCATCAAGTTTCAGGAAGGGCTCAAGGCTCCTATTCGGCGGCAGTTGGTTGCTCTACGGCTTAGGAGTTTCGGAGAGCTTGTGTCGTCGGTGATCTCCGTGGAGAATGATTACATGCAGTATTGTGAGGACCGAGCCAAGGCTTCAGGAGGACCGCAAAGGAGTGGCAGGAAGAGCATTAGTAGTCGTCCAGCTCCGGGGAAAGGCAAGCAAGGCGGTGCAACCAGTGGCAGTAGCAGTTCGTCTGGCAGCGGGCGCAGCAACCCCTACAGCTTTCATTGTCATTTCTATCAGCAGCCCGGACACATCAAGAGGAATTGCCCGATCAGGAGTGCTCGTCTTGGATCGCAGACCTGGCAGGATGCCAGTCGTTCATCTCAGCCTCAGCCTCAGACCCTACCTCCGCCTCTGCAGTACCCGCAGTTGCAGTATCCGTAGTTTTCTCCTCAGCAATTCTCATATCTGGCACGGGGGCAGCAGCCGCAGTATTTTCAGCGCAGTGTTCCTCAGTATAGAGCTCCGAGTACAGGTAGTGTGCAGTCGTCTCCATCTCAGCAGCATCGACCGAGTAATCCAGGACCCAGCAATGTCGATAGAGGAAAAGGAAAGGCGCCAGTGCAGGTTCATGCAATGGCATCTAGAGGGTCAGATTCTCAGACTGGTAACGCGGTTGTCGATGGTATGATTTTGGTTTCCAGATCTTTAGCTCGCGTTTTATTTGATACCGGTGCCTCTCATTCTCTCATTTCGAGTTCTTTTGTACATGCCTTGGGATTAGAAGTAGAAGAGTTTAATGAACCCCTAGTCATAACTTCTCCCTTGGGGCGGGTGTGTGTAAATTGTGTGTGTAAATCCTGTAAAATAAAGATTGGGGATGAGATTTTGAAAAGTGATTTGATTATACTCCCCATGAGTTCCTATGATGTGATTTTAGGGATGGACTGGTTGTCCAGGTATAGTGCAGTCGTGGACTGCCAACTTAGAAAAGTGACCCTAGTGTCTGATAGGGGGACGGTAATCACTTACCAGGGTGGTGGTGATTGGCTAATGAGTGAGCGCCTTATAAAGTCGTGTCTAGGAGGGCGAAGGAATCTAGATTGTTTTGCTTTTCTTGCCAATCTAGATTGCGAGCCCTATGTTTCGAAAGGTAGAGTAGCGATTCCGGTGGTTGATGAGTTCGAGGATGTCTTCCCCGACGAGTTGCCAGGATTACCACCGCATCGAGAGATTGAGTTTGGTATCGAGTTGTTTCCAGGGACATCACCAATTTCTATGGCACCTTATCGGATGGCGCCAGCAGAAATGAAGGAATTGAGGAAGCAACTTCAGGAGCTTGCTGATAAAGGGTATATTCGAAATAGCACATCTCCGTGGGGAGCACCAGTTTTGTTCGCTAAGAAGCACGATGGGACTCTCAGGTTATGTGTGGATTATCGGCAACTGAATCGTGTTACGGTGAAGAACAAGTATCCCTTGCCTAGGATTGATGAGCTATTTGATCAGTTGGGAGGTTCGCGATACTTCTCGAAGATTGATTTACGTTCAGGTTATCATCAGCTCAGGATCAAGGAAGAGGATATTCCCAAGACAGCTTTTAGGACTCGGTATGGGCATTTCGAGTTTCTGGTCATGTCTTTCGGGTTGACGAATGCTCCGGCAGCTTTTATGGATATGATGAACAGGGTATTTAGGCCGTATCTGGATCAGTTCGTGATCGTGTTCATCGATGACATTCTTGTGTATTCTAAGACTTGGGAGGAGCATGAGCAGCATCTTCGGATCGTGCTTCAGACTCTGCGGGAGCACCAGTTGTATGCTAAGAGGGAAAAATTGACTGAGGTCAAATTTCTGGGTCATGTCATCTCGAAGCATGGTATTTCAGTGGATCCGTCCAAGATTGAAGCTATATTGAAATGAGAACGACCAAGGAATGTAGCGGAGATTCGCAGCTTCTTAGGTCTTGCTGGATATTATAGGAAATTTGTAAAGGACTTTTCGAAGATTGCAGCTCCGTTGACGAGGTTGATCAGGAAAAATGTCAAGTTTGTGTGGGATAAAGATTGTGAACTTGCTTTTCAGGAATTGAAGAAACGGTTGACTTCAGCTCTAGTGTTGGTTATTCCTACTAGTAATGAGCCGTATGAGGTTTATGCGGATGCTTCAGGGCGCGGACTTGGATGCCTGTTGATGCAGCATGGGCGTGTAGTTGCGTACAGATCGAGACAGCTACGACCTCATGAGCGGAATTATCCTACTCACGATTTAGAGCTTGCAGCGGTGATCTACGCGCTGAAGGTTTGGAGGTGTTATTTGTATGGAGCATCGTTTCAGGTCTTCTCCGATCACAAGAGTTTGAGGCATTTGTTCACTCAGAGGGATCTCAACTTGAGGCAGCGCAGATGGGTGGAGTACATGGAGGATTATGATTTCGCTTTGCAGTATCATCCCGGGAAAGCTAATGTGGTAGCGGACGCGCTTAGCAGGAAGTCTTCAGGGATTCTCGCTTGTTTGATTTTTGAGGACTGGAGCAGGGATGCGACAGTGAGTGAGTATCGGCTACTGTATCATGAAGATGGTGATCGAGTTTCGTTATATCATGTGGAAGCGACTCCAGCTCTTGTTCGGATGGTGAAGCAAAGTCAGTGGCAGGATCGGCATTTGTAGGGGATTTGGTCGCGGATTCAGAACGGAGAGCAGTTCGAGGAATGGAGCGTGCATGCAGATGGATCGTTGTACTTCCGGGAGCGTCTTGCAGTTCCAGTTATCACCGAGGTGACGAAAGCCGTTCTAGACGAAGCTCATAGGTCTCAGTTTGCTATTCATCCGGGGAGCACCAAGATGTATCGTGATTTGAAGAGGCAGTATTGGTGGAGAGGCATGAAGAAAGATGTTCGCGAGTACGTGGCCAAGTGTTCGACGTGTCTTCAGGTGAAAGCTGAGCATCAGAAGCCTGCAGGTCAGCTTCAGCCGCTCCTTATTCCAGGGTGGAAATGGGAGCATGTGATGATGGATTTCCTCACAGGTTTGCCGAGGACGGAGCAGCGGCATGATGCAGTTTGGGTTGTGGTCGACAGGTTGACGAAATCGACGCATTTCATTCCGTTTAAGTCGACGTGTTCGAGGAAGATTCTTGGGGAGTTGTATATGCAGAACATTGTGAGATTGCATGGAGTTCCTTTGTCCATCACCTCTGATCGAGACACCCGGTTTAATGCTAAGTACTGGAGGAGTTTTCAGGAGGCTTTGGGTACGAATTTGAACTTCAGTACGGCGTTTCATCCTCAGACTGATGGGCAGTCTGAGCGGGTTATTCAGGTTCTCGAGGATATGTTGCGTGCTTGTGCGTTGGACTTCGGCGGGAATTGGAAGCAGTGTTTGCATCTAGCGGAGTTTGCGTACAACAACAGTTATCAGGCGAGTATCGGTATGGCACCATTTGAGGCATTGTATGGGCGACCGTGTCGGTCACCTGTGTGTTGGGCCGAGCCGGAAGATAGAGTTATTCTTGGGCCGGATGAGGTTCGTGATAGCAACGAGAAAGTCGCGGTGATTCGAGATCGATTGAGGGTAGCTCAGAGTCGGCAGAAGAGCTACGCGGATAGGAGACGTAGACCTTTAGAGTTCGCGGTTGGAGATTTTGTTCTCTTGAGGGTGTCACCTCGTAAGGGAACTATGCGGTTCGGAGTGAGTGGGAAACTCGCACCGAGGTATATTGGGCCGTTCGAGATCACTCAGCGTGTTGGTGTGGTCGCTTATCGGCTTGATCTTCCACCCGAACTTTCTCATGTGCACGATGTGTTTCATGTGTCGATGCTTAGGAAATGTCCACCTGGGCAGGATAAGATAGTTTCGTTTCGTGATGTACAGGTTCAGGAGGATACGACGTACGAAGAAGTGCCGATTCAGATTATCGACCAGAAAGTGATTAGCTTGCGTCGTCGTGAGATACCGTTGGTAAAGGTCGTGTGGCAGCATCACGGGGTTGATGAAGCCACTTGGGAATTAGAGTCGAGTATGCAGGAATTGTATCCGCATTTGTTTTGCTTTTGAGATGAGTTGTAAATTTCGAGGACGAAATTTCTTTTAGGGGTGGAGAGCTGTAACGTCCCGAAATTTATTTAATGTTGATGTACTATAAATGATGAATTAGTGTGCCATAATTAACGTTTTAACATTAATTAGATTATTTGGTTGGATTTTGAATTTTTGGTTGTTTTGTTAAATTAATGCATTCAAATGATTTCTCATTTGTTTTAAAATGATGTTTTGAGTTTTAAAACATAACAATTCGTAAAATGTTAAAAATACTCTGTTTTGCAAAACCGTGGGCGGCACATGGTTTTCGCACAGTAAAACCGCCCACCGATTTTCTCTATTTATTTCCCTCTTCTCTCTCTCTCCTCACTCTCCCGCAACACCTCTCTCTCTCCTTCTCTCATCTCTCTCGGAAGTCTCCCTCTCTCTCAATTCTCTCTCAAATTTTTGAACTCCATTTCGAATCCAAGCTTCGGGATAGCAAGGAGGAAGCTCGGGGACGTGATTCGGCAACCGAGAACGCGGATTGAAGCTTCGATTCGAGGTTAGATTCGAAATTTCTAAACTTTTTACAAAATTTTCAATTTTGTGTGTTTTTGAAATCTAGGTTTGTTTAAGCTTAGAAAACCGTGGATTTGTGTTAAATGAACTTAGAACAACTAGAATCTAAGCTTAGATTGAAGAAAAATGGATTGGATTCAAGATTTTTCATTTTTCCCCTCATTTTCTCATTTTTGGATTTTTGAGGATTTTGAGTTCAAATCTTGTTTAAATGAGTCCAAACATGTTTTAGAATGTTTTTCTATCAACTATGATTGTTTTTTATGCCTGGGATTTGAGAAAAAACAGGTTGGAAACAAGATTTGGATTTTGGGGATCGAGAAACCCGTGGCTGGGATTTCTGGATTTTCCCAGTTCGGCAGGCCGGAGTGATGATCGGCAGGCCGGTGTTCTTCCGACCGGCAGGCCGAATCTAGGGAAATGTTCGGCCGACCGAACTTTGCTTCCGGCAGGCCGAACTGTGCAGTTCGGCAGGCCGAAGCAGGGCGTCCGGCAGGCCGACCGAGGCATGGAAAATTTTGTGATTTTTACCCGTTTTCACTGTTTTGAACCCAGATTTAAATCCCAACCTTATAGGATGATTTTAATGATACAAATGGCACACTAGGACATCATGAAATGGTTTAGTAACATAGAATGTCTCGAACTAGATATTGATCGACTTAGTTTGTATCTAGGATCGTTCATGGTTCCGTGGAGCTAACGTATAGCGGACCGGGATTACGGTGTGGGGTACCGGCATGAATATTGAGGTAGGACTTCTATCCTATTTCTTTGGTAGCCTGGTTTTGAAATGATTTGGCTTTGAAAAGGATTTCTATCAAAATGTTTTCAACGGTTGTTTGAAAATGGTTTTATCGGTTATATTTTAATATACCGTGAACTGAAATGAATTTCATAATAAATGTAATTGACAACACTCGGTAATTGGGTTTTGAATGATAATGATAATAAACACATGGGCATGATGCCATATCAGAGATCGGGTCGTGTAGCGATCGACCTTGGGGGCAGGTCCCGAAACCCAGCTGGGCCACTACGGTGGTGATATCATGGTTTGCCTGGGTAAAAGAAAAATGGTGTTTTTGATTGTACGAGTAGACTGTTCTGTGTCAGAACGGCTCTACTCAAATTATGTATTTATTTATTTATTTAAGTTTTCTTTTGAGTACTCCTAACAATGAACTGTTTCTTTAAATTAAATTATTTATAAAACTTAGTCCTACTGAGCCTTTCGCTCACGTTTTATTGTTTTAAATTTTCCCCCCCTTCTAGGTGGTTTCCCATTTAGGTTTGGAGAAGATTCTTCGGACCGAACTCAGGAGCAGTAGGAGAGTTTATTTATATTTTGTATTATTTAATCAAGGCATGTAAGACTTAACTTTATTTGTACTTGGACTGTAATTGTATTTATGATATTGTCAGAACCATGTGTGTGCACAAGTTGTGGGTTGTGGAACCCATATTCGCGGTTTTTATTTAATTTTTATTACCTGCTTAATATTTATAAATTCTTTTATAAAATGTGGTGGAAAATCTTCTTAATTTTTTATTTAATTTGATTCTCAAACTCTCGATTTTTGTTTAAATTCTTGTTTAATTAATCTAAATATTCCGCCACGTCACCTCCCGTACTCCGAGGCGTGACAAATTGCCACCTAATAAAAGTTGTTTCAAAATTTGAAGAACAAAATTTTTGAGCTTCACTAAATGACTGATATCTGACATGCACTAAAAATAATGAAATGTACTGTGACTTGTGGGGTGGGTTCAAAGGGAGATCTCATCTTCAAATTGTAGAAATAGCTAGCATTGTATAAAAAATTATATAACTAGGTTATTTGCTAGTATTTTAGATAAATACAATATTAAGAGTTTTTTGTGGTGTAAAAAAAGGAAATTTACAAGGTCCTATCAACCTTTGATGGAATGTGTAAGGAAAAGAATTATTTTTCTTTTGTTGGTGGGAATGCTTGGTGATGAAATAATAGTTGCAGTTGGTACAAGGCCTTTTCTAACGAGGAATCATGAGATCACAAAGATGGTGGCTGCTACTGTTCAATAAAATATATTGTTAGCGACCCTAACTTTTTGATACTAACTGTGTGTTAATGATTTTATCATTTAGTGGTAAATGCCATGTAATTTTTTTAAAACGTATTAGTAAAAAAAAAACAACTCACATGTCACGTTAAATGTATTAAAAAATAAATATTAGAGTTAAATGGGGATATTATCATTTCTATACCTTGTGTTTAAAAAAAAAATCACATTGATACCTTGTTATTTGAAAAATATCAAAACAGTACCGTGTAGTTTTTAAAAATATTATTTTGTTATCTTGAGTTCATATTTTATAACGTGAAATTTTCAACTTACCCTTTTATTAAAAAACCTTAGTTTTTTGGTTGAAACTATAAATGAATAATATAAAAAAATAAATTTACATATATGCTTTTATTTGATAAGTTTTGTTTAATCTTTTGTTTGATTTTTATTGTAGTTTTACAAAACAAAATTCGGATTCATTAATAAAAGTATAAAAACAAAATTTTACGTCACAAATACAAATTCAGGGTACCAAAATTATATTTTTAAAAACTACAGGATACTGTTTTGATATTTTTCAAATAACAAGGTATCAATATGATTTTTTTAGGGATATTTATCTTTTGTTACCCTTTATTTTAAGTTAATTCAAAACATATATCTTTGGTTTTTTATATCGTCGAATGCATATTAGATTTAATTGACACATCTATATCCTACGTCAGTCAATATATTATTTTGACTTTTAAAATGACCCAAGTATCCTTCGGTCAAATAAAAAAAAAAAACCTAAAAGTTTCAAAACAAAAAAAGAAACAAAAACAGAAATACACAAAACACCTATTTTTGAGGGTATTCAACATATTTTTGAAGTCAAAAACCTTAGTATAAAATTTCTCTAAGTTTTTAAAGTTCCCTTATTTTTCAATTTGAGGATATTTTAGCAATTTCTTAGGCTAAAATTGAAGATAGATGTGACACCCGAAAGATTTAATTAGGGATAATTGGTGTTTAGATGGTGGATTAATATGTTTTAATGTAAACTTGAACTTAATTTAAGTTCTTTGTAATATTTCAAATTTAATCCTTTTTAATTATTTCTATGTGTTATTTTAAATTTTGAAACAAAACAATTTGTCAAAAGCCCAATGTGTCCCGACTGCAAAACCTTGTGCTAGGAACACGGTTTTGCTTCTCTCACTTTTCTATTTATTTCTCTCTCACTCTCACTCTCCCTCACGTTCTCTCTCTCTTCTCTCCCTCTCTCACGCTGCTCTCTTTCCTCTCCCTCTCTTTGTTTTGATTTCAAAATTTTGAGTTTTAAGCTTGATTCTCAACTGGATTGATTCTTTAACTGGAATGGGAGGTGAAGAACACAATTTGGACTCCACAAACGTGATTTTGAGCTTTATTCGAGGTTTGTTTCCTTAAATTTTAAACTTTTAAATTTTGTCCCAAATCTTTCAATCTCTTTCAAATGTTGTGATTTGAGTTTCTTGATATTAGAAAACCTCTAATCTAAGTTGATAGGACTGAAATCATTCAGAATCTAGGCTTGATTTCATAAGATTTCATTTTTACTTATGTTTCTTCTCTTTTGTTTTCTAATACTTCAAGAGTAAATTCATTTCGACAAAAGTGTAAAACTATTATCATCATCACAATGACACAGAAATATACGAAATTTTCATAAATACATTTTTTAATATTTATTCTTTATAAATATCATACATGTTTATTTGTGGCGTAACTTAATATATAAGATGAATAATAGTGTAACGTAAACTTTTTAAGTATGGCATGAATAAACACTAACTTTTAAAAATGTGACATAACATGTAATTTTCTCAAAATATAGATATGGCGCGCCTGAGGCATGATTGTGTGATATAAAGAGTGAATGGAAAAAGGGAAAAAATAATTAAAAAAAAGGAGTTTGAAGGAACAAGAGAGATGGTGTTGTTCTTTTGGTGGTGATGGAGGACATAGGGGAGATTGTTTCATTTAAGTCGTTCTTTTGGGGCGGGCCGCGCGCCAACCAAATAATAGCGATGGCCAAACCAAACAAAAGGAACTTTTATAGATATACTATTTTTTTACGCTATGAATTGAAATATACCACATAATAAAAAAAAACTCTTTACAAAAATGTTACAAATCATTTATTTTTTTAACTTTTACTCTTGTAATGGTTCCTGAGAGTAATATATAACATAAAAGTTTTTTCTACAAGTGATAAAAGTCATTTGTCACTTTTCACATGGGTATAAATATCTCAACTAGTGGGTGGAAAGTCCTGGCCGACCACAATAACTTCCGTCAAAGTGGGGAGGCCCAGAAAACCCATTTGGAACATACGATTCTTGTGGGCAATGGTGTAGGATGAGCACACTTGACAAATGTAATTCAAAGAAAAAATATCAACAAAAAATGTCACATCAACATGATGTTTATCTACGCAAAAAAGAAAAGAAAAGAAAAGAAAAAGAGCTGCTTATCTATTAGTGGAGAATTAGATTAGATAATTGAGTAATATGAGCCTTCTACTGGACAAGACATTAATGCTATGTGAACGAGACTTGGATTAAGCCTAGCCAGCTGGTAGGCCCAGGTAAGTTTGATCACAAAAATTGGAACAATTACAGGGGAAATCAAAGAAAAAAAAGGGTTCTCTCTTTTATTGATATCAATAACAGAAGACAACCAGAGGCTATTCGAGTGAACCTTGCACTCCTAACGTAAATTGAATGATGAGTCTAGATAATAGTCGATGTCCCCTTCCTCCCCTTTCTTCTCTACTTATACTTCCTGATTTCCCCACCTCTCTCTCTTTCCTCAAGGCCTAACTACTTAACCACCCTCATTCTTTCCTTCCTTCTCACCCTGAATTCTCGGGACCTCCTTCACACACTCACTGCACTCCCCCACAGCTACCTCCACGTCACCAAATCCTTCTCCTATCAGCTTCAAGGCCAAGGCTCTTGCCAAATCAGCTTTTTCCTTGAACCATGTCTAGCATATGTGAACCTGATAGGAGGTTTAGAGGAACCATTCTCATCAGCAGCCTCATTCTTCGACATTTCCATAAATGAAAATCAAAAAATATTAGCATATGCTCTCTCCCCTATCCATTTGCTCCCTCGTCAAAAGCGAAGAGAAGGCAAAAAATAGCCGCCGAAGCAACATGAGCAAGCTTCGGTTGCTACACAGGAAAGAATAGAGCATGATAGCATTGTGCACCAAATCTTTAAATTTGAGTGAAAAGCTAGCTTGTTATATGGGATCCGGTGCATGTAGTAGAGCGAAGCAACATTCCATTCTTTTTGGCGACATCCTCCTGCTATTCCCGCTCCCATTCCCCGTCCTTTATCTACACATCACTAGTGAAGATGAGCATTACTAGTTTTTGAGGTCGTAAAAAAATGGACAAATATTTCTAAACGAGTAGAAAAATTTACGTGAATCCGATTGTCAATAGTAATCAATAACAGGCCATTATATGATGTTGCGTTGCTAATGACTCTCAACAACCAGACGCTAACAATTGATGCATATTGGAAAGGGCAAAAAAAATTTCACAAGTTCACAAATTAGAGACAAGATTTCAGACCCTCCTAAGTGGTGGCCAGTGGCCACAAGTTTTAGCTTGATGGTTGCTACAATTAAAGTCAACCTCATATAATGACATTCACAATTTTAATCCATCCACCCATGTTAGGCATCGGTAATTTCATAGGATAAAAGAAGGTGCAAAAGGTGCGAGATAAGAATGTACCTTGATTTTGACTACATACAAATTCGTAAGTTTTCGCCAGCGCCAACGATGGATAAAGAATTTTTTAGGATGATTGGTGTCCAAAAAAATCAGCACCATCCTCAACATCATCGCTTTTAATAGATCCACTTTGCGCCATGAGTATTCTGTACACTCTCTTCGAACAAACCGTGCCTAATCTTCTGTCCTCACCAAGTAAGCCGTCTAATTTCAAGTCCTTAAGCAGAAATTCCTTTTCATAAACCTGTCATTTTAATATAAGAACAAGTTATTATTAATTTACGGCACACCCCTCCAAAAAAAAAAAAAAAAATTCCATTGGCCCTACCGGCTAAACTTTTTATGTGGCAGACTACTCTCTGGAATTTAGCAAATTATTGCAGAGTGCCCCAAACCAATACAACTGTTAAAACTTAAACAGAAAGTTCCTTGTTCACGTTATGTAAGCTCATTTAGAGCAAGAGAGGCTGAAATTGAAGCACATTATGCCACATGTATGACAGTGTGAGGGCGTTTCTTTCCAAATTTTACAGCATCGATCGCTTTGGAGACTAAAAACATTCTATTGAATTTAGGGAGTAATTTGTCACGTTAAACTTTCAAGAGGCAACTTGCCAATTCTGTCAAAGCATTAAAAAAAAAAAAAAAAAAGAGCAGTAAGTGAATAATGCCTGGCTAGTCTTTTACCAGCCATGGTGCATCTGTCGGATTCATAAAGGGTAGCAGTCCAAACAAATAGAATCCATATAACTCTCGTTTGATACAGCACTGATGTGTATCAATATCCATATTGTTCGCGGTCTCAGTATCTAACTTTTAACAAAGCTTAGTACTCCTTATTCGCAAACCTAAATGAGGCACAATCTAACCACATTTTAATCAGACTCAACGCTTATGAAACTACACAATTATTCTTTTCCAGCAGTAGTCATAGTTCATGATACTTTTAACTTTTTGACTAGTTATTCACTGCACCAGAAAGAAAGGGTTTAGTTTTCTATTGCTCACCGATTTACTTGGATTCATGTAAACACTCAGAAGAGATTTCATGGTAGGGTACTTCTTCCATATAGCAACCGCAAATCGTGGCTGCACCTTCGGCATAGTAACCAAAACTTTTAACCTGGATTAAAAAAATATCAGGAACAATAAAAAGAAAAAAAAAAGGAACAATCAAACAAACAAAAAGATGGATTGAAGAGACATAGCAAAGAAGACTAATGAAATACTATTAACAAAACGATCGATTAAGCACCACGACATGCTCTTTTAGGTTTCTGTGAAATACGCGCGTGGTGAAAAGGTGGTTAGAAATTATGCCTCTTTAATATGTTAAGAACTTCCTTGCAGTTAATTCAGAAAGAGTAATTGAAAACAAACAGCAGAGAGGAAAAAAGAGTTTACGGAAAAGAATTGAAGGGAAAGAAAAAGTGACAATTTCTTTATTGAGGAAAATTGGAATCGAAATCCCAGTGCGCTTCCAAACACATGAAATTAATGCAAAAAAGAAAAACCAAAAGCGAGCATTCATATAAAAGTAGTGAATACTAAATGCATCTAATTGAAAACATGGGAAAGATATCATACCCACCACAAGTTATTTTTTATTAAATTCTTGTCAACAGAGTCCTTTGGGATAAGGGACCCGTTAGCATTTACAGACAATCTTGTTAACTTCTTTCTGTAATTTAATAAAAACCAAAAATGCAGATTAGAAGAATGGCCAGATTAAAGAGATTATAAATGATTATCTAAAGCCACTATTCCCCCTCAAAAAAAGGGGGCAAAAAAGAAAGCCACTATAAATCAGAATGGAAAATTCAAGACATGTTGATGAAGGAACTATATACAATATTTGGTGGCAAGAGAAATAGTACTAGAAATGCGCATTTTTGTTGGTACATATTTAAATTGTTACAAGAAAAAGCATTTATTTATTTGTTTGCTTGTTTATGCTTGGTCCTTTCAAGAAGATACTTGCCTAAATTGGCAAGAGGCCAGACTACATGTCAAACCAACAACATGTTCAGCCAGTTCAGCCTCATCTACACACTGCCTGGAATGCACATTATCAAAGTGAGTCGTCAATTTTGCTAGCGCCTGCAAGAAACATATATAGAAATAAAGATAGACTATAAGAGAAACACATATGAGAAGCTAAAAATCAGATAATGAAAGGCATCCTTGAGTGTTTGATTCACCTCCTCAACAGGGGGACGCATCCAACCACTACAATTTGTTGGGTTCTTGTACATATCTTGTTCCCTAAGACAATAGAGAACCTGTTATACCTAATTCTTGTACTCCTTTAGCAAAATAAATAAATTAACTAGCTAAAATTTGTACTGAACATCACCTTGAGTTCTGATCTCTTACCATTATTGATATACGACATTAACCTATTTGTGAGAAAACAAACTGCATGAGATGGATAACAACTTCGAATACCACACACATGCTCTGAAAGAGATCCATTTGTAACAAGGTCACAAAATTCTTCAGCCTCATACACAAGCAATATATATTGAATCTCTATTCCTTTGGAAGAAAGCTGTGGTAATTCAAGAACACAACCTGATTATTTTCATAGCTCACAAAAATGGCTCATCTAGCTGTATATTTTTATCACAGTAGAACTTTTATTTTGTTGGTTAATTATCCTCATTAGTAAATCAAAATTGACCTCTCTCAGGACAAAAAAGAAAACAAGAATATCCACATAAAATTAAGCATTCAGTTTTTTACAGCAAATTACAATATGTAAAATTTAATGCAACTTGTAAAATCACAAATCACAAAGGATGCTGTCGATAACTACAACCTACTATTACTTTGATGCATTTACAATACTGGACCTTCTAGAAAATTTAAATATGGAGTTCATTGTTAATGACCTCAGATATATGTTCTGGATATTTCATGCTCCAGAGGATTGTTTTTTGGATTGGGTTTGACGTTATGCAGTATTTAACGCCCTTCTCCGAAAACCTTGTTAACAGATTTCCTAAAATACATGGTAAAACAACTTCTCACCAAATAAAGATATATAAATATAAAGACATGCTAACATGCAAAATGAACAACTGAAGAAGAAGACAGAAGATTGGAAAAGATCCCACCTCCAATTGACACTATTTCAATTACTTTTGCATCAATTTCTGCCACTATGGATTGTAAAGCGAACTTCCCATTTTCCCACTTCTTCTTTTCTTTCTCTATTTTTTTCAATTCCGCAGCTTCAGCTTTGAGAGCTTATTTTTGAAGCTTTTCTTGCTGTATCATGGATATTAATCAGCTATTACTTGTAAGTTGTAATATGGTATGCAAGCCTCTTTAATTTTTTCCCTTCTTTTATACGAATCATTTCTTCCTCCGACATCTTCTTTCTTCTCATTGCTTCACTAGTACTATTTTTCTTCTCAGTATTTACATTTGCTGTTTTCTTTGGCGAAATGTTGTGCATATCTATGCTAATCTTTTCTTTTTCAGAACTCTCACTTTCCTGAAAAATGTCATCACACTGATTATAAACACCCAATCTTAAACACATAGAAAAAGAATAACATAATTCAAAATCAAGACCCCATAAACAGATTTATTTTCTTCCATTATTGAGATTTGGCATCAGAGTTTAGATACGAAACCTAGCTATTTGCACACAAAACACTATTGCTACAAATAGACTGCCATACCTAGAAGCCGAAGGAAACTATAATTGTTAATATAAAAAGTGCAAAGAAAATAATTATTAATCATTTAGCGACCAATTACATGTTCCTCTAAATGACTAGCAATAACTGGTAACTTCCTATCCTCTAGGACGTGTCTGCTAGAGGATTGCCACAATATACATTAAAGTCTTATTTCACCAACAAGAGTGCCTAAACACACACATAAGAATAAGTCATTTTTGTACCCTAATTTGCCAAAGAATAATTTTTTTCAAAACAGATAAAATATATAGACTAGCTGTAGCAACAAAGAAAACGAAGATTATTACATTATGCATCAAGATAAAACTACCTGAGGAATATCATCTTGCAAAGAGGTCAGACCAAAAAATTTGTCTTCAGACATTTGTGTTGCATTAGAATGGCCTGAAACACATGTTATATATGTCTCGATTAGTATGATTATGATAGGGAGGAAAAGAAAGCTTCAATATCGTGGAGAGAATCGCTATAGCATTTTCAACAATCCAAACCCGAGAACGCATTGTCTAGATACGGCTACAACATGAACTTACCGAAAGTAGATGTTGACTCAACACATCTAGTACTCCAATCTAAGTCTTTCATCACATCAAAACCAGAATCCATGGTTTCATTCTGCACCAAATTTCCCCTTTCCGATCCACCTTCAGACTCATTATCAGACTCCAAACAAATCAACCGATTGATGCCTGAATTTAAAAACACCAAGGCCAATGCAATATGTTTAGTGGTAAGATACAGATCTTTTGTAACCAGTTTATCGAAAACAAATTAAACTGGAAAGCCCAATTCACCAAATAAAAGTACAGCCAAAAAAAAAAAACTCTACTTTATCGCTCTGGTAGCCATAAAATGTGAAATCACACTGACCCAATATAACTAATAAAATATAATCATCAGCCACAACACCTAAGTTAATCTCTGAATCTGGAAACACCAACAACACCAACACCAACAACAACAACAACAACAACAATAACAATATTAATAATAATTATTATTATTATTATTATTTTACAAAATCAAAGTTCAGGAAAAAAAAATTCTTCATATGTTCAAAACATCGTACTCCCCCTAGATAAAAACAAGGTTTAATGCCCGAAATCCGAAATTCAAAATTAATGCTAAGCTACAAAAAAAAAAAAATGCAATAGCACATCAACAATTCGACAGAGTCATTTCCACAAACATAAAAAAGGCGTTTGAAATCCCTACATATATATACATATATATATATATATACATACATACATAAGTATAATACTAACCAGAAAACTTGTGATCGGGATTGGTAATCGTAGATGGCGACGTCCGACATGGGAGTCTCCGGGGCGATAGTCAGGGTGAAGGTGGGGCTCCGCTTCTTCGGAGTGGGTCGTCGTCGAGGACCACAACGGTGTATATGGGGTTCGGGTTAGGGTTAGGGTTATGGTCCGGTTCCGGTGCGGTACGGCGTTTATTGGAATGAAACGGCGTTTGTTCTTCGTCGTCGGAGAGGACGATCGGGTCGGACATTGTGTAAGGAGTAGAGACAAACACCAATTTTGGTTTGGTTTTTTGTTTGAAAATGTGGTGGCGGGATCCACAGATGACAGTGTCAGAAAATGAATTTGGATAAATTTTATTTTTGCCCAGAAACTCGGTAACTATATTGTACTGACTTTTTCAATCTAAAAAACTGATCAGCAAACTTTAAAAAATAAAAAAAAAAATGTGGCCTTGAACTTTAAAATGTTAACAAAATCTGCGAGAAAATTGTCGCATGGTATTTTAGGCATATGTACTTTAAAATTTTCAATAAAATAATTTTAAAATACTGTAGAGTAATTTTTTTTTTCTTTTAAGTAATAAACTTTAAACTTGTTAGTATTAATATAATTACCCAGAAAATTTTACAATTAAATATTGTAATTTATATATTTAAATCAAGTATTTTCTTGAAAAATATTGTGTTTGATTTTTTGTGATTGAAAGATTTATGGAATTAATATATATTATGAAATTCTGTGATTGAGAAATTTGGTTGATAATATTTAGCACAATTTAAGGCAGAAAAATTTCAATCTATAAATAATTTGAGAATTCGATTTTTGAGAATTCCAAGTGTAATACATATTAGTAGTGTACTGGGAAACACTTTAACACATCATAACACGTCCTTAATAGCCTATTAGTTAAAATCGAAAATACGCTAGTAGTATTTCAATTAAAAAAAAAAGCTATTTGATTTCAGGAATTGAAACTATCGGAGACAATGTCATTACCAAGACAAAGTACAGGAAAAGTCAAATTTAGGTTTGTTTAGTCTACAAATAATTTGAAGATTTAAAGCAGTCCAATTTTATTATGCAATTAAGTATTAACATCAATATCGATAAATTTGAATGTTAGTTTTGGACTGTAATTAAGCAAAGTTAAGGGACCCATGGCTAGTTTCCCCAACTAATCAAGATTTACCTGCTTCCCTAATTAAGGGATTATTGAGGGTAGAGTATGGTGACAAATAAACATAATTTAACCTTTGAATTGTGAAACGGCTAGGTCTAAAAAGTGATCAAATGATGAGTTATTTTTCCCTCATTTTCTTAAAATTTGGCACCACTATTAAGTCCCATTAACCAAGTTTTTGTCTCAATTAAGTGTTCATGAAATGCCTTGAATATTAATGAGAAACCAAGTAGAAATTAACCTATGAATTACCTTTTGTCTATAAATTATAGGCCTTTGCCCTTTTTTTCACTCTCTCATTTTTTGAAAAAGAAATAGGTTCTCCATTGCTCTATTCTCTCTCAAATTTTTCATCTTTCCACCTGCCAAATCACTAGCTAAAAATCAAAGAGAAGGAGGAGGTTTAGGAGGAATCACTCAATATAGTCTTCATGGATATATGATCTAATCCCTTCTCTTTTTATTTTAAGTATTGGTCTAGCTTATAATTTTTAACGATGTTGGCATGTAAATGAGGTTTTATTGTATATTTCTTATGGTTTTTGTAAGTTTAAATTGTTATGATTTTAGTATATACAAGATTATGTGAACATCTTTAAGACTAGGTTATAGTTAGGTTCAAAAAAAATTTATGCTTACTTTGATCTTAGAAACGGACCCTTTAGAGGTTGATTTTGAAAATTGCACAATATGAAACTTTTAGATCTCAATATTCTGTACAAATCTCTATGACCAAGGATTCTTGTGATTTCAACTTTAAGATAGAGTTTCGGACCATTTTCAAAAACTGCCCAAAAACCATGTAAACAGTGGACAACTATTGTTCTTTATGAAAACGGGCCTTTTCGAGACTGAATCATGATTTTCACAAAATAAAAATTTTAGATTTCGACAAGACAAAAACTTTCGCGAAGAAAAGTTTTTATGATTCTGTGATACCCGAGCATTTTAAGTATATTAAAAATGCAATAAGTTAAGAATTATGTTAAGATAAAAATACAGTTTAAGGAAAAATACTATATAATAATATGAAAAATTATATAGTATTTGTTGAGCTGGAATTTCGCCGGGCCCAAATTGTCGATGGGCTCGGGCGGCCCAATGTTGAAATTAGTCGAATGGATCGAATGGAATCAACTGACTGAAGTCCGATCGAATTGACGATTCATACTATTCACTTGGTTCAATCATATTGCTTGGTTGAAGGCATTCGGTTCTTGATTGCTCAGGATAATTTGTACTCATTACCTAAGTCTTCGTTCGACCAGATCAATCGCTACGAGTTGGCGGTTATTAGCATGAACTGACGGTTATAACATGTCTAGTCATGGATCGAAACGTGGAGGAGGTGTGATTCTTGTATCCTATTACCAACCAACACGTGTTCTACTATTGCAGTTACTTGTAGTGCATTGTCCCACTCCGCCAGATGGTTGGGAGCCACGATTCTTCCATATCTTCTATATAAAAGGGATGGTTGTTTCATTGTACGACACACAGAAATAGATACAAAAACTCTACCCATTTGTTTTCTCATCTATTCCTACTCTTTTGTACACAGAATATTATATAGTGAATTACAGTGGACATAGCTCTTCATTAATAGAGTGAACCACTATAAATCTCGCGTGTTATTCTTGTCACAACATTATTTATTTTGTTTATTTCACTCTAATCTTGCACTTTAATCCGAGCTAATAGGTCCATTTTACCGCGATTTAAGGGCCCAAGTTCCTTCAACAACCCAATTTAGAATTAACATTTGATTGTAGATCCACTATCTACAGTATTAGAATAATGCAGTGTAAGGAAGTACACTGATAAATTATGTAATATGAAAATTACATTGCAAAAGTAATACAGTGTAGGAATTGGATTATTTTGTGACGACCTGCCTTTTCGGACAGTCACCTAACTTTCTTAAACATCGTTTTTAAACATTAATTTTACTTACTTAGTAAGAAGAATTAATTTTTTTTTCTTTTCCTTTTAACATCCTTGAAAAAAGTACTTAAAAACTGTTGCAACCTCTGTCGTCATTCAAGTTGAAACCTCGCTCAACACTTGCCTTTAAAACCATTTCAAATCGTTTCTTAAAACTTAATAAGAAACATTTACTAAAACATAGCTTAAAACTTAAGTTTATAATTATATAAAGCATTTCGTAAAATATATCTTAAAACTTTGAAAACATTTCTTAAAACTGTGATTTTTTTTAAAACGTTGAAAACACTATATCAAAGAGTGGATAACCTTTTCTTTGTGTAGCGGAAGCAAACTGTGGTGGTATCTATACTCAAATCTTCGCATCTGCTCTCCGCAGCACCGAGCTCTTCAAACAAGTCCTACTGGTTACCCTTAGGGCTACCTACAACATGAAGAAACTTTTTATGAGCTTTCGCTCAGTAAGTTCAAACATAAACTCACAAATCATTTAAACATGCTTTAAAAACTTTTCTCATAAAAACCTTTCTCTTAAAACGTTTTTCAAAAACATTTTTCATAAACATTTCTGAAAACATTTTGAATAAATGTTTTTTGTAAAACATTTCTTGAACATTTTTCTTAAAACGTCATTTATAAACCTTTTCTTGTAAACAAAAAAATGTTTTTCATAAACACTTAACATAAAACATTTCTCAAAATGTTTTTCATAAGCATTTAACATAAATACTTTATAATAAGGAACACAAATAAATTCATAATGCATGATTCCTATTATGCTTAATTATGAACTTCAATTATGAGCATTTTATGAACATTCTATAAACTTAAACATTCCTATCTTTTTTAACTTTTATCCTTGTTCCTTAACTTTCTTTATCTTATAACCTTTAGTGTTCGTACCAACATCTTTAATCATGAGATCATAAACATGATGCTTCCCTTATGGAAGACTTGAGACCATCGAACATCGAGGTCATGTACCGCACATCTAGGAGGTCAAACTTTAACTTTACTTTTATTACCTCACAACAAGGAGGCTGGTACGATATTTTCTTTCTATCTTTATGTTACCATCTTATTAATTTTAGTGAGCATATCAAATGCAATCACATCATATGCAAACACATTTGCAAATCATAGCTTATACTGTAAAACTTATTGCATAACAAATGTAGCATAAAACTTATAACTTAAACTGTAAAACATTATGCATTAACAAAATGCAAAACATACTTTAAACATAATTATTGCAATTACATTGCAAACTTTTACTTGATCTTCAAAAACTTTATACATATTCAATACAATCATGCTTTAAAAAAAAAATACATTGCAAATCATGATTTAAACTTTAAAACCTTTTGCATAACAAATGCAAACATTCTTTTAAAACAACTTGCTTAACAATTGCAACTCATTTACAAACATATACATAAACATTTAAAAATCATTTACTTCATACTGTAGGTGAGGTTCGAAACTTACTTGAATAACGCTCTAGCGTTCCCTATTCCGTTTCTTTTCCTTTCATTAGTCGACTTCTATGTCCTGATCGAACGACAGCCGACTTATTAGTTAACTTTCTTTTTATCAATCTACTTGATTGATAATATAACGTAAACATTAACCATTCTTTCCTTTTAACTTAACTTGGTACCCTATCGGTTTACCATTCTCTTTACTTAATTTTGTAACCCGTTGGTTTTAACTTTGTAACCCACCAGGTTTCCGTACCTTTTACTTAACTCTATAACCCATCGGGTTATCACTCTTTTTACTTAGATTTATAACCCATTAGGGTACTTTTTTTTCTTTATTTAACTTTATACGGTCTAAATTTATACTGACAGTATTTTTCTTATACTGTCGGTATGTTCTCCATACTGCTACAGCATTCCTTATTCATCCATATTCTCTAAACAGTATTATTCCTACACTGCTTTAACTAAAATAGTCTAATTTCTATATTGCATAACCTTAAACAGTCTAATTCTTACACTGTATTACTTTTACAATGTAATTTTCATACTACATAACTTTATCAGTGTACTTTTTTACACTATATTATTCTAATACCGTATAATTTTCTATGTTATTATATAGTATTTTTCTCCTTAAACTGTATTTTTGTCTTAACATAATCCTTAAATTATTGCATTTTGAACAGTATAGAAAAGAACACCGACAGTATAGAAAAAATACTGTCAGTATAAACTTAGACTGTGTAAAAAGTTTTGTAGGACCCACCAAGGGGACACCTTGAGAGTTTTGATTGGGCCACCACATTTACTACTGTGGCCCAACCATAAAAGGCCAACTTACCCCTAATCATAATTAGGGTGATGATTCATCATTTTTATTAAAAAAAACCATTCTTATATTCATTGAACTTGGATACTAAGAAACCAAAGAAATAAGAGACCAAAAAATTGGTCTCCATGATGCACGTGAAAAAGGAAGGAAGGAAAGAAAGAATGAAAGAAAAAAAGAAAAAAAAATGCTCCATTTTCCTCCACCAAAACCAACCCCTCCTATGAGTATTCTCTCAATAATTTTTCAAGCACAAACCTCCAAAATCATGTTTTGAAACAAAAGTTAAGGGTATGGAGGGAGATTTAAGAGTTTCAAGGTAAAAATCAAGTTTTTACCTATTGTGCTTAAGGATTTTTATTCATGGTTTGGTTGAGATTTTCATGGGGTTGCCATGAATGTTGTCAAGGGTTTTGAGAAGGTTTTTAAGCATTTCAAAGGAGGATTAAATGGCTTGGTGAAGTTTAGGTAAATCTCTAAGGGTCTGTTTGTTTCGATACTCGAATCACGGTTTGAATCATTTTGCTACAGTATTTTCTCTCACAAAAATTTAAATCTTCATTCAAATACTCTATTCAAATACTTGAACCAAACGGGCCCTAAACTTTTTACTTTAAATTTATATGCATACCAAGTGTTTGATGAAATGTTTTGGTCTATGGTATGTAAAGGGACATTATGGCATAATTGTTTTATGCTTTATGATGATAGAAATGATGAAAGAAAGAAAGTAGAGATTTTGCATTTGAAAATGGAAAATTGACAAAATTGCAAAGTTTAGCTAGTTTTCAAGAAGTGATGGTTTAGAGGGCCTTAGAGGCCAATTTATGTTCCAAGTAAGGTCTAGGAATTGTCAACACAGTGAGAGAAACAACTTTTGTGAACAAAGTTTTGTGAAATTCCAAAATGACTAAATTGTAAAGTTTTATGAAAGTTCGGTAGATTTAAAAATCAGCCAAAAAGTCCATCTTAATGTTGGAATTTCAAGAAAGTTAAAACATAAAAGTTGTAGAACGCATCAAAACTATGAGGACAACGTGAACAGTTTTTCAAAATTCTACTCGGTTTAAGAGCTATGAATTTTACGAAATTTTTAGCATAAAATTTCAAGAAATGGAAATGTTATGAAATGTTTAGAATTCAACCATGGAGCTTTTGTAAGTTTTATTCCTTGTAAAAAACTAGAAGTTTTGGCATAAAGTGGTCATTTTTGGTTTCAAGGGTAAAAATGTAAATATTTTTGTGTTTTAGGCCAAAACCGTAAAATTGTGTGAAACTAGGTTTTCACCAAGGAACAATAGGTTCCTGCATTTCTGTGGGTAGTAAGTAACTACAGGGATTATGTTTTAAAGGATTCAAAGTTTAGTCAAGGAAGGAATGAAAGAGAAACGTTAAGGGCAAAATGGTCATTTTATGAAAAGTGGCCAAACGGACCTGAAACGCCTGATGTTGGAGAACGTTCCTTAGTAGGAATTTTTTCGTAATATGTAGGTAATGGACTAGAAAAGTTAACCAAAAAGTTTAATAAGTTACAAAATTAACGAAAAACTCGATAAGGGTAAAAACGTCATTTTAAAGAAAATGGTTAAAGCGGAGTCGAACACTCCAAACTAGCAAAACGTTCTTAGAAGAAAAATGTTTCGTAATATGTTAAGTAACGAAACCGCCAGTGAGACAAGAAATTTAACTAAGAAACGCTTAAGAACAAAGGTAACCTGGTAGGTTATAAAGTCAAGTAAAGAAAAAGGTAACCCGGTGGGTTACAAAGCTAAGCAGAAAGATTGGTAACCCAGTGGTTACAAATTTAAGTAAAGGGGAAAGGTAACCATAGTGGGTTACTAAGCTAAGTAAAAGAAGGTAAGCGTATAGTGTACAAGTTAAGTTGAAAGGAAATGAATGTTTAATGTTTAAGTTATGTCATCAATCGAGTAGATTGATAATAAGAAAAGTTAACTAATAAGTCGGGTGTCATATGATCAAGACACAGAAGCCGACTAATGAAAGGAGAAGGAACAGAATAAAGAACGCTAGAGCTTAGTCCAGGTAAGTTCAAATCTCACATACAGCATGAAGTAAATGATTTTTAAATATTTATGTATATGTTTACAAATGAGTTTGCTATTTTTTATGCAAGTTGCCTTTAAAGTATGTTTGCATTTGTTACCCAAAAAGTTTTAAAGTTCAAAAAAAGATTTGCAATGAATTTGAAATTACTATGTTTAAAGTGTATTTGCTTTTAATATACATAACGTTTTTAAAGTTCAAGGTATGATTTTCAATGTATTAAAAGTATGTTTGCATGTGTTATGCATATGATTTAAGGTTTAAGTTATGATATGCAACATGTTTGCATTTGCCAAGCTAAATGTTTAGAATGCTAAGTTATAGCACTATAAAGTGTAAGCATTTGTTATGCTCACCAAGTTAAAAAGAAGGTAAGAGTAAAGATAATAAAAAGAAAGTATAACGCCCCTAAGTAGGGGTTAGCAGTTTTTAATAAATAAAAATAAAGATCAGAAAATATAAATAAAATATCAAAAGAAATTTGCCAGGGACTTAATTGAAAACTCTCAAAACAAAACAAAAATATAAACAACAATTTAAACCACAGTTTAATGTAGCATCATAAATTTAATAATACAAAACTGTCATCATCATCATTCCAACCCTCAACAAATCTTAATACAGTCGCAGAAAAGTAACATTCGATGCTTACATTATCATGATGGACATTCTTAGCAAATAAAGCAAATCCAATGTTATACAGCTGCATAGCTTCCCCAACTATTTTCTCATCGCCACCTCACACTTATTGAGTCTTGAAAAGATAGAAATATAGGAGAATAAGCGACAACATGCTCAGTAGGAAAAACATTACTCACCTTTAGGTTTTTACCATTGCCATATTAGAACCTGCATGGTTAGTTAGTTCTTATCATTATTCATCAATTTTATCATGTTCAATTCTGGTGGATATCTTATGATTATTCACTACTACAAATTTTGGATTAGACGACCCTTATTTAACGACCGTTTCCTAAAAACAGTCGTGGTACCGCGAGAAAAGCGCGGCGAGTTACGCTCGTGAAAACGAAGGCTGTCGTGGAAGGGGGCGGGAGCTACCACGATGGTTTTTTAAAAACCGTCTAGAAGAAGGGCGTTTCCATGACTGTTTTTTTAAAAATCGTCGTGGAAGAGGGGGGATTCCATGACGGTTTTTCAAAAAACTGTCGTGGAATCGCCCTCTTACACGACAGTTTTTCAAAAAACCGTCATGGTAGCTCCCCCCTTCCACGACCGTTTTTTAAAAAACCGTCATGGTAGCTCCAGTATTCCACAATGGTTTTTTAACAAAACCGTCGTAGTATCTTACTTTAAAACCCCTTTTCCACCTCGGCATTCAGACACAATTCAAAAACTCGCTTCTCAAATACAGACGCAGACGCGTCTGAATCAGCTACCGCCGTCCCTCTCCGCCTCCACACTATTTAATCTCAGCCCAAATTGTAAGTTTTTGTTGTAAATTGATAAATTGTTGTTCATTGTGTTGTATAATTAATCCGAAATTGATAAATAGTTGTTGATTTTTTTGTTTATTCCGTGAAATTTGTATTGTAGATCATGGGTATGATTTCTTTGTTTTATAATGAGTATGTGTAACTTGTGACCGTTGTCGGTAGTGGTGTTTTCGTTTTATGATTAATTAATATATATAGGTGGGTGTATATATATATATATAGATTGTGAAATTAATTTTAATTTAATATTTTTTATTTATTATTTCGATTTAGGTATTGCAAAATGGATAGGAAATGGATGTGGGATTTTCGATTGTCTAGAGAGTATGTGAATGGTGTGGAAGAGTTCTTGAATTTTGCCAAAAGTTATGCCAATGGTGATAAAATTCGGTGTCCTTGTATTCAATGTGGAAACCATAGATTGCATCCAATTCCAATTGTTAGAGGACATTTATTTCAAAATGGAATTATAAGTAGTTATCAAACGTGGCATTTTCATGGCGAGTCTAATTTCAATCCAACTTTACTAAGTAAAGAAAAGCAAGCTATTGTGGAGGATAATATGGATGATCAAGACAATATAGTTGACATGGTCAATGATTTAGAAGAATACTTTGTGCACCGTCCGGATTTATTTGAATATTATCATGTGTAGCAAATGTTTATTACAAACTTTTTACGACGGCTTTTGCAAAAATCATCGTTAAAAGTATCTTCGATGATGGTTTTTCTCAAAAACTGTCGTGGAATATATAGATTCCACGACCGTTTTCAAAAAATTCAAAAATTTGAAGAATTATTGTTCCATGACCTTTTTGTGAAAAACCGTCATGGAAGACAGATCTTCAACGACGGTTTTTCAAAAAACAGCCATGGAAGGCTAGCTCTTCCACGACTATTTTTCAAAAAACAGTCGTAAAAGACCCAGCCTTCCACGACTGTTTTTTGACAAAACAGTCGTGAAAGGTGGATTCTTCAAATTTTTGAAATTCGCGCCACCCACCTATATCTATGCGCACCCAAGGTTCCCAATATGCCTCACTCTCCTCTCTCAAATCCCTCTTTCTATCTCTCTAAAATCTCTCTTTCTCTTTCTAAAATCCCTCACTCTCTCTCTAAAATCGCCTCCACCGCGCTGCCAGCACCTCCACCGGGCCGCCCTCACCTCCACCGCCGGTAAGCTCCCCCTCCCTCTCTCTCTCCTCTTCCCCCTCGCCCCCACCCCTAGCCCCCTCACCGCCCCCCCAACCCCCTCGCATGCCTAGTCCCCCCACCCCCTGTGGCCCCCTCGCCAACCCCCCCACCCCCCGCGACCCCCTCTTCCCCCTCGCCCAGCCCCGCCCCCCCCCCACCCCCCTCGCCCCCCTCACCCAGCGCCCCCTTGGCCAACCCCCCCACCCCCCTCGCTCGCCCAGCCCCCCTACCCCACACCGCCCCTCGCCCATCTGTGAAATTGTGTAATTAAAGTTGTAAAAATGTGCATAATGTGTAATATGTAAGGATATGTAAATATGTACAATTGGAGTTGGAATTATGTGAATCTGTGTAATTTGTGGAATTATATGTGTAATTGAAATTGTGAATTTGTCAATATGTGTAACATGTGAAATTATGTTGTTGAAATTGTAAACTTGTGAATATGTGAAGATTTGAATACGTCAAATTGTGTCAATATATGTAAAGTTGTACATATGTATAATATGTGAGGTTATGTAAATGTGTGTAATATGTGAGATTATGTGAATATGTGCAATTTGTAAATTAAATATGTAATTGAAATTCTAAATTTGTGAATATGTGTAATATGTGAAATTAAATAAATATGTGAAATTGTGTGAAAATGTAAGAAATGGAATATGTGAAGATGTGAATATGTGTAGTTTGTGATTTAATATTAGTATGTATGTGCTAGTTTTGGAATACTTTGCACAGGTACAATGTCTAGCCCCATTGATAGTGACGAGTACGAAGACTGCACTCCATCTTCATTGCAATATAGCAAGGGAAACCAACGCAGTAAGCCACGAAGGCGAATCGAATTTGATCCAAAAGTAGACTTTGAGCGAAGGGGTACATTAATGAAAAAAATTCATCGGATGAGAAAGAAAGGTTTAAGAATTGAAGTAACTTTTGATTCAAAAGGCCAACCGGAAGGCACACCGGGCCATGAATTAAGCAGTTGGATCAGACTCCTCAATCGAGAGCACGTTTTGATATGGACAAAAGATTGGAGGTCTAGGGATTTAGATAAAGTAAAAGATATGATTTGGAGAGAGATATACGCAGTTTTCACAGTCGATGATTGGTATAGGAAAAGGGCTTTGAACGTTTGTAGCGAATTAGCAAAGGGGTTCAGATTTGACCTCTATGTTACCTTCATACATTCATACCTTTCTATTTTGGAGGAGGATGAGAATGTATATAAACGACCTCCTATGGTAGTACACTACTACCCCTCTATAAACGATGACGATTGGGAAGCTTTTATGAGGTATCGACGTTCGACCGAATTTCAACTGCTATCATTAAATGCAAGAAAAATGCGAGCGGAGAGTGAATACTGCTCTATGGTTGGCCGAGTCGGATATAGAGAGCTCGAGCAATCCTTGGTACGTTAATATCTTACTCATATTACATATATCAATTATTCTATCATTACTATGTTGCTAACATAGAGTAACACAGTTTGCAAAGACGGGCGTGCTACCAACACGGGAGGAGTTATGGGTCAAGTCATGTCAAGGTCCCGATGGCCAGTTCAAAAATCTAAAAGTAGCAGAAATTGGGAAATTGATTGTAAGTTTACTGACCACGAACAATTAATTTGTAATTTAATACCAGATCAAGGATTGCTTAAATAACATGGTTGTGTTGTTTTACAGGATGAATACACAATGCAACAAAGTCAAGGAAGCTTCCAATCGGTCGGTAATGATGACATTTTGAGAAGGGCACTAGGGATACCAGAACATTCAGAACGTGTCCGCGGTCAATCGAAGTATGTGAAGCAGTCTCAATACTTCGACCTCCAATCAGGTACTTCAAAATTGAATTTTGAAATGTCGAAGATGCAAATGGAGATTGCAGAACTGCGGGGTCTTGTGACGGAGCTCATTTCCCAAGGATGTGCCAAGTCGACGGATGATAGCATCTCATAACGCAACAGCGTCAAAGCTAGTTGTAACCCTCCCAATAATGTAGCAGAAGGTCCAAAAGCTCCAAAAGCTTCAGAAGCTCCAGAAGTCCAATTGTCACCTCCTCGTCAAGAGCCCGAACAATGTAAGCTCTTCGTTGAGGATAGAGTTAATGGTGGGTGTGCACTTGTTGCGCTTGGAAAGGTGTGGATGAAGAGTCTTCCAACTGATACAGTTCATGGACAACTATTAGGGGAAGAGAACGTGCGCATTAGCATCACTACCATCAGAGTTTAAACAGCTGAATTGCCTATTCCAACACTTGAAGCAACAAGTGTGGGTAAAGCAGCCGGAAGCTTCATCGCATGGCCGAAGATGTTAGTTGAAGTCATCACATTGACGAAGACGAGTCGAGCGCCTAGCCATGTTCCACAAGATCTAAGCAAAAAGAAATGCCAAAAAAGAAAAGCTCTACAAAAGCAAGAGAATCACAACCCGAGGTAGAATAAGAACAAGAGCAAACCGTTGCTAATGAGCAACTGCAAGCATTTAACTTCGCTTCAGTACCACAAGAATTTATGTAGTTAACTCTATACGCACATTTTTTCATGCACGATGGGTCGACGATTCAGTGCCCAATACAGGTAAATGTCACTGGCAATGAATTCCCTATCTATGTGGGGTATGAAGACGTTTACTACTTCATCAACTTTGATAAAATTAGGGCAAACTATATCTTGGTATACCTCAAGTAATAACTTCATTCTTATTTCATATTTTTAAAATATAGGTAGAGTTGTAAGGTGCTTTCAAATAATTGACTATTTTTTTTCTATTGTAGTTTTTTGGTGGAATATTGTGAACTTCAAGGCTTGGCGCAAAATTTTGGCTTCATATCTCCGGCCATTGTTTCAAGTGCTGCAAGAGACCTACAGAGTGATCATAGAGAGCGCGTCACATTACTCCTCCACTTATTAGCTCAAGCACCGAGGGGGAAATTATTCTTCCTGCCATACAATGTTGGAGAACATTGGATGTTGGGACTTATTTCGCCATGGGAGGACCAAATATATTGGTTTGACCCCCTCGGACACCCACCACGTGAGGATTTTGTATCAATCACGAGATTGTAAGTATTAATATTCTCTTATAAATTTAAATTAAATGTTTTTAGTCCCACATATTTGTATCGTCTATTAATTCATTTAAAAATGACACATTGTTAGGACACTTAACGATTGGAAGCTTCAAGTGGAAAGCGGTGTCACAAACCGACCGAACGGAACACTATATTCCAAACATAAGTGTCCAAGACAACAAGGAAATGTAGAATGTGGTTTTTTTATTCTACGTTTCATGCGGGATATAATTACAAGTGGTATACAAGCCTTAGGAAAAAAGGATTTTTATATACATACGGATATACATGAAGTTAGGTTAGAGTGGATACAATTTGTAAATAGGTATGTACTCTTTAGATAGATAGATGGAGATAGTAGATAAACAATTGCTGAAAATAGCTCAAATGTAAATGATCTTGTAAATACCTAGAAATTTCAATATACTCTAATTTTTGTATGCAATTAGGGCCTTGTTGTAATAGATAACACACGGGACTGGCCATCCCGTGGGAAAACAAAATTTTTTGGCGAATTTTTTTTGGGGGGAATACCAATTTTCCACGACGGTTTCATGAAAAACCGTCGTGGAAAGGGTGGGATTCCATAACGGTTTTTTGTGAAACCCTCGTGGAAAGGGGGGATTCCACGACGGTTTCATGAGAAACCGTCGCGGAATCCCCCCTTTCCATGACAGTTTTTCACGAAACTGTCATAGAATCTCCCCTTTCTACGACGGTTTTTTGTGAAACGTCATGGAATCCCACCCTATTTTATCTCTCCTCGCGCCAATTTTTGTATTACATGACGGTAAAAAACCATCGTGAAAACTCCACGTTGTACCACGACTGAAGCCTTCACGACGGTTTTTTGACCGTCGTGAAATTTTTTCACGACGGTTATAAACCGTCGTGGAATCCACAGTTTGTAGTAGTGATTTTTACCAAGTTCCATACATAAATATATATATATATATATATACATATTAATTCAGGATTCAATTATGCTCATCTGTATCCACCGTGCAATAGAATGTCATATCACTCAACTCAACGAAACCCAAATGGGCGCTTGATCACCGTCCAAACATTCCAAGGGTGTTTCAGTGAGGGGACATCAAGCCCTGAGTCCTCACCAAATCGATTCCTATACAGTGCACTCTGGGACTTTCAACCCAAGGAAGCGTCATCACCTCCTCCTATTTTACCTTTTAGGGTATTCGTGCCCAATGACGTAACTGGCGTCCTTTTCACATCTCATCATTTCTCTATATTCATCCGTTATTTATAGAGTTAGTTTTCCTAACCATACTTCTCAATTTACAACAACATGTGTCAAATCATTATGTTCCTTGTTGTACAATACAAGACAAGTTCCACATCATCATGTTATAGATATAATCATATACATTCAAAATATCATATACATATCTTGCAACATAAAACATAAATTTTAATTTATCAAAACCTCACAAAAGATGAGTAATAGAATCCCTACCTCTTGGTACATACCATGCTAATAACTTCCAGCTCATGATACCAAGCTCATCACGTAAGCTCCAAGTACTTCGTTCCTACGATGCATAAAATTACCATACTTTAACTTAAATCCTAATTTATAATTATGACAATTTACCATTTATTTTTATTAGTGTGCCATAGTTATTAATGTACTAAAATTGTGAATATCAATTTTTCCAACTTAATTTTATTAGAATAACAATAAAATAAAAATATATGAATTTTATTTTGGTACTAAATATGTTAAATGAATTTTTAGAATAAATAATACGATTATAAAATATTTAGAAATAAAATAATTAAAAAGTTTTATATTCATTAAAATAAAATTATTTGAAATTACGAACTTTATAGAAAACTATTTATTATTTCCAAAACATAAGTTATAAACAACCACCCTTGTCTTGGTGGTTTGGCCTCCTTTATTTGTCCCTAAGGTTAGGGGTTCAAATCCCACCTGAAGCTAAAATTTGCCTCTATTTTTATTAAATCTCTGTTTTGCAAAAACGACATGTCGTTTCCCCTTTATAGGAAAAACGACAGAAAGCCAGAAAAATTACATAAAATCTGAAAAAATAGACATACGGGTTCTTAATTGTTCTTTACCCATTCTCAATCAAAATTCAGGTTTGTAACATGTTTCTAAGCTTAAAAATGATGTATAATCATTCACAAGCATCAAAAACACATTTCTCATAAATTTTCATACCAAAATACAACTTAAAATCAAAGTTAAAGTTTTTGAAATCTAACCTTAAAACTTAGCTCAAATCTGTGATTTGATCTTGAAAACATTTAAGTCCCCTTGATCTTTGAGTTGTGAGAAATCGTTTGTGGAGATTTTTGTGAAAGGACAGCTTGAGGTTTCCTCTGGCTTCTCTCTAGTTTATCTCACCATGAAAGAGGCAACGAAGAAGAAGAGAAAGAAGAAAAAGAAAAGGAAGAAAAGAGATAAAAGAGAGATGTAGAGAAAGAAAGAAAGAGAGACGTGAGGGAAATAGAGAGAAACTGAGAATTGATCTGAATGGAGGGAAGATGATTGAGGGAAGCAGGTGAATGAGTGAGTGATATTTGTCTCTTCGGGAGACTTTAGCACATATAATGCCAAAATGGTGTTTTCGTAATTTATTAAAATTTCTAAGGGTGTTTCGATAAATATACTAAATAAGTATAGAAAAATTTTAGAAAATTTAAAAATAGATAGAAATAAATATTGTGAAATAGATTTTAAATGAAACAAATTTTAGTTGGCATACTAATAATTAATTTAATTACTATATTACCCATTAGGAAAATAATGGGTATTATAGAAAGTGTCATACTAGCCTCCTTGTTGTGAGGTACTGGAAGTAAAGTTAAAGTTGTGACCTCCTAGATGGAGGTACACAAGCAAAGTTAAAGTTTGACCTCCTAGGTGTGAGGTACATGACCTTAGTGTTCGATAGTCTCAAGTCTTCCTCAAGGGAAGCATCATGTTTATGATCTCATGATTAATGATGTTGGTACGAACACTAAAGATAAGGAAAGTTAAGGAACAAAGATAAAAGTTAAAGTAAGAAATGAATGTTCATAAGATACTCATAAATGAATGATCAGAAATGAGCATAAATGGAATCATCCATATTGATTATGCTTGTATGGCTTGTCACAAAATGTTTATGTGTTATATTTATGAAAAGCATTCTTAGGACTGTTTTATATTAAATGTTTATGAAAAACATTTTTTATGTTTTCAAGAAAAAGGTATATGAAGGACGCTTAAAGGAAAATGTTACAAAAAGATGTTTTATGAAGAATGTTTATGGAAAAAAAAAACGTTTCAGAAATGCTTTTTGAAAAACAGTTACGCAAAACGTTTCAAAAATGTTTTAAGCACAGCTTTCATTCTAAAACAATGCAGTTTTTTATTTTCACGAAAACGGCCCCTGAAAATTCCAAATCAAAATTTTCTCAAAATACGAAAGCTTTAGTTCTCAACTAGACAAAGAAATTTCATGGATAAAATTTTTGAAAATTTTGTGTCTAAAATAGACTTTAAAATAGATTTATAAAACACAATAAAACTTTTTATATAAAACTGTTAATTTGGTAAAGTTTACAAAAATCGTCGAAAATGAATATGTTAATGACAGAAAACAAAATTTTGGAAAACAGAAAAGTTCTAGACCAAGTCAAAATAAGAATTTTTTTTAAGAAAACTGTCTCTAACATACAATTATATTGTGACTTTTAAAAGTAGCAAAAAAATACATTTTGCTACTAGTTTTAAAACAAAATGCTTGGTTAGTGGCAGACTTTAATTTATAACCAACAGAGGAATTGAAATACCCAAAAAACTATAGCGCCCCCTTACAGACGTCACAGATATCGTTACATTCATTCTTGTTACCGTTATTTAAGATAAACTATATAAGTAAAACATAATTTGAAAAAGACACCCCAGGATCCATGCATACATTTTTTTTCAATATAAAATATATTAGCCAAATATAAACATTCTTTAATAGTTTATTACACTAAATATTAAATTTATAGAAAATCACATAGTTCAAAATCTGCTTACATATTTCGGCAGGTCGAACTTCAGACTTCGGTAGGCCGAACTCAACTGGCAGGCCGAAGATCATCCATCGGCAGGCCGCCCGAGGCTTTGCAAAACAGGGTTTTAAAATTAATAAGATCGGCAGTTCGGTACAGGGTAATCGGCAGGCCGATCCATACATCGACAGTCCGACAGTAATAGTCGGTAGGGCGACCGACTATTAAAAATCAAAAATTACTATAAACAAGTTCCAATACCATAAAGTGCAAAAGTCAAACATACTCAAAAAGAAATAAAATAAAAAAAATATAACATGGTTCATTAGTTTTTAAAACTTCTTTTCTTGGCATCTTCCATTTTCAATCCATCTTACTTAGCTCACACGCCTTTCCTTGCCTCCTCCTATTCCATTATCTTCTTACCCTTATCTGCAACATGATGCAAAATTGAATAAGCTAATGCTTAGAAAGTACATTTATATCTCACAACTTAAAATATTTTATGAACATCATCATCATCATCATAATAGTGCGCTGGGCACAATTTCATAAAGAACATATCTTTCATTATTATGTCCATATTAAAATTTAATTCATTTTATCTTAAGGGCCCAAGTGTTGCATTATAATCATCATTGTAGGCGCGCCGTCATGAGAGAAGAATGGTAGCTAATCCTAAACCAAACATGACATCATAACATAACATAAGCATGGATATGCAACACTTATTTAAGTGATACTTATATATATACATATATTTACTTTTATACTTTAAAATACATCAACACCAAACATGCATAACTTTTGAACATCAATCTTTCATAAGTATCATAAAATGAAAAATAATCATCGAATTATCATAGTTATCATCATCAACATAATTTTAAACTTTTCACAAACCACATCATGTTGCAGGTGAGAATGTACTTACTTGAATTGCTTACTTAACCTTAATTTGTAGGTGACAACGTCGCGGTCTCGATGTGCTCACTTCATATTGTGTTCATGTCATACATTCATAAAAAAATGGCAATTAACATATATATATATATATATATATTAACAAATTAATCACCACAACATAACATCCATTAACATATATCATCACACATACATTCATCTCTTGAAACATAAATTTACAACATGTTTCATTAACCATAAATCATTGGAACAAAAACTACCAACACAAACATTTTCTGACCTCTATAAATTCTTAATTCAATAACTCAACATTCACACACAATTTAGGCACCAAACTTGGCAGAAACCAAATTAATACATAAACATATTATCATGATTTTTTTTTCATTGGTCATAAAAATTCCATTTGATGTTTCAAACAAATCATACAATCATACTCATAAAATCTGCCAGCCATTAGCAAAATAGTGAACAACTCTATACTCAGGCTTGTTATTACATTATTAGGGCTGTAGAAAAATCCACGAAATTTAACACATATAATTGACACATAAAACTATGACATATCTAAAAATCACCTTTAAATAAAATCCAAAACAATCCAAACCGTGCATTAGAAGGCAGAGACAATAATAACTTTCAATGTGTTAGGTAGTGAGTTACATACATTTACCATATTCCATTAATTAGAATAAAATCACTATGGCCCTAAAATTTAAATGACAACCTAATAACACATAAACATAGTACCATAAAAAGTTTCATCACCAAATAAATTCATTTAATTAAACAAAAATGTCACACAACACAAGTCCAAACAACCCACTGATAAGGCAGTCTTAAAACCTAACCCAAATGAAAATTTGATAACACATAAAATATACATCATTTTACCATGAGACTTTCCAGTTCAAAACTTAAGATATACATGAATATAATTACCAAAATTCGTGCAAAAAGACATTCATTTGCCCCTAGAACAAAGACCACATTTTTGTGCATCATAACCATTCAGCAACATTTTTCTATGAGTGGTAGAGAAAAGATAATTCATAACTTAACATAGAAAAATCCAATTATCGTAAAATTTGGAGAAACATCACATAACACATCCATGAACAACATATTAAAATTTCAGAGCAAAAGAAAATACCTAGACAAAGTTATGGCAGTCGGATTACTGGTAGACTATAATTTCAGAAATACCGAAAAATGAGTTCTTACCTTCAAACATGAGTTCTTACCTTCAAACGAATTCTTCTCAAACTCCTTCGAATTCAACCAAAGAAATTTCAATATTTCTTTTTAATTTTTTGCAACCAAGATTAAAGAAAAATGAGGAGAAGAGAACGTGGTGAAGGAAGAAAAAGTTTGAGAAAATGTTGTTGAGAGAGAAAAAGAGTGAAATTATCGTAAGAATTTGAAAATGGCATAAAATAAAGAAATTATTCTTTTCTATATCATCAGAATTTCCTGACTAATTGAGGTCAATTCACGTGATAAGTGGAGAGGATTGGGGAAAGTCAACAATTTTGTTCTTACTTACCATATTTTACCTTTTCAAAAAGAGAAACCATATCAATTAAATCCAATCAATCCAAAGTCAAACATTTGATTTCCTTAAATGAGGAAATTAATCCAAAAATATGCCAATCAATCAACAATCATTATCTAATTATTATCATCATCATTGTCACAAATTTTGGGTGATTTCTGCTGATTGCTCGTCAGCAGTCTTTGGCCTGCAGACTGCTTAGTTCGGCCTGCCGAAAGCATGAGGTCTGGCCTGCCGATGAAGTTCCATCGGCCTGCCGTTCAGTGAGGGACAATTCGGCCTGCCGAACTACCTTACACAATAGAGCTCACCAAAACATTAATTTATTACAAAATTATAATTAAACATACAACATAATTATCATGAACACTTGAGCACATCAATTCCACGTGATCGTCACATGTCATAACACTTAAAATCAAGTAGTCAGTGACAATAATATCATAAATCAATAAGGAGATTACTTAACGTCGTTACTAATATGACATAGTCTGTTACATGAAAATCGACGGGTGTTACAAAAACTATACGAGACTACAGTTCACAGTTTTATTAAATTCGAACTCTATTTTAAAATATGATTTTTAACACGAAATTTGTATATATACGAAATATGGATTTTCTTAACAAAACTTCAATAGATTTTCATACTGATTTTAAAACAGGAATCGTAAAGCCCAACATGTTAGACCTGCAACATTATGACGCCAATATGGGTCCAACACCCGTACAAGTCCAAAAGCGATCTCTTGGATCAAGGTCCAGACGATATAGTGTTTAAAAATGCCGCAAGATGCTTTTAGACTAAGTGGGCCATAAATATAAATAATGACTAGATATGGGCTAATAATAGGCTCAATATCACTATTCAAATTCAAATGGGCCTTTTACGCAATTATGAGCCCAACACATATAATAAGGAAATTTACTTAAACATATTAACGGGATATAATAATTACTTAATTGCTTAATTGATTACTTAATTGCCAACTCTAGCATAAATAATTAGGAGCAATTAAAGAAAATTAAATTATGAGGATTATATTAATTAATTTTTGCAATGAATACTATGATTGTTCAATCCTTTATTAAAAGAAAATGTATTCTAAGAAAGGATTTAATCCTTTTTATGATTATACTAAATTAGATAGTAGAAAATAAGTTAAGCTTACACTCTTATTGGAAAATTTTCCATAAAATATAAGAGTCGTGGATAGGAAATTTAGCGAGTTAGCTTACCTTATTTTGGAAAATCAAGTAAGTAGGAATCTCGCTTGCAGTATGAATACTTTCTACATAAAATATTTTACATATTTTTATGAAAATTATAAATGCATGTTTATGCTTTATGTTATAATATGTGATGTCGTGTCATACTACATACTCACTAATAAGTCCAGTGAAACCTATAAGAACAAGCTAAGTTTGAGTGTTGTAATAATCTATCGACCTATGATAAATATATTATTATAGATCACAATGTCATTGGAGACCTTGCAAACCCTACCTTTGCGATTATTGTATGCAACCAGTACAAACACTCGGGTCCATAAGAACAATAAGACATGATCATAAATGAGCATAAACAACACATGCATCTTTCGCTATATGTGTTCTGAAATGTTTTGCAAGACGTAGTTCATACTTGCTGAGTGAAAGCTTATCCAAGTATCTTCATATTGTAGGTAAGAATCCTACAAGCAACATCTAATAGACATTGGCGCAATAGTGGGTGATCAATGGAGATGGGATGGATACCACGCGTATTTTATTCCGCAATTAGTTTTTGTTCATTATGACTTTTTAATTAAGTATAAATAGTATGGTTAAAACTACATATGTATATTTTGGAGACCAAGGTTGTAGCTATGCACTTAATCTACATAAGCTCGTGACTATCATATTAAAACAGTATGTTCTAACTCCCATTGCAACAAATATAAGAACAATTTAATTAAATTTAATTAGTAAGATTATTTAATTTAGCAATGTTAAAAAATATATCGTAAATTTAAGTAATCTTAACAAGTATATGCTTAGGAATATGTATAAGCAATTAAAATAACGGCCACGTAGATAGGATTGTTATAGTTAACAACTTAGATGTCAAGTGTTCTATTTTGATAATATTCCAAATTTGAAGTTAATTATGGTTAGGTGACTAGAAAAGTCAATTAATGAATGAAAATGCACCCACTATATTTTTGCTAAAATAATCCTGACACTTTTTAATTATTGAAAATTTTGACCCGAACAAAATTTTGACATCTGGACCATACTTTGGCAAGGAATAAGACTCTTGGATAGGATCCTACTCAAAGCACTCCACCATGAATAAGAGTCTTCGAGTTGGATAGACAACATAGATAGGAACTTCAATCTATAGGGCATCATAGAAGTCTCAACACTTGTGTGCAAGGAGATCTTATTAGATATCGAGATTCGAGGTGCCATGATCTTTCTCTTCAGAACAATAGAGGATACTGCCTTTCCTTCAACTTTCATTAGTCAATGAGTTATTTATTGCTCCAAAAAATTGTCCTTGACTACTCCTGAGTATCATTCCGCTACTGATCAACGCAGTGTAACATAAAAGTAGTTTCCATGCACGATCCATACGATTTTAACGCCTCTCTCTCGATAAAAAGTGGAACATAAAAAAGTATTTTTTTATGAGTAATCCTAGAGACAAACTCTGATTCTTGCTCTTTATACCAATTTCAAGTAGTAGTCTCCTCATTGGCAACAACAATTTTTTATTATCAATAAAAAATTCAAATTCCAACGAGCAAATGACAAAATATTCAAGGTGCAAAATTGGTGCAAATTTTCACAAACTTTTACGTGAAGATATACATTAACAACTACGCAACCTGCATTCCCACCATGGTGACAGCCATGCTTTGATTGATTGAGTCGGGCACGTGACGGCCCATGGGCTACCATGCCCTAGCTCACGTGACCAAACAAGGCAAATCTTATTACCACCACTTTATGTCCAATTGATGTTGGGTTGAGGTTAGGGGATGTATATGCATATGGACATGAGGAAGCTTCCCTTCATGTTGGGTGTCGATGGACGTGGCTCATGTGGCCCGGTCCGTTGCTTGTCTCTCTCCAACCGGAAGCCGGTCGGGCGTGGTCTTAATACATGGACATGATAAAATTAAATTAAGGAAGAAATATATTTTATTGGCTTGTCACTAAGAAAATGAACACTTGTATATTGTTGTGTTTTCTCCTCTGGATTTCCTTTGTCATTTTCATGTGCTTGTCTCTCTTTGACATTGCCAACTTACCAAACCATGTGACTGAAACTTGAAAAAAGAACAATTATTATTTGGGGGGAAATCTTGAACAAGGGATCGGTTCTAATGGACTTTTACGCATGGCGTTTTTGGGTTGAGCCAAGGGGTAATCATCAAGGATTTTTGCTTAAAAGAAAAGCAATTTTCTTGTAGACTTGAGTAATATTGCTCTTTTGGATTGCAAGTTTTGTAGTTCTACGTACTACTGTAGTGCCTTAAAAAAAAAAAAGAAAAATTGGATTATTTTCTTTTTGATAGTCTCTTTTTTTGTTCCTACGTTCTTGCAAGTTTAAATTATGATATTGAGTTGTAATTTATTATTGCAATTTTTGGGCTCTGGTGTTCTTCCACGAAGGGCTGATAACAGAATGAAAAGAAAAAAGGGAGCAAAAAAAAGGTTTGTCCTTCGAGTGCTGTTTTTGAAAACAATTCATAAGAAGGTTCCAAAAGGTCCATCATAATCAGTTGTTAATCTATTGTCTAGTTAATTGTATCTTTCTTTCTTTTAGTTTATTAATCTTCTTTCTCTGTATTAGAAATGTAGAGGTTTGCGTTTTGGAAGCTTTTGCTTTCCTTATCAAGAGATGGGCATATATACATGTACCCCTTTGTGAACAACTCCAACTTCTAAAACTGAGGTCCACTTTCACTAGTTTTATGTGCACAATTACCAAAAAGTAGGTCACTTGCAGTGGCAGCAGCCAAGACGGGCCCCAGATTCTAGCACTCCACTAAATAATGCAAATACCTATAAATTTCATTGATTTCAGTCGAAGATTTTCTTTTTCCCATCGAACACTGTCTTTTAATTAAAAAATTGTTGTAGTCTTTTAGTTTTTTTTTTTTTTGAAGTTATTGTTACGTACATGTTTATAATAAATATTTGTAACTATCATTTTGAATATTTAGAATAAAACAATTTGTCAAATACCAAACTTGTCCTTTTTTCAAACTGTGGGCGGCACACAGTTTTTACACAGTAAAACCGTCCGTTTTTTCTTTCAATTTATATCTCTCACTCTCCCTCTCTTCCTCTCATTCTCTCTTTCTCTCTCAGCTCTCTCTCTCTCTCGTGCAACTCTACCTCTCAGTCTGCCTCTCCCTTTCTCTCTCTTTTTCTTTCAAAATCTTTCAGTTAAATCGAGCCCCAAGCTTCGGTTTAGTGGATAGGAGGCTCAGAAACGTGTTTGAGCAACCGAAAACGCAATTTAAAGCTTCGATTCGAGGTTGGTTTTCAAATTTCAAAACTTTTTCAATTTTTCAAATTTTCTTGCATTTTGAAATTTAAGCTTATTTGAATTTAGAAAACCTTTAATTTAAGTTAGAGAAACTTAGAACAATTAGGATCTAAGCTTTGTTTGAAGAAAAACGGATTCGAATCAAGATTTTTTATTTTTCTCCATTTTTTTCTATTTTTGGATTTTCTTGGATTTTGTGTGCAAATCTTGTTTAAATGAGTTTCAAGGTGTTTTATTATGTTTTTCTATCATCTATGGTTGTTTTTCATGACTGAGAACTGAGAAAAACAGGTCAAAATGAAGATTTGGACACGAGATGGCCGAGAACCCATGCTTGAAAAATTCTAGAATTTTCGAGTTCGGCAGGCTGGATTCAAGGGTTCAGCAGGCCGGATTCATCCGTCCGGCAGGCCGAACCTAGAGAAGTTTGGCCGACCGGACCTGGCCCTCCGGCAGGCCGAACCAGGGTGACCAGCAAGTCGACCGAACAAGGAAAAATTTTGTGATTTTTCATCCGTTTTCATTGTTTTGAACCCCGATTGAAATTTCAACTTTATAAAATGATTTTATAAATACGAATGGCACACTAGAACACCATAAAATAGTTTAGCAACGTAGAATATCTTAAACTAGATACTAATAGACCTAGTTTTTATTTAAGGTCGTTCGTGGTTCCGCGAAACTAACGTATAATGGACCGGGATTACAGTATGGAATACCGGCACGAGTGTTGCGGTAGGACTTCTACCGCTTTCCTTGGTAGCCAAGTTTTCAAATGATTTTGGTCTCAAAAAGGGTTTTATCAAAATGTTTTTCAACGGTTGATTGAAAAAGGAATTTTTATCGGTTATTTTTATAAACTGTGAATTGAAGTGAACTCATAATGGACACTATAATAAATGTAAATGAAAATACCTGGTAATTATGATAATAGAAATGAATATAAGGGCATGATGCCATATCAGAGATCAAGTCGTATAGCATGCAACCTTGAGCGCAGGTCCTGAAACCCAACTGAGCCACTACGGTGGTGTTATATATGTGGTTTGCCCAGGAAAAGGAAATGATTGTTCTTTCTGGTCAACCAATAAACTGTTTTGGGTAAGAATGATTTTGTTTAAACTTATTTATTCAAGTCTTCTCTTAAATAATTTCTTGAATAATGATATTTCCTTTTAAATTTGATGTTTCTTAAAATATAATCCTACTGAGCCTTTCGCTCACTTTTTATCTGTTTTAAACCCTTTCTCCCCTCTAGGTGGATTTCAGCTTAGGTTCAGAGAGGATTTCACAGACAGAACTCAGGGGCAGTAGAAGAACCTAGTAGGTTATTCTAATTATTATATCAAAGCATGTAACATTTTAACTTTCTCTTTACTTGGACTGTGGTTGTATTATTATATTGTCAGTATTATGTGTGTGCACAAGTTGTGGGTCAGTGGGACCCATACTCGCATCTTTTTACTGTTTTATTCCTTACTTAATGTTTGCCTTAATGTTCTTATTTGTTTAATGATTATGAATGCTTTTCTCAAAAAGGATTTAAAAATTTTCCACATTTTCATAATTAATTTAAATCTTAAACTCATGTTTCAATTAAATTTTCATTTAATCAATTTAAATAAACCGTCACATCACCTCACGTACTTCAGGGTGTAACAATATTACACCTCACACTTATACGTATATGGTGTACGATAGGAAACACACCTAAAGATCATTTCGTTAGGTTTTTGCATTTGTAATAGGTCGGTTTTTTATGTTTTTTGTTGCAAAGGTACCACCAACTAATATTTGGAAAGTTTAAGAGCTATTAATGTGTTAGTTAAAAGATTAAAAGTCAAAATATGACAAATGATATTCTTGTGGACCAAATAACCCCTATCAAAACGCGTCAAAGATTAAAGCTAAGAATAACAATTGCAAATTTAAATAGAATAGCAATCATAGACTTGTATCAAGACAAGTATTGTTAGCTAGTGCCTATTATAAACCCACACTACAAGGCTTCCCAACCTTCCCAAGCGACATTGAAACACCTGTGATTTCATACATCACTTCAAGTACAAGCTAAGCTAGTTAATTAATCAACGTGGGGGACAGGACAAAGAACTTAGTTTTTGGTACTGCCAAGGAAAAAAAAATTATTGTGCCCTTTTGGAATTATAATGGCCAATCAAAATGATTAAGTCAAATGTTATTTATTTATTTTAACAAAAATTACGATATTGACACAAGAAGTGTCACATATATAAAAAGTAGTAGTCTATGGAAGTACATAAGAACTGGTTATTAGGGGTATGTATCGTTATACATTATTCAATAGAGATCCTCAGTTAAAAAAATTGATACTATATGCCTATTATTCATGGCTAGAGTGTTCAAAAGAATTCAATTGCTAATAACTCCAATCCATCACCTTCAAATGATTTAAAAAGTTAGTGGGATGACTTTCGATACCAACCATCATTTCATGTATTAAATAATAAGAAAAAAAAAGAGGCAAATTAAGCTTCATTTAAAGAAGTAAATAATGTATATACATGTTTTTCTTGGAAAAGAAGTTCCCACATCCAATCCCTTTTGGTTGCACAATCTTTCTCACTCCTACTTAATCTCTTTCATCCTCTGCATCGATGTCTGTCTCGAGCATGTTTATTGTTTGTTCAACACCGGAGGAGACAATGGCAGGCCCACTTCACCGGTCCAGGCCCATGTGATTTTCGTACGTAGAATTCCCCATCACCGCTTTATCTGAACATGATTGCAGGCCCACTAGTTTTGTTTCTCCCTGCATTCATCAATTCTTATGTAATTTATAAGGTATTTGAAAAGGTGGTGGGAATCAGTAGTGAGAACCACTTTTACTGTAGCATATGAGAGTTTTATACTGTAGCATCTTTTTTTATTGTTACTGTAGCATGTGAGAGCGTTACACTATTTATAACTGAGATTGTGGTGGGAACTGAGTGGTTCCCACTGCAAAACACCCCCTTTATATAAAAATTGCAAACAATGATAATAATAAGAAGAATAATAATAAACTAGTTATTCAGTTGCAGGCGAAGTTGATTGTGATAGCAATTTCAAGGACTTTATAAGTTCTCCATGGTTCTATTGTTTATTGCAATGTTACACATGCAAAATTAATTGCCTCCCCTAGTTGCTAAAGGGCTCTTCCTTTTGTCATTAGATATTGTCCGTTTTGGTCTCATACGCCTAATAGATAGAAAAATACTTGCTATTCTAATTTTCTATTTGCTTAGTAGTTAGTGTCAATAATTCTTTCTTATTTCTCTTGGTCAGATTGAAGTACGCTCCAAAGTTCTAGCCTTCTTGAAGATGCTCGTTGGTGATGCTTCTCTACTGGTGATGCTCTATATACAATAAGACTCTTTTATTTTTATTCTTTTATTTTTTAAAAGAAAAAAGAGATTAATGATGTTTTCACGTACCTATTTAACATCGCTTTTAGAATCTTACTTATAGGTGTTTGGCATAGGATAGTGCTCTCACATGCTACAATAAAAAGAAAACAGTTACTACAGTATAAAGCTCTCACATGCTACAGAAAAAACAGTTTTAACCAATGATTCCCATCATCATGCCAAACACCCTATTAATTTGAAAGATAAGTTAGAACTTACACATTGTAGCATATGAGAACTTTACATTGTAGCAAAATACTGTAGCATATGAAAGCTTTAAGTTCAAATTTGTTTATCAAACAAAGCCTCTATTAAGACCAAAAATAAAATAGAAAAGAACCAATTTACATTCTTGTAAACAATCCCGAAGATTCATCATGTCAAACATACAACCTTGCTATTTTAAAGAATTAACAGTAGATAAAAAAGATCAAACTTCCCAAACGAGCCATGAAGTGATCATCCCTTCTTGCTGTACCGTGGCTTCCACAGGTGATTATATAGAGTAGGGCTCTTAAGTCTTACCCCTTAACTTTAAGCTATACGTAGCCATGTGTAGAGTGAGGGTTAGAAGTGAACCTCTTGCCACTCTCAAACTCAAGTCCAAAAAGTAAAGGAGATTTTATTTTATTATTGTAGTACACACTGCAACATTCTGCATAGGGACAAAAAGGGAGACACTCCCAACTGGCAGATAACATTCAAAGGGAACTGATTAAGGCTTATTTGGTATCAACAAGAATGCTATTCTCTGAGCTCCATGCTATCCATTTCATGCAAGACAGCAGGGGACAATGATGATGACCCCATAAATCAAATTAGTCAGGCAAAATTACTAGCATTTCAGTCGCTCCTTGTCAGGGCTGCAGCACAAATATGTCCTAGTATCTAGACAGCAATTTGTACTGTACTACTGTTTCTAGATCTATATATAATTGAGTAGTTATTGATTAAGTTGATATGCAAAAAAGGATAATTGAATATCTCTAAAGTAAAGAAGATCTTCAGAATATGGCTATGCTTCCATGCAAGCGCCTTGTTCTTGCAACTCTTCTATTGTCTTTATTCATCTCCATCACAGCTAGAGGTAAGATTTCTTCTGGAATTATAATTACTCGCTTCTACGGCATCATTTTCGAATTTTGAAATTCGAAACTTAATTTATTATTTTTTTTTGTGTTCTTTTTCTTATTGGCAGCGAGGATTTTGCAGGAAGTTAAAGTTAGTGATGTAGCTAAGAAGGGCAACGAAGCTAGTGATGTGGCAAAAAAGAGTAATGTTGATAAGTTGGTACCAGACGAAGATCGGGAACTCGACGGCGATGAATTAGCGGCAATGGACTACTCTCCTGCGGGAAAGACTCCTCCGATACATAACTAAAGGTCCAAGAATTTTGTTGAGAAAAAAAGCATAATTTCAGCTTCAATGATTTTGTTATTATAGTCCTCAACTTCTATAGCTTGAGTGAGTGTATACATGGTTTGGTTCATAGGAAGAATAGAATTAGATTGGAGAAAAGACAAACGTAATCGCAAATTATAGTCTGAGTGCGTGTATGTAAATGTTGTATTACTAGGGTCCAGATGTTTTTGTAGAGTAATGTTGATCAAAAAAAGGCTTTCAAGGCTGGAGAATTCAGACACTATTGACTGAAATATGGAATAGAAATGCAATACTTTTCTATTAGTCGCTTCCAAATATTCAACTGAATTTCTGATTGCTTCAACCAAACGTCCATTTTTTAAGTTCATTAATTGACTCGAGCAATAACTAGATAATATATTTGACTGAAGATCAAAGATCTACAAGAGGTGGAATTCTCAGCGAGTTCTTTTACAACTTGTCTTTGTTTTCGTTTGGACAGGCTCTCGAAAAACTTTGTGTGAAAACTATATATGATAGCCTAAATCTCAACCACTAAATGTTAAAAAGAGATAATCTTGGTCGTTAAATAAAAACATGGTTAATTTTTCATCATCCAACGGTTGAAATTGAGTTGCATGAAATATTTCAAAAATAGGTATACTTTAATTTCATCTAAATCTTCGTTATTTATCTCAAGATGAAAAGTTGCTTTAGAAATGATATTCTTAGACTAGGAAGATCATAACAAGAGCAGCTAGTACTACTATATATACACCCCACTTGTTTGGTGGGAGGGAAAAGGGGAAGAAGGAGGGAGAAAGATGAGGGGATTAGTGTTAAGGATTTTTAGACCGTGATCATTTGTTAGTAGAGAAAAAGAAAGACAAATAGATCGAGCGAACAATTTAAATCCTTTACAGAACTTTAATTTTCCTTTCTTCAAATATTTACATATTGGAAAGTGAATCATACCAAAAACGATAGGAAAGACATAAGTATGAAGTGAAGAACGAATGAATGAAAAAAAAGAAAAGAAAAAAAAAAAGGAAAAAAAAACATAAGCTCATATGTGCTAAGTAGAATCCTTCCTCGGCCAAAAAATAAGTTTGTATACAAAATTCATGCTTACTCGGCTTGTTACTTCACCATGGGAAATAAAAAGAGTTTGCTTGCTTATCAGTTCATATGCTTCTTCTTAACGGTTTAAGGCAGTATGTCTAGTGCTAACTAGTTTGGGTATTAAATCTTTTGTTTTAGATGCTACCATATGTCTTGCATGTTCAACCATCACTTTTCTAGGACCAAAAAAATTGATTTCTCTAAAAGAAAAAAAAAATCTTTACAAAAGCATATGGTAGCATTTTCTGGAAAAAAAAAAAAAAAGGCATTTACAAGACCTATGATAGAGACTTTAAAGGCATCATTGATGGGTACTGACCTGAAGCTGTGAAAATCAAACAAGGTATATACACTTGGAGTCGGCATTTTTAAAGAATCTATGTGATTGAGAAAGAACATATTGTGGCAGAGGCACTAAAGCTCTGAAAATGGGTTGGGCCAAATGGACAGGCCTGTGGTCCATCCCATTTGCTGAATGCCTGATCCAACTCGCACACAGACCCAGGCCGGCCTGGCCCTACCACACCAGACCATTGGGTTAGGTTTGACTCAACTTTCTCTCTGGTGGCTTGACTCGCTCCACTCCCTTAAGTGGGCTAGGCCATTAGTTTTTCATGGCCGCACGTGTGGGGCCCGGTGACCTTTTTTTTTTTTTTTTTTTTACGGCTTTAACAAATTTCAATTGCTCTAATTTCAAAAATTTCCCTCGGACTTTAGACGTTGTAATAATATGCCCTTAAACTTTTAAGAGAGTGTTTGGTTAAGAGTGGTGTGAACCACAAACTCAGTTATAAACAGTATAAAGCTCTTATATGTTACAGTAAAAAAAAAAATTGTTACAGTATAAAACTCTCACGTGCTACAATAAAAACAGTTTCCACCAATAGTTTCTACCACTATCCAAACACCTTATAAATATACTATCCATTCCTCTTGAACTTTCAAATTGTTTCATTTCAGCGTCTTTCGTTTGAAACTCACAACGGAATTTGCATGTACCATGTCAATGATGAAATATATCGAGACAATTGGGTAATTTCAATGTTTTGGTGGAAATATGCTTCATTGTTGTTGCTGATACTGAACTATTTTGATGAAATTCTGAAACCCCACTAATTGCAGGTATGAACACATGTGAAAATTTTAGTAATACAATACACAAGTAGCATCAAAACTAAATCACACATACCCTCAAAGAAAAAAAAAATCACACATGCATACCGACAAATTGTAGAGCCTAATACCCAGTTTTTAGACCCAATTTCCATATCAAAATGATTAAAACTAAATACAAACTACATCAATCTTCATCGTCAACCTTCAAATTTCAATGATTTTTTCTTTTACTTATTTCCTCATCTCTCAAGAATCACATTCTCTAAAATTGGAATTTCTTTACTATCATAATTTATTCTTTCATCATAAACGTCCCTATTTCATGTGGAGTTGCTTGACACCATTGGAGGACCTTCCAAACTCGAGGGCTTTACCATGGCGATTTGGGGTAGAAGACGGAGAACGCTAATTTTTCCCTTTTGTTTTAATGGGTAATTTAGTCCAATCGCCTTTATTTATCTTGGCTGTGAACTTCTATGCCTCACACGTGTACACTCCGCTGAGAATTTTAATAGGAGTTCAAATGCAATAATTTAGGGTCATTTAAATGGATTCGAATTAGTGATTTGATTTAAGTTAGTATGATTTAAATTAGAATTTGAGTTAGGGATTTGAATTGTTATCTGAATTGGTGTTTGGATATGCATTTAGGTTTTAATCTGAGTATGGAATAAAATTGAAATTTGTGTTTGGAAAGGTAGTGAAAATAATTTTTAATTTATTAACAAATCTAATAAAATCATAATGTTAGTGATATTAAAAAATATATAATATGGATTTTGATTTATTCCTCTCTTCATTAGGAACACAATTGAAAAAAAAAATCATCTCATTTGGATATCAAATGAAGAAATTATGATTTTTCCTTTAAATATAGGAGAGAGAATTTTAGTTTTTACTGTAACAGAGATATCCAAGTATCAAAAGTTTAGGTGGGTGAGAACTTTAAAAACTTAGATTATTGATACTCAAAGGATTCAGATTTTGGAGGAAACAAACACGTATCTAAATGATTCTTGATACTCGAATCCAAATTTGAGTTTATTGAGTCTAAATAATACTCGATATAAACAAACCCTTAAAAGTTCAAGGAGAACGAGTGATACATTTAAAAGTTTTAGGAGGCATATTAGGGTCGTTTGGTATTGTTTTCAAAATAAGTGAAAATATTTTTGTTTTAAAAAATAAGAATTTTTTAGGAATTATACTGAGAGTGATTTTAAAATTTTTACCTAGAAGAGCAAGCGGAAATATTTCCAAAAATTTTGAGAACAAAAACAAATAGGGCTATTGTTACAACACTTAAATTTCGGAGGGAAATTTTGAAATGAATCCTAAAATTTTTGTACCAACTTTAACAAGGACTGGAACAACTCTAGACTTATCACCTTGTAGCAATACTTGTCCTACCATAATGGTCATAAGTGGCGCTCAAACCTATGATGCTCTATTAGGGTATTTGGCATGGTAATTAGAACCATTGGTTAGAACTGTAAACATTATAGCAATTTTTTTTCTTTTTACTGTAGCATATGAAAGCTTTACATTGTTCCTAACTGCAAAGTTGATTAAAGCCAACTTTGCCAAACAGATCTTAGATTTTTATTTTTTTTTGAAAAGTACATGGAAACCTTCCTACGATTTGTTTAAAAAATCTAAAAATTCAAATTTTATTCTTGTATTATAAGAGAAAAAAAGGAATAAATTTTACGAATTTTTCTTGAACTATATTATTTTTGTCAATATGCTTCTAAACTTTAAAATATACGTGTTATGTCCCTAGAACAATAACATTTCTTCATATTCACCTCTTAAATTTTGAAACATATTATTTTTGGACAAATAACACTTGTTACGCATATGAAAATAATAAATTTGTTAGTTTCGTTAAACGGTTAATGAATCCAATTGAATTAGAATTGGTTCTCTAGTTTCCTTCCTCTTTTTATGTTTTGGAGCAGCCATTTTAATGACAAAATATATGAGATTTTAACACCTAACTAATTTATTTGGAGCTAAAGACATTTATATTAAGCCATAAGGAAAATATCTAATCTTAAATTAAACTAAAACTCATCAATTCTATAAAAAATATTGGGGCTGTTTGGTATTATTTTCAAAATAGGTGAAAATGTTTTTGTTTAAAAAAATGAGAATTTTTTAGAAATTGTACTGAGAGTGTTTTTAAAATTTTTGCCTCGAAAAATGTGCAAAAATATTTTCAAAAATTTTGAGAACAAAAACCAATGGGGCCAATACGTTTATGTTGGAAAAAAATGGTTTATAAACCAGGTTGAGGTGTAATTTTGAGGCTTCTGTTTGAGTTGGTCCCACTTGGTTTTTGTAGAAGATCAAAGTGGGTTAGTGTTCTCTTATGTGACACATTCAAATCGGCATATTAATGCTTAAAATGATTAACAATTGAATGAAATTTTATAATGCAAAGTGTGTCCAATGAATTTGGGAAACAGTTGGAAAATGTGAGAATTCCACATGAGAAATAGAGTAAGACTCCATGATGTTTGAACAAAATTTCTAATTTGCTTATGAGTAATCTCGTAAGCAAAGGGGCTCTCTCTCACGAGCACTGGAAGGGGTGCAAATCGAAGATCGATGACCCAAAGCTCCAATGCATTGACATTGTTGGTCTTTCCTCAAGCACTAATACTGTGCGATACACGGGTACAACAAGTACATTTTGAAATTCATGGGCTATATTGACATAAGTGACCATTAAATTGTTTGTAAAATATATCCAAAAAGAATTGAGGAAGAAGAATAAATCTTCTTTTATATTCCGACGAGCCTTGGACTTGTGGTCCTAAGGAGTATGGATTCAATTGTGATGGAGCATAAAGATTTATTATCTTTTAAAGACTATAAGTTTCGACACTCACTTTTTACTTTAAATGTTAACTCAAGATAAGAATTTTGCAAATTAAAAAGATGAGTTAATACGGTTACATTATCTATTTTCTTATTTTCTCTAGTTTGCCCTTTTAAAATTTTTTAATTACTATAATTAATTTTTTTAAAAAATTAATTATTCTTATAACTCATCTTTATGTTGGCCCCAAGGTTTCAAATAAATATATTTATTTTGGTTTTGATGATAACAAACAATAATTGTGAAATTACTAATAGCTTATCTTGAGTATATAGTACTATTTTTGAAGAATTATTTTAGCAACTCAAGATTATTGGAAGAAAATTTTTCAAGCAATAACAACATGAAAAATTATAATACCAAAAGCTTAAAGATTAAAGTACAGCATCAACAAGCATAAAGAATAAGTTATATTTTATTTTTAGGCTTGTATGATGTTAGAGCATGCATAGAAATTTTTATCAAGTTTATTGGTTCAAATTTGATAATAACTGTTTGTGTTGAAAGTATTTTTGAATTGAAAATTTTTAAGCTTTTATAGACTAAAAATTGAAAAATATTTTTGAAAATTGTTTAACATTTTAAAAATGTTTTTCTATCATTTTTAAAGCTTAGCATTTAATTTTGACACTAAAATTAAATATATTATGATTTAAAATTGTTTTCAAAATTTTTTTGACACCTTGTGTTGGAAAAATAGTACGCAATAGAATTTTAAATTTTTTTATATCAGAGTATTTTCCAAAACATAAGTTTAACACGCTATATGTATAAATTAACCAGATCTTACTAACCTTCGAATGCTGAAGAACTCCTGCAATCCGTGAAGAGAAGTAACTTTTCAAAAGAGCCTCAACCAACTAGTCTTCTTTGCTATTCTCTATCCATGATCAGAGTGAGTGTGGGCTCACGTCGTTCAGTTTTTCCACCAAGTGACTCTCCTTCCAACCAATTGAGAGAACCCAAAGCTACAGTTCGTGATTTGTAAACAATAGCTCTTAGGGAGTTTCTAGAGCCTCACTCTTAATCACTCAACTGATATAAATAATAATGAAACTCATTCCCTTTTTATAGAGGTTGGGCCTAGGAGTCAGTCCTTATCAGATAATGTCTCAAAATTTGAATCAGATTCAAATTAGAATCGATAAATGATAAAATTCGAGTCTAAACACGTGATCTTTTTATCACGCGGCCGGCATGCCGAACTTGCCCCATCGGCTCTTGTAACTATTGCTCAAATAAGCTCTAAATGGGATGAAATCCTTTGACAGAGTCTAAAAAACCGTAGTCATCTGTGACTCGACATCGATATCGGCTCCATGGGTTTGAGCATCAATGAGGTAACCCATGGCCAACATTATATGTTCCTTTACAGATGTCCCTGGTTTTTGCTTGTAGTTCAAAAGTTTCCGAAGTGCCTTTTTCTGATTTGTTATGGTTTGGCCTCCAAACATGTTTTCAAGATTATCCATGATCTGCTTCGCAGTCTCATAATCTTCATGTTGAGTCTGTAGTATGTTATTCATACTAGCCATCACATAATACCGGGCTTGATTGTTAGCAAGTTTCCAGCAATGATACGCTTGGACTTGCTCATAAGTGGATTCCCCAGTAGGTTTGGGAGGACACAGTGTGGGTAGCACAAAAGTTAGTTTCTTAAAAGATAGGACGATATTCAGGTTTTATTTTCAATCATTAAAATTCTCACCGGTTAATTGGTTTTTATCAAGTATTAAAGATAAAGCGTTTTCAGACATTTTTAATCTACAATAAAGAACCATATACCAAACATAAGCAAACATAGCATAATAATTTAGTAAGATAACACAATCATGTATGGCATACAAATGTGTTTATGTGTTAAAATCTTGAAAAAATCACAATCTTACAACGATAATTCCCAACTTAGAATTCAGCAAACTTCCTTGGGGAAACTTAATAAATTCAATTAGGAACACGGATCCCCTCCTGATTAATATATGCCATCCAGGACCCGTGTGATCCAACATATATTGATAATCATTTCTTTGGCCATTAATTTTATTAACAGAGCTCCTTAGGGAGGTTTATAATAAAATTAACATGAGTGTATAACTATCGTTTAAATATTTTATCCATGGCTTATTATCGTCACCTTGGGGTGATCAACGATAAACTACACTAAAATACCTTATCCTTTCAGATATCTAACCTGTTATATGATGAAATCACTTCCTTGGGGTTGAGACTATTGTGTGCTACCTATAGACCAACAATGGAGGCCATAGGTCCTCCCTTCGAAAACCTTCTCTCGCTCAATCTTTTGAAATCAATGTTTTATTTTTAAAAAAATATGCATGAATAATTTTTAATTGAGCGGCACTCCCTATTCTATATAGCATATTATCAATATACATGGCAAATCATATTATAATGCAGATGAGCAAAGCAATCACACAAAGATACAAGCAAAATAATAATAAATAATCAAAATATTATGGTTCCACCTTAGAGAATAGAAAACAAAGATTAGAAGAGAATAATCAAAACATATTATCGATTCTTCATCCTTGAATCCTCAAGCTGTATCCATCTTCATGTGATGCCCATCTTCAAGTCTTCAATCCCGTATAAATCAAATACTCCATATTGCCGGTCAAATCCAAATTTTAATGTTTCTTAGAATTGTCCCAAAATTAAAATTAAAATTGCATCAAAAACTGCACCTTTTCTAAAATTTTTAGCTTTGTGCCAGCAAGAATCAGCTTGCCGGTCATGACCCATCAGCCTGTCGATCTTTTTAGGTCAGCTTGACGATCATGAAAGTTCGACCTGCTGTTAGAGCTCCTTGATTTTTACCCCGCTGATGGCCTGCCGAACCTCACATTTGGCCTACCGATCTACGACCATCGGCCTGCCGACTGAGCAGAGATCACTCTTTTCAGAATATACAGATTCTAATGCAATTTATCAATTTTGTTTTCAACAATTCAAAAACATAAAGTTAGAGACTCAAGAAATACTTGGGAACGCTATCATCCATCTTCTAGATCCGTCATCTCTAAATAAATATTTAATTATAAAATTCTTACAAATTTAAAATTAAATAATAATTCCTCGATGAAGATGATAGTTTGCCATTTAATTACATGAATAACCTAGATACATATTCTAACCTCTAAGGAACCATAACCATTATAAATTAATTAATTAATAAATAATTAAATAATAATTTAATCAACCATAATTAATTAATAAATATTCACCATATAATCCATGACAACATAAAAATATATAGAAACCCTAAAGTGCCAACTCTCTAAAAATTAAATCAAGCATATGAGAGATAAAGATCAGATAATTTATTTATATAGCATGATCACAAACTCGTAAATTTATATAAAAACCATGGCTTTGATAACAAATGTTGAAAAAATAATACGTAGTGGAATTTTAAAATTTTTTATATCAGAGTATTTTTCAAAACACAAGTTTGACACGCTATATGCATAAATTAACTAGATCTTACTAACTTTTAAATGCCGAAGAACTCCCAGAATCTGTGAAGAGAAGTAACTTTCTAGAAGAGCCTCAACCAACTGGTCTTCTTTGCTATTCTCTATCCACGATCAGAGTGAGTATGGGCTCATGTCGTTCAGCTTTTCCACTAGGTGACTCTCATTCCAACCAATTGAGAGAACCCAAAGCTACAGTTCGTGATTTGTGAACAATAGCTCTTAGGGAGTTTATAGATTCTCATCAATAGAGTCTCACTCTTAATCTCTCAACTGATCTAAATAATAATAAGACTCACCCTTTTTTTTTTATAGAGGTTGGGCCTAGGAGCCAGTCCTTATCAGATAATGCCTCAAAATCCGAATCAGATTCAAATTAGAATCGATAAATGATAAAATTTGCATCTAAAAGCATGATCTTTTTATAGCGCGCCCGACATGCCGATCTGTCTAACCGGCATGTCGATCTGTCTAATTGGCATGCCAAACCTGAGGATCAGCATGCCGAACTTGTGATAAAAATTCTAGCGAATCTTTTATTCTCCACCCGAGATTCTATAAGATAAAGTCTCAGTTTTAATTCAAATAACCCAATAGAAAAGTTATCTAATTAAAACAACTTTATCTAGATAATCTCTATGAAAATAAATGAATTCCTGATAATTCTAGAAGTTTATCTTGATTTAATTTATTCAAAATTAAATCAGTTGATAAAGAGACAAGAATTATCGTAACCTAATAATTCAACAAATTTATCTTGAATTAATTTTGTTACAAAATTAATTCAACCAATAAACAAAAATGAATTATTTGATTCTTTTGAATTTTAGCCAATCTGATAAATCTGACATTAGTCACCAATTATTGAAAACACGCCGTATCATTACAGAATTTTTGTGAGTTAGCAAAGGGGACCAAATGGACCTATACAGTTTAAGCTCCTGATAATTATGAAACCCAATATCCTAGATATACATTTCATAATTATCAACTCTAACGCTACTCTACTAAAAACTTAGAGTTGCACTCTCGAACTACATAGAATTATGAAGCCTGTATAGCTAAATCTTTATGACATATTATAATGTATCGTATGCTCATAGGATTATCTATAATCGGCTTAAGGACAAGTTCTGTCTTATTTTCTTGATTATTTTTATCTTATGTTCCATTATCTCACCATCAGAAAACTTACCATCTAAAGATGGTATACCATTCGGTTACACTTATGTATCCAAAAGATTGAGCACTTCATTTTTTCAATTACAGAATAACATATATAAAAGGATATCACTACTCTTAAAGAGGAGCTATAGATTCCATATCTATGAATAACAGATCTACGCTATCAAGAGTCATGCCTCCAACGTATCGGCATGCGTACCACTATTAAAATGTGGATGTCACTCTTTGGTACATCAAAAGGCATAAGTCAAGACAACGGGCCTACTATTCATCTCAGGATTAAGATACAATACAAATGATTGTCTAAAGTGAATCGATTTGTTGAGATAGAATTATTAATCCAAATCAATTCACTTTATGTCTCGATCCAACACATCGTCACTTATGACAACGTGCCAATGTTTCTATTCACGGAGTCTACCTCCGATGGCCAAGACAAACTATCTCCCAATAAGGATATAGACAACATATCAATCTTTACATGAATAAAGCGTCCAACTTTATTCCCTCGATTATGGATCTTATGATTTAGACCGTCACCTTAAGAATCATGTCTTCCGCATAATCTCTCTATTATATGCCTAATTCTTAAAGGTTTACACTGGCAGTCTCAGACTATTGTTTGTTTAACATACATTCAACAAATATGAACATAAAGAGAATAAAATTTGGTATATAAATAATAAATAATTTTTTTATTGATAAAAATATCTTAGAAAATATATTACACTTTTACTCTTTAGGACATACATGTCCAACACCTTGAACATACATTGAATCATATTCTTAGTGTCTACAAGCCTTTGATCATTCTCTTGAGCCAAACTTGTTCAAAAATCATATTGTCTGCTTATATATCTCCTAGTTACTTCAAAATTTGTATCATACTCATTCTTAAGAGGTGTAAACTAGAGCTTTAAGTCTTCAATCCTTGTAAAACCAAGAGTTATAGGTTTCCAAAGCCTTATCAAATTTAGGGAAATGTTGGTTAGCCAATCTTTGTAAAATTGGCTATTGTAAGAGGTTATGGTAAGCCTCAGGTAGAAGAAGTCAGCGGTTGTACAAGAAGTGATCGTGCTGAAAAGTCAATTGGAATAATAGAAGAGGTCGTGCTTAGCTTAGCTCGGTTATGGTGGATGTAGGCATATTGCTGAACTACTATAAATTGTGTTTGTCTACTTCTTTCCCTTACTCCTTTACATTTTTGCAAATTATTGTTGGTGATGTATTTTATTTGTGAATATTAGCTTGATTCATTGCATTTTTGTGATTTGTTATTTTATTGCTTGAAATTTATTCTCTTGGATTTTTTATTATTAAATTTACTCTCATACATTTTGTTTGTGATTATTTATGATTTTTCACTAATTGTAAAAAGTCTTTAAAATCTAATTCACCCTCCCTCTTTGGAGAGTCATTCTTGGGCTAACAATTAGTATTAGAACAAGATGCTCGAATTTATTTTTAAAAAAGATTTCACAATCTTGAGCACGACTACTCAAAGTGTGTAAAACATGGAAGGTCATGCCATAAATAAACCTCCTTTTTTAAATGGGGTTGATTACAATCATTGGAAAACTAGAATGACAACTTATTTACAATCTATTGATTATACTCTTTGGGAAATTGTTGAAAATGTTCCATACAAACCTATGAAGGAAGTGGACAAATTTTTGGTTTCAAAAGATCCCAATGAGTATGATGAAAATGATAATAAGAAATTGTCATTGAATGCTAAAACTATTAATATCTTGTATTGTATTTTGGAAAGTAATGAGTTTAATAGAATCACATCTTGCACATCCGCACAAGAGATATAGTTTCATGAGGGAATAAATCAAGTCAAGGAAACTAAGATTAATTATCTATTGTGTGATTATAAGATGTTCAAAGTAAAAGTTCATGTAATACCAAAATGTACGTAATTACCAATATCATTAACAATTTAAAACTCCTTGGTAGGACCTTCAAGACAAGCAAATTGTAAGCAAAATTATCTAGTCACTGCCTATATCATGGTATGTGAAGAGGACAACCTTGGAGGAAGCTAAAGATCTTTCAACTCTATTATTGGAGGAGGCTCATGACTCATGAGATCACAAGAAAACAAATTGAAGAGGAGAAAGATAAGAAGAAGAAAGGAATTGCTTTGAAAGCCTCCATTCGAGAAGAAAAAGATGATGAGGATGATAAAGATGAATCTTTTGATCAAAAAGACATGGAAGCTATGGCCTTGCTAGCAAGGAAATATAAGAAGTTCTATAGAAAATTCAACAAAAGCAAAGGGCCTAACAGGAAAAAAGTTCTAGAAGAAAAGTCAAAGAAAGATGAAATTATTTTCTATGATTATAAAAAGTCAGGTCACATTACACTAGATTGCCCTCTTAAGTAGAAAGGAACCAAGAAAAGAGCCAAAAAGGAGGAATTGAAGAAAGTTCTTCAAGCTACTTGGGATAAAATTGATTCCAAAGATTCCAATGATGAAGAACCAAGAGAGGTTGTCAATATGTGCTTCATGGCTATTGATGATGATGAGGTATCAAGGAAAGAAAAAGTGAAGTGGTTTTTGTATAGTGGTGCTCTAAAAATATGATAAGAGATCTCTCTTTGTTCTCCAATTTCACCAAGAAGAATGGTAGTCATGTTACATTTGGAGACAACACAAGGAAAAATCCTTAGAATAGGTGATGTCAGTAATCGTTCTTCTCCCTTTATAGAGAATTTTTTTTGTTGATAATTTGAAACATAATTTACTTAGTATTAGTCAATTATATGATAAGGGTTATAAGGTCACTTTTGAATCTTCTAAGTGCTTAAATGAAAATGTATGTAATAGTGAGGTTGTGTTTATTGGTGACCGAAATAAGAACATTTATACAATTGATGTTGAAAAGTTTTTATATAAAAATCAATGCCTTTCGGTTTTAAATGATGATTCTTGGTTATGGTATAGAAGACTTGGACATACTAGCATGTATTTACTTTCAAAAATATCAAGAAAAGGTCTTACTTGGGGTTTGCCAAAACTTCCTTTTATTTTTACACTAAATATAATTTGAAAATTTTGATTCGGAATCCGATGTTGGAATTTTTCTTGGCTATTCTACCACTAGTAAAGCTTATTGAGTGTTTAATAAAAGAACTCTAGAAGTCAATGAATCAATGCATGTTGTGTTTGATGAAAATTATATTTCCATGGAGAGAGTTGTAGATGAGGATCTAGGTTTGGAATATCAAATGAAGAACTTAGAAATCGAAGACAAAGGAAAAGTAGTCCAAGAAGATCCTAGTTCATCTTAGATCATCACAGCTCAATCATCTCCACAACCACAACGTCACATGCAATGAAAACTAGATTATCATTTGAAAATTTACAATAATGTAGCTTTTTCTCCCAAATTGAACCAAAATGTTTTATAAATGCCAAAGATGATGAGTTTTGGATTTTAGCAATGCAAGAAAAGCTAAATAAATTTGAAAGAAGTCATCTATGGGAATTAGTCCCTAGACGTAGTTCTCAATCTGTGATCAGTGTCAAATGGGTCTTCAGGAACAAAAAGGATGAGCATGGTGTGATTGTGTGAAACAAGACTAGATTAGTAGCCTAATGTTTTAATCAAGAAGAAGATATCAATTATGAAGAAACCTTTGCATCAATTGCTTGTCTAGAGTCCATAAGAATAGTATTTGCTTTTGCTTGCCACAAAGGTTTACTCTTTATCAAATGGATGTCAAATGTGCATTCTTAAATGGATACATTGTAGAAGAAGTTTATGTCGAACAACCAACCTATTTTTAAAATCACAAGTATTTAGATCATGTTTTTAAATTGAAAAGGTTTTATATCGTTTGAAGCAAATTCCTAGAGCTTGGTATGAAAGTCTCAATAAGTTTTTGGTTGAAAATAGTTTTTCTATAGGTTTAGCAGATACTATACTTTTTACAAAATCCAAAGGTGATTTAATTGTTGTACAAATTTATGTTGATGACATTATTTTGGATTTACAAATGTTGCCATGCATGAAGAGTTTTAAAAAAGTATGCATAGTGAATTTGAGATGAGCATGATGGGAGAACTCAACTTCTTCCTTGGTCTTCAAATCAAACAAACCAAAGATGACATCTTTATCAATTAAGCTAAGTATGTAAGAGATCTCCTTAAAATACTTAAAATGGAAGATCTAAAGCCGATGGCCACTCCGATGAGTTCATCAATCAAATTGGACAAGGACGAAAGTAGTAAAGTAGTAGATATTATAAAATATCAAGGTATGATCAGATACTAGTTGAGAGCAAGTAGGTTGGATATCATGTTTAATGTAAGATTGTGTGCTAGATTTCAAGCTAATCCTAAAAAATCTCATCTTAGTATGGTTAAGCATATTTTCTAATACCTTAGTAGGACTAAGAATTTGGGATTGTGGTATCCCAAAGGCACTCATATAGACTTATTGAGTTATTTCAATGCTGATTAGGCCGGTTGTACTATTGATTGAAAAAGCAAAAGTGGCATTTGTCATTTCCTAGGATTTTCACTAGTCTCATGGTTTAGTAAGAAGCAAAACTCAGTTGCGCTATCAAGCATGGAAGCCAAATATATTTCGGTGACTAGTTGTTGTGCACAAATCCTATGGATGAAACAAACACTTTTGGACTTCGGTTTTAGCTTTGATCATATACCAATCATGTGTGACAACACAATTACTATCAATTTGTCTAAGAATCCAGTTTTGCATTCATACACCAAGCATATAGAGATTAGACACAATTTCTTGCATGACCGTATGCAAAAAAGGGACATCAGACAAATTCATTAGCACTGATAGCCAACTTATAGATATTTTCATAAAGTCTCTTACACTAGATAGATTTTCTCATCTTATAAGAGGTCTTGGAATTTTAGATGCTTACCATTTAAATTTAAAGGTTTGAGAATTTCTCTATATGTATATTTGATACATTTGATTAATCTTATCATTTGTGCTTATTGGTGGTCCTTAAAAAATTCATTGATATTGATTTTTATTGATGTTTTTGTTGTTGATGATATTTATTTAATTTGCATGATTGAGTTATTGGTTTTATTAGTTTTAATTTTTGTTTTGTTTAAAAGTATTTCATTTTGATTTCAATTTGATTAATTGATCTTATTTGAGTTAATATAATGTTTTTAAGAAAATTATTTTAAGCTGCAATTTCAGCAGCTGTGGTTGACTGCTAAACATGTAGTGTAGTCGACGTGTAGTTGGGGAGGCCCAGAAAAGACCTAACCCGACGCAATTAAAAGAGGAGAAGCCTCCTCATTTCTTTAATTTTTTTTATTTTTTTATTTTCTCTCACCGTTTTTGAACCCTAAGTGTGCGAAATTCATCCAAACACTTCTCTCAATCCATTTTCTTACCTTCCAATTCATTTTTCTTGGGTTTCAATTGTTCACATAACTCAAAACATCTCCTAAACCCCTCTTTTTCGCCAAAATTCGACTCTAACATTGTTTTTGCATGCCCATTGCTTTTGAACCTGAATTTGTGCTCCTTCATTCCATATTTTTGTACTTTTTTTGGTTCAAATATCAAGAAGAGGTGAATCATCGAGGAAATATGGAAAACGAGCGGCTGGCAATGATGACAACAAATTTCATTCTAAGGTAATCTATGATCCCAATATTTTGCATGCCACTAGTTTGTAAAACTATGAATCTATGGCCCCTTAAAAAGATCATAGATGGAAGAATTGTTATATTCGGTGATATGCATTCGTTTAACCTGAGAATCCTATTTGAAAGTTTTGGTTGGTTGAACATGATAGAATCAAAGGAATGGGTATATCTTACGATGGTCAAAACCTTTTATGCCCAACTAAATACCAATCCTCAAAATCTTATCATTACATGTGAATTGAAAGGGAAGTCAATTTCGTTAACCCCACAGTCCTTGAGTTTAGTGTTGTGTATTCCTAATGATGGTTTGAATGTTAAATCCTTAGATACCTTTTAGTCATGATTTTGATCCTCTCACTATGTATCACATCTTATAAGTGATTTTTAGACCCTTTTTGCACTCAAACCAAGGCTCAAAATTTATCCTTAAGACTAGAGTTATTCACCTAATAGTCTCATCTAACTTCATTCCTAAGGCGGGTCATGAGGATGAACTTACCAGGTTAGATATACCTCTCCTCTATTGCCCCTCTCCAACACTAGGGTCAACCCATGTCATATTATTCTCCATCGTATGATTGAGGCAGCCAATGGCCAATTCAAAAATGCATTATCTTATGGAAGGTTGCTAACTCGGGTTTTTAAGTATCTTGATATTTCCCTCCTTCGAGAAAATGACAAGCAAAAACTAAATGCATATTCATTCTTCAATGCCACCACTCTCAAAAGGATGGGTTGCACATTGGTAAATGGTATTTGGTATGTACTAGAAGTAGTTGTAGCAGCTTATCATCCTAAAGAGGAAGAGTAACAAGAGTTCGCTCAAGCCGAGGAACATTTTACTATGAAAGAAGAACTGCCACAAGCATCACAGGTTTAGTCATCCTCTGGTAACCAACACCTTTTCTCGTAAGTTAATGCTTTACATTATTGATTTGACACTTTTGAGTCTAGCTTCTCCTCTCACTGGTCCTATGTTGATGAGCAATTTACTCGCATCAACAAAAATATTGAGAACATGAACTCTACCATGGCGAACATTCTTGAGGAGCTGAGATGCCTTAACATGCAAGGACCTCCTTCTTCTTGATTTTTCTTAGCCCTTTTGATGTTATTTTGATCTTTATATTTTATCTACTCATGTTTCTGAATTTTATGGCTATGTATCTTCTATTATGGCTCTAGTTGTACACTTTTATTATTTTTCACTTTGGAGTTGTTATTTGAAATGCATATGACCTGATGCTTCTCTTTCTATTATATTTTTCTTTCTTTTTCCTTAATGCTAAAGGGATAATGATGTGATATTGATTGCTTTTAAGTTTGAATTTGTGTATATCTGTGTATGATGATGGGAGAGATGTGATATAGTATCTGATACTTGAAATCGAATGAATTCATCATGTTTAGTATCTTAGTAAGGGGGAGACTGTTTTCTCTTTTTTGTAGTGTCATATTATATTTGATAGGGGAGCTTAAGGTAAAATTTTGGTAAGAAATTTTGAGCTATATTCGTTGTTCATTGTAAGCAAATTTCTTGCATTATTTTTATCTAAAGCAATCAATTGTTTGTCATCATTAAAAAGAAGGAGATTGTTAGCCCCAAGGTTTCAAATAAATATATTTATTTTGGTTTTGATAATATTAAACAATTATTACAAAATTACTAATAATTTATCTTGAGTATGTAGTACTATTTTTGAAGAATTATTTTAGCAACTCAAGATTATTGGAAGAAAATTTATCAAGCAATTGCTCAGGTACAAGAACATGAAGAATTATAATACCGAGAGCTAGAAGATTCAAGTAGAGCATTAAAAAGCACAAAGAATAGGTTTGTATTTTATTTTTAAGCTTGTATGATTTTAAAGCATGCATAGAAATTTTTATCAAGTTTATCGGCTCAAGTTTAATCGTAGCTGTTTGTATTGCAAGTATTTCTAAACTGAAAATTTTCAAGCTCTTATGGACTAAAAACTGAAAAATATTTTTGAAAATTGGTTGACATTTTTCAAAATGTTTTTCTATTATTTTTAGAGCTTAACATTTAATTTTGGTATTAAAATTAAATATATTGTGATTTAAAATTGTTTTCAATTTTTTTGACACCTTGAACATACATTGGATCATATTTTTAGTATCTACAAGCCTTTGATCAGTCTCTTGAGCCAAAATTGTTCAAAAATCATATTGTATGCTTTTACATCTCCTAGTTGCTTTAAAAATTGTATCATACTCATTCTTAGGAGGTGTGAAATAGAGTTTTAGATCTTCAATCCTTGTAAAACCAAGAGTTATAGGTTCTAAAGACTTATCAAATTTGGGAAAGTGTTGGTTAGCTAATCTCCGTAAAATTGATGGTTGTAAGAGGTTATGGTGAGCTCGAGTAAAAGAAGTCACCATTTGTACAATGAGCAATGGTGCCAAAAAGTCGATCGGAATAGTGGAAGTGGCCGTACTTAGCTTAGCTCGGTGGTAGTGGACGTAGGCATATTGCCTATTGGAGAAACTATATGTGCTGTATAGTTAGTTTACTGGTTTAGTTAGTTTTGCTTTGTTATAATAGTAGCCACGTGGCTGTTCTATAGTGGTCCGAGTAGGCGATTAATAAATCAACTGAACTATGTGTTTAAACCAAACACCGTACAGGTTCATTGAGTTAATGAAAGTCTAAAATTACTTCCGAATTCTTTCGAGTTCTTTCCTAGTTTCCTAATATTGCAAAACCACTATAAATTACGTTTGCCTACTGCTTTCTCTCACTCCTTTACATTTTTGCAAATTATTGTTGGTGATATATTTTATTTGTGAATACTAGCTTGATTCGTTGCATCTTCGTGGCTTGTTATTTTATTATTTGAAGTTTGTTTTATTGATTGCAATTTATTTGCCCTAGACAATGATGTCTTTTTTAAATTTCATGCTCACAAGTGTTTTTGTTAAAGATCAAGTTTCCAAAACTGTGCTACTAGAGGGGCATCTTAAGCATGTCTTATATGTGTTTGATCACACTCAAATTGCTCTGCCTCGGCTTGTCTCTTTTTTCCCTTCCTTAGCTTCATCTTTGCACTCAGCTTTAAACTCCGCTTTAGCTCCATCTTGTGTGCATACTACTACTATAATATGAGTTCTAGATACTTGTACTCCTATAGACTCTGATTCAGTTTCTTGTAATTCTACTGATGTTTCATTTTCTTGTTTTACTTTTGAACTCTGGCATGATAAGTTGGGTCACCCATCTGACAAGACTGTCAAGCCAGTTTTGTCTCGTTGTAATATACCTTGTTCCAATAAAATACAATCTTTTGTTGTGATACTGGTAGTCTTGGTCAAATTCATAAAACCCCTTTTTCTTCTTCAACCATTGTTTACACTACCCCACTTCAGTTAATACACACTGATTTATGGGGTTGTGCTCCAGTTCAATCTTCTAGTGGTTATAAGTACTATATTAGCTTTATTGTAAACAAATCTGATGCCCTTTAGACTTTTATCAATTTCAAATCTCAGGTAGAATTGTAGTTAAATTCAATAAAAGCCAATCAGTCTGACTGGGGAGGCGAGTACTGTGCCTTTACTAATCTTCTTCTTTCTCTGGTATTACTCATAAAGTTTCTTGTGCTCATGTTCTGAGCAAAATGGCATAGCTGAACGTAAGCATCACAAACACAACCGACTGCCCAACTCAGTTTTGAGCTATAAAACTCCTCTTGAGATTCTTTTTCATACAAAGCCTGATTACTCTCTTCTCAAAGTTTTTGGCTGTAAGTGTTTTCCATTTACTCAGGCCCTATAACAAACACAAGCTGAACTTTAGATCCTCAGCTTGGACCTTTCTTGGCTACAATTTAAATCAAAAAGGTTTTAAGCGTCTTGATTCAAATGGGAGAATAAGAGACTGTTTTTCCATTTGCCACAGTTGGTTCTGCTTCTCTTAGTTCATGTTTTGCAGTCCCTTCTCCTGTTTCTTGCACCCATGTTCCTTCTATTCCACCTGTCTCTTCTAATCCCTCTTCCTAATCTAATCTTTCTCATGCCTCTGCTCCCACAGAACCATAGTCTGATCAACTTGTTTCAAATAGATTAACTATTGCTGTGCCCAATGTTTCTTGTGTAGGTCCTAGTAATATTATTTCTGACACATTGCAGGGCTCTCGACCTAAGCCTACATGTAGACGGCTTGCTCGGTCTGTTCCTCCTAGTCATCACATGCTTATTCGCTCAAAGCGTGGTCTGTTTAAACCAATAACTCTTGTTGTTGCTCAAGAACCATCATCTGTTGTTGATGCATTTGCTCATGAATAGTGGTAAGTGGCAATGACTGATGAATATATGGCTCTTCTTCGAAACAACA